>CM061752.1:44987466-46304449 GCA_030979885.1 Lolium multiflorum | reverse complement strand
AAAAAGGCAAGCCAAAAAATCAGAGGGTGAAAAAAATCCAACAAAGGAAACTTTTATATAATATAGAGGATGACATGCGGGTCCCATGAGCCAACAGGGTTCCTCAACGTTTCAAACGTGGCATGAGATCGAAAGAAAAAGGCAAGTGCCCAAATATGAGGTGCCAAAAAAACTCCAAGAAAAGAAAGTTGATTGCTCATAGAGGATGACATGCGGGTCCCATGAGCCACCAGGTTCCTCAACGTTTCAAACGTGGCATGAGATCGAAAGAAAAAGGCAAGTGACCAAATATGAGGAGCCAAAAATAACTAAGAAAAGAAAGTTTATAGTACATAGAGGATGACATGCGGGTCCCATTTAGCACAGCTGTATCACCGCTTGAGAGGCGGCAGGGATCAAAAGAAAAAGAAATTGCCAAAAATCGTAGGGTGAAAAAAAACCAAGAAATGAACTTTATAGTACATAGAGGATGACATGCGGGTCCCAAGAAGCAAGATATCACCGTTTGAGAGGCTGTTATCGCGAAAGAAAAAGTCAAATGACCAAATATGAGGTGAAAATAATCCAAAAAAGAAAGTTTTATAGTACATAGAGGATGACATGTTGGTCCCATTTAGCAGCAGCTGCGGTATTACCGTTTGAGAGGCAGCAGTGGGATCGAAAGAAAAGTCAAGTTACCAAATATGAGGTGCCAAAAAATCCAAGAAAAGAAAGTTTTATAAGACATAGAGGATGACATGCGGGGTCCCATTTAGCAGCAGCCGTATCACTGTTTGAGAGGCAACAGGAGATCGAAAGAGTCAAGTGACCAAAATATGAGGTGCCAAAAAAATCCAAGAAAAGAAAGTTTTATAGTACATAGAGGATGACATGCGGGTCCCATTTAGCAGCAGCGGTATCACCGTTTGAGAGGCTACAGGGGATCGAAAGAAAAGGTAAGTGACCAAATATGAGGTGCCAAAAATAATTCAAGAAAAGAAAGTTTTATAGTACATAGAGGGGATGGACATGTGCAGTAGCTGTATCACCGTTTGAGAGGCGGCAGGATCGGAAGAAAAAGGCAAGTGACCCAAATATATGAGGTGCCAAAAAACTCCAAGAAAAATAAAGTTGATTGCACACAGAGGATGACACGCGGGTCCCATTTAGCAGCAGCGGTCTCAACGTTTCCAAGGCTGCAAGGGATCAAAAGAAAAAGGAAGTAGCCAGAAATCAATAAAAAAAATCCAAGAATAGAAAGAATTTTGGTTCATGAGGATGACATGGATCCAGGAGGATAAATGAATCGGTCGAAAAACATGAACCAGATCAAAACAGAGGGTGACATCGAAAACCCCCGGTGCTGGAGACGCTACCATCTGGGCTCTACAGTCTACATGGGTGCGGATTTGCGTTGACTTGGCCGGCGAACCCGAGATTTCGAGATGCACCACGTCCCGGCCACCATACGCGACGTTTTGGCCGCTGCCGGGCTAGGTGGCCTCAAAAACGAGAAAAAGTTTTGACATGCACCATGGAGGGACCAAAATCGTCGGGCCATGGTACACCAGCAACCACGGCGCGACTTCAACTTCGTCGGCCATGGCAACTTTTCTTGTAGTGATTGCCATGCAACTTCCATTTTACATTACATGCCATGTTGTCATTTATTATTTATATATTGCTTTTCATGATTTTACGGTCTCTTTGTGCCATCGCAACAACTTGGCATGCTCTTTGTTCACAGACAAGCCAACTGGTGGTGGCCAGAGCATACCATCACCTTGGCTGAACCTTCTTCCCCTGGTTTCTGCTCCCTAACATCGTCACCAGGGTCATCGCTCTGATTTTATAACGCAATGCAGAGCATACCGGGCATTCATTCAAATTTCGTATTCACTGCGGTAGAGGATGCAATGTTGATGCATGCATGTATCTTCGTAACCTCTAAACCTACCCAAATCTTGGACGAAGCTTCAGTGGACGCGACGCGAAGGCCGGTCGCTCGCGTCCTCCCCTTGTCCGCCCTCGGCCCGCATGTCTGCCTCCCACAACAGAAACACTCCACCCCACTCCCAAAACCCAGAGATGGCCGACGAAGCCATCGCCGCCGCCACCGCCACCACCGCCACCATCGGAGTAGAGGCACCGTCGCGGCCGCCGTTGCCGCTCCTGCCGTGGAGGAATTGGTATCGTTGAGAATGGTTCACTCAATCACTAAAGTCATCGTTGAATATGTGGGAGCCATTATGGATCTCCGTGATCCCGCTATTGGTTATTGGTTGATGATACTCAACCATATCCCACAGTTCTGAACCGTAGGGTGACACATTAAAGTTGGATGTTGAAATTAAAACTTGAATATGGAATGGAGTTCGAATATTTGTTCGGAGTCCCGGATGGGATCCTGGACATCACGAGGAGTTCCGAATGGTCGGAGAATAAGATTCATATATAGGATGTCATTTATGTGTTTGAAAATGATTCGGAAGGTTCTATGGAAGGTTCTAGAAGGTTCTAGAAAGTCCGGAAGAAACCGCTTAAGGAAGGAGGAGTCCCGGAGGGACTCCACCTCCCATGGCCGCCAACCCTAAGAGGGAAGGAGTCCCAAGTGGACTCCCCAAGGGGGGCCGGCCACCCCCACATGGAAGGGGGGAATCCTACCTCAAGTGGGATTCCCACCCAAGGTAGGTTTCTCTATCACATGGAAGGTTTTGGGTTCGGGTCTTATTCCGAGACTTGTAGTCCAACACTTGGGGCTTCCACCTATATAATGAGGAGCTAGGGGAGGGGCGCCACCCCAAAACCACCAAGGTGGCCGCACCCCTTAGGCCGCCCCCTCTCCCAAACCCTAGCGGCTCTCTCCTCCACCACATCCTACGCTTAGCGAAGCTCCGCGGATTTCTCCACCACCGACACCACGCCGTCGTGCTGCCGGATTCAAGAGGAGCTACTACTTCCGCTGCCCGCTGGAGCGGGGAGGTGGACGTCGTCTTCATCAACAACCGAACGTGTGGCCGAGTACGGAGGTGCTGCCCGTTCGTGGCGCCGGAACCGATCGTGATCAAGATCTTCTACGCGCTTTTGCAAGCGGCAAGTGATCGTCTACCGCAGCAATAAGAGCCTACTCTTATAGGCTTTGGAATCTCTTCAAGGGTTAGTCTTGATCATCCCTCGTTGCTGTCTTCTAGATTGCATCTTGGCTTGGATTGCGTGTTCGCGATAGGAAAATTTTTTTTTCTATGCAACGTTATCCTTCACATCTCACGACTGTTGTAGCCACGGCCTCCTCTGCGTCCGCCGCGTCCACGCGACCCTCCTCGTATGCGCCGTGCCAGGTTGACGGTGAGCCACCGCTGGTGTCGCCACCGAGAAGCTCGATGCGGCTATCGTAGGAACATACCTGGGCGTACAGATCGCCCACGGTGAGGTCTTCTTCCCCATTGATCCCAATGGCAGCGAAGAGGGGGTTGTAGGACTCATCGAGGCCGGTGAGAAGATACTCGACGAGCTCTTCTTCATCGATCGGCTGGCTCGCTGTAGGGAGCTCATCAGCTAGGCCCTTCATCTTGGTGAAGAATTGGGCCGCCGTCATGTTCTCCTTTTTGGTTTTGGCGAGGGCGACACGCAGATTGGAGATGTGCATCTTGGACTGAGAGGCGAACATTGATTTGATCGCTCCCCAGACATTTGTTGTTGTTTCCATCCCAATAACAGATATGAGAATATCAGGTGAAAGAATATTTAGCAGGAACGATAGAACCTGCTAATCCATCGCCACCCATGCATCATAGGCTGGGTTGGTTTCCTAGGAGGACTTGTTGTCCTTGTCGATGGCGATAGTTTCTGGCGGGGGCTCCGTCTTGGCGTCGAGGAATCTCGTCAGACGAGCTCCACGGATCGGCGGGAGGACTTGCGACTGCCATAGTAGGTAGTTCGATCTGGTGAGCTTCTCGCTCACGGCTAAGCCATCTAGGGGATTTGTCATGGCAATGGTGGTGAAGCGGCGAGGCTTTTAGATGTGTTTTTAGGAAGGTGGCTCTGATACCATATGATCGGTAGAGGGTTTTGTGTTAACGATGGGGACTTCCATCGGTTGCATGTTGATTTATATATGCCAATATCGGCAGAGATAGATACACGGAGGTTACAACAAACAGAGAAAATAAAGGGATGATCCTGATCTTATAGTTACGATCGGTTCACCGCAAATACATTTTAACTTCCTTCTATCTCGAACTGAACTTCCGTCCAGGTTCATCTGAACTTCTCTATCATAACAGATACTCTAACACTCCGATGTGTCTTATGGTCTTGGAGGTGCGTTGGCCCACAACATCTCGGTGGCGGGAGGGTTTCCATTTTGTAGCTAGTTTCACTTATTCGGGATGGCGTGCGGGAGGCAACATTTTGAAGTCGGAAATAAGGTGTTTCCTAGTATCTCCTGAGCTTCTCTTAATCTCTTGTTTTTTTGCATAATTATAAAAACCTCAGAATTTTCAGTAGCACGACAATAATAATTGTGATGGATAATTGAAGAGAAATCCATTTTATGGTATGATTTTCTGTCCTGTCTAAATGATGTGAAATAAGTAAAAAAAACAATAGGACACATGGTCGAGATGCATCTCCAAGCTTAAGCTTCTTGCCTAAATATCTGCACGGCGCGTGAGATGCGGGACCGCCCAACAATTGGACAGGTCGTGGAAGGAATTAGCGAGAGCTTGCAACTGGAGACCTCGTTTCAGCTCCACCAAGATAGGCAGTTCGGCATCTGCTGACAGCGATTTTTTTTGGTGTGCTTGATGCAGACTGGCCCTATTAACATTGTCGGTGATATGTAAGGATGCAAATATTAAACCCTTAGGTACCCTGACCCTCTAGTTCAACCAAATGAACTATAGAAGGTCACAGGGTACCCCAAATGTTGACAACTTGCATCTCTAGTCATATGGAGCCATGTAGGGATTCGTTTACACCGCTTCTTTTCATTTACTGAAGAGTCTTGATTATTAAGTCCACCACAAAGAAATATGCATATGAATTGTTGTGCTTGCCTCAGTGGTGGCGCTAGGAAGCCAGATTTATATCTATAGTATCCACTTGAATACATACTCCTAAAATTAGCTTACTCATCTATTATTTGTGATTTCGCTTGAAATCTTAGACAATGTACAGCTTTGCCACTGGCTTGCCTTGCCATGTGATGATACTGATGGCAACTTGGCGGCGCCCACCCTTCCCTGTCAGCGTCGGTCATGGCGTTGTGCTCGCCACGTGCAGTCATCTATTTCACCGGCCATTCGTACTAGATGTTAAGGGCGTGTTTGATTGCCCAGATACAACCCAACCAAGCCTTGGAATGCAAAAAAACGAGTGATTGGCTGCCTGTGAGAGTGGTTGGGCATGCATCACATGAACCGTCATGTTTTGTGAAAATCCAGTCATGTTGCAATCCAAGCTCTCGTGAAGGAGCACGGAGGTGGAGATGCTTGCTGCCTTGGAGCTCGGCTGGAGGAGCACCGGCGGCCGGAGAAGCTCGCAGCCTTGGAGCTCGGGCGTAGGAGCACGGCGGCCAGATCAACCCGCGGCCTTGGAGCTTGGGCAGAGGAGGAGAACCGCGGTCGTCGGTAGGATACTATCTTGATAGCTACGGAGTTACTGGCCATGGATCAATGGATATATGCTGCTGGCCAAGAACCAAGAGGATGAAGCAGCGTGCATGTTCTAGAGAAAATGTGGAGTGGCTGGAGGCGGTAGTGGGTGGGCTTGAATTGAAGAGGAGGAAGCGTGGCGCAGGTGTCTTACCGAAGTTAATGCGAGACGCGTCAGGTCACCAGCACACGTATTGAATTCTAATGAAAATATACACCATATACGCGATGCAAATACGCATGTTGTCAGGCACGTGGTGCTCGCTAATTGGTTGTGTTTTCATCCTCGGGTAGTCCCGGGTTCCGTTTGGTGTTTCCGAAGCACAAGGTGATAATGTTAACCGAAATCAGTGTTCACTTATCCGTGGGTTTTTAACTGTATCGACTAAAAGCAGTGCAATATTGTTAATGAGTAAAGCTTTTATAATGGGAAAAGCTGGTGTTCCCCCGGACGATTACTGATCAAATCCTCCTGCCAGGCACGCGGTGCGTTGTGGTCCACGTGTCCTACAGCTGGGTAGAAACGGAACACACACATCATGGGGCCCACTCAAATCTTATCTCCTCATCAATCTCTCGTCTTCTCGTTCCTCTCTTTTCTCCCAGACGAGACACGCTCACCCACGCCTCTATTCTTGCCGGCCGCCGTCGATTTGGCCCATCCTAGGCACGCGCGGCTCCTCACGGTTCCCCGCCTCCGTTCGCCGGCGTCGCGGGCTACGGGAACTGCAAAGACATGGGCGGCGACGACTGCTACGTTCGGCCTGCGGCGATTCTACCGAAGGCGGTGGCGCTCCTACGTCCGGCTGCTGGTTCTGCTCCAAGCGGCGGTGGCGTCTGCTGCGTCCCGCCGGCGCCCAGCGGCATGCTGCAACCGGCGACAGCGCCTGCTACTTTCGGCTGGCAGCTCTGCTGCAACCGGCGGCGGCGCCTGCTACTTTCCGCCGGCGGCTCTGCTGCAACTGGTAGCGGTGCCTGCTACTTTCGGCCGGCGGCTCTGCTACAACCGGCGGCGGCGCCTGCTACTTTCCGCCGGCGGCTTTGCTGCAATTGGCAGCGGTGCCTGCTACTTTCGGCCGGCGGCTCTGCTACAACCGGCGGCGGCACCTGCTACGTCCCGTCGGCGGCGGTGCTACTGAAGGCGGCGGCGCTGCTACTTCCAGCCGCTGGCTCTGCTGCAAGCGGCGGCGTCTACTGCATCTCGCCGGCGGCGCTACTAGCTAAGGCCGGCCGACGGCTCTGCTGCACGCGGCGGCTGCGCCTGCTACGTCCTGCTAGCGGCGCTGCTACGTCCGGCCGGTGGCGGTGCTACAAGCGTAGTCGACGCCGGCGAGCTTAGGCTGCCGGAATTGCTGCCGACAGTAGGCACGTTGCTGCTAGTGCTAGTCGTGACAGCGGGTGCTGCCGGCGTCGGTTGGCCGCACTGGTCGACGGTGTTACCGCCGGTGGTCGGCGAGTATGAATCAATGTCTTCTCATGCCGCGTTCTCTCCAATGGTGTCCTCTCCGGCGAGCGAGGCTCTCGCGGGTTGGGGATCGCCTCGAGTTCATGATGCGAGGCAGTGTCTTATTTGAGAGCCTGCAGGATTTTTTCTGTGCATGTGCATACGGACCCTGGACTCAAGCGGAAGAAAAAAGGAACACGTGTCAAGCGGAGGACCCGGGGGATCGGGAGATTTAATCCCCCGGGGGACGCTCAGCAGTTCCCTCTTATAATATCCGCGCGCGTGCGCGCACACACACACACCCCAGCATCGACTGATTTGATTTTACCCGACTCAGCCCATTACAGAACTTGCCTCTGACTAGGCTGTAGGCAACAACAAGGAGTCACAGGGTTTACTGAGGAGCTTGCGTCTCTATCATATGGGCAGACTTCACTGGAAACAAGCCTTGTCATAGTGCCAATCTATCAAAACTGCATTTCGCATGCTGATCAACTTATTACTCCATCCGGTTTTTTTACTCTGAATATTAGGTTTCGTTGCTCACCTACAATTTAAGGCCCCTTGATAAATATAGAGGAAGAATACCAAGTGAATCAGGCATCCGTCATAATATCCTAATTTGATTGTACCAACAAGAGTACAACAGAGAAGATGGACGCAATTATAGCACTTGCCTCTGACTAGGCTGTAGTCAACAACAAGGAGTCAATGGACTACTAGAGCACAAGGTTCATATATTTAGAGAAATAGAACCATCTGCATCAAGCATGTAGATTCAGAAAGTGCAAAAGAAATATGCAGAGATTGACAAAATATATGTGACCTGATTAATATCTTTTTTATATTATCTTGTGCCTAATACAATTCATACTATACCCTTGTTGGTTTATGGAATTGAGGGACAACAACGAGAGATGTATTTCACATTGAAAGGCAACATCCCAATCACAATTACAATTGGCGTAATTATAATCTGGATTCTAGCATATCTGCCCTTGCGAATCTTTTGCAAGGTTGAACCAAAAGGCAAAAACAGAGCAGACACAAAATATAACAGAGGTATTTATTAAAGCTAACCGAGCTCACACAACAAAGCGAAATATACATACAGATAAGGTTAATAGAGCTTTTATTAAAGCTAAAATGAGTTCAATGACAAAGCAATGGGTAGTACTGCTAGATAAGGCATGTCTTGGCATACATAAGCCACTACAGGAAACGACATCTTTACCGGGTATTAAAAATACCTGGCGAAGGGCTAAAAACACCCGGCGAAGACTTCGCCGTGTATAACACTCGGCGAAGACGACATAGCAAAGACATGGCCGGCGAAGAATCTTCGCCGGGTGTTTTTTGTCGGACACACGGCAAAGATCCTTTGCCGTGTGTCTAGAATAGACACACGGCGGAGAAAAGCGGAACTCCGTTTCGCTTCCGTCTGACGGCGCACTTTCTTTGCCGTGTGTCTTTTTCGTGGTACACGGCAAAGAGTAGACAACGACCACGTCATCGATATTTCTTCGCCGGGTGTTTTATAATGGGGTACAAGGCAAAGAGCAATGAAGGCCACGCCATCGCAATTTCTTCGCCGAGTCTTTCCTGGTGGCGTACACGGCAAAGAGCAATGAAAGCCACGTCATCGCAATTTCTTTGCCGAGTGTGCCTGCGGCTGGGACACACGGCAAAGAGCCTAGCACAAATGTTTTTCCCCTGTTTTCTCTAATATTCCTGCATTTCACACACAATTATGCATATAATGTACAATATAGCAAAACATTGAACTCCAATACCAACAGTTAACATATACTACATTGATGTTACAAATAACACCATTAGTTTATATGTATTGTTCATTTAGGGCACTTTGTAATGTGCCCCGAAAGCTATATAGCTATTAGGGCACTTTGATATGTGCCCTTATATCTATACACGTATTAGGGCACATATATATGTGCTCTCATATATACATCTTTTAGGGCACTTTGAACATGTGCCCTTATAGGTACTAGATTTAGATGTGCGCCTTGGCGCACGATCCCGTGAATTTCGCACCAATATTAATACGTGTTTTAGCTTTTAAAAAAATGAAGTGAATACAAAGATATTAGGGTAAAACAAACAAAATCACAAACGGAGTAGCACACACATATACATTGAAGGAATTAGAGAAATATTTTGGGGCTCACCTTGGCTCACGGCCCCAATAAACAGTTTGTAAAACACTATATTAAGCATCTGTAGAAATCAAATAAAAGACTATCCGATGGGCGAAACAATATGTAAATCTTTATTAATACATGTCAGTGAAACAATATGTAAATCTTCATTAATACAACATGTCTTACTATGAACTAAAGTCAACAACCTATACACTGCTTGCTCGAAGGAAGTAGACTGAGACTTCTCCAATAGAATGATGTATATGACGAAGATAATGCTATGGTTTAAACCTAGTAAGAAAAGGACGGAAGATCATATTAGCTAAGGGTAAAAGGTATCAGCCTTGCCTGGTACATAAAAAACATTTGTGCTTTCTTGTTTGTAGTCTGAGAAAGTAAATCATTTTTATGCATCATTCTGATTTAGTTCCAAGTCAGCTGTAGATACATATGCTCACTCAAATCTTACTTTAGTTTGATAACATATTTTATTGCACAGGGTTCAATAGAATATTTGGTCAACTTGGGTTTCAGGTTTTGTATTAGCTTCTAAAAATAAATTGGATAACAAAACCCGAGTTAATCTATTAGTTCAGCTAAATGCCATTGTTTGTAAAGAAATAACCTGCTAGTTAACTCATGTGGCTGAACCATTCATACATGTTATACTGTTCAAAGTGAAGTATTACTTTGCTGTTCCAAACTACACAGTTCAGAAATAATGTGAATTTGTAACCTGGAGCTATAGATACACGTACAGTACATGGCTTGTTAGTTCGGATGTCACATTGAAGACTTCGCGCTACAACAAAACTACTCTGAACCTGAGTAACCTGAAGGTTTCATGGCAGGAGATCTACTTTGAGCCACCGAAAAAAGTAAGTGTTAAAGTAAGCTTTGTGAGCCGTGCTTCAGTTTAAAACAGTTAGTACTCTTTGATATATATGTAACCGTGATGATATAATTGCAACATTGACATATAATAGCATCAGGACTCTGAATACCTCTATAATGAGGAGACCCATAACACCAAGGAAAGGGTGGTACACAAAACCAATAGCAAGTGAGTACTGGTTCCTACCGAAAAAAGAGGCACAAAAATTAATCTGTTCCCAAAATTAGTGATCACTTGGAAGCAATAATACTCAAATATCATGGTTTTGATGCTTAAAATGATTACTTCACCACACCAAACTAATAACTTCCATTAGACATAACAAAATAAATGAAAAAGATAGTTTTCTATATTCAAAATAAGGTGACATACAAACAATATATACATCCAGTGTACATAAAATAGGTAAATCACATATTAGTGCGGATTAAACGTACCCTCAGTAATAATTGGAATGACTAAATATATTTTTGAGTCCCTAAGTTGTTCCCAAAATAATGAGAAGAGTTATATTATGAACTTCATCCATCGTTGTTTGGGCAAGAGAAGTTAACAGGTGTCAAGTTTCCTATTTGTTGAGAGAAGGAACTTATATACCTATATGAGCTCAACTGCTACTAATGCCTATGGTATTGTGTCTATTTTTTAAATTTTAATTAAGAGAATCTAACTCATCTGTTGTAGAATTCAACTATGCTTTAGAATATACACTATTTTTTAAATTTTAGTGGTTGAGTTTTATTTTCAAAGGGAAAACTGTAGTGTTTTAACAGGCATATTATCTGTATTGATTGATAATAGAACCCAAAATCCAAGATTGAGAAGTGGCTGTTCTCCAGCCTAGCACACAAACCTGCTACTCGAAGGGATTGGAAGCACATCTCACAGCAAAAGGAAATTGGGTAAGAACTTTCAAACTAAAAACAAATGATTTTATGCCATAGGAATCTGAACCACTACGTAACGTAGATGTTTTTTGGGATTATCATGGAGCCAGCGGAAAATAATCAGCAATGCCTCGAGAACATACCAACAACTTAAAGGAATATGCAGCTAAAATTATTACTATTTGAGGTATTTTTCCAATGTAATTGTAAAATATATCTTCCAGAAATATGTGCATTTAAAAACTCTAGTAAGCTTGAGACGGGATGCAGTTTGGAATGCAACCATCTATGTATTATATTATATTTCTCCAATGAAATATATATGCCAAAGTACCATCAAACATTGCGAAAAGAAACTCATCATAATCCTGTTATACTTGAAGCAAAATAATTCGGATGCATTGAGCATTGCAAGCCCAGCGACATGTAAGCTGCAGCTGGAACCACCCTTCCTAATACCCTGCGTTCAAGATAATAACATTTTAAAAGAGGAAACCATAGGATTCATGAAGAAAAGACAGGCAACAAAAGTAAGAGAGCTTTTAAACGTCATATTGGCCAAAGAAAAAGGATCATCTATTGATAAATCAATCAGGCTGAAGGGGGCTACATTCTTAATTAGTTCTGGTGAGATAGCACGAAGTGTATTGGAAAATTATCCAAAATATTTTACAACAATTAACTCTTTTGGTCTCCAGCCCTTTGACTAACTTATTGGTTACACGGTTCCATTGCCGGTAGTTGTTTTCACTGACTTCTACAGAAAATTCTCATGTTATGACTAAGTTAGAAAATACCATACCACTGGAACAGAGGAAAAACTGACCTTCTAAATTTCCATGTTTCTATACTTTCCATAAAGAGCATTTGACTCAAGAAGTCCACAATGTCCAAACTACTACTACGTATTGAATGGCCCCAAGCGACTATTGAGATCTTGAACACCCACCTCTAGTGATCCGTTGGCTAGTGACAAGCAGATATATTAGTCAAAAACTGTAGTTTAGGGACAACTGGACATGCTAATTTATAGTGTAAAATATGATAATCCAACCATGACTTCTACTCACAATAATAGTTTCAATTTGAATAAGAAAATTCAGTCTAGAAGGATACACAGTAAAACGATTCTTAATCGTCAAAATTCAACATCTCATATAATGCACATACCTAACATACATAATTCGTAAGTGGAAATATTGATATACATGGTTGTAATGACCTACATGTCAGGAAACAATGTTTTCACAAAAACATATTCTTGATCTCTAATTGTTTGTCCAAGAGAGCTCCAAAAAGAATAAAGTCACTCACAATAGTACATAGACAGGGAAGACACCTGATCTCACCCTTCAGTATACAACCTATTTATCTGATCAATTAGAAAATAAAACCATATAACAATTACCATTTAAAGGAAATAATCTTAATAGCTTGAGAACACTACTCTTCCTGCACCTAGAATGACCAAATTACCATAAGAATTTTTTCAAGAGAGGACATTTGCAAATCAGAATGCCTTTTGAGAATTCACTTCTTGATCATGATATCTGTGAAGTAATGGTGATTAGAAAAATATAAAGGTGGTCAAATTATCCAAATACTATCACATAGTTATGAATAAAAAACTCAACCTATGCAAAGGCGAGGAGTTCAAGCCATTAGAGAAAACTAAAATATGAAAACCAAAGGTAACAAAATATGAGCATAAAGTTGGTACCTGAAGGGGCAACAAATACAAGGACATGAGACATTCCAAAATGAGACCAGCAGACAAGTACACAAGCAGGAAAAAATATAAGACGAGGCAACATAACGGAGCTTCGCATCTCAACATCAAACACCAGATGGAATTATCGAATAAGAAAACCTTGCGGACATACAATTCTCACTGATATTCAAGATAGCAGACACATGCATCATGCACCTGTCAAGAAACATAGGAACCACAATAAATAAATATAAGATCACCAATTAATCCCTATAACACAAGTAAGCCCAAATGCAGAAAAATAATATTGTAGTGAATGCAAACAATTAAAATAACATAAAATCCAATAGCCTAGTAAATACCACTGATTTAGTAAGGCATGCAGCAAATTTTGGGGAATGTTAAAATTCGCTTATTTACACACTGATATGAGGAAACACCTAGTTTAGTACATGGCTACACACAATTGGTTTGACCACCAAAATAATTAGTGATAATTAGGATGCTCATGTACCAGTCATCATGTATAAACCTATGTAAGGCAGGGAAAATATCACAGTGATATGGAGAGAAGATGGGGAAGAAAGAACCGGCGCGGGAGAAATTTTGGGAGTTCCTTATCACCGGTGTCGACGTCACTTTTCACTGTGGCATCCAAGGCTGCGGCTTCCTTCTCGTTCTCCTTGGCCTTCCAATCCCCAATAAAGTTATCACCGGTGTCGACGTCACTTTTCACTGTGGCATCCAAGGCTGTGGCTTCCTTCTCTTTCTCCTTGGCCTTCCAATCCCCAATAAAATTCAGCTAGAGAAACAATTTTATGTTCATCATACATACAAATACGCAAAGTAAGCAAATGAATAATCTACACAGTACACACAACCAGGCAAGAAATTAGCACCATAAAGAATTGTATATCTCATTCATGTGACTTGATCTAACATTGTAGGACTTACATACCATCATGTCATTCTTACATCACTCATGAGAAATGAAACAAACTAAAGTCCAAGAGGGGGATGAAGCCTTACATGTTGTTCAGCTCGATCTACTGCAGAAGACCGAGTCAGGGAAAGGATGAAGCCACAGAGAAGCTGCAGCAAGCGGAGGCCCGTCGGTAGGCGGCCTGCACTGTGACTATACGTTACCGCTCAATTGTTGAGTGTTGTATATATAGACATGGAGTGTTGTATATATGGACAAAGAGTGATGTTGACGGAAAAAAATTAAAATAGCAAACCAATTGACCAACAGAAGGTTGATAGCTTCTGGTTCACAACCGGTTAATTTTTATCACTAATGGCATCTTCAATAGTGCAGGATGGTTCTAATTTCCTTGTACAACTTTAAGTTATGATTCCTTCTGAGATATGTTATAACTTACAAATAGTAGAAGAAAACAATAAAGATTCATAAGACACAATATTAATATGACCCACTTGTAGGGTCATGAATAAATATTATGTGCATTCAAAGATAAAAGCAAAGCATCTACCCGTCTCAATGCCCCAAAGAATAGAGCAGATATATCGAGGCTTCCATTTTTCTTCGGCGTGATATGAGATGCCTGATGATCTCTATCATACTTGCTCCATAAGATACATAGTGTGAAACAATCTCAGCGCCAAGATAATTCTGCAAACATATATTGATCAAAACTTATTTATCTACCAATAGGAAGCTATCAGTGCGGACCACTTTTAATGTAATAGAAATTAGTACAACAATCTATCTGGAAGAACGTTGTTGGAGAACCTATCACCGGCAGAAAATGCAGCACAAACCTTTGAAACTGTATCAGCAAGCAATAGTTTTGAGAACCTATCACCTGCAGGACATGCAAACCATACATATCATAAGTATATTTGTAGCTAGATTTTTACCGAAGTAAAAAATCCTAGCTAGCTAATGTTGGTGGAAACGATAGCCTCTACCTGGCCTCGGTTACGTGTTATATAGTAGATGGAAAAGCCCCATCTGTGGCACATACATGGAAAGACATAAAAGATATTACAAAGAGGGCAAGAAGATTACAAAGAAGGCAGGAGATAAAAAGGAAGGAGCCAATCACTCTATGTAGCCGTTTGGGTCAACTAGCCGTTGGTGTACTACACCATACGTGTTGCCTGGCACATATGTGTGTTGGGTACAAATATGTTTAACACCCCCCCTTAATCTAAACCACGGAATTAATGGAGAGGTTGAGATTACGCTTGAATTCTTCGAAACTCTTCACCGGAAGAGCCTTTGTAAAGCCATCGGCGACCTGATCTTTGCTTGATATAAATTTTATCTCAATCTCTTTGCTTGCAACTCTTTCTCTCACAAAATGGAAATCAATTTCAATGTGTTTTGTGCGTGCATGAAAAATCGGATTTGCAGACAAGTAGGTGGCGCCAAGGTTGTCACACCAAAGACAAGGAGGGGCACGAAGAGGCACCCGAAGTTCACGAAGCAAGGCTTGGACCCAAATTATTTCGGCTGTTGCATTTGCTAGTGCTTTGTATTCGGCTTCGGTGCTTGAGCGGGAAACAGTAGCTTGTTTTCGAGCACTCCAAGAAATGAGGTTGGGGCCAAAAAATATTGCGAAGCCACCCGTGGAGCGTCTATCATCAAGACAGCCGGCCCAATCTGCGTCTGAAAAGGCACTAAGGAGAGTAGAGTTAGATTTTTGAAAGGTAATACCAACTTTGACTGTACCTTGAACATAGCGCAAGATCCTTTTAGCCGCTGTCCAATGAGTGGTAGTAGGAGCGTGAAGAAATTGGCAAATCTTGTTGACTGCGAAGGACAAATCTGGGCGTGTAAGGGTCAAATATTGAAGGGCCCCAACAATACTCCTATACTGCGTGCTATCTTCGGCGCCAAGGAGTGTGCCATCAGTGAGAGACAATTTATCAATACTGGAGAGCGGTGTGGGGCATGTGGTACATTTAGTCATGCCAACTCGAGAGAGTAAATCAGTGGCATATTTTTCTTGAGAGAGAAGCAAGCCATCGGGTGTTTTCTTGACTTCGATGCCCAAGAAGAAGTGTAAGTCGCCAAGGTCTTTGAGGGCAAAATCCTTGCCCAAATCATGAAGTAGAGCCGAAATAGCTTTATCTGAAGAGCTGGACACAATAATGTCATCAACATAAATCAAAACAAAAATGGTGATACCTGACTTATGGTAGATGAAGAGCGAGGTGTCGGCTTTGGAGGACTTAAATCCAAGAGCAAGGAGCTTGGAGCTTAGCTTGGAGAACCATGCCCGAGGAGCTTGTTTGAGACCATACAGTGCCTTGTCAAGTTTGCAAATGTGATGCGGAAGGTTAGGATTTTCAAACCCAGGAGGTTGTTTCATGTAAACTTCCTCTTCCAGAACGCCATGAAGGAACGCATTCTTGACATCCAATTGACGAAGACTCCACCCACGAGAGACCGAGAGTGCGAGGACAAGCCGGATTGTAGCAGCTTTGACAACAGGGCTGAAGGTGTCTTCATAGTCAATACCATAACGCTGTTTGAAACCCTTGGCAACGAGACGTGCTTTGTACCGTTGAATGGTGCCATCTGCATTTTTCTTGATGCGATAAACCCACTTGCAATCAATCAAATTCTTGTTTGAATTAGGTGGCACAAGGTGCCATGTCTTGTTGTGGATTAATGCATCATATTCATCTTGCATTGCTTGGTGCCATTTAGTATCACCCAAAGCTTCAGAAATATTTCTTGGTTCTCCTGTAGAGGTTAGCATGCCATATCGTATAGTGCCATCTGTATAAATTTTTGGATTAGAAATACCTTTTTGAAGTCGTGTGCGAGGACCTGGCGCAGAAGATGATACAGGATCAGGCGCCACAGCAGATCCGGTTGTGCCAGAAGAATCTGGCACTGATCCCGCCGAAACAGAAGATCCGGTGGAGCCCGCTGACGCACTGCCGGTGGCAGGCGAATCGGCCACAGGGGATCCCGCAGGCGTGGGTGTGTTTGTCGATGGAGAAGAGTCGGGCGCAGAAAATCCCTTGTGGCGCGACGCGGAGGATCCATCGTGGCGGTCCCCAGGCGACGCGGAGGATCCGCGGCGGCCGCTTGTAACCGTTGGCGAAGGAGCGTCGGCCTCAGAAGATCCCGGAAATCCTGGGTCGGTTAATTCACCGTTGGCACCTGGTGCGGAGGCAGCGGAGCCAGTCACGCGCACCCGAGACGGAGTTGAAGTTGGGCGCGGGGATCCAGGCGTGGACGCGTCTTCTGCATGCGCGTGACTCGCGGCAGGACGATTTAATTCCCGCGCGTGTGCTGCATGGGAATCAATATCCGGATTTGTGCTGATTGTGTCTGCTGCTCTTTTTGCTGAACTTTCTGCATTTGCTCCGTTTGACTCCGTTTCAACACTATTATCAGTGATTTCTTCAGCAGTATCTCGAAAATTTGTTACTGTATTTGAGGCACCACTTGGTATGTCCTGCGCAGGGTCAGTGAGAGGCAAAAAATGCATATGATCATGGTTAGGCACACCCGCACTAGAGGAAGGTGGAGATGATGTGTCGGATGGAAGAAGCAAAATTTTGGCACGGAGTCTTTGACCTGCGTTGGGATGAAGAGAAGCAAAAGGAAATATATTTTCATCAAAAACTACATCACGAGAAATATAGACTCGCCCTGTAGAGACGTCGAGGCACTTAACACCTTTGTGAAGCGGACTATATCCGAGAAAAACACACTGTTTGGAACGGAATGCTAGTTTGTGTTTATTGTACGGGCGGAGATTTGGCCAGCAAGCACATCCAAAAATACGAAGAGAGGTGTAATTGGGTGTAATATTGAGGAGTTTTTCGGTTGGTGTGGCAAGGTTGAGCACTTTTGTAGGGAGAAGATTAATGAGAAATGTCGCGGTGAGGAAAGCTTCGTCCCAAAATTTAAGTGGCATAGATGCATTGGCAAGCAAGGAGAGACCAACTTCAACAATGTGGCGATGTTTGCGCTCCGCGGAGCCATTTTGTTGGTGGGCATGAGGGCATGAAACATGGTGAGTGATGCCTATTTTTTGAAAGAAAGAGTTAAGTTTCTCATATTCGCCACCCCAATCAGTTTGCATAGTGACAATTTTACGATTGAATTTGCGCTCAACATATTGTTGGAAATTAAGGAAAACTTGATAAACATCGGAACATTTCTTAAGCAAATAAATCCATGTAAACTTGCTAAAATCATCAATAAAGCTTACATAGTACGAATGTTTACCAACCGAAGTGGGCGCCGGTCCCCATACATCGGAGAAAATTTGTTCCAAAGGAACAACAGAGACACTAGTAGAAGTGGGATATGGCAATTGGTGGCTCTTGGCTTGTTGACATGGGTCACAAACAAATGGATTTATTTCATGAGAATGGGGTAGATTATTACGACGAAGGATTTGTTGAACAACAAACGAAGAGGGGTGTCCTAGTCGACGATGCCACGTAGATGAAGACGGCTTGAGTGTGACGAAGGCGTGCTTGGAGGACCCGGTGGCGATAGGCACGAGAGGATACAAGCCGCCGTGACATGGACCTTTAAAAACGATTTGCTTCGTGGCCTGATCCTTTATCAAGAAATAAAATGGGTGAAATTCAACAAAAGCATTATTATCAAGAGCGATTTTGTGAGCCGATAATAAATTTTTGGAAGCACTAGGCACATGTAAAATATTTCGAAGATGAATGGAATTGTGCGGGGTATGCAAAACCGAATGACCAATATGTTTAATTGCCATACCTTGACCACTAGCATTGTGGACTTGATCGTGCCCCTTGTAGTGCTCATGAGTTGATAATTTGCTCAACTCACTAGTGATATGATCTGTGGCGCCCGTGTCGATGTACCAATTTGTATCGACACCATAGGAGGCCATGTGTGCACCTTTTTCATCACCGTGGGAGTCATCATCGTCATCTCCATAGCGCCACCAACACTCGTTCGCAGGATGTCCGTCCTTCTTGCAAATTTGGCACATGACGTCTTGATAAGGTGAGGGCGTGCGGTGGCCACGACCACGCCCACGACCACGCCCCCCATTGGAAGGCGGACGACGAGCGTGATCCGGAGCATCTTGGCGACGAGGAGGGCGCCCACGTTGTTGGTTGCGGCCACCACCATAGTTGTGGTAGCCGCCGCCATAGTTGTTGTTGTAGTTGTTGTTGCCGTAGTTGTTGTTGCCGCCGCCGTAGGAACGATGATAGCCACCTCCGTGCCCGGAGCGCGAGCCACGGCCGCGAGCCGCAGCGTTTGCCGAGGAAGTGAAGACACCGGTGGGATGCTCAGACTCGGAGAGCATCTGTTGGCGGTAGTCGTAGGCCATGAGCTGATTGCAGACACCCGCGGAAGAGGTGGCGGGGTTGGCGTTGATGGAGGCGACAAGGGCGTTGTATTCCCCGGCCAAACCCGCGAGGAGATATTCCTTGAGCTCGATGTCGGAGATGACCCGCCCCGCAGCTGCAAGCTCGGAGGCGAAACCCTTCATCTTGGCGATGTAGACGGCGGCGGTGAGGTCTCTCTTCTTTGTGTTGGTGAGGGCTGCGCGTAGCATCCCAACCCGAGCCTCGGATTGGGCGGAGAAAATATCCCCAATCGTCTTCCATATCTCAGCTGCATGCTCTAAACCAAGTACATCGGCGAGCACGTCAGGCGATAAAGTTTTTAGTAAATAACTTACAACCTGCTGGTCCCTCGAAATCCAAACGCCGTAGGCCGGATTGGGGACGATGATCTTTTTCTTGTTCTCATCTTCAACCTCCAATGTTTTTTCGGGCGCCGGGTCGGAGCCGTCGAGCAGCCCCATGACCTGCGCTCCTCGCAAGGCGGGCAGCACTTGCGCCTTCCACAAGAGATGATTCTCGCGGGAAAGCTTGTCGGACGGCGGTGCTCCAAGGGCGGCCACCAAGGACGACGCCGTAGAGGAGGATGATGCCATCGGGAGGGAGGGAGGAAAAAGCGATGAAGAATCGCTAGGGGCGACCCAAGCCGCACGGTCCTTTTTTCTCTAGTTTGTTTTTTTTGTAGCGATCGTTGGCTAGAGGGATGTCGTAGGAAGAGGATGGTCTGATACCATGTTGGTGGAAACGATAGCCTCTACCTGGCCTCGGTTACGTGTTATATAGTAGATGGAAAAGCCCCATCTGTGGCACATACATGGAAAGACATAAAAGATATTACAAAGAGGGCAAGAAGATTACAAAGAAGGCAGGAGATAAAAAGGAAGGAGCCAATCACTATTCTTTGAACAAATAGAGAGATTCCTAGCGTGCACTATGGTTCAGATCTGAAAATGGTAAAACGTTCTAACCACGACCTGCTATATTTGGAACAAATCTTGTGTAGATCATCTTCTTCTTCTTCCATAACTTCACTGCAGCAACTACCGATTAGGATTTCCACAGCCCCAATAAAGAGATACTGGAAGAAAACCTCAGAAACACGAAGAGAAAGATCCCTAGCTTGCACTATGGTTCATATCTGAAATAGTTCTAACCATTACCTGCTAGATTTGGGTCCAATCATCTGTAGAACTTTTCTTCTTCTTTCACAACACAGGTGTACCAAAATAATTTGAGAAAAAACGCAACCCTGCAATTAAATCAATAGGTGTAAGAACATACTTGATTTCACAGGAAATGAGGTATTACAGTAGGCATCAATCTGAAGGAATGCTATAAGAGGAGGGAGAGGGAGTAGAGGAGGAGTAGGGTGCAGCGAGGGGTGAGTACAGGGCCAGCTCTCTTCTCCGGAAGCAACAAACCTTGGTCAGAGACGAACGAAGACGGCGTGAGCTGCAGCAGAGACCTTTGCCCGCCGGCGAGGTCTGGTGACGAGCCACCAAGACTCCGGCGTCGCCACGATTTGAGAAGATCTCCACCTACCTCTGCCCCAACACCCGCGCCGTCGTCCAGAGCTCCAGAATCGGCGCCATGAGGCAAGGCCGGCCACCGGCGATGGCACGAGACGCGGCGGCGGGCACCGGATCTGCAGCGGAGTGACGATGCAGACGAGGCGGAGATGCGAGGACGAACAGCGCGAAGCGGAAGAGGCGGGGGAAAAGTGAGGAGGATGGTCCTCCGAAGCGACGGCGCGCGTGGCTATAGTGTCCCGCACAGTGAGAGCTTCTCCCGTGGGCTAATGGCGCCCCAACACAGAGTCGCCCGCACCGGCCATCGATGGAGAAGACGAAGCTACCCCGCTATCTACCCGCCCGGTCGAGATATTTCCGGCCAGCGTGAGGAGGCGACACCAGTCCGCTAACGAGCCGTAGCGGCAGACGCGCGGGCCCGTGCGACCGTGGGCCACAGGCGCACGCAGAGGCGGGTAGGGAACGGCTGGTCCATGTCTTTTTTGTACCGCGCTGGACAAACGGTAATTACAGTGTGGAGGCTCCTCAGCCAACCAGGAGGCACGCGTGCGGGACAAAGCGACGACCAAGATGAACGAACTGTAAAAAATCCAACGGCTGGCATGCTCAAAGCGCTGTGAAGCCCCCTATGGGGGGCATCTATTATACCTTCCAATGTCCTTTTAGGGCACTTTGAACATGTGCCCTTATAGGTATGTCCTTTTAAGGCACTTTGAACATATGCCTTTATAGGTATGTCCTATTAAGGCACTTAGAAAAATATGCCCCAAATTAAATCATTTAAGGGCATATTAAAAATGTGCCCCTAAGAATGTGCCTCAAAATCACTACTGTGTTGTAGTGTCGCCTGGTGTTTCTCTTTGCCGAGTGTATTTTATCTGTTGCGCCGTGTCATATTTCTTCGCCGGGTGCTAACACCCGGCACAGTTTTCTTTGCCGTGTGTTGTTTTTTGGCACCCGACGAAGAGTGGCTTTTTCGAAGGGCCATTGGCCGCACTTTTTATTAGAAGGAGAAGAAAAGGCGTACAAGGCGTACACAGCTTACAAGATGTACTCGTGCGAGTACAAAGGGGAAGACTCACACGGCCACACCTGGCCAACGGTACAGCCTCGCCAAAGAGACACCACCGGCACAACAACTCAAACACGCTACAGGCCTATTTCGGGAAGGAAACCCAGATTACATATTGAGGATACAGCCGGCCGCTCTCCAAACGTGAATATCTTCGATGATCAGCTCGAACACTCGATCAACAGAGTTTTCTTCTTGCTGAAAGATACGAGCATTCCTCTCCTTCCACAACCTCCAATGGGCAAGAATGGCAACGGTGTCGAAGTCACGTCGCAAGCTTTTAGGCGCTTTCTGCCTAGCAGCCAGCCACCATTCTTCTGTGCTATGGAAACTTTGCCCAGGTATTGGAAAGGCGGCGCTCGCCCAAGAGCGTAGACGGTGCCATACTTGCTGTGAGAAGTGACAGTGCACAAAAAGATGCGTACAATCCTCATTTGCCGAAGAACAAAGCTGGCATGTAGGATTGTGAGGCCAGCCCCGTCGTCGAAGGTTGTCTGCGGTGAGGCAACGTCGGTGAACCACAAGCCACATAAAGAATTTATATTTCATCGGTGCCTTAAATTTCCAGATTGGTTTGGCGCAAGCAAAACGATGACTCGCCATGAAGAAGAGCTCATAAGCTGACTTAACTGAGAATGTTCCATCGGCGGTGCAGCGAAGAGTGGCTTTGCCGTGTACCCGTGAAAATAAACCCGGCAAAGGAAAATATACACGGCAAAGATACGTTTTCCGGTAGTGAGCCTAGGGCTTAAGAGTGATACCAGTGGACGGGAGAAATTCCTTTTCTTCTAGGTTTACCAATACGCAGACCTGCCTCCTCCTTGGTCATATCTGCAAATATGTTCAATGGCATAAGGTCACTCACACCACCAGCACGGTGCACAGCCCTTGCCCTCTCGCTGAATTTCTTGAACCGGCGTTCCATCTCATGACGTTCACGAGATATGCCATGATGCTTGCACCAGTGCTCATAAAAGGCCCACATGGCTTCATCCGACTTAAGGGCATTCTCATCAACATAAAGATGTCTTTTGTAGCCTATGGGTCTGGCATCATCTTCTTCTTCTTCTGACTTGGGGCCTCCTGTCGTTCAGTAGGCATGGAGTTACAACTTAATCTGTGGAAAGTAGGATCATTTGTACCATTTCTTAGCAGAGTTAATTTGATTGATTTAGCCTTGCAAGGCAGAGCTAACATAACAAATTATCAGTCGGTATTACTAAATCATTAAAGATCATGCTTGTTAGAAGTGTTTTGTCAGTAGAACAACTCCTAAATGAATAGGTTCCAACCCCTCCTGGCATGTTTTCTCAAATATATCTACTGATAATAAGAAACTATATATGAAGACAAAGTGAATCAGGCATCCGTCATATAATATCCTAATTTGATTTCATTGTACATATAACAGTGGAGATGTACGCAATAATAGCACAAAGAAAAAAGACATGCAGAGTACAAGCAGGGGTATGATTCTGCACGTACCTCTGACAAGGCATGATGAGGATATCCCTACCTCACTACTACCTCCGTCATTACCAATTGAAGATGAACCTGCTGTGAAGCTCAAGTCCAATGAAGTTCGGATTGGACCAATTACAAGGGCTCGTGAGAAGCTACTTAAACAACAGGTGAACTTGTTTCTAAACGATACTTTGATTGATGAGAACTTTATACTGCCTAAGTCCTATTACTTGTGTATCATCAGTATCAAGAGGAGACGAGCATCGCACGAGGAGTAGAGGAGCAGCTGGACGTGAACATGGACGTGAAGCTGGACATGGAGATGGACATGAAGATATCTCATGGACGCGCGAGGAGGAGCGGGAGGAATGCGCGAGGAGAAGAAGAAGTCCAGGCCGGTCCAGCGCCAGACCGCCCCCACGCCGGGCTGCCCGTTGCAGCACCCGTCGACGCCCCGACCGCCCACCCGGTCCCTGGTCCGGTTGACGCTGCCTCGCACCGGCGCCAACCGGACGATTTCTGCGACGTTTCCGGTTGCAGCATCCGGTCGACCGGACCACAGACCGGACCGCCGGTCACCAGCCCGGTTGACCGGATCCCAGACCGGAAATGTCCGAGTCTGTCTCGACCAGATCTATTCTGGGTCGGTTTTACTTGTATTTTTCGACCAGAACTCGTCCCGGACGCCTATATAAGTGCCTTGGACGACCCCCTAGCTGCTTTAGACCACGTTTAAGATAAACCCTAGTTCTTAGTTGTTTGCTCTGCAAAACTATTGAATTCCCTACACCATATTGCTTGGATATTGTGTAGATCCTGTTTAAGTCTTGTGTGATCTGCTGTTCCATTGGGAATTAGACGGTTGCAACTTACCGGTGGTCGGCGGCTACGTGCGCAAGTGTGTGGAGTTGCGAATATCTTGCAGGGTTGAGAGCTGTTGCATTGGCGACAGGGACCAATCGAGATCTCGTTGCGTCATACAAGTTATCATCCACTACATCGTCGTGTTTCTCCGCTGCCATCACCCCGTGATCATCATCACCACCGTTGCTTACTGAGAAGATCGGGCCACCCCTTATCAAGGCACTTAGGCAGTAGGCAACGAAGGACACTTTTCTTTAGATAAAAGGCAGAAGGCAACGAAGGATACTTTTCTTTAGATAAAAGGCACACGATTTTAAATTAATAAAGCCCCGAGGATTTGAACAAGGTTTTACAACTGCTGCGGCATACAATTTAGCTTAAAAACTAGCATAGAAAATGGGGTCGGCCTCCCGTAACAGACCGAACCACAAAACAACCCAAGGACGACACTAGGCACGATGAGAAACAGATCCAGATGGAGGAGCATTAGGTTGCACGTTTGCAGCGTGAATAGCCTTTAGATCCCTGGCCACCCGCCTTAGACACGGACGGCCCGCTGGTCTTGCCATCGGCTTCCACAGCTGCAGGCAAATCAAAGGTTTAAAGATAATGTCATCTAGGTGCTTTAAAACCCTAGCTTCAATAATTAGTTTGTTTTGGCATAGCCAAAGGGCCCAAGGATGCGCCATAAAAATGAACCAAACCGATGCATCTAAAACTACCTGAGAAGCTAGACACAATTGCAAAGAACTAAGCAAAGGAGGTGGGGCACCAACTACACCCAAGTAGTTGGCGAGTAACACTCCAAGCAAATTTCGCCAGCGAACAGGTGAAAAAGATGTGATTTGCGTCTTCCGGCGAGCCATAAAGCGCGCAGGAGCCATTCCTCGGGCTCTGGTGAGCCGTAATATTTAAGCTAGAACACATGGTTCGTATATTTAGAGAAGGAACGGGTAATTCTGGTCAACCTATAATTAACTTAATTTCCGTCCATCCAATTTCATGTGCAATTGAAGTGTATATAGAAAAAATGTGCAATTACATCCCATGTATAATTTTTTATATGCACATATTACGTTGCAAATCTAACAGTTGTAGAGTTGATCTAGAACTAAATTATTTTCTCCATCATCCTAGAATTAGCAGAAAGGTTCAGAAAAATACCATCAAACTTGTAGATTCAGAAAGTGCAAAAAAAAACATGTACAGTTTCACAAAATATACATGACCTGATTAATATCTCTTTTATCTTATTTTATGCCTAATCCAATTCATATTATACCCTTATTATTTCTTATATGGAACTGAGGGAAAACAACGGAGGTATTTCACATTGAAAGGCAACATCGGAATCACAATTACAATTGTCCTAATTACCATATCCGCCCTTGCAATTCTTTTGCTAAGTTGAACAAAAGGCAAAAAACGGAGGAGACACACAAAGTATAACAGGGGTATTTCTTTATTAAAGCTAATAACTGAGCTCATACAACAAAGCGAAATATACATACAGATAAGGTCAATATAGCTTTTATTAAAGCTAAAATGAGTTCAACAACAAAGCTAGTACTGCTTGATAAGGCATGTTTTGGCATACAGAAGCACATAGGGATTAGGATTCAGACCAGTGGACAGGAGAAATTCCTTTTCCTCTAGGTTTACCAATTAGCAGAGCTGCCTCCTCCTTGGTCATATCTGCAAATATGTTCAATGACATGGGGCCACTCGCACCACCAGCACCGTGCATAGCCCTTGCCCTCTCGCTGAATTTCTTGAACCGGCGTTCCATCTCATGACGTTCACGAGATATGCCATGATGCTTGCACCAGTGCTCATAGAAGGCCCACATAGCTTCATCCGACTTAAGGGCATTATCATCAACATAAAGACGTGTTTTGTAGCCTATGGGTCTGGCATTATCATCAACATAAAGATGTCTTTCGTAGCCTATGGGTCTGGCATCATCATCATCGTCTTCTGACTTGGGGCCTCCTGTTGTTCAATAGGCATGGAGTTACAACTTGATTTGTGGAAAGTAGGATCATTTGTACGATTTCTCAGCAGAGTTAATTTGATTGATTTAGCCTTGCAAGGCAGAGCTACCATAACAAATTATCACTCGGTATTACTAAATCATTAAAGAGCATGCTTGTTAGAAGTGTTTGGTGATTAGAACAACTCCTAATGAATAGGGTCCAACCCCTGCCGGCATGTTTATTCAAATATATCTACTGATAATAAGAAACTATATGTGAATTCAAGGCATTAAATTGGGAAGATTAGCTTAAGCTAGCTCGGCTATGCCGATGGGAGCTAAACAACCAAACACACCCACGTAAGTAGATGTAATTATCCCCTTAACACGGCTATGTGTACCTTCCATCGCTCGTCTGGCAGCAGGCCTGGCGTCGGCTATTGTGATTTCTGCGCACGACCCGCAGAAAGCGTCTGCAGGAGTACGCCCGCGCGCCGTGGTATTTATTCAGGAAAATAATTAACTGAACCTCGTACGGCGGCGCGCGGCGGGCTGGTTGCAGGTGTGGTGCTCCGATCTCCTGAAAGCCAGCTGGAGCGAGAGAAAAGGATTTGCTGGCGTCATATCTGCCGTTGACCAAAAGCAGACGTACTCCGCTCCTTTTGGGTCGCTCCCAACGTGTTCCACCATTCTCAGACGGGGCCTCTCTTTTTACTTGTCTCCATCTCGATCCATGCCATTGTCATGCACATCGATGCAGGAGTGGTTTTCTTCACCAATCCCTACGCACCAAACGGAGGGAGTATATACTGCTCGCAAGACAAACACGAATTCTCGTCATAACACACTTTGAAACCTCAATTTGTACCACAAGATAAATCTTAATCTATGTGACTACGATTCCTTTGCTTTACAAGAAATTTCAAAATCGCCTCTCCTCTTTTCTAGACGTTCGAAACACAAAACCAAACACAAGTGCAAAGAGCTAGCTGAACAAACACATGTGTTACTTCAGACCTCAGTACACTAAGCTGAGACGTTACATTACATACATATGCACGGAATACACAAAAGCTAGCCTGTTACAAGCCTGGCTAGACTATCATCTCTTCTCTCGCTCCATTGCTGCTGCTGCTCCCGCATTCCTTCAGATTTCGGCTTCAGCCATGGTAACTGAAAACAGTCAATGAACGCCAAGTTGAGATCAACTGACGCTCCTTTACATCCAATCCAAGACACAAGCACAAGGGTTGTTGCTACCTTCCAGTACAGTGAGCTTGTTGCCATGCAGCGGCTCCCCCTTGCCACCACACCTCCAGGAGACCTTCTCCAAGAGTTCATGGCCCTCTGGTAGTGTATACTGTAGAAACACATTGTATTAGTCTTATAAACACTGCAGAACTAGCGAATCCAGTGAGGAACTATATTGAAAAGGATAAGGAGAAATTAAGCCAATACAACCTATCTCCTGTTTTCAGAGAAACAGTTTTTTATTGTCTACCAAAGATTAATATAACTGCGCCAAAAGAAGAAAATAGCCTGAGCAGCAAACGACATAGGTGCTGACCGAGCTATTTCTTACAAACGTACTCACACTATAGTCGCAGCAGGAATGGCAGGCGTAGGGTCAGTCAGCACAGCCATAGCTCCAACTACATGGACACTTGCGCTGACCATATGCAAACAATTTAAATGTGGATCTGTAAGAAAATCGACAGTATGACAAAAACCGGTTATAAATTGCAAGATAAGGACATGTGTCTTAAATGCGAAAAATTTAAGCAGCATGATAATAATAAACAATATGACATGCAATTGGATGTTATCGTGTTACAGGTTAGTAAGCACCTCTAAATTTTATCACGATATTGCAGCCTGCTAAGGGTAAGAGTGACCATCCACTTTACATATTTCAGTCCGTTATCAAATGCATGATTGACATATGCTTTTAATTGCTCAAAATAATAATAAGATAAAATGGAACCCT
Organism: Lolium multiflorum; assembly: GCA_030979885.1. Classification (NCBI taxonomy): domain Eukaryota; kingdom Viridiplantae; phylum Streptophyta; class Magnoliopsida; order Poales; family Poaceae; genus Lolium; species Lolium multiflorum. The sequence goes on along the minus strand of CM061752.1, from coordinate 46,276,493 downwards.
CCTGACCTTGCCTCTAAGACACATAATTATTTGCCCTATCCAGCCTATTCCTCGTATTCGGCAAGAATACACATAAAAAAGGCAAACTCAGCAGCAGCAACCAACCAACCACACAATACCAAACCACAAGTAGCAGTGTTGCAGAGAGGAGATTAGTACCTCAACGCCCTACTCAATCACGACGCCAGTCCTACCCGGGGAAGCGATGGTCGTCATCCACGGCAGACCAGCAGCAGGACGGCAGCGTCCACGGTCCAGCTACAACATGAGCAGAAAGCGTCCCTGCCGCTGCGGGACTTCCCGGACAGACATCTACGTGGTATTTCCACTGCATAATACTTGACTAGTATCATTTAGCCAACCATACATTTCTGTGAGACATAAAACACAAACCCAAGAATGGATCAGCAACCAACATAATCTCAGATCAATCGTTTATTTATTATGAAAAGAACAAGCATTGCCCAAGAATATCCCCAAATTTAGCATAACACCATTTCTTGTTTCATTTATAGCAGTGTGAGCCAGCTAGTATTCCACAACTGGATATTACAAGTTGCCACATGCATTGATCTGCAACCAAACATGAACAGCAAGAATTGCAATTCTGCTCCCAAGAAACGAAAAGAAATAAATACAGCATCTGGGTGTACATCGAGTTACATGTCAAATGTAATCTTGTCAGCCGAATCTAAGGAGGCAGTCCAACAAGTAGCAAAAATTGCATTGACATATGACAAGGCGCTAACTCTTTTCTCTAAGTGCAAAGGAGAAGTAGAATACCCCAAATCTAAAGGAGTCTGGCTATTACACACGCACGGCCAAAGAGGAGACGCCCTGACACAGTTCAGCTACCACTTGCGGTTTCAAAAGAAGAAGACATTTACACTTGGGCCCTTCAGAAGTTAAGGGCACAATGAGAGTTCGGCCAATGACGATGAACAAATAGGCAGACTAGTTAAGCGCACCATTCAGAAGCGGGCTCTCCTCCATTAGCTAAACTCTAGCCTACAAGTAAGTACGAGTTGAGCAAAGCAGTAAACCGAGCTGGACGAGTATCTTAATCTAAAATTGGTAACCAAGAGCTGGAGCAAGCAAACATTCCTCCAATTACACAAGGTAACCAAGATCTTGCAGTAAAACGTAGAACATCTCTGATCGGTAAGTAGAGAGAGAGAGAGACGAGACATGAAAGATGCCTCACCGGCGAGCACGTCGGAGGAGACCGCCAGGAGCTGGGCCGGCCGCGGGGAACCGGCGGGTCCTGGTGGTCGGCGCCCCCTCACCGGCGTGCTGCAGCAGCACAGCAATCCCTCGGCCACGCGAGCTCGACGCGGCCGGCTAACTCGACGGAGCCGCGCGCACCGAACTGCCGATGCACGCCGGAGCCGGCGAACAAGCCAGCCGCGCCGGCAAGGGTCGGTCCGGGGCGGCCGCCTCTGTTGCGGCAAGGGTGCGGGTAGGGTTTCTGGTTAGGTTCGCTTTGTTGCAGCTTTGGGCCAATTTGGCTACAGGCCGCCACCCGCGTTTCCTTCTTTTTTCTTTTAACAAAAAATTCTGGCCCATTTCCTATAGATAAATTGCATTCCCATCCTAAACATAAATTTCCCGCCCTAATAAACATAAAAGCGTTTAGGAGTTTTCCATGGAATATGGTCCCATGCAATTATGCATTAGCAAATAGACACATCATCACTATTAGTATTTATTCGGTGTGTGAGATCTATTGCGAAGACACTTTTCATACATTTTTTCATTGCCCAAGGATTATTGAAATCTGGAAGAAACCAGGACGTATCGATGAAGTGTCAACTATAGACATAGTGGGTTCAGGGGTGCTCGAAGCCTTGCTAAGACAACATGATGAGAAGATCTATAATACCTTGAAGTCGACACGGGTTATTGCGGCTATAACAACCAACTATTTTAGGGCAAGCAAGAAGAATGTGTCTGCTCGTGATGAAGGATGGAAGAAACAAAAAAAAAGAAGGGTTCTGTAAGTTAAATGTTGATGTCTCTTTTTCTTGCAGAGGTGTACACAGGAGCAACGGACACTATTATTCGCGATGACTCAGGTGCCTTCATTGCTTGTAGCAATTGTAGTACACCACCAGTTTCCTAACATGTCTTCGGCTGAAGCAATGGCTCTCCGAGATGGCTTGCTACTCGCAGGGGAAGTGGGATGTACCAAACTTTAGGTCACTAGTGATCGCATGGAGGTTGTCTCGACCATGCTTGATGGAGGTAATTCTATTGGTGCAGCGGAAACTATGAGTACGTACTTTGACTACATGTGTAGAATCCATGCATACTCTACCGTGATAGGCGGGGGGGGGGGGGCATGTCGTCTGGATGGAGGATCCGCCAACATCTTTGAGCTCCTCACAAACGTGGCTTTCCCTCAAAGTAAAAAAGCATTAAGGACTACATGTTCATCCTCAAACTTGATGTCTATAGTTCGTAGTTTTTGAGCAACCCTTAGTTTTTTTCGAACTTTTGGCCTCCATGGCGTGCATGCTCCCATAATTTCATGCATATCATCCTAGTTGATGTATTCGTTGCCTACATGATGCTAGATATGAGTACGTACTTTGACTACATGTGTCTATGCATGCATGGAGCAGTCCCATGCACGTACCTCTTGCCGTGGTAGAATCCATGCAAATGTCACGTGTATTCCTAACTGTTGATCCATCCACAAATTAATGTAGCTAGTTTTCTGATCATGCATGCATGGAAATTTTGGTCATGTTAATTCGGTAAGCCCTAGTGGTAGACATGATGGGCACGAAGATGCATACGTAGAAACATAGCAAAAAAAGAAGGATGAAATTCGACCTTTTTTGTCGTCATGTTTTTGTAGTCATCAACAATATTGGCGATGTGCAACTTCAGTTGCGTCTTTTCATATTCTATTTTCTGCTTAGATTCTTCCATGTCCGTCAAGGACTCCTCCATCTTCCTTATCTTCTCGTGATCTAACTCAAGCTCATCTTCCACCCTTTTTCTTTTGGTCAATTGTGAATTCTGAATCTTGTAAAATAGCCATCTTCCCATCTTCAAAATGCTTCAATAAGGATTGCCAACCACAAGCACCACATGCATCAACATTGTATCCTATAGATTTAAATATAATAAAAACAAATTGGTTCAGTTTAGAAAAACAAAAAAATTGACAAACCCTGGGTACTTTACCGTGTCCGAGTCGTAGTCAGCCCCGGTGGTGAGTCATGTGGAGGTGTTGTCCGTGGTAGAGCATGTGGCCATGGATACCGTCGATCTACGATGCAGAGGTCGCGAAAGAGCAGTCTTGACGGCCGTCGGTCTTCTCCACGACTAGACCTGGCCTCATGGGGAAATAGGCTTGGGGCCTCGGTTCCAGCCACGCCTAGCTCCATGGCGTTCGATCTCCGTCGGCTCACTCTGCTCCAGCCGGAAACGATCATGAATCGGCGGCGGGGTCAAAATGGTTGTGGCCTGATTCCGGCGACAGCAACCGCTAGCGAGAGTAGCATAGTGGGGGAAGAGGGGGAGGGTAATTTATCCTATTTTCAGAGAATCCGTGAAAGAATAAAACTAGAATCTGGTCGGTTCATTTTATTCTGGCCATTTAGCCGTGCACCTACCAAAACGAATTAGCTAGTAGCTTCACCTCCCAAATGCATGTTTGCGTGCAAAACCAACGAAAGTTAGCCAACAAGTAAATAAGCTAGCTAATCAACAAATGCTAACATATCAATTCAAAATGTTGGCATGAACTCTCCTATTCTCTGCACATTCACATTGTAGATCAGATAAATAGTTGCATAAAGCTATCACAACTCCTCCTCCAGACAATTAGAATTCAGTTGCATCACAAGCCTGGTCGATCATGCTAGCTAAGATCCATAGATTACAGACCATGAAACTCTTAGGAGACACTTACTGGAACACTGCTGATAGTACTCCCTCCGTCTCAGTTTATTAGTCTTCCCCGTATCTTTAGGTCGCCAATTTGACCTATATAATCTAAATTATATAATGCAAAAATTATATCATTAGAAAATAGAACATCTAAATTTTTAATGATATAATTTTTATAACATATAACTAATGATAACTTGATCAAATTTGTGACCTAGGGGTATGCCTAATAAACCGTGAGAGAAGAAGTACCGTAGATTCTCCTCTGGAGCATTATGACAAAGGATGCATTGTACAGTTCATTCAATTTCGTGTACTACTGAATGGATATTACAGTAGTCATGTAAGCAATCATGTTCCATATATATAAGCCGTTGTGCAACATCGCGGTGGCAGCAGCCGGAGACAGTCGGAGTTTCGTACACTTGCGGCTGTCAAACCCGACATCAATATGGTATGTGTAAAAGTAAGCATGCCCGAGTTAAAGAGAACAATTTTGCCGTAACCAACCCGATAGGGGATTTTCACTTTATACACACAAAGAGGATTAAAAACTTACACGGCAAGCTAGATCCACTACGTACAGGAAAACGATTAGGTGCCGACGGCCAGAAGATACGTCGACGGCCATTTATCAGGGTCGTCGGCACATATCCTGGAACCATGCATGCGCCCACTGAAGAAACCGTCGGCGTAACTAGGCCGCCGGCGTAGCTACAGCTATGCCGACGGCCACCATCGATGTAACTTAGCCGTCGGCGTAGATCCAGGGGTGCCAACGGCCACCGTCGGTGTAACCAAGCCGTCGGCACAGGTACAGAACATGTGATAGTTGCGGTTCTTCCCATTAACGGTCGGTAGGGCGTTAGTTGTGCCGAGGGCTAGGCCGTCGGCATATCTCACATATCTTTTCCCACTTTTATGTTTCCTCTTTAATTTTAACTAGGTAAATACATATGCCTTGCTAAGGATTAAAAGCTACATTCCATTGACAAAAAGATCATCTACAAGTACTATAACATGTAACTAAGGTAGCATTGTTTTTATCGACATTTTAATAAATGCACAAGTAAACAAAAAATTAAAGTGCATGTACTCCTATAGAACGTAAAATATTCATCTAATATTTGTGAGAATGCGAATTAAACTTGTTATTATTCTTATTAAATGATATGAACTATGCGCTGGATCTAATAATGGACCCCTGGTGGGAATCCCCCAAAACTTGTGTGTACACAATTATGGCGGGATGTTGCTGGATCCAATAATGGACCCCTGGTTGTACAGCTTCACGCACATGCGCTGACGACATTTAGGCAGTTCCAGGACATATAGGGGGAACTCCTCGATGGGTGAACCGGAGGGAATCGTGAGATAGTATGGATACATATCCTTGCCACCACATGCCCCTATGACCTAACCAAGCCCAAATGAAGGCATAATGCCACTGGGGCACCGCCGCCATGGTGTAGTCAATGTTGTAGACCGCGCGGTCAACGGATTAGGGTTTCTCTGGATGCCGCACCTCGGAGGGTGGGAATGCCCCCAAAACTTGTGTGTGTCCATGTGGTGTGTACACAAGTGTGGCGGGATGTCATTGGATCCAATAATGGACCCATGGGGTTGTCCGGCTTCACGCACATGCGCTGACAACACTTGGGCAGTTCCAGGACGTATAGGGGGAACTCCCCGATGGGGGAACCAGAGGGAATCTTGAGATAGTATGGATCCATATCCTTGCCACCACATTTCCCTATGACCTAACCAAGCCCAAATGAAGGCATAATGCCACCGGGGCACCGCCGCCAGGGTGTAGTCAATGTTGTAGAACGCGCGGTCAACAGATTAGGGTTTCTCTGGATGTCGCACCTCGGATGGTGGGAATGCCCCAAAAACATGTGTGTGTCCACGTGGTGTGTACACAGGTGTGGCAGGATGTCGTTAGATCCAATAATGGACCCATGGGGTAGTCCGGCTTCACGCACATGCGCTGACGGCACTTAGGCAGTTCCAGGACGTATAGGTGGAACTCCCCGATGGGGTGAACCGGAGGGAATCTTGAGATAGTATGGATCCATATCCTTGCCACCACATGTCCCTATGACCTAACCAAGCCCAAATGAAGGCATAATGCCACCGGGGCACCGCCGCCAGGGTGTAGTCAATGTTGTAGACCACGCGGTCAATGGATTAGGGTTTCTCTGGATGCCGCACCTCGGAGGGTGGGGATGCCCCCAAAACTTGTGTGTGTCCACATGGTGTGTCCACATGGTGTGTACACAAGTGTGTTGGGATGTTGTTGGATCCAATAATGGACACATGGGGTTGTCCAGCTTCACACACATGCGCTGACGGCACTTAGGCAGTTCCAGGACGTATAGGGGGAACTCCTCGATAGGGGAACCGGAGAGAATCTTGAGATAGTATGGATCCATATCCATGCCACCACATGTCCCTATGACCTAACCAAGCCCAAATGAAGGCATAATGCCACCGGGGCACCGCCGCCAGGGTGTAGTCAATGTTGTAAACCACGCGGTCAACGGATTAGGGATTCTCTAGATGCCGCACCTCGGAGGGTGGGAATCCCCCAAAACTTGTGTGTACACAAGTGTGGCAGGATGTTGCTGGATCCAATAATGGACCCCTAGTTGTCCGGCTTCACACACATGCACAGACGACACTTAGGCAGTTCCAGGACATATAGGGGGAACTCCTCGATGGGGTGAACCGGACGGAATCTTGAGATAGTATGGATCCATATCCTTGCCACCACATGTCCCTATGACCTAACCAAGCCCAAATGAAGGCATAATGCCACCGGGGCACCGCCGCGGGTGTAGTCAATGTTGTAGACCGCGCGGTCAACGGATTAGGGTTTCTCTGGATGCCGCACCTCGGAGGGTGGGAATGCCCCCAATACTTGTGTGTGTCCATGTGGTGTGTACACAAGTGTGGCGGGATGTCGCTGGATCCAATAATGGACCCATGGGGTTGTCCGGCTTCACGCACATGCACTGACAGCACTTGGGCAGTTCCAGGACGTATAGGGGAACTCCCCGATGGGGGAACCAGAGGGAATCTTGAAATAGTATGGATCCATATCCTTGCCACCACATGTCCCTATGACCTAACCAAGCCCAAATGAAGGCATAATGCCACTGGGGCACCGCCGCCAGGGTGTAGTCAATGTTGTAGAACGCGCGGTCAACGATTAGGGTTTCTCTGGATGCCGCACCTCGGAGGGTGGGAATGCCCCCAAAACATGTGTGTGTCCACGTGGTGTGTACACAGGTGTGGCAGGATGTCGTTAGATCCAATAATGGACCCATGGGGTAGTCCGGCTTCACGCACATGCGCTGACGACACTTAGGCAGTTCCAGGACGTATAGGTGGAACTCCCCGATGGGGTGAACCGGAGGGAATCTTGAGATAGTATGGATCCATATCCTTGCCACCACATGTCCCTATGACCTAACAAAGCCCAAATGAAGGCATAATGCCACCGGGGCACCGCCGCCAGGGTGTAGTCAATGTTGTAGACCACGCGGTCAATGGATTAGGGTTTCTCTGGATGCCGCACCTCGGAGGGTGGGGATGCCCCCAAAACTTGTGTGTGTCCACATGGTGTGTACACAAGTGTGTTGGGATGTTGTTGGATCCAATAATGGACACATGGGGTTGTCCGGCTTCACACACATGCGCTGACGGCACTTAGGCAGTTCCAGGACGTATAGGGGGAACTCCTCGATAGGGGAACCGGAGAGAATCTTGAGATAGTATGGATCTATATCCATGCCACCACATGTCCCTATGACCTAACCAAGCCCAAATGAAGGCATAATGCCACCGGGGCACCGCCGCCAGGGTGTAGTCAATGTTGTAAACCACGCGGTCAACGGATTAGGGATTCTCTAGATGCCGCACCTCGGAGGGTGGGAATCCCCCAAAACTTGTGTGTACACAAGTGTGGCGGGATGTTGCTGGATCCAATAATGGACCCCTAGTTGTCCGGCTTCACACACATGCACAGACGACACTTAGGCAGTTCCAGGACATATAGGGGGAACTCCTCGATGGGGTGAACCGGACGGAATCTTGAGATAGTATGGATCCATATCCTTGCCACCACATGTCCCTATGACCTAACCAAGCCCAAATGAAGGCATAATGCCACCGGGGCACCGCCGCCAGGTGTAGTCAATGTTGTAGACCGCGCGGTCAACGGATTAGGGTTTCTCTGGATGCCGCACCTCGGAGGGTGGGAATGCCCCCAATACTTGTGTGTGTCCATGTGGTGTGTACACAAGTGTGGCGGGATGTCGCTGGATCCAATAATGGACCCATGGGGTTGTCCGGCTTCACGCACATGCACTGACGGCACTTGGGCAGTTCCAGGACGTATAGGGAACTCCCCGATGGGGAACCAGAGGGAATCTTGAAATAGTATGGATCCATATCCTTGCCACCACATGTCCCTATGACCTAACCAAGCCCAAATGAAGGCATAATGCCACTGGGGCACCGCCGCCAGGGTGTAGTCAATGTTGTAGAACGCGCGGTCAACAGATTAGGGTTTCTCTGGATGCCGCACCTCGGAGGGTGGGAATGCCCCCAAAACATGTGTGTGTCCACGTGGTGTGTACACAGGTGTGGCAGGATGTCGTTAGATCCAATAATGGACCCATGGGGTAGTCCGGCTTCACGCACATGCGCTGACGACACTTAGGCAGTTCCGGACGTATAGGTGGAACTCCCCGATGGGGTGAACCGGAGGGAATCTTGAGATAGTATGGATCCATATCCTTGCCACCACATGTCCCTATGACCTAACCAAGCCCAAATGAAGGCATAATGCCACCGGGGCACCGCCGCCAGGGTGTAGTCAATGTTGTAGACCACGCGGTCAATGGATTAGGGTTTCTCTGGATGCCGCACCTCGGAGGGTGGGGATGCCCCCAAAACTTGTGTGTGTCCACATGGTGTGTCCACATGGTGTGTACACAAGTGTGTTGGGATGTTGTTGGATCCAATAATGGACACATGGGGTTGTCCGGCTTCACACACATGCGCTGACGGCACTTAGGCAGTTCCAGGACGTATAGGGGGAACTCCTCGATAGGGGAACCGGAGAGAATCTTGAGATAGTATGGATCTATATCCATGCCACCACATGTCCCTATGACCTAACCAAGCCCAAATGAAGGCATAATGCCACCGGGGCACCACCGCCAGGGTGTAGTCAATGTTGTAAACCACGCGGTCAACGGATTAGGGATTCTCTAGATGCCGCACCTCGGAGGGTGGGAATCCCCCAAAACTTGTGTGTACACAAGTGTGGCGGGATGTTGCTGGATCCAATAATGGACCCCTAGTTGTCCGGCTTCACACACATGCACAGACGACACTTAGGCAGTTCCAGGACATATAGGGGGAACTCCTCGATGGGGTGAACCGGACGGAATCTTGAGATAGTATGGATCCATATCCTTGCCACCACATGTCCCTATGAGCTAAACAAGCCCAAATGAAGGCATAATGCCACCGGGGCAAAGCCGCCAGGGTGTAGTCAATGTTGTAGACCGCGCGGTCAACGGATTAGGGTTTCTCTGGATGCCGCACCTCGGAGGGTGGGAATGCCCCCAATACTTGTGTGTGTCCATGTGGTGTGTACACAAGTGTGGCGGGATGTCGCTGGATCCAATAATGGACCCATGGGGTTGTCCGGCTTCACGCACATGCACTGACGGCACTTGGGCAGTTCCAGGACGTATAGGGGAACTCCCCGATGGGGGAACCAGAGGGAATCTTGAAATAGTATGGATCCATATCCTTGCCACCACATGTCCCTATGACCTAACCAAGCCCAAATGAAGGCATAATGCCACTGGGGCACCGCCGCCAGGGTGTAGTCAATGTTGTAGAACGCGCGGTCAACAGATTAGGGTTTCTCTGGATGCCGCACCTCGGAGGGTGGGAATGCCCCCAAAACATGTGTGTGTCCACGTGGTGTGTACACAGTGTGGCAGGATGTCGTTAGATCCAATAATGGACCCATGGGAGTCCGGCTTCACGCACATGCGCTGACGACACTTAGGCAGTTCCAGGACGTATAGGTGGAACTCCCCGATGGGGTGAACCGGAGGGAATCTTGAGATAGTATGGATCCATATCCTTGCCACCACATGTCCCTATGACCTAACCAAGCCCAAATGAAGGCATAATGCCACCGGGGCACCGCCGCCAGGGTGTAGTCAATGTTGTAGACCACGCGGTCAATGGATTAGGGTTTCTCTGGATGCCGCACCTCGGAGGGTGGGGATGCCCCCAAAACTTGTGTGTGTCCACATGGTGTGTCCACATGGTGTGTACACAGTGTATTGGGGTTGTTGGATCCAATAATGGACCCATGGGGTAGTCCGGCTTCACGCACATGCGCTGACGACACTTAGGCAGTTCCAGGACGTATAGGTGGAACTCCCCGATGGGGTGAACCGGAGGGAATCTTGAGATAGTATGGATCCATATCCTTGCCACCACATGTCCCTATGAGCTAACCAAGCCCAAATGAAGGCATAATGCCACCGGGGCACCGCCGCCAGGGTGTAGTCAATGTTGTAGACCACGCGGTCAATGGATTAGGGTTTCTCTGGATGCCGCACCTCGGAGGGTGGGGATGCCCCCAAAACTTGTGTGTGTCCACATGGTGTGTCCACATGGTGTGTACACAAGTGTGTTGGGATGTTGTTGGATCCAATAATGGACACATGGGGTTGTCCGGCTTCACACACATGCGCTGACGGCACTTAGGCGTTCCAGGACGTATAGGGGGAACTCCTCGATAGGGGAACCGGAGAGAATCTTGAGATAGTATGGATCTATATCCATGCCACCACATGTCCCTATGACCTAACCAAGCCCAAATGAAGGCATAATGCCACCGGGGCACCACCGCCAGGGTGTAGTCAATGTTGTAAACCACGCGGTCAACGGATTAGGGATTCTCTAGATGCCGCACCTCGGAGGGTGGGAATCCCCCAAAACTTGTGTGTACACAAGTGTGGCGGGATGTTGCTGGATCCAATAATGGACCCCTAGTTGTCCGGCTTCACACACATGCACAGACGACACTTAGGCAGTTCCAGGACATATAGGGGGAACTCCTCGATGGGGTGAACCGGACGGAATCTTGAGATAGTATGGATCCATATCCTTGCCACCACATGTCCCTATGAGCTAAACAAGCCCAAATGAAGGCATAATGCCACCGGGGCAAAGCCGCCAGGGTGTAGTCAATGTTGTAGACCGCGCGGTCAACGGATTAGGGTTTCTCTGGATGCCGCACCTCGGAGGGTGGGAATGCCACCAATACTTGTGTGTGTCCATGTGGTGTGTACACAAGTGTGGCGGGATGTCGCTGGATCCAATAATGGACCCATGGGGTTGTCCGGCTTCACGCACATGCACTGACGGCACTTGGGCAGTTCCAGGACGTATAGGGGAACTCCCCGATGGGGGAACCAGAGGGAATCTTGAAATAGTATGGATCCATATCCTTGCCACCACATGTCCCTATGACCTAACCAAGCCCAAATGAAGGCATAATGCCACTGGGGCACCGCCGCTGGTGTAGTCAATGTTGTAGAACGCGCGGTCAACGGATTAGGGTTTCTCTGGATGCCGCACCTCGGAGGGTGGGAATGCCCCCAAAACATGTGTGTGTCCACGTGGTGTGTACACAGTGTGGCAGGATGTCGTTAGATCCAATAATGGACCCATGGGGTAGTCCGGCTCACGCACATGCGCGACGACACTTAGGCAGTTCCAGGACGTATAGGTGGAACTCCCCGATGGGGTGAACCGAGGGAATCTTGAGATAGTATGGATCCATATCCTTGCCACCACATGTCCCTATGACCTAACCAAGCCCAAATGAAGGCATAATGCCACCGGGGCACCGCCGCCAGGGTGTAGTCAATGTTGTAGACCACGCGGTCAATGGATTAGGGTTTCTCTGGATGCCGCACCTCGGAGGGTGGGGATGCCCCCAAAACTTGTGTGTGTCCACATGGTGTGTCCACATGGTGTGTACACAAGTGTATTGGGATGTTGTTGGATCCAATAATGGACACATGGGGTTGTCCGGCTTCACACACATGCGCTGACGGCACTTAGGCAGTTCCAGGACGTATAGGGGGAACTCCTCGATAGGGGAACTGGAGGGAATCTTGAGATAGTATGGATCCATATCCATGCCACCACATGTCCCTATGACCTAACCAAGCCAAATGAAGGCATAATGCCACCGGGGCACCGCCGCCAGGGTGTAGTCAATGTTGTAAACCACGCGGTCAACGGATTAGGGATTCTCTAGATGCCGCACCTCGGAGGGTGGGAATCCCCCAAAACTTGTGTGTACACAAGTGTGGCGGGATGTTGCTGGATCCAATAATGGACCCCTAGTTGTCCGGCTTCACACACATGCACAGACGACACTTAGGCAGTTCCAGGACATATAGGGGGAACTCCTCGATGGGGTGAACCGGACGGAATCTTGAGATAGTATGGATCCATATCCTTGCCACCACATGTCCCTATGAGCTAAACAAGCCCAAATGAAGGCATAATGCCACCGGGGCAAAGCCGCCAGGGTGTAGTCAATGTTGTAGACCGCGCGGTCAACGGATTAGGGTTTCTCTGGATGCCGCACCTCGGAGGGTGGGAATGCCCCCAATACTTGTGTGTGTCCATGTGGTGTGTACACAAGTGTAGCGGGATGTCGCTGGATCCAATAATGGACCCATGGGGTTGTCCGGCTTCGCGCACATGCACTAACGACACTTAGGCAGTTCCGGGACGTATAGGGGGAACTCCCCGATGGGGGAACCAGAGGGAATCTTGAAATAGTATGGATCCATATCCTTGCCACCACATGTCCCTATGACCTAACCAAGCCCAAGTGAAGGCATAATGCCACCGGGGCACCGCCGCCAGGATGTAGTCAATGTTGTAGACCGCGAGGTCAACGGATTAGGGTTTCTCTGGATGGCGCACCTCGGAGGGTGGGAATCTCCTAAAACTTGTGTGTCCACGTGGTGTGTACACAAGTGTGGCGGGATGTTGCTGGATCCAATAATGGACCCCTGGTTATCTAAATTCACGCACATGCGCTGACGACACTTAGGCAGTTCTAGGACATATAGGGGGAACTCCCCGATGGGGTAAACCGGAGGGAATCTTGAGATAGCATGGATCCATATCCTTGCCACCACATGTCTCTATGACCTAACCAAACCCAAATGAAGGCATAATGCCACCGGGGCACCGCCGTCAGGGTGTAGTGAATGTTGTAGACCGCGCGGTCAACAGATTAGGGTTTCTCTGGATGCCGCACCTCGGAGGGTGGGAATGCCCCCAAAACTTGTGTGTGTCCACATGGTGTGTACACAAGTGTGGCGGGATGTCGTTGGATCCAATAATGGACCCATGGGATTGTCCGGCTTCACGCCCATGCGCTGATGGCACTTACGCAGTTCCAGGACGTATAGGTGGAACTCCCCGATGGGGTGAACAGGACGACCAACCAGAGTCACTGACTGCAACCATAGAGGCATAGACGTTTCTTCTCCTTCGCCCATAAATTAGAAGAGCATTCCACTCCCTTCATGTATCTCACAATCTCATATTACTCCGGCCTTCTATTTCCTGTAACGGACCCAACTCTTTGGCAATTATTTCTCTTTTACCGGACGCACCACACCCTTTTTAATCCTCTCTTTCACAGCCTGGGAGTCAGACTCTAAGCCTGCTCTTGTGTCTTCTCTCCACATCATCAAATTTGTTGGAATTTCTTCCATGAGTAGAAGGACATGCGATTGATGGAAAGAGCGGCGTATGCATTGGATCTGGGCACTGCTTGGTCGGGGAAGAGATCCGGCTGGCGAAAGTGCAGCGCCAACTCGAACATGAAGGACACGCTGTTATGCGTAGGAGCAGCTACCACCAGTCCAATGATCTCCCCCATGAACTCATGGAGCGGTAGAACTTCCAGATAAGACTTTTTTTTGTTTCTCTACCTTCCCACCAGGGCTGACACCAGTCAAAAAATAATCAGAACAGGCTAACAACAATGCAGGGTCTGGGAGTTATGGCCTAGGTGAGGGATAAGAAATTTCCTTATAAGCAATCATGTTTCTGGGAGCTTTTTACATGCATGTGTCCCTACTTTTTCCTTATAAGCAACCATCAGTGTACATACTATCCCTCCTCTTTTTTATTTACTCATGTTCTATGTATTTTCTGCAGCTCTGTTTGTAGTAGTTTTAGGTGTATTTCTTTCTAGCAGTCGTTCCGTGAGAGAACGGACATGTCTACATCAGTTAATTTGTTTGGTCCAACAAGTATGTTCGTATGTATTCTACACGCATTTTCTAACCGTCACTCTGTATTCTGCGTTGCCAAATGATACACTTTACATGGGTTGTTTACTATGGTTAAAGAATTGTCATGCTCACCTAGAATTGTAGTGCCTACTTCAACCTTCTTCCAGTGGCTCATATCTTCATGCCAAATGATTGTTACATTCTTGCATGCTAACCAAAGGTCATTTCATATCTTCGAAATTTCAGAATGATAGTACCACATTTTGTGTATATACAAAAATCATCTATCATTTCCGCAGCAACGCGCGGGGTGTCAACTAGTTTTAATTAACAGGTACATCCATGAGAATTATTTAATTTTTTTATTAATATGGCTCCTACTATTTCTTTTTTGCTGGAAGGGAAAATATATTAGAGCAACAGTCTTACAGAGAGGTCCACAAGAAACAACAAAAATACAACCAAGCCCCTCTGGACTTCGAAGTCAACGACGACGAGGACGACCCGACGGCGCGCCGGATCCGCCATTGCTCCACTTCTGGCTTGGATTGGGAGCAACCCCCTCGCGGCCGGGAAGTCGCCGGACAGCGGCCCGTGAAGACCTGCACCCAGCGCCGCCGTCAACTTCGCGAAGCTCCAAAACACCTTCACCTCCATCTTCAACAGCAACCAGATCGGCCGCCTCCGATCTGGACAGGGGACAGAGAGCCCGCTCGATCCGAGGATCTCCGAGCTCGAGGGAGACGCGTGCTGGGCAGCGGAACTCCGAGAAGCGCCACCACCGAAGGGGCAAAGCACCGTCACCAACAACCGCATCGCCGGCACCACCACCTCCTCTACACCGACGAGCGAAACCCTAGGGGATCCTACACATATGTACAACCGCGAATCGGGGATTCCCCGACCTCCCGCCGCCGGAGCGGCCAGCGGAGGGCGAGAAATACCCAATCCGACGGCGAACTTGGTGGAGCTCCCGGGAAGCTTCAAGAAATCGCCTTTCTATTGTAGTGGGAGAAAGGGGAGATGACCGAGCCTCGTCTCGTTGAGCATGGCTGCTACTATTTCGTTTACTGGAGCAACATGCAGTGGCGGACCGAGAAACTTTTCAGCCTGGGTGAACAAGCTTAAGTTGCCATTTTCCAGATAAAATCATTGGACAGAAGCTATCGCGCCGCCAACTA
Source organism: Lolium multiflorum (assembly GCA_030979885.1). NCBI lineage: Eukaryota > Viridiplantae > Streptophyta > Magnoliopsida > Poales > Poaceae > Lolium > Lolium multiflorum. The sequence goes on along the minus strand of CM061752.1, from coordinate 46,261,027 downwards.
GCTTGGGTGGCCGCCCGGGCTGGAGGGACGCTAGATCTGCCTTGCTAGCATGTACATTCATAATGGAGTACTACTGCAGATTCACATATATTTATTATCCAAATAACTTGTAACACTTTGTTTTGGCACATGAATTTACTATCTAGTGCCACTTGTCGAGGTCCGCCACATTGGTCCGTCGCTGGCAATGATTAGTACCAAAATATTTATGGCCCGGTATTAATGCACCGTGACGATTTCTGTTATCATTTTTTTTAGAAAGAAAAGGTCTAAAAACCCGAGATACCCCTAGAGGCTCGGCCACCTACGGTGATCTAAACATTGCTGTCTCAGTTGCCGCAACATGGTGTCAACAAGCACCATCGTTGACATGGCCTGATTAGGATCCTTTGACATATTGAATTGTAGCATGCCTTTTCTATGCTCGAGGATCTCTCCACGAAACTCTTGGATGAACCCATCTACGGATTCTTCTTCTTCTTGGTGACCGGCAACCATGGCGCATCACCACCATTGCCGACCCTGACTCTAGCCACCTCCTATAACGCCCGGGCCACATTCCCCATATTGCTCCAATTCATTGGGCAAGATGAGAGAAACCGTGATCCACCCTCCCGATGATGCCACACATGTGGATGGGGTCAGGGTCTATGGGGGGTGGCGGGTGGACATTGTGGGTGAGGGTGAAACGTTGCCACCCCGTCACTAATTGAACTTTCAAGATATATATACATCCGTGAGATGCTTGTACAATATAAGATGAGAAGCCAAAAACGTTAGAAGAGAGAATGTGAGCATGTACAGACGTGCACGCACAAATTAACATGCAAAGGTGGCATGACTACGTGGGAATGCAACACCTATACCCTTTTATTTGACGTGGACATAGAGACTGATCCATGAATTACGGATTGACTGTGTTGGCATATGGCGAAATTATGGAGGCACATTAGATCCATCGCATCTTTTGTTTTAAGAAGCATATGGGAGCGGAAATTTGGGCCCAAATTTTGGGCTGATAGGACGCATCACCCAAATTTAAGTAAGAAGCATCTGGGAGCGGAAATTTGGGCCCAAATTTTGGGCACCCAAATTTAAGCAGGCTTTCCAAAACAAAAGAGAAAGAAGAAGATCAATCACCGTCCGCACTTCTGTCTACCGAAACCCCAACCACCGTCTCTCCGGCCGACGGCCAACCACCTTCCCTCCGGCCAACTCCCCCACCGAGCCTCCAATTGCCCGCGCACGCAAACCCTAGCGCCGCCCCCGCGCCTTCGTCGGCTCCTCCCCGACACGGCACGGCCGCCGCTCCTCGTCGCCGGTCAGGTACGGATCACGCGGCCATCCAGGAGAAGGACGAGGACCGGTACCTCTCCTGCAGATGCGCCTCTGACGCCCCTCTCCTCCGACCTGCCGCTGCTGGCCAAGATGCTCCGCCGGTCTCCACGACCTCCTGCCGCCGGCGCGCACCCGGAGGCCACCTCCACGACCCCTTGTCACCGGCCACGTCCGCAACCTGCTGCTGCTGCTGCCGGAGACCTCCCCAACCTGCTGCCCCCATTGAGGTCTATCTTCTCCTCCTCATCCAAACAAATACGCAGCAGGCGCGTACGGATACGAATCCAAAAGAACTCCCTCTGTCCCTGCATAAGCAACGAAGCATGTCTAGGGATTTTTTTTCTTCATTTGTTTGCTGCACACTTAGCTATCCATACTTCCATAGGCGGCAGTGCTCAGCCCTGAAATTACGTTTCAAGCTTAAATTGGAGCATCCTCCGGAACCGTGAAGACCGGACTACGAAAAAAAATGCATGCCCACAGGAACTGTGCTCATGTGCTAATGGAAATTGTACTACAGTATTTCGGTTCATTAATTTCTGTAGCTGTAGACGTTTGGCTGCAGATCGACACAGCTACTTTTTCATGTTTAGTTGCAGATCGATGCAACTCTTTATCTGTGAACCTATTGGAATATATAGTTTAAACAATTTATAAAGTAGACCGAGTTGCTTCAGATCAGTACGTTGATCGTGCAATTTCTTGTGGTAGCAAACTGTCGTAATCTTTAAACTTTACCTATTTGGTCAACTAAATTGAAGTGTTCAGTACGTGGAATCTGAAGCAATTTGTTATTTTAATGGTTGTAGTACTTGTCTAAATTGGCTTGCAAAACAGGTTCAACTGCTTACAAAAAGACAAATTAATGGTTGCTGTAATCGTGTCATAATGTTATATTAATATATTCTTTCACTTCAAATTGTAAAATCTCATGGGTCTATGTACTCCATCCATGCCATAATGCAGTGCGCATAGGTTTCCGTGAAAGTCAGACTACACTAATTTTAACCACGTTTATTGAAAAAATTATATATATCTACAATACCTAATCATATACTTTATGATGAATCCGATGTTATTGATTTGAGATTCTAAATGTTGATATTTTCTGTTGTACAAGTGGTCAAAGTTTATCCGGTTTGACGTCGAAAAACGCTTAAAGTGATGCGTACTATATCATTCCTTATTGTTTTTCTCGCACGCTAATGATGTTCTAGCTTGCCGGATCGATAAGGAGTGCCGGCCTATTGCACTCTCCAATTTTTTTCTGATTAAGTTAGATGATTATGTGGTAGCTAAAGAGGTGATGCTGGTCTGTTGTTGGAATTTCAGCTTGAGTCAAGCTTGCCGGATCGAGAAGGAGTGCTGCCTCAATGGTCATTGGCAAGGAGTTCGAGCTCTCCCACACCTCGGAGTCCTCCAGTGTCTTCTTCTCTGTTTACAAGTTTTTTCCAGCCGTCCGGTGGAGATGGTCTGATGCCTCCAGGTCCCAAAACTTATGCTCGATAAGTTTATTTTATCCGATAAGGAAGTATTTTGCTGTTTTAGCAAGGATTGGACAATGAATAGACTGTTTTTTTTTTGCATCTGGGAATAATTTGATCATGACATGACTGGGATTTTTTTGCTCATTTGTCACAACCACATACTTATGTTTGATTCTTGGCAGGGCTGATATATATATCGTTGATGCTATGATGGCTGGGAAGGACGTGGGTGGAAGGTAACATGATGATGGTCCCAGTTAAGGTTTCTCCGGTAAGCGCTCGCTTCTCCGCCTCTTCTTCCTCTCCCCCTTTGTTCTGTGATGATCTCGACTGATGACCTGGCCTATGAACCATGGTTTTGATCTGTTAAGGTTTGTATGTAGCTGGGATTTGGTCACCTAGCTACTTGTTTGTGCTATGCAATGTTAAATGAGCTTCCTTTTTGTGTTGGTTACCATCGAGCTGTTGCTTATAAGATGTCATGTTCATATAGTTAGTTAGTCCTCTTGATGGTTTGACTAGGAGGAGTATGTAATTGTTTTATTTAGGCTTTGATTTTAAGATGGTAACAATTTAATAATGCTCTTCTTGTGCTATTATGACTAAATGATATCCCATTAGGGAGCAATTTCTGCTTCACCTTGTGGCTCTAATTTTGCTCTGATTTCTTGTGATATGCTTATAATGCTATGGATATGGGACTATTGTGTCATGTGTTTATGACTTCGTTATGTATTCTTTCATGGCTGATGGGTGCTGGCATGCATCACTGAGCTATGTCTTCGTCTTAGTTGTCATTTTTTTCTTTATTTGGCATCTTTTCTATTTTAGGTTGTTGCCGCCTAGGCTGTGTGGGGTGGCGGAGGCCAAGGGGACCTGCTGCTCCTACAGCAGCAGGTTTGTCTATACCTTGTGCTCTTGATGCATTTTTGTATGTGCTATACTGGTGTATCTTGCAATATCTGTAGCAGAACAAGGATTTTGTGAATCGCGGGTCTAATTGTAGCTTGTAAGGTTGGTAGCTAGCTTGACGCCTAGTCATTGTTCATATTTGCCGCCTATCTAGCTTCTGTTTTTTAGCTTAGGTGTTCGTCGAGTTGTTGCTTATTAGCTAGCCCTCTTTTTATAATTAGTCCTCTTGATGGTTTCACTCACAGGAGTATGGTTATGCCGTATTTTCCTTACTTTCTTAATTTTGGCTTAAGAATACGATGATAACAACTGAAAATTGCTCCTATAGTGTCATGAGTGGAATGGTATCCCATAAGGCGGCAATTTCTGGTTTGCTTTGTGGCTCTAACTATGTAGTGTTATTCTCTATTTTCTTATGATATGCTTATCCTCTACTATTGATATGTGACTATTGTGTGATATGTTTGTGACTTTGTTTTGTATTCTTTCATGGGTGCTGGCATCCATGCCTGTGCTGTTTCTTTGTTTTAATTGTCAAATAATTTCCTTATTTGGCCTCTTCTTGTTTCAGGCTGTTGGCGCAAAGGCTGCTGCAGTTTATGTGCGGGTGGGGGTACAGATCGGTGAGTGGCAGGCGGAGCGGCCTACTTGTGATTGGTGCGGCCGCTCCCTTTGGAAGCACGGTTTTTAACCGCTATCATAGGTATGTCCACCGACCTGGGGTTCATGAGGTTTTCTTTGGATGGTCCGGGAAAATCATCGGTGGCTGGTTGTCTTTGTTCAACTACTTATGAGTGGCCTTGCTTTGAATTAGTATATTCGGGCAGATGCTATTTGACCAGATTCAACTTATTTAAATCCTTCTCAGTTTTTGGCTGGTTTCAGTTTAGCACATTACCTATTACTGCGTGTTCTTTATTTCTACCTGAACAAACAAAAGAGCACATCTCCAAACAGGGGTAAATACACTTAAGGATATATTGTTGATAGCAAAGAGTTTTATGATCATCTCTTTGGTCATAAATACTCGGTTTGCCTACAAATTTGAGAAGGATCTGTAGAAGAACAAGAAGCTGAACCCTATGATTTGTGTACCATTTCCCCCTGTGCACATTTAATGTTTGTATCTTTCTTAAGATTAATTTGGTGGCCTAAAAGGGATGGTGTGACGGTGTGAGTTATGTATTATCAATGTTGCTACCTATCATTTGCTTTGTCTCTGGGCTGTTGTTTCCTAAATCTGTGCATGCTTGAAAAGTTGCTTGTTGCTTTTTGGACGACTATTGGCTGGTTGTTGCTTATTGTCGCCTGTGGACGAGTACTGCCTGTTTGTTGCTTATTGTTGATTTTGGTTAATTAGTACCTTCTCTTAACATTTGAGGTCAATGTAGTTTACTAGTACTCTCACAAGGTTACTGGTACTAATTTCTGTCTGTGATTTTCAGGTAAAGAATGGAAGAAATTAATACGGGAAGTTAACTTGTTTTGGATTCTTCCTTTGGAACTCAAGGTGGCAGTGATGGCAAGGATGGGTGGGATTTGGTCTAGGAACTATGACTTGCTCCACTCAGATGACGCCGAGGACAGGAACACGACTATGACTCTTAGGTACTTCCTGCTGCCTTTCTAGTTAGTGCGCAGAAGGTGTAAGCTACTTTGGCATCACAACCATTATGCAGTTTACAGGCTAAAATCTTATAGGCACTATATTTTGGCATAGAGTGAGTATGAGTTACAAAGTACTCCACTAGGTTTTCCATGTTCACTAGTGTTGCTTTTCACACATGGACATCATGATGTTCTGTTCTAAAGATTGTGATAGAGCTGTCCTGCATTTTTCAGATTTCCATAATATTTAAAGTGATGCGTACGATATCATCGCCTTATTGTTTTTCTCGCACGCTAATGATGTAGTTTGACTCCAATTTTTTTCTGATTAAATTAAATGATTATATGTGGTAGCTGAAGTGGTGATGATGTTCTTTTGTTGGAATTTCAGCTCGGGTGAAGCTTGCCGGATCGAGAAGGTGCGAGGGCCTATCGCCGGCCGCCGCCTCCATGACCATTGAGAAGGATTTTGAGCTTTCGCACACCTTGGAGGCCTCCAGTGTCTTCTTCTTCGGTTACAAGTTTTCCAGCCGGCCGGTGGAGATAAGATGGATTTTGACTCTGTAGAATTATCTCAAGGTATAGACATAAATGTTGCTGTACTTGTATGGTCTAGGAGTCCCGACGAGAGAGAGAGTCAACGTGAGGTGTCCCCACGAGTCACGGCGTCCCAGTCAGCTAGCATGACGGCACGCGCACGTCGGTGATACGACGCGCGGCGCCCCGTCGAGCTCGCTGGTCCGCGGCACGCACGCTGCATTCCGTGGTTACATCCTGTTGTCGTCCACCATCCACGAGCATGTGAGCGCGGCACTTTCGGTGATTTCGTTCAACCTGTACATGAAATTCTGTTGTAGGTGATTGATATTACTTGGTAAACATATATATGTATGGCCAATTGATACAGAGAGAAACCACAAAATTAAATGGAAAAAACATCAAAGATAGAATGCCTATCTTGGGGTTAATTAACATGCTGCTCTATAGCCATCTGCATAATAGTTTCTCTGCATTATTAGCTACCAAACGACTGTGCAATGCATACATATGTAGCACTTCTAAGCTGAATAAAGCATGTGATGCTTCTGCATCTGCACGTGTACCTAAGCTGGGGTTAATTGGTGATATATGCTATCTGATTAGTCAAGTGCTCATGTGGCAAAAAGTTTATGTATGTGAGGTTGTACTGTCATTTTTTTCTTTAGAGTAGTGTTTATCTTTTCTTCAGTGTTGGCGGTACTGTGATGTTGTTGACGTGCCCTTCACCAGGGACAAATCAGCCACGATTATCGGGACTGAAGGGCGCTGCATGCCGGCAACAGGGCAACAAACACCAGGACACGTGGCCGAGGGAGTGAGCTCAACGTAGGCGCCGGGTACGGCCACCAGCAAGGTCTGCTTCCTTTGCCCATCTAAGTCTTCCCAGTAAGATCCCATCTCAGCTCTGTGCATGAGCTGCTTCTGTTTTGATTCTTATTTGGTGTGGAAAATTTTGGAGTGTTGGGATATAATATGGAAGGGGAACACTCTGCATATTTCTAATTGAGCCACTGATTATCTCATTCGTAAAATGATTCAGGAATCCTCAAAATTGGATAACTAGCTTCATTCTATAACTGTAATCTTGCCATGTTGACTCACGCGCTTGCACTCCCTGCGTGATCATGTCATAAGTGCCACCAGTACTTTTTATGTATGGTTTTTGTGCCTGCCCGAAGTTACTTCTAGTTTCAGAATCCTACAGGACACCATGTTGCGCGGTGGAGCTCGCCCTACATGGCACCATATTGAGCGGCGGCGGCAACATGTAGTTCTATGTGATTTCAGTTGAATTCTCTTCATCGGATCAGTCTGGTAATCTTCTTTTTCTACTTGTGCTGTGAAGGAGGAGATGTGGAGCTTAGTGGAGATGATGTTGTGCTAGTGCAGACTGTGGGTGGCTGTGTAACTCATCGGTATCCGGTCCTGCGACTCCGACTTCATTGCCAATGAGGATGACCACAAATTTCTGCCTGTATTACTCATTTCACTATCCCCTCCAGTTTCTGCGTATGGCCTGCTTTTGTTTGATTAGACTTCAGTGTGAGAAATTTTTGAGTGGTGGGCTTATGTGAGGGGAATGCATTGCAAATTTCTAGTGCTGTCTGTGATTTTCTTATTAAAAAATGATTAGAGGATCCTCACTCCTCAGATTGGATAACTAGCTTGATTCTTGAGCCGAAACTTTTTCATGTCTACTTATTCAGTCCAACTGCTTCTATGCATATAAGAAGTGTGTATGTTGGGTAATTTCTTGGATTTCTTACTTTGAAAAGGGAGCTCACTGGTGTTGAGCACCACAATATGCAGCTGTTACCTGTCCAACTAGCTGAGGTCAAGGATTGTGAGTCGACGAGTCGATCTGGGGTAGCGGCTCTGGTTACGACTCATGAGTTCAACAATAGGTGCTATAAAATACATATAATATATAAATACCAATAGTGTAATACTAGTATATAAATATGTAATACAATAGAAGGCCGGTGAAGGAGAGTTGGGTGAGGATGGAGTGGAGGAGCAGGCTAGCAAGAGTGGCAGCCACCGGTGGGGAACAGACTAGCAGTAGCCAACTACTAGCAGACTAGTGCCCGTAACAATCAGTGGACGAGACTTGGAGGAGGAGCAGCAACCGGTGGAGGAGAACATGTGCGGTGCCATGGGCTTGCAGCGGCTCCGGACGACATTCTCGTGGCGGTGCGTGGCCACGGGAGAGGACATGGTCGGCAGGAGTGACGATTCGTTTTGGGTTTCATGGGGAAAAACTGGGCAGCTCCAGCTTGGTTTTCCAGAACTGGGCAGGCAATATTGAAAAAAAATATGACATATGGGGTCATTTTCGAGTCGTTTGACTCAAAAACTGAACTAGTTGAGCTTTATCGTGACTAGTTGAATGAGTTGCTTGACTCATCCAGTGAGTCGAGTCGAGACATTGAGTCGACCTCGCAGTTGTGACTCATTGACAGTCGCGACTAGTCAAGCGACTCGAAATCCATGGCTGAGGTACATGGATGGCCAACAGCAGGTATACCATGGATTTAATTGCTTCTAGATTGTTGTTGATTTTTGATATCAAAATGTGACTAAATGCCCATTATGATGTCTAATGCATCTGATTCGTATGTTGAGATGCTAGTTTTTTATTGTTTGGAAGCATGATTAGTTCAACGTTTTGTACATGTATTTATACATTATACCATGATCAATACAACTTCTTTGTTCTTTCTGTGTTTATCTTCTCTTTCTAGAACTGCTATGTTTTTAGATTTGTCAAGGTTTTACATGCTTGTGATGCTTGCTATATTTTCAGTCTTCTTTGATACGGAGAACGATAACTAAGCACTCAAGAGTGCCCTCAAGAACCTCTACACCCACTGTGCAATGTAAGTCGCCGGAAGATAAAAAGTGCAAGCCTTTAAATCCCCGATTTTGTCCCAGTTCATCTGCTGTAGAAACTTCAGTCCGTTTTTACGGTTCTTTGTATTGACAAGATATTCTGAAACTGTGGAAGAGAATGAAATAGTAAACTGATCATCTGCTTCGCTTGCTGTCACTTGGGGAGGTATTCATCTATTTGTACTTGTAGCACTGATCTATCATCAGTAACATTTCTGGGAGTTGATGTCTTCTTGGATATATATATCTTGAGCACAACAAGATTGATTAGTCTGTACTGATTATTTGATTATATCATCTCTATCTTTGTTTGAATGTGTTAGTATGACATGTATAACCATTTAAGTTGATAGCTCGTGGTATGTTTAAGATTACAGTTTTATTTAGTGTCTCAACCATCAATTCCTGACGTTTGATATCCTTGTTTACTGCAACATTAGGATTTCAGTAAGCTCATACATTACATTTGTCTCCATCTTATTTGCAACTGTATTCACCTCATCTGGTCGAGGCAAATGTATGTGTTGAAGGCACTCATTTTAGTTAAGTTAGTGACTCCCATGGCATCTACGTTTGTTATCGATGGCTCAGAACATTTGGTTTCTCTTGTGGTTTTGCTTTGTTAGGTTTTATTTGGAATTCATTTTTGATAATAAGGATTTTTTTTAGATGGCTCAGAACATTTGTCTGCTTGGTCACGAAATGTTCTGACCTAGTGGAGACTTAAACGTGATGTCCATCTAATAGCAGTGCATGCACACAATGCTTTCCAGGAAGCAGCCGGCCGTCCAGAAAACCTGTTATGAAGCTGTAATATCGTGCATAATGACTTGTGTGATTTTGGTGATACTGATGCTCATTAGTTTGTTAAATAATTTGTGATTTGGGTGTTAAATAAACACCAATGTTTTCTGCTTGTCGGTGTTGGCGGCAATGGCATCTTTAATCTATGTAGTCACACCAAAATAGAATGACCTTGTAATCCTTTGCAAGCACGTGAACTGCAATGGCATCTCTAATCTACTGTTGGGGGGCATGTTTTCTTTGAATTTCTCCAACTGTTTTATTATGTCCACTAATTCAGTCCAATTGTTCATTGCTTTCTTGTGCGAGTAGGTGCCCTTGCTGGCATATTTTGTCGTAAACCTCAACACTGATGGGTCTTTCTCTTGCAGTTGGCAATTCTGGTGGATGGGAGGCTGTCTGAGATGGAGAAACAATTCTTGAGAAGCTCTTGTTCTTGGGCCTGGAATCAAAACGTTTCTATAAATTTGCCACATCAATGCTCAGTAAGTTGTTGATTTTCAATAGAACATTGAGCAACTTAAGTATGTGTAGCACCGAAGTTATTGTAGATATGTGGTGGGAGACCTGGTTGTGGCCTTTTGGTAGTACACATGACCTGATTCATAAAGTTTGTTTAATAGGCTTTGCGATCGTTTAATCTCCGGATGCAGGACACTAGGAGTACTAGTAGGAATAGTTCTAAACAGTGCATCTTCTTGTGGTTTCTGCCTTACAGTCATGAAGACCACAAAAGGGAGGCCATATGTTGCTTCTCTAGACCCTTCCTGTAAAGAATGATCATCGCCATGTTTTGGGATTTGGTTGAATTTAGATATGTGACAGGTCTATCACTTTCTTCTGAACCTTGCTAAATATGCCCGAGAAATGTGTTCATGATGTTCTTTATTGAAGAATTACCAGTCCAGTTGAATTGCAGTTTAAGTTTGGTCATAATTTTAATCTAGATCCAAGTTCTGAATATGAGTAGATTACTATTACTGGAGACCACAAATGCTAAGATTGGGGTTGTTGATTATCTTTTTAGATAAAAAGCTGAATACATGGTTACAACATTGGCCAAAACCTTGCATAAAAAAGGTTTCACATCTTTTAATAGTGGTACATATTTTCTAGCAAGGATGTTTGTCAGGATGTAGTATGATGGTCTTTTTCACTTTCGCTGTTGAAGGTCCAGTTTTATGCATCTGAGATAGACATAGATATAGGTCCTGGACTTGGGAGCTGGCTGCTTGTGAGATGGGCACTTTGACAAGCTAGATTTGTCCATGTTATTTCATCTTCACCTAGGCATCTGATTCCGCATGTACCTACTTGTGTACTTTGACTAGCTAGTGTTTTTTTTGCTGACTTTCTGAGCTGACACATAGGTGAAGCCATTTGAAGAAGACAAAGTCGCTAGCCTGTAGTGGAACCTGGTGCATCACTTGGAAGGAAGAAATCTGGAAGACCGGCGACAGCATGATATGCATGCTTTGGTATTCAAGCTGTCTCTTTGCTCCATTTTATTTCATCTTCACGTGGGCATCTACCCAGATCGAACTAGATGGTGCTTTTTCATGCTCTTGAATGGATGTCTTGGCCCTGGCTCCTTTGTGCTGCTTTCTGTTATTGGCTACTGACGCTTCATGTCGCCGCTGCATCCAAGATATGTGTGTAGTAGGAATGGTGGTAAAAGGTATTCCAATGTTTTGACATATGGGTCTTCATTATTTGTGCAGCTCGTCATGGAGCCGCTTATCACTGTGGGGCTATGGCAGGAAGTCTATGACCCGTCTCCTTTGTGCAAACTCGTCGACATGAGCATACTTGCAACTAGCTATTATGTTTGTTGATTGGATAGCGTCTCACTGACGTGCAGAATAAGCCATGGGATGGTTGGCGTTGCTTAATTAATGGAGATACCTATAATCTGTGTTGCTTAATCAGTAGCCGGACTGCATAGGTGCTGATTGATACTGCAATATATTCATTGATTTTTAAGGCTACACATGAACAGAAATGAAGACCAACTTGTGCAGTGCATGCATAGATTGAAAAGTGAATTGCGTGCCTTGGTGGAATCCGACACCTTGTAGAGTATTCATCTTATGTCCCGCTGATTTGATTTGTATAGTAATGGAAAGTGATGCGGTTGCTGCATGTATACTATCTGTTTCCTGGTTGAGCCTCGCTCGATCAAGTTCTTAGTAGGAATAACATGTATAATATTGACTACTAATTTCATCCCAAACTGATGTATTCCCAGCATGCATATTGTTTCTGACTGTTTTATTTTGTTTTTCTCTTCATATAAGAAGCACAAGCACAATGATTGAGTTCAAGGAATGAGTAAAATAGTAAACTTAATGGAGTGTACGTATGATGTTGTTAAACAACGGCCAGATCTTGGCTCGTCAAGATAATAATGTTCGAATACTGTATAGAAGCACCCCATTTGCAGTAATTTCGGGATTTCCAGGAAACTATTAATGAGGGAAATAATAGGAAAACTGAAGAATTGTATGAAATGCTACGGTAGGAAAATCCTGGTTGTTACGTTGAAAGGAAAAAAGAAAGAGCAGTCGTGCTTGGGGAGTATTAACCTTCAAGTAAAACTCTTGAGTGCGTCTTTGATCAATGCATTCAGGAATAACGCGGAGTTTATTGGGAAATCCCGTTAGGAAAAAAAAAGCCTAAGCACGTCCCTTTGCCTCCCCTAATTAACAGCCCCAATTAACTCCGAAAATTTAGGAGATTAGCATGTAACAGAGGAAGTAGTAAATTCACGAAATATGGGAGCATTAGCAAAAAAAAACATGATTTATAGGACTACTATGAATCCGGCATAGGTTCCTGTGATCCCGTTTAGGATGATATTACGAAAACACCGCTGTGATTATTCCTTGAATGGCTATGATCCCATTCCATAATTAACAGGAGTAGTACGAATTGATCTCCTTGGGTCACGGGAGCATCTTTTTTCACGGCAGTCACGTCACTGTGTGTTTTCCTGGAATGGCTATGATCCCATTCCATAATTAAGTAGTATGAATTAATCTCCTTGAGTCACGGGAGCATTTGTTTTCACGGCAGGCACGTCACCGATCCGCGACACTGTTCATCTGGTCCGTCCGTAGTTTTCTCCGGAGCAGCAAACAAAAGAGGAGAAACCAAGGATTGAAACACCCGCTTAAATATGTGAAATTTTTTAGACCTCTCTCTTCCCTCCAAAACGGCCAACCTTGTCTATAAATACAGAGAGGGGTCTAGCCAACGCGTGCGTCGTGTGTGACGACTTAGACTTTGACTCTTGCTCGGAGAGGATAGGAGAGGAGAGGGTGGGCGAGATCTTGTTGCCGAGACGATGGATCGAGCAGGTAATCAATCGATCCTCCGTTTGTTCTCGCCTTTTTATTTTTTCAGTTGGTAGCACGTGGAACGAATGAATCAAGCCATTGGTAGTTTCTCCTTGGAAGCAGACAGATGGCGGAGAAGAGGCCGGGTCGATGAATACGCAGAGATGAGGGCCGGGTTGGCTAGTGAGAGCCGACGCGAGCAGCCGTACGTGTTGGTCGTCGACCACCTTGCATCTGAATCCATGCCATGCAGAGCCGAGGTCATCTCGCGAAGACGCGAACCAGCACATGCAGCAGGTATTTTGTTTTAAATCGTGAATCTGAATCCATGCTTTCTTCTGTGTTTCGGTTTGATTCCTAGCCAGCGCCTTTTGTTTTGTAGATCTACTAGCTAGCTTGATCGTAATAATAAAGAATAGATTGGTGTAGAAATCGACAAGTGCATAGGTGTACGATCGTTTATACGGCCAGTATCCAAGCACTGATCGAAATAAAGCAACGGAGATCGAAAGAAAAAGGCAAGTGACAAAATATCAGGAGCAAAAGATAATCCAAGAAAAGAAACTTTATTGTACATAGAGGATGACATGTGGGTCCCATTTTGCAGCAGCGGTCTCAATGTTTGTAATGCGGCTTGAGATCAAAAGAAAAAGAAAGTAGCTAGTAATTAGGGGTGAAAAAAAATCCAAGAAAGGAAAGTTGATGGACATAGAGGATGACATGCGGGTCCCTTGAGCCAACAGCTTACTCAACGTTTCAAAGGGGGGGGATCAAAAGAAAAAGGCAAGCCAAAAATCAGAGGGTGAAAAAAATCCAACAAAGGAAACTTTTATAGCACATAGAGGATGACATGCGGGTCCCATGAGCCAGCAGGTTCCTCAACGTTTCAAACGTGGCATGAGATCGAAAGAAAAAGGCAAGTGCCCAAATATGAGGTGCCAAAAAAACTCCAAGAAAAGAAAGGTTATTGCTCATAGAGGATGACATGCGGGTCCCATGAGCCAGGTTCCTCAACGTTTCAAACGTGGCATGAGATCGAAAGAAAAAGGCAAGTGACCAAATATGAGGAGCCAAAAATAATTCAAGAAAAGAAAGTTTTATAGTACATAGAGGATGACATGCGGGTCCCATTTAGCAGCAGCGGTATCACCGTTTGAGAGGCGGCAGGGGATCAAAAGAAAAAAGAAATTGCCAAAAATCAGAGGGTGAAAAAAACCAAGAAAATGAACTTTTATAGTACATAGAGGATGACATGCGGGTCCCGTTAGCAGCAGGTATCACCGTTTGAGAGGCGAGATCGAAAGAAAAAGTCAAATGACCAAATATGAGGTGCCAAAAATAATCCAAAAAAGAAAGTTTTATAGTACATAGAGGATGACATGCGGGTCCCATTTAGCAGCGGTATCACCGTTTGAGAGGCAGGGATCGAAAGAAAAGTCAAGTTACCAAATATGAGGTGCCAAAAAATCCAAGAAAAGAAAGTTTTATAGTACATAGAGGATGACATGCGGGTCCCATTTAGCAGATCGGTTGAGAGGCAGGTGATCGAAAGAAAAAGTCAAGGGACCAAATATGAGGTGCCAAAAAAAATCCAAGAAAAGAAAGTTTTATAGTACATAGAGGATGACATGCGGGTCCCATTTAGCAAGCGGTATCACCGTTTGAGAGGCGGCAGGGGATCGAAAGAAAAAGGTAAGTGACCAAATATGAGGTGCCAAAAATAATTCAAGAAAAGAAAGTTTTATAGTACATAGAGGATGACATGCGGGTCCCATAGCAGCAGCGGTATCACCGTTTGAGAGGCGGCGGGGATCGAAAGAAAAAGGCAAGTGACCAAATTTGAGGTGCCAAAAAAAACTCCAAGAAAATAAAGTTGATTGCACATAGAGGATGACATGCGGGTCCCATTTAGCAGCAGCGGTCTCAACGTTTCCAAGGCGGCAAGGGATCAAAAGAAAAAGGAAGTAGCCAGAAATCAGGGGGTCAAAAAATCCAAGAATAGAAAGAATTTTGGTTCATAGAGGATGACATGCGGGACCCATGATCCTGCATCGTAAACGGCTCGATCGGAGAACGTTGAACGAGATGGCGCGATCTAGAAAAAAACAATGCCGAGAGGCTGCCATCTGGGCCCTACATCCCTCGGCGGTGCGGATTTGCGTTGACTCGGCCGGCGAACCCGAGATTTCGAGATGCACCACGTCCGGCCACCATACGCGACGTTTTGGCCGCTTTCGTCGGGCTAGGTGGCCTCAAAACGAGAAAAAAGTTTTGACATGCACCATGGAGGGACCAAAATCGTCATGGTACAACACCAGCAACCACGGCGCGACTTCAACTTCGTCGGCCATGGCAACTTTTCTTGTAGTGATTGCCATGCAACTTCCATTTTACATTACATGCCATGTTGTCATTTATTATTTATATATTGCTTTTCATGATTTTACGGTCCTCTTTGTGCCATCGCAACAACTTGGCATGCTCTTTGTTCCTGAACAGACGTTTCAACCGTGGTATTATAGGAGCATACCACATCACCTTGGCGGGAACCTTCTTCCTGGGTTTCTGGCCCTCAACCACGCCCACGACCACGCCCCCCATTGGAAGGCGGACGACGAGCGTGATCCGGAGCATCTTGGCGACGAGGAGGGCGCCCACGTTGTTGGTTGCGGCCACCACCATAGTTGTGGTAGCCGCCGCCATAGTTGTTGTTGTAGTTGTTGTTGCCGTAGTTGTTGTTGCCGCCGCCGTAGGAACGATGATAGCCACCTCCGTGCCCGGAGCGCGAGCCACGGCCGCGAGCCGCAGCGTTTGCCGAGGAAGTGAAGACACCGGTGGGATGCTCGGACTCGGAGAGCATCTGTTGGCGGTAGTCGTAGGCCATGAGCTGATTGCAGACACCCGCGGAAGAGGTGGCGGGGTTGGCGTTGATGGAGGCGACAAGGGCGTTGTATTCCCCGGCCAAACCCGCGAGGAGATATTCCTTGAGCTCGATGTCGGAGATGACCCGCCCCGCAGCTGCAAGCTCGGAGGCGAAACCCTTCATCTTGGCGATGTAGACGGCGGCGGTGAGGTCTCTCTTCTTTGTGTTGGTGAGGGCTGCGCGTAGCATCCCAACCCGAGCCTCGGATTGGGCGGAGAAAATATCCCCAATCGTCTTCCATATCTCAGCTGCATGCTCTAAACCAAGTACATCGGCGAGCACGTCAGGCGATAAAGTTTTTAGTAAATAACTTACAACCTGCTGGTCCCTCGAAATCCAAACGCCGTAGGCCGGATTGGGGACGATGATCTTTTTCTTGTTCTCATCTTCAACCTCCAATGTTTTTTCGGGCGCCGGGTCGGAGCCGTCGAGCAGCCCCATGACCTGCGCTCCTCGCAAGGCGGGCAGCACTTGCGCCTTCCACAAGAGATGATTCTCGCGGGAAAGCTTGTCGGACGGCGGTGCTCCAAGGGCGGCCACCAAGGACGACGCCGTAGAGGAGGATGATGCCATCGGGAGGGAGGGAGGAAAAAGCGATGAAGAATCGCTAGGGGCGACCCAAGCCGCACGGTCCTTTTTTCTCTAGTTTGTTTTTTTTGTAGCGATCGTTGGCTAGAGGGATGTCGTAGGAAGAGGATGGTCTGATACCATGTTGGTGGAAACGATAGCCTCTACCTGGCCTCGGTTACGTGTTATATAGTAGATGGAAAAGCCCCATCTGTGGCACATACATGGAAAGACATAAAAGATATTACAAAGAGGGCAAGAAGATTACAAAGAAGGCAGGAGATAAAAAGGAAGGAGCCAATCACTATTCTTTGAACAAATAGAGAGATTCCTAGCGTGCACTATGGTTCAGATCTGAAAATGGTAAAACGTTCTAACCACGACCTGCTATATTTGGAACAAATCTTGTGTAGATCATCTTCTTCTTCTTCCATAACTTCACTGCAGCAACTACCGATTAGGATTTCCACAGCCCCAATAAAGAGATACTGGAAGAAAACCTCAGAAACACGAAGAGAAAGATCCCTAGCTTGCACTATGGTTCATATCTGAAATAGTTCTAACCATTACCTGCTAGATTTGGGTCCAATCATCTGTAGAACTTTTCTTCTTCTTTCACAACACAGGTGTACCAAAATAATTTGAGAAAAAACGCAACCCTGCAATTAAATCAATAGGTGTAAGAACATACTTGATTTCACAGGAAATGAGGTATTACAGTAGGCATCAATCTGAAGGAATGCTATAAGAGGAGGGAGAGGGAGTAGAGGAGGAGTAGGGTGCAGCGAGGGGTGAGTACAGGGCCAGCTCTCTTCTCCGGAAGCAACAAACCTTGGTCAGAGACGAACGAAGACGGCGTGAGCTGCAGCAGAGACCTTTGCCCGCCGGCGAGGTCTGGTGACGAGCCACCAAGACTCCGGCGTCGCCACGATTTGAGAAGATCTCCACCTACCTCTGCCCCAACACCCGCGCCGTCGTCCAGAGCTCCAGAATCGGCGCCATGAGGCAAGGCCGGCCACCGGCGATGGCACGAGACGCGGCGGCGGGCACCGGATCTGCAGCGGAGTGACGATGCAGACGAGGCGGAGATGCGAGGACGAACAGCGCGAAGCGGAAGAGGCGGGGGAAAAGTGAGGAGGATGGTCCTCCGAAGCGACGGCGCGCGTGGCTATAGTGTCCCGCACAGTGAGAGCTTCTCCCGTGGGCTAATGGCGCCCCAACACAGAGTCGCCCGCACCGGCCATCGATGGAGAAGACGAAGCTACCCCGCTATCTACCCGCCCGGTCGAGATATTTCCGGCCAGCGTGAGGAGGCGACACCAGTCCGCTAACGAGCCGTAGCGGCAGACGCGCGGGCCCGTGCGACCGTGGGCCACAGGCGCACGCAGAGGCGGGTAGGGAACGGCTGGTCCATGTCTTTTTTGTACCGCGCTGGACAAACGGTAATTACAGTGTGGAGGCTCCTCAGCCAACCAGGAGGCACGCGTGCGGGACAAAGCGACGACCAAGATGAACGAACTGTAAAAAATCCAACGGCTGGCATGCTCAAAGCGCTGTGAAGCCCCCTATGGGGGGCATCTATTATACCTTCCAATGTCCTTTTAGGGCACTTTGAACATGTGCCCTTATAGGTATGTCCTTTTAAGGCACTTTGAACATATGCCTTTATAGGTATGTCCTATTAAGGCACTTAGAAAAATATGCCCCAAATTAAATCATTTAAGGGCATATTAAAAATGTGCCCCTAAGAATGTGCCTCAAAATCACTACTGTGTTGTAGTGTCGCCTGGTGTTTCTCTTTGCCGAGTGTATTTTATCTGTTGCGCCGTGTCATATTTCTTCGCCGGGTGCTAACACCCGGCACAGTTTTCTTTGCCGTGTGTTGTTTTTTGGCACCCGACGAAGAGTGGCTTTTTCGAAGGGCCATTGGCCGCACTTTTTATTAGAAGGAGAAGAAAAGGCGTACAAGGCGTACACAGCTTACAAGATGTACTCGTGCGAGTACAAAGGGGAAGACTCACACGGCCACACCTGGCCAACGGTACAGCCTCGCCAAAGAGACACCACCGGCACAACAACTCAAACACGCTACAGGCCTATTTCGGGAAGGAAACCCAGATTACATATTGAGGATACAGCCGGCCGCTCTCCAAACGTGAATATCTTCGATGATCAGCTCGAACACTCGATCAACAGAGTTTTCTTCTTGCTGAAAGATACGAGCATTCCTCTCCTTCCACAACCTCCAATGGGCAAGAATGGCAACGGTGTCGAAGTCACGTCGCAAGCTTTTAGGCGCTTTCTGCCTAGCAGCCAGCCACCATTCTTCTGTGCTATGGAAACTTTGCCCAGGTATTGGAAAGGCGGCGCTCGCCCAAGAGCGTAGACGGTGCCATACTTGCTGTGAGAAGTGACAGTGCACAAAAAGATGCGTACAATCCTCATTTGCCGAAGAACAAAGCTGGCATGTAGGATTGTGAGGCCAGCCCCGTCGTCGAAGGTTGTCTGCGGTGAGGCAACGTCGGTGAACCACAAGCCACATAAAGAATTTATATTTCATCGGTGCCTTAAATTTCCAGATTGGTTTGGCGCAAGCAAAACGATGACTCGCCATGAAGAAGAGCTCATAAGCTGACTTAACTGAGAATGTTCCATCGGCGGTGCAGCGAAGAGTGGCTTTGCCGTGTACCCGTGAAAATAAACCCGGCAAAGGAAAATATACACGGCAAAGATACGTTTTCCGGTAGTGAGCCTAGGGCTTAAGAGTGATACCAGTGGACGGGAGAAATTCCTTTTCTTCTAGGTTTACCAATACGCAGACCTGCCTCCTCCTTGGTCATATCTGCAAATATGTTCAATGGCATAAGGTCACTCACACCACCAGCACGGTGCACAGCCCTTGCCCTCTCGCTGAATTTCTTGAACCGGCGTTCCATCTCATGACGTTCACGAGATATGCCATGATGCTTGCACCAGTGCTCATAAAAGGCCCACATGGCTTCATCCGACTTAAGGGCATTCTCATCAACATAAAGATGTCTTTTGTAGCCTATGGGTCTGGCATCATCTTCTTCTTCTTCTGACTTGGGGCCTCCTGTCGTTCAGTAGGCATGGAGTTACAACTTAATCTGTGGAAAGTAGGATCATTTGTACCATTTCTTAGCAGAGTTAATTTGATTGATTTAGCCTTGCAAGGCAGAGCTAACATAACAAATTATCAGTCGGTATTACTAAATCATTAAAGATCATGCTTGTTAGAAGTGTTTTGTCAGTAGAACAACTCCTAAATGAATAGGTTCCAACCCCTCCTGGCATGTTTTCTCAAATATATCTACTGATAATAAGAAACTATATATGAAGACAAAGTGAATCAGGCATCCGTCATATAATATCCTAATTTGATTTCATTGTACATATAACAGTGGAGATGTACGCAATAATAGCACAAAGAAAAAAGACATGCAGAGTACAAGCAGGGGTATGATTCTGCACGTACCTCTGACAAGGCATGATGAGGATATCCCTACCTCACTACTACCTCCGTCATTACCAATTGAAGATGAACCTGCTGTGAAGCTCAAGTCCAATGAAGTTCGGATTGGACCAATTACAAGGGCTCGTGAGAAGCTACTTAAACAACAGGTGAACTTGTTTCTAAACGATACTTTGATTGATGAGAACTTTATACTGCCTAAGTCCTATTACTTGTGTATCATCAGGTATCAAGAGGAGACGAGCATCGCACGAGGAGTAGAGGAGCAGCTGGACGTGAACATGGACGTGAAGCTGGACATGGAGATGGACATGAAGATATCTCATGGACGCGCGAGGAGGAGCGGGAGGAATGCGCGAGAGGAGAAGAAGAAGTCCAGGCGGTCCGGCGCCCGGTCAGCCCCCACGCCGGGCTGCCCGGTGCAGCACCGGCCGATCGGGCCCCCGACCGCCCACCCGGTCCCGGTCCGGTTGACGCTGCCGCACCGGCGCCAACCGGACGATTGCGACGTTCCACAGCAGATCCGGTCGACCGGACCACGACGACCGCCCGGTCACCAGCCCGGGACCGGATCCCAGACCGGAAATGTCCGAGTCTGTCTCGACCAGATCTATTCTGGGTCGGTTTACTTGTATTTTTCGACAACTCGTCCCGGACGCCTATATAAGTGCCTTGGACGACCCCCTAGCTGCTTTAGACCACGTTTAAGATAAACCCTAGTTCTTAGTTGTTTGCTCTGCAAAACTATTGAATTCCCTACACCATATTGCTTGGATATTGTGTAGATCCTGTTAAGTCTTGTGTGATCTGTTTATTGGGAATTAGACGGTTGCAACTTACCGCTCGTGGTCGGCGGCTACGTGCGCAAGTGTGTGGAGCGAATATCTTGCAGGGTTGAGAGCTGTTGCATTGGCGACAGGGACCAATCGAGAGATCTCGTTCATACAAGTTATCATCCACTACATCGTCGTGTTTCTCTGCCATCACCCCGTGATCATCATCACCACCGTTGCTTTGAAGATCGGGCCACCCCTTATCAAGGCACTTAGGCAGTAGGCAACGAAGGACACTTTTCTTTAGATAAAAGGCAGAAGGCAACGAAGGATACTTTTCTTTAGATAAAAGGCACACGATTTTAAATTAATAAAGCCCCGAGGATTTGAACAAGGTTTTACAACTGCTGCGGCATACAATTTAGCTTAAAAACTAGCATAGAAAATGGGGTCGGCCTCCCGTAACAGACCGAACCACAAAACAACCCAAGGACGACACTAGGCACGATGAGAAACAGATCCAGATGGAGGAGCATTAGGTTGCACGTTTGCAGCGTGAATAGCCTTTAGATCCCTGGCCACCCGCCTTAGACACGGACGGCCCGCTGGTCTTGCCATCGGCTTCCACAGCTGCAGGCAAATCAAAGGTTTAAAGATAATGTCATCTAGGTGCTTTAAAACCCTAGCTTCAATAATTAGTTTGTTTTGGCATAGCCAAAGGGCCCAAGGATGCGCCATAAAAATGAACCAAACCGATGCATCTAAAACTACCTGAGAAGCTAGACACAATTGCAAAGAACTAAGCAAAGGAGGTGGGGCACCAACTACACCCAAGTAGTTGGCGAGTAACACTCCAAGCAAATTTCGCCAGCGAACAGGTGAAAAAGATGTGATTTGCGTCTTCCGGCGAGCCATAAAGCGCGCAGGAGCCATTCCTCGGGCTCTGGTGAGCCGTAATATTTAAGCTAGAACACATGGTTCGTATATTTAGAGAAGGAACGGGTAATTCTGGTCAACCTATAATTAACTTAATTTCCGTCCATCCAATTTCATGTGCAATTGAAGTGTATATAGAAAAAATGTGCAATTACATCCCATGTATAATTTTTTATATGCACATATTACGTTGCAAATCTAACAGTTGTAGAGTTGATCTAGAACTAAATTATTTTCTCCATCATCCTAGAATTAGCAGAAAGGTTCAGAAAAATACCATCAAACTTGTAGATTCAGAAAGTGCAAAAAAAAACATGTACAGTTTCACAAAATATACATGACCTGATTAATATCTCTTTTATCTTATTTTATGCCTAATCCAATTCATATTATACCCTTATTATTTCTTATATGGAACTGAGGGAAAACAACGGAGGTATTTCACATTGAAAGGCAACATCGGAATCACAATTACAATTGTCCTAATTACCATATCCGCCCTTGCAATTCTTTTGCTAAGTTGAACAAAAGGCAAAAAACGGAGGAGACACACAAAGTATAACAGGGGTATTTCTTTATTAAAGCTAATAACTGAGCTCATACAACAAAGCGAAATATACATACAGATAAGGTCAATATAGCTTTTATTAAAGCTAAAATGAGTTCAACAACAAAGCTAGTACTGCTTGATAAGGCATGTTTTGGCATACAGAAGCACATAGGGATTAGGATTCAGACCAGTGGACAGGAGAAATTCCTTTTCCTCTAGGTTTACCAATTAGCAGAGCTGCCTCCTCCTTGGTCATATCTGCAAATATGTTCAATGACATGGGGCCACTCGCACCACCAGCACCGTGCATAGCCCTTGCCCTCTCGCTGAATTTCTTGAACCGGCGTTCCATCTCATGACGTTCACGAGATATGCCATGATGCTTGCACCAGTGCTCATAGAA
The DNA here is from genome assembly GCA_030979885.1 of Lolium multiflorum. Lineage (NCBI taxonomy): Eukaryota > Viridiplantae > Streptophyta > Magnoliopsida > Poales > Poaceae > Lolium > Lolium multiflorum. Next base: position 46,238,463 of record CM061752.1, on the reverse strand, counting down.
GGCCCACATAGCTTCATCCGACTTAAGGGCATTATCATCAACATAAAGACGTGTTTTGTAGCCTATGGGTCTGGCATTATCATCAACATAAAGATGTCTTTCGTAGCCTATGGGTCTGGCATCATCATCATCGTCTTCTGACTTGGGGCCTCCTGTTGTTCAATAGGCATGGAGTTACAACTTGATTTGTGGAAAGTAGGATCATTTGTACGATTTCTCAGCAGAGTTAATTTGATTGATTTAGCCTTGCAAGGCAGAGCTACCATAACAAATTATCACTCGGTATTACTAAATCATTAAAGAGCATGCTTGTTAGAAGTGTTTGGTGATTAGAACAACTCCTAATGAATAGGGTCCAACCCCTGCCGGCATGTTTATTCAAATATATCTACTGATAATAAGAAACTATATGTGAATTCAAGGCATTAAATTGGGAAGATTAGCTTAAGCTAGCTCGGCTATGCCGATGGGAGCTAAACAACCAAACACACCCACGTAAGTAGATGTAATTATCCCCTTAACACGGCTATGTGTACCTTCCATCGCTCGTCTGGCAGCAGGCCTGGCGTCGGCTATTGTGATTTCTGCGCACGACCCGCAGAAAGCGTCTGCAGGAGTACGCCCGCGCGCCGTGGTATTTATTCAGGAAAATAATTAACTGAACCTCGTACGGCGGCGCGCGGCGGGCTGGTTGCAGGTGTGGTGCTCCGATCTCCTGAAAGCCAGCTGGAGCGAGAGAAAAGGATTTGCTGGCGTCATATCTGCCGTTGACCAAAAGCAGACGTACTCCGCTCCTTTTGGGTCGCTCCCAACGTGTTCCACCATTCTCAGACGGGGCCTCTCTTTTTACTTGTCTCCATCTCGATCCATGCCATTGTCATGCACATCGATGCAGGAGTGGTTTTCTTCACCAATCCCTACGCACCAAACGGAGGGAGTATATACTGCTCGCAAGACAAACACGAATTCTCGTCATAACACACTTTGAAACCTCAATTTGTACCACAAGATAAATCTTAATCTATGTGACTACGATTCCTTTGCTTTACAAGAAATTTCAAAATCGCCTCTCCTCTTTTCTAGACGTTCGAAACACAAAACCAAACACAAGTGCAAAGAGCTAGCTGAACAAACACATGTGTTACTTCAGACCTCAGTACACTAAGCTGAGACGTTACATTACATACATATGCACGGAATACACAAAAGCTAGCCTGTTACAAGCCTGGCTAGACTATCATCTCTTCTCTCGCTCCATTGCTGCTGCTGCTCCCGCATTCCTTCAGATTTCGGCTTCAGCCATGGTAACTGAAAACAGTCAATGAACGCCAAGTTGAGATCAACTGACACTCCTTCACATCCAATCCAAGACACAAGCACAAGGGTTGTTGCTACCTTCCAGTACAGTGAGCTTGTTGCCATGCAGCGGCTCCCCCTTGCCACCACACCTCCAGGAGACCTTCTCCAAGAGTTCATGGCCCTCTGGTAGTGTATACTGTAGAAACACATTGTATTAGTCTTATAAACACTGCAGAACTAGCGAATCAAGTGAGGAACTATACTGAACAGGATAAGGAGAAATTAAGCCAATACAACCTATCTCCTGTTTTCAGAGAAACGGTTTTTTATTGTCTACCAAAGATTAATATAACTGCGCCAAAAGAAGAAAATAGCCTGAGCAGCAAACGACATAGGTGCTGACCGAGCTATTTCTTACAAATAGTACTCACACTATAGTCGCAGCAGGAATGGCAGGCGTAGGGTCAGTCGGCACAGCCATAGCTCCAACTACGTGGACACTTGCGCTGACCATATGCAAACAATTTAAATGTGGATCTGTAAGAAAATCAACAGTATGACAAAAACCGGTTATAAATTGCAAGATAAGGACATGTGTCTTAAATGCGAAAAATTTAAGCAGCATGATAATAATAAACAATATGACATGAAATTGGATGTTATTGTGTTGCAGGTTAGTAAGCATCTCTAAATTTTATCACGATATTGCAGCCTGCTAAGGGTAAGAGTGACCATCCACTTTACATATTTCAGTCTGTTATCAGATGCATGATTGACATATGCTTTTAATTGCTCAAAATAATAATAAGATAAAATGGAACCCTCCTGACCTTGCCTCTAAGACACATAATTATTTGCCCTATCCAGCCTATTCCTCGTATTCGGCAAGAATACACATAAAAAAAGGCAAACTCAGCAGCAGCAACCAACCAACCACACAATACCAAACCACAAGTAGCAGTGTTGCAGAGAGGAGATTAGTACCTCAACGCCCTACCCAATCACCACGCCAGTCCTACCCGGGGAAGCGATGGTCGTCATCCACGGCAGACCAGCAGCAGGACGGCGGCGTCCACGGTCCAGCGACAACATGAGGAGAAAGCGTCCCTGCCGCTGCGAGACTTCCTGGACAGACATCTAGGTGGTATATCCACTGCATAATACTTGACTAGTATCATTTAGCCAACCATACATTTCTGTGAGACATAAAACACAAACCCAAGAATGGATCAGCAACCAACATAATCTCAGATCAATCGTTTGTTTATTATGAAAAGAACAAGCATTGCCCAAGAATATCCCCAAATTTAGCATAACACCATTTCTTGTTTCATTTATAGCAGTGTGAGCCAGCTAGTATTCCACAACTGGATATTACAAGTTGCCGCATGCATTGATCTGCAACCAAACATGAACAGCAAGAATTGCAATTCTGCTCCCAAGAAAAGAAAAGAAATAAATACAGCATCTGGGTGCACATCGAGTTACATGTCAAATGTAATCTTGTCAGCCGAATCTAAGGAGGCAGTCCAACAAGTAGCAAAAATTGCATTGACATATAACAAGGCGCTAACTCTTTTCTCTAAGTGCAAAGGAGAAGTAGAATACCCCAAATCTAAAGGAGGCTGGCTATTACACACGCACGGCCAAAGAGGAGACGCCCTGACACAGTTCAGCTACCACTTGCGGTTTCAAAAGAAGAAGACATTTACACTTGGGCCCTTCAGAAATTAAGGGCACAATGAGAGTTCGGCCAATGACGATGAACAAATAGGCAGACTAGTTAAGCGCACCATTCAGAAGCGGGCTCTTCTCCATTAGCTAAACTCTAGCCTACAAGTAAGTACGACTTGAGCAAAGCAGTAAACCGAGCTGGACGAGTATCTTAATCTAAAATTGGTAACCAAGAGCTGGAGCAAGCAAACATTCCTCCAATTACACAAGGTAACCAAGATCTTGCAGTAAAACGTAGAACATCTCTAGTCGGTAAGTAGAGAGAGAGAGAGAGAGAGAGAGAGAGAGAGAGATGAAATATGCCTCACCGGCGAGCACGTCGGAGGAGACCGCCAGGAGCTGGGCCGGCCGCGAGGAACCGGCGGGTCCTGATGGTTGGCGCCCCCTCACCGGCGTGCTGCAGCAGCACAGCAATCCCTCGGCCACGCGAGCTCGACGCGGCCGGCTAACTCGACGGAACCGCGCGCACCGAACTGCCGATGCACACCGGAGCCGGCGAGCAAGCCAGCCGCGCCGGCAAGGGTCGGTCCGGGGCGGCCGCCTCTGTTGCGGCAAGGGTAGGTAGGTGACCGAACGGGGAGGAAATGCGGGTAGGGTTTCTGGTTAGGTTCGCTTTGTTGCAGCTTTGGGCCAATTTGGCTACAGGCCGCCACCCGCGTTTCCTTCTTTTTTCTTTTAACGAAAAATTCTGGCCCATTTCCTATACATAAATTGCATTCCCATCCTAAACATAAATTTCCCGCCCTAATATGAAGTGTCAACTATAGACATAGCGGGTTCAGGGGTGCTCGAAGCCTTGCTGAGACAACATGAACGATTGGCACCCCATTTAAGTGATGTGGGGATGGAGGAGCTATTATCACTACATGTTGGTATGTGCGGTGGCAACGGAGGCAAATCGTACATGATGAGAAGATCTATAATACCTTGAAGTCGACACGGGTTATTGCGGCTGTAACAACCAACTATTTTAGGGCAAGCAAGAAGAATGTGTCTACTCGCCATGAAGGATGGAAGAAACGAAAAAGGAGGGTTTTGTAAGTTAAATGCTGATGCCTCTTTTTCTTGCGGAGGTGTACACAGGAGCAACAGACACTATTATTCGTGATGACTCAGGTGCTTCATTGCTTGTAGCAATTATAGTACACCACCAGTTTTCTGACATGTCTTCGGCTGAAGCAATGGCTCTCCAAGATGGCTTGCTACTCGCAGGGGAAGTGGGATGTACCAAACTTTAGATCACTAGTGATCGCATGGAGGTTGTCTCGACCATGCTTGATGGAGGTAATTCTATTGGTGCAGCAGAAACTATGAGTACGTACTTTGACTACATGTGTAGAATCCATGCATACTCTACCGCGCGTGATAGGTAGGCGGGTGGGGGGGGCATGCCGTCTGGATGGAGGATCCACCAACATCTTTGAGCTCCTCACAAACGTGGCTTTCCCTCAAAATAAAAAAGCATTAAGGACTACATGTTCATCCTCAAACTTGATGTCTATAGTTTGTAGTTTTTTAGCAACCCTTAATTTTTTTCGAATTTTTGGCCTCCATGGCGTGCATGCTCCCTTAATTTCATGCATATCATCCTAGTTGATGTATTCGTTGCCTATAGATATGAGTACGTACTTTGACTACATGTGCCTATGCATGCATGGAGCAGTCCCATGCACGTACGTCTTGCCGTGGTAGAATCCATGCAAATGCCACGTGTATTTCTTACTGTTGATCCATCCACAAATTAATGTAGCTAGTTTTCTGATCAAGTATGCATGGATATTTTGGTCATGTTAATTCGCCAAGTCACTAGTTAGGTAAGCCCTAGTGGTAGACATGATGGGCAAGAAGATGCATAAGTAGAAACATAGCAAAAAAAAAACAGATGAAATTCGACCTTTTTTGTCATCATGTTTTTGTAGTCATCAACAATATTGGCGATGTGCAACTTCAGTTGCGTCTTTTCATATTCTATTTTCTATTTAGATTCTTCGATGTTCGTCAAGGACTCCTCCATCTTCCTTATCTTCTCGTGATCTAACTCAAGCTCATCTTCCACCTTTTTCTTTTGGTCAATTGTGAATTCTGAATCTTGTAAAATAGCCATCTTCCCATCTTCAAAATGCTTCAACAAGGATTGCCAACCACAAGCACCACATGCATCAACATTGTATCCTATAGTTTTGAATATAAATAAAATCAAATTGGTTCAGTTTAGAAAAACAAAAAAATTTGGCAAACCCTGGGTATTTTACCGTGTCCGAGTCGTAGTCGGCCCCGGTGGTGAGTCATGTGGTGGTGTTGTTCGTGGTAGAGCATGTGGCCATGGAGACCGTCGATCTACGATGCAGAGTTCGCGGAAGAGCTGTCTTGACGGCCGCCGGTCTTCTCCACGACTAGTCCTGGCCTCATAGGGAAATAGGCTTGGGGCCTCGGTTCCAGCCACGCCTAGCTCCATAGCGTTCGATCTCCGTCGGCTCAGTTTGCTCCGGCCGGAAATGATCATGAATCGGCGGCGGGGTCGAAACGGCTGTGGCCTGATTCCGGCGACAGCAACCGCTAGCGAGAGTACCAGAGTGAGGGAAGAGGGCGGAGGATAATTTATCCTATTTTCAGAGAAGCCGTGAAAGAATAAAACTAGAATCTGGTCGGTTCATTTTATTCTGGCCATTTACCCGTGCACCTACCAAACCGAATTAGCTAGTAGCTTCACCTCACAAACGCATGCTTGCGTGCAAAACCAACGAAACTTAGCCAACAAGTAAATAAGCTAGCTAATCAACAAATGCTAACATATCAGTTCAAAATGTTCGGCATGAACTCTCCTATTCTCCGCACACTCACATTGTAGATCAACTAAATAGTTGCATAAAGCTATCACAATCTCCAGACAATTAGAATTCAGTTGCATCACAAGCCTGGTCGATCATGCTAGCTAAGATCCAAAGATTACAGACCATGGAACTCTTAGGAGACACTTACAGAACACTGCTGATAGTACTCCCTCCGTCTCTAGTCTTCTCCGTATCTCTAGGTCGCCAATTTGATCTATATAATTTAAATTATATAATGCAAAAATTATATCATTAGAAAATAGAACATCTAAACTTTCTAATGATATAATTTTTATAACATATAACTAATAATAACTTGATCAAATTTGTGACGTAGGGGTACCACTAGTAGAAACAAGGGCTTTGGTTTTTTGCCCCAAAGAGCTTTTGCACCGAATTTGGCACGAACCGGTGCAAAAGGGGGTCATTAGCACCGGTTCGTGTTTCGAGGGACCTTTAGCACCGGTTCGTGTTACGAACCGGTGCAAATGAGCTATCTTTTGCACCGGTTCGTAACACCAACCGGTGCTAAAGGGTTGGCGTCAGCGAACTTTTGCACCGGTTCGTGTTACGAACCGGTGCTAAAGGCCTTTAGCACCGGTTCGTAACACGAACCGGTGCAAAAGGTTTTTCGGCTTCCCACGCACCTCCACCCCCCCTGGATCGCCTTTTTTTGCTCTGTAAAATACAAATGAAAATGATAGAAAATTCAAAAAAATAAAATGTTTTCAGATTCTCATATGTTATGCAATCTACTATTCGGTGAAATTAAGAAATTTGAATTTTGACTTTTTTTGCAAAAGAAGTTTGAAAAATGGTAAAACCGCATTAACTTTTGCATACGACGTCGGAAAATATGAAAGCAGGAAGGAAGATTTTAGTTTTTTCTAGAAATTTAGGATTTTATATTTTTTTATTTTTCAAAATTAAAATTAATAATTGCATTCTGCATAAAGATTACTATTAATTTTAGCAAATTATAAGTTTTTCAAATTTTCAGGTTTTAGGTTTGGCAAAAAAAATAAAAAAATGAAAAAATTTAAAATAATTATAAATAATACAAATTATAAAGTTAATGTTTATTTATTTATTCAAGATTATTATTATATCATTACTTTTGTTTATTAAAAGAATTATTTGAAATTTGAACAATAAATAAATATGACATCGACCGATATGTTAATAGGATTGATATGATACTAGTATCACATACATGCGCGCGAAGCACTTGGATGCGGGATGGAAAGGAACTTGGAAGTTAAGCGTGCTAGTGCTAGAGTAGTGGGAGGATGGGTGACCGAGCGGGAAGTCTAAGCATGAGTAAGTAATTAGACTAGAGATAATGGTAGTTAGAGACTAAACTTGTGAAATAACTAAAATATTAGAAATTCTGAAAAAAGGAAAAAAAGAGGGAGTGAAAAATAATTCGAAAAAAATAATGGTAGCGGGGTTCTACCGCGGCAGCGTTTTGGGCCGTTTTCTGCCGAGACCCTTTAGCACCGGTTCGTAATACAAACCGGTGCTAAAGGTCCTCCCGCTGGGGCGCCCGGCTGCCGCACCCTTTAGCACCGGTTCGCAACTAAACCGGTGCTAAAGGGGGGGCCTTTTGCACCGGATCCTTTGCACCGGTTGGGCATCCGGTGCATATAGCCCTTACCAACCGGTGCAAAAGGGCCATTTTCTACTAGTGTACGCGCGCGCACGTCTAATAAACCGTGAGAGAGGAAGTACAGTAGATTCTCGTCTGGAGCATTATGACAAAGGATGCATTGTAAAGTTCATTCAATTTCGTGTACTACTGAATGGATATTACAGTAGGCATGTAAGCAATCATGTTCCATATAAGCCGTTGTGCAACATCGCGGTAGCAGCAGCCGGAGACAGTCGGAGTTTCGTACAATTGCGGCTGTCAAACCCGACGTCAATATGGTATGTGTAAAAGTAAGCATGCGCGAGTTAAAGAGAACAATTTTGCCGTAACCAACCCGATCGGGGATTTTCATTGTATACACACAAAGAGGATTAAAAACTTACACGGCAAGCTAGATCCACTACGTACAGGAAAACGATTAGGTGGTTATCGGGGCCGCCGGCACATATCATGGAACCATGCATGCGTCCACTGAAGAAACTGTTGGCGTAACTAGATCGTCGGCATAGCTACAGCTATGCCGACAGCCACCGTCGGCGTAACTTAGCCATCGGCGTAGATCCAGGGGTGCCAACGGCCACCGTCGGTGTAACCAAGCCGTCGGCACAGCTACAGAACATGTGACAGTTGCGGTTCTTCCCATTAACGGTCGGTAGACGGCGTTAGTTGTGCCGACGGCCATATCTCATATATGTTTTCCCACTTTTATGTTCCCTCTTTAATTTTAACTAGGTAAATACATATGCGTTGCTAAGGATTAAAAGCTACATTCCATTGACAAAAAAATCATCTACAACTACTATAACATGTAACTGAGCTAACATTATTTTTATCGACATTTTAATAAATGCACAAGTAAACAAAAAAGTAAAGTGCATGTACTCCTATAGAACGTAAAATATTCATCTAATATTTGTGAGAATGCGAATTAAACTTGTTATTATTCTTATTAAATGATATGAACTATGCGTTGGATCTAAAAATGGACCCCTTGTTGTCCGGCTTCACGCACATGCGCTGACGGCAATTAGGTAGTTCCAGGACATATAGAGAGAAATCCCCGATGGGGTGACCGGAGGGAATCTTGAGATAGTATGGATCCATATCCTTGCCACCACATGTCCCTATGACCTAACGAAGCCCAAATGAAGGCATAACGCCACCGGGGCACCGCCGCCGGTGTGTAGTCAATGTTTTAGACCGCGCGGTCAACAGATTAGGATTTCTCTGGATGATGCACCTCCGAGGGTGGGAATGCCCCCCAAAACATATGTGTGTCCACGTGGTGTGTACACAAGTGTGGCGGGGTGTCGTTGGATCCAATAATGGACCCATGGGGTTGTCCGGCTTCACGCACATGCGCTGATGACACTTAGGCAGTTTCAGGACGTATAGGTGGAACTCCCCGATGGGGTGAACCGGAGGGAATCTTGAGATAGTATGGATCCATATCCTTGCCACCACATGTCCCTGGCCTAATCAAGCCCAAATGAAGGCATAATGCCACCGGGGCACCGCAGCTAGGGTGTAGTCAATGTTGTAGACCGCGCGGTCAATGGATTAAGGTTTCTCTAGATGCCGCACCTCGGAGGGTGGGAATGCCCCCCAAAACTTGTGTGTGTCAAAATGGTGTGTACACAAGTGTGGTGGGATGTTGTTGGATTCAATAATGGACACATCGGTTGTCCGGCTTAAACGCACATGCGATGACGGCACTTAGGCAGTTCCAGGACGTATTGGGGGAACTCCCCGATAGGGGAACCGGAGGGAATCTTGAGATAGTATGGATCCATATCCATGCCACCACATGTCCGTATGACCTAACCAAGCCCAAATGAAGGCATAATGCAATCGGGGCACCGCCGCGAGGGTGTAGTCACTGTTGTAGACCACGCGGTCAATGGATTAGTGTTTCTCTGGATGCCGCACCTCGGAGGGTGGGAATCCCCCATAACTTGTGTGTGCACAAGTGTGGCGGGATGTTGCTGGATCCAATAATGGACCCCTGGTTGTCCGGCTTCACGCACATGCGCTGACGACACTTGGGCATTTCCAGGACATATATGGGGAACTCCCCGATGGGGTGAACCGGAGGGAATCTTGAGATAGTATGGATCCATATCCTTTCCACCACATGTCCCTATGACCTAACCAAGCCCAAATGAAGGCATAATGCCACCGGGGCACCGCCGCCAGGATGTAGTCAATGTTGTAGACCGCGCGGTCAACGGATTAGGATTTCTCTGGATGCTGCACCTCCGAGGGTGGGAATGCCCCCCAAAACATATGTGTGTCTACGTGGTGTGTACACAAGTGTGGCGGGGTGTCGTTGGATCCAATAATGGACCCATGGGATTGTCCGGCTTCACGCACATGTGCTGACGGCACTTAGGCAGTTCCAGGATGTATAGGTGGAACTCCCCGATGGGGTGAACCGGAGGGAATCTTGAGATAGTATGGATCCATATCCTTGCCACCACATGTCCCTGACCTAATCAAGCCCAAATGAAGGCATAATGCCACCAGGGCACCGCAGCTAGGGTGTAGTCAATGTTGTAGACCGCGCGGTCAATGGATTAAGGTTTCTCTAGATGCCGCACCTCGGAGGGTGGGAATGCCCCCCAAAACTTGTGTGTGTCAAAATGGTGTGTACACAAGTGTGGTGGGATGTTGTTGGATTCAATAATGGACACATGGGTAGTCCGGCTTCACGCACATGCGATGACGACACTTAGGCAGTTCCAGGACGTATTGGGGGAACTCCCCGATAGGGGAACCAGAGGGAATCTTGAGATAGTATGGATCCATATCAATGCCACCACATGTCCGTATGACCTAACCAAGCCCAAATGAAGGCATAATGCAATCGGGGCACCGCCTCGAGGGTGTAGTCAATGTTGTAGACCGCGCGGTCAATGGATTAGTGTTTCTCTGGATGCCGCACCTCGGAGGGTGGGAATCCCCCATAACTTGTGTGTGCACAAGTGTGGCGGGATGTTGCTGGATCCAATAATGGACCCCTGGTTGTCCGGCTTCACGCACATGCGCTGACGACACTTGGGCATTTCCAGAACATATATGGGGAACTCCCCGATGGGGTGAACCGGTGGGAATCTTGAGATTGTTTGGATCCATATCCTTGCCACCACATGTCCCTAGGACCTAACGAAGCCAAAATGAAGGCATAACGCCACCGGGGCGCGCCGCCAGCGTGTAGTCAATGTTGTAGACCGCGCGGTCAACGGATTAGGATTTCTCTGGATGATGCACCTCCGAGGGTGGGAATGCCCCCCAAAACATATGTGTGTCCACGTGGTGTGTACACAAGTGTGGCGGGGTGTCGTTGGATCCAATAATGGAGCCATGGGGTTGTCCGGCTTCACGCACATGCGCTGACGGCACTTAGGCAGTTTCAGGACGTATAGGTGGTGGAACTCCCCGATGGGGTGAACCGGAGGGAATCTTGAGATAGTTTGGATCCATATCCTTGCCACCACATGTCCCTGACCTAATCAAGCCCAAATGAAGGCAAAATGCCACCGGGGCACCGCAGCTATGGGTGTAGTCAATGTTGTAGACCACGCGGTCAATGGGTTAGGGTTTCTCTAGATGCCGCACCTCCGAGGGTGGGAATGCCCCCAAAACTTGTGTGTGTCCAAATGGTGTGTACACAAGTGTGGCGGGATGTTGTTGGATTCAATAATGGACACATGGGGTTGTCCGGCTTCACGCACATGCGATGACGACACTTAGGCAGTTCCAGGACGTATTGGGGGAACTCCCCGATAGAGGAACCGGAGGGAATCTTGAGATAGTATGGATCCATATCCATGCCACCACATGTCCCTATGACCTAACCAAGCCCAAATGAAGGCATAATGCAATCGGGGCACCGCCGCCAGGGTGTAGTCAATGTTGTAGACCGCGCGGTCAATGGATTAGTGTTTCTCTGGATGCCGCACCTCGGAGGGTGGGAATCCCCCATAACTTGTGTGTACACAAGTGTGGCGGGATGTTGCTGGATCCAATAATGGACCCCTGGTTGTCCGGCTGCGCTGACGACACTTGGGCATTTCCAGGACATATATGGGGAACTCCCCGATGGGGTGAACCGGAGGGAATCTTGAGATAGTATGGATCCATATCCTTTCCACCACATGTACCTATGACCTAACCAAGCCCAAATGAAGGCATAATGCCACCGGGGCACCGCCGCCAGGGGCAGTCAATGATGTAGACCGCCCGGTCAACGGATCAGGGTTTCTCTAGATGCCGCACCTTGGAGGGTGGGAATGCCCCCCAAAACATATGTGTGTCCACGTGGTGTGTACACAAGTGTGACGGGGTGTCGTTGGATCCAATAATGGACCCATGGGATTGTCCGGCTTCACGCACATGCGCTGACGGCACTTAGGCAGTTCCAGGACGTATAGGTGGAACTCCCCGATGGGGTGAACCGGAGGGAATCTTGAGATAGTTTGGATCCATATCTTTGCCACCACATGTCCCTGACCTAATCAAGCCCAAATGAAGGCATAATGCCACCGGGGCACCGCAGCTATGGTGTAGTCAATGTTGTAGACCGCGCGGTCAATGGATTAGGGTTTCTCTAGATGCCGCACCTCGGAGGGTGGGAATGCCCCCAAAACTTGTGTGTGTCCAAATGGTGTGTACACAAGTGTGGCGGGATGTTGTTGGATTCAATAATGGACACATGGGGTTGTCCGGCTTCACGCACATGCGCTGACGGCACTTAGGCAGTTCCAGGACGTATTGGGGGAACTCCCCGATGGGGGAACCGGAGGGAATCTTGAGATAGTATGGATCCATATCCATGCCACCACATGTCCCTATGACCTAACCAAGCCCAAATGAAGGCATAATGCAACCGGGGCACCGCCGCCAGGGTGTAGTCAATGTTGTAGACCGCGCGGTCAATGGATTAGTGTTTCTCTGGATGCCGCACCATGGAGGGTGGGAATCCCCCATAACTTGTGTGTACACAAGTGTGGCGGGATGTTGCTGGATCCAATAATGGACCCCTGGTTGTCCGGCTTCACGCACATGCGCTGACGACACTTGGGCATTTCCAGGACATATAGGGGAACTCCCCGACGGGGTGAACCGGAGGGAATCTTGAGATAGTATGGATCCATATCCTTTCCACCACATGTACCTATGACCTAACCAAGCCCAAATGAAGGCATAATGCCACCGGGGCACAGCCGCCAGGGAGCAGTCAATGATGTAGACCGCACGGTCAACGGATCAGGGTTTCTCTAGATGCCGCACCTATGAGGGTGGGAATGCCCCCAAAACTTGTGTGTGTCCATGTGATGTGTACACAAGTGTGGTGGGATGTGGTTGGATCCAATAATGGACCCATGAGGTTGTCCGGCTTCACGCACATGCGTTGACGGCACTTGGGCAGTTCCAGGACGTATAGGGGAACTCCGATGGGGGAACCGGAGGGAATCTTGAGATAGTATGGATCCATATCCTTGCCACCACATGTCGCTATGACCTAACCAAGCCCAAATGAAGGCATAATGCCACCGGGGCACCGCCGCCAGGATGTAGTCAATGTTGTAGACCGCGCGGTCAACAGATTAGGGTTTCTCTAGATGGCGCACCTCGGAGGGTGGGAATCCCCCAAAACTTGTGTGTCCACGTGATGTGTACATAAGTGTGGCGGGATGTTGGATCCAATAATGGGCCCCTGGTTGTGTGGGTTCACGCACATGCGCTGACGGCACTTAGGCAGTTCCAGGACATATAGGGGGAACTCCCCGATGGGGTGAACCGGAGGGAATCTTGAGATAGCATGGATCCATATCCTTGCCACCACATGTACCTATGACCTAACCAAGCCCAAATGAAGGCATAATGCCACCGGGGCACCGCCTCCAAGGGCAGTCAATGCTGTAGACCGCACGGTCAACGGATCAGGGTTTCTCTAGATGCCGCACCTCGGAGGGTGGGAATCGTAAAACTTGTGTGTGTCCACGTGGTGTGTACACAAGTGTGGCGGGATGTTGTTGGATCCAATAATGGACCCATGGGGTTGTCCGGCTTCGCGCACATGCTCTGACGGCACTTAGGCAGTTCCAGGACGTATAGGGGGAACTCCCCGATAGGGGAACCGGATGGAATCTTGAGATAGTATGGATCCATATCCTTGCCACCACATGTCCCTATGACCTAACCAAGCCCAAATGAAGACATAATGCCACAGGGGCACCGCCGCCAGGGTGTATTCCATGTTGTAGACCATGCGGTCAACGGATTAGGGTTTCTCTGGATGCCACATCTCGGAGGGTGGGAATCCCTCAAAACTTGTGTGTACACAAGTGTGGCAGGATGTTGCTGGATCCAATAATGGACCCCTGGTTGTTTGGCTTCACGCACATGCGCTGACGACACTTAGGCAGTTCCAGGACATATAGGGGAACTCCCCGATAGGGTGAACCGGAGGGTATCTTGAGATAGTATGAATCCATATCCTTTCCACCACGTGTCCCTATGACCTAACCAAGCCCAAGTGAAGGAATAATGCCACCGGGTCACTGCCGCCAAGGTGTAGTCAATGCTGTAGACCGCACGGTCAACGGATTAGGGTTTCTCTAGATGCCGCACCTCAGAGGGTGGGAATGCCCCCCAAAACTTGTGTGTGTCCATGTGATGTGTACACAAGTGTGGCGGGTTGTCGTTGGATCCAATAATGGACCCATGAGGTTGTCCGGCTTCACGCACATGCGCTGACGGCACTTAGGCAGTTCCGGGACGTATAGGGGGAACTCTCCGATGGGGGAACCGGAGGGAATCTTGAGATAGTATGGATCCATATCCTTGCCACCACATGTACCTATGACCTAACCAAACCCAAATGAAGGCATAATGTCACCGGGGCACCGCCGCCAGGATGTAGTCAATGTTGTAGACCGCGCGGTCAACGGATTAGGGTTTCCCTGGATGGCACACCTCGGAGGGTGGGAATGCCCCAAAACTTGTGTGTGTCCACGTGACGTGTACACAAGTGTGGGGGGATGTTGTTGGATCCAATAATGGACCCCTGGTTGTCTGGCTTCACGCACATGCGCTGACGGCACTTAGGCAGTTCCAGGACATATAGGGGGAACTCCCCGATGGGGTGAACCGGAGGTAATCTTGAGATAGCATGGATCCATATCCTTGCCACCACATGTACCTATGACCTAACCAAGCCCAAATGAAGGCATAATGCCACCGGGGCACCGCCGCCAACGTGTAGTCAATGTTGTAGACCGCGCGGTCAACGGATTAGGGTTTCTCTGGATGGCGCACCTCGGAGGGTGGGAATCCCCCAAAACTTGTGTGTGTCCACGTGATGTGTACATAAGTGTGGCGGGATGTTGTTGGATCCAATAATGGACCCCTGGTTATTTGGGTTCACGCACATGCGCTGACGACACTTAGGCAGTTCCAGGACATATAGGGGGAACTCCCCGATGGGGTGAACCGGAGGGAATCTTGAGATAGCATGGATCCATATCCTTTCCACCACATGTACCTATATTCATTTAATGTTTGCAAGCTACACATGCAATGTATCCACGTTAGCTAATTAGCCTTAACCATTAGATTGAGTCTTGGGCTGATACCAGCCATCAATTCTTATACTACTAGCTAGGAACCAAAAATGCACAGGGACGACCAACCAGAGTCACTGACTGCAACCATAGAGGCATAGACGTTTCTTCTCCTTCCCCCATAAATTAGAAGAGCATTCCACTCCCTTCATGTATCCCACAATCTTATATTACTTCGGCCTTCTATTTCCTGTAACGGACCCAACTCTTTGGCAATTATTTCTTTTTTACCGGACGCACCACACCCTTTTTAATTCTCTCTTTCACAGCCTGGGAGTCGGACTCTAAGCCTGCTCTTGTGTCTTCTCTCCACATCGTCTAATTTGTTGGAATTTCTTCCATGAGTAGAAGGACAGGCGATCGATGGAAAGAGCGGCGTATGCATTGGATCTGGGCACTGCTTGGTCGGGGAAGAGATCCGGCTGGCGAAAGTGCAGCGCCAACTCGAACATGAAGGGCACGCTGTTATGCGCAGGAGCACCTACCACCAGTCCAACGATCTCCCCCATGAACTCCTGGAGCGATAGAACTTCCAGATAATACTTTTCTTTTTTTGTTTCTCTACCTTCCCACCAGGGCTGACACCAGTCGGAAAATAACCAGAACAGGCTAACAGTAATAGCAATGCATGGGTTCTGGGAGTTGTGGCCTTGGTGAAGGATAAGAAAATTTCCTTATAAGCAATCATGTTTCTGGGAGCTTTTTACATGCATGTGTCCCTACTTTTTCCTTATAAGCAATCATCCATGTACAAACTATCCCTCCTCTCTTTTATTTACTCATGTTCTATGTATTTTCTGCAGCTTTGTTTGTAGTAGTTTTGGGTGTATTTCTTTCTAGCAGTCATTCCCTGAGAGAAAGGACATGTCTACATCAGTTAATTTGTTTGGTCTAACAAGTAAGTTCCAAGCGTATGTCTTCTACACGCATTTTTTAGCCGTCACTCTGTATTCTGCGTTGCCAAATGATACACTTTACATGGGTTGTTTACTATGGTTAAAGAATTGTTGTGCTCACCTAGAATTGTAGTGCCTACTACAAACTTCTTCCAGTAGCTCATATCTTCATGCCAAATGATTGTTACATTCTTGCATGCTAACCAAAGGTCATTTCATATCTTCGAAATTTCAGAATAATAGTACCACATTTTGTGTATATACAAAAATCATCTATCATTTCCGCAGCAACGCGCCGGGTGTCAACTAGTTTTAATTAACAGGTACATCCATGAGAATTATTTAATATTTATTTTTTGATTAATATGGCTCACACTATTTCGTTTGCTGGACCAACATGTAGTGGCGGACCGAGAAACTTTTTAGCCTGGGTGAACAAGCTTAAGTTGCCATTTTCCAGATAAAATCATCAGACAGAAGCTATCCCGCCGCCAACTAGCTTGGGTGGCCCCCGGGTTGGAGGGACGCTAGATCTGCCTTGCCAGCATGTACATTCATAATGGGGTACTAGTGTAAATTTACATATATTTATTATCCAAATAACTTGTAACACTTTGTTTTGGCACATGTATTTACTATCTAGTGCCACTTCTATTTGAGGTGGAAATAGAGGCTGATCCACGAATTACGGTTGGCATATGGCGAAATTATGGAGGCACATTAGATCCATCGCATCTTTTGTTTTAAGAAGCATCTGGAGCGGAAATTTGGGCCCAAATTTTGGACACCCAAATTTAAGCAGGCTTTCCAAAACAAAAGAGAAAGAAGAAGATCAAATAAAAGAGAAAGACCTCGCCTGATCACTTTGCTTCTCCATCGCCTGATCTTCTGTCTACCGAAACCCCAACCACCGTCTCTCCAATCTCCATCTCCCGCCGACGGCCACCCACCGCAGCCCAGCCACCTTCCCTCCGGCCAACTCCCCCACCGAGCCTCCAATTGCCCGCGCACGCAAACCCTAGCGCCGCCCCCGCGCCTTATTCGGCTCCTCCCCGACGCGGCACGGCCGCCGCTCCTTGTCGCCGGTCAGGTCCGGATCACGCGGCCATCCAGGAGAAGGACGAGGACCGGTACCTCTCCTGCAGATGCGCCTCTGACGCCCCTCTCCTCCGACCGGCCGCTGCTGGCCAAGATGCTCCGCCGGTCTCCACGACCTCCTGCCGCCGGCGCGCACCCGGAGGCCACCTCCACCTTGTCACCGGCCACGTCCGCAACCTGCTGCTGCTGCCGGAGACCTCCCCAACCTGCTGCCCCCATTGAGGTCTATCTTCTCCTCCTCATCCAAACATTTCTGCCCCTAAATTCGTTTAGTTTTCCCTGTTGAAACAAATACGCAGCAGGCGCGTACGGATACGAATCCAAAAGAACTCCCTCTGTCCCTGCATAAGCAACGAAGCATGTCTAGGGAACTTTTTTTTTCATTTGTTTGCTGCACACTTAGCTATCCATACTTCCATAGGCGGCAGTGTTCAGCCCTGAAATTACGTTTCAAGCTTAAATTGGAGCATCCTCCGGAACCGTGAAGACCGGACTACGGAAAAAAAAAATGCCCACAGGAACTGTGCTCATGTGCTAATGGAAATTGTACTACAATATTTCGGTTCATTAATTTCTGTAGCTGTAGACGTTTGGCTGCAGATTGACACAGCTCCTTTTTCATGTTTGGTTGCAGATCGATGCAACTCTTTATCTGTGAACCTATTGGAATATATAGTTTAAACAATTTATAAAGTAGACCGAGTTGCTTCAGATCAGTACGTTGATCGTGCAATTTCTTGTGGTAGCAAGCTGTCGTAATCTTTAAACTTTACCTATTTGGTCAACTAAATTGAAGTGTTCAGTACGTGCAAGCTGAAGCAATTTGTTATTTTAATGGTTGTAGTACTTGTCTAAATTGGCTTGCAAAACAGGTTCAACTGCTTAAAAAAAGACAAATTAATGGTTGTTGTAATCGTGTCATAATGTTATATTAATATATTCTTTCACTTCAAATTGTAAAATCTCATGGGTCTATGTACTCCCTCCATGCCACAATGCAGTGCGCATAGGTTTCCGTGAAAGTCAAACTACACTAATTTTAACCACGTTTATTGAAAAAATTATATATATCTACAATACCTAATCATATACTTTATGATGAATCCGATGTTATTGATTTGAGATTCTAAATGTTGATATTTTCTGTTGTACAATTGGTCAAAGTTTATCCGGTTTGACGTCGAAAAACGCTTAAAGTGATGCGTACTATATCATTCCTTATTGTTTTTTCTCGCACGCTAATGATCGCACTCTCCAATTTTTTTCTGATTAAGTTAGATGATTATGTGGTAGCTAAAGAGGTGATGCTGGTCTGTTGTTGGAATTTCAGCTCGGGTCAAGCTTGCTGGATCGAGAAGGAGTGCTGCCTCAATGGTCATTGGCAAGGAGTTTGAGCTCTCCCACACCTCGGAGTCCTCCAGTGTCTTCTTCTCTGTTACAAGTTTTTTCCAGCCGTCCGGTGGAGATGAGATGGATTTTGACTCTGTAGAATAATCTTATGGTATATAAATAGATGTTGTTGTACTTGTATGTTCTGGTGCTTGTGTTGAATGTACCTGACGAGGAATTAACCAGTGGTATGTTTTGATTTCAGATGAAGAGGAGGAAGAGAAGATCATTCCAGCCACACAAAAAAAATGGTCTGCTGCCTCCAGGTCCCAAAACTTATGCTCGATAAGTTTATTTTATCCGATAAGGAAGTATTTTTCTGTTTTAGCAAGGATTGGACAATGAATAGACTGTTTTTTTTTTGCATCTGGGAATAATTTGATCATTTCATGACTGGGATTTTTTTGCTCATTTGTCACAACCACATACTTATGTTTGATTCTTGGCAGGGCTGATATATATATCGTTGATGCTATGATGGCTGGGAAGGACGTGGGTGGAAGGTAACATGATGATGGTCCCAGTTAAGGTTTCTCCGGTTATCGCTCGCTTCTCCGCCTCTTCTTCCTCTCCCCCTTTGTTCTGTGATGATCTCGTCTGATGACCTGGCCTATGAACCATGGTTTTGATCTGTTAAGGTTTGTATGTAGCTGGGATTTGGTCACCTAGCTACTTGTTTGTGCTGTGCAATGTTAAATGAGTTTCCTTTTTGTGTTGCTTACCATCGAGCTGTTGCTTATAAGATGTCATGTTCTTATAGTTAGTTAGTCCTCTTGATGGTTTGACTAGGAGGAGTATGTAATTGTTTTATTTAGGCTTTGATTTTAAGATGGTAACAATTTAATAATGCTCTTCTTGTGCTATTATGACTAAATGATATCCCATTAGGCGGCAATTTCTGCTTCACCTTGTGGCTCTATTTTTGCTCTGATTTCTTGTGATATGCTTATAATGCTATGGATATGGGACTATTGTGTCATGTGTTTATGACTTTGTTATGTATTCTTTCATGGCTGATGGGTGCTGGCATGCATCACTGAGCTATGTCTTTGTCTTAGTTGTCATTTTTTTTTCTTTATTTGGCATCTTTTCTATTTTAGGTTGTTGCCGCCTAGGTTGTGTGGGGTGGCGGAGGCCAAGGGGACCTGCTGCTCCTACAGCAGCAGGTTTGTCTATACCTTGTGCCCTTGATGCATTTTTGTATGTGCTATACTGGTGTATCTTGCAATATCTGTAGCAGAGCAAGGATTTTGTGAATTTTTTTTCTCTCGAACACATGCCAAAGCATGCGTCATAATATATTAGAAGATAACCGTCGAGAAGACGGGAGCATACAGGGAGTAGCAGAGCTACAAAGGAAAACAAGAAAGAAAGAAAACTGTACAGGGCTAACTTTGTTAGTCCTAGGGACTTTAGGGGGGTTCTACATCGGGAGGTCTAGCGTGTAAGGGGAGCCGGCGCAGGGCTTTTGCGCCAAGATCGAAACGACCAGTTCCTGCCTGTTAGGTGCAGTGTTTTTGAAGACTGCATCATTCCGAGTTTTCCAGAGTCTCCACATGATTAGGATAATAATCGACTTGGCACCCTTCCGAACTGAGCTCTGTGCATTTATCGTGGCGGTCTCAAACCAGGTGCTGAACTCGCTGTTGCATTCTGGTATGCATGCCTGGAGGTTTAGCCTGCTACACACGTCGAACTAGATTTGCTGCGAAAAGGAGCACCTCAATAGGAGATGCGTTATGGACTCGGAGTCTTGATCACAGAGCGCGCAAGTGTCACTGTTGGTCAGGCCGTGGCGTAGGCGCCGCTCATTGGTCCAGCACCGATCCAGGGAGGCGAGCCAGGCAAAGACTTTGCACTTAAGAGGTGCCCAACATTCCCAAATAGCGCTGTGGTGAGGCGAAGTCACAGTCCCTGCGAAGAGGGCTCTGTAGGTGGATTGGGAGGAGTATTCGCCAGAGGCCGATAGGTGCCAAATGAAAGGATTTTGTGAATTGCGGGTCTAATTGTAGATTGTAAGGTTGGTAGCTAGCTTGACGCCTAGTCATTGTTCATATTTGCCGCCTATCTAGCTTCTGTTTTTTAGCTTAGGTGTTCTTCGAGTTGTTGCTTATTAGCTAGCCCTCTTTATAATTAGTCCTCTTGATGGTTTCACTCACAGGAGTATGGTTATGCCGTATTTTCCTTACTTTCTTAATTTTGGCTTAAGAATACGATGATAACAACTGAAAATCGATCCTATAGTGTCATGAGTGGAATGGTATCCCATAAGGCGGCAATTTCTGGTTTGCTTTGTGGCTCTAATTATGTAGTGTTATTCTCTATTTTCTTATGATATGCTTATCCTCTACTATTGATATGTGACTATTGTGTGATATGTTTGCGACTTTGTTTTGTATTCTTTCATGGGTGCTGGCATCCATGCCTGTGCTATTTCTTTGTTTGAATTGTCAAATAATTTCCTTATTTGGTCTCTTCTTGTTTCAGGCTGTTGGCGCAAAGGCTGCTGCAGTTTATGTGCGGATGGGGGTACACATCGGTGAGTGGCAGGTGGAGTGGCGTACTTGTGATTGGTGGGGCCGCTCCCTTTGGATGCGCGGTTTTTAACCGCTATCATAGGTATGTCCACCGACCTGGGGTTCATGAGGTTTTCTTTGATGGTCCGGGAAAATCATCGGTGGCTGGTTGTCTTTGTTCAACTACTTACGAGTGGGCTTGCTTTGAATGACTATATTTGGGCAGATGCTATTTGACCAGATTCAACTTATTTAAATCCTTCTCAGTTTTTGGCTGGTTTCAATTTAGCACATTACCTATTACTGCGTGTTCTTTATTTCTACCTGAACAAACAAAAGAGCACATCTCCAAACAGGGTTAAATACACTTATGGATATATTGTTGATAGCAAAGAGTTTTATGATCATCTCTTTGGTCATAAATACTCTGTTTGCCTACAAATTTGAGAAGGATCCGTAGAAGAACAAGAAACTGAACCCTATGATTTGTGTACCATTTCCCCCTTGTAGTAATTTCCAATAACATGTTCATGAATGGTGTATGTGCTGTGCATATTTAATGTTTGTATCTTTCTTAAGATTAATTTGGTGGCCTAAAAGGGATGGTGTGACGGTGTGAGTTACGTATTATCAATGTTGCTACCTATCATTTGCTTTGTCTCTGGGCTGTTGTTTCCTAAATCTGTGCATGCTTGAAAAGTTGCTTGTTGCTTTTTGGAAGACTATTGGCTGGTTGTTGCTTATTGTCGCCTGTGGACGAGCTGTTTGTTGCTTATTGTTGACTTTGGTTAATTAGTACCTTCTCTTAACATTTGAGGTCAATGTAGTTTACTGGTACTCTCACAAGGTTACTGGTACTAATTTCTGTCTGTGATCTTCAGGTAAAGAAGGGAAGAAATTAAGACGGGAAGTTAACTGGTTTTGGATTCTTCCTTTGGAACTCAAGGTGGCAGTGATGGCAAGGATGGGTGGGATTTGTTCTAGGAACTATGACTTGCTCCACTCAGATGACGCCAAGGACAGGAACACGACTATGACTCGTAGGTACTTCCTGCTGCCTTTCTAGTTAGTGCGCAGAAGGTGTAAGCTACTTTAGCATCACAATCATTATGCAGTTTACAGGCTAAAATCTTATAGGCACTATATTTTGGCATAGAGTGAGTATGAGTTACAGAGTACTCCACTAGGTTTTCCATGTTCACTAGTGTTGCTTTTCACACATGGACATCATGATGTTCTGTTCTAAAGATTGTGATAGAGCTGTCCTGCATTTTTCAGATTTCCATAATATTTAAAGTGATGCGTACGATATCATCGCCTTATTGTTTTTCTCACACGCTAATGATGTAGTTTGACTCCAATTTTTTTTATTAAATTAAATGATTATATGTGGTAGCTGAAGTGGTGATGATGTTCTTTTGTTGGAATTTCAGCTCGGGTGAAGCTTGCCGGATCGAGAAGGTGCGAGGGCCTATCGCCGGCCGCCACCTCCATGACCATTGAGAAGGATTTTGAGCTTTCGCACACCTTGGAGGCCTGTAGTGTCTTCTTCTTCGGTTACAAGTTTTCCAGCCGGCCGGTGGAGATAAGATGGATTTTGACTCTGTAGAATTATCTCAAGGTATAGACATAAATGTTGCTGTACTTGTATGGTCTAGGACTCCCGACGAGAGAGAGTCAACGTGAGGTGTCCCCACGAGTCACGGCGTCCCGGTCAGCTAGCATGACGGCACGCGTACGTCGGTGATACGACGGGCGGCGCCCCGTCGAGCTCGCTGGTCCGCGGCACGCACGCTGCATTCCGCGGTTACATCCTGTTGTCGTCCACCATCCACGAGCAGGTGAGCGCGGCACTTTCGGTGATTTCGTTCAACCTGTACATGAAATTCTGTTGTGGGTGATTGATATTACTTGGTAAACATATATATGTATGGCCAATTGATAAAGAGAGAAACCACAAAATTAAATGGAAAAAACATCAAAGATAGAATGCCTATCTTGGGGTTAATTAACATGCTGCTCTATAGCCATCTGCATAATAGTTTCTCTGCATTATTAGCTACCAAACGACCGTGCAATGCATACATATGTAGCACTTCTAAGCTGAATAAAGCATGTGATGCTTCTGCATCTGCACGTGTACCTAAGCTGGGTTTAATTGGTGATATATGCTATCTGATTAGTCAAGTGCTCATGTGGCAAAAAGTTTATGTATGTGAGGTTGTACTGTCATTTTTTTCTTTAGAGTAGTGTTTATCTTTTCTTCAGTGTTGGCGGTACTGTGATGTTGTTGCCGTGCCCTTCACCAGGGACAAATCAGCCACGATTATCGGGACTGAAGGGCGCTGCATGCCGGCAACAGGGCAACAGACACCAGGACACGTGGCCGAGGGAGTGAGCTCAACGTAGGCGCCGGGTACGGCCACCAGCAAGGTCTGCTTCCTTTTCCCATCTTAGTCTTCCCAGTAAGATCCCATCTCAGCTCTGTGCATGAGCTGCTTCTGTTTTGATTCTTATTTGGTGTGGAAATTTTTGGAGTGTTGGGATATAATATGGAAGGGGAACGCTCTGCATATTTCCAATTGAGCCACTGATTATCTCATTCGTAAAATGATTCAGGAATCCTCAAAATTGGATAACTAGCTTCATTCTATAGCTGGAACCTTGCGATGTTGACTCACGCACTTGCACTCCCTGCGTGATCATGTCATAAGTGCCACCAGTACTTTTTATGTATGGTTTTTGTGCCTGCCCGAAGTTACTTCTACTTTCAGAATCCTACAGGACACCATGTTGCGTGGTGGAGCTCGCCCTACATGGCACCATATTGAGCGGCGGCGGCAACATGTAGTTCTATGTGATTTCAGTTGAATTCTCTTCATTGGATCAGTCTGGTAATCTTCTTTTTCTACTTGTGCTGTGAAGGAGGAGATGTGGAGCTTAGTGGAGATGATGTTGTGCTGGTGCAGACTGTGGGTGGCTGTGTAACTCATCGGTGTTCGGTCCTGCGACTCCGACTTCATTGCCAATGAGGATGACCACAAATTTCTGCCCGTATTACTCATTTCACTATCCCCTCCAGTTTCTGCGTATGGCCTGCTTTTGTTTGATTAGACTTCAGTGTGAGAAATTTTTGAGTGGTATGTGAGGGGAATGCACTGCAAATTTCTAGTGATGTCTGTGATTTTCTTATTAAAAAATGATTAGAGGATCCTCACTCCTCAGATTGGATAACTAGCTTGATTCTTGAGCCTAAACTTTTTCATGTCTACTTATTCAGTCCAACTGCTTCTATGCATATAAGAAGTGTGTATGTTGGGTAATTTCTTGGATTTCTTACTTTGAAAAGGGAGCTCACTGGTGTTGAGCACCACGATATGCAGCTGTTAGCTAGCAAGAGTGGCAGCCACCGGTGGGGAACAGACTAGCAGTAGCCAACTAATAGCAGACAAGTGCCCGTAACAATCAGTGGACGAGACTTGGAGGAGGAGCAGCAACCGGTGGAGGAGAACATGTGCGGTGCCATGGGCTTGCAGCGGCTCCGGACGACATTCTCGTGGAGGTGCATGGCCACGGGAGAGGACATGGTCGGCAGGAGTGAGGATTCGTTTTGGGTTTCATGGGGAAAAACTGGGCAGCTCCAGCTTGGTTTTCCAGAACTGGTTAGGCAATATTGAAAAAAAAAATGACATATGGGGTCATTTTCGAGTCGTTTGACTCAAAAAACTGAACTAGTTGAGCTTTATCGTGACTAGTTGAATGAGTTGCTTGACTCATCCAGTGAGTCGAGTCGAGACATTGAGTCGACCTCGCAGTTGTGACTCATTGACAGTCGCGACTAGTCAAGCGACTCGAAATCCATGGCTGAGGTACATGGATGGCCAACAGCAGGTATACCATGGATTTAATTGCTTCTAGATTGTTGTTGATTTTTTATATCAAAATGTGATTAAATGCCCATTATGATGTCTAATGCATCTGATTCGTATGTTGAGATGCTAGTTTTTTATTGTTTGGAAGCATGATTAGTTCAACGTTTTGTACATGTATTTATACATTATACCATGATCAATACAGCTTCTTTGTTCTTTCTGTATTTATCTTCTCTTTCTAGAACTGCTATGTTTTTGGATTTGTCAAGGTTCTACATGTTTGTGATGCTTGCTATATTTTCAGTCTTCTTTGATACGGAGAACGATAACTAAGCACTCAAGAGTGCCCTCAAGAACCTCTACACCCACTGTGCAATGTAAGTCGCCGGAAGATCAAAAGTGCAAGCCTTTAAATCCCCGATTTTTGTCCCAATTCATCTGCTGTAGAAACTTTAGTCCGTTTTTATGGTTCTTTGTATTGACAAGATATTCTGAATCTGTGGAAGAGAATGAAATAGTAAACTGATCATCTGCTTCGCTTGCTGTCACTTGGGGAGGTATTCATCTATTTGTACCTGTAGCACTGATCTATCATCAGTAACATTTCTGGGAGTTGATGTCTTCTTGGTTATATATACCTTGAGCACAACAAGATTGATTAGTCTGTACTGATTATTTGATTATATCATCTCTATCTTTGTTTGAATGTGTTAGTATGACATGTATAACCATTTAAGTTGATAGCTCGTGGTATGTTTAAGATTACAGTTTTATTTAGTGTCTCAACCATCAATTCCTGACGTTTGATATCCTTGTTTACTGCAACATTAGGATTTCAGTAAGCTCATACATTACATTTGTCTCCATCTTATTTGCAACTGTATTCACCTCATCTGGTCGAGGCAAATGTATGTGGTGAAGGCACTCGTTTTAGTTAAGTCAGTGACTCCCATGGCATCTACGTTTGTTATCGATGGCTCAGAACATTTGGTTTCTCTTGTGGTTTTGCTTTGTTAGGTTTTATTTGGAATTCATTTTTGATAATAAGGATTTTTTTAGATGGCTCGGAACATTTGTCTGCTTGGTCACGAAATGTTCTGACCTAGTGTAGGCTTAAACGTGATGTCCATCTAATAGCAGTGCATGCACACAATGCTTTCCAGGAAGCAGCCGGCCGTCTAGAAAACCTGTTATGAAGCTGTAATATCGTGCATAATGACTTGTGTGATTTTGGTGATACTGATGCTCATTAGTTTGTTAAATAATTTGTGATTTTGGTGTTAAATAAACACCCATGTTTTCTGCTTGTCGGTGTTGGCTGCAATGGCATCTTTAATCTATGTAGTCACACCAAAATAGAATGACCTTGTCTATCCTTTGCAAGCACGTGAACTGCAATGGCATCTCTAATCTACTGTTGGGGGGCATGTTTTCTTTGAATTTCTCCAACTGTTTTATTATGTCCACTAATTCAGTCCAATTGTTCATTGCTTTCTTGTGCGAGTAGGTGCCCTTGCTGGCATATTTTGTCGTAAACCTCAACACTGATGGGTCTTTCTCTTGCAGTTGGCAATTCTGGTGGATGGGAGGCTGTCTGAGATGGAGAAACAATTCTTGAGAAGCTCTTGTTCTTGGGCCTGGAACCAAAACGTTTCTATAAATTTGCCACATCAATGCTCAGTAAGTTGTTGATTTTCAATAGATCATTGAGCAATTTAAGTATGTGTAGCACCGAAGTTATTGTAGATATATGGTTGGAGACCTGGTTGTGGCCTTCTGGTAGTACACATGACCTGATTTATAAAGTTTGTTTAATAGGCTTTGCGATCGTTTAATCTCCAGATGTAGGACACTAGGAGCACTAGTGGGAATAGTTCTAAACAGTGCATCTTCTTGTGGTTTCTGCCTTACACAGTAATGAAGACCATAAAAGGGAGGCCATATGTTGCTTCTCTAGACCCTTCCTGTAAAGAATGACCATCGCCATGTTTTGGGATTTGGTTGAATTTAGATATGTGACAGGTCTATCACTTTCTTCTGAACCTTGCTAAATATGCCCGAGAAATGTGTTCATGATGTTCTTTATTGAAGAATTACCAGTCCAGTTGAATTGCAGTTTAAGTTTGGTCATAATTTTAATCTAGATCCAAGTTCGAAATATGAGTAGATTACTATTACTGGAGACCACAAATGCTAAGATTGGGGTTGTTGATTATGTTTTTAGATAAAAAGCTGAATACATGGTTACAACATTGGCCAAAACCTTGCATAAAAAAGGTTTCACATCTTTTAATAGTGGTACCTATTTTCTAGCAAGGATGTTTGTGAGGATGTAGTATCATGGTCTTTTTCACTTTCGCTGTTGAAGATCCAGTTTTATGCATCTGAGATAGACATAGATATAGGTCCTGGACTTGGGAGCTGGCTGCATGTGGGATGGGCACTTTGACAAGCTAGATTTGTCCATGCTATTTTATCTTCACCTAGGCATCTGATTCTGCATGTACCTACTTGTGTACTTTGACTAGCTAGTGCTTTTTTTTTGCTGACTTTCTGAGCTGACACATAGGTGAAGCCATTTGAAGAAGACAAAGTCGCTAGCCTGTAGTGGAACCTGGTGCATCACTTGGAAGGAAGAAATCTGGAAGACCGGCGACGTCATGATATGCATGCTTTGGTATTCAAGCTGTCTCTTTGCTCCATTTTATTTCATCTTCACGTAGGCATCTACCCAGATCGAGCTAGATGGTGCTTTTTCATGCTCTTGAATGGATGTCTTGGCCCTGGCTCCTTTGTGTTGCTTTCTATTATTGGCTACTGACGCTTCATGTCGCCGCTGCATCCAAGATATGTGTGTAGTAGGAATGGTGGTAAAAGGTATTCCAATGTTTTGACATATGGGTCTTCATTATTTGTGCAGCTCGTCATGGAGCCGCTTATGACTGTGGGGCAATGGCAGGAAGTCTATGACCCGTCTCCTTTGTGCAAAATCGTCGACATGAGCATACTTGCAACTAGCTATTATGTTTGTTGATTGGATAGTTGACGTGCAGAATAAGCCATGGGATGGTTGGCGTTGCTTAATTAACGGAGATACCTATAATCGGTGTTGCTTAATCAGTATTCGGACTGCGTAGGTGCTGATTGATACTGCAATATATTCATTGATTTTTAAGGCTACACATGAACAGAAATGAAGACCAACTTGTGTAGTGCGTGCATAGATTGAAAAGTGAATTGTGTGCCTTGGTGGAATCCGACACCTTGTAGAGTATTCATCTTATGTCCCGCTGATTTGATTTGTATAGTAATGGAAAGTGATGCGGTTGCTGCCTGTATACTATCTGTTTCCTGGTTGAGCCTTGCTCGATCAAGTTCTTAGTAGGAATAACATGTACAATATTGACTACTAATTTCATCCCAAACTGATGTATTCCCAACACGCATATTGTTTCTGACTATTTTATATTGTTTTTCTCTTCATATAAGAAGCACAAGCACAATGATTGAGTTCAAGGAATGAGTAAAATAGTAAACTTAATGGAGTGTACCTATGATGTTGTCAAACAACGGCCAGATCTTGGCTCGTCAAGATAATAATGTTGGAATACTGTATAGGAGCACCCCATTTGCAGTAATTTCGGGATTTCCAGGAAACTATTAATGAGGGAAATAATAGGAAAACTGAAGAATTGTATGAAATGCTACGGTAGGAAAATCCTGGTTTTTGAAAGGAAAAAAGAAAGAGCAGTCGTGCGTGGGGAGTATATAACACAGGAATTAATAACCTTCAAGTAAAACTCGTGAGTGTAGCAAACCAAAAACCAGAAAATAAGACATACACGCTCATAGTTAATGACACTTAGTATAATTAACCAGGCCGTTCCTTATTTGACACCACCGCCCTTCTTCATGCCACCAATCCGTGGCATCCCACAACTTTGATCCGAATGGACGGATGGAACCGGAATCAGCTCAAAAGTAGCGGGAGATGAAGAATTTGTGTAGAACTTTGAACGAAAACTAGAGCTTTGGTCACCGTTTCTCTTAGTGTCAGATGGGATGTAGCCAAAACATGCGTCCCGTTTCACGAGTTAAGACTAGCGTAACTGAGGAAGTACCCAATTCATGAAATATGGCAGCATTAGCAAAAGACATGATTTATGGGACTATAAATCTGGCATAGATGCATGCAAGAGAAGAAGTGCATGCAAGAGGTCTAGCAGAGGTAAGGCAGAGCTATAAGGAAAACCCGTTCGATCACATTCCACAATTAACTAGTAGGATTGATCTTCTTGGGTCACGGGAGTGTTTGTTTTCACGCCAACCACGATCACCGATCCGAGGGACTATCCATCCCGTCTGTCCGGTGCACCTCAGGAGCATCAAAGAGAGGAGGAGAAACAAAGGATCGAAACACCTCTTAAATCTGATAAAAGTTGAACATCTTTTTTCCCTCCAAACCGGCTGGGTCTATAAATACGTAGAGGGGTGTGTTATACGTGTGCATTAACTACCTTGAGCTCTTAGCATTCTTGAACATTAAACACAAATTAGTTGTCCTAAGTCTACTAATACTTTTCAGAAAAATCATTTGACATAGAAGTAGGACTGGACACCGGACAAACTGAAGGCCACAAACCACACCATTGCTCATTCATTCACCAAAATATTTACAATGTATATCTACTACTAGTTGGATGTTCTAGCATTCTTTTTCACCTCAAATAAACCTGACACAAGTTACATTATCTGAACTCAGTGGATGTTGATGGAAAAAAAATTTAAGTATCCAATCCAAGTGGAGAAGAAAAGTGTTTAAGAGAACGGGCTGGGGCTGCTTGTTTGCCCGCGGCGCCCGTTGTAGCCAAACATGATGTCGTGGGTTAAGGGTGAAAAAATTGGAATCAGGCGCTCATCGCCTCCGTCTCTGCGGGAGACGGCGAAGTCAGTATAGTGGTCAGTGCGAAAGCGGAAGACAAAGAAGATGAGATTTTATTAATAAAATAAATCACGGGTTAGTAGACTACTCCCTCCAGATCATAGCCATTAGCTAGCTATGCAGTTTCTTTCCCCCCCACTCGTTTGGGCGCCATCGCATTAGTTAACGTTTAATTAGCGTGTAAATGCCTCCTCCCGTGTCCTTCCTTTCATCTTGTGAACATGAGCAACAAAACTGGGAATGGTAGCGTCTTTGACCAATGCATGCAAGAATAACACGGAGTTTATTGGGAAATTCCGTTAGGAAAAAAATCCTAAGCACGTCCGTTTGCCTCCCCTAATTAACAGCCCCAATTAACTCCGAAAATTTAGTAGATTAGCATGCAACAGAGGAAGTAGTAAATTCAGGAAATATGGGAGCTTTAGCAAAAAAAAACATGATTTATAGGACTACTATGAATCCGTCATAGGTTCCTGTGATCCCGTTTAGGATGATCGAGTAGTTAGGAAGCGCTGGAGCTGAAATATGGGAAGAAGTGCATGAATCAGTGTCTAGCATAGGGAGGGCAGAAATATTACGAAAACACCGCTCTGATTATTCCTTGAATGGCTATGATCCCATTCCATAATTAACTAGTACGAATTGATCTCCTTGGGTCACGGGAGCATCTGTTTTCACGGCAGCCACATCAATGTGTTTTCCTGGAATGGCTATGATCCCATTCCATAATTAACTAGTACGAATTAATCTCCTTGAGTCACGGGAGCATTTGTTTTCACGGCAGGCACGTCACCGATCCGAGGCACTGTTCATCTGGTCCGTCCGTAGTTTTCTCCGGAGCAGCAAACAAAAGAGGAGAAACCAAGGATTGAAACACCCGCTTAAATATGTGAAAATTTAGACCTCTCTCTTCCCTCCAAAACGGCCAACCTTGTCTATAAATACAGAGAGGTGTTCTGGAAGCTCCCAGGGATTTTAAGATCTTCGGTGTTGATTTCATCCGATTCCGAGAATATTTCCTCTTGCTCGGAAAAAAAAAGAGAAAAGGAGCCCTTGCATCTCGCCAATAGGTTAGTTCCGGAAACGCATAATAATGACATATAATGTGTATAAAACATGTAGGTACCATCAATAAAGTAGCATGGAACATAAGAAATTATAGATACGTTTGGGACGTATCAGTGCGCCAGCAGTAACATGAATTATCCCCGGCGAACCAGGCCAGGTGCGCCGGCGGTATGATTTTTCAATTTTTTTTAAAAAAAAAGGCCGATCTAGATCTCGATCTAGATCTAGCTCGGGTTCGTCCTCGAAAACCATGAATGTGGGTGACAAAGGATTAACTTGTCAATGCCTACAGATTGTAGACTAGGGTTTTGCTACAAGTAGAGGGCAAGTAGATCTCGAAGGTTCAGGCGAAAAGTACTCGACGATTATGAAAACTAGGGTTATGTTGACAAGATTCGATCCTTTTCCCTCGACTCCCCTTATATAGGAGGCGGAGCCGAGGGCTTCGTGGTACACAAGTTACAGAGTTCGGGAGGGTTTTGTATCCAACCCGTAAGATTACAAATCTCTATCTTTCCTAATACAAACTATCTTTCCTAATCATTAAATGGGCTTCCGAGTCTTCTTATTCTTCGAGTTCTGGGCCTTCAATAAACCCCGGGTACCATCTTCGGCAGGCCCATTGGGGATGCCTATGTCAGCCCCGAGATTTTTCTTGAATCGAAGAATCAAGGAAAATCTCCAACTTTACTCATCACATAATCTTCCGATATGCAAACACTATTTTGTACAGGGATAACGGTAGTTGGGGCTAGTTCATCTGACGGATCAGGTACTAGTTAACTGCTCTAGTGGCAATCCGCAAAAACCTACTTCAAGATCACGTCCCCGGACATGATCTCGGGATACTGGTGTAAACTTCGACAGGTGCCGCTTAAGGTCTTACCATTCTGTCGAGTCCCAGTCATATTTTATCGGGTACCTAACGCGTCCGTTAGATTTTCTTCGTATCTGTTGATACGGAAAATAGTAGCAATCCGCCGTCAGAGACGGTGCCACGCCGCTCGAACGGATCTGGGGTCTTACCTTCGCAAAGTTTTGCGGCATTCAGAGATTTATTCGCGACTTTTAGCGCTCTGAGAATATATTGTCGAGTGCTTTTCGGCTGTTGGAATAGCACATTTTATCGAGTCATATTTGATGACTTATTTTGTCTTCCCGATGGGAGTATATGTAGAGTTATCTGTATAACTCGAAATATACTCTCTTCGAAAATTTCATCGGGCACGCGAACAGCGTTCCCGATGGGAGTAGCCCCCGAGTCTACAACCAAGAACTTGTGCTTGGATGTAGGCTCCACAGATTAGTATCCTTTGCCGCTATATTTATAATCCTTCTCGATATTTTTATATCTATCGGGTGCGCGAGCGCTCCCGATGGGAGTAGCCCCCGAGGCTATGAACAAATGCTTGTATTTGATCATAGGCTCTCGCCATTTCTATCTTGTCATACTCGGAATTTTCTATTTTTCCAAAGTAGCCCCCGAGCATTTGGGCAAGAACTTGTGTTTGATCAAAGGCTCCCGAAATAATCTTGCCTTATCGATAAATTTTTCCGAGCTTCATAGTCGAGCTTTTTTTTTTTACTTTGATGACGTAGTTGCTGATGATAGCCACGATTTTTGTGTTGGAAATACGCGAAAACCGCTATGTGTCACTGTCATGTGGGTCCCTTTTTCCTATCCAGTTAACACGTCGTGCAAGTGGGGGACACACGTCCTCCGCTTTTTCTGGCACTCTGTATCTCCTGCCTGTTCACTTCTCGGTAAAAATACCCTTTTACCCCTTGTACACGTGGTTGTCATCTGCATCCTTTCTTTTGTCAATCCAACGGTTGCGACGATCTGGCACACTGCTATATAAAGCCATCGTCTTCCTCCTTGAGCACTTTCGCTCGCGCCGCACCTCTGCTTCTCCTGCAACCCCCTTGCTCCCATTAGGTCTAGCGCTCGAGCACTTTTCTCCTTTCTCTGCTAGCTCCGTTGATGCCGCCGCGCTCGTTTGACTAGACACAGGACACCAGAATCGAAGATGACATCAACAGATCCAAGTGAGTGGGAGAGATCCAAGATCTCAAACCAAGACATCAACATGCTGAAGAGGATGGGATTCAGCAAGAAAGAGAACGCGCTCCAGTTCCCCAAGGAGGAGAGCTACCCAAAACCTCCAATCAACTATCGGGTCAGTTTTGTTGACCACCTCATCCGAGGACTTTCTCCCCCAATCCACGAATTTCTCGTGGTCTCCTGTTTGTCTACGGTCTTCGTTGCATCATCCGACGCCCAACTCTCTCCTCCACATTTCGATTTTCATCACACTCTGTGCTTTCTCGGGGTCCAACCCAATTGGGCCCTGGAAACGCATCTTTTGCATTCGCCGCAATAGCCACCACAACATCGCCTACAATATTGGCGGCGTTGTTATATGCGTTCGGTCGGAAGTCGACTATTTTGATGTCAAATTTCCCGACTCCGTTCAAGTCTGGCGGAAAAAGTGGTTGTACATCCATGAAGAAAGCTCCAACCCGGCGGAAGAGAACATCGCTCCTTTTGACGGAGAAGCTAAAATCTTTCGCCGCCGTTCTTGGGATGCTGAAGAAGCGGAGAAATTGGCGACAGAGGCGCTGATGACTCGCATTCACGAGCTACAGAACACCCGCGGGAAAGAACTTTCGGGTATTGAGATTACCGCCTATTTCCTTAGGACTAGAGTGCAGCCTCTCCAGGCTCGCAAAAACCCCTTCTGGAAATACACTGGTGAAGAAGATGCTGATAGGCTCTCGAAGGATCTTCCCTTGAAGGACTTTGAGAAACTTATCCGCAAAATCTCATCGCTGAACAAGAAGGATTTAATTCCTACTTCTTGCCGTGTCGCGCCATTTAGTAGCACCAACCCCTCCCGAGGTAATTTCTTTTTTGTAGCTGTATTTGTTTCCTCGAGCTTTGTTATTTTGTCGATTACTATTTTGTTAACGCCTTTTTCTCGACATTTTTCTTTTCTCAGGGCCACCTGTTCTTTCTTCTCTTCCTCCTCTTCCTGAAGGTGGAGACGTGGAGGAGCGTGCCGTTGTCGATGATGACAACCAAAGCACCACTCGCCCTGCACTGAAATCGCGGGTTCTCACAAATCCGCGCGCTGAGTCAGAGGCCACTGCCTCGACACACTCTCTTCCTCATGCTTCAAAGAGGAAGAGAAACGACGTAAAAGATTCCGGCACTTCCAAAGCCGAAGAAGCTGAGCCTTCACATAAAAAGGCAGCTTTTAACCCATATGCCCTCGTCAGCTCGTGAGTTACTCCTTGCTTTTTACTATTCCTGTTTTGATGTTTCTTGTCTCTTGCTTCTTATACTGCCGCCATTTTATTGTAGTGATGAGGAGGAAGAACAAGCTGTTGATGCTACTGCACGAACGAGTACGTCGCGTACTTTGATTGTGTCGGAAGCTCAACATGATGGGGATGAATCTTCTCCTCCCCAACAAGACATCGTGCAACCATCGCCAGTGGAGAGCCCCCGAGCCTCTCCATTAAAGGGAGCGAGAATGGAACCATCGAGAGATTCTATCCAATTCCCTGGTGGATCTTCAACACCTTCATTGGATGATGTAAACCTTAAATCTTTCAATACTTCAATCATACTGACTGTTTGCCGTATATATATGGATTATATTGACTTCGTTTTCCTCCTTGATCGTTTTTTCAGCCTTTGATGAAAGAATTTATTCGCCTTGGTACCCAATTTGTCAGGTATCGTGACTACACCAAGAAGCTCGAAGGTATTATTGTCTTGTTCTGTTGCTGCATGTATACTATGATTTTATCATAGTATTTATCTGCCGCAATTTTTCCAGGAGATCTGGCGGAAAGCAACAAACGTGCGGATGCTCTTGCTGTTAAGTTGAAGCAGAGCGAAGAAAATCGCCAAAAAGCTGAAAAGGATGCTGCCACCGTTCAAGATCTTCGAGAGAGGCTTCACAAAGCTGAAACTTCATTGAGTAATAACATAACTCAGCAATCAGCTCGAGAGGCAGAGATTCTTTCCCGCTTGGAATCGCAGTGTCGGCGTTTTGTTAGTAAGTTCTCGAGTCTTTGATTTGCCTTGGATTATCTTGC
The DNA here is from genome assembly GCA_030979885.1 of Lolium multiflorum. Taxonomy (NCBI): domain Eukaryota; kingdom Viridiplantae; phylum Streptophyta; class Magnoliopsida; order Poales; family Poaceae; genus Lolium; species Lolium multiflorum. The sequence continues at coordinate 46,203,429 of CM061752.1, read as the reverse complement.
GTTTCACCTGTAGTCTTTATTTTTATACAGCTGTCTGATTGTTTGTAGGGCGGATGCATCAAGAATATGAGGTTGACGGTCCTGTGGGTGACGAGCTTCTCGACGCGCTGACCCTTGCCGAAATTCATGGGGATGAAGCACGCGACGGGCTTGAAAATGCTGAAGCTGGCTTGCTGAAGCTTTTCCCTTATTTCTTTCCGAAGAAAGAGACTCCCGCTACCTTTGTAGAGCTCGCAAAAACCTTCAATGGACCCGAAGATCTTGGGCTGAAACTTCGCCAAGAAGGCCTGAAAATTGGCGTTGAAGGCACCATTGCGCTGACTGCTAATAGTCAACAAGACGTCGACTGGTCCAAGGTTGGCAACATAGGGGAGATGGAAACAAAGAAATGGCAATCTCTAATTAGAGCTGCCAAACCTTCTGCAAGACCCATCCTCTCCTTCCTTGGTGTTAAACCAGCGCCTGCTCCAAGCGCATCCAAGCCGGAGGTCAAGTAGACCACCTTGTCTTCTTTTTTTTACTTCTATCTTTTGATGCTAGCGCCTTAGTCCTCCTGGCGGTGATTAGGTCTTCTAGGGATCCTTCTTTTGTAACAGACATGTATATATTATGAGAATCAATGAAAATCTATCTGTCTCAATGATTGATGTCGACGTTTTTCTATTTTTTCAGTTGATTTTTGACAACTATACGTCCATCCCTGATTCTTCCGAAGTTTTTCCTTCATCCCTTCCGAAGAAGTTCTCTGTCCCTTAATTTTGTTGATGATTCTGCGAGTAAGGGGCTGACAGAAGAATTGAAAGAACTTCGAGGACAACTTCAATCCGTGAAGAAACAAACTTTGGCGATGATGGAAAAAGCTCGGAAAGCATCTGAACAAGAAGAGCTTGCTCTTCGTCAAGCCAAAGAGGCTGTAGCTGCCAAAGATGCTGCTGTATTGGAGGCAAAGGGAGCTGCTACCCGAGAAAATAGCATGCTCGAACTGATGTTGGAAGCTAGCACTGATATGTTAGGTATGTGCCTCCAACCTTATGGTGCTTTTTCTTTATTTTTCTGTGCTGCCTCCCAAATTTCTTGCTTTGCTGCCTAATAGGCTCGGTTCTTGATGCTGCCGCCGAGGATCAAAGAGTGAATGAGAGGACAAATCTTCTTGTCAATCTTTCCCTTAACCATGGCTCTTTATTTTGGGCCACTCCTGAACGAACCCAGCAAATTGTCAGGTTCCAAGATCGTGCTTGCCAAGTGCGCGAATTTTTAGATTTTTGTACGACAACGTTGACCCTTGTTTTCAAGACTTTGTTTCCTCGGAATGAGGTTCCTGCGACTCTTCCTGAATTGTTAGAGACCTTCAGAGATGCTCCTCGTATCCATAATTTCGTACGAGCCCAACTGACTGTTGGGGCAAGATTCGCCATGATTATGATCAATATTTGCCATCCAAAATTAGACCTGTCGAAGATTGTTGTTGATTGTATGGCGAAGAAGACACGGCGGAAGAATGATATTGACACGATCAATGAGATGGTGTCTCCCGTGGCCGAGTCGATGATGGATGAGCTTCTTCGGATGGATTCAGAATTCTTCATCAAGGGATCTTATGCTGCACATAAGACAAACAGAGGCTTGTCGGTAGATACTATTTTGGGTTCTGACTGATTTGTGAAACTTTGTCGAAAATATTTGTTGTATATCACAGAATGCTCTATATTGTTGGAGCCCCCGAGCCTTTTGGCTAGGGTTTGTACTATTTTTCTCTTCCCAATATTTCTTCTTGTGCTTGTAATTAAACACCTTGATGGACTGCAAGATCTTGGTGTCGAAGTTCTATATTTTTGTTTGTCGGGGTTTTGGACCAAAGTGATGAGATTTTCTGACGTGTACGCTATATTTAATCATGGCCAACTTCCAATTTATGTATTTGGCGAGGTACTATTGTACCAAGGCGAAATATTTTTCAATAAATCGAGTTCTGTCTGTTTTGATATTTGAGGGTACAGAGCCCCCAAGTGTGTCGACGAATAAGAAGTGTATCTTTACTATTTTTATTATATTGCAGCACCGCGAGCCCGCCTCATTAAAAACCTTTCCCGGCCCCACTCGGTGCCCCGAAAAAGGAAAAGAGTGCGTCTGAAAACTCGCGGGCGTTTCATTGTATGTTTACAGAGGAGACTATATTTCTCTATCTAGGCGTAAAACGCCCGAGCTGCGCCACGTTCCAAGGATTTGGCTCAACGTTCCCCGTCTTCTTGTCCTTGATCCCGTATGCTCCTCCTTCGATGACTTCTGTGACGATGTAGGGTCCAAGCCATGGTGACTCGAGTTTTTCATGACTTTTTTGATTGAGTCGCAAAACTAAATCACCGACTTGAAAAGATCTTGGCCGCAATCTTCGACTGTGGTAATTCTTCAGGTCTTGATATTTAGCGACTCGCGACAGAACTTCGTCTCGAGCTTTGTCAAGTGCATCGACGTCATCCTCCGCTTTCTCGAGATTTCTTCATTATATTCTGCAACTCTTGGGGAATCATGCTCGATTTCTATTGGCAGGACTGCTTCGGCTCCATGGACCAGAAAAAACGGCGTTTCTGTGTCGTGTATTTGGTGTTGTTCGGATACTCCACAATACACTTGGTAGTTCCTCCGACCAAGTATGTCGAGCTTTTTCCAGTGGTCCTAGCAGACGTTTCTTGATGCCATTGCAGATAATGCCATTGGCTTTCTCGACTTGTCCATTGGTCTGTGGATGTGCGACAGACGCAAAACTTAACTTAATGCCCACTTCTGCGTATGCTTTGAACTCCTTGGACGTGAAGTTGCTGCCGTTGTCTGACGATGCTATGAGGGACTCCAAATCTGAAGACGATGCTTTTCACGAACTTAATCGCCGACGCACCGTCCGGTGAATTTATCGGCTTTGCTTCGATCCATTTTGTAAATTTGTCGACAGCAACGAGCATATACTCATAACCTCCCGGCGAAGCTTTGTGTAGTTTTCCCACCATATCGAGACCCCAAAGGGCCAAGATAGTGGAATTGGCATGAGTTCTGCTGCAGGAGAGTGAGGTTTGGCGGCAAACCTTTGGCACGCGTCGCAAGTTCTCACTATGTCCTTTGCGTCCTCGATTGCTGTTAACCAATAAAATCCTGCTCTGAAAGCCTTAGCCGCGATAGCCCGGCTGCTTGCGTGGTGCCCGCATATCCCTTCGTGCACATCTTTCAGGATAATTCTTCCTTCTTCGGGTGTAACGCATCTTTGTAGTACGCCCGAAATACTTCGTTTGTACAACTCCCCTTTTACCACAGTGAAAGCTTTTGATCTCCGATTATTCGCCTTGCTTCAACGGATCGTCGGGTATCGTTTTCCTTAGGATATATGATATGTAAGCCTGCATCCATGGGATTTGCACCATCATGACTAGCTCTTGCTCTTCTTCCTCTTCTGTGTGTTTGGTAATACTCGAGTTTTTATCTTTCTTCTCCTTCTTTGTTTTTGCTGGCTTTGTTGATCTCTCGCTTATCTCTTCCCAAAACACGCCTGGTGGTATCGCGAGACACTGTGACCCGATGTTTGCAAGAACGTCGGCTTCATCGTTGCTCATCCTGCTGATGTGGTTTACCTCACAACCATCAAATAATTTCTCCAACTCATTGTACACCTCTTTGTATGCTATCATACTTTCGTTGACTGCATCGCATTGGTTCATGACTTGCTGTGCCACCAATTGTGAGTCGCCGAAAATTTTTAGTCGGGTTGCACCGCAAGCTTTCGCCATCTTCATCCCGTATGAGAGCTTCATATTCTTCATTGTTAGACGCATTTGGGAACGTCATCCGCAAAACGTACCTCAACTTGTCGCCTTCAGTGATACCAATATCACGCCTGCCCAGCACCTTCCAGTCTTTTGGATCCGTCGAAGTTCATGGTCCAAGTTCTCGATAAATCTGGGGGTCCCGTGTTTTGTAGCTCCATCCACTCTGCAATGAAATCTGGTAAAACCTGTGATTTTATTGCTTTTCTTTTTTCATACGTGATGTCCCGGGGAGAAAGTTCTATTCCCCAAAGGGAGACACGACCCGTAGCTTCTGGGTTGTTTAGTATATTTGATAAGGGAGCCTCGTTGACCACTATTATCGGGTGCGCCGAAAAATAGTGTCGCAATTTTCTTGCTGTCGTGAATACTCCATATGCCGTTTCGATATTGCGGGTACCGCTGTTTTGAAGGCGACAGTACTTGATGAAATATACTGCCTCCTTGAAGCTTGCCTTCCTTCTTCTCTCGACCACTAGGGCCGTGCTGACCACCAGAGGTGTGGCTGCAATGTACAAGAGGAGAGGTTCTTTCTCTTTCGGCGCCACCAATATCGGTGGTGTCGAAATTGCTCGCTTGAGGTTCTCGAAGGCTCTGTCTACTTCCTCGTTCCATTGAAATTTTTCCCCCTGTTTAATCAATGCATAGAACGGCAGCGCCTTTTCTCCTAGCCTGGCGACGAATCTGCTTAAAGCTGCGACTCGCCCTGTTAACTGTTGTATTTCTTTCAGCTTTGTTCGCTTTCTCATAGTAACGATGGCCTGTATTTTTCGGGATTAGCTTCAATCCCCTTGCTGATACTAAGAACCCGAGAAGTTCTCCTGGGGAACTCCAAAAGAGCATTTTGTCGGGTTCAGCTTGAGGCAGAACTTGTCGAGGTTGTCGAAGGTTTCCTTCAAGTCTTCGATCAGAGTCGACCCTTTCTTTGATGTTATTACGACATCGTCGATGTAGACTTGTACATTTTTTCCAATCTGTGTTGCTAGGCACTTCTGCATCATCCGCTGATATGTTTTCAGACAAAGGGCATTGTTTTGTAGCAAAACACGCCATAAGGTGTGATGAACGCTGTCCGCTTCATCTTCTTCTTTTAATCTGATCTGGTTATAACCGAATATGCGTCCAAGAAGGAAAGACGTTCGCATCCTGCCGTGGAGTCGATGATTTGATCGATCCTTGGGAGGGGAAAGTGATCCTTGGGACAATGTTTATTGAGACACGTGAAGTCGACGCACATGCGAAGGACTATTGTGTGTTTCTTCGGCACCATCACCGGGTTAGCTACCCATTTGGCTTCAGATATTTCTCTGATGAAACCAGCTCTTTGAGTCGATCTATTTCGATAACATTGCTTTGCGGCTAGGTTCCGAAAAACGCCGTAAAGGCTGCTTGACCGGTCTTGCGAGAGGATCCAAATTGAGGTGGTGCTCGGCGAGTTCTGGGTACTCCTGGCATGTCACCTGGACACCATGCGAAGATTTTCCGGTGCTCACGGAGGAACTCGACGAGCGCGTTTTCCTATGCGACATCCATGTTTGCGGCAATGGACGTCGTTTTCTTTGGATCCGTCGGGTGGATCTGTACCTCTTTTGAATCCTTGGTTGTGTTGAAAGTTGGCTCCTTAGAAGATCTCCCTACCTGGCAGCACATCATAATCGGTGAACCTTGGCGCCGCATATTCTCCTTGCATCCCGAAAGTTTCTGACAGATGAAAATCCTTGTCGCATTTATCGGATAACGCGAAACTTCCTTTGATTGTGATAGGTCCCTTGGGCCCGGCAACCTCCACAACAGATATGTATAATGCGGTACTGCCATGAACCTGGCATACGCTGGTCGTCCCAACAAAGCGTGATATTGCGACGGAAATCCACAACTTCGAACTCCATTCTCTATTCGTAGTTTTCTCGGGTTCCAAACGAACGTCGAGGTTGATTTTGCCCAATGGGTAACTTGGCTTCTCTGGTGTAATCCCGTGGAAACGTGTGTCACTTGGTTTCAAGTTTGCCAGGGATATGTTCATCTTCCTCAATGTATCTGCATACATGAGGTTTAAGCTGCTGCCGCCGTCTATGAAAACTCTCGACACGTCAAAACCAGCGACACGCGGGTAAGATGAGTGCTGATTGTCCTGGTCGAGGACTTGCTGCGGATGGTCCGCGATTGTGAAGCCGATGTCTTGCCCCGACCAATTTAAGTACTCGACGTTGGTGGAGGCATCTTCTCTGCCATGAACACTTGTCGCGAGATTACCTTCGCGCCCTGTTTGATGGCCTAGCTTTCGAATCATCGAGACCGCACCGTTAGAGTTGGGGTCAACGTATGGAGGTGGATGTGGTGCCGCAATTCTAAGCTGGTGCCGATTTTCGTCCGTAATTGCGGGAGGAGGTGGAAGGTGGATCTCGCTCCTTGGCCCCCGGGGTTTCTATTTGTGGCTTGGGCATTTGCGATTCCTGCGGCTCGCAACATTGCCTGAAAGTTTCGGCAATCTTTCTGGAGATGACCTGACTGCCTCTTTCCATTGTTGTCAAGATAGAAATGCATCTGGCACGGACCGTTCATCATCTCTTCGGGGGACACGTAAGGTCTCTGGAACCTTGGTCCATTGTTTTGTCTATTGCCGCGAGAATCACCTCTATTGTCGCCTTGATGCTCGTTGCTCCTTTGATAGTCGTCTCTATTGTTTCCTCCAGGATTTCCTCGAAAACCAGCCGATATATGGCCAGGAGCATCGTTGTTGTAGAACTGTCGAGAAAATCGCCTTCTATTTTGATAATTTCGACCACGATCCTCTTCTGGCGACCTGTGTCGTTTGTTGTATATTGCGTCTTCTCCATCTGCCCATTTATTGGCTATCTCCATGAGTGCTGATATGGTCTTAGGATTAGTTCTCCCTAAGTCCTCGATGAAATCTACTCGAATTCCTGCCACGAACGCATCTATTGCCCTCTCGTCAGATATATCTTCTGCCGAGTTCTTTATGATGTTCCACCGCTGTATATATTTTCTCATCGACTCGTCGTGCTTTTGTCGACACGCCCTCAACTCTTCCAATGACGCAGGTTTCTTGCAGGTGGATCGGAAGTTTTTCACGAAGATGTCCTCAAAATTATCCCAGCTGTCGATGGAACTTGGGGGAGTTTCTTTATCCAAGATCTCGCGGCACCGCTCAAGTGAACTTGAATACTTTGCATAGCTGTTGCTCTGGTTCCTCCTACTAGTTTCACCATCTCAAGATAATCTACGAGCCAATCCTCGGGATCTTGCAGGCCGTCGAATTTCTTGAAATTTTCGGGTAGCTCGAACCCTTTTGGGACTCGAGTCTTTCGAACTCTTCTCGTGAAACACGGGAGCCCGCACATATCTTCGTCGGCAACCTCTGGTGAGGCCGACGCTCCCTTCTTTCTTGTCGTGCTCTGTCCACCCTTACTTGGACTGCTTTGTCTCTCGCTCCACTTGTTCTTGGGGGTCTTGAACCGCTGCGGGTCGTGGACTATTTTGCCTAGGATTTTCTTCGGGAGGCGTTGTTGCAAACGTTGTTCCCATTACTCCTACTCCGGCCATCGCCATATTGAACAATGGTTCTCTCGGGTCCCCAGGAGGTGGTCTGGACGCCAAGATGTAAGCTTGTGTTGCCATGTAACCTGCTTCTGGCGTTTTTGGGATGATATTTCCCCTTTCATCAATCGACATAAAGGACATGTCGAGATTTTGGATTATGTTTCCCCTCTCTGCTTCGGGTATGTTTTGCAATCGAGACATTGCTCTCCTCCGAGCTTCTCTGTGACTATCTCCCGAAGTTCCTGAATGGCGACTTAACTCGTCAGCCTGCTTGACGGCTGCTTCTCTTCTCCTATTCAGGGATGCTGTCTGTTTTTCCAACTCTCTGCTCACTCGAGCAAGTCTATATTGATATGCTTGAAGTTCTTGTACAGTAGCAGTGGTGGTCATAGGTTCTGAACCATCCATGGCCTTCGCAGCCCTATCCCACGCTTCTTGCGGGAGTTGTACTCTTTCTCGAGGTGAAGACCCGACGTATTTAGTGCCTAGGCCATGTCTGAGATCAGCGGGATCGACGTATGGATTTCCCAATTCGTCGAAAGCCTCCGATGTTTCCGCCTCATCGGCCCCCCTTCTATCGCATAGATCCGATGATATTTTGCGCATTGATTTTTGTCAGATTGGTGACACCATCATATAGAGTGGTGAGGACCTTTCCGATGGCAGACTTGTCGATGAAGTTGAAGCCGACGCTTCGGAGTCGCTTATAAAGGAGTCCGACGACTCGAAGGATGTGTTGAAGATCTTGGCGAGCTTTCCGCTTGCCTTGTCGACGAAGTATGGCGACGAAAACTCCTCGTCACTCGACGGTTATCGACCGCTGAAAATTCCGACGAGATCGGAACTTCGAGACGGTAGGATCCTTCCTTGTTGACGCCAAATCGGAATTCTCCGAACGTCATGATGATGGGCTCCTCCAGATAGGCACATGCATCCATACGGGAGGGCGGGTGAGGAATAAAATTGACTAGATCAGTTTTTCCTTGTTACCTCGATCCATCGCGTTGCTTGCCACCGAGGAAATCGACGATCTTGAACGTGCCATCGAGATCAGCTCCTTGCAACCTCTAATTCCCACAGACGGCGCCAATTGACAAAGGATTAACTTGTCAATGCCTACATTGTAGACTAGGGTTTTGCTAGAAGTAGAGGGCAAGTCTCGAAGGTTCAGGCGAAAAGTACTACGATTATGAAAACTAGGGTTATGTTGACAGTATTCGATCCTTTTTTGTCCCTCGACTCCCCTTATATAGGAGGCGGAGCCGAGGGCTTCGTGGTACACAAGTTACGAGTTCGGGAGGGTTTTGTATCCAACCCGTAAGATTACAAATCTCTATCTTTCCTAATACAAACTATCTTTCCTAATCATTAAATGGGCTTCCGAGTCTTCTTATTCTTCGAGTTCTGGGCCTTCAATAAACCCCGGGTACCATCTTCGGCAGGCCCATTGGGGATGCCTATGTCAGTGGGCCTGTCGTTGTTGAGCCGAGGTAGGAGTAGGAGGAGGTGTAGGAGGCCGGAGGTGGTGGTGGAGGAGGAGGTGACCGGAGGTGGAGTATGAGGAGGAGGAGGAGGATATCACCGGAGGAGGATGTCACCGGAGTAGGAGGAGGAGGCCCAATGTGTAGTATGAGGAGGAGGAGGAGGAATATGTCACCGGAGTAAGAGGAGGAGGAGGAGGAGGAGGAGGAGGAGGCCCGAGGTTGAGGAGGAGGAGGCCCGAGGTTGAGGTCGCCGGAGGAGGCCCGAGGTTGAGGTCGCCGGAGGAGGTCGTCGTCGTCGGAGGAGGAGGAGCCCGTTAGGGAGGAGAAGAGGAGGAAGGAGAAGAGGAGGAGGAGGAGGAGAGGAGGATGAGAAGTGGAAGAGGAGGAGGAGGCTAGTCTGCGCCTATATAGTAGAGGTTACTGCCGGCGCACCTAGTATGGTGGTGCGCCGGGGGTACTTTTTAATTTTTTTCATCCAAATCTAAAACCTCAAAAAACTCTGTTTTCCTTTTCGAATTTTGGGTTTAAAAAAAATCGCTAAACGGCCGTAGGCCGTTGAATTCGGATAGGAAATTTCGCGTAGACAGATTTTGATATAAACAAGTTTTTCATCGGAGGTCCTATGCAACCAGAAATCCCGTTTTACCGAAAGATGACGCCATTTTGCATAATATATCGAAATTCATTTTTTCAAATTTTTATTAAAGCTAGATTACATAATACATGGGCAGTTCAAAGGATTTTATTTTTTGAATTTTCTATCATTTTCTTTTATTTTTTCAAAAACTGAAAAGGCGATTCCCGGGGGGTGGAGAGAAAATGTAGGCACCTTACCCCCGGCGCACCTCTATGGTGGTGCGCTGGTGGTAAATTGTGTACCGGCGCACCACCATAGAGGTGCGCCGGGGGTAAGGTGCCCAGATTTTTTGTTTCCGGCCAGAATTCTTCGAATTTTATTCCCGGCGCACTAAATTTGCTTGTGCGCCGGCAGTATAGGTTCTTCGCCGGCGCGGCCTAACATGGCTCGCCGGCGGTATTTTGCCACCGGCGCATGGATTTGCTGGTGCGCCGGTAGTGCTATTTTCATCTATAGGCCTTTTCCTAGTAGTGAGCTGACCACACGCGCTCCTCCTCCGACGATGCCGCCGCTCGCCCACGACACGTCGCGCGCGCGCGCCATGGTTTGCGGGAATGCCTCGAGCCGAGAGCCTCTCTCTTTTTCTTTTTGCCACTCATGAACGGGTATATGAACAGACGCTAGAAACTGAAACGTTTTTCAGTGGGTTTTGAATACGTAGGCTATTCAGCTTCGACTGCTGCCTGTTCGGTTCACCTCCCCGACCCTTCGTTTCATCTCCTCGCGTGACTTGTTCGGCTCCTCTCTCTGTGCCTATAAAAGAGGTCGCTCCTCTCCAGAGACACACTAGAGACACAGCACCATATGCGCCTACCACTCGGTTCCAGAGCTTTGCGCCGCCGCTCAAGACTTCTCCATCCCGTCTACCGGCGTGCACCGCTGGACGGGACAGCAGGCCTCCGGAACCCCGTCTCTTGTGATCCTGTACGGGAGAGAGGCGATAAGGTTTTTGGGGAGCGTTCTACCGCGACTGCTGGCTTCAACATCGACACGGAGGCCGACGACTACTTCCCCAACGACGACTTCTTCCCCGACATCAGCAACCTCTTCAGCGACATGGCTCTCAACAGTGACAACGTCAACGCTGGTTCCTCTTTTGGACCATATGTGTTCTTGCCTTCCTTTTATGAGATCATTATCTTCTTTCTTCTCCTAGCAACAAGTTCAGGCTCATTATCAGCAAACATATTGCTCTTATCAATCAATTTAGACATGTTTCTCCTTTACTCTATGGTGATTTGCATGACTAGTTTAATCTCAAACTTTTTAGTCATGTTTTATCTACTGTTTTCTTTGATTAAATCATGGGGAAAATTGCTAATATATTCAACATAATCTATGTAGTCACACCAAAATAGAATGACCTTGTAATCCTTTGCAAGCACGTGAACTGCAATGGCATCTCTAATCTACTGTTGGGGGGCATGTTTTCTTTGAATTTCTCTAACTGTTTTATTATGTCCACTAATTCAGTCCAATTGTTCATTGCTTTCTTGTGCGAGTAGGTGCCCTTGCTGGCATATTTTGTCGTAAACCTCAACACTGATGGGTCTTTCTATTGCAGTTGGCAATTCTGGTGGATGGGAGGCTGAGATGGAGAAACAATTCTTGAGAAGCTCTTGTTCTTGGGCCTGGAATCAAAACGTTTCTATAAATTTGCCACATCAATGGTCAGTAAGCTGTTGATTTTCAATAGAACATTGAGCAACTTAAGTATGTGTAGCACCGAAGTTGTTGTAGATATGTGGTGGGAGACCTGGTTGTGGCCTTTTGGTAGTACACATGACCTGATTTATAAAGTTCGTTTAATAGGCTTTGCGATCGTTTAATCATCTTCTTGTGGTTTCTGCCTTACAGTTATGAAGACCACAAAAGGGAGGCCATATGTTGCTTCTCTAGACCCTTCCTGTAAAGAATGATCATCGCCATGTTTTGGGATTTGGTTGAATTTAGATATGTGACATGTCTATCACTTTCTTCTGAACCTTGCTAAATATGCCCGAGAAATGTGTTCATGATGTTCTTTATTGAAGAATTACCAGTCCAGTTGAATTGCAGTTTAAGTTTGGTCATAATTTTAATCTAGATCCAAGTTCTGAATGAGTAGATTACTATTACTGGAGACCACAAATGCTAAGATTGGGGTTGTTGATTATCTTTTTAGATAAAAAGCTGAATACATGGTTACAACATTGGCCAAAACCTTGCATAAAAAAGGTTTCACATCTTTTAATAGTGGTACCTATTTTCTAGCAAGGATGTTTGTCAGGATGTAGTATCATGGTCTTTTTCACTTTCGCTGTTGAAGGTCCAGTTTTATGCATCTGAGATAGACATAGATATAGGTCCTGGACTTGGGAGCTGGCTGCATGTGAGATGGGCTTTTTGACAAGCTAGATTTGTTCATGCTATTTCATCATCACCTAGGCATCTGATTCTGCATGTACCTACTTGTGTACTTTGACTAGCTAGTGTTTTTTTTTGCTGACTTTCTGAGCTGACACATAGGTGAAGCCATTTGAAGAAGACAAAGCCACTAGCCTGTAGTGGAACCTGGTGCATCACTTGGAAGGAAGAAATCTGGAAGACCGGCGACATCATGATATGCATGCTTTAGTATTCAAGCTGTCTCTTTGCTCCATTTTATTTCATCTTCACGTGGGCATCTACCCAGATCGAACTAGATGGTGCTTTTTCATGCTCTTGAATGGATGTCTTGGCCCTGGCTCCTTTGTGCTGCTTTCTGTTATTGGCTAGTGACGCTTCATGTCGCCGCTGCATTCAAGATATGTGTGTAGTAGGAATGGTGGTAAAAGGTATTCCAATGTTTTGACATATGGGTCTTCATTATTTGTGCAGCTCGTCATTGAGCCGCTTATCACTGTGGGGCTATGGCAGGAAGTCTATGACCCGTCTCCTTTGTGCAAACTCGTCGACATGAGCATACTTACAACTAGCTATTATGTTTGTTGATTGGATAGCGTCTCACTGACGTGCAGAATAAGCCATGGGATGGTTGGCGTTGCTTAATTAACAGAGATACCTATAATCGGTGTTGCTTAATCAGTAGCCGGACTGCGTAGGTGCTGATTGATACTGCAATATATTCATTGATTTTTAAGGCTACACATGAACAGAAATGAAGACCAACTTGTGTAGTACGTGCATAGATTGAAAAGTGAATTGTGTGCCTTGGTGGAATCCGACACCTTGTACAGTATTCATCTTATGTCCCACTGATTTGATTTGTATAGTAATGGAAAGTGATGCGGTTGCTGCCTGTATACTATCTGTTTCCTGGTTGAGCCTTGCTCGATCAAGTTCTTATTAGGAATAACATGTATAATATTGACTACTAATTTCATCCCAAACTGATGTATTCCCAACACGCATATTGTTTCTGAATGTTTTATTTTGTTTTTCTCTTCATATAAGAAGCACAAGCACAATGATTGAGTTCAAGGAATGAGTAAAATAGTAAACTTAATGGAGTGTACGTATGATGTTGTCAAACAACGGCCAAATCTTGGCTCGTCAAGATAATAATGTTCGAATACTGTATAGGAGCACCCCATTTGCAGTAATTTCAGGATTTCCAGGAAACTATTAATGAGGGAAATAAGAGGAAAACTAAAGAATTGTATGAAATGCTACGGTAGGAAAATTCTGGTTGTTGAAAGGAAAAAAGAAAGAGCAGTCGTGCGTGGGGAGTATATAACACGGGAATTAATAACCATCAAGTAAAAATCTTGAGTGTAGTGAACCAAAAACCAGAAAATGAGACATACGCGTGCATAGTTGATGACACCAAGTATAATTAACCAGGTCGTTCCTTATTTGACACCACCGCCCTTCTTCATGTCACCAATCCGTGGCATCCCACAGCTTTGATCTGAATGGACGGATGGAACCGGAATCAGCTCAAAAGTAGCGGGAGATGAAGAATTTGTGTAGAACTTTGAACGAAAACTAGAGCTTTGGTCACCGTTTCTCTTAGTGTCAGATGGGATGTAGCCAAAGCATGCGTCCCGTTTCACGGGTTAAGACTCTAGCGTAACTGAGGAAGTACTCAATTCATGAAATATGGAAGCATTAGCAAAAGACATGATTTATGGGACTATAAATCTGGCATAGAGGCATGCAAGAGAAGAAGTGCATGCAAGAGGTCTAGCAGAGGTAAGGCAGAGCTATAAGGAAAACCCGTTCGATCATATTTCACAATTAAATAATACGGAGTAGGATTGATCTTCTTGGGTCACGGGAGTGTTTGTTTTCACGCCAGCCACGATCACCGATCCGAGGGACTATCCATCCCGTCCGTCCGGTGCACCTCAGAAGCATCAAAGAGAGGAGGAGAAACAAAGGATCGAAACACCTGCTTAAATCTGAGAAAAGTTGAACATCGCTTTTCCCTCAAAACCGACTGGGTCTATAAATACAAATACGTAGAGGGGTGTGTTATACGTGTGCATTAACTACCTTGAGCTCTTAGCATTCTTGAACATTAAACACAAATTAGTTATCCTAAGTCTACTAATACTTTTCAGAAAAATCATTTCACATAGAAGTAAGACTGGACACCGGACAAACTGAAGGCCACAAACCACACCATTGCTCATCCATTCACCAAAATATTTACAATGTATATCTACTAGTATAGCTTTGTAATAAATGAACACCAGTTGGATGTTCTAGCATTCTTTTTCACCTCAAATGAACCTGACACAAGTTACATTGTCTGAACTTTGATATTACCAACGAACCGGCTGGGGCTGCTTGTTTGCCCGCGGCGGCATTGCAGCCAAACATGATGCCGTGGGTTAAGGGTGAAGAACTGGAAATCAGGCGCTCATCGCCTCCGTCTCCGCGGGAGACGGCGAAGTCAGTATGGTGGTCAGTGCGAAAGCAAAGACAAAGAAGATGAGATTTTATTAATAAAATAAATCACGGGCTAGTAGACTACTCCCTCCAGATCATAGCCATTAGCTAGCTATGCAGTTTCTCCCCCTCCCCCCACTCGTTTGGGCGCCATCGCATTAGTTAACGTTTAATTAGCGTGTAAATGCATCCTCCCGGGTTCTTCCTTTCATCTTGTTTGGATGTCGCAGGTGTGAACATGAGCAGCAACTGCCAACTGGGAACGGTAGCGTCTTTGACCAATGCATGCAGGAATAACGCGGAGTTTATTGGGAAATTTCGTTAGGAAAAAAAAACCTAAGCACGTCCGTTTGCCTCCCCTAATTAACAGCCCCAATTAACTCCGAAAATTTAGGAGATTAGCATGTAACAGACGAAGTAGTAAATTCACGAAATATGGAAGCATTAGCAAAAAAACATGATTTATAGGACTACTATGAATCCGGCATAGGTTCCTGTGATCCCGTTTAGGATGATCGAGTAGTTAGGAAGCGCTGGAGCTGAAATATGGGAAGAAGTGCATGAATCAGTGTCTAGCGTAGGGAGGGCAGAAATATTACGAAAACACCGCTGTGATTATTCCTTGAATGGCTATGATCCCATTCCATAATTAACTAGTACGAATTGATCTCTTTGGGTCACGGGAGCATCTGTTTTCACGGCAGCCACGTCACCGTGTTTTCCTTGAATGGCTATGATCCTATTCCATAATTAACTAGTACGAATTAATCTCCTTGAGTCACAGGAGCATTTGTTTTCACGGCAGGCACGTCACCAATCCGAGGCACTGTTCATCTGGTCCGTCCGTAGTTTTCTCCGGAGCAGCAAACAAAAGAGGAGAAACCAAGGATTGAAACACCCGCTTAAATATGTGAAAATTTTAGACCACTCTCTTCCCTCCAAAACGGCCAACCTTGTCTATAAATACACAGCGGGGTCTAGCCAACGCGTGCATCGTGTGTGACGACTTAGACTTTTGACTCTTGCTCGGAGAGGAGAGGAGAGGATGGGCGAGATCTTGTTGCCGAGATGATGGATCGAGCAGGTAATCAATCGATCCTCCGTTTGTTCTCGCCTTTTTATTTTTTCAGTTGGTAGCACGTGGAACGAATGAATCAAGCCATTGGTAGTTTCTCCTTGGAAGCAGACAGATGGCGGAGAAGAGGCCGGGTCGATGAATGCGCAGAGATTAGGGCCGGGTTGGCTGGTGAGAGCCGACGCGAGCAGCCGTACGTGTTGGTGGTCGACCACCTTGCATCTGAATCCATGCCATGCAGAGCCGAGGTCATCTCGCGAAGACGCGAACCAGAACATGCAGCAGGTATTTTGTTTTAAATCGTGAATCTGAATCCATGCTTTCTTCTGTGTTTTGGTTTGATTCCTAGCCAGCGCCTTTTGTTTTGTAGATCTACTAGCTAGCTTGATCGTAATAATAGATCTAGCTTGGTGTAGGAATCGACAAGTGCATAGGTGTACGATCGTTATACGGCCAGTATCCAAGCACTGATCGAAATAAAGCAACGGAGAAAAAAAAACGAGGAGAAAAAACAGTTCCAGCATGGTGCGGGATTTGGGGTAAAAGGGAGATGGGTAGAGGGGACGATCCGCGTGATGCGGGATGCTAGCCGTCGGGGCCCGTGCTCAAAGCGCTCGAGCAGCTGGACCTCTCCTTCAACGCGCTTACCGGCGCCATCCCTTGGGAGAAGAATAGTTGCGGCCGGGACGACGAAGAAAATCCATGTCGATCGACCTGGGGCAAAGCTGGAGGAAGATCTCAAATCCGCCATGGCGCGACAGTTGAGATTCAGAAGAATGGGCCATAGTGAATGGAATCAATTCTAAAATTGGGGGAAATCCAGGAAGCGATTTGCCTCCTCTTCCTTGACACCCCTCGCCTGTACAGTCGCAGCCTCGATTGACATCGATCCTCGCCTCCTTCTTCATCCTCGCGCGAGTTCACGTCGGCACGCGCGGCTTCCGTCGGTGGGGATGACCAGGGGCGTTGCTCCGCGGCCTGAGCACGCGGAGGAGAACCTGGTCAGTCCCTAATGAAAAACCATACCGCCAACCGGCGGAGACCCCAGCCCTGGACGTTCTCGGGCGAGCCACCTCCTGCCGCTTGGATCGGGCCACGCCCCGCCGCGATGGCAAAGGAATCCGCGACGTTTGTGGCTGCCGGTTAGGGAAGATTTCTGTAGGATTTCAGGCAAAGGAGGTGGTGTATATATCGACGGATTTTCGTGGGAAAGGGGCAAGAAATTAAACGGAAAATCAGTTGGGGATTTGATTTGATTCAGTTAGGTGTCCTGATTCCTGATTCGAGTGCGGGATGGAGACGGGGGAAAGGAAACCACCCCGTCTGTTTTTTTTATCGGAACCGTGCGACTTCTCCGTTTGAGCGGTGGCAACCATTGTAATTTATATTAGAAAATAAGGGTAAATCTAAAACGGACCAAAAATCTGAGGAGAAACCTTACTTCCTTTATTAGTAGGTATAGATATAGATTCCAGAGAAATGTCATATCTAAAGGTATAATTGCTACACGAGCCTTCCGGGGCTATCCACGATGGGCAAGTGGCGCGCAAGGGCTGGGCGTGCGGCTTGTTTCGCGTCCAGCAAGTGGGCCACGTGTCGCTGCATGATTGGGCGTCGACGGTTCACGTGAGACAAAACCGACCCGGCCAAGACAAACCCTATCGATTCCCCTTCGCCTCTCCTCCTCGCGTGCCTCAGCCCAGCCGCCGCCACCGCCACCTCGCGCGACTCCGCCGGTTCCTCCTCTGCGCTGCCATCGGGCTTCCTTTTCTTCCCCATCGCGGCCGCCTCGACAGCAGCTGCCGGAGGTCGGCGCGGGGGAACCGCATGAGCGCTAGCCACCGGATCGATCAGTCGTGATCCCCTCCTCCATCCTCTCCCTTTGCTGCTCACGGGAGCAGAAGGTGTCGTTGTCCTCATCGCAGGGGAGAGCGATCCGCCGAGAAGGATCCCATTGCGCCGCCATCGTCCCCGGCGAGGACGTCAATCCTTCTAAGGTCGTCATCTTCTTCATGCCCATCCGCGTGCGGGCTGTATCACTCCGCCTCTGGTTCGTCGGGTAGGATTTCAATATCCTCTGTTCCCCGCTCCTCCCTCTCCCCGCCGTCGTGCTCGTGTTTGCTCCTGCATGAGCTCGTGCTGGAGAACAGAGGGGCCACCGTCACAGTTGACCCAATATGTAACACATGTACCCAGATTCTTCCTTATGATTTCTCTCTCGATTTAATCCCTAGAAGTCTTGTTTGTTTGTGCAAATCTGCTTTTCTATGCCAACAAGGTGTTTGACAAAAGTCCAAGAAAGTTATTCACTCTTTTGATCTGCTGACTGGGTACAGATGAAGAGGTTCTTGGATGAGGAAGAGGTTCAAGTTTATTTTTACTACATTATTTCTTACATGTTATGAATTTTTGCTTAAAGCTAGCTGCAGTAAATAGTGGCTTAAGATGTCAATTTAGATGTGAAAACTATCATTTTTATTCTATATTTGATATGGATATCTTCTACCAATTATGCAGGTTGCTTACTGCTATTTTCCATTTTCTACCCATTTTGATTGAGCCAAACTAACACATGGATTTGAGGTTATCATGCAAATCAGATGATGCCAGGTGGGCATTACATGTTTATGGTATGATCCAAATCTGTGACGATGGTCTAAAGTCTAAACTGAATCTATGTATGGCTCTTTTGATATTTATGTTGACCAGAGATGAAGAATCAAAACTGAGTTGTTTGGATTGTATACTGTGTCTTTGATTTCAATCAGAATAGTTTAAACTGAGTTATTTGGATGGAGCTTTATAGCCATCCCAAGCAACCGATGAAATGAAAGTAAAGCAAGTAACCACAAATCTCTCCTAATTATGTAGTGTATGCTCCTATCATATACATAAGGGTTTCTTGGTAATTGGTTTAGGGATCATGTATTTTTCAAATAAAGAATTTTCTTTTGGATTTACTCCCTAGGCATGTAGCTCAGGTTCTCCCTTGGTGCCAATATATCGCTGTTCTGATATCTTTCTTCATGCAGCTCGCTGGACTTGGTAATGTGCAATGGATGAGCTTTTTGTTCAGTTTACGTTTATGGTAATAAGTTCCCAGCCTAGACTTTCTTTTTAGACGGATTTACCACTTGCTGAATGCTGTTTATTTCTGTAGGTTAATAGGAGCTACACAAAAAGTAGATCCTTACATTTTTCCGTTGTAAAAGTAAATTTGTGATCATGAATCAGTTGTGCTTACAAGTAGTTCAATTGCGTATGATTTCCCTATTGCACCGGGATAAGGCGGATCACGCCAGCGTTGCGTCGGTGAGTCTTGATGAATGTTGGTGGAGTGCAGGGAAGAAAACATTAGCCCATGGTTTCTCTGCCAGACGTGGTTTATAATGGCTCTGTGTTCCGTCTTTGCAGGTCGTCGCTTTGCTGGGATTTCCGCGTCGGTTGACAGCGGCTGCTCTTGCTGGTCTGTTGTCTGCTTCTGTTCTTGGTTAGTATGCTCCGTTTCATCCATCTCTGTAACGCTTAGCGGTGGTCGTGGAGCAGACTGTATTAGCGATTTACCAATCTGTGCCTCTGTTACTTGTTTCTTTGAAAGCTTTGCCTCGCTGTGGGTGCGCATGGCTTAGGCTTAGAGTTTTTTGACTGCTCGTTTTGTCTGAAAAAAATGCATCCTACATGCTGATGGTGACCTAGGTTAATGTGTAACATCACTCTCACAATGAATGTTGCGCTGCGCCCAATGAACTGGTATATGGTCTATTGGCAAGAAACTATCCTAGGTGCTCATGGTCGCCCAGATTAGCTTAGAACCCCAACTTGTTAATTAGTGTTTCTCTGTGACTGGTGAATTAGTATATCATGTGACAAGAACAGAGATAATGGAAGTATTTCATCTTCAATTACATGTTACAGGATGCCAATTATTTATTAAGATGCCCAGAGCTGTGTATAGTTTTGGATATCACGAAATATGCTGAATAATATAGCTTCTTTTGGAGATTAGGCATACCTGCTGTATTTTCTATGTTTCTCGTATGATGTTATAAAAGCCAATGCTGTTTTATGGCCGAAACAAATAGAAAGGTTGAGGAATGTTTTATGGCCTTTTCATGTCTACCTTCTGATGTGTTGTTTGATATTATTGCTGTTTCAGGCTAGCTGCTGATGTGGGTTGGTTGTTCTGCCAGTCTCCTTGTCAGGTAATGGGCCTTGGAAAAAGATAATGAACTATTACCATTTTGGTTGTCCATATATGGAAGCACCATATATGCATTGGGTTCTGGACCCTATATGTAGAAAAAATGATCTTCCATTACTTTGCAATCAGATATTCTTTCCCATGGATCATAAATAGCCCGCGGTCTTCTTCTTTGCACCCTTCTTTATTCTTATGCAGTTTTTCTCTATGTTTTTGCTCTCTTTAGGTATGTAACTGAAAATCAACATGATATAATTGCAGTCGGTTGCAGATGTGAAGAGTATTCATTTGCACCAAGAAGCTCTAGGAGTTGGGAGGAAGGAGGAGTCCAGGGCCATCCATTGGCGGCGGCAGGAAGCTCAGGGTCGAGTTGGAGGTGAGCAGCAAGAGGCATGCCAGAGGGTCACTATCTTTGGAGCACACCATTAGCCCATTAGCCCAGACCATCACCACAAGAAATGGAGTTTCACATCCTGAAGCAAACTAGGTAAAAGTTATCTGAATAAAAGTGTTAACCTGCTTGTCTGTGTGGTGTCTGATTTGTGGGTGAGAGAATGAGAGCAGATTTTCAATGGGTAAGGAAAAATATTTTTACATGTTCTTTTTTTATTGGGTATCCAGGGATCTATTCATTATTTTCTCAGTTTTCAAATATGTATCACAATCTTCAGTCAATATTTTCTCAGTTGTCAAATATTGCATGCCCATACACACAATCTTCAGTTGAGTGTAGTCACAAACAACGAAAGTTCAACTGAATCTATTGGGTGTCATGGATGTCTTGCATCTCAGATTTTAGGCCACCATCTAGATATCTTGGAATTTTTTTATAAAGAAATCGAATGATCGAGTATATTCTCATAGGTAGATGAGTTTAAAGGAATTAAAGTTCGGGTAGTGTATTTATACAATAACATCAAATGAACACTGGAAGTACAAAACTTGTATTTATGGCAAAAACAAAATCCAAAGCACAAGCTGTGTAAATATACATTAGTACATGTTTATGTGAGAATTCATGAATGACTTTGCAAGATCATTCTTGTGACATAAAATCACTTTCTACTCACGAATAATTTTATATGCAGACCACCTGTTGTCCGGAACCCCACCTGTTGTGACACAAAATCACTTCCTACTAGTGAATTTTCTTATGTTCAGGAAAGGCCAATTAGAACATGGCTTTGCTTTCTTTATAGCGCCGGTGTTGATTGGAGTAAAAATATTACAGCCATCAACTAAGATAATAGAAGATTTAATCCTTCATTTGAGGTATTGACTTGGTTCTTAAAGGTTAAATTAGTTTTCAGTTATTAATTTTCGGTTCTATTTTTTATGTCAAAATAATGATGCTTGCTGCTACATTCCTACGGTATAGATAAACTATTTATCTATTTTTTCTTCAACATCCTTCAGTTTCATATTCCAACAATTGATTGTTTATGAAGAAAGTACCTAATTTGAGG
Source organism: Lolium multiflorum (assembly GCA_030979885.1). NCBI lineage: Eukaryota > Viridiplantae > Streptophyta > Magnoliopsida > Poales > Poaceae > Lolium > Lolium multiflorum. The sequence goes on along the minus strand of CM061752.1, from coordinate 46,182,318 downwards.
AGCAAAGGTTACTGATTTCAGATCAAAATATTGTGTCAGACATGAGTAGTGTGTGTTTAAGCTATATTGTGATGATTCAACCGTATTAAGATTCACAGTGTGGTGTCGAGTGTTTCTTTTGACTGCTCAAACCTCCGCATAATGTCTCGGCCAAATCCAATCAACTCCTATTGATGCCATTATTAATGGTACATTAGATGAAATTAGCAGTTGTTTTCAGAAACCTTTTATTTCTGTATAAAGCCTATGGTATTGAGATTCTGGGAGGTCAGTGCTTGACTCTATTTTGCTCTGGAAGAATCAAATCCATCTGTGTGAAGCTAGGCATGTCTCTCATCTATGTTAAATACGTGTACATGGTATCTTGTGTTCTATTCTCTCTTGCCCACAGTTTCATATATCTTTCTAATAAGGATAGAATCTGCTGGTGTCATTTAGTAATAGGATAGTGGGATAGATCAAATGAAAAATATGTTCGGTTTCCCCCTGCATTCGGTACGCCATGTATATCTACCAAATGAGACTCACCTTTGTGTATAATATTTTGTTTTGAAAGAAGAGAGAATTCAGTCCTGAAATAAGCGTTGGAAAATTTATGTTATGCTTTCACTTCAGGTTTTCTTCTATCTGCTGGGTTTTATAGTACTAATATATTAAATAATAATGAGTTCCGCTGCATGGTATCATGTGTTGTTGCCCGGTCAATTATGATTTATGAGTAGAGAAACTGTGACCATTTACTCTTTCACATTTTGTATTTTTAACATTCCTCTTCAATTATGAGTGCCGAGGCTAAGGGTATCCTGATTGCAGCCCATTCCTCAAAGCTGTTCTGCACACTCAATGAGTCAAAGTCCCAAATGCGCAGCAGATAGACTATTTCAAACTTGATCCAGTTGACAGAGAAGATGTTAATGTGACTTAAGGCCATGGAATTAGTAGCCGAGATCGTGACAAGTTTTGGAAAGACAATAAAGGCAGGTAAACCATACCGGTAGCGAGTGATGGCAGGAGCAGCAAAACGGATTTGGGGCCACACTAGACCACGCGATCCCAACTCCAGGGTTGCCGGATGGCAGCCTCGACCACATTCCAAGGCTCCAGCACGAGGCAGCACAGTCACCTCTCAGCTGTCTAGTACTCCACCGCGAGCTTGGCTGCCAACTGTTTCAGAAGCAAGATGCACATCAGGTGCATGCTGCAATCGCTAAATCAATAGATGTGCGGGGGGCTAGTACCTGGGTGGCGCCGCCGCTAGGCCAATGCTGACGAACTGCTGCATTCCTATCTTCGTTCTTCACCGGGTGGATCAGCCCCTCCAACTCAGGTGGTGTTCCAAGAAAGAATTCCGAAATTAGCTTCAAAATAGGCACCTGGAAGTTCACATGAAACCACAGAAATTGTTCGTGTCGTACACTAAAGCCAACAGTACTGTTCGCAGATTTGGGGGGCAATTAGATTCAGAGAAAATTAATGGGGAAATGCAGCACCAGATTGTGGGATTGTATCATCGACCCCACCAGAGCCAAGAAATTGCAACTTAACTACTTTCCATTGCATTGTGGGATTGTATCATCGACCGCACATCAGACGCATGATACACAGTAGTCGCACAGATTGAGAGAGCTCACGTACCGGGTCGTCCATCGTCGGGGCAGGTGGTGCCATTTCGTCGAACAGGATGCAGAGCACCGGCATGCTCTCCTCCGGCAGCGGGCGCGTCTTGTGTGTCGCGCCCAGGCACGAGTCACCGCTTCTAGGCGTCCGGTTGAGGTCGGGAACCGGCGCCCCATTGAACTGCACCGGCGTCACGCCGGAGGCGAACCGCGACGCCGGGGGGACCTACAAGGGAGCGGGAGTTCCAGGACGCAGCTGGGAACTTAGCGAGCCCACCGACAAGGCCGGAGGAGCGACGCCAGCGATCCCCTCTCTCTTGACGAGCATGTAGGCCTCCGCTAAGCTCGGATGGAGGGCTACTTGCGCGACGCCGGCTGGTTGGCGGCCTCGGCAGTCTTCTCCTTCAGGTTCTTGCGCCGGCCGCGACGCTTCGCGGCCTCGAAGATTTTCTCCTCCTTGGAGAGCACCTTCTTTGCCGTCTTCGGCTTTTCCTCCCGGCCGCCGGTGGCGGCTCGCTTTGCTTCCGCCGGAGCTGCAGCTTCCATTGTGGCTATGGTCGTGGCTACGGGGGAGTGTGGGGCGGCGGCGGGCGCGAGGGTTTGCTCGGCATCCATGGTGTTGGTTGCGGTGGCGAGGACGTCCATCGCTTCTGGACTGCTCGTGCCACTTTAACGAAACATGGTCATTTTGCAAAATATATTGAAATTCACGTTTCTTAATTTTCCTAACAACTAGATGATGTAACATATGGATGTCTTGAATGATTTTGAATTTTGATGTTTCTACATTTTATTTTATTTTAAAAAAACTAAAATGACGATCAGGGGTTGAGGATTTTGGTCCCCACTTACCAGTGGCGCACCAGCCACAGGTGTGTCACTGGTAAGTGGAGCAACCCCAGCCAACTTAGTCCAAATATACGAGTGGCACACTACTTGAAGTGCTGGGTCACTGCTAAGTTCCTGGTAGTGGCGTACAGGTTTGTGGTGCACCACTGGTACATAGTAGTGGTGCACCATTATTATAGTGTGTCATGCCTAGCAAACCCACAGATACCTGTTTTTTCTAGTAATGTACCTACATGTGTACGTCGAAATGATACTTCCATGTGCATACACTAGAGACCGAAGAATTACAGTGACATACCAAGACACAAATTACATTATGATACATGGTGATTTGTTTTGTTGAAACAGTTTGTTTCACTGTGTTTCAAACTCCGTTCATCGTAGTTAGAAAATAATTGGAAATTTCCTTGGAGGTGAAACCATAAATGTATTGATGAAAAATTAACCAACATTCAATTTCGAGTTCAAATGTTAAGGGCAACACCAAATTGTTGCATTAAAACCGAGGTGACCACAACTCCGGTTTCGTTGAGTTTCATCGGGTTTCAGAATCTATCATGATGTTTCATTGTGTTTCAAAATTTAGGTTTTCAAACAAATCCAAAAAAAAAATCAATTTTAGGCTTGTTTAGAAGATATTGTTAAGACAAAAAATAGAGAGGTTCAAACCGATTTTTAATTTGATGATTATTTCAACACTTGCAACCATTTTAAATATATGATTGAGATTTAAGTAGGTGGAGTATTGAATGGAGGGAGAATCATTGTGTAAGTCACCGTACCATTTGCATGTAAAAAAGAGAGAATTTTACTTTACATGTACAAATATCAAAACAACGACACGCCATTAAACGGTGCATGCATGGTACCTAGCTAGGGTGCATGATAGAAACAGAAGTGCCTTTCTCAAACTATATCCCACTTTGCGAGTATGCTAGTGGCTGTTGCCGTTGGAAAGAAAAGAAACCGGTGCAAATCCTCCTACACTTGAAGCACTCAAAAGAACCATGCGGCGCCGGACGTGGTAAAGCAGAGCAATCTAGAAGAACGGTATTCAACGACGGTGTGCTTATTCATGTCGGCCAGAACAAATCCGGTGGCGCCAAACTCGCGATCGTGTATATAGACAGGCGCGCACGGCAGGCTCGTGCATTTTGATCGTAGCAATACAAAACACGTGATGCGCGCAATCCACATACTCGCCGTCCTGCTGCTCCTCGCCGCCGGCGGGGCTGCCGGCGCTGAGAAGAAGGCGTGCCACGGCGGCGACGAAGCGGCTCTCCTCGCCGTCAAGGCTGCCTTCAGCAACGCCTCCTCCTTCGTGTCATGGACGCCCGACATCCCGTGCTGTCACTGGCCCGGCATCGACTGTTCGGACGACGACGGCTCCGGGGGGACTACGGGCCGCGTCGTTAGCCTCGCCATCCTGCGAGACGACGGCATCACCGGTGTCGTGCCAGGCGACGCCATCGCCGGGCTCACCCGCCTCCAGATCCTGTTTCTTTTCAAGCTCCCCCGTGTGTCCGGCACCATCCCGGCGGCGCTCGCGAGGCTCTCCGGCCTCAAGGAGCTCACCATCTCGCGCACCGGCGTGTCGGGGCCCGTGCCGTCATTCCTGGGCGCGCTCAAAGCGCTCGAGTCGCTGGACCTCTCCTTCAACGCGCTTACCGGCGCCATCCCGCCGTCGCTCGGCGCGCCTCCGCGCCTCATCAGCGTGGACCTGAGCCGCAACCGCCTCACCGGCCGCATCCCGCCGCTGCTCCTCAGCAAGGCCGGGCCGCAGGCCTTCCTGTCGCTCTCGCACAATAACCTGTCCGGCGGCATCCCGGCCGAGTTCGCCGCCGTGAACTTCGAGCAGATCGACCTGTCGCGGAACCAGCTGACAGGCGACGCCTCGCTGCTGTTCGGCCGGGGGGATGATGACAAGCCAGTGCTGGATTCCGCGGACCTGTCGCGCAACGCCCTGAGCTTCAACATGTCCGGGCTGCGGCTGACTAGGCGGCTGGACTCGCTGGACCTCAGCCACAACATGATCTACGGTGGCATCCCGGCGGTGGTGGCCAACCTCACGAACCTGCAGGTGTTCAACGTCAGCTACAACCGGCTCTGCGGCGCGGTGCCGGTGGGCGCGGCGGCGAGGTACGATTTGTACTCCTTCGCGCACAACAAGTGTCTCTGTGGTGCCCCGCTGCCTGATGCGTGCCGTTGATTACAGACTGCGACTAGCAGTGTAGCACTCGTGAACCACGACCCGTCTACCTATCAAGCTAGAGTCAGTAATTGTAAGCAAGACTCATTTTGCTGTGATCTGCTGACACACTAAACCATAAGTGATAATAATATATCGGTTTTGCTATGTCTCAGTCAACTGAGATTTTCTTAAGTCTAAGTCACTTACAAAAATATGCTTTGAGTTGCACTTTTCTGTTAAAAAAGTGCAATTGCACTTTTCTGAGAACACTTTTCTTTGAACTATAGTTGCACATTTCTGAGTTGACTGAGACTTAAGAAAATCTCAGTCAACTGAGACATAGGCACACCCATAATATATACTGGATCAGCAACAATGAGTGAAGAATATATCAGCAACAAACGGCATCGACTGTTGGGACGACGACGGCCAGTATCCAACTCAGTTCGCTGCCGTGGGGAGAGCATAGGTGAACACCTCCTTGTCGATCGTCTCGGCTCCCAGAGCCAGAGGGCCTCCTCCGCGTGGCGCGCACGACCCGCAGAAAGCGTGTGCAGTACGCCCGCGCGCCGTGGTGTTTATTCAGGAAAATAACTGAACCTCGTACGGCGGCGCGCGGCGTGTGGTGCTCCGATCGATCCTGAATGCGCGGGCGCGCGCGCGAACAAAAGCCCGGGCGCTTGCTTGGTCAATGCCAGCTGGAGCCTGGAGCGAGAGAAAAGTGGCCGGAAGCGCGCGCCAGCTGAAGCGAGAGAAAAGGAGAGGAAGATTTGGTGGCGTCACCACAAATGAAGGCGCGCGCGGGCCGCGGGGCGTGATATCTGCCGTTGACCAAAAGCAGACGTACTCCGCTCCTTTTGGGTCGCTCCCAACGAGTGGTTTTCTTCACCAATCCCTACGCACCAAACGCATGGAAGTAGCCAGCCGTCAAACACATGCACGCACGCACGCACCAAACTTTATTCAGATCATATCGATCGTCTCCCAAATAAAATAAAACAGCAGGCCAACGTGTCTTTCCTTCACAACCAGCCAAGCATTCGCTACTCCAGCACATCGTTATTAGCCAGCCGTGAAAATCATTCCTACGTGACGTCAAACAAACCAAGTCAAGAAGAGAAAAAAACAAACTGACACGTTCGGATTTTTTCCAGGAAAAGAAAAGGTGGGAAGAAGATGGATATTTAGCTGGTTTGTTCATTATTCGGATCGATGTTCCGAAGAGATGCGCACGGATCGCTGACATGGAGGGAGTAAACGGGTCAATTAATACGGCCAGCCAAAATAATTGCGGTTTGCATGGACCTACTAGTATATTTAGGATTCCGTTTGGATGGACCATACTTAGGGCATGTACAGTCTGTAGAGTTCCTCCACGTCAACTATCGACAGCCGTGAAAATACTCTTTACAACAGACTTGGCTTTTCCCTATCGGTAGCACCGTGCAAAATCAGCAAACTTATGCATGAGGCCTCGTAGAGGACCAGGAGTTACGCAAAAGAGTAGAGATCCTAAACGCCACGAACCCACGATAAGCGACGAAGTCGATATACAACACGGAAAAGACCGATGTTAAGAAGCGACTTGTGCGGCATTAGATCGTCTATAACTTAACAGACGGACTAGACCGTTTCTCCTATTATCTTTCCAACACGTCACATACGATCCTAGGTGGCCTGCCTTACAGACGGCTAATTGGATCCCATTGTACATGCCCTTATATGGTAAACACTAACTAACGGGGTCCGATTGGAAACGAATCATCGGACGTCACCAACGCCGTTGATCCCATCTCAAAACAAACGTCAATCTATGCCCCTAACCCCAGACCCTCTCCATTAATTACTCCATTTTCCTCTGCCCTATAACTACGCAAAGTAAGCGTGGCTTCCATCCCCTCCCCTGCATCCAATCCCTTGCTTCCTCCGACACCCATGGCGGCAGCGCTCCCGTCCCATTCCGGCCTCATCTAGCTCTGCTTCCTCGCCGCCCACATTCACTACTCTCCCGCCTCCAGCCATCCACCTCCACCTCGACATCGCGTCCGCCGGCAGCCATGCTGCTCCGTCGCAGGGAGACGTCGCCAAGGCAGAACTGTGGCCGGCGGCAGTAGGTGTACGCTCTGTCGCAGGGATACGTCGCCAAGGCAGAACTGACAGGTCACAGGTGGTCGTTGGCAGTAGGTGTCGGTGACAGAAAGACGTCGCCGGGCGGAACCTCCCATCAACCAGGCCGTCAAAGCTTTTTCCGGTTGAAGCAGTTGGTCGTTGTCTGCTTACACCGCTCACAGTATCCCTCTCAACCACTCATACACAAACACGATTCTGGGAAGAAGGTAATATCAAACTGAACTATGCCCCAATGTGTGCATATTTCCTGCATTTTCAGACATCAAATCCAAATTATCCTTTGTATATGCAGTTATGAAATCAATTTTTGACGCGACTCAGCCCCATGAGGCGCCTATACTTTGGCCGAAGCAATGCGACCGAGGTTGCTTCCGCCCATGTGGATCACTATCTTAATGAAGGTAATTGTGACTGACCTATCCATGTCTTCCTATCCATTCCTTTCTCAGTTGGTTGTTGCTAAATAGTGGAATTCATCGTTGGCTTGTATAGTTCGACTGATCAGCAACAACATAATCCCTCCCTCTAATGAAGATTGTCTGAGATACGTTTAAATTTGAATGTATCTAGCCATTCAAATATTGATAAATCTCAGACAACCTTCACATGACGGAGTATATACTGCTCGCGAGACAAACACGAATTCTCGTCATAACACACTTTGAAACCTCAATTTGTACCACAAGATAAATCTTAATCTATGTGACTACGATTCCTTTGCTTTACAAGAAATTTCAAAATCGCCTCTCCTCTTTTCTAGACGTTCGAAACACAAAACAAAACACAAGTGCAAAGAGCTAGCTGAACAAACACATGTGTTAATTCAGACCTCAGTACACTAAGCTGACACGTTACATTACATACATATGCACGGAATAGACAAAAGCTAGCTGTTACAAGCCTGGCTAGACTATCATCTCTTCTCTCGCTCCATTGCTGCTGCTGCTGCTCCCACATCCCTTCAGATTTCGGCTTCAGCCATGGTAACTGAAAACAGGCAATGAACGCCAAGTTGAGATCAACTGACACTCCTTTACATCCAATCCAAGACACAAGCACAAGGGTTGTTGCTACCTTCCAGTACAGTGAGCTTGTTGCCATGCAGCGGCTCCCCCTTGCCACCACACCTCCAGGAGACCTTCTCCAAGAGTTCATGGCCCTCTGGTAGTGTATACTGTAGAAACACATTGTATTAGTCTTATAAACACTGCAGAACTAGCGAATCCAGTGAGGAACTATATTGAAAAGGATAAGGAGAAATTAAGCCAATACAACCTATCTCCTGTTTTCAGAGAAACGGTTTTTTATTGTCTACCAAAGATTAATATAACTGCGCCAGAAGAAGAAAATAGCCTGAGCAGCAAACGACATAGGTGCTGACCGAGCTATTTCTTACAAACGTACTCACACTATAGTCGCAGCAGGAATGGCAGGCGTAGGGTCAGTCGGCACAGCATAGCACCAACTACGTGGACACTTGCGCTGACCATATGCAAACAATTTAAATGTGGATCTGTAAGAAAATCAACAGTATGACAAAAACCGGTTATAAATTGCAAGATAAGGACATGTGTCTTAAATGCGAAAAAATTAAGCAGCATGATAATAATAAACAATATGACATGCAATTGGATGTTATTACCTGGATTTATTCCAGGATTTCACCGGCGCTATGCTTTCAGTGGTAGGTGACGTGCCCGTCAACAGCGAGGCGCCAGTGGTGACTTCGTCAACCTCAAGATATGCCGGCTCAGTCCCTCGGAGGTGCTCATAGGGGTGTGTGCGTGCGTGCGTTCATAGGGGTGTTTGTACGTGCGTGTTTGTGAGCGTCTGCGTTGTACTGTGTTCTCAAAAAAAAAAAAAAGTAAGCATCTCTAAATTTTATCACGATATTGCAGCCCGCTAAGGGTAAGAGTGACCATCCACTTTACATATTTCAGCCCATTATCAAATGCATGATTGACATATGCTTTTAATTGCTCAAAATAATAATAAGATAAAATGGAACCCTCCATGACCTTGCCTCTAAGACACATAATTATTTGCCCTATTCCTCGTATTCGGCAAGAATACACATAAAAAAGGCAAACTCAGCAGCAGCAACCAACCAACCTGTTATGGTCGGTTTGACCTATACACGTAGGAAGCCCACTAGTGGCTAGTTATGGGCTTAGCCCAAGTAAATTTAGGGGCTTAGCCCAAGTAAATTAGGGTTTAGAGGAGGCCGTCCTCCTATATAAACACTTGTATCCCTTCGAGATTAATCAGACAATATTCAGTATCATTCTGTCTCGTCTCCTGAAGGGGTTCAGAGACGGAGACCCATGCGCCCGCCAGCCCCCTAGCCGCCGCTTCTTCCTCCGCGCGGCGCCCAGCCGGCGCCGAGCTCTCCAACCTCTCCGCCCTCACTTCCACATACAATCTCCGCCTAGACCCGGTAGAACCCTAGCCCCTACCACTTTGGTATCAGATTGCCTAGGTCTCATGGGCTCCAACAGCCCCCCGTCGACCCCATCGCCGCCACGTCCACCGCCGCCATGACAGCCGCTCATGCCGCCGCCGACCAGGCGCCGCCGCCCCACGGGCCTCGACTGCCCGTTGCAGACCTTAGTCCTCAACGCCCTACTCAATCACGGCCAGTCCTACCCGGGGAAGCGATGGTCGCCATCCACGGCAGACCAGCAGCAGGACGGCGGCGTCCACGGTCCAGCGACAACATGAGCAGAAAGCGTCCCTGCCGCTGCGGGACTTCCCGGACAGACATCTATGTGGTATGTCCACTGCATAATACTTGACTAGTATCATTTAGCCAACCATACATTTCTGTGAGACATAAAACACAAACCCAAGAATGGATCAGCAACCAACATAATCTCAGATCAATCGTTTATTTATTATGAAAAGAACAAGCATTGCCCAAGAATATCCCCAAATTTAGCATAACACCATTTCTTGTTTCATTTATAGCAGTGTGAGCCAGCTAGTATTCCACAACTGGATATTACAAGTTGCCACATGCATTGATCTGCAACCAAACATGAACAGCAAGAATTGCAATTCTGCTCCCAAGAAACGAAAAGAAATAAATACAGCATCTGGGTGTACATCGAGTTACATGTCAAATGTAATCTTGTCAGCCGAATCTAAGGAGGCAGTCCAACAAGTAGCAAAAATTGCATTGACATATAACAAGGCGCTAACTCTTTTCTCTAAGTGCAAAGGAGAAGTAGAATACCCCAAATCTAAAGGAGTCTGGCTATTACACACGCACGGCCAAAGAGGAGACGCCCTGACACAGTTCAGCTACCACTTGCGGTTTCAAAAGAAGAAGACATTTACACTTGGGCCCTTGAGAAGTTAAGGGCACAATGAGAGTTCGGCCAATGACGATGAACAAATAGGCAGACTAGTTAAGCGCACCATTCAGAAGCGGGCTCTTCTCCATTAGCTAAACTCTAGCCTACAAGTAAGTACGAGTTGAGCAAAGCAGTAAACCGAGCTGGACGAGTATCTTAATCTAAAATTGGTAACCAAGAGCTGGAGCAAGCAAACATTCCTCCAATTACACAAGGTAACCAAGATCTTGCAGTAAAACGTAGAACATCTCTAGTCGGTAAGTAGAGAGAGAGAGATCCCGCCCCGCCACGTCTTTGCCCCACTCTCACCCCATTCTCACCCCACTCTCACCATACGGTGCCAATGCATGGGCTATAGTCCCCACTCTCACTTCTCTCTCCTCCACATCACCATTTCTTTTCCACATTAAGTTATTTCACTCGATTTTTTAGACATTCAAAATAATGCAAAAAAATTATTCAACTAAAAATGTTACCGATTACATAATAATTAATAAAAATACAAATTATGTTTCTTGTTTTTCTAAATAGCCTATATGACAAGTGTGTACTTGTGTTTGTATTTTGAACTGAAAGAGTAAAAAAAGGAAAGAAAATAAAAGAAGGAAAGAAAATAAAAGAAGGAAAGAAAATAAAATAAAAACTGACATTTAAAGAATAAAAGAAGGAAAGAAAAAAAGAAAAAAGAAAAAAAACCGCCTTCCTCCCGCTCGCCCGCCTCTCGCCCCTCCTCCCGCCCGCGTCGCCATCGCGTCGCCCGCCTCCCGCCCCGCTCCCGCCTCCCTACGCCGCCAACGCGGGCGCCCGCGGGCGGGAGCGGCGCTACCGCCGGGCGCCCGCGCGGTCCCGCCGGCCTCCGCCCTCTCCCGCCCGCCGGGCGGTAGCGCCGCCGCCTGGCACCAGCCTAAGTAGAGAGAGAGAGAGAGAGAGAGAGAGAGAGAGAGAGAGAGAGAGAGAGAGAGAGAGAGAGAGAGAGAGAGAGACGAGACATGAAAGATGCCTCACCAGCGAGCACGTCGGAGGAGACCGCCAGGATGGGCCGGCCGCGGGAACCGGCGGGTCCTGGTGGCGCCCCCTCACCGGCGTGCTGCAGCAGCACAGCAATCTCTCGGCCACGCGAGCTCGACGCGGCCGGCTAACTCGACGGAACCGCGCGCACCGAACTGCCGATGCACCCGGAGCCGGCGAGCAAGCCAGCCGCGCCGGCAAGGGTCGGTCCGGGGCGGCCGCCTCTGTTGCGGCAAGGGTAGGTAGGTGACCGAACGGGGAGGAAATGCGGGTAGGGTTTCTGGTTAGGTTCGCTTTGTTGCAGCTTTGGGCCAATTTGGCTACAGGCCGCCACCCGCGTTTCCTTCTTTTTTCTTTTAACGAAAAATTCTGGCCCATTTCCTATAGATAAATTTCATTCCCATCATAAACATAAATTTCCCGCCCTAATATGAAGTGTCAACTATAGACATAGCGGGTTCAGGGGTGCTCGAAGCCTTGCTAAGACAACATGATGAGAAGATCTATAATACCTTGAAGTCGACACGGGTTATTGCGGCTATAACAACCAACTATTTTAGGGCAAGCAAGAAGAATGTGTCTGCTCGCGATGAAGGATGGAAGAAACAAAAAAAAAGGGTTTTGTAAGTTAAATGTTGATGCCTCTTTTTCTTGCAGAGGTGTACAAAGGAGCAACGGACACTATTATTCGCGATGACTCAGGTGCCTTCATTGCTTGTAGCAATTGTAGTACACCACCAGTTTCCTAACATGTCTTCGGCTGAAGCAATGGCTCTCCGAGATGGCTTGCTACTCGCAGGGGAAGTGGGATGTACCAAACTTCAGGTCACTAGTGATCGCATGGAGGTTGTCTTGACCATGCTTGATGGAGGTAATTCTATTGGTGCAGCGGAAACTATGAGTACGTACTTTGACTACATGTGTAGAATCCATGCATACTCTACCGTGATAGGCCGGGGGGGGGGGGGCATGCCGTCTGGATGGAGGATCCGCCAACATCTTTGAGCTCCTCACAAACGTGGCTTTCCCTCAAAATAAAAAAGCATTAAGGACTACATGTTCATCCTCAAACTTGATGTCTATAGTTCGTAGTTTTTGAGCAACCCTTAATTTTTTTCGAACTTTTGGCCTCCATGGCGTGCATGCTCCCTTAATTTCATGCATATCATCCTAGTTGATGTATTCCTTGCCTACATGATGCTAGATATGAGTACGTACTTTGACTACATGTGTCTATGCATGCATGGAGCAGTCCCATGCACGTACCTATTGCCGTGGTAGAATCCATGCAAATGTCACGTGTATTCCTAACTGTTGATCCATCCACAAATTAATGTAGCTAGTTTTATGATCATGCATGCATGGAAATTTTGGTCATGTTAATTCGGTAAGCCCTAGTGGTAGACATGATGGGCACGAAGATGCATACGTAGAAACATAGAAAAAAAAAACCGGATGAAATTCGACCTTTTTTGTCGTCATGTTTTTGTAGTCATCAACAATATTGGCGATGTGCAACTTCAGTTGCGTCTTTTCATATTCTATTTTCTGCTTAGATTCTTCGATGTCCATCAAGGACTCCTCCATCTTCCTTATCTTCTCGTGATCTAACTCAAGCTCATCTTCCACCTTTTTTCTTTTGGTCAATTGTGAATTCTGAATCTTGTAAAATAGCCATCTTCCCATCTTCAAAATGCTTCAATAAGAATTGCCAACCACAAACACCACATGCATCAACATTGTATCCTATAGATTTAAATATAATAAAATCAAATTGGTTCAGTTTAGAAAAACAAAAAAATTGGCAAACCCTGGGTACTTTACCGTGTCCGAGTCGTAGTCAGCCCCGGTGGTGAGTCATGTGGCGGTGTTGTCCGTGGTAGAGCATGTGGCCATGGATACCATCGATCTACGATGCAGAGGTCGCGAAAGAGCAGTCTTGACGGCCGCCGGTCTTCTCCACGACTAGACCTGGCCTCATAGGGAAATAGGCTTGGGGCCTCGTTCCAGCCACGCCTAGCTCCATGGCGTTCGATCTCCGTCGGCTCACTTTGCTCCGGCCGGAAACGATCATGAATCGGCGGCGGGATCGAAATGGTTGTGGCCTGATTCCGGCGACAGCAACCGCTAGCGATAGTAGCAGAGTGGGGGAAGAGGGGGGAGGGTAATTTATCCTATTTTCAGAGAAGCCATGAAAGAATAAAACTAGAATTTGGTCGGTTCATTTTATTCTGGCCATTTAGCAGTGCACCTACCAAACCGAATTAGCTAGTAGCTTCACCTCCCAAATGCATGTTTGCGTGCAAAACCAACGAAACTTAGCTAATAAGTAAATAAGCTAGCTAATCAACAAATGCACACATATCAATTCAAAATGTTGGCATGAACTCTCCTATTCTCTACACATTCACATTGTAGATCAAATAAATAGTTGCATAAAGCTATCACAACTCCTCCTCCAGACAATTAGAATTCAGTTGCATCACAAGCCTGGTCAATCATGCTAGCTAAGATCCATAGATTACAGACCATGGAACTCTTAGGAGACACTTACTGGAACACTACTGATAATACTCCCTCCGTCTCAATTTATTAGTCTTCCCTGTATCTTTAGGTCGCCAATTTGACCTATATAATCTAAATTATATAATGCAAAAATTATATCATTAGAAAATAGAACATCTAAAATTTTAATGATATAATTTTTATAACATATAACTAATGATAACTTGATCAAATTTGTGACCTAGGGGTACGCGCACGCCTAATAAACCGTGAGAGAAGAAGTACCGTAGATTCTCCTCTGAAGCATTATGACAAAGGATGCATTGTACAGTTCATTCAATTTCGTGTACTACTGAATGGATATTACAGTAGGTATGTAAGCAATCATGTTCCATATATATAAGCAATTGTGCAACATCGCGGTGGCAGCAGCCGGAGACAGTCGGAGTTCCGTACACTTGCGGCTGTCAAACCCGGCGTCAATATGGTATGTGTAAAAGTAAGCATGCCCGATTTAAAGAGAACAATTTTGCCGTAACCAACCCGATCGGGGATTTTCACTTTATACATACAAAGAGAATTAAAAACTTACACGGCAAGCTAGATCCACTACGTACAGGAAAATGATTAGGTGCCGACGGCCAGAAGATACGTCGACGGCCATTTATCGGGGCCGTCGGCACATATCCTAGAACCATGCATGCGCCCACTGAAGAAACCGTCGGCGTAACTAGGCCGTCGGCGTAGCTACAGCTATGCCGATGGCCACCGTCGACGTAACTTAGCCGTCGGCGTAGATCCAGGGGTGCCAACGGCCACCGTCGGTGTAATCAAGCCGTCGGCACAGGTACAGAACATGTGACACTTGCGGTTCTTCCCATTAACGGTCGGTAGACGGCGTTAGTTGTGCCGACGGCTAGGCCATCGGCATATCTCACATATCTTTTCCCACTTTTATGTTTCCTCTTTATTTTAACTAGGTAAATACATATGCCTTGCTAAGGATTAAAAGCTACAATCCATTGACAAAAAGATCATCTACAAGTACTATAACATGTAACTCAGCTAGCATTGTTTTTATCGACATTTTAATAAATGCACAAGTAAACAAAAAAAAGTAAAGTGCATGTACTCCTATAGAACGTAAAATATTCATCTAATATTTCTGAGAATGCGAATTAAACTTGTTATTATTCTTATTAAATGATATGAACTATGCGCTGGATCTAATAATGGACCCTGGTGGGAATGCCCCAAAACTTGTGTGTACACAACTATGGCGGGATGTTGCTGGATCCAATAATGGACCCCTGGTTGTCCATCTTCACGCACATGCGCTGACGACACTTAGTCAGTTCCAGGACATATAGGGGGAACTCCTCGATGGGGTGAACCGGAGGGAATCTTGAGATAGTATGGATACATATCCTTGCCACCACATGCCCCTATGACCTAACCAAGCCCAAATGAAGGCATAATGCCACTGGGGCACCGCCGCCAGGGTGTAGTCAATGTTGTAGACCGCGCGGTCAATGGATTAGGGTTTCTCTAGATGTTGCACCTCAGAGGGTGGGAATGCCCCAAAACTTGTGTGTGTCCACGTGGTGTGTACACAAGTGTGGCGGGATGTCGTTGGATCCAATAATGGACCCATGGGGTTGTCCGGCTTCACGCACATGCGCTGGCGGCACTTAGGCAGTTCCAGGACGTATAGGAGGAACTCCCGATGGGGGAACCGGAGGGAATCTTGAGATAGTATGGATCTATATCCTTGCCACCACATGTCCTTATGACCTAACCAAGCCCAAATGAAGGCATAATGCCACCGGGGCACCACCGCCAGGGTGTAGTCAATGCTGTAGACCGTGCGGTCAACAGATTAGGGTTTCTCTGGATGCCGCACCTCGGAGGGTGGGAATGCCCCAAAAACATGTGTGTGTCCACGTGGCGTGTACACAAGTGTGGCAGGATGTCGTTAGATCCAATAATGGACCCATGGGGTAGTCCGGCTTCACGCACATGCGCTGACGGCACTTAGGCAGTTCCAGGACGTATAGGTGGAACTCCCCGATGGGGTGAACCGGAGGGAATCTTGAGATAGTATGGATCCATATCCTTGCCACCACATGTCCCTATGACCTAAGCAAGCCCAAATGAAGGAATAATGCCACCGGGGCACCGCCGCCAGGGTGTAGTCAATGTTGTAGACCACACGGTCAATGGATTAGGGTTTCTCTGGACACCGCACCTCGGAGGGTGGGAATGCCCCCAAAACTTGTGTGTGTCCACATGGTGTGTACATAAGTGTGTTGGGATGTTGTTGGATCCAATAATGGACACATGGGGTTGTCCGGCTTCACGCACATGAGCTGACGACACTTAGGCAGTTCCAGGACGTATAGGGGAAACTCCCCGATAGGGGAACCGGAGGGAATCTTGAGATAGTATGGATCCATATCCATGCCACCACATGTCCCTATGACTTAACCAAGCCCAAATGAAGGCATAATGCCACCGGGGCACCGCCTCCAGGGTGTAGTCAATGTTGTAGACCGCGCGGTCAACGGATTAGGGATTCTCTAGATGTCGCACCTTGGAGGGTGGGAATCCCCCAAAACTTGTGTGTACACAAGTGTGGCGGGATGTTGCTGGATCCAATAATGGACCCCTAGTTGTCCGGCTTCACACACATGCGAAGACGACACTTAGGCAGTTCCAGGACATATAGGGGGAACTCCTTGATGGGGTGAACCGGACGGAATCTTTAGATAGTATGGATCCATATCCTTGCCACCACATGTCCCTATGACCTAAACAAGCCCAAATGAAGGCATAATGCCACCGGGGCACCGCCGCCAGGGTGTAGTCAATGTTGTAGACCGCGCGGTCAACGGATTAGGGTTTGTCTGGATGCCGCACCTCGGAGGGTGGGAATGCCCCAAATACTTGTGTGTGTCCATGTGGTGTGTACAAAAGTGTGGCGGGATGTCGCTGGATCCAATAATGGACCCATGGGGTTGTCCGGCTTCACGCACATGCGCTGACGACACTTAGGCAGTTCCAGGACGTATAGGGGGGACTCCCCGATGGGGGAACCAGAGGGAATCTTGAAATATTATGGATCCATATCCTTGCCACCACATGTCCCTATGACCTAACCAATCCCAAATGATCGAAGGCATAATGCCACCGGGGCACCGCCGCCAGGATGTAGTCAATGTTGTAGACCGCGCGGTCAACGAATTAGGGTTTCTCTGGATGGCGCACCTCGGAGGGTGGGAATCCCCTAAAACTTCTGTGTCCACGTGGTGTGTACACAAGTGTGGCGGGATGTTGCTGGATCCAATAATGGACCCCTGGTTGTCTGGCTTCACGCACATGCGCTGACGACACTTAGGCAGTTCTAGGACATATAGGGGGAACTCCCCGATGGGGTAAACCGGAGGGAATCTTGAGATAGCATGGATCCATATCCTTGCCACCACATGTCTCTATGACCTAACCAAGCCCAAATGACGGCATAATGCCACCGGGGCACCGCCGTCAGGGTGTAGTAAATGTTGTAGACCGCGCGGTCAACAGATTAGGGTTTCTTTGGATGCCGCACCTCGGAGGGTGGGAATGCCACCCAAACTTGTGTGTGTCCACATGGTGTGTACACAAGTGTGGCGGGATGTCGTTGGATCCAATAATGGACCCATGGGATTGTCCGGCTTCAAGCCCATGCGCTGATGGCACTTACGCAGTTCCAGGACGTATAGGTGAAACTCCCTGATGGGGTGAACAGGACGACCAACCAGAGTCACTGACTGCAACCATAGAGGCATAGACGTTTCTTCTCCTTCGCCCATAAATTAGAAGAGCATTCCACTCCCTTCATGTATCTCACAATCTCATATTACTCCGGCCTTCTATTTCCTGTAACGGACCCAACTCTTTGGCAATTATTTCTCTTTTACCGGACGCACACACCCTTTTTAATCCTCTCTTTCACAGCCTGGGAGTCAGACTCTAAGCCTGCTCTTGTGTCTTCTCTCCACATCATCAAATTTGTTGGAATTTCTTCCATGAGTAGAAGGACATGCGATCGATGGAAAGAGCGGCGTATGCATTGGATCTGGGCACTGCTTGGTTGGGGAAGAGATCCGGCTGGCGAAAGTGCAGCGCCAACTCGAACATGAAGGACACGCTGTTATGCGTAGGAGCAGCTACCACCAGTCCAATGATCTCCCCCATGAACTCCTGGAGCGGTAGAACTTCCAGATAAGACTTTTTTTTTGTTTCTCTACCTTCCCACCAGGGTTGACACCAGTCAAAAAATAATCAGAACAGGCTAACAACAATGCAGGGTCTGAGAGTTATGGCCTAGGTGAAGGATAAGAAAATTTCCTCATAAGCAATCATGTTTCTGGGAGCTTTTTACATGCATGTATCCCTACTTTTTCCTTATAAGCAATCATCAGTGTACAGACTATCCCTCCTCTCTTTTATTTACTCATGTTCTATGTATTTTCTGCAGCTTTGTTTGTAGTAGTTTTAGGTGTATTTCTTTCTAGCAGTGGTTCCGTGACAGAACGGACATGTCTACATCAGTTAATTTGTTTGGTCCAACAAGTATGTTCCAAGCGTATGTCTTCTACACGCATTTTCTAACCGTCACTCTGTATTATGCGTTGCCAAATGATACACTTTACATGGGTTGTTTACTATGGTTAAAGAATTGTCATGCTCACCTAGAATTGTAGTGCCTACTACAACCTTCTTCCAGTGGCTCATATCTTCATGCCAAATGATTGTTACATTCTTGCATGCTAACCAAAGGTCATTTCATATCTTCGAAATTTCAGAATGATAGTACCACATTTTGTGTATATACAAAAATCATCTATCATTTCCGCAGCAACGCGCGGGGTGTCAACTAGTTTTAATTAACAGGTACATCCATGAGAATTATTTAATATTTTTTTTTTTGATGAATATGGCTCCTACTATTTCGTTTACTGGAGCAACATGCAGTGGCGGACCGAGAAACTTTTCAGCCTGGGTGAACAAGCTTAAGTTGCCATTTTCCAGATAAAATCATCGGACAGAAGCTATCGCGCCGCCAACTAGCTTGGGTGGCCGCCCAGGCTGGAGGGACGCTAGATCTGCCTTGCTAGCATGTACATTCATAATGGGGTACTACTGCAAATTCACATATATTTATTATCTAAATAACTTGTAACACTTTGTTTTGGCACATGTATTTACTATCTAGTGCCACTTGCCGAGGTCCGCCACATTGTTCCGTCGCTGGCAATGATTAGTACCAAAATATTTAAGGCCCGGTATTAATGCACCCGAAATACCCCTAGAGGCTCGGCCACCTGCGGTGATCTAAACATTGTTGTCTCAGTTGCCGCAACATGGAGTCAACAAGCACCATCGTTGACATGGCCTGATTAGGATTCTTCGACATATTGAATTGTAGCATGCCTTTTCTATGTCCGAGGATCTCTCCACGAAACTCTTGGATGAACCCATCTACGGATTCTTCTTCTTCTTGGTGACCGGCAACCATGGCGCATCATCGCCCGCGCACGCAAACCCTAGCGCAAATTTGGGCTACGTAGGACTACGTAGGAAGCATCTGGGAGCGGAAATTTGGGCCCAAATTATGGGCACCCAAATTTAAGCAGGCTTTCCAAAACAAAAGAGAAAGAAGAAGATCAATCACCGTCCGCACTTCTGTCTACCGAAACCCCAACCACCGTCTCTCCAATCTCCATCTCCCGCTGACGGCCAACTCCCCCTAGCCTCCAATTTCCCGCGCACGCAAACCCTAGCGCCGCCCCCGCGCCTTCGTCGGCTCCTCCCCGACACGGCACGGCCGCCGCTCCTCGTCGCCGGTCAGGTCCGGATCACGCGGCCATCCAGGAGAAGGACGAGGACCGGTACCTCTCCTGCAGATGCGCCTCTGACGCCCCTCTCCTCCGACCGGCCGCTGCTGGCCAAGATGCTCCGCCGGTCTCCACAACCTCCTGCCGCCGGCGCGCACCCGGAGGCCACCTCCACGACCCCTTGTCACCGGCCACGTCCGCAACCTGCTGCTGCTGCCGGAGACCTCCCCAACCTGCTGCCCCCATTGAGGTCTATCTTCTCCTCCCCATCCAAACATTTCCCCCCTAAATTCGTTTAGTTTTCCCTGTTGAAACAAATACGCAGCAGGCGCGTACGGATACGAATCCAACAGAACTCCCTCTGTCCCTGCATAAGCAACGAAGCATGTCTAGGGATCTTTTTTTTTTTCTGCACACTTAGCTATCCATACTTCCATAGGCGGCAGTGCTCATCCCTGAAATTACGTTTCAAGCTTAAATTGGAGCATCCTCCGGAACCGTGAAGACCGGACTACGAAAAAAAAATGCATGCCCACAGGAACTGTGCTCATGTGCTAATGGAAATTGGCTCATTAATTTCTGTAGCTGTAGACGTTTGGCTGCCGATCGACACATCTCCTTTTTCATGTTTGGTTGCCGATCGATGCAACTCTTTATCTGTGAACCTATTGGAATATATAGTTTAAACAATTTATAAAGTAGACCGAGTTGCTTCAGATCAGTACGTTGATCGTGCAATTTCTTGTGGTAGCAAGCTGTCGTAATCTTTAAACTTTACCTATTTGGTCAACTAAATTGAAGTGTTCAGTACGTGCAAGCTGAAGCAATTTGTTATTTTAATGGTTGTAGTACTTGTCTAAATTGGCTTGCAAAACAGGTTCAACTGCTTACAAAAAGACAAATTAATGGTTGCTGTAATCGTGTCATAATGTTATATTAATATATTCTTTCACTTCAAATTGTAAAATCTCATGGGTCTATGTACTCCCTCCATGCCATAATGCAGTGCGCATAGGTTTCCGTGAAAGTCAAACTACACTAATTTTAACCACGTTTATTAAAAAAATTATATATATCTACAATACCTAATCATATACTTTATGATGAATCCGATGTTATTGATTTTGAGATTCTAAATGTTGATATTTTCTGTTGTACAATTGGTCAAAGTTTATCCGGTTTGACGTCGAAAAATGCTTAAAGTGATGCGTACTATATCATTCCTTATTGTTTTTTCTCGCACGCTAATGATGTTCTAGCTTGCCGGATCGATAAGGAGTGCCGGCCTATCGCACTCTCCAATTTTTTTCTGATTAAGTTAGATGATTATGTGGTAGCTAAAGAGGTGATGCTGGTCTGTTGTTGGAATTTCAGCTTGGGTCAAGCTTGCCGGATCGAGGAGTGCTGCCTCAATGGTCATTGGCAAGGAGTTTGAGCTCTCCCACACCTCGGAGTCCTCCAGTGTCTTCTTCTCTGTTTACAAGTTTTTTCCAGCCGTCCGGTGGAGATGAGATGGATTTTGACTCTGTAGAATAATCTTATGGTATATAAATAGATGTTGTTGTACTTGTATGTTCTGGTGCTTGTCTTGAATGTACCTGACGAGGAATTAACCAGTGGTATGTTTTGATTTCAGATGAAGAGGAGGAAGAGAAGATCATTCCAGCCACAAAAAAAATGGTCTGCTGCCTCCAGGTCCCAAAACTTATGCTCGATAAGTTTATTTTATCCGATAAGGAAGTATTTTGCTGTTTTAGCAAGGATTGGACCATGAATAGACTGTTTTTTTTTGCATCTGAGAATAATTTGATCATGACATGACTGGGATTTTTTTGCTCATTTGTCACAACCACATACTTATGTTTGATTCTTGGCAGGGCTGATATATATATCGTTGATGCTATGATGGCTGAGAAGGACGTGGGTGGAAGGTAACATGATGATGGTCCCAGTTAAGGTTTCTCCGGTAAGCGCTCGCTTCTCCGCCTCTTCTTCCTCTACCCCTTTGTTCTGTGATGATCTCGACTGATGACCTGGCCTATGAACCATGGTTTTGATCTGTTAAGGTTTGCATGTAGCTGGGATTTGGTCACCTAGCTACTTGTTTGTGATGTGCAATGTTAAATCAGCTTCCTTTTTGTGTTGGTTACCATCGAGCTGTTGCTTATAAGATGTCATGTTCTTATAGTTAGTTAGTCCTCTTGATGGTTTGACTAGGAGGAGTATGTAATTGTTTTATTTAGGCTTTGATTTTAAGATGGAAACAATTTAATAATGATCTTCTTGTGCTATTATGACTAAATGATATCCCATTAGGCGGCAATTTCTGCTTCACCTTGTGGCTCTAATTTTGCTCTGATTTCTTGTGATATGCTTATAATGCTATGGATATGGGACTATTGTTTCATGTGTTTATGACTTTGTTATGTATTCTTTCATGGCTGATGGGTGCTGGCATGCATCACTGAGCTATGTCTTTGTCTTAGTTGTCATTTTTTTTCTTTATTTGGCATCTTTTCTATTTTAGGTTGTAGCCACCTAGGCTGTGTGGGGTGGCGGAGGCCAAGGGGACCTGCTGCTCCTACAGCAGCAGGTTTGTCTATACCTTGTGCCCTTGATGCATTTTTGTATGTGCTATACTGGTGTATCTTGCAATATCTGTAACAGAGCAAGGATTTTGTGAATTGCGGGTCTAATTGTAGCTTGTAAGGTTGGTAGCTAGCTTGACGCCTAGTCATTGTTCATATTTGCCGCCTATCTAGCTTCTGTTTTTTAGCTTAGGTGTTCGTTGAGTTGTTGCTTATTAGCTAGCCCTCTTTTTATAATTAGTCCTCTTGATGGTTTCACTCACAGGAGTATGGTTATGCCGTATTTTCCTTACTTTCTTAATTTTGGCTTAAGAATACGATGATAACAACTGAAAATTGCTCCTATAGTGTCATGAGTGGAATGGTATCCCATAAGGCGGCAATTTCTGGTTTGCTTTGTGGCTCTAATTATGTAGTGCTATTCTCTATTTTCTTATGATATGCTTATCCTCTACTATTGATATGTGACTATTGTGTGATATGTTTGTGACTTTGTTTTGTATTCTTTCATGGGTGCTGGCATCCATGCCTGTGCTATTTCTTTGTTTTAATTGTCAAATAATTTCATTATTTGGTCTCTTCTTGTTTCAGGCTGTTGGCGCAAAGGCTGCTGCAGTTTATGTGCGGATGGGGGTACACATCGGTGAGTGGCAGGTGGAGCGGCCTACTTGTGATTGGTGCGGCCGCTCCCTTTGGATGCACGGTTTTTAACCACTATCATAGGTATGTCCACCGACCTGGGGTTCATGAGGTTTTCTTTGGATGGTCCGGGAAAATCATCGGTGGCTGGTTGTCTTTGTTAAACTACTTGCGAGTGGGCTTGCTTTGAATGAGTATATTTGGGCAGATGCTATTTGACCAGATTCAACTTATTTAAATCCTTCTCAGTTTTTTGGCTGGTTTCAATTTAGCACATTACCTATTACTGCGTGTTCTTTATTTCTACCTGAACAAACAAAAGAGCACATCTCCAAATAGGGTTAAATACATTTAAGGATATTAGTTAACAGTATAATGGAACCAATAGGACGTCTCCACAGCGATTTGAGATCGTCAGCCGTCGGATCGGTTAATCCGACGGACAAAAGCATGCTTAGGATCCGAACGGCTGGCTCCTTACCTGAACACTCCCCTTCCCGTTAAAAGGCCTTTTAGCGTCCTGTGGGCCTATTTTCGTTCTAGGGCTGCTACTCCCGAAATTAAGTTAGGACGCAGCCCAAAATTTGGGCCCGAAGCAGTTTAAGTGGGCTTGAAACAAACCGGTCGAAGCCTCGAAGGAAAAAAAATCTTCTTCTCGTTCGTGTGCGACGCCTCTTCTCCTCCGCCCCCAAATCCCCCTCCGCATGCGCCGCCGTTCTACCTCCCCGTTCAACACAGACTACCACAGCAGGATGAAAGCGAAGGTTATGACTACGTCTGGCGGTGGCCGAGCGAGACCCAGATGGTTAATGAAGCTAGATCCATTGATGAAGTGGCGTCGGATGGAAAATTTGTGTCCGACGGCATATGCTCAAAGTTCGTGGCAGATGACACCGACGTGCGGCCCTACAGAGATGGCAACCAGAGCCCTTGCGGAAGCGACCAATCAGCGCGTCTGGAGAATCAAGGCCTTGCGTGCAGTGCAGGCCACCATCTGCATTAAGATGTCGGGCGACGAAGCACACAGGAACGAGTCTACACACGGGCAAAGCGTCCCAAGTCCTTGGTGAGCTCCTCCTCTTCTTGGTGATGTTATTTCCTCCAATTCCACCGTGTGTCATAGTTGAGCTTCACTTTCTTCTCCCCAATGTCCCCATCTCCGTGCAGGTTTTCTACTGTACATTTTTGTTCTGGTCTAATTTAACAGTCCATGACAGGCTTATGGAGTACATTCTGTGTCAACAACTAACATGAGAGTAATTATGTCCCGAAGTGTCAAATGAGAGAATTGTTGTATCACTGCGGTTCATGAAGTGGAAAGAACTGAAATCGGAGCCTCCGTAGGAGCTATAACTGCAGGTTTTCTGTTAAATGTATAAAAAGTGAATAAGAGTAGAATGGGGACAAACAGGAATGTGATTTATAATAGTTGAGCGAGGCATTTTAAACAATATAAGCATGCAAGCCATCTACATATTATTACTCCTTATATTACCCTAATCACAGAGCCTTCTCATGTGTAAATAATGGCTATTTACAGGCATATCAACTACAGAAGTTCAAGTAATTAGCATACAAGAGCATCCTGAAAACCTAAATGTGGTGACACTTCAACACTTGCTACAATGGTATGGATCATAGTTTTGTTCAGTTTACTATTTTCACACCATTTCATGCTTATATCTTCTTTATTGAACACTACTTTAAAAAACAATTACTACAGTAAATTGTTTACAGTCAGTTCTTTCTGCTGTTGTTGATACCAAAGGCCGAGAAGTACTAAAAGTGCATGTTCTTTCATAATGGTGTGATGTTTACAAATTATATACTGTTACAGAGTTAGAACCAGAACAACGTGTATTGCCTTTGGTAACATGCACACCCTTTGTTTATTTCCTACAGCTTCTTTTTTGTCCTCTGTTTTACATTCCCATTTATGTTATGATGTTCAGTACAGAAAGGTCTCCCGTGTCGCTGCCCCAGGCGACACCGGAGGCGACTACGCCGCCCCTTCCAGGTCTCCCCGTGCCCCTCCGCTGCCGCCGGCCATACGCCGCGGTGGCGGCGGGCCCCCCGCTGCCGAAGGTGCCGGGGCGGATTTTCGTTCTGCTGGGGGCTCCGGGGGTCGTCGGGTGCGTCTGGGGCGGCGGCTGGCGGCTCGCCGGAGCAGGACGCCGGTGTGGCGGCCCCGGGACGCGGTGGTGGTGCGGCTCTTTGATCTACACGCGCCTTCAAGCTGATGCTGCGTGGAGTGCTGCTGCTCGCGGATCGGGCGTTCGCACGCTCCGATCTGGATGTGGCAGCCGTTTCTGCGTCGGCTGGCCACGGCGGGTGTCGGCGGCGGCTGCCGGGAGAGTTCCTTGTGGGCGTGCTGCGTCGGATGGGTGTGGCCGTGGTGGTGGCGGTGTGCCACGGTTCCAGGAAGGGCGGCGCGGCGGCGCCGCTGCGGTGGGCGCGATGTGCAATTTGGGCACGAAGTGCTGGGCGTGTTGGTGGCAGAGCGAGGTGCTGCTGCGGCTATGCCTGTGCCGAGGCGGAGGCCCCGCAGCGGCGGTGTCATGTGGGCGAGGTGGTTGACGGTGCTGGCGCGCATGATGGCGTGCTCCGGCGCCGGTGAAGGAAGCCTCGGCGGGAGGGTGCTTGCTCCGGCGAAAGCTCGCCCGACTTGGTCGGTGCCGCGATGACGACGCCTCAGGGCGGTTCCCTTCTTGGAGCATCGTCGTGGAGCTTCCACCTCTCCCCTTCGAGGATTCGTGCCTCCGGTGAAAACCCAAGCTCTTGCCTCGGCGGAGCGGCGGCGGCGGCGGTCTCGTCGCTTCCCTTCTTGGAGGCGTCGTCTTTGGAGGCGTGAACTTCACTCGCGAGGGTGGTTTGTTTGCCGGACTGCGTTGCCTTACCGTCTGCGTTGGAGGATGAGGCGGCGGCCCTGGTGGAAGCGGGCGGCGGCCCCGGAAGCGGTGCGGCAACATCTCTATGGTGCGGGGATGCGGCTTGTCACGGCTTGGGTGGCGACCCGCTGCGTGGGCGGGGCCGGCTCGGACGCGTCCTAGAGACGGTCGGACGTTATGTGGGGCGGCGGCCGGATGAGTTGGTGTGATGCCCGTGGTCTGGCCTTGCGCTTGGGTTGCGGGTGGACGGTTCGTGCGGCGTCGCAGCTGAGCGAGCGTGGTACGTCGGGGAGCGGCCGAAGGTGGTGGTCTTGGTGGACGCGCAGGTTATGTCGGAGCGGCTCCGAATGTTCGTCATCTTCGAGGGTGCTTGACCTTGGGTCGCTTGGGCGATAAGGTGACTCTCGACGATGGGCTTGGGCGGCAACGACAATGGCGTTGAGCATGGTTTGGTTGCTGCAAGACCGTGTTAGTCGGCTCCGTCCCGGCGTGTCCGAATGTCTTCAGGTTGGCCTCCTCTTGCTGTGAAGTCGAAGCTGCCTTTGGGTGGTGTACGATTACCTTCGAGGGGCGGTTCGACGGTGAAGGTCCTTTTCGGCGCAGGTCTTGTGCATCTCCTCTCTGCGGCTCGTCGTCAGAATCGGAGCTACCGGCCTTTTCTTGGGGAGCCATCTGTTTGGCATAGGCCAACTCGAGCTTCGCGTTTGTGTAGCTTGTGTGGGTAGCCAGGGTGGCTCGGTGTGCCTTCGTGGCGTCGTGTGGGTGGGTGTGGGCTTGGCCCTGTCTTTG
Organism: Lolium multiflorum; assembly: GCA_030979885.1. Classification (NCBI taxonomy): domain Eukaryota; kingdom Viridiplantae; phylum Streptophyta; class Magnoliopsida; order Poales; family Poaceae; genus Lolium; species Lolium multiflorum. The sequence continues at coordinate 46,155,880 of CM061752.1, read as the reverse complement.
TAGGTTTTTGCCCGGTTTTCTCCTAAAAACCGGGCACCTTCTGCTTAATTAATGGATGAGGCAAAGTTTTTGCCTCCGTTTCAAAAAGATGTTCCTGACATTGGCTTTATTTGAGTTGTTCTTTTCAGAACTTGCGATTGGTTTTCTGGAGTTGTATATATGGCAGCCATAGAGGTACTCAAATGATCTTAACGTGTGGCTCATTTTATTTTTTTGCTTGTTTGTCCGTTATCTTTTTTTTCCTGCTATAGTAAGATATTATTGATGAGCACTTCTCAGGGGAAGAGACCCATGGGCTAACAAAAAAAATTCAATCCAGATTTTCTGGTCCTCCGGCAGAGCATTGCCTCATCGTTTTTACTGTGGCTGAACCCTCGTGATGACATGCCCGCCGTAAAACGGTTGTTGCTCTACACGTACCTGGGTGTACTTCCGTTAACCGGATCGACGCCAACCACGGTCCTTTGGCATATGCTACAGCCCAGTTTAGCATGGTATGTCCAGGGTTAGGTACGTTCAGAGAGTTGGAGTGGCAGCCAGGCGTACCGGCGGCAGGGGAAAGCCACAGCGACGCCACCGCTGATTATAATGGTGTAGCAGGTGCGTTGTTCCATCTTCCTATCCCCTATCTGGGACATTTTCAACTGCCCTTCTTTTACAAGCAATGATATTTTTGTAATTTCGTTTTTTCCTTTCATTTCGTTGCCTCATTGTCTATCTGAATAAAAACAACGCCTGAATTTGGCTCTTAAAAAGGCTACATACATGGCTTGCGCTCTCATTGGGAATCATTTTTGCTGCCCTATATAATAGACACTTGAATGGTCAAGGAAATAGAAAATAACTTTCCATTTCTTACCCTGACGGGGCTCGTGGTGAAAAGGTTATACTATTGGTTTTCATTTTGGTAGTGATTCTTCTGTTTGCTGGTGGTTCCACGGTGCATCTGCTGGTTCTATAGTCCCACTGCAAGGACCTCCATTCAGCATTCAAGCTCTATCTTCATTTAGGAGGTTGCATTCAAACTTTCATCAGTTTGCATCCCTAACAGTTACAGTGTAACAAACTAACAATAGTAACTCTGCTGATGCTGATTAGTAAGGTGAACTATCATACAGAAATTTAGAAAACCACCTCTTCTTTTTATCTATTCGTAAACACTACAGAAAAGTGGTCATTGCATGAGGACTCTGGAAATAATTGGAAGTACTTGAGACACTCTGTCAAGAGCATCTGTTGAGATTCTCCCTAATAGTACTACCTCCATTTTGAAATGAACATCTGTTGAGATTCTCCGGAGTAGTACTACCTCCATTTCGAAATGTATTACATTTTGGAACGGATGTAGTAGATGTTAACCAATTTAGTTTTCTTTCCAATTCCTTACCAAAGCCATCTCAGGTCATTTCCTGTCAATCATGTACACACCGGCGATGTCACGTGCTCTCAGGGTCCACCATCATTATTTTCGTTGATGTAGAGGCAAGAACTTTATTGTCATCACTATTCCAGTTATTTTATCCTCTTGAGAAAATTTGGTGATCAATGAAATTGGGATTTCGATCATGGCTAGCTTCACACGTAAATGTACTATACAGATATCCTACGCTATAATTTGTTTTTGGAACAAACTATAGATTGATGCATTAGTAATATTGCTTGTACACTCATAGCTGGGCCATACATTCATTTGCTTTTGAAACAGATGAATCAGGTCAAGGTACTGGTTCTGTTCTCATACATTTAAGTTTTCTAGACTAACCATGTCCTTTAGCTACCAAGGATAGGAAATATAGTATATATGCTATTAGATGACTACAAAGAACATCAAATTAATGTAGCAATCGAATTTTAATTTTTTAGGCGAGGATGTTTCTCTTCCACTGCCCAACAGTTCGGGGTGAGTACTGGTCGAATCGTAAATGGTGTGGAGCAAGTTCCGAATGATTTCAGTGAAGATATTTCTCTTCTATATATGCCAACTCCACATACTCTTCGTTGAGATATCCATGATGGTGCATGGATTTTTTTCTCGGATAGTTGCACAAACCATGTGTTCAACCTACTAAATTGTACACACAATTTGCATGGTAACACTTCTTGCAGAAGCTACAAACGAGAAAACAAAATCAATTGAGATAAACATCTTCTTAGTTTTATACTATATTAGTGAATTCAATCCTTTCATATATGGACGGGCGCGGCAAAGCGCGCACTCATGATCTAGTATTGTTGATAGCAAAGAGTTTTATGATCATCTCTTTGGTCATAAATACTCTGTTTGCCTACAAATTTGAGAAGGATCCGTAGAAGAACAAGAAACTGAACCCTATGATTAGTGTACCATTTCCCCTTGTAGTAATTTCCAATAACCTGTTCATGAATGGTGTATGTGCTGTGCATATTTAATGTTTGTATCTTTCTTAAGATTAATTTGGTGGCCTAAAAGGGATGGTGTGACGGTGTGAGTTACATATTATCAATGTTGCTACCTATCATTTGCTTTGTCTTTGGGCTGTTGTTTCCTAAATCTGTGCATGCTTGAAAAGTTGCTTGTTGCTTTTTGGACGACTATTGGCTGGTTGTTGCTTATTGTCGCCTGTGGACGAGTACTGCCTGTTTGTTGCTTATTGTTGACTTTGGTTAATTAGTACATTCTCTTAACATTTGAGGTCAATGTAGTTTACTAGTACTCTCACAAGGTTACTGGTACTAATTTCTGTCTGTGATTTTCAGGTAAAGAAGGGAAGAAATTAAGACGGGAAGTTAACTGGTTTTGGATTCTTCCTTTGGAACTCAAGGTGGCAGTGATGGCAAGGATGGGTGGGATTCGGTCTAGGAACTATGACTTGCTCCACTCAGATGACGCTGAGGACAGGAACACGACTATGACTCGTAGGTACTTCCTGCTGCCTTTCTAGTTAGTGCGCAGAAGGTGTAAGCTACTTTGGCATCACAACCATTATGCAGTTTACAGGCTAAAATCTTATAGGCGCTATATTTTGGCATAGAGTGAGTATGAGTTACAGAGTACTCCACTAGGTTTTCCATAAACACTAGTGTTGCTTTTCACACATGGACATCATGATTTTCTGTTCTAAAGATTGTGATAGAGCTGTCCTGCATTTTTCAGATTTCCATAATATTTAAAGTGATGCGTACGATATCATCGCCTTATTGTTTTTCTCGCACGCTAATGATGTAGTTTGACTCCAATTTTTTTTATTAAATTAAATGATTATATGTGGTAGCTGAAGTGGTGATGATGTTTTTTGTTGGAATTTCAGCTCGGGTGAAGCTTGCCGGATCGAGAAGGTGCGAGGGCCTATCGCCGGCCGCCGCCTCCATGACCATTGAGAAGGATTTTGAGCTTTCGCACACCTTGGAGGCCTTCAGTACGTGTCTTCTTCTTCGGTTACAAGTTTTCCAGCCGGCCGGTGGAGATAAGATGGATTTTGACTCTGTAGAATTATCTCAAGGTATAGACATAAATGTTGCTGTACTTGTATGGTCTAGGAGTCCCGACGAGAGAGAGTCAACGTGAGGTGTCCCCACGAGTCACGGCGTCCCGGTCAGCTAGCATGATGGCACGCGCACGTCGGTGATATGACGCGCGGCGCCCCGTCGAGCTCGCTGGTCCGCGGCACGCACGCTGCATTCCGCGGTTACATCCTGTTGTCGTCCACCATCCACGAGCAGGTGAGCGCGGCACTTTAGGTGATTTCGTTCAACCTGTACATGAAATTCTGTTGTGGGTGATTGATATTACTTGGTAAACATATATATGTATGGCCAATTGATAAAGAGAGAAACCACAAAATTAAATGGAAAAAACATCAAAGATAGAATGCCTATCTTGGTGTTAATTAACATGCTGCTCTATAGCCATCTGCATAATAGTTTCTCTGCATTATTAGCTACCAAACGACCGTGCAATGCATACATATGTAGCACTTCTAAGCTGAATAAAGCATGTGATGCTTCTGCATCTGCACGTGTACCTAAGCTGGGGTTAATTGGTGATATATGCTATCTGATTAGTCAAGTGCTCATGTGGCAAAAAGTTTATGTATGTGAGGTTGTACTCAGTGGCGGAGCTTCAAAGAAAACCATGGGCGGGCCAATCTTAAAAAATCACTTTTTTGTATCCTCAATCATAACACTTCACTATGAATTAGTCATTACTGGATTTGCTCTTGTTGTTTGTAGGATCAGCAGATAAACACATGAACCGATCAAATTGTCAACTAAGTAACTAGGGAAAGAAAGAAAACTAACTGGACAGAAAATTAGAAATAAGTAGTGTCTCCATGCGGTGGCTGGTTGCATGTGCTAGCGCAACGGCACCTGGCTACTAGACCTCTGGCCGGTTCCCTGTTAGCTGTTACTGTGCTTGGGGCGACTCTCCAGCCGTGGGCGGGTCTTTTGGCTCTTGTGTCGCTGTTCAGCTGCTGCTCCACTTCTTCCCCAGTTCCCTGAATTTTTCTGCCTAAAATTCTAAACCTAGTGACCTCGCGACCGGCGCTCAATCACTGCGAGAAGGACGAAGGAGGAATCGTGGGAGACAGAGGAGATAGCGATAGCCTAGTGGTAGCATAAGGGTCAGGGAAATGGGCTGGACCAATGATACATAGACATATACTGTTACTTTGCAAAATTCCTGGGCGGGCCGTGGCCCAGTTTGGCCCTAAGGAAGCTCCGCCAGTGGTTGTACTGTCATTTTTTTCTTTAGAGTAGTGTTTATCTTTTCTTCAGTGTTGGCGGTACTGTGATGTTGTTGCCGTGCCCTTCACCAGGGACAAATCAGCCACGATTATCGGGACTGAAGGGCGCTGCATGCCGGCAACAGGGCAACAGACACTAGGACACGTGGCCGAGGGAGTGAGCTCAACGTAGGCGCTGGGTACGGCCACCAGCAAGGTCTGCTTCCTTTGCCCATCTTAGTCTTCCCAGTAAGATCCCATCTCAGCTCTGTGCATGAGCTGCTTCTGTTTTGATTCTTATTTGGTGTGGAAATTTTTGGAGTGTTGGGATATAATATGGAAGGGGAACGCTCTGCATATTTCCAATTGAGCCAGTGATTATCTCATTCGTAAAATGATTCAGGAATCCTCAAAATTGGATAACTAGCTTCATTCTATAGCTGGAACCTTGCCATGTTGACTCACGCACTTGCACTCCCTGTGTGATCATGTCATAAGTGCCACCAGTACTTTTTATGTATGGTTTTTGTGCCTGCCCGAAGTTACTTCTAGTTTCAGAATCCTACAGGACACCATGTTGCGCGGTGGAGCTCGCCCTACATGGCACCATATTGAGCGGCGGCGGCAACATGTAGTTCTATGTGATTTCAGTTGAATTCTCTTCATCGGATCAGTCTGGTAATCTTCTTTTTCTACTTGTGCTGTGAAGGAGGAGATGTGGAGCTTAGTGGGGATGATGTTGTGCTGGTGCAGACTGTGGGTGGCTATGTAACTCATCGGTGTCCGGTCCTGCGACTCCGACTTCATTGCCAATGAGGATGACCACAAATTTCTGCCCGTATTACTCATTTCACTATCCCCTCCAGTTTCTGCGTATGGCCTGCTTTTGTTTGATTAGACTTCAGTGTGAGAAATTTTTGAGTGGTGGGCTTATGTGAGGGGAATGCACTGCAAATTTCTAGTGCTGTCTGTGATTTTCTTATTAAAAAATGATTAGAGGATCCTCACTCAGATTGGATAACTAGCTTGATTCTTGAGCCGAAACTTTTTCATGTCTACTTATTCAGTCCAACTGCTTCTATGCATATAAGAAGTGTATGTTGGGTAATTTCTTGGATTTCTTACTTTGAAAAGGGAGCTCACTGGTGTTGAGCACCACGATATGCAGCTGTTACATGTCCAACTAGCTGAGGTCAAGGATTATGAGTCGACGAGTCGATCTGGGGTAGCGGCTCTAGTCACGACTCATTTTTTTTTGTTGAGAAAAACAATATATTAAAACTAGCTCTAGTCACGACTCATGAGTTTAACAATAGGTACTATAAAATACATATAATATATAAATACCAATAGTGTAATACTAGTATATAAATATGTAATACAATAGAAGGCTGGTGAAGGAGAGTTGGTGAGGATGGAGTGGAGGAGCAGGCTAGCAAGAGTGGCAGCCACCGGTGGGGAACAGACTAGTAGTAGCCAACTAATAGCAGACAAGTGCCCGTAACAATCAGTGGACGAGACTTGGAGGAGGAGCAGCAACCGATGGAGGAGAACATGTGCGGTGCCATGGGCTTGCAGCGGCTCCGGACGACATTCTCGTGGCGGTGCGTGGCCACGGGAGAGGACATGGTCGGCAGGAGTGAGGATTCGTTTTGGGTTTCATGGGGAAAAACTGGGCAGCTCTAGCTTGGTTTTCCAGAACTGGGCAGGCAATATTGAAAAAAAATATGACATATGGGGTCATTTTCGAGTCGTTTGACTCAAAAAACTGAACTAGTTGAGCTTTATCGTGACTAGTTGAATGAGTTGCTTGACTCATCCAGTGAGTCGAGTCGAGACATTGAGTCGACCTCGCAGTTGTGACTCATTGACAGTCGCGACTAGTCAAGCGACTCGAAATCCATGGCAGAGGTACATGGATGGCCAACAGCAGGTATACCATGGATTTAATTGCTTCTAGATTGTTGTTGATTTTTTATATCAAAATGTGATTAAATGCCCATTATGATGTCTAATGCATCTGATTCGTATGTTGAGATGCTAGTTTTTTATTGTCTGGAAGCATGATTAGTTCAATGTTTTGTACATGTATTTATACATTATACCATGATCAATACAGCTTCTTTGTTCTTTCTGTGTTTATCTTCTCTTTCTAGAACTTACAACTACTATGTTTTTCGATTTGTCAAGGTTTTACATGCTTGTGATGCTTGCTATATTTTCAGTCTTCTTTGATACGGAGAACGATAAGTAAGCACTCAAGAGTGCCCTCAAGAACCTCTACACCCACTGTGCAATGTAAGTCGCCGGAAGATCAAAAGTGCAAGACTTTAAATCCCTGATTTTTGTCCCAGTTCATCTGCTGTAGAAACTTCAGTCCGTTTTTATGGTTCTTTGTATTGACAAGATATTCTGAAACTGTGGAAGAGAATGAAATAGTAAACTGATCATCTGCTTCGCTTGCTTTCACTTGGGGAGGTATTCATCTATTTGTACTTGTAGCACTGATCTATCATCAGTAACATTTCTGGGAGTTGATGTCTTCTTGGATATATATATCTTGAGCACAACAAGATTGATTAGTCTGTACTGATTATTTGATTATATCATCTCTATCTTTGTTTGAATGTGTTAGTATGACATGTATAACCATTTAAGTTGATAGCTCGTGGTATGTTTAAGATTACATTTAGTGTCTCAACCATCAATTCCTAACGTTTGATATCCTTGTTTACTGCAACATTTGGATTTCAGTAAGCCCATACATTACATTTGTCTCCATCTTATTTGCAACTGTATTCACCTCATCTGGTCGAGGCAAATGTATGTGGTGAAGGCACTCATTATAGTTAAGTCAGTGACTCCCATGGCATCTACGTTTGTTATCGATGGCTCAAAATATTTGGTTTCTCTTGTGGTTTTGCTTTGTTAGGTTTTATTTGGAATTCATTTTTGATAACAAGGATTTTTTTTAGATGGCTCAGAACATTTGTCTGCTTGGTCACGAAATGTTCTGACCTAGTGGAGACTTAAACGTGATGTCCATCTAATAGCAGTGCATGCACACAATGCTTTCTAGGAAGCAGTCGGCCGTCCAGATAACCTGTTATGAAGCTGTAATATCGTGCATAATGACTTGTGTGATTTTGGTGATACTAATGCTCATTAGTTTGTTAAATAATTTGTGATTTGGGTGTTAAATAAACACCCATGTTTTCTGCTTGTCGGTGTTGGCTGCAATGGCATCTTTAATCTATGTAGTCACACCAAAATAGAATGACCTTGTAATCCTTTGCAAGCATGTGAACTGCAATGACATCTCTAATCTACTGTTGGGGGGCATGTTTTCTTTGAATTTCTCCAACTGTTTTATTATGTCCACTAATTCAGTCCAATTGTTCATTGCTTTCTTGTGCGAGTAGGTGCCCTTGCTGGCATATTTTATCGTAAACCTCAACACTGATGGGTCTTTCTCTTGCAGTTGGAAATTCTGGTGGATGGGAGGCTGTCTGAGATGGAGAAACAATTCTTGAGAAGCTCTTGTTCTTGGGCCTGGAATCAAAACGTTTCCATAAATTTGCCACATCAATGCTCAGTAAGTTGTTGATTTTCAATAGAACATTGAGCAACTTAAGTATGTGTAGCACCGAAGTTATTGTAGATATATGGTGGGAGACCTGGTTGTGGCCTTTTTGGTAGTACACATGACCTGATTTATAAAGTTTTTTAATAGGCTTTGTGATCATTTAATCTCCGGATGTAGGACACTAGGAGTACTAGTAGGAATAGTTCTAAACAGTGCATCTTCTTGTGGTTTCTGCCTTACAGTTATGAAGACCACAAAAGGGAGGCCATATGTTGCTTCTCTAGACCCTTCCTGTAAAGAATGATCATCGCCATGTTTTGGGATTTGGTTGAATTTAGATATGTGACAGGTCTATCACTTTCTTCTGAACCTTGCTAAATATGCCCGAGAAATGTGTTCATGATGTTCTTTATTGAAGAATTACCAGTCCAGTTGAATTGCAGTTTAAGTTTGGTCATAATTTTAATCTAGATCCAAGTTCTGAATATGAGTAGATTACTATTACTGGAGACCACAAATGCTAAGATTGGGGTTGTTGATTATCTTTTTAGATAAAAAGCTGAATAAATGGTTACAACATTGGCCAAAACCTTGCATAAAAAAGGTTTCACATCTTTTAATAGTGGTACCTATTTTCTAGCAAGGATGTTTGTCAGGATGTAGTATGATGGTCTTTTTCACTTTCGCTGTTGAAGGTCCAGTTTTATGCATCTGAGATAGACATAGATATAGGTCCTGGACATGGGAGCTGGCTGCATGTGAGATGGGCACTTTGACAAGCTAGATTTGTCCATGCTATTTCATCTTCACCTAGGCATCTGATTCTGCATGTACCTACTTGTGTACTTTGACTAGCTGGTGTTTTTTTTTGCTGGCTTTCTGAGCTGACACATAGGTGAAGCCATTTGAAGAAGACAAAGTTGCTAGCCTGTAGTGGAACCTGGTGCATCACTTGGAAGGAAGAAATCTGGAAGACCGGCGACATCATGATATGCATGCTTTGGTATTCAAGCTGTCTCTTTGCTCCATTTTATTTCATCTTCACGTGGGCATCTACCCAGATCGAACTAGATGGTGCTTTTTCATTCTCTTGAATGGATGTCTTGGCCCTGGCTCCTTTGTGCTGCTTTCTGTTACTGGCTAATGACGCTTCATGTTGCCGCTGCATCCAAGATATGTGTGTAGTAGGAATGGTGGTAAAAGGTATTCCAATGTTTTGACATATGGGTCTTCATTATTTGTGCAGCTCGTCATGGAGCCGCTTATCACTGTGGGGCTATGGCAGGAAGTCTATGACCCGTCTCCTTTGTGCAAACTCGTCGACATGAGCATACTTGCACGCTATTATGTTTGTTGATTGGATAGCGTCTCACGGACGTGCAGAATAAGCCATGGGATGGTTGGCGTTGCTTAATTTACAGAGATACCTATAATCGGTGTTGCTTAATCAGTAGCCGGACTGCGTAGGTGTTGATTGATACTGCAATATATTCATTGATTTTTAAGGCTACACATGAACAGAAATGAAGACAGTGCATGCATAGATTGAAAAGTGAATTGTGTGCCTTGGTGGAATCCGACACCTTGTAGAGTATTCATCTTATGTCCCGCTGATTTGATTTGTATAGTAATGGAAAGTGATGCGGTTGCTGCCTGTATACTATCTGTTTCCTGGTTGAGCCTTGCTCGATCAAGTTCTTAGTAGGAATAACATGTATAATATTGACTACCAATTTCATCCCAAACTGATGTATTCCCAACACGCATATTGTTTCTGACTGTTTTATTTTGTTTTTCTCTTCATACAAGAAGCACAAGCACAATGATTGAGTTCAAGGAATGAGTAAAATAGTAAACTTAATGGAGTGTACGTATGATGTTGTCAAACAACGGCCAGATCTTGGCTCGTCAAGATAATAATGTTCGAATACTGTATAGGAGCACCCCATTTGTAGTAATTTCGGGATTTCCAGGAAACTATTAATGAGGGAAATAATTGGAAAACTGAAGAATTGTATGAAATGCTACGGTAGAAAAATCCTGGTTGTTGAAAGGAAAAAAGAAAGAGCAGTCGTGCGTGGGGAGTATATAACACAAGAATTAATAACCTTCAAGTAAAAGTCGTGAGTGTAGCGAATCAAAAACCAGAAAATGAGACATATGCGCTCATAGTTAATGACACTTAGTATAATTAACCAGGCCGTTCCTTATTTGACACCACCGCCCTTCTTCATGTCACCAATCCGTGGCATCCCACAACTTTGATCTGAATGGACGGATGGAACCGGAATCAGCTCAAAAGTAGCGGGAGATGAAGAATTTGTGTAGAACTTTGAACGAAAACTAAAGCTTTGGTCACCGTTTCTCTTAGTGTCAGATGGGATGTAGCCAAAGCATGCGTCCCGTTTCACGGGTTAAGACTCTAGCGTAAGTGAGGAAGTACTCAACTCATGAAATATGGCAGCATTAGCAAAAGACATGATTTATGGGACTATAAATCTGGCATAGAGGCATGCAAGAGAAGAAGTGCATGCAAGAGGTCTAGCAGAGGTAAGGCAGAGCTATAAGGAAAACCCGTTCGATCACATTCCACAATTAACTAGTAGGATTGATCTTCTTGGGTCACGGGAGTGTTTGTTTTCACGCCAGCCACATTCACCGATCCGAGGGACTATCCATCCCGTCCGTCCGGTGCACTTTAGGAGCATCAAAGAGAGGAGGAGAAACAAATGATCGAAACACCTGCTTAAATCTAAGAAAAGTTGAACATCGCTTTTCCCTCCAAACTGGCTGGGTCTATAAATACGTAGAGGGGTGTGTTATACGTGTGCATTAACTACCTTGAGCTCTTAGCATTCTTGAACATTAAACACAAATTAGTTGTCCTAAGTCTACTAATACTTTTCAGAAAAATCATTTGACATAGAAGTAAGACTGCAAACCGGACAAACTGAAGGCCACAAACCACACCATTGCTCATCCATTCACCAAAATATTTACAATGTATATCTACTAGTATAGCTTTGTAATAAATGAACACCAGTTGGATATTCTAGCATTCTTTTTCACCTCAAATGAAGCTGACACAAGTTACATTGTCTGAACTTTGATATTACCAACAGTGGATGTTGATGGAAAAAAAATTAAGTATCCAATCCAAGTGGAGAAGAAAAGTGTTTAAGAGAACGGGCTGGGGCTGCTTGTTTGCCCGCGGCAGCGCTGCAGCCAAACATGATGCCGTGGGTTAAGGGTGAAGAACTGGAAATCAGGCGCTCATCGCCTCCATCTCCGTGGGAGACGGCGAAGTCAATATGGTGGTCAGTGCGAAAGCGGAAGACAAAGAAGATGAGATTTTATTAATAAAATAAATCACGGGTTAGTAGACTACTCCCTCCAGATCATAGCCATTAGCTAGATATGCAGTTTCTCCCCCCCTCGTTTAGGCGCCATCGCATTAGTTAACGTTTAATTAGCGTGTAAATGCCTCCTCCCGAGTCCTTCCTTTCATCTTGTGAACATGAGCAGCAACTGCCAACTGGGAACGGTAGCGTCTTTGACCAATGCATGCAGGAATAAACGCGGAGTTTATTGGGAAATTCCGTTAGGAAAAAAAAAGCCTAATCATGTCCGTTTGCCTCCCCTAATTAACAGCCCCAATTAACTCCGAAAATATAGGAGATTAGCATGTAACAGAGAAAGTAGTAAATTCACGAAATATGAGAGCTTTAGCAAAAAAAACATGATTTATAGGACTACTATGAATCCGGTTCATGTGATCCGTTTAGGATGATCCAGTAGTTAGGAAGCCCTGGAGCTGAAATATGGGAAGAAGTGCATGAATCAGTGTCTAGCGTAGGGAGGGCAGAAATATTACGAAAACACCGCTGTGATTATTCCTTGAATGGCTATGATCCCATTCCATAATTAACTAGTACGAATTGATCTCCTTGGATCACGGGAGCATCTGTTTTCACGGTCAATGTGTTTTCCTGGAATGGCTATGATCCTATTCCATAATTAACTAGTACGAATTAATCTCCTGGAGTCACGGAAGCATTTGTTTTCACGGCAGGCAGGTCACCGATCCGAGGCACTGTTCATCTGATCCGTCCGTAGTTTTCTCCGGAGCAGCAAACAAAAGAGGAGAAACCAAGGATTGAAACACCCGCTTAAATATGTGAAAAATTTAGACCTCTCTCTTCCCTCCAAAACGGCCAACCTTGTCTATAAATACATAGAGGGGTCTAGCCAACGCGTGCGTCGTGTGTGACGACTTAGACTTTGACTCTTGCTCGGAGAGGAGAGGAGAGGGTGGGCGAGATCTTGTTGCCGAGACGATGGATCGAGTAGGTAATCAATCGATCCTCCGTTTGTTCTCGCCTTTTTATTTTTTCAGTTGGTAGCACGTGGAACGAATGAATCAAGCCATTGGTAGTTTCTCCTTGGAAGCAGACAGATGGCGGAGAAGAGGCCGGGTCGATGAATGCGCAGAGATGAGGGCCGGGTTGGCTGGTGAGAGCCGACTGAGAGCCGACGCGAGCAGCCGTACGTGTTGGTGGTCGACCACCTTGCATCTGAATCCATGCCATGCAGAGCCGAGGTCATCTCGCGAAGACGCGAACCAGCACATGCAGCAGGTATTTTGTTTTAAATCGTGAATCTGAATCCATGCTTTCTTCTGTGTTTCGGTTTGATTCCTAGCCAGCGCCTTTTGTTTTGTAGATCTACTAGCTAGCTTCATCGTAATAATAAAGAATAGATTGGTGTAGGAATCGACAAGTGCATAGGTGTACGATCGTTTATACGGCCAGTATCCAAGCACTGATCGAAATAAAGCAACGGAGAAAAAAAAAACGAGGAGAAAAAACGGTTCCAGCATGATGCGGGATTTGGGGTAAAGGCGAGATGGGTAGAGGGGGCGATCCGCGTGAAGCGGGATGCTAGCCGTCGGGCCCCGTGCCGTCATTCCTAGGCGCGCTCAAAGCGCTCGAGTCGCTGGACCTCTCCTTCAACGCGCTTACCGGCGCCATCCCGGCGTCCCTCGGCGCGCCCCCGCGCCTCATCAGTGTCGACCTCAGCCGCAACCGCCTCACCGGCCGCATCCCGCCGCTGCTCCTCAGCAAGGCCGGGCCGCAGGCCTTCCTGTCGCTCTCGCACAATAACCTGTCCGGCGGCATCCCGGCCGAGTTCGCCGCCGTGAACTTCGAGCAGATCGACCTGTCGCGGAACCAGCTGACAGGCGACGCCTCGCTGCTGTTCGGCCGGGGAGATGACGACAAGCCAGTGCTGGATTCCGCGGACCTGTCGCGCAACGCCCTGAGCTTCAACATGTCCGGGCTGCGGCTGACTAGGCGGCTGGACTCGCTGGACCTCAGCCACAACATGATCTACGGCGGCATCCCGGCGGTGGTGGCCAACCTCACGAACCTGCAGGTGTTCAACGTCAGCTACAACCGGCTCTGCGGCGCGGTGCCGGTGGGCGCGGCGGCGGGTACGATCTGTACTCCTTCGCGCACAACAAGTGTCTCTGTGGTGCCCCGCTACCTGATGCGTGCCGTTGATTACAGACTGCGACTAGCAGTCTAACACTCGTGAATCACGATCCGTCTACCTATCAAGCTAGAGTCGGTAAGTGTAAGCAAGGCTCATTTTGCTCTGATCTGCTGACACACTAAACCATAAGTGATAATATATACTGGATCAGCAACAATGGGTGAAGAATATATGCTGTTGTAATTCTTTTAAGTTTAGAGAAGAAAGTTGTTGCAATAATGTTTTAATTTAGTGCCCCAACATGCGAAAATACTCTGGAGAACCTGGCAACGAGCGAAGAGCCTCGTTTATGAATTCAAGATCTGTGCTGTATTTTGATTTTACCTTGCATGCATTTAAGGAAAATTTAATTATTGTAGCCTCATATTGACTAAGGAACCCTTTCAATTCCTAACAATATTCACATACAGTCCATCTCAAAGCTTAAGGTTTTGTTTTCAAAAGACAAACCAAGTAAAGTTTGACCAAACGTTTAGACAAATCTATCAACAAATATACTATTTTATAAATATTACATAAAAATATATTTCATTATCTATCTAATGATATTATTATGTTTTACATGTTAATGTTTTTTGGTATAAACTTAGTCAAAGTTAACCTAGTTTGACTTTCTAAAAATAATATAAGCTTCAGATGGATGTAGTACTAATTAACATAAGCCACACATATCCTATAGCTAATTGATGAGCAGCAATGTTGAGCACACGAGCAGGTACATGCTGAAATTCACACGAAGAAAACAAAAAAAGAAGGGTTTTGTAAGTTAAATGCCGATGCCTCTTTTACTTGCAGAGGTGTACACAGGAGCAACAGACACTATTATTCGCGATGACTCAGGTGCCTTCATTGCTTATAGCAATTGTAGTACACCACCAGTTTCCTAACATTTCTTCGGCTGAAGCAATGGCTCTCCGAGATGGCTTGCTACTCGCAGGGGAAGTGGGATATACCAAACTTTAGGTCACTAGTGATCGCATGGAGGTTGTCTCGACCATGCTTGATGGAGGTAATTCTATTGGTGCAGCGGAAACTATGAGTACGTACTTTGACTACATGTGTAGAATCCATGCATACTCTACCGTGATAGGCGGGCGGGGGGGCATGCCGTCTGGATGGAGGATCCGCCAACATCTTTCAGCTCCTCACAAACGTGGCTTTCCCTCAAAGTAAAAAAGCATTAAGGACTACATGTTCATCCTCAAACTTGATGTATATAGTTCGTAGTTTTTGAGCAACCCTTAATTTTTTTCGAACTTTTGGCCTCCATGGCGTGCATGCTCCCTTAATTTCATGCATATCATCCTAGTTGATGTATTCGTTGCCTACATGATGCTAGATATGAGTACGTACTTTGACTACATGTGTCTATGCATGCATGGAGCAGTCCCATGCACGTACCTCTTGCCGTGTTAGAATCCATGCAAATGTCACGTGTATTCCTAACTGTTGATCCATCCACAAATTAATGTAGCTAGTTTTCTGATCATGCATGCATGGAAATTTTGGTCATGTTAATTCGGTAAGCCCTAGTGGTAGACATGATGGGCACGAAGATGCAAACGTAGAAACATAGCAAAAAAAAACCGGATGAAATTCGACCTTTTTTGTCGTCATGTTTTTGTAGTCATCAACAATATTGGTGATGTGCAACTTCAGTTGCGTCTTTTCATATTCTATTTTCTGCTTAGATTCTTCGATGTCCGTCAAGGACTCCTCCATCTTCCTTATCTTCTCGTGATCTAACTCAAGCTCATCTTCCACCCTTTTTCTTTTGGTCAATTGTGAATTCTAATTCTTGTAAAATAGCCATCTTCCCATCTTCAAAATGCTTCAATAAGGATTGCCAACTACAAGCACCACATGCATCAACATTGTATCCTATAGATTTAAATATAATAAAAACAAATTGGTTTAGTTTAGAAAAACAAAAAAATTGGCAAACCCTGGGTACTTTACCGTGTCCGAGTCGTAGTCAGCCCCGGTGGTGAGTCATGTGGAGGTGTTGTCCGTGGTAGAGCATGTGGCCATGGATAACGTCGATCTACGATGCAGAGGTCGCGAAAGAGCAGTCTTGACGGCCGCCGGTCTTCTCCACGACTAGACCTGGCCTCATAGGGAAATAGGCTTGGGGCCTCGGTTCCAGCCACGCCTAGCTCCATGGCGTTCGATCTCCGTCGGCTCACTCTGCTCCAGCCGGAAACGATCATGAATCGGCGGCGGGGTCGAAATGGTTGTGGCCTGATTCCGGCGACAGCAACCGCTAGCGAGAGTAGCATAGTGGGGGAAGAGGGGGAGGGTAATTTATCCTATTTTCAGAGAATCCGTGAAAGAATAAAACTAGAATCTGGTCGGTTCATTTTATTCTGGCCATTTAGCCGTGCACCTACCAAACCGAATTAGCTAGTAGCTTCACCTCCCATGTTTGCGTGCAAAACCAACGAAAGTTAGCCAACAAGTAAATAAGCTAGCTAATCAACAAATGCTAACATATCAATTCAAAATGTTGGCATGAACTCTCCTATTCTCTGCACGTTCACATTGTAGATCAAATAAATAGTTGCATAAAGCTATCACAACTCCTCCTCCAGACAATTAGAATTCAGTTGCATCACAAGCCTGGTCGATCATGCTAGCTAAGATCCATAGATTACAGACCATGAAACTCTTAGGAGACACTTACTGGAACACTGCTGATAGTACTCCCTCCGTCTCAGTTTATTAGTCTTCCCCGTATCTTTAGGTCGCCAATTTGACCTATATAATCTAAATTATATAATGCAAAAATTATATCATTAGAAAATAGAACATCTAAATTTTTAATGATATAATTTTTATAACATATAACTAATGATAACTTGATCAAATTTGTGACCTAGGGGTACGCGCACGCCTAATAAACCGTGAGAGAAGAAGTACCGTAGATTCTCCTCTGGAGCATTATGACAAAGGATGCATTGTACAGTTCATTCAATTTCGTGTACTACTGAATGGATATTACAGTAGGCATGTAAGCAATCATGTTCCATATATATAAGCCGTTGTGCAACATCGCGGTGGCAGCAGCCGGAGACAGTCGGAGTTCCGTACACTTGCGGCTGTCAAACCCGACGTCAATATGGTATGTGTAAAAGTAAGCATGCCCGAGTTAAAGAGAACAATTTTGCCGTAACCAACCCGATCGGGGATTTTCACTTTATACACACAAAGAGGATTAAAAACTTACACGGCAAGCTAGATCCACTACGTACAGGAAAACGATTAGGTGCCGACGGCCAGAAGATACGTCGACGGCCATTTATCAGGGTCGTCGGCACATATCCTGGAACCATGCATGCGCCCACTGAAGAAACCGTCGGCGTAACTAGGCCGCCGGCGTAGCTACAGCTATGCCGACGGCCACCATCGATGTAACTTAGCCGTCGGCGTAGATCCAGGGGTGCCAACGGCCACCGTCGGTGTAACCAAGCCGTCGGCACAGGTACAGAACATGTGTTCTTCCCATTAACGGTCGGTAGACGGCGTTATAGTTGTGCCGACGGCTAGGCCGTCGGCATATCTCACATATCTTTTCCCACTTTTATGTTTCCTCTTTAATTTTAACTAGGTAAATACATATGCCTTGCTAAGGATTAAAAGCTACATTCCATTGACAAAAAGATCATCTACAAGTACTATAACATGTAACTCAGGTAGCATTGTTTTTATCGACATTTTAATAAATGCACAAGTAAACAAAAAATTAAAGTGCATGTACTCCTATAGAACGTAAAATATTCATCTAATATTTGTGAGAATGCGAATTAAACTTGTTATTATTCTTATTACATGATATGAACTATGCGCTGGATCTAATAATGGACCCCTGGTGGGAATCCCCCAAAACTTGTGTGTACACAACTATGGCGGGATGTTGCTGGATCCAATAATGGACCCCTGGTTGTCCAGCTTCACGCACATGCGCTGACGACACTTAGGCAGTTCCAGGACATATAGGGGGAACTCTTCGATGGGTGAACCGGAGGGAATCGTGAGATAGTATGGATACATATACTTGCCACCACATGCTCCTATGACCTAACCAAGCCCAAATGAAGGCATAATGCCACTGGGGCACCGCCGCCATGGTGTAGTCAATGTTGTAGACCGCGCGGTCAACGGATTAGGGTTTCTCTGGATGCCGCACCTCGGAGGGTGGGAATGCCCCCAAAACTTGTGTGTGTCCATGTGGTGTGTACACAAGTGTGGCGGGATGTCGTTGGATCCAATAATGGACCCATGGGGTTGTCCGGCTTCACGCACATGCGCTGACGGTACTTAGGCAGTTTCAGGACGTATAGGGGAACTCCCCGATGGGGGAACCAGAGGGAATCTTGAGATAGTATGGATCCATATCCTTGCCACCACATGTCCCTATGACTTAACCAAGCCCAAATGAAGGCATAATGCCACCGGGGCACCGCCGCCAGGGTGTAGTCAATGCTGTACCGCGGTCAACAGATTAGGGTTTCTCTGGATGCCGCACCTCGGAGGGTGGGAATGCCCCCAAAACATGTGTGTGTCCACGTGGTGTGTACACAGTGTGGCAGGATGTCGTTAGATCCAATAATGGACCCATGGGGTAGTCCGGCTTCACGCACATGCGCTGACGGCACTTAGGCGGTTCCAGGACGTATAGGTGGAACTCCCGGGGTGAACCGGAGGAATCTTGAGATAGTATGGATCCATATCCTTGCCACCACATGTCCCTATGACCTAACCAAGCCAAAATGAAGGCATAATGCCACCGGGGCACCGCCGCCAGGGTGTAGTCAATGTTGTAGACCACGCGGTCAATGGATTAGGGTTTCTCTGGATGCCGCACCTCGGAGGGTGGGGATGCCCCCAAAACTTGTGTGTGTCCACATGGTGTGTACACAAGTGTGTTGGGATGTTGTTGGATCCAATAATGGACACATGGGGTTGTCCGGCTTCACACACATGCGATGACGGCACTTAGGCAGTTCCAGGACGTATAGGGGGAACTCCTCGATAGGGGAACCGGAGGGAATCTTGAGATAGTATGGATCCATATCCATGCCACGACATGTCCCTATGACCTAACCAAGCCCAAATGAAGGCATAATTCCACCGGGGCACCGCCGCCAGGGTGTAGTCAATGTTGTAAACCATGCGGTCAACGGATTAGGGATTCTCTAGATGCCGCACCTTGGAGGGTGGGAATCCCCCAAAACTTGTGTGTACACAAGTGTGGCGGGATGTTGCTGGATCCAATAATGGACCCCTAGTTGTCCGGCTTCACACACATGCACAGACGACACTTAGGCAGTTCCAGGACATATAGGGGGAACTCCTTGATGGGGTGAACCGGACGGAATCTTGAGATAGTATGGATCCATATCCTTGCCACGACATGTCCCTATGACCTAAACAAGCCCAAATGAAGGCATAATGCCACCGGGGCACCGCCGCCAGGGTGTAGTCAATGTTGTAGACCGTGCGGTCAACGGATTAAGGTTTCTCTGGATGCCGCACCTCGGAGGGTGAGAATGCCCCCAATACTTGTGTGTGTCCATGTGTGTTGGAGATATGCCCAAGAGGCAATAATAAAAGTGGTTATTATATATATCTTTATGTTTATGATAAATGTTTATATACCATGCTATAATTGTATTAACTGAAACATTGATACATGTGTGATATGTAAACAACAAAGAGTCCCTAGTAAGCCTCTTAACTAGCTTGTTGATTAATAGATGATTAGTTTCATAATCATGAACATTGGATGTTATTAATAACAAGGTTATATCATTGTATGAATGATGTAATGGACACACCCAATTAAGCGTAGCATAAGATCACGTCATTAAGTTATTTGCTATAAGCTTTCAATACATAGTTACCTAGTATGACCATGAGATCATGTAAATCACTTATACCGGAAAGGTACTTTGATTACATCAAACGCCACTGCGTAAATGGGTGGTTATAAAGGTGGGATTAAGTATCCGGAAAGTATGAGTTGAGGCATATGGATCAACAGTGGGATTTGTCCATCCCGATGACGGATAGATATACTCTGGGCCCTCTCGGTGGAATGTCGTCTAATGTCTTGCAAGCATATGAATAAGTTCATAAGAGACCACATACCACGGTGAGTAAAGAGTACTGGAGACGAGGTTGAACAAGGTATAGTGTGATACCGATGATCAAACCTCGGACAAGTAAAATATCGCGTGACAAAGGGAATTGGTATCGTATGTGAATGGTTCATTCGATCACTAAAGTCATCGTTGAATATGTGGGAGCCATTATGGATCTCCAGAGCTCGCTATTGGTTATTGGTCGGAGTGAGTACTCAACCATGTCCGCATAGTTCGCGAACCGTAGGGTGACACACTTAAAGTTGGATGTTGAAATGGTAGAACTTGAATATGGAATGGAGTTCGAATATTTTTCGGAGTCCCGGATGTGATCCCGGACATCACGAGGAGTTCCGGAATGGTCCGGAGAATAAGATTCATATATAGGATGTCATTTTATGTGAATAAAATGATGCGGAAGGTTCTATGGAAGGTTCTAGAAGGTTCTAGAAAAGTCCGGAAGAAACCACCAAGGAAGGTGGAGTCCACATGGGACTCCTCCATGGCCGGCCAACCTAGTGGGGAGGAGTCCCAAGTGGACTCCGGGGGCCCACCCCTATGGAAGGTGGAATTCCCACCTCTAGTGGGAATCCTAGCTTGGGGTTTCCCCATATGGAAGGTTTTGGGTTCGGGTCTTATTCGAAGACTTGTAGTCCAACACTTGGGGCTTCCACCTATATATGAGGGCCAAGGAGGGGGCCGGCCACACCAAAGCCACAAGCTTGGCCGCCCCCATAGTGGCCGGCCACCCCCTCTCCCCAAACCCTAGCGCCCCTCCTCCACCATATCCCGCACGCTTAGCGAAGCTCCGCCGGATTTCTCCACCGCCACCGACACCACGCCGTCGTGCTGTCGGATTCAAGAGCTACTACTTCCGCTGCCCGCTGGAACGGGAGGTGGACGTCGTCTTCATCAACAACCGAACGTGTGACCGAGTACGGAGGTGCTGCCCGTTCGTGGCGCCGAAACCGATCGTGATCAAGATCTTCTACGCTTTTGCAAGCGGCAAGTGAACGTCTACCGCAGCAACAAGAGCCTCCTCTTGTAGGCTTTGGAATCTCTTCAAGGTGAGTCTTGACAATCCCTCGTTGCTACCGTCTTCTAGATTGCATCTTGGCTTGGATTGCGTGTTCGCCGTAGGAAAATTTTTGTTTTCTATGCTACGTTATCCTACATGGTATCGAGCCGTGTCTATGCATAGATGGTTGCACGAGTAGAACACAATGGTTTGTGGGCGTTGATGCTCTTGTTATCTTTAGTTGAGTACTTTGCATCTTTGTGGCATAGTGGGATGAAGCGGCTGGGCTAACTTTACATGACCGCGTTCATGAGATTTGCTCCACGCTTGACATGCAACTTGTATTGCATAAGTGGCTTTGCGGGTGTCTGTCTCTCCTACTATAGTGAAGATTCAATTTACTCCTCTATTGAAAACACTAGTATCACCGTTGTGGTTCATGTTCGTAGGTAGATTGGATCTTACTCAAAACCCTAAACCACGTAAAATATGCAAACCAAATTAGAGAACGTCTAACTTGTTTTTGGGTTTGGTGATGTGATATGGCCATAATGTGATGATGAATATGTATGAGATGATCATTATTGTATTGTGGCAACCGGAGCCTTATGGTTGTCTTTAAATTTCATGTTGAGTAGTATTTCAAAGTAGTTGTAATAGTTGCTACATGGAGGACGATCATGAAGACGGCGCCATTGACCTTGGTGCTTTCGACGATGATGGAGATCATGCCCGTTGATGATGGAGATCATGTCCACGCTTTGGAGATCAAGATCAAAGGCGCAAAGACAAAAGGGCCATATCATATCACATATGAATGCATGTGATGTTAATCCTTTTATGCATCTTATTTTGCTTAGATCGCGACGGTAGCATTATAAGATGATCCCTCTCACTAAAATCTCAAGATAATAAAGTGTTCATCCTTAGTAGCACCGTTATCAAGTCTTGTCGTTTCGAAGCATCTCGTGATGATCGGGTGTGATAGATTCAATAAGTACATACAACGGTGCAAGACAGTTTTGCACATGCGGATACTAAGGTGGCCTTGACGAGCCTAGCATGTACAGACATGGTCTCGGACACGTGATACCGAAAGGTAGAGCATGAATCATATGATTGATATGATGAACACTTTGAGTGTTCGCCATTGAAATCACACCTTTTCTCGTGATGATCGGGTTTAGGTGCGGTAGATTTGGTTCGTGTGATCACTAAGACAATGCGAGGGATATTGTTTTGAGTGGGAGTTCACCTAGATTTTTAATTATGTTGAATTAAAATTTGAACTCAATTTGTCATAAACTTAGTCTAAACTATTGCAAATATGTTGTGGATATGGCGTCCCCAATCAATTTTAACCAGTTCCTAGAGAAAGAAAAACTTAAGAGCAACGGTAGCAACTTCACCGGGTTCCGTCATGTGAGGATCTTCCTCAATGGCGGAAATCTGCAATATGTGCTTGATGCACCGCTAGGTGATCCTCCAGCAGAAACCGATGAAGTAAAGAATGTTTACGCAACTCGGAAAACTCGGTACTCTCAAGTTCAGTGTGCCATCTTATGCGTCTGAATCCGATCTTCAAAAACGTTTTGAGCACCACGATCCTCATGAGTTGATGAAAGAGTTGAAGACTATTTTGAAACTCATGCGGCCGTGGAATGCTATGAAGCATCGAAACACTTTTTCAGTGTGATGGAAGAAGGCAGCTCCATTAGTGAGCACATGCTCGTTATGACCGGGCATGCGAAGAAACTCATGACTTGGGAATAGTGATTCCTAACAGACGGGATTAATCGTGTCCTTCAATCACTGCCACCAAGTTACAAGAACTTTGTGATGAATTACAATATGCAGAACATGAACAAGGAGTTTCCTGAACTCTTTGGCATGTTGCTGAGATTGAGATTAAGAAAGAGCACCAAGTGTTGATGGTCAACAAGACCACCAGTTTCAAGAAACAGGGCAAGTCTAAGGGAAAATTCAAGAAGGGTGGCAAGAAAGCTGCCACACCTCCTATGAAACCTAAGAACGCCCTAAGCGTGCTGATTGCTACTGCAAAGAGAAGGGACACTGGAAGCGTAATTGCTCCAAGTATTTGGCGGATCTGAAGAGCGGCCTTGTCAAGAAGAAGAAAGAAGGTATATCGATATACATGTTATAGATGTTCATTTCACTTGGTTCTCGTTCTAGTACCTGGGTATTTGATACTGGTTCGGTTGCTCATATTTGTAACTCGAAAGGAAAAGAATAAACGACAACTGCTGAAAGATGAAGTGACGATGCGCGTTGAAACGGATCCAAGGTCAATGTGATCGCATCGGGACACTTCCTCTACATCTACCTTCGGGATTAGTTTTAAGCCTAAATAATTGTTATTATGTACCCGCGTTGAGCATGAACATTATATCAGGATCTTGTTTAATGCAAGACGGTTATTCATTCAAGTCTGAGAATAATGGTTGTTCTATCTTTATGAATAATATCTTTTATGGTCGAGCACCTGAAAAGAATGGCTTATTTCTATTAGATCTCGATAGTAGTGATACACATATACATAACATTGATGCTAAGCGAATTAAATTGAATGATAATTCTACTTATATGTGGCACTGTCGTCTTGGTCATATTGGAGTGAAACGCATGAAGAAACTCCATGATGGATTACTTGAATCACTTGACTTTGAGTCACTTGATAGATGCGAAGCATGTCTGATGGGAAAAATGACTAAAACTCCATTCTCGGTATGATGGAGCGAGCTACGACTTATTGGAAATCATACATACAGATGTGTGTGGACCAATGAGTGTAGCATCGCGCGGTGGTTATCATTATGTTCTAACCTTCACAGATGATTTGAGTAGATATGGGTATATCTATTTAATGAAACATAAATCCGAAACTTTCGAGAAGTTTAAGGAATTCCAAAGTGAAGTAGAAAATCAACGTAACAAGAAGATTAAATTTCTACGATCTGATCGCGAGGTGAATATCTAAGTTATGAGTTTGGCATGCATTTAAAGAAATGCGAATACTTTCACAATTGACACCACCGGGAACACCACAACGAAACGGTGTGTCCGAACGTCGTAATCGAACTCTCTTAGATATGGTTCGTTCTATGATGTCTCTTCTGATTTGTTATCATTTTGGAGTTATGCATTAGAGAGACCGCATTCACTTTAAATAGAGCACCATCAAAATCCGTTGAAACGACGCCGTATGAATTATGGTTTAATAAGAAACCTAAGTCGTTCCTAAAAGTTTGGGGTTGCGAAGCCTATGTAAAAAGTTACAACCGGACAAGCTAGAACCCAAAGCGGAGAAATGCGTCTTCATAGGATACCCTAAGGAAACTATAGGGTACACTTTCTATCACGATCCGAAGGCAAGATCTTTGTTGCTAAGAACGGAACCTTTCTTGAGAAAGAATTTCTCACTAAAGAAGTGACTGGAAGAAAAGTAGAACTCGATGAGATTGAAGAATCTACTGTTGATCGTATAGCGACGGAAAATGTTCTGTACCTACACCGACAACAGAGGAAGCTAATGATAATGATCATGAAACTTCAAATGAGACAGCTACTGAACCTCGCAGATCGACAAGGGATCGTGCCACTCCATTGGTATGATCCTTGTCTAAATGTCATGATTGTGGATAACAATGATGAAGACCCTGCGACGTATGAAGAAGCGATGATGAGCCCGATTCCAACAAATGGCAAGAAGCCATGAAATCCGAAATGGGATCCATGTATGATAACAAAGTATGGACTTTGGTAGACTTACCTGATAGCCGCAAGGCTGTCGAGAATAAATGGATCTTCAAAAGAAAAACAGATCTGATGGTAATATTTCTATAAAGCTCGACTTGTCGCAAAGGGTTTCCGACAAATTCAAGGTGTTGACTACGATGAGACTTTCTCACTGAAGCTAAAATCTGTGAGGATTTTGTTAGCAATAGCTGCATTTTTCGATTATGAGATTTGGGATGGATGTCAAAACGGCGTTCCTTAATGGAGACATTGAGGAAGAGTTGTATATGGTACAACCCAAAGGTTTTGTCGATCCTAAAAATGTTGACAAAGTATGCAAACTTCAGCGTTCAATCTATGGACTGAAGCAAGCATCGAGAAGTTGGAACCGACGTTTTGATAAGGTGATCAAAGACTTCGGGTTTATACAGTGTCATGGAGAGGCCTGTATTTACAAGAAAGTGAGTGGGAGCTCTGTAGCGTTCGATATTATATGTAGATGACATATTATTGATTGGGAATGATATAGAACTATTAAGCAGTGTAAAGGGTTATTTGAATAATAGTTTTTCAATGAAAGACCTTGGTGAAGCATCATACATATTAGGCATCAAGATTTATAGAGATAGATCAAGACGTCTAATAGGGCTATCACAGAGTACATACCTGGACAAGATTCTGAAGAAGTTTAGAATGGACGAAAGTAAGAAAGGATTCTTACCTATGTTACCAGGCAAGGTCTTGAGTAAGACTCAAGGACCGGCTACGAAGAAAGAGAAAGGATGAGTCGGATCCCCTATGCCTCGGCAGTAGGCTCTATCATGTATGCCATGCTATGTACAAGACCGGATATAGCACATGCTGTTAGTTTGACTAGCAGATATCAAAGTGATCCAGGAATGGAACACTGGACAGCGGTCAAGAATATCCTGAAGTACTTGAAAAGAACTAAGGATATGTTTCTTTGTTATGGAGGTGACCAAGAGCTCGTTGTAACAAGTTACACCGATGCAAGTTGGAACACGATCCTGATGACTCTAAGTCACAATCTGGTACGTGTTTATATTGAATGGCGAGGTGGGCAAGCTCGAAGCACACGGTGGCAAAATCCTCAACAGAATCGGAGTACATAGCGGCTTCGAGGCTTCATCGAAGCGGTATGGATGAAGAGGTTCATTGTAGAGCTCGGTGTGGTTCCTAGTGCATTGGACCCATTTGTCATCTACTGTGATAACATGGGTGCCAATGCACAAGAGCCAAGGTCACACAAGAGGCTGAAGCATATCAAGCTGCGTTACCACTCGATTCGCGAATACATCGAAGATGGAGAAGTAAAGATTTGCAAAGTACACACTGATCTGAATGTAGCAGATCCGTTGACTAAAGCTCTCCCTAGGGCAAAGCATGACCAACACCAGAATGCCATGGGTGTTAGGTATATTACAATGTAATCTAGATTATTGACTCTAGTGCAAGTGGGAGACTGTTGGAGATATGCCCAAGAGGCAATAATAAAAGTGGTTATTATATATATCTTTATGTTTATGATAAATGTTTATATACCATGCTATAATTGTATTAACTGAAACATTGATACATGTGTGATATGTAAACAACAAAGAGTCCCTAGTAAGCCTCTTAACTAGCTTGTTGATTAATAGATGATTAGTTTCATAATCATGAACATTGGATGTTATTAATAACAAGGTTATATCATTGTATGAATGATGTAATGGACACACCCAATTAAGCGTAGCATAAGATCACGTCATTAAGTTATTTGCTATAAGCTTTCAATACATAGTTACCTAGTCCTTATGACCATGAGATCATGTAAATCACTTATACCGGAAAGGTACTTTGATTACATCAAACGCCACGTAAATGGGTGGTTATAAAGGTGGGATTAAGTATCGGAAAGTATGAGTTGAGGCATATGGATCAACAGTGGGATTTGTCCATCCCGATGACGGATAGATATACTCTGGGCCCTCTCGGTGGAATGTCGTCTAATGTCTTGCAAGCATATGAATAAGTTCATAAGAGACCACATACCACGGTACGAGTAAAGAGTACTTGTCAGGAGACGAGGTTGAACAAGGTATAGTGTGATACCGATGATCAAACCTCGGACAAGTAAAATATCGCGTGACAAAGGGAATTGGTATCGTATGTGAATGGTTCATTCGATCACTAAAGTCATCGTTGAATATGTGGGAGCCATTATGGATCTCCAGATCCCGCTATTGGTTATTGGTCGGAGTGAGTACTCAACCATGTCCGCATAGTTCGCGAACCGTAGGGTGACACACTTAAAGTTGGATGTTGAAATGGTAGAACTTGAATATGGAATGGAGTTCGAATATTTTTCGGAGTCCCGGATGAGATCCCGGACATCACGAGGAGTTCCGGAATGGTCCGGAGAATAAGATTCATATATAGGATGTCATTTTATGTGAATAAAATGATGCGGAAGGTTCTATGGAAGGTTCTAGAAGGTTCTAGAAAAGTCCGGAAGAAACCACCAAGGAAGGTGGAGTCCACATGGGACTCCACCTCATGGCCAACCCTAGTGGGGAGGAGTCCCAAGTGGACTCCCCCTAGGGGGCCGCCACCCCCTATGGAAGGTGGAATTCCCACCTCTAGTGGGAATCCTAGCTTGGGAAGGTTTCCCACCATATGGAAGGTTTTGGGTTTCTTATTCGAAGACTTGTAGTCCAACACTTGGGGCTTCCACCTATATAGAGGGCCAAGGGGAGGGGGCCACACCAAAGCCACAAGCTTGGCCGCCCCATAGTGGCCGGCCACCCCCTCCCCAAACCCTAGCGCCCGCTCCTCCACCATATCCCGCACGCTTAGCGAAGCTCCGCCGGATTTCTCCACCGCCACCACGCACCACGCGTTGTCGGATTCAAGAGGAGCTACTACTTCCGCTGCGGAACGGGGAGGTGGACGTCGTCTTCATCAACAACCGAACGTGTGACCGAGCACGGAGGTGCTGCCCGTTCGTGGCGCCGAACCGATCGTGATCAAGATCTTCTACGCGCTTTGCAAGCGGCAAGTGAACGTCTACCGCAGCAACAAGAGCCTCCTCTTGTAGGCTTTGGAATCTCTTCAAGGGTGAGTCTTGACAATCCCCTCGTTGCTACCGTCTTATAGATTGCATCTTGGCTTGGATTGCGTGTTCGCCGTAGGAAAATTTTTGTTTTCTATGCTACGTTATCCTACAATGTGGTGTGTACACAAGTGTAGCGGGATGTCGCTGGATCCAATAATGGACCCATGGGGTTGTCCGGCTTCGCGCACATGCGCTGACGACACTTAGGCAGTTCCAGGACGTATAGGGGGAACTCCCCGATGGGGGAACCAGAGGGAATCTTGAAATAGTATGGATCCATATCCTTGCCACCACATGTCCCTATGACCTAACCAAGCCCAAATGAAGGCATAATGCCACCGGGGCACCGCCGCCAGGATGTAGTCAATGTTGTAGACCGCGCGGTCAACGGATTAGGGTTCTGGATGGTGCACCTGGAGGGTGGGAATCTCCTAAAACTTGTGTCCACGTGGTGTGTACACAAGTGTGGCGGGATGTTGCTGGATCCAATAATGGAGCCCTGGTTGTCTGGCTTCACGCACATGCGCTGACGACACTTAGGCAGTTCTAGGACATATAGGAGGAACTCCCCGATGGGGTAAACCGGAGGGAATCTTGAGATAGCATGGATCCATATCCTTGCCAC
Organism: Lolium multiflorum; assembly: GCA_030979885.1. Taxonomy (NCBI): domain Eukaryota; kingdom Viridiplantae; phylum Streptophyta; class Magnoliopsida; order Poales; family Poaceae; genus Lolium; species Lolium multiflorum. The sequence goes on along the minus strand of CM061752.1, from coordinate 46,127,378 downwards.
CACATGTCTCTATGACCTAACCAAGCCCAAATGAAGGCATAATGCCACCGGGGCACCGCCGTCAGGGTGTAGTGAATGTTGTAGACCGCGCGGTCAACAGATTAGGGTTTCTCTGGATGCCGCACCTCGGAGGGTGGGAATGCCCCCAAACTTGTGTGTGTCCACATGGTGTGTACACAAGTGTGGCGGGATGTCGTTGGATCCAATAATGGACCCATGGGATTGTCCGGCTTCACGCCCATGCGCTGATGGCACTTGCGCAGTTCCAGGACGTATAGGTGGAACTCCCCGATGGGGTGAACAGGACGACCAACTAGAGTCACTGACTGCAACCATAGAGGCATAGACGTTTCTTCTCCTTCGCCCATAAATTAGAAGAGCATTCCACTCCCTTCATGTATCTCACAATCTCATATTACTCCGGCCTTCTATTTCCTGTAACGGACCCAACTCTTTGGCAATTATTTCTCTTTTACCGGACGCACCACACCCTTTTTAATCCTCTCTTTCACAGCCTGGGAGTCAGACTCTAAGCCTGCTCTTGTGTCTTCTCTCCACATCATCAAATTTGTTGGAATTTCTTCCATGAGTAGAAGGACATGCGATCGATGGAAAGAGCGGCGTATGTATTGGATCTGGGCACTGCTTGGTCGGGGAAGAGATCCGGCTGGCGAAAGTGCAGCGCCAACTCGAACATGAAGGACACGATGTTATGCGTAGGAGCAGCTACCACCAGTCCAATGATCTCCCCCATGAACTCCTGGAGCGGTAGAACTTCCAGATAAGACTTTTTTTTGTTTCTCTACCTTCCCACCAGGGCTGACACCAGTCAAAAAATAATCAGAACAGGCTAACAATAATGCAGGGTCTGGGAGTTATGGCCTAGGTGAAGGATAAGAAATTTCCTTATAAGCAATTATGTTTCTGGGAGCTTTTTACATGCATGTGTCCCTACTTTTTCCTTATAAGAAACCATCAGTGTACAGACTATCCCTCCTCTCTTTTATTTACTCATGTTCTATGTATTTTCTGCAGCTCTGTTTGTAGTAGTTTTAGGTGTATTTCTTTCTAGCAGTCGTTCCGTGAGAGAACGGACATGTCTACATCAGTTAATTTGTTTGGTCCAACAAGTATGTTCGTATGTATTCTACACGCATTTTCTAACCGTCACTCTGTATTCTGCGTTGCCAAATGATACACTTTACATGGGTTGTTTACTATGGTTAAAGAATTGTCATGCTCACCTAGAATTGTAGTGCCTACTACAACTTTCTTCCAGTGGCTCATATCTTCATGCCAAATGATTGTTACATTCTTGCATGCTAACCAAAGGTCATTTCATATCTTCAAAATTTCAGAATGATAGTACCACATTTTATGTATATACAAAAATCATCTATCATTTCCGCAGCAACGCGCGGGGTGTCAACTAGTTTTAATTAACAGGTACATCCATGAGAATTATTTTTTTATTAATATGGCTCCTACTATTTCTTTTTTGCGGGAAGGGAAAATATATTAGAGCAACAGTCTTACAGAGAGGTCCACAAGAAACAACAAAAATACAACCAAGCCCCTCTGGACTTCGAAGTCAACGACGACGAGGACGAGTCGACGGCGCACCGGATCCGCCATTGCTCCACTTCTGGCTTGGATTGGGAGCAACCCCCTCGCGGCCGGGAAGTCGCCGGACAGCGGCCCGTGAAGACCTGCACCCAGCGCCGCCGTCAACTTCGCGAAGCTCCAAAACACCTTCACCTCCATCTTCAACAGCAACCAGATCGGCCGCCTCCGATCTGGACAGGGGACAGAGAGCCCGCTCGATCCGAGGATCTCCGAGCTCGAGGGAGACGCGTGCTGGGCAGCGGAACTCCGAGAAGCGCCACCACCGAAGGGGCAAAGCACCGTCACCAACAACCGCATCGCCGGCACCACTACCTCCTCTACACCGACGAGAAAAACCCTAGGGGATCCTACACATATGTACAACCGCGAATCGGGGATTCCCCGACCTCCCGCCGCCGGAGCGGCCAGCGGAGGGCGAGAAATACCCAATCCGACTGCGAACTTGGTGGAGCTCCCGGGAAGCTTCAAGAAATCGCCTTTCTATTGTAGCGGGAGAAAGGGGAGACGACCGAGCCTCGTCTCGTTGAGCATGGCTCCTACTATTTCGTTTACTGGAGCAACATGCAGTGGTGGACCGAGAAACTTTTCAGCCTGGGTGAACAAGCTTAAGTTGCCATTTTCCAGATAAAATCATTGGACAGAAGCTATCGCGCCGCCAACTAGCTTGGGTGGCCGCTCGGGCTAGAGGGACCCTAGATCTGCCTTGCTAGCATGTACATTCATAATGGGGTACTACTGCAAATTCGCATATATTTATTATCTAAATAACTTGTAACACTTTGTTTTGGCACATGTATTTACTATCTAGTGCCACTTGCCGAGGTCCGCCACATTGTTCCGTCGCTGGCAATGATTAGTACCAAAATATTTAAGGCTCGGTATTAATGAACCATGACGATTTATGTTATCATTTTTTAGAAGCCCGAAATACCCCTAGAGGCTCGGCCACCTGCGGTGATCTAAACATTGTTGTCTCACTTGCCGCAACATGGAGTCAACAAGCACCATCGTTGACATGGCCTGACTAGGATTCTTCGACATATTGAATTGTAGCATGCCTTTGCTACCCTCGAGGATCTCTCCACAAAACTCTTGGATGAACCCATCTATGGATTCTTCTTCTTCTTGGTGACCGGCAACCATGGCGCATCATCGCCGTTGCCGACCCCGACTCTAGCCGCCTCCTATAACGCCCGGGCCACATTCCCCATATTGCTCCAATTCGTTGGCAAGATGAGAGAAACCGTGATCCACCCTCCCGATGATGCCACACATGTGGATGAGGCCAGGGTCTATATATGGGGGGTGGCAGGTGGACATTGTGGGTGAGGGTGAAGCGTTGCCACCCGTCACTAATTGAACTTTCAAGATATATATACATCTTGTACAATATAAGATGAGAAGCCAAAAACATTAGAAGAGAGTATGTGAGCATGTACACACGTGCACGCGCAAATTAACATGCAAAGGTGGCAGGACTACGTGGGAATGCAACACCTATACCCTTTTATTTGACGTGGACATAGAGGCTGCTCCACGAATTACGGATCGACTGTTGGTATATGGCGAAATTATGGAGGCAGATTAGATCCATCGCATCTTTTGTTTTAAGAAGCATCTGGGAGCGGAAATTTGGCCCAAATTTTGGGCACCCAAATTTAAGCAGGCTTTCCAAAACAAAAGAGAAAGAAGAAGATCAATCACCGTCCGCACTTCTGTCTAACCACCGTCTCTCCAATCTCCATCTCCCGCCGACGGCCACCCACCGCTGCTCGCCAGCGCAGCCCAGCCACCTTCCCTCCGGCCAACTCCCCCACCGAGCCTCCAATTTCCCGCGCACGCAAACCCTAGCGCCGCCCCCGCGCCTTCGTCGGCTCCTCCCCGACGCGGCACGGCCGCCGCTCCTCGTCGCCGGTCAGGTCCGGATCACGCGGCCATCCAGGAGAAGGACGAGGACCGGTACCTCTCCTGCAGATGCGCCTCTGACGCCCCTCTCCTCCGACCGGCCGCTACTGGCCAAGATGCTCCGCCGGTCTCCACAACCTCCTGCCGCCGGCGCACACCCGGAGGCCACCTCCACGACCCCTTGTCACCGGCCACGTCCGCAACCTGCTGCTGCTGCTGCTGCCGGAGACCTCCCCAACCTGCTGCCCCCATTGAGGTCTATCTTCTCCTCCCCATCCAAACATTTCCCCCCTAAATTCGTTTAGTTTTCCCTGTTGAAACAAATACGCAGCAGGCGCGTACGGATACGAATCCAAAAGAACTCCCTCTGTCCCCCTGCATAAGCAACGAAGCATGTCTAGGGATCTTTTTTTTTTCATTTGTTTGCTGCACACTTAGCTATCCATACTTCCATAGGCGGCAGTGCTCATCCCTGAAATTACGTTTCAAGCTTAAATTGGAGCATCCTCCGGAACCGTGAAGACCGGACTACGAAAAAAAATGCATGCCCACTGGAACTGTGCTCATGTGCTAATGGAAATTGTACTACAGTATTTTGGCTCATTAATTTCTGTAGCTGTAGACGTTTGGCTGCAGATCGACACAGCTCCTTTTTCATGTTTGGTTGCAGATCGATGCAACTCTTTATCTGTGAACCTATTGGAATATATAGTTTAAACAATTTATAAAGTAGACCGAGTTGCTTCAGATCAGTACGTTGATCGTGCAATTTCTTGTGGTAGCAAGCTGTCGTAATCTTTAAACTTTACCTATTTGGTCAACTAAATTGAAGTGTTCAGTACGTGCAAGCTGAAGCAATTTGTTATTTTAATGGTTGTAGTACTTGTCTAAATTGGCTTGCAAAACAGGTTCAACTGCTTACAAAAAGACAAATTAATGGTTGCTGTAATCGTGTCATAATGTTATATTAATATATTCTTTCACTTCAAATTGTAAAATCTCATGGGTCTATGTACTCCCTCCATGCCATAATGCAGTGCGCATAGGTTTCCGTGAAAGTCAAACTACACTAATTTTAACCACGTTTATTGAAAAAATTATATATATCTACAATACCTAATCATATACTTTATGATGAATCCGATGTTATTGATTTTGAGATTCTAAATGTTGATATTTTCTGTTGTACAATTGGTCAAAGTTTATCCGGTTTGACGTCGAAAAATGCTTAAAGTGATGCGTACTATATCATTCCTTATTGTTTTTCTCGCACGCTAATGATGTTCTAGCTTGCCGGATCGATAAGGAGTGCCGGCCTATCGCACTCTCCAATTTTTTTCTGATTAAGTTAGATGATTATGTGGTAGCTAAAGAGGTGATGCTGGTCTGTTGTTGGAATTTCAGCTTGGGTCAAGCTTGCCGGATCGAGGAGTGCTGCCTCAATGGTCATTGGCAAGGAGTTTGAGCTCTCCCACACCTCGGAGTCCTCCAGTGTCTTCTTCTCTGTTTACAAGTTTTTTCCAGCCGTCCGGTGGAGATGAGATGGATTTTGACTCTGTAGAATAATCTTATGGTATATAAATAGATGTTGTTGTACTTGTATGTTCTGGTGCTTGTCTTGAATGTACCTGACGAGGAATTAACCAGTGGTATGTTTTGATTTCAGATGAAGAGGAGGAAGAGAAGATCATTCCAGCCACAAAAAAAATGGTCTGCTGCCTCCAGGTCCCAAAACTTATGCTCGATAAGTTTATTTTATCCGATAAGGAAGTATTTTGCTGTTTTAGCAAGGATTGGACCATGAATAGACTGTTTTTTTTTGCATCTGAGAATAATTTGATCATGACATGACTGGGATTTTTTTGCTCATTTGTCACAACCACATACTTATGTTTGATTCTTGGCAGGGCTGATATATATATCGTTGATGCTATGATGGCTGAGAAGGACGTGGGTGGAAGGTAACATGATGATGGTCCCAGTTAAGGTTTCTCCGGTAAGCGCTCGCTTCTCCGCCTCTTCTTCCTCTACCCCTTTGTTCTGTGATGATCTCGACTGATGACCTGGCCTATGAACCATGGTTTTGATCTGTTAAGGTTTGCATGTAGCTGGGATTTGGTCACCTAGCTACTTGTTTGTGATGTGCAATGTTAAATCAGCTTCCTTTTTGTGTTGGTTACCATCGAGCTGTTGCTTATAAGATGTCATGTTCTTATAGTTAGTTAGTCCTCTTGATGGTTTGACTAGGAGGAGTATGTAATTGTTTTATTTAGGCTTTGATTTTAAGATGGAAACAATTTAATAATGATCTTCTTGTGCTATTATGACTAAATGATATCCCATTAGGCGGCAATTTCTGCTTCACCTTGTGGCTCTAATTTTGCTCTGATTTCTTGTGATATGCTTATAATGCTATGGATATGGGACTATTGTTTCATGTGTTTATGACTTTGTTATGTATTCTTTCATGGCTGATGGGTGCTGGCATGCATCACTGAGCTATGTCTTTGTCTTAGTTGTCATTTTTTTTCTTTATTTGGCATCTTTTCTATTTTAGGTTGTAGCCACCTAGGCTGTGTGGGGTGGCGGAGGCCAAGGGGACCTGCTGCTCCTACAGCAGCAGGTTTGTCTATACCTTGTGCCCTTGATGCATTTTTGTATGTGCTATACTGGTGTATCTTGCAATATCTGTAACAGAGCAAGGATTTTGTGAATTGCGGGTCTAATTGTAGCTTGTAAGGTTGGTAGCTAGCTTGACGCCTAGTCATTGTTCATATTTGCCGCCTATCTAGCTTCTGTTTTTTAGCTTAGGTGTTCGTTGAGTTGTTGCTTATTAGCTAGCCCTCTTTTTATAATTAGTCCTCTTGATGGTTTCACTCACAGGAGTATGGTTATGCCGTATTTTCCTTACTTTCTTAATTTTGGCTTAAGAATACGATGATAACAACTGAAAATTGCTCCTATAGTGTCATGAGTGGAATGGTATCCCATAAGGCGGCAATTTCTGGTTTGCTTTGTGGCTCTAATTATGTAGTGCTATTCTCTATTTTCTTATGATATGCTTATCCTCTACTATTGATATGTGACTATTGTGTGATATGTTTGTGACTTTGTTTTGTATTCTTTCATGGGTGCTGGCATCCATGCCTGTGCTATTTCTTTGTTTTAATTGTCAAATAATTTCATTATTTGGTCTCTTCTTGTTTCAGGCTGTTGGCGCAAAGGCTGCTGCAGTTTATGTGCGGATGGGGGTACACATCGGTGAGTGGCAGGTGGAGCGGCCTACTTGTGATTGGTGCGGCCGCTCCCTTTGGATGCACGGTTTTTAACCACTATCATAGGTATGTCCACCGACCTGGGGTTCATGAGGTTTTCTTTGGATGGTCCGGGAAAATCATCGGTGGCTGGTTGTCTTTGTTAAACTACTTGCGAGTGGGCTTGCTTTGAATGAGTATATTTGGGCAGATGCTATTTGACCAGATTCAACTTATTTAAATCCTTCTCAGTTTTTGGCTGGTTTCAATTTAGCACATTACCTATTACTGCGTGTTCTTTATTTCTACCTGAACAAACAAAAGAGCACATCTCCAAATAGGGTTAAATACATTTAAGGATATTAGTTAACAGTATAATGGAACCAATAGGACGTCTCCACAGCGATTTGAGATCGTCAGCCGTCGGATCGGTTAATCCGACGGACAAAAGCATGCTTAGGATCCGAACGGCTGGCTCCTTACCTGAACACTCCCCTTCCCGTTAAAAGGCCTTTTAGCGTCCTGTGGGCCTATTTTCGTTCTAGGGCTGCTACTCCCGAAATTAAGTTAGGACGCAGCCCAAAATTTGGGCCCGAAGCAGTTTAAGTGGGCTTGAAACAAACCGGTCGAAGCCTCGAAGGAAAAAAAATCTTCTTCTCGTTCGTGTGCGACGCCTCTTCTCCTCCGCCCCCAAATCCCCCTCCGCATGCGCCGCCGTTCTACCTCCCCGTTCAACACAGACTACCACAGCAGGATGAAAGCGAAGGTTATGACTACGTCTGGCGGTGGCCGAGCGAGACCCAGATGGTTAATGAAGCTAGATCCATTGATGAAGTGGCGTCGGATGGAAAATTCGTGTCCGACGGCATATGCTCAAAGTTCGTGGCAGATGACACCGACGTGCGGCCCTACAGAGATGGCAACCAGAGCCCTTGCGGAAGCGACCAATCAGCGCGTCTGGAGAATCAAGGCCTTGCGTGCAGTGCAGGCCACCATCTGCATTAAGATGTCGGGCGACGAAGCACACAGGAACGAGTCTACACACGGGCAAAGCGTCCCAAGTCCTTGGTGAGCTCCTCCTCTTCTTGGTGATGTTATTTCCTCCAATTCCACCGTGTGTCATAGTTGAGCTTCACTTTCTTCTCCCCAATGTCCCCATCTCCGTGCAGGTTTTCTACTGTACATTTTTGTTCTGGTCTAATTTAACAGTCCATGACAGGCTTATGGAGTACATTCTGTGTCAACAACTAACATGAGAGTAATTATGTCCCGAAGTGTCAAATGAGAGAATTGTTGTATCACTGCGGTTCATGAAGTGGAAAGAACTGAAATCGGAGCCTCCGTAGGAGCTATAACTGCAGGTTTTCTGTTAAATGTATAAAAAGTGAATAAGAGTAGAATGGGGACAAACAGGAATGTGATTTATAATAGTTGAGCGAGGCATTTTAAACAATATAAGCATGCAAGCCATCTACATATTATTACTCCTTATATTACCCTAATCACAGAGCCTTCTCATGTGTAAATAATGGCTATTTACAGGCATATCAACTACAGAAGTTCAAGTAATTAGCATACAAGAGCATCCTGAAAACCTAAATGTGGTGACACTTCAACACTTGCTACAATGGTATGGATCATAGTTTTGTTCAGTTTACTATTTTCACACCATTTCATGCTTATATCTTCTTTATTGAACACTACTTTAAAAAACAATTACTACAGTAAATTGTTTACAGTCAGTTCTTTCTGCTGTTGTTGATACCAAAGGCCGAGAAGTACTAAAAGTGCATGTTCTTTCATAATGGTGTGATGTTTACAAATTATATACTGTTACAGAGTTAGAACCAGAACAACGTGTATTGCCTTTGGTAACATGCACACCCTTTGTTTATTTCCTACAGCTTCTTTTTTGTCCTCTGTTTTACATTCCCATTTATGTTATGATGTTCAGTACAGAAAGGTCTCCCGTGTCGCTGCCCCAGGCGACACCGGAGGCGACTACGCCGCCCCTTCCAGGTCTCCCCGTGCCCCTCCGCTCGCCGCCGCTGCCGCCGGCCATACGCCGCGGTGGCGGCGGGCCCCCCGCTGCCGAAGGTGCCGGGGCGGATTTTCGTTCTGCTGGGGGCTCCGGGGGTCGTCGGGTGCGTCTGGGGCGGCGGCTGGCGGCTCGCCGGAGCAGGACGCCGGTGTGGCGGCCCCGGGACGCGGTGGTGGTGCGGCTCTTTGATCTACACGCGCCTTCAAGCTGATGCTGCGTGGAGTGCTGCTGCTCGCGGATCGGGCGTTCGCACGCTCCGATCTGGATGTGGCAGCCGTTTCTGCGTCGGCTGGCCACGGCGGGTGTCGGCGGCGGCTGCCGGGAGAGTTCCTTGTGGGCGTGCTGCGTCGGATGGGTGTGGCCGTGGTGGTGGCGGTGTGCCACGGTTCCAGGAAGGGCGGCGCGGCGGCGCCGCTGCGGTGGGCGCGATGTGCAATTTGGGCACGAAGTGCTGGGCGTGTTGGTGGCAGAGCGAGGTGCTGCTGCGGCTATGCCTGTGCCGAGGCGGAGGCCCCGGGCAGCGGCGGTGTCATGTGGGCGAGGTGGTTGACGGTGCTGGCGCGCATGATGGCGTGCTCCGGCTTCCCTGCCGGTGAAGGAAGCCTCGGCGGGAGGGTGCTTGCTCGGGCGGCTCGCCCGACTTGGTCGGTCCGGCGATGACGACGCCTCGGGCGCCGTTCCCCTTCTTGGAGGCATCGTCGTGGAGCTTCCACCTCTCCTGCCTTCGAGGATTCGTGCCCTCCGGGTGAAAACCCAAGCTCTTGCCTCGGCCGGAGCGGCGACGGCGGCGGTCTCGTCCCCTTCTTGGAGGCGTCGTCTTTGGAGGGCGTGAACTTCACTCGGCGAGGTGGTTTGTTTGCCGGGCGTTGCCTTACCGTCTGCGTTGGAGGATGCAGGCGGCGGTAGTGGCGTGGCGGCGGCGGCCCGGAAGGCGGTGCGGCAACATCTCTATGGTGCAGGATGCGGCTTGTCACGGCTTGGTGGCGACCCGGCCGGCGTGGAGGCGCGGCTTGGTCGGACGCGTCCCTAGAGGGGACGTTATCGGGCGCGGCCGGATGAGTTGGTGTGATGCCCGTGGTCGTGGCCTTTGCCCGTGCGTGGGTTGCGGTGGACGGTTCGTGCGGCGTCGCAGGGAGCAGTGGTACGTCAGGGCGGCCGGAAGGTGGTGGTCTTGGTGGACGCGCAGGGCGCGACGGAGCCCGGTTGCTCCGAATGTTCGTCATCTTCGAGGGTGCTTGACCTTGGGTCGCTTGGGCGATAAGGTGACTCTCGACGATGGGCTTGGGCGGCAACGACAATGGCGTTGAGCATGGTTTGGTTGTTGCAAGACCGTGTTAGTCGGCTCCGTCCCGGCGTGTCCGAATGTCTTCAGTTGGCCTCCTCTTGCTGTGAAGTCGAAGCTGCCTTTGGGTGGTGTACGATTACCTTCGAGGGGCGGTTCGACGGTGAAGGTCCTTTTCGGCGCAGGTCTTGTGCATCTCCTCTCTGCGGCTCGTCGTCAGAATCGGAGCTACCTGCCTTTTCTTGGGGAGCCATCTGTTTGGCATAGGCCAACTCGAGCTTCGCGTTTGTGTAGCTTGTGTGGGTAGCCAGGGTGGCTCGGTGTGCCTTCGTGGCGTCGTGTGGGTGGGTGTGGGCTTGGCCCTGTCTTTGTAGGTTTTTGCCCGGTTTTCTCCTAAAAACCGGGCACCTTCTGCTTAATTAATGGATGAGGCAAAGTTTTTGCCTCCGTTTCAAAAAGATGTTCCTGACATTGGCTTTATTTGAGTTGTTCTTTTCAGAACTTGCGATTGGTTTTCTGGAGTTGTATATATGGCAGCCATAGAGGTACTCAAATGATCTTAACGTGTGGCTCATTTTATTTTTTTGCTTGTTTGTCCGTTATCTTTTTTTTCCTGCTATAGTAAGATATTATTGATGAGCACTTCTCAGGGGAAGAGACCCATGGGCTAACAAAAAAAATTCAATCCAGATTTTCTGGTCCTCCGGCAGAGCATTGCCTCATCGTTTTTACTGTGGCTGAACCCTCGTGACGACATGCCCGCCGTAAAACGGTTGTTGCTCTACACATACCTGGGTGTACTTCCGTTAACCGGATCGACGCCAACCACGGTCCTTTGGCATATGCTACAGCCCAGTTTAGCATGGTATGTCCAGGGTTAGGTACGTTCAGAGAGTTGGAGTGGCAGCCAGGCGTACCGGCGGCAGGGGAAAGCCACAGCGACGCCACCGCTGATTATAATGGTGTAGCAGGTGCGTTGTTCCATCTTCCTATCCCCTATCTGGGACATTTTCAACTGCCCTTCTTTTACAAGCAATGATATTTTTGTAATTTCGTTTTTTCCTTTCATTTCGTTGCCTCATTGTCTATCTGAATAAAAACAACGCCTGAATTTGGCTCTTAAAAAGGCTACATACATGGCTTGCGCTCTCATTGGGAATCATTTTTGCTGCCCTATATAATAGACACTTGAATGGTCAAGGAAATAGAAAATAACTTTCCATTTCTTACCCTGACGGGGCTCGTGGTGAAAAGGTTATACTATTGGTTTTCATTTTGGTAGTGATTCTTCTGTTTGCTGGTGGTTCCACGGTGCATCTGCTGGTTCTATAGTCCCACTGCAAGGACCTCCATTCAGCATTCAAGCTCTATCTTCATTTAGGAGGTTGCATTCAAACTTTCATCAGTTTGCATCCCTAACAGTTACAGTGTAACAAACTAACAATAGTAACTCTGCTGATGCTGATTAGTAAGGTGAACTATCATACAGAAATTTAGAAAACCACCTCTTCTTTTTATCTATTCGTAAACACTACAGAAAAGTGGTCATTGCATGAGGACTCTGGAAATAATTGGAAGTACTTGAGACACTCTGTCAAGAGCATCTGTTGAGATTCTCCCTAATAGTACTACCTCCATTTTGAAATGAACATCTGTTGAGATTCTCCGGAGTAGTACTACCTCCATTTCGAAATGTATTACATTTTGGAACGGATGTAGTAGATGTTAACCAATTTAGTTTTCTTTCCAATTCCTTACCAAAGCCATCTCAGGTCATTTCCTGTCAATCATGTACACACCGGCGATGTCACGTGCTCTCAGGGTCCACCATCATTATTTTCGTTGATGTAGAGGCAAGAACTTTATTGTCATCACTATTCCAGTTATTTTATCCTCTTGAGAAAATTTGGTGATCAATGAAATTGGGATTTCGATCATGGCTAGCTTCACACGTAAATGTACTATACAGATATCCTACGCTATAATTTGTTTTTGGAACAAACTATAGATTGATGCATTAGTAATATTGCTTGTACACTCATAGCTGGGCCATACATTCATTTGCTTTTGAAACAGATGAATCAGGTCAAGGTACTGGTTCTGTTCTCATACATTTAAGTTTTCTAGACTAACCATGTCCTTTAGCTACCAAGGATAGGAAATATAGTATATATGCTATTAGATGACTACAAAGAACATCAAATTAATGTAGCAATCGAATTTTAATTTTTTAGGCGAGGATGTTTCTCTTCCACTGCCCAACAGTTCGGGGTGAGTACTGGTCGAATCGTAAATGGTGTGGAGCAAGTTCCGAATGATTTCAGTGAAGATATTTCTCTTCTATATATGCCAACTCCACATACTCTTCGTTGAGATATCCATGATGGTGCATGGATTTTTTTCTCGGATAGTTGCACAAACCATGTGTTCAACCTACTAAATTGTACACACAATTTGCATGGTAACACTTCTTGCAGAAGCTACAAACGAGAAAACAAAATCAATTGAGATAAACATCTTCTTAGTTTTATACTATATTAGTGAATTCAATCCTTTCATATATGGACGGGCGCGGCAAAGCGCGCACTCATGATCTAGTATTGTTGATAGCAAAGAGTTTTATGATCATCTCTTTGGTCATAAATACTCTGTTTGCCTACAAATTTGAGAAGGATCCGTAGAAGAACAAGAAACTGAACCCTATGATTAGTGTACCATTTCCCCTTGTAGTAATTTCCAATAACCTGTTCATGAATGGTGTATGTGCTGTGCATATTTAATGTTTGTATCTTTCTTAAGATTAATTTGGTGGCCTAAAAGGGATGGTGTGACGGTGTGAGTTACATATTATCAATGTTGCTACCTATCATTTGCTTTGTCTTTGGGCTGTTGTTTCCTAAATCTGTGCATGCTTGAAAAGTTGCTTGTTGCTTTTTGGACGACTATTGGCTGGTTGTTGCTTATTGTCGCCTGTGGACGAGTACTGCCTGTTTGTTGCTTATTGTTGACTTTGGTTAATTAGTACATTCTCTTAACATTTGAGGTCAATGTAGTTTACTAGTACTCTCACAAGGTTACTGGTACTAATTTCTGTCTGTGATTTTCAGGTAAAGAAGGGAAGAAATTAAGACGGGAAGTTAACTGGTTTTGGATTCTTCCTTTGGAACTCAAGGTGGCAGTGATGGCAAGGATGGGTGGGATTCGGTCTAGGAACTATGACTTGCTCCACTCAGATGACGCCGAGGACAGGAACACGACTATGACTCGTAGGTACTTCCTGCTGCCTTTCTAGTTAGTGCGCAGAAGGTGTAAGCTACTTTGGCATCACAACCATTATGCAGTTTACAGGCTAAAATCTTATAGGCGCTATATTTTGGCATAGAGTGAGTATGAGTTACAGAGTACTCCACTAGGTTTTCCATAAACACTAGTGTTGCTTTTCACACATGGACATCATGATTTTCTGTTCTAAAGATTGTGATAGAGCTGTCCTGCATTTTTCAGATTTCCATAATATTTAAAGTGATGCGTACGATATCATCGCCTTATTGTTTTTCTCGCACGCTAATGATGTAGTTTGACTCCAATTTTTTTTATTAAATTAAATGATTATATGTGGTAGCTGAAGTGGTGATGATGTTTTTTGTTGGAATTTCAGCTCGGGTGAAGCTTGCCGGATCGAGAAGGTGCGAGGGCCTATCGCCGGCCGCCGCCTCCATGACCATTGAGAAGGATTTTGAGCTTTCGCACACCTTGGAGGCCTTCAGTACGTGTCTTCTTCTTCGGTTACAAGTTTTCCAGCCGGCCGGTGGAGATAAGATGGATTTTGACTCTGTAGAATTATCTCAAGGTATAGACATAAATGTTGCTGTACTTGTATGGTCTAGGAGTCCCGACGAGAGAGAGTCAACGTGAGGTGTCCCCACGAGTCACGGCGTCCCGGTCAGCTAGCATGATGGCACGCGCACGTCGGTGATATGACGCGCGGCGCCCCGTCGAGCTCGCTGGTCCGCGGCACGCACGCTGCATTCCGCGGTTACATCCTGTTGTCGTCCACCATCCACGAGCAGGTGAGCGCGGCACTTTAGGTGATTTCGTTCAACCTGTACATGAAATTCTGTTGTGGGTGATTGATATTACTTGGTAAACATATATATGTATGGCCAATTGATAAAGAGAGAAACCACAAAATTAAATGGAAAAAACATCAAAGATAGAATGCCTATCTTGGTGTTAATTAACATGCTGCTCTATAGCCATCTGCATAATAGTTTCTCTGCATTATTAGCTACCAAACGACCGTGCAATGCATACATATGTAGCACTTCTAAGCTGAATAAAGCATGTGATGCTTCTGCATCTGCACGTGTACCTAAGCTGGGGTTAATTGGTGATATATGCTATCTGATTAGTCAAGTGCTCATGTGGCAAAAAGTTTATGTATGTGAGGTTGTACTCACTGGCGGAGCTTCAAAGAAAACCATGGGCGGGCCAATCTTAAAAAATCACTTTTTTGTATCCTCAATCATAACACTTCACTATGAATTAGTCATTACTGGATTTGCTCTTGTTGTTTGTAGGATCAGCAGATAAACACATGAACCGATCAAATTGTCAACTAAGTAACTAGGGAAAGAAAGAAAACTAACTGGACAGAAAATTAGAAATAAGTAGTGTCTCCATGCGGTGGCTGGTTGCATGTGCTAGCGCAACGGCACCTGGCTACTAGACCTCTGGCCGGTTCCCTGTTAGCTGTTACTGTGCTTGGGGCGACTCTCCAGCCGTGGGCGGGTCTTTTGGCTCTTGTGTCGCTGTTCAGCTGCTGCTCCACTTCTTCCCCAGTTCCCTGAATTTTTCTGCCTAAAATTCTAAACCTAGTGACCTCGCGACCGGCGCTCAATCACTGCGAGAAGGACGAAGGAGGAATCGTGGGAGACAGAGGAGATAGCGATAGCCTAGTGGTAGCATAAGGGTCAGGGAAATGGGCTGGACCAATGATACATAGACATATACTGTTACTTTGCAAAATTCCTGGGCGGGCCGTGGCCCAGTTTGGCCCTAAGGAAGCTCCGCCAGTGGTTGTACTGTCATTTTTTTCTTTAGAGTAGTGTTTATCTTTTCTTCAGTGTTGGCGGTACTGTGATGTTGTTGCCGTGCCCTTCACCAGGGACAAATCAGCCACGATTATCGGGACTGAAGGGCGCTGCATGCCGGCAACAGGGCAACAGACACTAGGACACGTGGCCGAGGGAGTGAGCTCAACGTAGGCGCTGGGTACGGCCACCAGCAAGGTCTGCTTCCTTTGCCCATCTTAGTCTTCCCAGTAAGATCCCATCTCAGCTCTGTGCATGAGCTGCTTCTGTTTTGATTCTTATTTGGTGTGGAAATTTTTGGAGTGTTGGGATATAATATGGAAGGGGAACGCTCTGCATATTTCCAATTGAGCCAGTGATTATCTCATTCGTAAAATGATTCAGGAATCCTCAAAATTGGATAACTAGCTTCATTCTATAGCTGGAACCTTGCCATGTTGACTCACGCACTTGCACTCCCTGTGTGATCATGTCATAAGTGCCACCAGTACTTTTTATGTATGGTTTTTGTGCCTGCCCGAAGTTACTTCTAGTTTCAGAATCCTACAGGACACCATGTTGCGCGGTGGAGCTCGCCCTACATGGCACCATATTGAGCGGCGGCGGCAACATGTAGTTCTATGTGATTTCAGTTGAATTCTCTTCATCGGATCAGTCTGGTAATCTTCTTTTTCTACTTGTGCTGTGAAGGAGGAGATGTGGAGCTTAGTGGGGATGATGTTGTGCTGGTGCAGACTGTGGGTGGCTATGTAACTCATCGGTGTCCGGTCCTGCGACTCCGACTTCATTGCCAATGAGGATGACCACAAATTTCTGCCCGTATTACTCATTTCACTATCCCCTCCAGTTTCTGCGTATGGCCTGCTTTTGTTTGATTAGACTTCAGTGTGAGAAATTTTTGAGTGGTGGGCTTATGTGAGGGGAATGCACTGCAAATTTCTAGTGCTGTCTGTGTTTTTCTTATTAAAAAATGATTAGAGGATCCTCACTCAGATTGGATAACTAGCTTGATTCTTGAGCCGAAACTTTTTCATGTCTACTTATTCAGTCCAACTGCTTCTATGCATATAAGAAGTGTATGTTGGGTAATTTCTTGGATTTCTTACTTTGAAAAGGGAGCTCACTGGTGTTGAGCACCACGATATGCAGCTGTTACATGTCCAACTAGCTGAGGTCAAGGATTATGAGTCGACGAGTCGATCTGGGGTAGCGGCTCTAGTCACGACTCATTTTTTTTTGAGAAAAACAATATATTAAAACTAGCTCTAGTCACGACTCATGAGTTTAACAATAGGTACTATAAAATACATATAATATATAAATACCAATAGTGTAATACTAGTATATAAATATGTAATACAATAGAAGGCTGGTGAAGGAGAGTTGGTGAGGATGGAGTGGAGGAGCAGGCTAGCAAGAGTGGCAGCCACCGGTGGGGAACAGACTAGTAGTAGCCAACTAATAGCAGACAAGTGCCCGTAACAATCAGTGGACGAGACTTGGAGGAGGAGCAGCAACCGATGGAGGAGAACATGTGCGGTGCCATGGGCTTGCAGCGGCTCCGGACGACATTCTCGTGGCGGTGCGTGGCCACGGGAGAGGACATGGTCGGCAGGAGTGAGGATTCGTTTTGGGTTTCATGGGGAAAAACTGGGCAGCTCTAGCTTGGTTTTCCAGAACTGGGCAGGCAATATTGAAAAAAAATATGACATATGGGGTCATTTTCGAGTCGTTTGACTCAAAAAACTGAACTAGTTGAGCTTTATCGTGACTAGTTGAATGAGTTGCTTGACTCATCCAGTGAGTCGAGTCGAGACATTGAGTCGACCTCGCAGTTGTGACTCATTGACAGTCGCGACTAGTCAAGCGACTCGAAATCCATGGCAGAGGTACATGGATGGCCAACAGCAGGTATACCATGGATTTAATTGCTTCTAGATTGTTGTTGATTTTTTATATCAAAATGTGATTAAATGCCCATTATGATGTCTAATGCATCTGATTCGTATGTTGAGATGCTAGTTTTTTATTGTCTGGAAGCATGATTAGTTCAATGTTTTGTACATGTATTTATACATTATACCATGATCAATACAGCTTCTTTGTTCTTTCTGTGTTTATCTTCTCTTTCTAGAACTTACAACTACTATGTTTTTCGATTTGTCAAGGTTTTACATGCTTGTGATGCTTGCTATATTTTCAGTCTTCTTTGATACGGAGAACGATAAGTAAGCACTCAAGAGTGCCCTCAAGAACCTCTACACCCACTGTGCAATGTAAGTCGCCGGAAGATCAAAAGTGCAAGACTTTAAATCCCTGATTTTTGTCCCAGTTCATCTGCTGTAGAAACTTCAGTCCGTTTTTATGGTTCTTTGTATTGACAAGATATTCTGAAACTGTGGAAGAGAATGAAATAGTAAACTGATCATCTGCTTCGCTTGCTTTCACTTGGGGAGGTATTCATCTATTTGTACTTGTAGCACTGATCTATCATCAGTAACATTTCTGGGAGTTGATGTCTTCTTGGATATATATATCTTGAGCACAACAAGATTGATTAGTCTGTACTGATTATTTGATTATATCATCTCTATCTTTGTTTGAATGTGTTAGTATGACATGTATAACCATTTAAGTTGATAGCTCGTGGTATGTTTAAGATTACATTTAGTGTCTCAACCATCAATTCCTAACGTTTGATATCCTTGTTTACTGCAACATTTGGATTTCAGTAAGCCCATACATTACATTTGTCTCCATCTTATTTGCAACTGTATTCACCTCATCTGGTCGAGGCAAATGTATGTGGTGAAGGCACTCATTATAGTTAAGTCAGTGACTCCCATGGCATCTACGTTTGTTATCGATGGCTCAAAATATTTGGTTTCTCTTGTGGTTTTGCTTTGTTAGGTTTTATTTGGAATTCATTTTTGATAACAAGGATTTTTTTTAGATGGCTCAGAACATTTGTCTGCTTGGTCACGAAATGTTCTGACCTAGTGGAGACTTAAACGTGATGTCCATCTAATAGCAGTGCATGCACACAATGCTTTCTAGGAAGCAGTCGGCCGTCCAGATAACCTGTTATGAAGCTGTAATATCGTGCATAATGACTTGTGTGATTTTGGTGATACTGATGCTCATTAGTTTGTTAAATAATTTGTGATTTGGGTGTTAAATAAACACCCATGTTTTCTGCTTGTCGGTGTTGGCTGCAATGGCATCTTTAATCTATGTAGTCACACCAAAATAGAATGACCTTGTAATCCTTTGCAAGCATGTGAACTGCAATGACATCTCTAATCTACTGTTGGGGGGCATGTTTTCTTTGAATTTCTCCAACTGTTTTATTATGTCCACTAATTCAGTCCAATTGTTCATTGCTTTCTTGTGCGAGTAGGTGCCCTTGCTGGCATATTTTATCGTAAACCTCAACACTGATGGGTCTTTCTCTTGCAGTTGGAAATTCTGGTGGATGGGAGGCTGTCTGAGATGGAGAAACAATTCTTGAGAAGCTCTTGTTCTTGGGCCTGGAATCAAAACGTTTCCATAAATTTGCCACATCAATGCTCAGTAAGTTGTTGATTTTCAATAGAACATTGAGCAACTTAAGTATGTGTAGCACCGAAGTTATTGTAGATATATGGTGGGAGACCTGGTTGTGGCCTTTTTGGTAGTACACATGACCTGATTTATAAAGTTTTTTAATAGGCTTTGTGATCATTTAATCTCCGGATGTAGGACACTAGGAGTACTAGTAGGAATAGTTCTAAACAGTGCATCTTCTTGTGGTTTCTGCCTTACAGTTATGAAGACCACAAAAGGGAGGCCATATGTTGCTTCTCTAGACCCTTCCTGTAAAGAATGATCATCGCCATGTTTTGGGATTTGGTTGAATTTAGATATGTGACAGGTCTATCACTTTCTTCTGAACCTTGCTAAATATGCCCGAGAAATGTGTTCATGATGTTCTTTATTGAAGAATTACCAGTCCAGTTGAATTGCAGTTTAAGTTTGGTCATAATTTTAATCTAGATCCAAGTTCTGAATATGAGTAGATTACTATTACTGGAGACCACAAATGCTAAGATTGGGGTTGTTGATTATCTTTTTAGATAAAAAGCTGAATAAATGGTTACAACATTGGCCAAAACCTTGCATAAAAAAGGTTTCACATCTTTTAATAGTGGTACCTATTTTCTAGCAAGGATGTTTGTCAGGATGTAGTATGATGGTCTTTTTCACTTTCGCTGTTGAAGGTCCAGTTTTATGCATCTGAGATAGACATAGATATAGGTCCTGGACATGGGAGCTGGCTGCATGTGAGATGGGCACTTTGACAAGCTAGATTTGTCCATGCTATTTCATCTTCACCTAGGCATCTGATTCTGCATGTACCTACTTGTGTACTTTGACTAGCTGGTGTTTTTTTTTGCTGGCTTTCTGAGCTGACACATAGGTGAAGCCATTTGAAGAAGACAAAGTTGCTAGCCTGTAGTGGAACCTGGTGCATCACTTGGAAGGAAGAAATCTGGAAGACCGGCGACATCATGATATGCATGCTTTGGTATTCAAGCTGTCTCTTTGCTCCATTTTATTTCATCTTCACGTGGGCATCTACCCAGATCGAACTAGATGGTGCTTTTTCATTCTCTTGAATGGATGTCTTGGCCCTGGCTCCTTTGTGCTGCTTTCTGTTACTGGCTAATGACGCTTCATGTTGCCGCTGCATCCAAGATATGTGTGTAGTAGGAATGGTGGTAAAAGGTATTCCAATGTTTTGACATATGGGTCTTCATTATTTGTGCAGCTCGTCATGGAGCCGCTTATCACTGTGGGGCTATGGCAGGAAGTCTATGACCCGTCTCCTTTGTGCAAACTCGTCGACATGAGCATACTTGCACGCTATTATGTTTGTTGATTGGATAGCGTCTCACGGACGTGCAGAATAAGCCATGGGATGGTTGGCGTTGCTTAATTTACAGAGATACCTATAATCGGTGTTGCTTAATCAGTAGCCGGACTGCGTAGGTGTTGATTGATACTGCAATATATTCATTGATTTTTAAGGCTACACATGAACAGAAATGAAGACAGTGCATGCATAGATTGAAAAGTGAATTGTGTGCCTTGGTGGAATCCGACACCTTGTAGAGTATTCATCTTATGTCCCGCTGATTTGATTTGTATAGTAATGGAAAGTGATGCGGTTGCTGCCTGTATACTATCTGTTTCCTGGTTGAGCCTTGCTCGATCAAGTTCTTAGTAGGAATAACATGTATAATATTGACTACCAATTTCATCCCAAACTGATGTATTCCCAACACGCATATTGTTTCTGACTGTTTTATTTTGTTTTTCTCTTCATACAAGAAGCACAAGCACAATGATTGAGTTCAAGGAATGAGTAAAATAGTAAACTTAATGGAGTGTACGTATGATGTTGTCAAACAACGGCCAGATCTTGGCTCGTCAAGATAATAATGTTCGAATACTGTATAGGAGCACCCCATTTGTAGTAATTTCGGGATTTCCAGGAAACTATTAATGAGGGAAATAATTGGAAAACTGAAGAATTGTATGAAATGCTACGGTAGAAAAATCCTGGTTGTTGAAAGGAAAAAAGAAAGAGCAGTCGTGCGTGGGGAGTATATAACACAAGAATTAATAACCTTCAAGTAAAAGTCGTGAGTGTAGCGAATCAAAAACCAGAAAATGAGACATATGCGCTCATAGTTAATGACACTTAGTATAATTAACCAGGCCGTTCCTTATTTGACACCACCGCCCTTCTTCATGTCACCAATCCGTGGCATCCCACAACTTTGATCTGAATGGACGGATGGAACCGGAATCAGCTCAAAAGTAGCGGGAGATGAAGAATTTGTGTAGAACTTTGAACGAAAACTAAAGCTTTGGTCACCGTTTCTCTTAGTGTCAGATGGGATGTAGCCAAAGCATGCGTCCCGTTTCACGGGTTAAGACTCTAGCGTAAGTGAGGAAGTACTCAACTCATGAAATATGGCAGCATTAGCAAAAGACATGATTTATGGGACTATAAATCTGGCATAGAGGCATGCAAGAGAAGAAGTGCATGCAAGAGGTCTAGCAGAGGTAAGGCAGAGCTATAAGGAAAACCCGTTCGATCACATTCCACAATTAACTAGTAGGATTGATCTTCTTGGGTCACGGGAGTGTTTGTTTTCACGCCAGCCACATTCACCGATCCGAGGGACTATCCATCCCGTCCGTCCGGTGCACTTTAGGAGCATCAAAGAGAGGAGGAGAAACAAATGATCGAAACACCTGCTTAAATCTAAGAAAAGTTGAACATCGCTTTTCCCTCCAAACTGGCTGGGTCTATAAATACGTAGAGGGGTGTGTTATACGTGTGCATTAACTACCTTGAGCTCTTAGCATTCTTGAACATTAAACACAAATTAGTTGTCCTAAGTCTACTAATACTTTTCAGAAAAATCATTTGACATAGAAGTAAGACTGCAAACCGGACAAACTGAAGGCCACAAACCACACCATTGCTCATCCATTCACCAAAATATTTACAATGTATATCTACTAGTATAGCTTTGTAATAAATGAACACCAGTTGGATATTCTAGCATTCTTTTTCACCTCAAATGAAGCTGACACAAGTTACATTGTCTGAACTTTGATATTACCAACAGTGGATGTTGATGGAAAAAAAATTAAGTATCCAATCCAAGTGGAGAAGAAAAGTGTTTAAGAGAACGGGCTGGGGCTGCTTGTTTGCCCGCGGCAGCGCTGCAGCCAAACATGATGCCGTGGGTTAAGGGTGAAGAACTGGAAATCAGGCGCTCATCGCCTCCGTCTCCGTGGGAGACGGCGAAGTCAATATGGTGGTCAGTGCGAAAGCGGAAGACAAAGAAGATGAGATTTTATTAATAAAATAAATCACGGGTTAGTAGACTACTCCCTCCAGATCATAGCCATTAGCTAGATATGCAGTTTCTTCCCCCCCCACTCGTTTAGGCGCCATCGCATTAGTTAACGTTTAATTAGCGTGTAAATGCCTCCTCCCGAGTCCTTCCTTTCATCTTGTGAACATGAGCAGCAACTGCCAACTGGGAACGGTAGCGTCTTTGACCAATGCATGCAGGAATAAACGCGGAGTTTATTGGGAAATTCCGTTAGGAAAAAAAAAGCCTAATCATGTCCGTTTGCCTCCCCTAATTAACAGCCCCAATTAACTCCGAAAATATAGGAGATTAGCATGTAACAGAGAAAGTAGTAAATTCACGAAATATGAGAGCTTTAGCAAAAAAAACATGATTTATAGGACTACTATGAATCCGGTTCATGTGATCCGTTTAGGATGATCCAGTAGTTAGGAAGCCCTGGAGCTGAAATATGGGAAGAAGTGCATGAATCAGTGTCTAGCGTAGGGAGGGCAGAAATATTACGAAAACACCGCTGTGATTATTCCTTGAATGGCTATGATCCCATTCCATAATTAACTAGTACGAATTGATCTCCTTGGATCACGGGAGCATCTGTTTTCACGGTCAATGTGTTTTCCTGGAATGGCTATGATCCTATTCCATAATTAACTAGTACGAATTAATCTCCTGGAGTCACGGAAGCATTTGTTTTCACGGCAGGCAGGTCACCGATCCGAGGCACTGTTCATCTGATCCGTCCGTAGTTTTCTCCGGAGCAGCAAACAAAAGAGGAGAAACCAAGGATTGAAACACCCGCTTAAATATGTGAAAAATTTAGACCTCTCTCTTCCCTCCAAAACGGCCAACCTTGTCTATAAATACATAGAGGGGTCTAGCCAACGCGTGCGTCGTGTGTGACGACTTAGACTTTGACTCTTGCTCGGAGAGGAGAGGAGAGGGTGGGCGAGATCTTGTTGCCGAGACGATGGATCGAGTAGGTAATCAATCGATCCTCCGTTTGTTCTCGCCTTTTTATTTTTTCAGTTGGTAGCACGTGGAACGAATGAATCAAGCCATTGGTAGTTTCTCCTTGGAAGCAGACAGATGGCGGAGAAGAGGCCGGGTCGATGAATGCGCAGAGATGAGGGCCGGGTTGGCTGGTGAGAGCCGACTGAGAGCCGACGCGAGCAGCCGTACGTGTTGGTGGTCGACCACCTTGCATCTGAATCCATGCCATGCAGAGCCGAGGTCATCTCGCGAAGACGCGAACCAGCACATGCAGCAGGTATTTTGTTTTAAATCGTGAATCTGAATCCATGCTTTCTTCTGTGTTTCGGTTTGATTCCTAGCCAGCGCCTTTTGTTTTGTAGATCTACTAGCTAGCTTCATCGTAATAATAAAGAATAGATTGGTGTAGGAATCGACAAGTGCATAGGTGTACGATCGTTTATACGGCCAGTATCCAAGCACTGATCGAAATAAAGCAACGGAGAAAAAAAAAACGAGGAGAAAAAACGGTTCCAGCATGATGCGGGATTTGGGGTAAAGGCGAGATGGGTAGAGGGGGCGATCCGCGTGAAGCGGGATGCTAGCCGTCGGGCCCCGTGCCGTCATTCCTAGGCGCGCTCAAAGCGCTCGAGTCGCTGGACCTCTCCTTCAACGCGCTTACCGGCGCCATCCCGGCGTCCCTCGGCGCGCCCCCGCGCCTCATCAGTGTCGACCTCAGCCGCAACCGCCTCACCGGCCGCATCCCGCCGCTGCTCCTCAGCAAGGCCGGGCCGCAGGCCTTCCTGTCGCTCTCGCACAATAACCTGTCCGGCGGCATCCCGGCCGAGTTCGCCGCCGTGAACTTCGAGCAGATCGACCTGTCGCGGAACCAGCTGACAGGCGACGCCTCGCTGCTGTTCGGCCGGGGAGATGACGACAAGCCAGTGCTGGATTCCGCGGACCTGTCGCGCAACGCCCTGAGCTTCAACATGTCCGGGCTGCGGCTGACTAGGCGGCTGGACTCGCTGGACCTCAGCCACAACATGATCTACGGCGGCATCCCGGCGGTGGTGGCCAACCTCACGAACCTGCAGGTGTTCAACGTCAGCTACAACCGGCTCTGCGGCGCGGTGCCGGTGGGCGCGGCGGCGGGTACGATCTGTACTCCTTCGCGCACAACAAGTGTCTCTGTGGTGCCCCGCTACCTGATGCGTGCCGTTGATTACAGACTGCGACTAGCAGTCTAACACTCGTGAATCACGATCCGTCTACCTATCAAGCTAGAGTCGGTAAGTGTAAGCAAGGCTCATTTTGCTCTGATCTGCTGACACACTAAACCATAAGTGATAATATATACTGGATCAGCAACAATGGGTGAAGAATATATGCTGTTGTAATTCTTTTAAGTTTAGAGAAGAAAGTTGTTGCAATAATGTTTTAATTTAGTGCCCCAACATGCGAAAATACTCTGGAGAACCTGGCAACGAGCGAAGAGCCTCGTTTATGAATTCAAGATCTGTGCTGTATTTTGATTTTACCTTGCATGCATTTAAGGAAAATTTAATTATTGTAGCCTCATATTGACTAAGGAACCCTTTCAATTCCTAACAATATTCACATACAGTCCATCTCAAAGCTTAAGGTTTTGTTTTCAAAAGACAAACCAAGTAAAGTTTGACCAAACGTTTAGACAAATCTATCAACAAATATACTATTTTATAAATATTACATAAAAATATATTTCATTATCTATCTAATGATATTATTATGTTTTACATGTTAATGTTTTTTGGTATAAACTTAGTCAAAGTTAACCTAGTTTGACTTTCTAAAAATAATATAAGCTTCAGATGGATGTAGTACTAATTAACATAAGCCACACATATCCTATAGCTAATTGATGAGCAGCAATGTTGAGCACACGAGCAGGTACATGCTGAAATTCACACGAAGAAAACCCCTTGGAGCAAAACTTGATATCCACGATTACCAGTTCTGTTTGGGAGCAATTAGTCACCAAAGAGTTTATACATTGTATCGCCGATAAGCAATCTAATCCAAGGATGATTTCAAAGAGGCCTTCCTCTTGAGCGAAGGCAACAACACGGCGGATGGCGAGGGCCTCCGCCACTTATGGCATTGTGGCATTGTTCGAGGGCTCGCCCGCAAGCAACAAGGCAAAGACCATTGTGGTCATGAATGACAGCACCAACACCCATTTTCTTAGTAGAAGTGGAGATGGTGGCATCCACGTTCACCA
This sequence comes from Lolium multiflorum, assembly GCA_030979885.1. NCBI lineage: Eukaryota > Viridiplantae > Streptophyta > Magnoliopsida > Poales > Poaceae > Lolium > Lolium multiflorum. Next base: position 46,102,010 of record CM061752.1, on the reverse strand, counting down.
AAACCTTTCCCTCTGGCGGCAGGATCCATTAGCGTTAGAAGAGGATTCACGGTTATGGTTGGCTTTTGGTTTGTACAGATGAACAAGAATCATATCAATGTACACATTCACCTTTCTAGCAGCTGACCAAGGGTAGCAAGCCTCCTTCCTCTCGAGCTTTGTTGCGAGCATCCCAATCCCAATGTGCTAGAATGTGACAATGGAAGTAGTTATCTGAACATGAGAGCCACGGTTCATGAGATCTATGACCGAGGTCCCCGACGAATGGAAGGAACTTCTCTGGAGATGAACCTCGTGCTCAGACTTAACATCTTGCCACACTTCCCTAGCAAACTGCCAGAATAACAAAGTGTGTTCGATAATTTCATGGTGGTTGCAGAAAATACATGGCCATCTTCGTTATGGTGACCACATGGGATAGAATCATGCACAAACCTACACTTTGTTATGGTCTTTGTTATGGTCATCTTCCGCAACACGGATTTTCTAACGGAACCCGCTCCTACCGGTCACCATCCGATTGGTAGTGACCCCGTGATTCGTGTTGACTTATCTCTAACTTGTTACCACTTTTACTGCGATATAGTATATCTATGATATTTATTAGATAAAAAAATAAAATTTCAACAAAATCATGTTATTTCAACCACATCATACATATATTCCACACATATCTGAATTATTATAATTATTTTCCGTTTAAAGTATCATGAATCCCGGTTTATATAAAAAATGCGAGATTTTACTAAAACTTCATGAAGACGGTTTCGAACATAACCATAATTTTCTTTCAAGTAATATGCACTTGTGTCAAGAGTGTTTAATCTATTATAAATGCTAATAAGAGCTGAATCAAAGTTGTTAGCCGAACTATGTGATGCAACCAATTTTTTTATGGCATTAAAAGCTTGATCACCAATGAAGGAAATCTCCTCCCACTATAGCATCTAAGGCATATCTATAGCGAATCATAAGCCCAAAATAAAAATTACTAAGGAGCAAACTTAGAGTCATTTGAGGTTCAGCTTTACGATAAGCATCAAAAATTCTAGACCAAGCATCTTTAAAACTCTCCTCATCCCCTTGTTTAAAAGTAAAGACTAATTCCTCAGGTGAAGAAGTAACAGGTACAGAGCTAGACATGATAACAAAAGTAAACTAAATGCAAGTAACTAATTTTTGTGTGTTTTTGATATAGAGCTAGTAAACAAAACAGTAAATAAAGTAACTATTTTTTCGTGTTTTTTAGTATGAAGCAAACAAGACAGTAAATAAAATAAAGCAAAGCAAGACAAAAACAAAGTAAAGAGATTGGAAGTGGAGACTCCTTGCTGCGTGTCTTGATCTCCCCAACGGCGCCGGAAAAAGTGCTTGATGCGCGTAGATGTACACGTCCGTTGGGAACCCCAAGAGGAAGGTATGATGCGCGGCAAGTTTTCCCTCGAAAGAAACCAAGGTTATCGAACCAGTAGGAGCCAAGAAGCACGTGAAGGTTGTTGGTGGAGGAATGTAGTGCGGCGCAACACCGCGGCGCCAACGTGCACAACACAATCAAGATACTTTGCCCCAACGTAACAGTGAGGTTGTCAATCTCACCGGCTTGCTGAAAACAAAGGATTAAACGTATCGAGTGGAAGATGATGTTTGTTTGCAAAGAACAGTAAAGAACAGTAAATATAGTAGAATGTATTTAGATGTAAAAGAATGGACCGGGGTCCACAGTTCACTAGTGGTGTCTCTCCAATAAGATAACTAACATGCTGGGTGAACAAATTACAGTCAATTGACAAATAAAGATTCAATACATATCAATGATGATTACTATGAGATTTAATCAGGGCATTACGACAAAGTACATAGACCGCTATCCAGCATGCATCTATGCCTAAATAATCCACCTTCAGGTATCATCCGAACCCCTTCCAGTATTAAGTTGTAAACAACAAATAATTGCATTAAGTATGGTGCGTAATGTAATCAACACAAATATCCTTAGACAAAGCATCGATGTTTTATCCCTAGTAGCAACAACACATCCACAACCTTAGAACTTTTCTGTCCCAGATTAAATGGAGGCATGAACCCACTATCGAGCATAATTACTCCCTCTTGGAGTTACAAGTATCAACTTGGCCAGAGCCTCTACTAGAGCATGCAAGAACATAAACAACACATATATGATAGATTGATAATCAACTTGACATAATATTCTATATTCATCGGATCAAAACAACATGTAGCATTACAAATAGATGATCTTGATCATGTTAGGCAGCTCACAAGATCTAAACAATGATAGCACATGCGGAGAAGACAACCAACTAGCTACTGCTATGGACCCATAGTCCAAGGATGAACTACTCACGCATCAATCCGGAGGCGGGCATGATGATGTAGAGCCCCTCCGGTGATGATTCCCTCTCTGTGCCGGAGGCGATCTCTGAATCCCCGAGATGGGATTGGCGGCGGCGTCTCTAATGTTTTCCGTATCGTGGCTCTCTACGGGGGTTTCGCGAAGGCTATTTGTAGGCGGAAGGGTAGGTCGGGGGCGACGAGGGGCCCAGACCACAGGCGATGATCCAGGGGTGCCAACGGCCACCGTCGGTGTAACCAAGCCGTCGGCACAGGTACAGAACATGTGTTCTTCCCATTAACGGTCGGTAGACGGCGTTATAGTTGTGCCGACGGCTAGGCCGTCGGCATATCTCACATATCTTTTCCCACTTTTATGTTTCCTCTTTAATTTTAACTAGGTAAATACATATGCCTTGCTAAGGCTTAAAAGCTACATTCCATTGACAAAAAGATCATCTACAAGTACTATAACATGTAACTCAGGTAGCATTGTTTTTATCGACATTTTAATAAATGCACAAGTAAACAAAAAATTAAAGTGCATGTACTCCTATAGAACGTAAAATATTCATCTAATATTTGTGAGAATGCGAATTAAACTTGTTATTATTCTTATTACATGATATGAACTATGCGCTGGATCTAATAATGGACCCCTGGTGGGAATCCCCCAAAACTTGTGTGTACACAACTATGGCGGGATGTTGCTGGATCCAATAATGGACCCCTGGTTGTCCAGCTTCACGCACATGCGCTGACGACACTTAGGCAGTTCCAGGACATATAGGGGGAACTCTTCGATGGGTGAACCGGAGGGAATCGTGAGATAGTATGGATACATATACTTGCCACCACATGCTCCTATGACCTAACCAAGCCCAAATGAAGGCATAATGCCACTGGGGCACCGCCGCCATGGTGTAGTCAATGTTGTAGACCGCGCGGTCAACGGATTAGGGTTTCTCTGGATGCCGCACCTCGGAGGGTGGGAATGCCCCCAAAACTTGTGTGTGTCCATGTGGTGTGTACACAAGTGTGGCGGGATGTCGTTGGATCCAATAATGGACCCATGGGGTTGTCCGGCTTCACGCACATGCGCTGTGGTACTTAGGCAGTTTCAGGACGTATAGGGGAACTCCCCGATGGGGGAACCAGAGGGAATCTTGAGATAGTATGGATCCATATCCTTGCCACCACATGTCCCTATGACTTAACCAAGCCCAAATGAAGGCATAATGCCACCGGGGCACCGCCGCCAGGGTGTAGTCAATGTTGTAGACCGCGCGGTCAACGGATTAGGGTTTCTCTGGATGCCGCACCTCGGAGGGTGGGAATGCCCCAAAACTTGTGTGTGTCCACGTGGTGTGTACACAAGTGTGGCAGGATGTCGTTAGATCCAATAATGGACCCATGGGGTAGTCGGCTTCACCGCACTTAGGCAGTTCCAGGACGTATAGGTGGAACTCCCCGATGGGGTGAACCGGAGGGAATCTTGAGATAGTATGGATCCATATCCTTGCCACCACATGTCCCTATGACCTAACCAAGCCAAAATGAAGGCATAATGCCACCGGGGCACCGCCGCCAGGGTGTAGTCAATGTTGTAGACCACGCGGTCAATGGATTAGGGTTTCTCTGGATGCCGCACCTCGGAGGGTGGGGATGCCCCCAAAACTTGTGTGTGTCCACATGGTGTGTACACAAGTGTGTTGGGATGTTGTTGGATCCAATAATGGACACATGGGGTTGTCCGGCTTCACACACATGCGATGACGGCACTTAGGCAGTTCCAGGACGTATAGGGGGAACTCCTCGATAGGGGAACCGGAGGGAATCTTGAGATAGTATGGATCCATATCCATGCCACGACATGTCCCTATGACCTAACCAAGCCCAAATGAAGGCATAATTCCACCGGGGCACCGCCGCCAGGGTGTAGTCAATGTTGTAAACCATGCGGTCAACGGATTAGGGATTCTCTAGATGCCGCACCTTGGAGGGTGGGAATCCCCCAAAACTTGTGTGTACACAAGTGTGGCGGGATGTTGCTGGATCCAATAATGGACCCCTAGTTGTCCGGCTTCACACACATGCACAGACGACACTTAGGCAGTTCCAGGACATATAGGGGGAACTCCTTGATGGGGTGAACCGGACGGAATCTTGAGATAGTATGGATCCATATCCTTGCCACGACATGTCCCTATGACCTAAACAAGCCCAAATGAAGGCATAATGCCACCGGGGCACCGCCGCCAGGGTGTAGTCAATGTTGTAGACCGTGCGGTCAACGGATTAAGGTTTCTCTGGATGCCGCACCTCGGAGGGTGAGAATGCCCCCAATACTTGTGTGTGTCCATGTGGTGTGTACACAAGTGTAGCGGGATGTCGCTGGATCCAATAATGGACCCATGGGGTTGTCCGGCTTCGCGCACATGCGCTGACGACACTTAGGCAGTTCCAGGACGTATAGGGGGAACTCCCCGATGGGGGAACCAGAGGGAATCTTGAAATAGTATGGATCCATATCCTTGCCACCACATGTCCCTATGACCTAACCAAGCCCAAATGAAGGCATAATGCCACCGGGGCACCGCCGCCAGGATGTAGTCAATGTTGTAGACCGCGCGGTCAACGGATTAGGGTTTCTCTGGATGGTGCACCTCGGAGGGTGGGAATCTCCTAAAACTTGTGTGTCCACGTGGTGTGTACACAAGTGTGGCGGGATGTTGCTGGATCCAATAATGGAGCCCTGGTTGTCTGGCTTCACGCACATGCGCTGACGACACTTAGGCAGTTCTAGGACATATAGGAGGAACTCCCCGATGGGGTAAACCGGAGGGAATCTTGAGATAGCATGGATCCATATCCTTGCCACCACATGTCTCTATGACCTAACCAAGCCCAAATGAAGGCATAATGCCACCGGGGCACCGCCGTCAGGGTGTAGTGAATGTTGTAGACCGCGCGGTCAACAGATTAGGGTTTCTCTGGATGCCGCACCTCGGAGGGTGGGAATGCCCCCCAAACTTGTGTGTGTCCACATGGTGTGTACACAAGTGTGGCGGGATGTCGTTGGATCCAATAATGGACCCATGGGATTGTCCGGCTTCACGCCCATGCGCTGATGGCACTTGCGCAGTTCCAGGACGTATAGGTGGAACTCCCCGATGGGGTGAACAGGACGACCAACTAGAGTCACTGACTGCAACCATAGAGGCATAGACGTTTCTTCTCCTTCGCCCATAAATTAGAAGAGCATTCCACTCCCTTCATGTATCTCACAATCTCATATTACTCCGGCCTTCTATTTCCTGTAACGGACCCAACTCTTTGGCAATTATTTCTCTTTTACCGGACGCACCACACCCTTTTTAATCCTCTCTTTTACAGCCTGGGAGTCGGACTCTAAGCCTGCTCTTGTGTCTTCTCTCCACATCATCAAATTTGTTGGAATTTCTTCCATGAGTAGAAGGACATGCGATCGATGGAAAGAGCGGCGTATGTATTGGATCTGGGCACTGCTTGGTCGGGGAAGAGATCCGGCTGGCGAAAGTGCAGCGCCAACTCGAACATGAAGGACACGATGTTATGCGTAGGAGCAGCTACCACCAGTCCAATGATCTCCCCCATGAACTCCTGGAGCGGTAGAACTTCCAGATAAGACTTTTTTTTGTTTCTCTACCTTCCCACCAGGGCTGACACCAGTCAAAAAATAATCAGAACAGGCTAACAATAATGCAGGGTCTGGGAGTTATGGCCTAGGTGAAGGATAAGAAATTTCCTTATAAGCAATTATGTTTCTGGGAGCTTTTTACATGCATGTGTCCCTACTTTTTCCTTATAAGAAACCATCAGTGTACAGACTATCCCTCCTCTCTTTTATTTACTCATGTTCTATGTATTTTCTGCAGCTCTGTTTGTAGTAGTTTTAGGTGTATTTCTTTCTAGCAGTCGTTCCGTGAGAGAACGGACATGTCTACATCAGTTAATTTGTTTGGTCCAACAAGTATGTTCGTATGTATTCTACACGCATTTTCTAACCGTCACTCTGTATTCTGCGTTGCCAAATGATACACTTTACATGGGTTGTTTACTATGGTTAAAGAATTGTCATGCTCACCTAGAATTGTAGTGCCTACTACAACTTTCTTCCAGTGGCTCATATCTTCATGCCAAATGATTGTTACATTCTTGCATGCTAACCAAAGGTCATTTCATATCTTCAAAATTTCAGAATGATAGTACCACATTTTATGTATATACAAAAATCATCTATCATTTCCGCAGCAACGCGCGGGGTGTCAACTAGTTTTAATTAACAGGTACATCCATGAGAATTATTTTTTTATTAATATGGCTCCTACTATTTCTTTTTTGCGGGAAGGGAAAATATATTAGAGCAACAGTCTTACAGAGAGGTCCACAAGAAACAACAAAAATACAACCAAGCCCCTCTGGACTTCGAAGTCAACGACGACGAGGACGAGTCGACGGCGCACCGGATCCGCCATTGCTCCACTTCTGGCTTGGATTGGGAGCAACCCCCTCGCGGCCGGGAAGTCGCCGGACAGCGGCCCGTGAAGACCTGCACCCAGCGCCGCCGTCAACTTCGCGAAGCTCCAAAACACCTTCACCTCCATCTTCAACAGCAACCAGATCGGCCGCCTCCGATCTGGACAGGGGACAGAGAGCCCGCTCGATCCGAGGATCTCCGAGCTCGAGGGAGACGCGTGCTGGGCAGCGGAACTCCGAGAAGCGCCACCACCGAAGGGGCAAAGCACCGTCACCAACAACCGCATCGCCGGCACCACTACCTCCTCTACACCGACGAGAAAAACCCTAGGGGATCCTACACATATGTACAACCGCGAATCGGGGATTCCCCGACCTCCCGCCGCCGGAGCGGCCAGCGGAGGGCGAGAAATACCCAATCCGACTGCGAACTTGGTGGAGCTCCCGGGAAGCTTCAAGAAATCGCCTTTCTATTGTAGCGGGAGAAAGGGGAGACGACCGAGCCTCGTCTCGTTGAGCATGGCTCCTACTATTTCGTTTACTGGAGCAACATGCAGTGGTGGACCGAGAAACTTTTCAGCCTGGGTGAACAAGCTTAAGTTGCCATTTTCCAGATAAAATCATTGGACAGAAGCTATCGCGCCGCCAACTAGCTTGGGTGGCCGCTCGGGCTAGAGGGACCCTAGATCTGCCTTGCTAGCATGTACATTCATAATGGGGTACTACTGCAAATTCGCATATATTTATTATCTAAATAACTTGTAACACTTTGTTTTGGCACATGTATTTACTATCTAGTGCCACTTGCCGAGGTCCGCCACATTGTTCCGTCGCTGGCAATGATTAGTACCAAAATATTTAAGGCTCGGTATTAATGAACCATGACGATTTATGTTATCATTTTTTAGAAGCCCGAAATACCCCTAGAGGCTCGGCCACCTGCGGTGATCTAAACATTGTTGTCTCACTTGCCGCAACATGGAGTCAACAAGCACCATCGTTGACATGGCCTGACTAGGATTCTTCGACATATTGAATTGTAGCATGCCTTTGCTACCCTCGAGGATCTCTCCACAAAACTCTTGGATGAACCCATCTATGGATTCTTCTTCTTCTTGGTGACCGGCAACCATGGCGCATCATCGCCGTTGCCGACCCCGACTCTAGCCGCCTCCTATAACGCCCGGGCCACATTCCCCATATTGCTCCAATTCGTTGGCAAGATGAGAGAAACCGTGATCCACCCTCCCGATGATGCCACACATGTGGATGAGGCCAGGGTCTATATATGGGGGGTGGCGGGTGGACATTGTGGGTGAGGGTGAAGCGTTGCCACCCGTCACTAATTGAACTTTCAAGATATATATACATCTTGTACAATATAAGATGAGAAGCCAAAAACATTAGAAGAGAGTATGTGAGCATGTACACACGTGCACGCGCAAATTAACATGCAAAGGTGGCAGGACTACGTGGGAATGCAACACCTATACCCTTTTATTTGACGTGGACATAGAGGCTGCTCCACGAATTACGGATCGACTGTTGGTATATGGCGAAATTATGGAGGCAGATTAGATCCATCGCATCTTTTGTTTTAAGAAGCATCTGGGAGCGGAAATTTGGCCCAAATTTTGGGCACCCAAATTTAAGCAGGCTTTCCAAAACAAAAGAGAAAGAAGAAGATCAATCACCGTCCGCACTTCTGTCTAACCACCGTCTCTCCAATCTCCATCTCCCGCCGACGGCCACCCACCGCTGCTCGCCAGCGCAGCCCAGCCACCTTCCCTCCGGCCAACTCCCCCACCGAGCCTCCAATTTCCCGCGCACGCAAACCCTAGCGCCGCCCCCGCGCCTTCGTCGGCTCCTCCCCGACGCGGCACGGCCGCCGCTCCTCGTCGCCGGTCAGGTCCGGATCACGCGGCCATCCAGGAGAAGGACGAGGACCGGTACCTCTCCTGCAGATGCGCCTCTGACGCCCCTCTCCTCCGACCGGCCGCTACTGGCCAAGATGCTCCGCCGGTCTCCACAACCTCCTGCCGCCGGCGCACACCCGGAGGCCACCTCCACGACCCCTTGTCACCGGCCACGTCCGCAACCTGCTGCTGCTGCTGCTGCCGGAGACCTCCCCAACCTGCTGCCCCCATTGAGGTCTATCTTCTCCTCCCCATCCAAACATTTCCCCCCTAAATTCGTTTAGTTTTCCCTGTTGAAACAAATACGCAGCAGGCGCGTACGGATACGAATCCAAAAGAACTCCCTCTGTCCCCCTGCATAAGCAACGAAGCATGTCTAGGGATCTTTTTTTTTTCATTTGTTTGCTGCACACTTAGCTATCCATACTTCCATAGGCGGCAGTGCTCATCCCTGAAATTACGTTTCAAGCTTAAATTGGAGCATCCTCCGGAACCGTGAAGACCGGACTACGAAAAAAAATGCATGCCCACTGGAACTGTGCTCATGTGCTAATGGAAATTGTACTACAGTATTTTGGCTCATTAATTTCTGTAGCTGTAGACGTTTGGCTGCCGATCGACACAGCTCCTTTTTCATGTTTGGTTGCAGATCGATGCAACTCTTTATCTGTGAACCTATTGGAATATATAGTTTAAACAATTTATAAAGTAGACCGAGTTGCTTCAGATCAGTACGTTGATCGTGCAATTTCTTGTGGTAGCAAGCTGTCGTAATCTTTAAACTTTACCTATTTGGTCAACTAAATTGAAGTGTTCAGTACGTGCAAGCTGAAGCAATTTGTTATTTTAATGGTTGTAGTACTTGTCTAAATTGGCTTGCAAAACAGGTTCAACTGCTTACAAAAAGACAAATTAATGGTTGCTGTAATCGTGTCATAATGTTATATTAATATATTCTTTCACTTCAAATTGTAAAATCTCATGGGTCTATGTACTCCCTCCATGCCATAATGCAGTGCGCATAGGTTTCCGTGAAAGTCAAACTACACTAATTTTAACCACGTTTATTAAAAAAATTATATATATCTACAATACCTAATCATATACTTTATGATGAATCCGATGTTATTGATTTTGAGATTCTAAATGTTGATATTTTCTGTTGTACAATTGGTCAAAGTTTATCCGGTTTGACGTCGAAAAATGCTTAAAGTGATGCGTACTATATCATTCCTTATTGTTTTTCTCGCACGCTAATGATGTTCTAGCTTGCCGGATCGATAAGGAGTGCCGGCCTATCGCACTCTCCAATTTTTTTCTGATTAAGTTAGATGATTATGTGGTAGCTAAAGAGGTGATGCTGGTCTGTTGTTGGAATTTCAGCTTGGGTCAAGCTTGCCGGATCGAGGAGTGCTGCCTCAATGGTCATTGGCAAGGAGTTTGAGCTCTCCCACACCTCGGAGTCCTCCAGTGTCTTCTTCTCTGTTTACAAGTTTTTTCCAGCCGTCCGGTGGAGATGAGATGGATTTTGACTCTGTAGAATAATCTTATGGTATATAAATAGATGTTGTTGTACTTGTATGTTCTGGTGCTTGTCTTGAATGTACCTGACGAGGAATTAACCAGTGGTATGTTTTGATTTCAGATGAAGAGGAGGAAGAGAAGATCATTCCAGCCACAAAAAAAATGGTCTGCTGCCTCCAGGTCCCAAAACTTATGCTCGATAAGTTTATTTTATCCGATAAGGAAGTATTTTGCTGTTTTAGCAAGGATTGGACCATGAATAGACTGTTTTTTTTTGCATCTGAGAATAATTTGATCATGACATGACTGGGATTTTTTTGCTCATTTGTCACAACCACATACTTATGTTTGATTCTTGGCAGGGCTGATATATATATCGTTGATGCTATGATGGCTGAGAAGGACGTGGGTGGAAGGTAACATGATGATGGTCCCAGTTAAGGTTTCTCCGGTAAGCGCTCGCTTCTCCGCCTCTTCTTCCTCTACCCCTTTGTTCTGTGATGATCTCGACTGATGACCTGGCCTATGAACCATGGTTTTGATCTGTTAAGGTTTGCATGTAGCTGGGATTTGGTCACCTAGCTACTTGTTTGTGATGTGCAATGTTAAATCAGCTTCCTTTTTGTGTTGGTTACCATCGAGCTGTTGCTTATAAGATGTCATGTTCTTATAGTTAGTTAGTCCTCTTGATGGTTTGACTAGGAGGAGTATGTAATTGTTTTATTTAGGCTTTGATTTTAAGATGGAAACAATTTAATAATGATCTTCTTGTGCTATTATGACTAAATGATATCCCATTAGGCGGCAATTTCTGCTTCACCTTGTGGCTCTAATTTTGCTCTGATTTCTTGTGATATGCTTATAATGCTATGGATATGGGACTATTGTTTCATGTGTTTATGACTTTGTTATGTATTCTTTCATGGCTGATGGGTGCTGGCATGCATCACTGAGCTATGTCTTTGTCTTAGTTGTCATTTTTTTTCTTTATTTGGCATCTTTTCTATTTTAGGTTGTAGCCACCTAGGCTGTGTGGGGTGGCGGAGGCCAAGGGGACCTGCTGCTCCTACAGCAGCAGGTTTGTCTATACCTTGTGCCCTTGATGCATTTTTGTATGTGCTATACTGGTGTATCTTGCAATATCTGTAACAGAGCAAGGATTTTGTGAATTGCGGGTCTAATTGTAGCTTGTAAGGTTGGTAGCTAGCTTGACGCCTAGTCATTGTTCATATTTGCCGCCTATCTAGCTTCTGTTTTTTAGCTTAGGTGTTCGTTGAGTTGTTGCTTATTAGCTAGCCCTCTTTTTATAATTAGTCCTCTTGATGGTTTCACTCACAGGAGTATGGTTATGCCGTATTTTCCTTACTTTCTTAATTTTGGCTTAAGAATACGATGATAACAACTGAAAATTGCTCCTATAGTGTCATGAGTGGAATGGTATCCCATAAGGCGGCAATTTCTGGTTTGCTTTGTGGCTCTAATTATGTAGTGCTATTCTCTATTTTCTTATGATATGCTTATCCTCTACTATTGATATGTGACTATTGTGTGATATGTTTGTGACTTTGTTTTGTATTCTTTCATGGGTGCTGGCATCCATGCCTGTGCTATTTCTTTGTTTTAATTGTCAAATAATTTCATTATTTGGTCTCTTCTTGTTTCAGGCTGTTGGCGCAAAGGCTGCTGCAGTTTATGTGCGGATGGGGGTACACATCGGTGAGTGGCAGGTGGAGCGGCCTACTTGTGATTGGTGCGGCCGCTCCCTTTGGATGCACGGTTTTTAACCACTATCATAGGTATGTCCACCGACCTGGGGTTCATGAGGTTTTCTTTGGATGGTCCGGGAAAATCATCGGTGGCTGGTTGTCTTTGTTAAACTACTTGCGAGTGGGCTTGCTTTGAATGAGTATATTTGGGCAGATGCTATTTGACCAGATTCAACTTATTTAAATCCTTCTCAGTTTTTGGCTGGTTTCAATTTAGCACATTACCTATTACTGCGTGTTCTTTATTTCTACCTGAACAAACAAAAGAGCACATCTCCAAATAGGGTTAAATACATTTAAGGATATTAGTTAACAGTATAATGGAACCAATAGGACGTCTCCACAGCGATTTGAGATCGTCAGCCGTCGGATCGGTTAATCCGACGGACAAAAGCATGCTTAGGATCCGAACGGCTGGCTCCTTACCTGAACACTCCCCTTCCCGTTAAAAGGCCTTTTAGCGTCCTGTGGGCCTATTTTCGTTCTAGGGCTGCTACTCCCGAAATTAAGTTAGGACGCAGCCCAAAATTTGGGCCCGAAGCAGTTTAAGTGGGCTTGAAACAAACCGGTCGAAGCCTCGAAGGAAAAAAAATCTTCTTCTCGTTCGTGTGCGACGCCTCTTCTCCTCCGCCCCCAAATCCCCCTCCGCATGCGCCGCCGTTCTACCTCCCCGTTCAACACAGACTACCACAGCAGGATGAAAGCGAAGGTTATGACTACGTCTGGCGGTGGCCGAGCGAGACCCAGATGGTTAATGAAGCTAGATCCATTGATGAAGTGGCGTCGGATGGAAAATTCGTGTCCGACGGCATATGCTCAAAGTTCGTGGCAGATGACACCGACGTGCGGCCCTACAGAGATGGCAACCAGAGCCCTTGCGGAAGCGACCAATCAGCGCGTCTGGAGAATCAAGGCCTTGCGTGCAGTGCAGGCCACCATCTGCATTAAGATGTCGGGCGACGAAGCACACAGGAACGAGTCTACACACGGGCAAAGCGTCCCAAGTCCTTGGTGAGCTCCTCCTCTTCTTGGTGATGTTATTTCCTCCAATTCCACCGTGTGTCATAGTTGAGCTTCACTTTCTTCTCCCCAATGTCCCCATCTCCGTGCAGGTTTTCTACTGTACATTTTTGTTCTGGTCTAATTTAACAGTCCATGACAGGCTTATGGAGTACATTCTGTGTCAACAACTAACATGAGAGTAATTATGTCCCGAAGTGTCAAATGAGAGAATTGTTGTATCACTGCGGTTCATGAAGTGGAAAGAACTGAAATCGGAGCCTCCGTAGGAGCTATAACTGCAGGTTTTCTGTTAAATGTATAAAAAGTGAATAAGAGTAGAATGGGGACAAACAGGAATGTGATTTATAATAGTTGAGCGAGGCATTTTAAACAATATAAGCATGCAAGCCATCTACATATTATTACTCCTTATATTACCCTAATCACAGAGCCTTCTCATGTGTAAATAATGGCTATTTACAGGCATATCAACTACAGAAGTTCAAGTAATTAGCATACAAGAGCATCCTGAAAACCTAAATGTGGTGACACTTCAACACTTGCTACAATGGTATGGATCATAGTTTTGTTCAGTTTACTATTTTCACACCATTTCATGCTTATATCTTCTTTATTGAACACTACTTTAAAAAACAATTACTACAGTAAATTGTTTACAGTCAGTTCTTTCTGCTGTTGTTGATACCAAAGGCCGAGAAGTACTAAAAGTGCATGTTCTTTCATAATGGTGTGATGTTTACAAATTATATACTGTTACAGAGTTAGAACCAGAACAACGTGTATTGCCTTTGGTAACATGCACACCCTTTGTTTATTTCCTACAGCTTCTTTTTTGTCCTCTGTTTTACATTCCCATTTATGTTATGATGTTCAGTACAGAAAGGTCTCCCGTGTCGCTGCCCCAGGCGACACCGGAGGCGACTACGCCGCCCCTTCCAGGTCTCCCCGTGCCCCTCCGCTCGCCGCCGCTGCCGCCGGCCATACGCCGCGGTGGCGGCGGGCCCCCCGCTGCCGAAGGTGCCGGGGCGGATTTTCGTTCTGCTGGGGGCTCCGGGGGTCGTCGGGTGCGTCTGGGGCGGCGGCTGGCGGCTCGCCGGAGCAGGACGCCGGTGTGGCGGCCCCGGGACGCGGTGGTGGTGCGGCTCTTTGATCTACACGCGCCTTCAAGCTGATGCTGCGTGGAGTGCTGCTGCTCGCGGATCGGGCGTTCGCACGCTCCGATCTGGATGTGGCAGCCGTTTCTGCGTCGGCTGGCCACGGCGGGTGTCGGCGGCGGCTGCCGGGAGAGTTCCTTGTGGGCGTGCTGCGTCGGATGGGTGTGGCCGTGGTGGTGGCGGTGTGCCACGGTTCCAGGAAGGGCGGCGCGGCGGCGCCGCTGCGGTGGGCGCGATGTGCAATTTGGGCACGAAGTGCTGGGCGTGTTGGTGGCAGAGCGAGGTGCTGCTGCGGCTATGCCTGTGCCGAGGCGGAGGCCCCGGGCAGCGGCGGTGTCATGTGGGCGAGGTGGTTGACGGTGCTGGCGCGCATGATGGCGTGCTCCGGCTTCCCTGCCGGTGAAGGAAGCCTCGGCGGGAGGGTGCTTGCTCCGGCGAAAGCTCGCCCGACTTGGTCGGTGCCGCGATGACGACGCCTCGGGCGCCGTTCCCCTTCTTGGAGGCATCGTCGTGGAGCTTACCTCTCCCCTTCGAGGATTCGTGCCCTCCGGTGAAAACCCAAGCTCTTGCCTCGGCCGGAGCGGGCGACGGCGGTCTCGTCGCTTCCTTCTTGGAGGCGTCGTCTTTGGAGCGTGAACTTCACTCGGCGAGGTGGTTTGTTTGCCGGACGCGTTGCCTTACCGTCGCGTTGGAGGATGCGAGGCGGCGGCCTCGGTAGGTGGAGCCGGGGCGGCGGCCCAAGGCGGTGCGGCAACATCTCTATGGTGCGGGGATGCGGCTTGTCACGGCTTGGGTGGCGACCCTGCGTGGGCAGGGGCGTCGGCTTGGTCGGACGCGTCCTGAGGACGGTCGGACGTTATGTCGGCGGCGGCCCCGATGAGTTGGTGTGATGCCCGTGGTCTGCGGCCTTTGCCCTGTGCAGCTTGGGTTGCGGGTGGACGGTTCGTGCGGCGTCGCAGGAGCGAGCGGTGGTACGTCGCGGCCCCGGAAGGTGGTGGTCTTGGTGGACGCGCAGGCGCGACGGAGCGGTATGTCGGAGCGGCGGCTCCGAATGTTCGTCATCTTCGAGGGTGCTTGACCTTGGGTCGCTTGGGCGATAAGGTGACTCTCGACGATGGGCTTGGGCGGCAACGACAATGGCGTTGAGCATGGTTTGGTTGCTGCAAGACCGTGTTAGTCGGCTCCGTCCCGGCGTGTCCGAATGTCTTCAGGTTGGCCTCCTCTTGCTGTGAAGTCGAAGCTGCCTTTGGGTGGTGTACGATTACCTTCGAGGGGCGGTTCGACGGTGAAGGTCCTTTTCGGCGCAGGTCTTGTGCATCTCCTCTCTGCGGCTCGTCGTCAGAATCGGAGCTACCTGCCTTTTCTTGGGGAGCCATCTGTTTGGCATAGGCCAACTCGAGCTTCGCGTTTGTGTAGCTTGTGTGGGTAGCCAGGGTGGCTCGGTGTGCCTTCGTGGCGTCGTGTGGGTGGGTGTGGGCTTGGCCCTGTCTTTGTAGGTTTTTGCCCGGTTTTCTCCTAAAAACCGGGCACCTTCTGCTTAATTAATGGATGAGGCAAAGTTTTTGCCTCCGTTTCAAAAAGATGTTCCTGACATTGGCTTTATTTGAGTTGTTCTTTTCAGAACTTGCGATTGGTTTTCTGGAGTTGTATATATGGCAGCCATAGAGGTACTCAAATGATCTTAACGTGTGGCTCATTTTATTTTTTTGCTTGTTTGTCCGTTATCTTTTTTTTCCTGCTATAGTAAGATATTATTGATGAGCACTTCTCAGGGGAAGAGACCCATGGGCTAACAAAAAAAATTCAATCCAGATTTTCTGGTCCTCCGGCAGAGCATTGCCTCATCGTTTTTACTGTGGCTGAACCCTCGTGACGACATGCCCGCCGTAAAACGGTTGTTGCTCTACACGTACCTGGGTGTACTTCCGTTAACCGGATCGACGCCAACCACGGTCCTTTGGCATATGCTACAGCCCAGTTTAGCATGGTATGTCCAGGGTTAGGTACGTTCAGAGAGTTGGAGTGGCAGCCAGGCGTACCGGCGGCAGGGGAAAGCCACAGCGACGCCACCGCTGATTATAATGGTGTAGCAGGTGCGTTGTTCCATCTTCCTATCCCCTATCTGGGACATTTTCAACTGCCCTTCTTTTACAAGCAATGATATTTTTGTAATTTCGTTTTTTCCTTTCATTTCGTTGCCTCATTGTCTATCTGAATAAAAACAACGCCTGAATTTGGCTCTTAAAAAGGCTACATACATGGCTTGCGCTCTCATTGGGAATCATTTTTGCTGCCCTATATAATAGACACTTGAATGGTCAAGGAAATAGAAAATAACTTTCCATTTCTTACCCTGACGGGGCTCGTGGTGAAAAGGTTATACTATTGGTTTTCATTTTGGTAGTGATTCTTCTGTTTGCTGGTGGTTCCACGGTGCATCTGCTGGTTCTATAGTCCCACTGCAAGGACCTCCATTCAGCATTCAAGCTCTATCTTCATTTAGGAGGTTGCATTCAAACTTTCATCAGTTTGCATCCCTAACAGTTACAGTGTAACAAACTAACAATAGTAACTCTGCTGATGCTGATTAGTAAGGTGAACTATCATACAGAAATTTAGAAAACCACCTCTTCTTTTTATCTATTCGTAAACACTACAGAAAAGTGGTCATTGCATGAGGACTCTGGAAATAATTGGAAGTACTTGAGACACTCTGTCAAGAGCATCTGTTGAGATTCTCCCTAATAGTACTACCTCCATTTTGAAATGAACATCTGTTGAGATTCTCCGGAGTAGTACTACCTCCATTTCGAAATGTATTACATTTTGGAACGGATGTAGTAGATGTTAACCAATTTAGTTTTCTTTCCAATTCCTTACCAAAGCCATCTCAGGTCATTTCCTGTCAATCATGTACACACCGGCGATGTCACGTGCTCTCAGGGTCCACCATCATTATTTTCGTTGATGTAGAGGCAAGAACTTTATTGTCATCACTATTCCAGTTATTTTATCCTCTTGAGAAAATTTGGTGATCAATGAAATTGGGATTTCGATCATGGCTAGCTTCACACGTAAATGTACTATACAGATATCCTACGCTATAATTTGTTTTTGGAACAAACTATAGATTGATGCATTAGTAATATTGCTTGTACACTCATAGCTGGGCCATACATTCATTTGCTTTTGAAACAGATGAATCAGGTCAAGGTACTGGTTCTGTTCTCATACATTTAAGTTTTCTAGACTAACCATGTCCTTTAGCTACCAAGGATAGGAAATATAGTATATATGCTATTAGATGACTACAAAGAACATCAAATTAATGTAGCAATCGAATTTTAATTTTTTAGGCGAGGATGTTTCTCTTCCACTGCCCAACAGTTCGGGGTGAGTACTGGTCGAATCGTAAATGGTGTGGAGCAAGTTCCGAATGATTTCAGTGAAGATATTTCTCTTCTATATATGCCAACTCCACATACTCTTCGTTGAGATATCCATGATGGTGCATGGATTTTTTTCTCGGATAGTTGCACAAACCATGTGTTCAACCTACTAAATTGTACACACAATTTGCATGGTAACACTTCTTGCAGAAGCTACAAACGAGAAAACAAAATCAATTGAGATAAACATCTTCTTAGTTTTATACTATATTAGTGAATTCAATCCTTTCATATATGGACGGGCGCGGCAAAGCGCGCACTCATGATCTAGTATTGTTGATAGCAAAGAGTTTTATGATCATCTCTTTGGTCATAAATACTCTGTTTGCCTACAAATTTGAGAAGGATCCGTAGAAGAACAAGAAACTGAACCCTATGATTAGTGTACCATTTCCCCTTGTAGTAATTTCCAATAACCTGTTCATGAATGGTGTATGTGCTGTGCATATTTAATGTTTGTATCTTTCTTAAGATTAATTTGGTGGCCTAAAAGGGATGGTGTGACGGTGTGAGTTACATATTATCAATGTTGCTACCTATCATTTGCTTTGTCTTTGGGCTGTTGTTTCCTAAATCTGTGCATGCTTGAAAAGTTGCTTGTTGCTTTTTGGACGACTATTGGCTGGTTGTTGCTTATTGTCGCCTGTGGACGAGTACTGCCTGTTTGTTGCTTATTGTTGACTTTGGTTAATTAGTACATTCTCTTAACATTTGAGGTCAATGTAGTTTACTAGTACTCTCACAAGGTTACTGGTACTAATTTCTGTCTGTGATTTTCAGGTAAAGAAGGGAAGAAATTAAGACGGGAAGTTAACTGGTTTTGGATTCTTCCTTTGGAACTCAAGGTGGCAGTGATGGCAAGGATGGGTGGGATTCGGTCTAGGAACTATGACTTGCTCCACTCAGATGACGCTGAGGACAGGAACACGACTATGACTCGTAGGTACTTCCTGCTGCCTTTCTAGTTAGTGCGCAGAAGGTGTAAGCTACTTTGGCATCACAACCATTATGCAGTTTACAGGCTAAAATCTTATAGGCGCTATATTTTGGCATAGAGTGAGTATGAGTTACAGAGTACTCCACTAGGTTTTCCATAAACACTAGTGTTGCTTTTCACACATGGACATCATGATTTTCTGTTCTAAAGATTGTGATAGAGCTGTCCTGCATTTTTCAGATTTCCATAATATTTAAAGTGATGCGTACGATATCATCGCCTTATTGTTTTTCTCGCACGCTAATGATGTAGTTTGACTCCAATTTTTTTTATTAAATTAAATGATTATATGTGGTAGCTGAAGTGGTGATGATGTTTTTTGTTGGAATTTCAGCTCGGGTGAAGCTTGCCGGATCGAGAAGGTGCGAGGGCCTATCGCCGGCCGCCGCCTCCATGACCATTGAGAAGGATTTTGAGCTTTCGCACACCTTGGAGGCCTTCAGTACGTGTCTTCTTCTTCGGTTACAAGTTTTCCAGCCGGCCGGTGGAGATAAGATGGATTTTGACTCTGTAGAATTATCTCAAGGTATAGACATAAATGTTGCTGTACTTGTATGGTCTAGGAGTCCCGACGAGAGAGAGTCAACGTGAGGTGTCCCCACGAGTCACGGCGTCCCGGTCAGCTAGCATGATGGCACGCGCACGTCGGTGATATGACGCGCGGCGCCCCGTCGAGCTCGCTGGTCCGCGGCACGCACGCTGCATTCCGCGGTTACATCCTGTTGTCGTCCACCATCCACGAGCAGGTGAGCGCGGCACTTTAGGTGATTTCGTTCAACCTGTACATGAAATTCTGTTGTGGGTGATTGATATTACTTGGTAAACATATATATGTATGGCCAATTGATAAAGAGAGAAACCACAAAATTAAATGGAAAAAACATCAAAGATAGAATGCCTATCTTGGTGTTAATTAACATGCTGCTCTATAGCCATCTGCATAATAGTTTCTCTGCATTATTAGCTACCAAACGACCGTGCAATGCATACATATGTAGCACTTCTAAGCTGAATAAAGCATGTGATGCTTCTGCATCTGCACGTGTACCTAAGCTGGGGTTAATTGGTGATATATGCTATCTGATTAGTCAAGTGCTCATGTGGCAAAAAGTTTATGTATGTGAGGTTGTACTCAGTGGCGGAGCTTCAAAGAAAACCATGGGCGGGCCAATCTTAAAAAATCACTTTTTTGTATCCTCAATCATAACACTTCACTATGAATTAGTCATTACTGGATTTGCTCTTGTTGTTTGTAGGATCAGCAGATAAACACATGAACCGATCAAATTGTCAACTAAGTAACTAGGGAAAGAAAGAAAACTAACTGGACAGAAAATTAGAAATAAGTAGTGTCTCCATGCGGTGGCTGGTTGCATGTGCTAGCGCAACGGCACCTGGCTACTAGACCTCTGGCCGGTTCCCTGTTAGCTGTTACTGTGCTTGGGGCGACTCTCCAGCCGTGGGCGGGTCTTTTGGCTCTTGTGTCGCTGTTCAGCTGCTGCTCCACTTCTTCCCCAGTTCCCTGAATTTTTCTGCCTAAAATTCTAAACCTAGTGACCTCGCGACCGGCGCTCAATCACTGCGAGAAGGACGAAGGAGGAATCGTGGGAGACAGAGGAGATAGCGATAGCCTAGTGGTAGCATAAGGGTCAGGGAAATGGGCTGGACCAATGATACATAGACATATACTGTTACTTTGCAAAATTCCTGGGCGGGCCGTGGCCCAGTTTGGCCCTAAGGAAGCTCCGCCAGTGGTTGTACTGTCATTTTTTTCTTTAGAGTAGTGTTTATCTTTTCTTCAGTGTTGGCGGTACTGGGTACGGCCACCAGCAAGGTCTGCTTCCTTTGCCCATCTTAGTCTTCCCAGTAAGATCCCATCTCAGCTCTGTGCATGAGCTGCTTCTGTTTTGATTCTTATTTGGTGTGGAAATTTTTGGAGTGTTGGGATATAATATGGAAGGGGAACGCTCTGCATATTTCCAATTGAGCCAGTGATTATCTCATTCGTAAAATGATTCAGGAATCCTCAAAATTGGATAACTAGCTTCATTCTATAGCTGGAACCTTGCCATGTTGACTCACGCACTTGCACTCCCTGTGTGATCATGTCATAAGTGCCACCAGTACTTTTTATGTATGGTTTTTGTGCCTGCCCGAAGTTACTTCTAGTTTCAGAATCCTACAGGACACCATGTTGCGCGGTGGAGCTCGCCCTACATGGCACCATATTGAGCGGCGGCGGCAACATGTAGTTCTATGTGATTTCAGTTGAATTCTCTTCATCGGATCAGTCTGGTAATCTTCTTTTTCTACTTGTGCTGTGAAGGAGGAGATGTGGAGCTTAGTGGGGATGATGTTGTGCTGGTGCAGACTGTGGGTGGCTATGTAACTCATCGGTGTCCGGTCCTGCGACTCCGACTTCATTGCCAATGAGGATGACCACAAATTTCTGCCCGTATTACTCATTTCACTATCCCCTCCAGTTTCTGCGTATGGCCTGCTTTTGTTTGATTAGACTTCAGTGTGAGAAATTTTTGAGTGGTGGGCTTATGTGAGGGGAATGCACTGCAAATTTCTAGTGCTGTCTGTGATTTTCTTATTAAAAAATGATTAGAGGATCCTCACTCAGATTGGATAACTAGCTTGATTCTTGAGCCGAAACTTTTTCATGTCTACTTATTCAGTCCAACTGCTTCTATGCATATAAGAAGTGTATGTTGGGTAATTTCTTGGATTTCTTACTTTGAAAAGGGAGCTCACTGGTGTTGAGCACCACGATATGCAGCTGTTACATGTCCAACTAGCTGAGGTCAAGGATTATGAGTCGACGAGTCGATCTGGGGTAGCGGCTCTAGTCACGACTCATTTTTTTTTGTTGAGAAAAACAATATATTAAAACTAGCTCTAGTCACGACTCATGAGTTTAACAATAGGTACTATAAAATACATATAATATATAAATACCAATAGTGTAATACTAGTATATAAATATGTAATACAATAGAAGGCTGGTGAAGGAGAGTTGGTGAGGATGGAGTGGAGGAGCAGGCTAGCAAGAGTGGCAGCCACCGGTGGGGAACAGACTAGTAGTAGCCAACTAATAGCAGACAAGTGCCCGTAACAATCAGTGGACGAGACTTGGAGGAGGAGCAGCAACCGATGGAGGAGAACATGTGCGGTGCCATGGGCTTGCAGCGGCTCCGGACGACATTCTCGTGGCGGTGCGTGGCCACGGGAGAGGACATGGTCGGCAGGAGTGAGGATTCGTTTTGGGTTTCATGGGGAAAAACTGGGCAGCTCTAGCTTGGTTTTCCAGAACTGGGCAGGCAATATTGAAAAAAAATATGACATATGGGGTCATTTTCGAGTCGTTTGACTCAAAAAACTGAACTAGTTGAGCTTTATCGTGACTAGTTGAATGAGTTGCTTGACTCATCCAGTGAGTCGAGTCGAGACATTGAGTCGACCTCGCAGTTGTGACTCATTGACAGTCGCGACTAGTCAAGCGACTCGAAATCCATGGCAGAGGTACATGGATGGCCAACAGCAGGTATACCATGGATTTAATTGCTTCTAGATTGTTGTTGATTTTTTATATCAAAATGTGATTAAATGCCCATTATGATGTCTAATGCATCTGATTCGTATGTTGAGATGCTAGTTTTTTATTGTCTGGAAGCATGATTAGTTCAATGTTTTGTACATGTATTTATACATTATACCATGATCAATACAGCTTCTTTGTTCTTTCTGTGTTTATCTTCTCTTTCTAGAACTTACAACTACTATGTTTTTCGATTTGTCAAGGTTTTACATGCTTGTGATGCTTGCTATATTTTCAGTCTTCTTTGATACGGAGAACGATAAGTAAGCACTCAAGAGTGCCCTCAAGAACCTCTACACCCACTGTGCAATGTAAGTCGCCGGAAGATCAAAAGTGCAAGACTTTAAATCCCTGATTTTTGTCCCAGTTCATCTGCTGTAGAAACTTCAGTCCGTTTTTATGGTTCTTTGTATTGACAAGATATTCTGAAACTGTGGAAGAGAATGAAATAGTAAACTGATCATCTGCTTCGCTTGCTTTCACTTGGGGAGGTATTCATCTATTTGTACTTGTAGCACTGATCTATCATCAGTAACATTTCTGGGAGTTGATGTCTTCTTGGATATATATATCTTGAGCACAACAAGATTGATTAGTCTGTACTGATTATTTGATTATATCATCTCTATCTTTGTTTGAATGTGTTAGTATGACATGTATAACCATTTAAGTTGATAGCTCGTGGTATGTTTAAGATTACATTTAGTGTCTCAACCATCAATTCCTAACGTTTGATATCCTTGTTTACTGCAACATTTGGATTTCAGTAAGCCCATACATTACATTTGTCTCCATCTTATTTGCAACTGTATTCACCTCATCTGGTCGAGGCAAATGTATGTGGTGAAGGCACTCATTATAGTTAAGTCAGTGACTCCCATGGCATCTACGTTTGTTATCGATGGCTCAAAATATTTGGTTTCTCTTGTGGTTTTGCTTTGTTAGGTTTTATTTGGAATTCATTTTTGATAACAAGGATTTTTTTTAGATGGCTCAGAACATTTGTCTGCTTGGTCACGAAATGTTCTGACCTAGTGGAGACTTAAACGTGATGTCCATCTAATAGCAGTGCATGCACACAATGCTTTCTAGGAAGCAGTCGGCCGTCCAGATAACCTGTTATGAAGCTGTAATATCGTGCATAATGACTTGTGTGATTTTGGTGATACTGATGCTCATTAGTTTGTTAAATAATTTGTGATTTGGGTGTTAAATAAACACCCATGTTTTCTGCTTGTCGGTGTTGGCTGCAATGGCATCTTTAATCTATGTAGTCACACCAAAATAGAATGACCTTGTAATCCTTTGCAAGCATGTGAACTGCAATGACATCTCTAATCTACTGTTGGGGGGCATGTTTTCTTTGAATTTCTCCAACTGTTTTATTATGTCCACTAATTCAGTCCAATTGTTCATTGCTTTCTTGTGCGAGTAGGTGCCCTTGCTGGCATATTTTATCGTAAACCTCAACACTGATGGGTCTTTCTCTTGCAGTTGGAAATTCTGGTGGATGGGAGGCTGTCTGAGATGGAGAAACAATTCTTGAGAAGCTCTTGTTCTTGGGCCTGGAATCAAAACGTTTCCATAAATTTGCCACATCAATGCTCAGTAAGTTGTTGATTTTCAATAGAACATTGAGCAACTTAAGTATGTGTAGCACCGAAGTTATTGTAGATATATGGTGGGAGACCTGGTTGTGGCCTTTTTGGTAGTACACATGACCTGATTTATAAAGTTTTTTAATAGGCTTTGTGATCATTTAATCTCCGGATGTAGGACACTAGGAGTACTAGTAGGAATAGTTCTAAACAGTGCATCTTCTTGTGGTTTCTGCCTTACAGTTATGAAGACCACAAAAGGGAGGCCATATGTTGCTTCTCTAGACCCTTCCTGTAAAGAATGATCATCGCCATGTTTTGGGATTTGGTTGAATTTAGATATGTGACAGGTCTATCACTTTCTTCTGAACCTTGCTAAATATGCCCGAGAAATGTGTTCATGATGTTCTTTATTGAAGAATTACCAGTCCAGTTGAATTGCAGTTTAAGTTTGGTCATAATTTTAATCTAGATCCAAGTTCTGAATATGAGTAGATTACTATTACTGGAGACCACAAATGCTAAGATTGGGGTTGTTGATTATCTTTTTAGATAAAAAGCTGAATAAATGGTTACAACATTGGCCAAAACCTTGCATAAAAAAGGTTTCACATCTTTTAATAGTGGTACCTATTTTCTAGCAAGGATGTTTGTCAGGATGTAGTATGATGGTCTTTTTCACTTTCGCTGTTGAAGGTCCAGTTTTATGCATCTGAGATAGACATAGATGTAGGTCCTGGACATGGGAGCTGGCTGCATGTGAGATGGGCACTTTGACAAGCTAGATTTGTCCATGCTATTTCATCTTCACCTAGGCATCTGATTCTGCATGTACCTACTTGTGTACTTTGACTAGCTGGTGTTTTTTTTTGCTGGCTTTCTGAGCTGACACATAGGTGAAGCCATTTGAAGAAGACAAAGTTGCTAGCCTGTAGTGGAACCTGGTGCATCACTTGGAAGGAAGAAATCTGGAAGACCGGCGACATCATGATATGCATGCTTTGGTATTCAAGCTGTCTCTTTGCTCCATTTTATTTCATCTTCACGTGGGCATCTACCCAGATCGAACTAGATGGTGCTTTTTCATTCTCTTGAATGGATGTCTTGGCCCTGGCTCCTTTGTGCTGCTTTCTGTTACTGGCTAATGACGCTTCATGTTGCCGCTGCATCCAAGATATGTGTGTAGTAGGAATGGTGGTAAAAGGTATTCCAATGTTTTGACATATGGGTCTTCATTATTTGTGCAGCTCGTCATGGAGCCGCTTATCACTGTGGGGCTATGGCAGGAAGTCTATGACCCGTCTCCTTTGTGCAAACTCGTCGACATGAGCATACTTGCACGCTATTATGTTTGTTGATTGGATAGCGTCTCACGGACGTGCAGAATAAGCCATGGGATGGTTGGCGTTGCTTAATTTACAGAGATACCTATAATCGGTGTTGCTTAATCAGTAGCCGGACTGCGTAGGTGTTGATTGATACTGCAATATATTCATTGATTTTTAAGGCTACACATGAACCTCCCTCCTCCCTAAGCACGCGGACGCGGTTGAGGTGCGGGACTTCCGACCCATCAGCCTCATCCATAGCGTGGCCAAGTTGGTGGCTAAGGTTCTCTCCTCCCGCCTCGCGCCGAAGATGCCACAGATTGTGGGCCCGCATCAGAGTGCCTTCATCAGGGGGCGTTGCCTTCATGATAACTTCCAGTTGGTGCAATGCTCAGCTAAGCGTTTGCATGCCACCAAGACCCCGGCCGTTATGTTCAAGCTCGACATCACCAAGGCTTTTGACACGGTCGACTGGGCCTTTCTTCTCGAGGTCCTTGCCAAGCTCGGCTTTGGCCCACGTTGGATTGCGATGGTTTGTGGTCTTCTTGGTACGGCATCCACGAGGGTGTTGGTCAATGGAGTGGCGGGTTGCCTGATCTCCAACAGGCGTGGGTTGAGGCAAGGGGACCCTCTCTCCCCTTTGCTCTTTGATACTGTCATGGACGTGCTACACCTCCTGTTTGAGAGGGCTGCGGCCGATGGGCTGCTTGCGCACCTGGCGAGTCGGGGTCTCCGGCATCGTACATCTATGTACGCGGATGACGTGGTCACCTTCCTCAAGCCGGATCGGTTGGATCTCCTCACTTGCGCGGCCATTGTGGAGGACTTTGGTGAGGCGTCTGGCCTCCGCACCAACCTCGCCAAGTGTTCTGTCCATCCCATCAGGTGCTCTCCTCAGCAGATCGACCTTGCCCATGACATCCTACGTTGTGAGGTCGCGACATGGCCATGTAAGTACTTGGGGCTGCCGCTGGGACTCCGTAAACCCACTGCGGCCCAGCTGCAGCCCGTGGTGGACAGTGCGGCCAACAGGCTTCAGCCCTGGTGCGCCAAGCTGATGACGCGTGGGGGGCGGACCATCTTGGTCCAGACGACCCTCTCAGCTATCCCGGTGCATTCTATGATGTCCCTTGACATCCCGCCTAAGACCTTGCAGGCGTTGACGAAGATCTGTCGAGGTTTCATGTGGAAGGCCAGGCTTGATGTGAGAGGTGGGCACTGCCTGGTGGCTTGGGAGCAGGTCGCTTCCCCCAAGGCTCTGGGGGGGCTGGGCCTCCCTAACCTGCGCCTCCTCAACCTTGCCCTGCGCTCCCGTTGGGCGTGGCTGCAAAGGGTCGACTCGACCAAAGCCTGGGCGGAATTTAACCTTCAGATTCCGCGTTTGGCTAGAGCCCTCTTCGAGTCCGCCACAGTGGTCATCTTGGGCGATGGAGAGCGGGCGCTCTTTTGGAAGGATAGATGGCTCAATGGGGCGCGGGTCGCCGACCTCGCGCCAAACCTCCTAGCCTTGGTGACAAGCCGCAAGGTCAGTACTCGCACAGTTAAGGAAGGCCTTGACGGTGAATGGCTGCGCGACTGTGGCCCTGACTTGGGGCATGCCGCGGTGGCAGAGTTCTTCCTCCTCTGGCATGTTGTGGGTGCAGCACGGCTGGTGCCTGAGCGCCCGGATGAGTTTGTGTGGCGTTGGTCGGTTGATGGGAAGTTCTCGGTGAGCTCGGCCTATCGGGCCTTCTTTGCGGGCAGGGTTGGGGCGCCGACGGCCTCGCAGATATGGCGCTCGCGTGCCCCTTACTCCTGCAAGTTCTTCGCGTGGCTCGTCTCACGGAACAGATGTTGGACAGCCGATAGGCTGCAGCGTCGTGGCCTTCCCGCCCCGGCCTCTTGCCCCCTTTGCAATCAGGAGCCAGAAACGATTCAGCACCTACTTCTGGGATGCGTCGTGGCTCGGGAAGTCTGGACCTGGGCTTTGAGCCGTTGGGGTAAGCTTGGTTGGCTACCTGCGGCTGACGAGGACCTGGTCTCCTGGTGGACCTCTAGACCTGGACAAGGGGCCTCGCAGCGAGACTTGTGGACTTCGTTGATCCTGGTTTTCTGGTCCATCTGGACGCACAGGAATGATGTCGTCTTCAATTCGGCGACGCCGGCGGTCCTGGCGATCAAGACGAAGATCAGGGAGGAGTACGGAAGGTGGCGTCTTGCTGGGCTCTTTCGTAGTGATAGCTTTGGCTTCCCGGAGCCGGTGGAGTTGGGGTGGCAATTAGGAGAGTAGGCTTTGGGTCGGGGAGCTGCCACCCCATGTTGGCAGCATGAACTTGCCGCTTGCGGCGTCGCCGGGCTTCTTTGCCCCTTCTTCTATATATTAATACACCTTCCAGGGTGTATTCTCGAAAAAAAAGGCTACACATGAACAGAAATGAAGACAGTGCATGCATAGATTGAAAAGTGAATTGTGTGCCTTGGTGGAATCCGACACCTTGTAGAGTATTCATCTTATGTCCCGCTGATTTGATTTGTATAGTAATGGAAAGTGATGCGGTTGCTGCCTGTATACTATCTGTTTCCTGGTTGAGCCTTGCTCGATCAAGTTCTTAGTAGGAATAACATGTATAATATTGACTACCAATTTCATCCCAAACTGATGTATTCCCAACACGCATATTGTTTCTGACTGTTTTATTTTGTTTTTCTCTTCATACAAGAAGCACAAGCACAATGATTGAGTTCAAGGAATGAGTAAAATAGTAAACTTAATGGAGTGTACGTATGATGTTGTCAAACAACGGCCAGATCTTGGCTCGTCAAGATAATAATGTTCGAATACTGTATAGGAGCACCCCATTTGTAGTAATTTCGGGATTTCCAGGAAACTATTAATGAGGGAAATAATTGGAAAACTGAAGAATTGTATGAAATGCTACGGTAGAAAAATCCTGGTTGTTGAAAGGAAAAAAGAAAGAGCAGTCGTGCGTGGGGAGTATATAACACAAGAATTAATAACCTTCAAGTAAAAGTCGTGAGTGTAGCGAATCAAAAACCAGAAAATGAGACATATGCGCTCATAGTTAATGACACTTAGTATAATTAACCAGGCCGTTCCTTATTTGACACCACCGCCCTTCTTCATGTCACCAATCCGTGGCATCCCACAACTTTGATCTGAATGGACGGATGGAACCGGAATCAGCTCAAAAGTAGCGGGAGATGAAGAATTTGTGTAGAACTTTGAACGAAAACTAAAGCTTTGGTCACCGTTTCTCTTAGTGTCAGATGGGATGTAGCCAAAGCATGCGTCCCGTTTCACGGGTTAAGACTCTAGCGTAAGTGAGGAAGTACTCAACTCATGAAATATGGCAGCATTAGCAAAAGACATGATTTATGGGACTATAAATCTGGCATAGAGGCATGCAAGAGAAGAAGTGCATGCAAGAGGTCTAGCAGAGGTAAGGCAGAGCTATAAGGAAAACCCGTTCGATCACATTCCACAATTAACTAGTAGGATTGATCTTCTTGGGTCACGGGAGTGTTTGTTTTCACGCCAGCCACATTCACCGATCCGAGGGACTATCCATCCCGTCCGTCCGGTGCACTTTAGGAGCATCAAAGAGAGGAGGAGAAACAAATGATCGAAACACCTGCTTAAATCTAAGAAAAGTTGAACATCGCTTTTCCCTCCAAACTGGCTGGGTCTATAAATACGTAGAGGGGTGTGTTATACGTGTGCATTAACTACCTTGAGCTCTTATCATTCTTGAACATTAAACACAAATTAGTTGTCCTAAGTCTACTAATACTTTTCAGAAAAATCATTTGACATAGAAGTAAGACTGCAAACCGGACAAACTGAAGGCCACAAACCACACCATTGCTCATCCATTCACCAAAATATTTACAATGTATATCTACTAGTATAGCTTTGTAATAAATGAACACCAGTTGGATATTCTAGCATTCTTTTTCACCTCAAATGAAGCTGACACAAGTTACATTGTCTGAACTTTGATATTACCAACAGTGGATGTTGATGGAAAAAAAATTAAGTATCCAATCCAAGTGGAGAAGAAAAGTGTTTAAGAGAACGGGCTGGGGCTGCTTGTTTGCCCGCGGCAGCGCTGCAGCCAAACATGATGCCGTGGGTTAAGGGTGAAGAACTGGAAATCAGGCGCTCATCGCCTCCGTCTCCGTGGGAGACGGCGAAGTCAATATGGTGGTCAGTGCGAAAGCGGAAGACAAAGAAGATGAGATTTTATTAATAAAATAAATCACGGGTTAGTAGACTACTCCCTCCAGATCATAGCCATTAGCTAGATATGCAGTTTCTTCCCCCCCCACTCGTTTAGGCGCCATCGCATTAGTTAACGTTTAATTAGCGTGTAAATGCCTCCTCCCGAGTCCTTCCTTTCATCTTGTGAACATGAGCAGCAACTGCCAACTGGGAACGGTAGCGTCTTTGACCAATGCATGCAGGAATAAACGCGGAGTTTATTGGGAAATTCCGTTAGGAAAAAAAAAGCCTAATCATGTCCGTTTGCCTCCCCTAATTAACAGCCCCAATTAACTCCGAAAATATAGGAGATTAGCATGTAACAGAGAAAGTAGTAAATTCACGAAATATGAGAGCTTTAGCAAAAAAAACATGATTTATAGGACTACTATGAATCCGGTTCATGTGATCCGTTTAGGATGATCCAGTAGTTAGGAAGCCCTGGAGCTGAAATATGGGAAGAAGTGCATGAATCAGTGTCTAGCGTAGGGAGGGCAGAAATATTACGAAAACACCGCTGTGATTATTCCTTGAATGGCTATGATCCCATTCCATAATTAACTAGTACGAATTGATCTCCTTGGATCACGGGAGCATCTGTTTTCACGGTCAATGTGTTTTCCTGGAATGGCTATGATCCTATTCCATAATTAACTAGTACGAATTAATCTCCTGGAGTCACGGAAGCATTTGTTTTCACGGCAGGCAGGTCACCGATCCGAGGCACTGTTCATCTGATCCGTCCGTAGTTTTCTCCGGAGCAGCAAACAAAAGAGGAGAAACCAAGGATTGAAACACCCGCTTAAATATGTGAAAAATTTAGACCTCTCTCTTCCCTCCAAAACGGCCAACCTTGTCTATAAATACATAGAGGGGTCTAGCCAACGCGTGCGTCGTGTGTGACGACTTAGACTTTGACTCTTGCTCGGAGAGGAGAGGAGAGGGTGGGCGAGATCTTGTTGCCGAGACGATGGATCGAGTAGGTAATCAATCGATCCTCCGTTTGTTCTCGCCTTTTTATTTTTTCAGTTGGTAGCACGTGGAACGAATGAATCAAGCCATTGGTAGTTTCTCCTTGGAAGCAGACAGATGGCGGAGAAGAGGCCGGGTCGATGAATGCGCAGAGATGAGGGCCGGGTTGGCTGGTGAGAGCCGACTGAGAGCCGACGCGAGCAGCCGTACGTGTTGGTGGTCGACCACCTTGCATCTGAATCCATGCCATGCAGAGCCGAGGTCATCTCGCGAAGACGCGAACCAGCACATGCAGCAGGTATTTTGTTTTAAATCGTGAATCTGAATCCATGCTTTCTTCTGTGTTTCGGTTTGATTCCTAGCCAGCGCCTTTTGTTTTGTAGATCTACTAGCTAGCTTCATCGTAATAATAAAGAATAGATTGGTGTAGGAATCGA
The DNA here is from genome assembly GCA_030979885.1 of Lolium multiflorum. Classification (NCBI taxonomy): domain Eukaryota; kingdom Viridiplantae; phylum Streptophyta; class Magnoliopsida; order Poales; family Poaceae; genus Lolium; species Lolium multiflorum. The sequence continues at coordinate 46,071,111 of CM061752.1, read as the reverse complement.
CAAGTGCATAGGTGTACGATCGTTTATACGGCCAGTATCCAAGCACTGATCGAAATAAAGCAACGGAGAAAAAAAAAACGAGGAGAAAAAACGGTTCCAGCATGATGCGGGATTTGGGGTAAAGGCGAGATGGGTAGAGGGGGCGATCCGCGTGAAGCGGGATGCTAGCCGTCGGGCCCCGTGCCGTCATTCCTAGGCGCGCTCAAAGCGCTCGAGTCGCTGGACCTCTCCTTCAACGCGCTTACCGGCGCCATCCCGGCGTCCCTCGGCGCGCCCCCGCGCCTCATCAGTGTCGACCTCAGCCGCAACCGCCTCACCGGCCGCATCCCGCCGCTGCTCCTCAGCAAGGCCGGGCCGCAGGCCTTCCTGTCGCTCTCGCACAATAACCTGTCCGGCGGCATCCCGGCCGAGTTCGCCGCCGTGAACTTCGAGCAGATCGACCTGTCGCGGAACCAGCTGACAGGCGACGCCTCGCTGCTGTTCGGCCGGGGAGATGACGACAAGCCAGTGCTGGATTCCGCGGACCTGTCGCGCAACGCCCTGAGCTTCAACATGTCCGGGCTGCGGCTGACTAGGCGGCTGGACTCGCTGGACCTCAGCCACAACATGATCTACGGCGGCATCCCGGCGGTGGTGGCCAACCTCACGAACCTGCAGGTGTTCAACGTCAGCTACAACCGGCTCTGCGGCGCGGTGCCGGTGGGCGCGGCGGCGGGTACGATCTGTACTCCTTCGCGCACAACAAGTGTCTCTGTGGTGCCCCGCTACCTGATGCGTGCCGTTGATTACAGACTGCGACTAGCAGTCTAACACTCGTGAATCACGATCCGTCTACCTATCAAGCTAGAGTCGGTAAGTGTAAGCAAGGCTCATTTTGCTCTGATCTGCTGACACACTAAACCATAAGTGATAATATATACTGGATCAGCAACAATGGGTGAAGAATATATGCTGTTGTAATTCTTTTAAGTTTAGAGAAGAAAGTTGTTGCAATAATGTTTTAATTTAGTGCCCCAACATGCGAAAATACTCTGGAGAACCTGGCAACGAGCGAAGAGCCTCGTTTATGAATTCAAGATCTGTGCTGTATTTTGATTTTACCTTGCATGCATTTAAGGAAAATTTAATTATTGTAGCCTCATATTGACTAAGGAACCCTTTCAATTCCTAACAATATTCACATACAGTCCATCTCAAAGCTTAAGGTTTTGTTTTCAAAAGACAAACCAAGTAAAGTTTGACCAAACGTTTAGACAAATCTATCAACAAATATACTATTTTATAAATATTACATAAAAATATATTTCATTATCTATCTAATGATATTATTATGTTTTACATGTTAATGTTTTTTGGTATAAACTTAGTCAAAGTTAACCTAGTTTGACTTTCTAAAAATAATATAAGCTTCAGATGGATGTAGTACTAATTAACATAAGCCACACATATCCTATAGCTAATTGATGAGCAGCAATGTTGAGCACACGAGCAGGTACATGCTGAAATTCACACGAAGAAAACCCCTTGGAGCAAAACTTGATATCCACGATTACCAGTTCTGTTTGGGAGCAATTAGTCACCAAAGAGTTTATACATTGTATCGCCGATAAGCAATCTAATCCAAGGATGATTTCAAAGAGGCCTTCCTCTTGAGCGAAGGCAACAACACGGCGGATGGCGAGGGCCTCCGCCACTTATGGCATTGTGGCATTGTTCGAGGGCTCGCCCGCAAGCAACAAGGCAAAGACCATTGTGGTCATGAATGACAGCACCAACACCCATTTTCTTAGTAGAAGTGGAGATGGTGGCATCCACGTTCACCAAAACCTTTCCCTCTGGCGGCAGGATCCATTAGCGTTAGAAGAGGATTCACGGTTATGGTTGGCTTTTGGTTTGTACAGATGAACAAGAATCATATCAATGTACACATTCACCTTTCTAGCAGCTGACCAAGGGTAGCAAGCCTCCTTCCTCTCGAGCTTTGTTGCGAGCATCCCAATCCCAATGTGCTAGAATGTGACAATGGAAGTAGTTATCTGAACATGAGAGCCACGGTTCATGAGATCTATGACCGAGGTCCCCGACGAATGGAAGGAACTTCTCTGGAGATGAACCTCGTGCTCAGACTTAACATCTTGCCACACTTCCCTAGCAAACTGCCAGAATAACAAAGTGTGTTCGATAATTTCATGGTGGTTGCAGAAAATACATGGCCATCTTCGTTATGGTGACCACATGGGATAGAATCATGCACAAACCTACACTTTGTTATGGTCTTTGTTATGGTCATCTTCCGCAACACGGATTTTCTAACGGAACCCGCTCCTACCGGTCACCATCCGATTGGTAGTGACCCCGTGATTCGTGTTGACTTATCTCTAACTTGTTACCACTTTTACTGCGATATAGTATATCTATGATATTTATTAGATAAAAAAATAAAATTTCAACAAAATCATGTTATTTCAACCACATCATACATATATTCCACACATATCTGAATTATTATAATTATTTTCCGTTTAAAGTATCATGAATCCCGGTTTATATAAAAAATGCGAGATTTTACTAAAACTTCATGAAGACGGTTTCGAACATAACCATAATTTTCTTTCAAGTAATATGCACTTGTGTCAAGAGTGTTTAATCTATTATAAATGCTAATAAGAGCTGAATCAAAGTTGTTAGCCGAACTATGTGATGCAACCAATTTTTTTATGGCATTAAAAGCTTGATCACCGTTGCAATGAAGGAAATCTCCTCCCACTATAGCATCTAAGGCATATCTATAGCGAATCATAAGCCCAAAATAAAAATTACTAAGGAGCAAACTTAGAGTCATTTGAGGTTCAGCTTTACGATAAGCATCAAAAATTCTAGACCAAGCATCTTTAAAACTCTCCTCATCCCCTTGTTTAAAAGTAAAGACTAATTCCTCGGGTGAAGAAGTAACAGGTACAGAGCTAGACATGATAACAAAAGTAAACTAAATGCAAGTAACTAATTTTTGTGTGTTTTTGATATAGAGCTAGTAAACAAAACAGTAAATAAAGTAACTATTTTTTCGTGTTTTTTAGTATGAAGCAAACAAGACAGTAAATAAAATAAAGCAAAGCAAGACAAAAACAAAGTAAAGAGATTGGAAGTGGAGACTCCCTTGCAGCGTGTCTTGATCTCCCGCAACGGCGCCAGAAAAGTGCTTGATGCGCGTAGATGTACACGTCCGTTGGGAACCCCAAGAGGAAGGTATGATGCGCAGCAAGTTTTCCCTCGAAAGAAACCAAGGTTATCGAACCAGTAGGAGCCAAGAAGCACGTGAAGGTTGTTGGTGGAGGAATGTAGTGCGGCGCAACACCAGTGAAACCGGCGCCAACGTGGAACCTGCACAACACAATCAAGATACTTTGCCCCAACGTAACAATGAGGTTGTCAATCTCACCGGCTTGCTGAAAACAAAGGATTAAACGTATCGAGTGGAAGATGATGTTTGTTTGCAAAGAACAGTAAAGAACAGTAAATATAGTAGAATGTATTTAGATGTAAAAGAATGGACCGGGGTCCACTCACTAGTGGTGTCTCTCCAATAAGATAACTAGCATGCTGGGTGAACAAATTACAGGTGCAATTGACAAATAAAGATTCAATACATATCAATGATGATTACTATGAGATTTAATCAGGGCATTACGACAAAGTACATAGACCGCTATCCAGCATGCATCTATGCCTAAATAATCCACCTTCAGGTTATCATCCGAACCCCTTCCATATTAAGTTGTAAACAACAAATAATTGCATTAAGTATGGTGCGTAATGTAATCAACACAAATATCCTTAGACAAAGCATCGATGTTTTATCCCTAGTAGCAACAGCACATCCACAACCTTAGAACTTTCTGTCACTGTCCCAGATTAAATGGAGGCATGAACCCACTATCGAGCATAATTACTCCCTCTTGGAGTTACAAGTATCAACTTGGCCAGAGCCTCTACTAGCAACGGAGAGCATGCAAGAACATAAACAACACATATATGATAGATTGATAATCAACTTGACATAATATTCTATATTCATCGGATCCCGCCAAACACAACATGTAGCATTACAAATAGATGATCTTGATCATGTTAGGCAGCTCACAAGATCTAAACAATGATAGCACATGCGGAGAAGACAACCAACTAGCTACTGCTATGGACCCATAGTCCAAGGATGAACTACTCACGCATCAATCCGGAGGCGGGCATGATGATGTAGAGCCCTCCGGTGATGATTCCCTCTCCGGCAGGGTGCGATCTCCTGAATCCCCGAGATGGGATTGGCGGCGGCGTCTCGAATGTTTTCCGTATCGTGGCTCTCGGTACAGGGGGTTTCGCGACGAAGGCTATTTGTAGGCGGAAGGGTAGGTCAGGGGGCGACGCGAGGGGCCCAGACCACAGGCGATGATCCAGGGGTGCCAACGGCCACCGTCGGTGTAACCAAGCCGTCGGCACAGGTACAGAACATGTGTTCTTCCCATTAACGGTCGGTAGACGGCGTTATAGTTGTGCCGACGGCTAGGCCGTCGGCATATCTCACATATCTTTTCCCACTTTTATGTTTCCTCTTTAATTTTAACTAGGTAAATACATATGCCTTGCTAAGGCTTAAAAGCTACATTCCATTGACAAAAAGATCATCTACAAGTACTATAACATGTAACTCAGGTAGCATTGTTTTTATCGACATTTTAATAAATGCACAAGTAAACAAAAAATTAAAGTGCATGTACTCCTATAGAACGTAAAATATTCATCTAATATTTGTGAGAATGCGAATTAAACTTGTTATTATTCTTATTACATGATATGAACTATGCGCTGGATCTAATAATGGACCCCTGGTGGGAATCCCCCAAAACTTGTGTGTACACAACTATGGCGGGATGTTGCTGGATCCAATAATGGACCCCTGGTTGTCCAGCTTCACGCACATGCGCTGACGACACTTAGGCAGTTCCAGGACATATAGGGGGAACTCTTCGATGGGTGAACCGGAGGGAATCGTGAGATAGTATGGATACATATACTTGCCACCACATGCTCCTATGACCTAACCAAGCCCAAATGAAGGCATAATGCCACTGGGGCACCGCCGCCATGGTGTAGTCAATGTTGTAGACCGCGCGGTCAACGGATTAGGGTTTCTCTGGATGCCGCACCTCGGAGGGTGGGAATGCCCCCAAAACTTGTGTGTGTCCATGTGGTGTGTACACAAGTGTGGCGGGATGTCGTTGGATCCAATAATGGACCCATGGGGTTGTCCGGCTTCACGCACATGCGCTGACGGTACTTAGGCAGTTTCAGGACGTATAGGGGAACTCCCCGATGGGGGAACCAGAGGGAATCTTGAGATAGTATGGATCCATATCCTTGCCACCACATGTCCCTATGACTTAACCAAGCCCAAATGAAGGCATAATGCCACCGGGGCACCGCCGCCAGGGTGTAGTCAATGCTGTAGACCGCGCGGTCAACAGATTAGGGTTTCTCTGGATGCCGCACCTCGGAGGGTGGGAATGCCCCCAAAACATGTGTGTGTCCACGTGGTGTGTACACAAGTGTGGCAGGATGTCGTTAGATCCAATAATGGACCCATGGGGTAGTCCGGCTTCACGCACATGCGCTGACGGCACTTAGGCAGTTCCAGGACGTATAGGTGGAACTCCCCGATGGGGAACCGGAGGGAATCTTGAGATAGTATGGATCCATATCCTTGCCACCACATGTCCCTATGACCTAACCAAGCCAAAATGAAGGCATAATGCCACCGGGGCACCGCCGCCAGGGTGTAGTCAATGTTGTAGACCACGCGGTCAATGGATTAGGGTTTCTCTGGATGCCGCACCTCGGAGGGTGGGGATGCCCCCAAAACTTGTGTGTGTCCACATGGTGTGTACACAAGTGTGTTGGGATGTTGTTGGATCCAATAATGGACACATGGGGTTGTCCGGCTTCACACACATGCGCTGACGGCACTTAGGCAGTTCCAGGACGTATAGGGGGAACTCCTCGATAGGGGAACCGGAGGGAATCTTGAGATAGTATGGATCCATATCCATGCCACGACATGTCCCTATGACCTAACCAAGCCCAAATGAAGGCATAATTCCACCGGGGCACCGCCGCCAGGGTGTAGTCAATGTTGTAAACCATGCGGTCAACGGATTAGGGATTCTCTAGATGCCGCACCTTGGAGGGTGGGAATCCCCCAAAACTTGTGTGTACACAAGTGTGGCGGGATGTTGCTGGATCCAATAATGGACCCCTAGTTGTCCGGCTTCACACACATGCACAGACGACACTTAGGCAGTTCCAGGACATATAGGGGGAACTCCTTGATGGGGTGAACCGGACGGAATCTTGAGATAGTATGGATCCATATCCTTGCCACGACATGTCCCTATGACCTAAACAAGCCCAAATGAAGGCATAATGCCACCGGGGCACCGCCGCCAGGGTGTAGTCAATGTTGTAGACCGTGCGGTCAACGGATTAAGGTTTCTCTGGATGCCGCACCTCGGAGGGTGAGAATGCCCCCAATACTTGTGTGTGTCCATGTGGTGTGTACACAAGTGCATGGGGTTGTCCGGCTTCGCGCACATGCGCTGACGACACTTAGGCAGTTCCAGGACGTATAGGGGGAACTCCCCGATGGGGGAACCAGAGGGAATCTTGAAATAGTATGGATCCATATCCTTGCCACCACATGTCCCTATGACCTAACCAAGCCCAAATGAAGGCATAATGCCACCGGGGCACCGCCGCCAGGATGTAGTCAATGTTGTAGACCGCGCGGTCAACGGATTAGGGTTTCTCTGGATGGTGCACCTCGGAGGGTGGGAATCTCCTAAAACTTGTGTGTCCACGTGGTGTGTACACAAGTGTGGCGGGATGTTGCTGGATCCAATAATGGAGCCCTGGTTGTCTGGCTTCACGCACATGCGCTGACGACACTTAGGCAGTTCTAGGACATATAGGAGGAACTCCCCGATGGGGTAAACCGGAGGGAATCTTGAGATAGCATGGATCCATATCCTTGCCACCACATGTCTCTATGACCTAACCAAGCCCAAATGAAGGCATAATGCCACCGGGGCACCGCCGTCAGGGTGTAGTGAATGTTGTAGACCGCGCGGTCAACAGATTAGGGTTTCTCTGGATGCCGCACCTCGGAGGGTGGGAATGCCCCCCAAACTTGTGTGTGTCCACATGGTGTGTACACAAGTGTGGCGGGATGTCGTTGGATCCAATAATGGACCCATGGGATTGTCCGGCTTCACGCCCATGCGCTGATGGCACTTGCGCAGTTCCAGGACGTATAGGTGGAACTCCCCGATGGGGTGAACAGGACGACCAACTAGAGTCACTGACTGCAACCATAGAGGCATAGACGTTTCTTCTCCTTCGCCCATAAATTAGAAGAGCATTCCACTCCCTTCATGTATCTCACAATCTCATATTACTCCGGCCTTCTATTTCCTGTAACGGACCCAACTCTTTGGCAATTATTTCTCTTTTACCGGACGCACCACACCCTTTTTAATCCTCTCTTTCACAGCCTGGGAGTCAGACTCTAAGCCTGCTCTTGTGTCTTCTCTCCACATCATCAAATTTGTTGGAATTTCTTCCATGAGTAGAAGGACATGCGATCGATGGAAAGAGCGGCGTATGTATTGGATCTGGGCACTGCTTGGTCGGGGAAGAGATCCGGCTGGCGAAAGTGCAGCGCCAACTCGAACATGAAGGACACGATGTTATGCGTAGGAGCAGCTACCACCAGTCCAATGATCTCCCCCATGAACTCCTGGAGCGGTAGAACTTCCAGATAAGACTTTTTTTTGTTTCTCTACCTTCCCACCAGGGCTGACACCAGTCAAAAAATAATCAGAACAGGCTAACAATAATGCAGGGTCTGGGAGTTATGGCCTAGGTGAAGGATAAGAAATTTCCTTATAAGCAATTATGTTTCTGGGAGCTTTTTACATGCATGTGTCCCTACTTTTTCCTTATAAGAAACCATCAGTGTACAGACTATCCCTCCTCTCTTTTATTTACTCATGTTCTATGTATTTTCTGCAGCTCTGTTTGTAGTAGTTTTAGGTGTATTTCTTTCTAGCAGTCGTTCCGTGAGAGAACGGACATGTCTACATCAGTTAATTTGTTTGGTCCAACAAGTATGTTCGTATGTATTCTACACGCATTTTCTAACCGTCACTCTGTATTCTGCGTTGCCAAATGATACACTTTACATGGGTTGTTTACTATGGTTAAAGAATTGTCATGCTCACCTAGAATTGTAGTGCCTACTACAACTTTCTTCCAGTGGCTCATATCTTCATGCCAAATGATTGTTACATTCTTGCATGCTAACCAAAGGTCATTTCATATCTTCAAAATTTCAGAATGATAGTACCACATTTTATGTATATACAAAAATCATCTATCATTTCCGCAGCAACGCGCGGGGTGTCAACTAGTTTTAATTAACAGGTACATCCATGAGAATTATTTTTTTATTAATATGGCTCCTACTATTTCTTTTTTGCGGGAAGGGAAAATATATTAGAGCAACAGTCTTACAGAGAGGTCCACAAGAAACAACAAAAATACAACCAAGCCCCTCTGGACTTCGAAGTCAACGACGACGAGGACGAGTCGACGGCGCACCGGATCCGCCATTGCTCCACTTCTGGCTTGGATTGGGAGCAACCCCCTCGCGGCCGGGAAGTCGCCGGACAGCGGCCCGTGAAGACCTGCACCCAGCGCCGCCGTCAACTTCGCGAAGCTCCAAAACACCTTCACCTCCATCTTCAACAGCAACCAGATCGGCCGCCTCCGATCTGGACAGGGGACAGAGAGCCCGCTCGATCCGAGGATCTCCGAGCTCGAGGGAGACGCGTGCTGGGCAGCGGAACTCCGAGAAGCGCCACCACCGAAGGGGCAAAGCACCGTCACCAACAACCGCATCGCCGGCACCACTACCTCCTCTACACCGACGAGAAAAACCCTAGGGGATCCTACACATATGTACAACCGCGAATCGGGGATTCCCCGACCTCCCGCCGCCGGAGCGGCCAGCGGAGGGCGAGAAATACCCAATCCGACTGCGAACTTGGTGGAGCTCCCGGGAAGCTTCAAGAAATCGCCTTTCTATTGTAGCGGGAGAAAGGGGAGACGACCGAGCCTCGTCTCGTTGAGCATGGCTCCTACTATTTCGTTTACTGGAGCAACATGCAGTGGTGGACCGAGAAACTTTTCAGCCTGGGTGAACAAGCTTAAGTTGCCATTTTCCAGATAAAATCATTGGACAGAAGCTATCGCGCCGCCAACTAGCTTGGGTGGCCGCTCGGGCTAGAGGGACCCTAGATCTGCCTTGCTAGCATGTACATTCATAATGGGGTACTACTGCAAATTCGCATATATTTATTATCTAAATAACTTGTAACACTTTGTTTTGGCACATGTATTTACTATCTAGTGCCACTTGCCGAGGTCCGCCACATTGTTCCGTCGCTGGCAATGATTAGTACCAAAATATTTAAGGCTCGGTATTAATGAACCATGACGATTTATGTTATCATTTTTTAGAAGCCCGAAATACCCCTAGAGGCTCGGCCACCTGCGGTGATCTAAACATTGTTGTCTCACTTGCCGCAACATGGAGTCAACAAGCACCATCGTTGACATGGCCTGACTAGGATTCTTCGACATATTGAATTGTAGCATGCCTTTGCTACCCTCGAGGATCTCTCCACAAAACTCTTGGATGAACCCATCTATGGATTCTTCTTCTTCTTGGTGACCGGCAACCATGGCGCATCATCGCCGTTGCCGACCCCGACTCTAGCCGCCTCCTATAACGCCCGGGCCACATTCCCCATATTGCTCCAATTCGTTGGCAAGATGAGAGAAACCGTGATCCACCCTCCCGATGATGCCACACATGTGGATGAGGCCAGGGTCTATATATGGGGGGTGGCAGGTGGACATTGTGGGTGAGGGTGAAGCGTTGCCACCCGTCACTAATTGAACTTTCAAGATATATATACATCTTGTACAATATAAGATGAGAAGCCAAAAACATTAGAAGAGAGTATGTGAGCATGTACACACGTGCACGCGCAAATTAACATGCAAAGGTGGCAGGACTACGTGGGAATGCAACACCTATACCCTTTTATTTGACGTGGACATAGAGGCTGCTCCACGAATTACGGATCGACTGTTGGTATATGGCGAAATTATGGAGGCAGATTAGATCCATCGCATCTTTTGTTTTAAGAAGCATCTGGGAGCGGAAATTTGGCCCAAATTTTGGGCACCCAAATTTAAGCAGGCTTTCCAAAACAAAAGAGAAAGAAGAAGATCAATCACCGTCCGCACTTCTGTCTAACCACCGTCTCTCCAATCTCCATCTCCCGCCGACGGCCACCCACCGCTGCTCGCCAGCGCAGCCCAGCCACCTTCCCTCCGGCCAACTCCCCCACCGAGCCTCCAATTTCCCGCGCACGCAAACCCTAGCGCCGCCCCCGCGCCTTCGTCGGCTCCTCCCCGACGCGGCACGGCCGCCGCTCCTCGTCGCCGGTCAGGTCCGGATCACGCGGCCATCCAGGAGAAGGACGAGGACCGGTACCTCTCCTGCAGATGCGCCTCTGACGCCCCTCTCCTCCGACCGGCCGCTACTGGCCAAGATGCTCCGCCGGTCTCCACAACCTCCTGCCGCCGGCGCACACCCGGAGGCCACCTCCACGACCCCTTGTCACCGGCCACGTCCGCAACCTGCTGCTGCTGCTGCTGCCGGAGACCTCCCCAACCTGCTGCCCCCATTGAGGTCTATCTTCTCCTCCCCATCCAAACATTTCCCCCCTAAATTCGTTTAGTTTTCCCTGTTGAAACAAATACGCAGCAGGCGCGTACGGATACGAATCCAAAAGAACTCCCTCTGTCCCCCTGCATAAGCAACGAAGCATGTCTAGGGATCTTTTTTTTTTCATTTGTTTGCTGCACACTTAGCTATCCATACTTCCATAGGCGGCAGTGCTCATCCCTGAAATTACGTTTCAAGCTTAAATTGGAGCATCCTCCGGAACCGTGAAGACCGGACTACGAAAAAAAATGCATGCCCACTGGAACTGTGCTCATGTGCTAATGGAAATTGTACTACAGTATTTTGGCTCATTAATTTCTGTAGCTGTAGACGTTTGGCTGCCGATCGACACAGCTCCTTTTTCATGTTTGGTTGCAGATCGATGCAACTCTTTATCTGTGAACCTATTGGAATATATAGTTTAAACAATTTATAAAGTAGACCGAGTTGCTTCAGATCAGTACGTTGATCGTGCAATTTCTTGTGGTAGCCGCTGTCGTAATCTTTAAACTTTACCTATTTGGTCAACTAAATTGAAGTGTTCAGTACGTGCAAGCTGAAGCAATTTGTTATTTTAATGGTTGTAGTACTTGTCTAAATTGGCTTGCAAAACAGGTTCAACTGCTTACAAAAAGACAAATTAATGGTTGCTGTAATCGTGTCATAATGTTATATTAATATATTCTTTCACTTCAAATTGTAAAATCTCATGGGTCTATGTACTCCCTCCATGCCATAATGCAGTGCGCATAGGTTTCCGTGAAAGTCAAACTACACTAATTTTAACCACGTTTATTAAAAAAATTATATATATCTACAATACCTAATCATATACTTTATGATGAATCCGATGTTATTGATTTTGAGATTCTAAATGTTGATATTTTCTGTTGTACAATTGGTCAAAGTTTATCCGGTTTGACGTCGAAAAATGCTTAAAGTGATGCGTACTATATCATTCCTTATTGTTTTTTCTCGCACGCTAATGATGTTCTAGCTTGCCGGATCGATAAGGAGTGCCGGCCTATCGCACTCTCCAATTTTTTTCTGATTAAGTTAGATGATTATGTGGTAGCTAAAGAGGTGATGCTGGTCTGTTGTTGGAATTTCAGCTTGGGTCAAGCTTGCCGGATCGAGGAGTGCTGCCTCAATGGTCATTGGCAAGGAGTTTGAGCTCTCCCACACCTCGGAGTCCTCCAGTGTCTTCTTCTCTGTTTACAAGTTTTTTCCAGCCGTCCGGTGGAGATGAGATGGATTTTGACTCTGTAGAATAATCTTATGGTATATAAATAGATGTTGTTGTACTTGTATGTTCTGGTGCTTGTCTTGAATGTACCTGACGAGGAATTAACCAGTGGTATGTTTTGATTTCAGATGAAGAGGAGGAAGAGAAGATCATTCCAGCCACAAAAAAAATGGTCTGCTGCCTCCAGGTCCCAAAACTTATGCTCGATAAGTTTATTTTATCCGATAAGGAAGTATTTTGCTGTTTTAGCAAGGATTGGACCATGAATAGACTGTTTTTTTTTGCATCTGAGAATAATTTGATCATGACATGACTGGGATTTTTTTGCTCATTTGTCACAACCACATACTTATGTTTGATTCTTGGCAGGGCTGATATATATATCGTTGATGCTATGATGGCTGAGAAGGACGTGGGTGGAAGGTAACATGATGATGGTCCCAGTTAAGGTTTCTCCGGTAAGCGCTCGCTTCTCCGCCTCTTCTTCCTCTACCCCTTTGTTCTGTGATGATCTCGACTGATGACCTGGCCTATGAACCATGGTTTTGATCTGTTAAGGTTTGCATGTAGCTGGGATTTGGTCACCTAGCTACTTGTTTGTGATGTGCAATGTTAAATCAGCTTCCTTTTTGTGTTGGTTACCATCGAGCTGTTGCTTATAAGATGTCATGTTCTTATAGTTAGTTAGTCCTCTTGATGGTTTGACTAGGAGGAGTATGTAATTGTTTTATTTAGGCTTTGATTTTAAGATGGAAACAATTTAATAATGATCTTCTTGTGCTATTATGACTAAATGATATCCCATTAGGCGGCAATTTCTGCTTCACCTTGTGGCTCTAATTTTGCTCTGATTTCTTGTGATATGCTTATAATGCTATGGATATGGGACTATTGTTTCATGTGTTTATGACTTTGTTATGTATTCTTTCATGGCTGATGGGTGCTGGCATGCATCACTGAGCTATGTCTTTGTCTTAGTTGTCATTTTTTTTCTTTATTTGGCATCTTTTCTATTTTAGGTTGTAGCCACCTAGGCTGTGTGGGGTGGCGGAGGCCAAGGGGACCTGCTGCTCCTACAGCAGCAGGTTTGTCTATACCTTGTGCCCTTGATGCATTTTTGTATGTGCTATACTGGTGTATCTTGCAATATCTGTAACAGAGCAAGGATTTTGTGAATTGCGGGTCTAATTGTAGCTTGTAAGGTTGGTAGCTAGCTTGACGCCTAGTCATTGTTCATATTTGCCGCCTATCTAGCTTCTGTTTTTTAGCTTAGGTGTTCGTTGAGTTGTTGCTTATTAGCTAGCCCTCTTTTTATAATTAGTCCTCTTGATGGTTTCACTCACAGGAGTATGGTTATGCCGTATTTTCCTTTCTTAATTTTGGCTTAAGAATACGATGATAACAACTGAAAATTGCTCCTATAGTGTCATGAGTGGAATGGTATCCCATAAGGCGGCAATTTCTGGTTTGCTTTGTGGCTCTAATTATGTAGTGCTATTCTCTATTTTCTTATGATATGCTTATCCTCTACTATTGATATGTGACTATTGTGTGATATGTTTGTGACTTTGTTTTGTATTCTTTCATGGGTGCTGGCATCCATGCCTGTGCTATTTCTTTGTTTTAATTGTCAAATAATTTCATTATTTGGTCTCTTCTTGTTTCAGGCTGTTGGCGCAAAGGCTGCTGCAGTTTATGTGCGGATGGGGGTACACATCGGTGAGTGGCAGGTGGAGCGGCCTACTTGTGATTGGTGCGGCCGCTCCCTTTGGATGCACGGTTTTTAACCACTATCATAGGTATGTCCACCGACCTGGGGTTCATGAGGTTTTCTTTGGATGGTCCGGGAAAATCATCGGTGGCTGGTTGTCTTTGTTAAACTACTTGCGAGTGGGCTTGCTTTGAATGAGTATATTTGGGCAGATGCTATTTGACCAGATTCAACTTATTTAAATCCTTCTCAGTTTTTTGGCTGGTTTCAATTTAGCACATTACCTATTACTGCGTGTTCTTTATTTCTACCTGAACAAACAAAAGAGCACATCTCCAAATAGGGTTAAATACATTTAAGGATATTAGTTAACAGTATAATGGAACCAATAGGACGTCTCCACAGCGATTTGAGATCGTCAGCCGTCGGATCGGTTAATCCGACGGACAAAAGCATGCTTAGGATCCGAACGGCTGGCTCCTTACCTGAACACTCCCCTTCCCGTTAAAAGGCCTTTTAGCGTCCTGTGGGCCTATTTTCGTTCTAGGGCTGCTACTCCCGAAATTAAGTTAGGACGCAGCCCAAAATTTGGGCCCGAAGCAGTTTAAGTGGGCTTGAAACAAACCGGTCGAAGCCTCGAAGGAAAAAAAATCTTCTTCTCGTTCGTGTGCGACGCCTCTTCTCCTCCGCCCCCAAATCCCCCTCCGCATGCGCCGCCGTTCTACCTCCCCGTTCAACACAGACTACCACAGCAGGATGAAAGCGAAGGTTATGACTACGTCTGGCGGTGGCCGAGCGAGACCCAGATGGTTAATGAAGCTAGATCCATTGATGAAGTGGCGTCGGATGGAAAATTCGTGTCCGACGGCATATGCTCAAAGTTCGTGGCAGATGACACCGACGTGCGGCCCTACAGAGATGGCAACCAGAGCCCTTGCGGAAGCGACCAATCAGCGCGTCTGGAGAATCAAGGCCTTGCGTGCAGTGCAGGCCACCATCTGCATTAAGATGTCGGGCGACGAAGCACACAGGAACGAGTCTACACACGGGCAAAGCGTCCCAAGTCCTTGGTGAGCTCCTCCTCTTCTTGGTGATGTTATTTCCTCCAATTCCACCGTGTGTCATAGTTGAGCTTCACTTTCTTCTCCCCAATGTCCCCATCTCCGTGCAGGTTTTCTACTGTACATTTTTGTTCTGGTCTAATTTAACAGTCCATGACAGGCTTATGGAGTACATTCTGTGTCAACAACTAACATGAGAGTAATTATGTCCCGAAGTGTCAAATGAGAGAATTGTTGTATCACTGCGGTTCATGAAGTGGAAAGAACTGAAATCGGAGCCTCCGTAGGAGCTATAACTGCAGGTTTTCTGTTAAATGTATAAAAAGTGAATAAGAGTAGAATGGGGACAAACAGGAATGTGATTTATAATAGTTGAGCGAGGCATTTTAAACAATATAAGCATGCAAGCCATCTACATATTATTACTCCTTATATTACCCTAATCACAGAGCCTTCTCATGTGTAAATAATGGCTATTTACAGGCATATCAACTACAGAAGTTCAAGTAATTAGCATACAAGAGCATCCTGAAAACCTAAATGTGGTGACACTTCAACACTTGCTACAATGGTATGGATCATAGTTTTGTTCAGTTTACTATTTTCACACCATTTCATGCTTATATCTTCTTTATTGAACACTACTTTAAAAAACAATTACTACAGTAAATTGTTTACAGTCAGTTCTTTCTGCTGTTGTTGATACCAAAGGCCGAGAAGTACTAAAAGTGCATGTTCTTTCATAATGGTGTGATGTTTACAAATTATATACTGTTACAGAGTTAGAACCAGAACAACGTGTATTGCCTTTGGTAACATGCACACCCTTTGTTTATTTCCTACAGCTTCTTTTTTGTCCTCTGTTTTACATTCCCATTTATGTTATGATGTTCAGTACAGAAAGGTCTCCCGTGTCGCTGCCCCAGGCGACACCGGAGGCGACTACGCCGCCCCTTCCAGGTCTCCCCGTGCCCCTCCGCTCGCCGCCGCTGCCGCCGGCCATACGCCGCGGTGGCGGCGGGCCCCCCGCTGCCGAAGGTGCCGGGGCGGATTTTCGTTCTGCTGGGGGCTCCGGGGGTCGTCGGGTGCGTCTGGGGCGGCGGCTGGCGGCTCGCCGGAGCAGGACGCCGGTGTGGCGGCCCCGGGACGCGGTGGTGGTGCGGCTCTTTGATCTACACGCGCCTTCAAGCTGATGCTGCGTGGAGTGCTGCTGCTCGCGGATCGGGCGTTCGCACGCTCCGATCTGGATGTGGCAGCCGTTTCTGCGTCGGCTGGCCACGGCGGGTGTCGGCGGCGGCTGCCGGGAGAGTTCCTTGTGGGCGTGCTGCGTCGGATGGGTGTGGCCGTGGTGGTGGCGGTGTGCCACGGTTCCAGGAAGGGCGGCGCGGCGGCGCCGCTGCGGTGGGCGCGATGTGCAATTTGGGCACGAAGTGCTGGGCGTGTTGGTGGCAGGCGAGGTGCTGCTGCGGCTATGCCTGTGCCGAGGCGGAGGCCCCGGGCAGCGGCGGTGTCATGTGGGCGAGGTGGTTGACGGTGCTGGCGCGCATGATGGCGTGCTCCGGCTTCCCTGCCGGTGAAGGAAGCCTCGGCGGGAGGGTGCTTGCTCCGGGCGAAAGCTCTGCCCGACTTGGTCGGTGCCGGCGATGGCGACGCCTCAGGGCGCCGTTCCCCTTCTTGGAGGCATCGTCGTGGAGCTTCCACCTCTCCTGCCTTCGAGGATTCGTGCCCTCCGGGTGAAAACCCAAGCTCTTGCCTCGGCCGGAGCGGGCGACGGCGGCGGTCTCGTCGCTTCCCTTCTTGGAGGCGTCGTCTTTGGAGGGCGAACTTCACTCGGCGAGGGTGGTTTGTTTGCCGGACGCGTTGCCTTACCGTCTGCGTTGGAGGATGCGAGGCGGCGGCCTGGGTAGGTGGCGTGAGCCGGGGCGGCGGCCCGGAAGGCGCGGCAACATCTCTATGGTGCGGGATGCGGCTTGTCACGGCTTGGGTGGCGACCCTGGCTGCGGCGCAGGGGCTCGGCTTGGTCGGACGCGTCCTAGGGGACGGTCGGACGTTATGGGCGGCGGCCCGATGAGTTGGTGTGATGCCCGTGGTCTGTGGCCTTTTGCCCTGTGCAGCTTGGGTTGCGGGTGGACGGTTCGTGCGGCGCAGCTGAGCGAGCGGTGGTACCGTGGAGGCGGCCCGGAAGGTGGTGGTCTTGGTGGACGCGCAGGCGCAGGGCATGTCGGAGCGGCGGCTCCGAATGTTCGTCATCTTCGAGGGTGCTTGACCTTGGGTCGCTTGGGCGATAAGGTGACTCTCGACGATGGGCTTGGGCGGCAACGACAATGGCGTTGAGCATGGTTTGGTTGCTGCAAGACCGTGTTAGTCGGCTCCGTCCCGGCGTGTCCGAATGTCTTCAGGTTGGCCTCCTCTTGCTGTGAAGTCGAAGCTGCCTTTGGGTGGTGTACGATTACCTTCGAGGGGCGGTTCGACGGTGAAGGTCCTTTTCGGCGCAGGTCTTGTGCATCTCCTCTCTGCGGCTCGTCGTCAGAATCGGAGCTACCTGCCTTTTCTTGGGGAGCCATCTGTTTGGCATAGGCCAACTCGAGCTTCGCGTTTGTGTAGCTTGTGTGGGTAGCCAGGGTGGCTCGGTGTGCCTTCGTGGCGTCGTGTGGGTGGGTGTGGGCTTGGCCCTGTCTTTGTAGGTTTTTGCCCGGTTTTCTCCTAAAAACCGGGCACCTTCTGCTTAATTAATGGATGAGGCAAAGTTTTTGCCTCCGTTTCAAAAAGATGTTCCTGACATTGGCTTTATTTGAGTTGTTCTTTTCAGAACTTGCGATTGGTTTTCTGGAGTTGTATATATGGCAGCCATAGAGGTACTCAAATGATCTTAACGTGTGGCTCATTTTATTTTTTTGCTTGTTTGTCCGTTATCTTTTTTTTCCTGCTATAGTAAGATATTATTGATGAGCACTTCTCAGGGGAAGAGACCCATGGGCTAACAAAAAAAATTCAATCCAGATTTTCTGGTCCTCCGGCAGAGCATTGCCTCATCGTTTTTACTGTGGCTGAACCCTCGTGACGACATGCCCGCCGTAAAACGGTTGTTGCTCTACACGTACCTGGGTGTACTTCCGTTAACCGGATCGACGCCAACCACGGTCCTTTGGCATATGCTACAGCCCAGTTTAGCATGGTATGTCCAGGGTTAGGTACGTTCAGAGAGTTGGAGTGGCAGCCAGGCGTACCGGCGGCAGGGGAAAGCCACAGCGACGCCACCGCTGATTATAATGGTGTAGCAGGTGCGTTGTTCCATCTTCCTATCCCCTATCTGGGACATTTTCAACTGCCCTTCTTTTACAAGCAATGATATTTTTGTAATTTCGTTTTTTCCTTTCATTTCGTTGCCTCATTGTCTATCTGAATAAAAACAACGCCTGAATTTGGCTCTTAAAAAGGCTACATACATGGCTTGCGCTCTCATTGGGAATCATTTTTGCTGCCCTATATAATAGACACTTGAATGGTCAAGGAAATAGAAAATAACTTTCCATTTCTTACCCTGACGGGGCTCGTGGTGAAAAGGTTATACTATTGGTTTTCATTTTGGTAGTGATTCTTCTGTTTGCTGGTGGTTCCACGGTGCATCTGCTGGTTCTATAGTCCCACTGCAAGGACCTCCATTCAGCATTCAAGCTCTATCTTCATTTAGGAGGTTGCATTCAAACTTTCATCAGTTTGCATCCCTAACAGTTACAGTGTAACAAACTAACAATAGTAACTCTGCTGATGCTGATTAGTAAGGTGAACTATCATACAGAAATTTAGAAAACCACCTCTTCTTTTTATCTATTCGTAAACACTACAGAAAAGTGGTCATTGCATGAGGACTCTGGAAATAATTGGAAGTACTTGAGACACTCTGTCAAGAGCATCTGTTGAGATTCTCCCTAATAGTACTACCTCCATTTTGAAATGAACATCTGTTGAGATTCTCCGGAGTAGTACTACCTCCATTTCGAAATGTATTACATTTTGGAACGGATGTAGTAGATGTTAACCAATTTAGTTTTCTTTCCAATTCCTTACCAAAGCCATCTCAGGTCATTTCCTGTCAATCATGTACACACCGGCGATGTCACGTGCTCTCAGGGTCCACCATCATTATTTTCGTTGATGTAGAGGCAAGAACTTTATTGTCATCACTATTCCAGTTATTTTATCCTCTTGAGAAAATTTGGTGATCAATGAAATTGGGATTTCGATCATGGCTAGCTTCACACGTAAATGTACTATACAGATATCCTACGCTATAATTTGTTTTTGGAACAAACTATAGATTGATGCATTAGTAATATTGCTTGTACACTCATAGCTGGGCCATACATTCATTTGCTTTTGAAACAGATGAATCAGGTCAAGGTACTGGTTCTGTTCTCATACATTTAAGTTTTCTAGACTAACCATGTCCTTTAGCTACCAAGGATAGGAAATATAGTATATATGCTATTAGATGACTACAAAGAACATCAAATTAATGTAGCAATCGAATTTTAATTTTTTAGGCGAGGATGTTTCTCTTCCACTGCCCAACAGTTCGGGGTGAGTACTGGTCGAATCGTAAATGGTGTGGAGCAAGTTCCGAATGATTTCAGTGAAGATATTTCTCTTCTATATATGCCAACTCCACATACTCTTCGTTGAGATATCCATGATGGTGCATGGATTTTTTTCTCGGATAGTTGCACAAACCATGTGTTCAACCTACTAAATTGTACACACAATTTGCATGGTAACACTTCTTGCAGAAGCTACAAACGAGAAAACAAAATCAATTGAGATAAACATCTTCTTAGTTTTATACTATATTAGTGAATTCAATCCTTTCATATATGGACGGGCGCGGCAAAGCGCGCACTCATGATCTAGTATTGTTGATAGCAAAGAGTTTTATGATCATCTCTTTGGTCATAAATACTCTGTTTGCCTACAAATTTGAGAAGGATCCGTAGAAGAACAAGAAACTGAACCCTATGATTAGTGTACCATTTCCCCTTGTAGTAATTTCCAATAACCTGTTCATGAATGGTGTATGTGCTGTGCATATTTAATGTTTGTATCTTTCTTAAGATTAATTTGGTGGCCTAAAAGGGATGGTGTGACGGTGTGAGTTACATATTATCAATGTTGCTACCTATCATTTGCTTTGTCTTTGGGCTGTTGTTTCCTAAATCTGTGCATGCTTGAAAAGTTGCTTGTTGCTTTTTGGACGACTATTGGCTGGTTGTTGCTTATTGTCGCCTGTGGACGAGTACTGCCTGTTTGTTGCTTATTGTTGACTTTGGTTAATTAGTACATTCTCTTAACATTTGAGGTCAATGTAGTTTACTAGTACTCTCACAAGGTTACTGGTACTAATTTCTGTCTGTGATTTTCAGGTAAAGAAGGGAAGAAATTAAGACGGGAAGTTAACTGGTTTTGGATTCTTCCTTTGGAACTCAAGGTGGCAGTGATGGCAAGGATGGGTGGGATTCGGTCTAGGAACTATGACTTGCTCCACTCAGATGACGCTGAGGACAGGAACACGACTATGACTCGTAGGTACTTCCTGCTGCCTTTCTAGTTAGTGCGCAGAAGGTGTAAGCTACTTTGGCATCACAACCATTATGCAGTTTACAGGCTAAAATCTTATAGGCGCTATATTTTGGCATAGAGTGAGTATGAGTTACAGAGTACTCCACTAGGTTTTCCATAAACACTAGTGTTGCTTTTCACACATGGACATCATGATTTTCTGTTCTAAAGATTGTGATAGAGCTGTCCTGCATTTTTCAGATTTCCATAATATTTAAAGTGATGCGTACGATATCATCGCCTTATTGTTTTTCTCGCACGCTAATGATGTAGTTTGACTCCAATTTTTTTTATTAAATTAAATGATTATATGTGGTAGCTGAAGTGGTGATGATGTTTTTTGTTGGAATTTCAGCTCGGGTGAAGCTTGCCGGATCGAGAAGGTGCGAGGGCCTATCGCCGGCCGCCGCCTCCATGACCATTGAGAAGGATTTTGAGCTTTCGCACACCTTGGAGGCCTTCAGTACGTGTCTTCTTCTTCGGTTACAAGTTTTCCAGCCGGCCGGTGGAGATAAGATGGATTTTGACTCTGTAGAATTATCTCAAGGTATAGACATAAATGTTGCTGTACTTGTATGGTCTAGGAGTCCCGACGAGAGAGAGTCAACGTGAGGTGTCCCCACGAGTCACGGCATCCCGGTCAGCTAGCATGATGGCACGCGCACGTCGGTGATATGACGCGCGGCGCCCCGTCGAGCTCGCTGGTCCGCGGCACGCACGCTGCATTCCGCGGTTACATCCTGTTGTCGTCCACCATCCACGAGCAGGTGAGCGCGGCACTTTAGGTGATTTCGTTCAACCTGTACATGAAATTCTGTTGTGGGTGATTGATATTACTTGGTAAACATATATATGTATGGCCAATTGATAAAGAGAGAAACCACAAAATTAAATGGAAAAAACATCAAAGATAGAATGCCTATCTTGGTGTTAATTAACATGCTGCTCTATAGCCATCTGCATAATAGTTTCTCTGCATTATTAGCTACCAAACGACCGTGCAATGCATACATATGTAGCACTTCTAAGCTGAATAAAGCATGTGATGCTTCTGCATCTGCACGTGTACCTAAGCTGGGGTTAATTGGTGATATATGCTATCTGATTAGTCAAGTGCTCATGTGGCAAAAAGTTTATGTATGTGAGGTTGTACTCAGTGGCGGAGCTTCAAAGAAAACCATGGGCGGGCCAATCTTAAAAAATCACTTTTTTGTATCCTCAATCATAACACTTCACTATGAATTAGTCATTACTGGATTTGCTCTTGTTGTTTGTAGGATCAGCAGATAAACACATGAACCGATCAAATTGTCAACTAAGTAACTAGGGAAAGAAAGAAAACTAACTGGACAGAAAATTAGAAATAAGTAGTGTCTCCATGCGGTGGCTGGTTGCATGTGCTAGCGCAACGGCACCTGGCTACTAGACCTCTGGCCGGTTCCCTGTTAGCTGTTACTGTGCTTGGGGCGACTCTCCAGCCGTGGGCGGGTCTTTTGGCTCTTGTGTCGCTGTTCAGCTGCTGCTCCACTTCTTCCCCAGTTCCCTGAATTTTTCTGCCTAAAATTCTAAACCTAGTGACCTCGCGACCGGCGCTCAATCACTGCGAGAAGGACGAAGGAGGAATCGTGGGAGACAGAGGAGATAGCGATAGCCTAGTGGTAGCATAAGGGTCAGGGAAATGGGCTGGACCAATGATACATAGACATATACTGTTACTTTGCAAAATTCCTGGGCGGGCCGTGGCCCAGTTTGGCCCTAAGGAAGCTCCGCCAGTGGTTGTACTGTCATTTTTTTCTTTAGAGTAGTGTTTATCTTTTCTTCAGTGTTGGCGGTACTGTGATGTTGTTGCCGTGCCCTTCACCAGGGACAAATCAGCCACGATTATCGGGACTGAAGGGCGCTGCATGCCGGCAACAGGGCAACAGACACTAGGACACGTGGCCGAGGGAGTGAGCTCAACGTAGGCGCTGGGTACGGCCACCAGCAAGGTCTGCTTCCTTTGCCCATCTTAGTCTTCCCAGTAAGATCCCATCTCAGCTCTGTGCATGAGCTGCTTCTGTTTTGATTCTTATTTGGTGTGGAAATTTTTGGAGTGTTGGGATATAATATGGAAGGGGAACGCTCTGCATATTTCCAATTGAGCCAGTGATTATCTCATTCGTAAAATGATTCAGGAATCCTCAAAATTGGATAACTAGCTTCATTCTATAGCTGGAACCTTGCCATGTTGACTCACGCACTTGCACTCCCTGTGTGATCATGTCATAAGTGCCACCAGTACTTTTTATGTATGGTTTTTGTGCCTGCCCGAAGTTACTTCTAGTTTCAGAATCCTACAGGACACCATGTTGCGCGGTGGAGCTCGCCCTACATGGCACCATATTGAGCGGCGGCGGCAACATGTAGTTCTATGTGATTTCAGTTGAATTCTCTTCATCGGATCAGTCTGGTAATCTTCTTTTTCTACTTGTGCTGTGAAGGAGGAGATGTGGAGCTTAGTGGGGATGATGTTGTGCTGGTGCAGACTGTGGGTGGCTATGTAACTCATCGGTGTCCGGTCCTGCGACTCCGACTTCATTGCCAATGAGGATGACCACAAATTTCTGCCCGTATTACTCATTTCACTATCCCCTCCAGTTTCTGCGTATGGCCTGCTTTTGTTTGATTAGACTTCAGTGTGAGAAATTTTTGAGTGGTGGGCTTATGTGAGGGGAATGCACTGCAAATTTCTAGTGCTGTCTGTGATTTTCTTATTAAAAAATGATTAGAGGATCCTCACTCAGATTGGATAACTAGCTTGATTCTTGAGCCGAAACTTTTTCATGTCTACTTATTCAGTCCAACTGCTTCTATGCATATAAGAAGTGTATGTTGGGTAATTTCTTGGATTTCTTACTTTGAAAAGGGAGCTCACTGGTGTTGAGCACCACGATATGCAGCTGTTACATGTCCAACTAGCTGAGGTCAAGGATTATGAGTCGACGAGTCGATCTGGGGTAGCGGCTCTAGTCACGACTCATTTTTTTTTTTTGAGAAAAACAATATATTAAAACTAGCTCTAGTCACGACTCATGAGTTTAACAATAGGTACTATAAAATACATATAATATATAAATACCAATAGTGTAATACTAGTATATAAATATGTAATACAATAGAAGGCTGGTGAAGGAGAGTTGGTGAGGATGGAGTGGAGGAGCAGGCTAGCAAGAGTGGCAGCCACCGGTGGGGAACAGACTAGTAGTAGCCAACTAATAGCAGACAAGTGCCCGTAACAATCAGTGGACGAGACTTGGAGGAGGAGCAGCAACCGATGGAGGAGAACATGTGCGGTGCCATGGGCTTGCAGCGGCTCCGGACGACATTCTCGTGGCGGTGCGTGGCCACGGGAGAGGACATGGTCGGCAGGAGTGAGGATTCGTTTTGGGTTTCATGGGGAAAAACTGGGCAGCTCTAGCTTGGTTTTCCAGAACTGGGCAGGCAATATTGAAAAAAAATATGACATATGGGGTCATTTTCGAGTCGTTTGACTCAAAAAACTGAACTAGTTGAGCTTTATCGTGACTAGTTGAATGAGTTGCTTGACTCATCCAGTGAGTCGAGTCGAGACATTGAGTCGACCTCGCAGTTGTGACTCATTGACAGTCGCGACTAGTCAAGCGACTCGAAATCCATGGCAGAGGTACATGGATGGCCAACAGCAGGTATACCATGGATTTAATTGCTTCTAGATTGTTGTTGATTTTTTATATCAAAATGTGATTAAATGCCCATTATGATGTCTAATGCATCTGATTCGTATGTTGAGATGCTAGTTTTTTATTGTCTGGAAGCATGATTAGTTCAATGTTTTGTACATGTATTTATACATTATACCATGATCAATACAGCTTCTTTGTTCTTTCTGTGTTTATCTTCTCTTTCTAGAACTTACAACTACTATGTTTTTCGATTTGTCAAGGTTTTACATGCTTGTGATGCTTGCTATATTTTCAGTCTTCTTTGATACGGAGAACGATAAGTAAGCACTCAAGAGTGCCCTCAAGAACCTCTACACCCACTGTGCAATGTAAGTCGCCGGAAGATCAAAAGTGCAAGACTTTAAATCCCTGATTTTTGTCCCAGTTCATCTGCTGTAGAAACTTCAGTCCGTTTTTATGGTTCTTTGTATTGACAAGATATTCTGAAACTGTGGAAGAGAATGAAATAGTAAACTGATCATCTGCTTCGCTTGCTTTCACTTGGGGAGGTATTCATCTATTTGTACTTGTAGCACTGATCTATCATCAGTAACATTTCTGGGAGTTGATGTCTTCTTGGATATATATATCTTGAGCACAACAAGATTGATTAGTCTGTACTGATTATTTGATTATATCATCTCTATCTTTGTTTGAATGTGTTAGTATGACATGTATAACCATTTAAGTTGATAGCTCGTGGTATGTTTAAGATTACATTTAGTGTCTCAACCATCAATTCCTAACGTTTGATATCCTTGTTTACTGCAACATTTGGATTTCAGTAAGCCCATACATTACATTTGTCTCCATCTTATTTGCAACTGTATTCACCTCATCTGGTCGAGGCAAATGTATGTGGTGAAGGCACTCATTATAGTTAAGTCAGTGACTCCCATGGCATCTACGTTTGTTATCGATGGCTCAAAATATTTGGTTTCTCTTGTGGTTTTGCTTTGTTAGGTTTTATTTGGAATTCATTTTTGATAACAAGGATTTTTTTTAGATGGCTCAGAACATTTGTCTGCTTGGTCACGAAATGTTCTGACCTAGTGGAGACTTAAACGTGATGTCCATCTAATAGCAGTGCATGCACACAATGCTTTCTAGGAAGCAGTCGGCCGTCCAGATAACCTGTTATGAAGCTGTAATATCGTGCATAATGACTTGTGTGATTTTGGTGATACTGATGCTCATTAGTTTGTTAAATAATTTGTGATTTGGGTGTTAAATAAACACCCATGTTTTCTGCTTGTCGGTGTTGGCTGCAATGGCATCTTTAATCTATGTAGTCACACCAAAATAGAATGACCTTGTAATCCTTTGCAAGCATGTGAACTGCAATGACATCTCTAATCTACTGTTGGGGGGCATGTTTTCTTTGAATTTCTCCAACTGTTTTATTATGTCCACTAATTCAGTCCAATTGTTCATTGCTTTCTTGTGCGAGTAGGTGCCCTTGCTGGCATATTTTATCGTAAACCTCAACACTGATGGGTCTTTCTCTTGCAGTTGGAAATTCTGGTGGATGGGAGGCTGTCTGAGATGGAGAAACAATTCTTGAGAAGCTCTTGTTCTTGGGCCTGGAATCAAAACGTTTCCATAAATTTGCCACATCAATGCTCAGTAAGTTGTTGATTTTCAATAGAACATTGAGCAACTTAAGTATGTGTAGCACCGAAGTTATTGTAGATATATGGTGGGAGACCTGGTTGTGGCCTTTTTGGTAGTACACATGACCTGATTTATAAAGTTTTTTAATAGGCTTTGTGATCATTTAATCTCCGGATGTAGGACACTAGGAGTACTAGTAGGAATAGTTCTAAACAGTGCATCTTCTTGTGGTTTCTGCCTTACAGTTATGAAGACCACAAAAGGGAGGCCATATGTTGCTTCTCTAGACCCTTCCTGTAAAGAATGATCATCGCCATGTTTTGGGATTTGGTTGAATTTAGATATGTGACAGGTCTATCACTTTCTTCTGAACCTTGCTAAATATGCCCGAGAAATGTGTTCATGATGTTCTTTATTGAAGAATTACCAGTCCAGTTGAATTGCAGTTTAAGTTTGGTCATAATTTTAATCTAGATCCAAGTTCTGAATATGAGTAGATTACTATTACTGGAGACCACAAATGCTAAGATTGGGGTTGTTGATTATCTTTTTAGATAAAAAGCTGAATAAATGGTTACAACATTGGCCAAAACCTTGCATAAAAAAGGTTTCACATCTTTTAATAGTGGTACCTATTTTCTAGCAAGGATGTTTGTCAGGATGTAGTATGATGGTCTTTTTCACTTTCGCTGTTGAAGGTCCAGTTTTATGCATCTGAGATAGACATAGATATAGGTCCTGGACATGGGAGCTGGCTGCATGTGAGATGGGCACTTTGACAAGCTAGATTTGTCCATGCTATTTCATCTTCACCTAGGCATCTGATTCTGCATGTACCTACTTGTGTACTTTGACTAGCTGGTGTTTTTTTTTGCTGGCTTTCTGAGCTGACACATAGGTGAAGCCATTTGAAGAAGACAAAGTTGCTAGCCTGTAGTGGAACCTGGTGCATCACTTGGAAGGAAGAAATCTGGAAGACCGGCGACATCATGATATGCATGCTTTGGTATTCAAGCTGTCTCTTTGCTCCATTTTATTTCATCTTCACGTGGGCATCTACCCAGATCGAACTAGATGGTGCTTTTTCATTCTCTTGAATGGATGTCTTGGCCCTGGCTCCTTTGTGCTGCTTTCTGTTACTGGCTAATGACGCTTCATGTTGCCGCTGCATCCAAGATATGTGTGTAGTAGGAATGGTGGTAAAAGGTATTCCAATGTTTTGACATATGGGTCTTCATTATTTGTGCAGCTCGTCATGGAGCCGCTTATCACTGTGGGGCTATGGCAGGAAGTCTATGACCCGTCTCCTTTGTGCAAACTCGTCGACATGAGCATACTTGCACGCTATTATGTTTGTTGATTGGATAGCGTCTCACGGACGTGCAGAATAAGCCATGGGATGGTTGGCGTTGCTTAATTTACAGAGATACCTATAATCGGTGTTGCTTAATCAGTAGCCGGACTGCGTAGGTGTTGATTGATACTGCAATATATTCATTGATTTTTAAGGCTACACATGAACAGAAATGAAGACAGTGCATGCATAGATTGAAAAGTGAATTGTGTGCCTTGGTGGAATCCGACACCTTGTAGAGTATTCATCTTATGTCCCGCTGATTTGATTTGTATAGTAATGGAAAGTGATGCGGTTGCTGCCTGTATACTATCTGTTTCCTGGTTGAGCCTTGCTCGATCAAGTTCTTAGTAGGAATAACATGTATAATATTGACTACCAATTTCATCCCAAACTGATGTATTCCCAACACGCATATTGTTTCTGACTGTTTTATTTTGTTTTTCTCTTCATACAAGAAGCACAAGCACAATGATTGAGTTCAAGGAATGAGTAAAATAGTAAACTTAATGGAGTGTACGTATGATGTTGTCAAACAACGGCCAGATCTTGGCTCGTCAAGATAATAATGTTCGAATACTGTATAGGAGCACCCCATTTGTAGTAATTTCGGGATTTCCAGGAAACTATTAATGAGGGAAATAATTGGAAAACTGAAGAATTGTATGAAATGCTACGGTAGAAAAATCCTGGTTGTTGAAAGGAAAAAAGAAAGAGCAGTCGTGCGTGGGGAGTATATAACACAAGAATTAATAACCTTCAAGTAAAAGTCGTGAGTGTAGCGAATCAAAAACCAGAAAATGAGACATATGCGCTCATAGTTAATGACACTTAGTATAATTAACCAGGCCGTTCCTTATTTGACACCACCGCCCTTCTTCATGTCACCAATCCGTGGCATCCCACAACTTTGATCTGAATGGACGGATGGAACCGGAATCAGCTCAAAAGTAGCGGGAGATGAAGAATTTGTGTAGAACTTTGAACGAAAACTAAAGCTTTGGTCACCGTTTCTCTTAGTGTCAGATGGGATGTAGCCAAAGCATGCGTCCCGTTTCACGGGTTAAGACTCTAGCGTAAGTGAGGAAGTACTCAACTCATGAAATATGGCAGCATTAGCAAAAGACATGATTTATGGGACTATAAATCTGGCATAGAGGCATGCAAGAGAAGAAGTGCATGCAAGAGGTCTAGCAGAGGTAAGGCAGAGCTATAAGGAAAACCCGTTCGATCACATTCCACAATTAACTAGTAGGATTGATCTTCTTGGGTCACGGGAGTGTTTGTTTTCACGCCAGCCACATTCACCGATCCGAGGGACTATCCATCCCGTCCGTCCGGTGCACTTTAGGAGCATCAAAGAGAGGAGGAGAAACAAATGATCGAAACACCTGCTTAAATCTAAGAAAAGTTGAACATCGCTTTTCCCTCCAAACTGGCTGGGTCTATAAATACGTAGAGGGGTGTGTTATACGTGTGCATTAACTACCTTGAGCTCTTAGCATTCTTGAACATTAAACACAAATTAGTTGTCCTAAGTCTACTAATACTTTTCAGAAAAATCATTTGACATAGAAGTAAGACTGCAAACCGGACAAACTGAAGGCCACAAACCACACCATTGCTCATCCATTCACCAAAATATTTACAATGTATATCTACTGGTATAGCTTTGTAATAAATGAACACCAGTTGGATATTCTAGCATTCTTTTTCACCTCAAATGAAGCTGACACAAGTTACATTGTCTGAACTTTGATATTACCAACAGTGGATGTTGATGGAAAAAAAATTAAGTATCCAATCCAAGTGGAGAAGAAAAGTGTTTAAGAGAACGGGCTGGGGCTGCTTGTTTGCCCGCGGCAGCGCTGCAGCCAAACATGATGCCGTGGGTTAAGGGTGAAGAACTGGAAATCAGGCGCTCATCGCCTCCGTCTCCGTGGGAGACGGCGAAGTCAATATGGTGGTCAGTGCGAAAGCGGAAGACAAAGAAGATGAGATTTTATTAATAAAATAAATCACGGGTTAGTAGACTACTCCCTCCAGATCATAGCCATTAGCTAGATATGCAGTTTCTTCCCCCCCCCCCCACTCGTTTAGGCGCCATCGCATTAGTTAACGTTTAATTAGCGTGTAAATGCCTCCTCCCGAGTCCTTCCTTTCATCTTGTGAACATGAGCAGCAACTGCCAACTGGGAACGGTAGCGTCTTTGACCAATGCATGCAGGAATAAACGCGGAGTTTATTGGGAAATTCCGTTAGGAAAAAAAAAGCCTAATCATGTCCGTTTGCCTCCCCTAATTAACAGCCCCAATTAACTCCGAAAATATAGGAGATTAGCATGTAACAGAGAAAGTAGTAAATTCACGAAATATGAGAGCTTTAGCAAAAAAAACATGATTTATAGGACTACTATGAATCCGGTTCATGTGATCCGTTTAGGATGATCCAGTAGTTAGGAAGCCCTGGAGCTGAAATATGGGAAGAAGTGCATGAATCAGTGTCTAGCGTAGGGAGGGCAGAAATATTACGAAAACACCGCTGTGATTATTCCTTGAATGGCTATGATCCCATTCCATAATTAACTAGTACGAATTGATCTCCTTGGATCACGGGAGCATCTGTTTTCACGGTCAATGTGTTTTCCTGGAATGGCTATGATCCTATTCCATAATTAACTAGTACGAATTAATCTCCTGGAGTCACGGAAGCATTTGTTTTCACGGCAGGCAGGTCACCGATCCGAGGCACTGTTCATCTGATCCGTCCGTAGTTTTCTCCGGAGCAGCAAACAAAAGAGGAGAAACCAAGGATTGAAACACCCGCTTAAATATGTGAAAAATTTAGACCTCTCTCTTCCCTCCAAAACGGCCAACCTTGTCTATAAATACATAGAGGGGTCTAGCCAACGCGTGCGTCGTGTGTGACGACTTAGACTTTGACTCTTGCTCGGAGAGGAGAGGAGAGGGTGGGCGAGATCTTGTTGCCGAGACGATGGATCGAGTAGGTAATCAATCGATCCTCCGTTTGTTCTCGCCTTTTTATTTTTTCAGTTGGTAGCACGTGGAACGAATGAATCAAGCCATTGGTAGTTTCTCCTTGGAAGCAGACAGATGGCGGAGAAGAGGCCGGGTCGATGAATGCGCAGAGATGAGGGCCGGGTTGGCTGGTGAGAGCCGACTGAGAGCCGACGCGAGCAGCCGTACGTGTTGGTGGTCGACCACCTTGCATCTGAATCCATGCCATGCAGAGCCGAGGTCATCTCGCGAAGACGCGAACCAGCACATGCAGCAGGTATTTTGTTTTAAATCGTGAATCTGAATCCATGCTTTCTTCTGTGTTTCGGTTTGATTCCTAGCCAGCGCCTTTTGTTTTGTAGATCTACTAGCTAGCTTCATCGTAATAATAAAGAATAGATTGGTGTAGGAATCGACAAGTGCATAGGTGTACGATCGTTTATACGGCCAGTATCCAAGCACTGATCGAAATAAAGCAACGGAGAAAAAAAAAACGAGGAGAAAAAACGGTTCCAGCATGATGCGGGATTTGGGGTAAAGGCGAGATGGGTAGAGGGGGCGATCCGCGTGAAGCGGGATGCTAGCCGTCGGGCCCCGTGCCGTCATTCCTAGGCGCGCTCAAAGCGCTCGAGTCGCTGGACCTCTCCTTCAACGCGCTTACCGGCGCCATCCCGGCGTCCCTCGGCGCGCCCCCGCGCCTCATCAGTGTCGACCTCAGCCGCAACCGCCTCACCGGCCGCATCCCGCCGCTGCTCCTCAGCAAGGCCGGGCCGCAGGCCTTCCTGTCGCTCTCGCACAATAACCTGTCCGGCGGCATCCCGGCCGAGTTCGCCGCCGTGAACTTCGAGCAGATCGACCTGTCGCGGAACCAGCTGACAGGCGACGCCTCGCTGCTGTTCGGCCGGGGAGATGACGACAAGCCAGTGCTGGATTCCGCGGACCTGTCGCGCAACGCCCTGAGCTTCAACATGTCCGGGCTGCGGCTGACTAGGCGGCTGGACTCGCTGGACCTCAGCCACAACATGATCTACGGCGGCATCCCGGCGGTGGTGGCCAACCTCACGAACCTGCAGGTGTTCAACGTCAGCTACAACCGGCTCTGCGGCGCGGTGCCGGTGGGCGCGGCGGCGGGTACGATCTGTACTCCTTCGCGCACAACAAGTGTCTCTGTGGTGCCCCGCTACCTGATGCGTGCCGTTGATTACAGACTGCGACTAGCAGTCTAACACTCGTGAATCACGATCCGTCTACCTATCAAGCTAGAGTCGGTAAGTGTAAGCAAGGCTCATTTTGCTCTGATCTGCTGACACACTAAACCATAAGTGATAATATATACTGGATCAGCAACAATGGGTGAAGAATATATGCTGTTGTAATTCTTTTAAGTTTAGAGAAGAAAGTTGTTGCAATAATGTTTTAATTTAGTGCCCCAACATGCGAAAATACTCTGGAGAACCTGGCAACGAGCGAAGAGCCTCGTTTATGAATTCAAGATCTGTGCTGTATTTTGATTTTACCTTGCATGCATTTAAGGAAAATTTAATTATTGTAGCCTCATATTGACTAAGGAACCCTTTCAATTCCTAACAATATTCACATACAGTCCATCTCAAAGCTTAAGGTTTTGTTTTCAAAAGACAAACCAAGTAAAGTTTGACCAAACGTTTAGACAAATCTATCAACAAATATACTATTTTATAAATATTACATAAAAATATATTTCATTATCTATCTAATGATATTATTATGTTTTACATGTTAATGTTTTTTGGTATAAACTTAGTCAAAGTTAACCTAGTTTGACTTTCTAAAAATAATATAAGCTTCAGATGGATGTAGTACTAATTAACATAAGCCACACATATCCTATAGCTAATTGATGAGCAGCAATGTTGAGCACACGAGCAGGTACATGCTGAAATTCACACGAAGAAAACAAAAAAAGAAGGGTTTTGTAAGTTAAATGCCGATGCCTCTTTTACTTGCAGAGGTGTACACAGGAGCAACAGACACTATTATTCGCGATGACTCAGGTGCCTTCATTGCTTATAGCAATTGTAGTACACCACCAGTTTCCTAACATTTCTTCGGCTGAAGCAATGGCTCTCCGAGATGGCTTGCTACTCGCAGGGGAAGTGGGATATACCAAACTTTAGGTCACTAGTGATCGCATGGAGGTTGTCTCGACCATGCTTGATGGAGGTAATTCTATTGGTGCAGCGGAAACTATGAGTACGTACTTTGACTACATGTGTAGAATCCATGCATACTCTACCGTGATAGGCGGGCGGGGGGGGGGGGCATGCCGTCTGGATGGAGGATCCGCCAACATCTTTCAGCTCCTCACAAACGTGGCTTTCCCTCAAAGTAAAAAAGCATTAAGGACTACATGTTCATCCTCAAACTTGATGTATATAGTTCGTAGTTTTTGAGCAACCCTTAATTTTTTTCGAACTTTTGGCCTCCATGGCGTGCATGCTCCCTTAATTTCATGCAAATCATCCTAGTTGATGTATTCGTTGCCTACATGATGCTAGATATGAGTACGTACTTTGACTACATGTGTCTATGCATGCATGGAGCAGTCCCATGCACGTACCTCTTGCCGTGTTAGAATCCATGCAAATGTCACGTGTATTCCTAACTGTTGATCCATCCACAAATTAATAAAGTAACTATTTTTTCGTGTTTTTGTGTGTTTTTGATATAGAGCTAGTAAACAAAACAGTAAATAAAGTAACTATTTTTTCGTGTTTTTTGTGTGTTTTTGATATAGAGCTAGTAAACAAAACAGTAAATAAAGTAACTATTTTTTCGTGTTTTTTAGTATGAAGCAAACAAGACAGTAAATAAAATAAAGCAAAGCAAGACAAAAACAAAGTAAAGAGATTGGAAGTGGAGACTCCCCTTGCAGCGTGTCTTGATCTCCCCGGCAACGGCGCCAGAAAAAGTGCTTGATGCGCGTAGATGTACACGTCCGTTGGGAACCCCAAGAGGAAGGTATGATGCGCACAGCGGCAAGTTTTCCCTCAGAAAGAAACCAAGGTTATCGAACCAAGGAGCCAAGAAGCACGTGAAGGTTGTTGGTGGAGGAATGTAGTGCGGCGCAACACCAGAAACCGGCGCCAACGTGGAACCTGCACAACACAATCAAGATACTTTGCCCCAACGTAACAGTGAGGTTGTCAATCTCACCGGCTTGCTGAAACAAAGGATTAAACGTATCGAGTGGAAGATGATGTTTGTTTGCAAAGAACAGTAAAGAACAGTAAATATAGTAGAATGTATTTAGATGTAAAAGAATGGACCGGGTCCACAGTTCACTAGTGGTGTCTCTCCAATAAGATAACTAACATGCTGGGTGAACAAATTACAGGGGCAATTGACAAATAAAGATTCAATACATATCAATGATGATTACTATGAGATTTAATCAGGGCATTACGACAAAGTACATAGACCGCTATCCAGCATGCATCTATGCCTAAATAATCCACCTTCAGGTTATCATCCGAACCCTTCCGTATTAAGTTGTAAACAACAAATAATTGCATTAAGTATGGTGCGTAATGTAATCAACACAAATATCCTTAGACAAAGCATCGATGTTTTATCCCTAGTAGCAACAGCACATCCACAACCTTAGAACTTTCTGTCACTGTCCCAGAAATGGAGGCATGAACCCACTATCGAGCATAATTACTCCCTCTTGGAGTTACAAGTATCAACTTGGCCAGAGCCTCTACTAGCAACGGAGAGCATGCAAGAACATAAACAACACATATATGATAGATTGATAATCAACTTGACATAATATTCTATATTCATCGGATCCCGCCAAACACAACATGTAGCATTACAAATAGATGATCTTGATCATGTTAGGCAGCTCACAAGATCTAAACAATGATAGCACATGCGGAGAAGACAACCAACTAGCTACTGCTATGGACCCATAGTCCAAGGATGAACTACTCACGCATCAATCCGGAGGCGGGCATGATGATGTAGAGCCCTCCGGTGATGATTCCCTCTCCGGCAGGGTGCCGGGCGATCTCCTGAATCCCCCGAGATGGGATTGGCGGCGGCGTCTCGAATGTTTATCGTGGCTCTCGGTACAGGGGGTTTCGCGACGAAGGCTATTTGTAGGCGGAAGGGTAGGTCGGGGGCGACGCGAGGGCCCAGACCAGCCGGCGCGGCCAGGGCCGGGGCCGCCGCCCTATGGTCTAGCCACCTCGTGGCCCCACTTCCTTTCCCCTCGGTCTTCTGGAAGCTTCGGACCCTGGGCGTTGATTTCGGCCAATTCCGAGAATATTTCCTTACTAGGATTTCTGAAACAAAAACAGCAGAAACAGGAACTGGCACTTCGGCATCTTGTTAATAGGTTAGTGCCGGAAAATGTATAATAATGTTGTAAAGTATGTATAAAACATTCAAGTATTGTCATAAAAGTAGCATGGAACATAAGAAATTATAGATACGTTTGAGACGTATCAAGCCCCAAGACAAAAATCCGGAGGAGGTGGAAGTGACCTCAAATGACAAGGCTGAAGCTTCGGCTAAGGATGCCGTCGGTTTTCCGACCAACTTCGGCGATCCCTCAAACCTCTTTTCCACTCCGAAGGCTTATTCCCATAAGTTTTTCAACAAGTTGACGGAAATGGAGAAGTGGGAGCTCGAGCAAGATCTGTTAAACTCCATGCTGAACAATGCATGGGGTAAAGCTGATGTTGAATCTTCCGAGATTCAAAATCACAAGAAAGAGATCGACGAGTTTCTCGACCAGCTCCTCGTCAAACGCAAGGTAAATTGATTTTCCCAGTAGCCCCCCAAGTATCTAGGCGGAAACTAGTAATAGTTAGCACCTTGATACTTTGAGTAGACCCAACTGAAAAAATTTAAAGTGTCGTGGTAGCCCCGAAGTGTCATGGCGGAATTTTTCCGGCAATGATGCTTCGAAAAAGTCTACACATAAATGTATATGCATCCAGAACTGATCCTTGCTCTGTCACTGTTATAGGAACAACAAGCGCTGCACTATGAACTGCATAAGAACATCTCCCTGCAGTGTCGTGTCACCCTGAGCCAGTCGGATAAGATCCAGAAATCCAAAGATAAATTGCGGATCTGGAAAGGCAGTTGGCGGAAGCCCAAGGTATGTCTCCGACCAAAGTTACCATTAATCCAGATTTCCGACTTTGAATTGACTTTGAATCTAATTTGGACAAGTGCATCTTCCTCTCCCGCCACTGCTTCCTCCGAGCTTGAGAACTTGCGCTCCGCTTACAAGGATTTGGAGACAAATCTCACCGAGGCGGAAGAAAAGCGGGAATTTGTAGAAAAGCAATTGGCGGAGAAGAAATTTGAGTTTATCAGAGAAAACGCTGATTTGGTGGCTAAACGGAGAGTTGACAGTGATACGATGAAAAAACTCCAAAATGAGCTCCAAGGACTCCGGAACTACAAGACAACAGCCGAGAAGGGCTAGGATCTACTTAACCTTGATGTCATGGGTGAGTATCCGGAAATCCAAAGTCAAACAAATCTCCGTAACTCAGACTAATGCTTAACTCTTACCGAATTATTGTGCATAACCGCTTGGGTATGATGAGGATCGCCGCAACATGTTCCCGTGCGATGATTTGATCAAGCTCGCCGGAGATGACTGCAAGGATCTGATCTCAACTTGCGGGAAGATCTGCCACAATTTGGCGATCAAAGAAAGCAGGACCTGCAACATCCGGGGACTTATCCAGAGAATGGATGCCCTTCCGAAACTCGTTGTTGATCTCCAAGCTTCATCTGCCAGGGGCGCCGCTCAGATGTCTTTGCCATGTGCCTTGCACGTGCTCCGGGGCTGGACATTTATCTTACCACTGCCAGAATTCCTCCAAATTGTGACGCGGATGCGCTGTTGGATGCGTGCAGTGGGTATGATACCAGGAATGCTCGCCGCATTCGCCACGACGAATTTTATGATAAGGTTGTGCTTCCTGCGGACGAAGCCCTCGAAGCGTAGTTTGACAAGGAGCGAGAGGCGGAAGCACGACCTGTAGGATTCGGCGACGGCAACCAATTTACCTGGACAAGCTCCAAGGAGGCCGAGAAGAACAAGTCCAAGGGTGGCGCTACTTCGCCGACAGAGGAAGCTGAAGACAGCGATGAGGATGATGTTTCTTCTCCGGCTAAAGAAGCTGAAAAGGAACAAGCACATGCTGATGATGAGGCGCGCTCTTCTCCGACCAAGGAGAAGTGAAAAACTTATTCCTGCGGAAAAAAACAATGCATCATTTTGGCCCCATCGAGGGTTTGTAATATATAACTTAAATATTCTTAAGTAGCTAGGACGAAACGAATGCATGGGTGGGAAAAACTTGTCCTTCTATCCGTTCGATATTATATGGATGTTTCGTTTGTTGGAAAGCAAGTGCTAGTTTCTAAGTTTTCCGGCTTGCTTACTTGACCTTCCACGAGCCAGAAGACCTTTAGCGGGAAACACTCGCTTGCGGCGACGAAGCCCAATGGCAATCCGTCAATAACCGCGGAAAGAAGCCCCCAGCTAAGGTGCCGGAAGTCGCTGCCAGGAATCCATAAGTTCGCAACGAAAAACTCATCCCCGAGGAAACTTAAGCTCATGTCCTAAAGGACGATTTTGAAAATCACAACTTTTATACACGCTAGGCGGAAACATCCAGCTCTGCGGTTTTAGTCGGAAAACATACACGATCAAAAAATGAACAACTAAAGGAGGTAAAAGACTCGAAGAGTGAACCATATGCTTTATTTCATTGATCATGTATCATAACTATTACAAAGTATGTAATGAAAATTGCTAAGTGTGGAAAGGACGTAGCTGTGCTATATTCTAGGGATGATCTGTTTCATCGTATATGTCATCCGGATCCTCCCGGTTTCGTTTCCGGTACCAATTGGCAGGTCTATCCTTTAACTCACGGAAATCAACGATGTAGTAAGATCCATTGTGAAGCACTTTGCTAATGACAAAAGGTCCTTCCCATGGAGATTGCAACTTTTGCTCTTTCACCTATCGAAGGCGGAGGACCATGTCACCTACCATAAACGAGCGGTTCCAAACTCGACGACTATGGTAGCATCAGAGCTTTTGCTGGTAAATGGTGAAACGTTGGTCAGCTAGGTTCCGAGCCTCTTCGATCAGGTCCACAGATAGTTGTCGAGCCTCGTCAAGGCACTTAGGCAGTAGGCAACGAAGGACACTTTTCTTTAGATAAAAGGCAGCAGACAACGAAGGATACTTTTCTTTAGATAAAAAGCACACGATTTTAAATTAATAATGCCCCGAGGATTCGGACAAGGTTTTACAACTACTGCGGCATACAATTTAGCTAAAAAAACTAGACCTTGCGGCCTTTTCTCCGTTCTCCAATTCCTCCGCATCACCCAAAATTCCTATTCTCGTGGCTAAATCGTCTGAATTACATCAATAAATCAAGATGATTTTGGCCGGGAAGACTCTTCTAGACCTTGCGGCTGCAAGTGGAAGGCTCCACCAGACGCTTCTGCCAGCTACCCGGCGCAGGTGCCCCTTCCGTGCCCAGATTCCACGCCGCCTCGCCGGTCACTTCTCTGCTAGGATCCGTTTTCTGAGCTAGCTAGCTGGGCTACACAACCAAACGTACGTACAACCAAACAATGCGTCTAAAACTACCTGAGAAGCTAGACACAATCGCAAAGAACTACGCAAAGGAGGCTGGGCACCAACTACACCCAAGTAGTTGGCGAGTAGCACTCCAAGCAAATTTCGCCAGCGAACAGGTGAAAAAGATGTGATTTGCGTCTTCCGGCGAGCCATAAAGCGCGCAGGAGCCATTCCCCGGGCCCTGGTGAGCCATAATATTTAAGCTAGAACACATGGTTCGTATATTTAGAGAAGGAACGGGTAATTCTGGTCAACCTATAATTAACTTAATTTCCGGCCATCCAACTTCATGTGCAATTGAAGTGTATATTGAAAAAATGTGCAATTACATACCCATGTATAATTTTTTATATGCACATATCATGTTGCAAATCTAACAGTTGTAGAGTTGATCTAGAACTAAATTATTTTCTCCATCATCCTAGAATTAGCAGAAAGGTTTAGAAAAATACCATCAAACTTGTAGATTCAGAAAGTGCAAAAAAAAAACATGTACAGTTTCACAAAATATACATGACCTGATTAATATCTCTTTTATCTTATTTTATGCCTAATCCAATTCATATTATACCCTTATTATTTCTTATATGGAACTGAGGGAAAACAACGGAGGTATTTCACATTGAAAGGCAACATCGGAATCACAATTACAATTGTCCTAATTACCATATCCGCCCTTGCAAATCTTTTGCCAAGTTGAACAGAAGGCAAAAAACGGAGGAGACACACAAAGTATAACAGGGGTATTTCTTTATTAAAGCTAATAACTGAGATCATACAACAAAGCGAAATATACATACAGATAAGGTTAATATAGATTTTATTAAAGCTAAAATGAGTTCAACAACAAAGCTAGTACTGCTTGATAAGGCATGTTTTGGCATACAGAAGCATAGGGCTTAGGATTCAGACCAGTGGACAAGAGAAATTCCTTTTCCTCTAGGTTTACCAATTAGCAGAGCTGCCTCCTCCTTGGTCATATCTGCAAATATGTTCAATGACATGGGGCCACTCGCACCACCAGCACTGTGCACAGCCCTTGCCCTCTCGCTGAATTTCTTGAACCGGTGTTCCATCTCATGACGTTCACGAGATATGCCATGATGCTTGCACCAGTGCTCATAGAAGGCCCACATAGCTTCATCCGACTTAAGGGCATTATCATCAACATAAAGACGTCTTTTGTAGCCTATGGGTCTGGCATTATCATCAACATAAAGATGTCTTTCGTAGCCTATGGGTCTGGCATCATCATCACCTTCTTCTGACTTGGGGACTCCTGTTGTTCAATAGGCATGGAGTTACAACTTGATTTGCGGAAAGTAGGATCATTTGTACGATTTCTCAGCAGAGTTAATTTGATTGATTTAGCCTTGCAAGGCAGAGCTACGATAACAAATTATCACTCGGTATTACTAAATCATTAAAGAGCATGCTTGTTAGAAGTGTTTGGTGATTAGAACAACTCCTAATGAATAGGGTCCAACCCCTGCCGGCATGTTTATTCAAATATATCTACTGATAATAAGAAACTATATGTGAATTCCAGGCATTAAATGCGGAAAGCATTCGTATTGATGCAAGAACTGATTTGGGAATTTCGGTAATCAGGATGCATACCCAAATTCCGAATGAAGCCCTTAGCCAGGGATTACCTGCAGGGAAGACACGGATGGCGGCTGCAGGGCGAACTTTGGAGGCGCGGGTGGAGAAGGCTGCCCGCGCGATCTTGGACACGATGGAAGCCATAGCCTAGGGCGGAGGGTTTGTGCGCGGCGGTGGTTACCTGGGACGTTATATATGGAGCGAAGAGTCTCCTGAGGCCGTTGGATCGCTGTCGCCTGCCTCTAACCTAGGGTACGTTTGGTTCCTTGGCAAAATCCGTTATGACCTAGCTAGGCCAGGCTGAGTGTTACGTTACGAAAGAAAATCTTGATTCAGAGGGCAAGCTGCCTCGTTGGGCCAGAAAAGTCTCTCGCTCCCGATTCGGCTCGCTCTCGATGGCAAACTCCGCGTAGCAAAAAAAAATTCGTCGTGCAGGCAAACCAAACGTACGTGCAGGCAAGGCAAGGTTAGCTAAAGCTAGCTCGGCTATGCCGATGGGAGCTAAACAACCAAACACACCCACGTAAGTAGATGTAATTATCCCCTTAACACGGCTATGTGTGCCTTCCATCGCTCGTCTGGCGCGGCGGTGGCAGCAGGCCTGGCGTCGGCTATTGTGATTTTGAGTACGCCGTGTCGGTCGTAGAGCTTCCCGACTGTGTGCCTGAACAAGTTGGATGGATGTTGTTACTTTTGCTTTTACATGATACGTGCTCATAAACAATGGTGATCAGTTAGTTACCCCTGTTCCAAAAACAAATAAATCTGTTGATTGATCCTACTCTGATCATCAGGTGGAATCATTTTGTCAGAAAAACATGCTGATATTGCATCATATAGTAGGAGTACATGAAACTGAATAAAGTTACATTTTCTCGGTCTCGAGGCTACAACAATTTTACCGCCGATAATTGGTTCAGTCCGTTCAGGGTCCGGTTTACAGGCTGCGTGCATCCCTAGATCGCCAGATTGACCAACTTCCAATGATATATGTTTTGTAATATATACATTACATTACGTTGGTCAAATTTACAACCATAAATTATGCGCAGGGTCTATAAATCGGAACGGAGGTATGGTAGTATCTAAGCTTGTCATGCTAATGGCTTAAGGTTCGTAGTCTAATGCAATGCATGATCGTCCCTGTATTCCCTGTATTCGTGGATACGCCTGGCTTTGATAATCTGATCCACTTCAATCGACGGTTTCCCGATATCCTTCTCGCATGATAAAATTGCAAAAAAAAACATCATCATTGATACTGTGACAAAAAAGAACATCAAAAAAAATTGTAAATAGACGCCAGTTTTAGATGACACTGTTGCATAGATTAGCCATCCTAGTGTTCTAGTTGGGTCCACGGCCAGTTCGGATGTGGTGCTAGATTAACGGTCAATGCCAGTCAACCATTAGACACTATGATTTCATTATTATTTTCTATTTCTTTTTTCCACCACTTGTGGCATTGACTAACCGTAGCCATGCGCGTCCGCGCGTGAGAGTGGTCTTCTCTTGCGCGCCGGATTCGTTGTCGATGCATCGGCCCATGCTCCCACCGGGCAGCATGGAGCACTTGCTTAGCCCGCCTGAGCCCTCAAACGAAGTCGATGTTCCCAACCTGATCCCACGACGAATTAATCCATGTCAACGGCCTCCACATTAGGTTGTTCCACATCTGCAAGACTCGACGGACAAGGCAGGGGCCAATGTTGCCGCTTGCTCCACTCGGGTCGAGGTCAAGGTCTCAGGGAGGTTGTCTCCGACCACCCATGTCGTTCAAGGAGGTCGGCGGCAACCGAGCAGCTGAGGTGCGAGACACTCTCCCATATCCGTGTTGCAGGCACCTCCAGCATTGGCTTCAACTGCTTGGACACCCATGGTTAGTGGAGCTCCACAGCGTCGGCAACGAGGGCCACCACCACGGCTGGTGCAGCATCCCTCCATCTGTGGCCATGGGTGGCCATGGAAGACGGCCTAGAGCTGGCATGGAGGAGAACTACTAGACAGACCCGGGGAAGGAGTAGGAGGGTCGGCCAAAGCTAGAGGGAGCAACATTGTACTGTTGTCTGTCGGGATCTAGCATGGCTAGGGTTTGTCCAGGGGCAACGATTCAACGATTTTGGGCCATCGATGCGGTGGAGGAAGAGGTGTTCGTGTTGGGATAGGGCTCAACGGCGCGAGAAGTGGCCAAAGTTTTCCGATGTTGGTCCGAATTTGACGGCGACGGAATGTGTCGATCAGGAGAGGTGAACGGAGGAAGATAAATGTGACATGCGGGCCCCATGTCTACTAGTTGGTTCACGCTACTTTAACAGCTCAACAAGCTGTTTAAGATTTTATGCCACCCCATCAATCAAAGTGTGTCCCATCGGTTAGAAATTGTATTAACTTGCTTTCATTACCGAATCAGTGCTTCCTGCAACGGTGTCATCTAAAACTAGTGGTTTTTACGAAAAATTTAAAACCGGTGATTTTTTATCATAGTGTCGTGAATTGTGTTGGTTTTTTGTAATTCTTTCAAGTTTAGAGAAGAAAGTTGTTGTAATAATGTTTTAATTTAGGGCCCAAACATGCGAAAATACTCTGGAGAACCTGGCAACGAGCGAAGAGCCTCGTTTATGAATTCAAGATCTGTGTTGTATTTTGACTTTACCTTGCATTTATTTAAGGAAACCTTAATTATTGTAGCCTCATATTGACTAACGAGCCCTTTCAATTCCTAACAATATTCACATACAGTCCATCTCAAAGCTTAAGGTTTTGTTTTCAAAAGACAAACCAAGTAAAGTTTGACCAAACATTTAGACAAATCTATCAACAAATATAATATTTTATAAATATTATATAAAAATATATTTCATTATCTATCTAATGATATTAATTTATGTTTTACATGTGTTATCACCAGAATTTGACCAAGTCAGAGGTGGGCCGCGATCAAGATGGACTTGAAGGTATATACATGGAGAAATAGGTGAATCGGCCTTTATGCGCAGAGTTTGGGCTAGTTAGCCCGTGTATCTTAATATAGTAGGCTACGTAGAAGTTAGAGTTTTACCCGTGCACGGTTTGTTGCACGCCCACATTAGAAAGTCCGCTGGACTATAAATATGTATCTAGGGTTTATGGAATAAACAACAACCAACGTTCACCACAAACCAATCTCGGCGCATCGCCAACCCCTTCGTCTCGAGGTTTCTCCGGTAAGCACCATGCTGCCTAGATCGCATCTTGCGATCTAGGCAGCACGAGCCTGCCTACGTTGTTCATGTGTTGCTCGTGCTGAAGCCTTTTTGATGGCGAGCAACGTAGTTATCATAGATGTGTTAGGGTTAGCATTGTTCTTAGTATCATATGCTGTCGTAGTGCAACCCTTGCGCATCTAGCCGTCCTTGTACCTCATCATGGGTGCAGGGGCGGCACCCCGCTTGATCGTTATTTAGTAGATCTGATCCGTTACGGTTGCTCCTTGATTCATCAAGGATTAGTTTAACATCTGCAATAGTTAGGCCTTACAAAGGGTTGGAGGATCCAGCGGCGCGTAGGGTGTAGTTCGCCCTAGACAGGATGTTCCGAGGATCAACCTCGTGTTGGTTTTTAGGCCTTGTCTAGGATTGGCTTACGATCACCGTGCGCGAGCGCGAGGCCCAATCGTGAGTAGGATGATCCGATTATGCGGTGAAAACCCCAAATCGTCGTGGATCTCATGTGCTTTATCTTGATCAAGCAGGACCACCATATATTCGGACGAATCATGGGTGGATCGGCTCCATGAGCAGATTCACAGGATAACCTGAGAGCCGATCGAGGCTCGTATTTAACGTGTACGTGTGTGCCCTGCAGGAAACTAAGCGAGGCATCATCCACACCTTCCGACCAGGTATAGTGGCACGCCCTGCAATTTGCATCGGCGCGCGACCAGGAGGCTTTGCGGGCCGTCGCTCGAGGGACTGGGGCCAGCCGCAGCCCTAGTTGTTCCCGGCTCTACGGTGTTGACCAGTCACTGCCCGCCGGTGGGTTTCTGACGTCAACACATTCTGGCACGCCCGGTGGGACGATCTTCAACATCCACCACATCCACCACATCGCCATCTACATCTGAGATGGCGGAAAGCGCTCCGGTCAAGTACGAGGACCTGGCTGACAAGCTCAAGAAGAAGCACAACAAGGTCAAGGCGGTCCTCGGAACCGAACTCGTCCTCGTGAGAAGACCGCACGACATCAAGCCCAACGGAGACGCACGTCCGTTGCCCGATGTCAACACGGTCGATCTCAGCCACTCCATAAGAGAACCAGGGTTCTCTTTCGATGCCAATATGGCAGGGTTCGTGATTCGCCATGACGCGGACAAAGCAGAGAGCAGCCACTCTCGTGGCAAAGAGAAAGAGGAGGCCGTC
Organism: Lolium multiflorum; assembly: GCA_030979885.1. Classification (NCBI taxonomy): domain Eukaryota; kingdom Viridiplantae; phylum Streptophyta; class Magnoliopsida; order Poales; family Poaceae; genus Lolium; species Lolium multiflorum. The sequence continues at coordinate 46,027,166 of CM061752.1, read as the reverse complement.
CCACGTGACCGGCCCCAAGACGACGATAAACGATACCTGGCTGAGGAGGAGGTGAGAAACATACGGCGTCCACGCCCATTATCCGAGCATCTCCTCAGCAAACATGAACAGCAGTACGACCGACGTCGCCGCTACGATAACGATGATGGAGGATATCGTCGGTCTAATGCAAACAGGGGGTATCGTCCGCGTGACAGAAACGACGACGGGTACGAACGTCGCGCCAGAGGGAGGTCAAAGGAGCAAGCCAACATGGACAAACACTGGAACTGTCCCTTCTTCAAACATTGCTGGGACTCAGGAATGAGCCGATTGCCAACAATCGAGAGCTGCCCAGAATGCACACAGCAAAGGAGAAGGACGAACGAATTTTCAGTGTTCAAACGTCTAGGACCTCTCCCACCTCAGAGTAAACGGACTGAGTCATCTCAAGAAGAAGACTTCGAGGAGTCGATGGAGAAGAAGATAGGTATCACCGACCAAGGTGGTGCCCCGATGGATTCAGCCACTCTAAGCGCCGGGTGCAGCGGCCGCGAACTTGGAAGAAGCCAAGGCACACCTGTACACGTTGAGAAGAGCGCGGCCCGATCTGGCCGCGAAAATCCAGCAAATAGTGGAGACGAAGGCGCGCCCGCCAAAGAAAGTATGGCGCCCCAAACAGGGAAAGCCGATGCACAGCATCGGCTGATGCCGATGCAGACGCATCGGTAGACACAGACATGGTTCAGAAGTGGACAACATATGAACAGCGCCATCCAGAGTTGTACCAGGACAAGTACAAGCGCGTCACCCTGATCAAGAAGGACAAAGATGAAGGTTCTGCAAGAGATCAGGAGTTCACTAGTGCTGAGTGGACCCGGGGGGCAAAACCCGTGTCCTGCAGGTGGGCGAAGCAGTCAGGGCCTGCAAAAGGATTCGACTTCGATTTGAGCAAAACGGAGCAAATTTTTGATTGGCTCCTGAAGGAAAAACAGCTGAAGTTACCCGACGGCCACAAAATCTCCACGTTACAAGAGATGAACGGCAGACCATACTGCAAATGGCATGACACGTTCACCCATGCCACCAACGACTGCAAAGTTTTGCGCGGACAGATTCAGAGGGCGATAGAGCAAGGCCGGTTACTCTTCGGTCAGTTTGCCATGAAAGTTGACATGCAGCCGTTTCCGGAGGTCAACATGGTCGATCTCAGCCGCTGCATAAGACGCGAGTCAGGTGGCTCGTCTGATATCAATAGGGCAGGGCTCGCAGATCGCCATTGCGAGGATAAGCCCGAGAGCAGTCGCTCCCGCGGAAAAGGTGAAGAGGAGGCCGATCCACACGATCGGCCCCAAACAATGAAAAGGGGTGAACTCTCAGTAAGCGTTACGATGAAAAGGGACGCCAACTCCAGCGATTGGCCAATGTTGTCCTCAACATGCGCTTTACCTGTGTTCAGCATTGACCTAGAAGGCGAAGGAAAGCCGGGGTATGGGTTTACATCGGCTGACGAGCTAGAAGAGATTGAGAAAGTCAAGAAGGAGATCAAGAAGTTGTTGGACGCCGGATTCTTCAGGCCATGCAGGTACGCTTTCCAATGTAATACCTGTGGAGAAAAAGGATGGCCGGTGGCGCGTTGCCATAGATTTTCGAAATCTCAACATTCTGTAAATAGTCGGATCGACAACTACAAGGGAAGACGATCCCAGCGATCGGCTAAATTACTCGCACCACCCTTGTTTACTGATGTGCTATTTCGCATGGTGAGTGGCGAAAAAGGCTTGAATTGGCTGAAAAGCCGATATCTTCAATCACTTGAAGGATTCGGCTCGGGGGCATACACACGGAGAAGGTACAAAGCCACGAAGTATGTACCCAGGAAGCCGATTCATGAATCGATCGGCTAATATAAAAAATCGAAAATACAGAAATTTTTGAGCACAGCCGATGCGTAGTCATCGACTTAAGGATTCCAAGCCGATGCACGGCCATCGACTCAAGGGATTTAAGCGGGAGCCTAACAAGAGCAGGCCCTTCATTGAGATTGCCTGGTCACTCGGGCCCCCTCTTCAACGACTTCCAATTCCTTCGGCAAGACCTCAAGCTCGGCAGCATCGACAGAAGCATCAGTTTGGGCGTCCAAGACGGCCCTTTTTCTCAGTTAAGGTGTTGAGGTTTGCCGGCAGGTTTGAGGATCACAACCCTGGCCAGACATCAGGAACAGCATGGATGTGCAGATCAGGCTAGGATCACGAGAACAACCGGCGGTCATCCAGTTGGACTGAACTTCATTTTCACCAAAGGTTGCCTCATCGGACCAAAGAGACTTGGGGGCAGCTCACCCGGGAAGTTCTCTGCGTTAACAACCGATTCGGTCGAATCGGCTGACGCTGCACCACAGTAGAGGGGCTGATAGTGGCCCAATGCAGCTGGTGCAACTTCACTCTCGCCTTGATCGAGGCTCGGGGGCAGCAAGCCAATGGTGTTGAAATTGGCTGTCTCTGCATCATAACCATGCTGAACGAGAGAGTTCTTGCAGAGTAAAACCACCAGGGTTGACGGGAGGAGTTTGAAGGAGGGGCCATTATCAGTGGTTAGACCTTAGGCCAGTTCGTTGCGGCACAGGAGTGCGACATCGCTGGAAAAGCTGTGAGCAAACACTCGTTGAGCAGAGGTGCCAGCTTCAACGTCAAGGTCGTCAGGCTTTCCTGGGAGTATTAACCCAGGAGTTTTGTTATCAGGACGAACATCATATTCGGATGATGTTAAAGGTCTAAAGGCTTTGGGGTCTCAAAGCTGCGCGTCGGACCTGTCCGATTGGGAGTTTGGGTCTGAATTCCATGGGCTGCAAGTCGACATCTGAGAAAGCAATCAGATCGATCTGTTTTGCAATCCATTTGAAAGCTGATGCTTTGCCATCGGCTCATTAAGCATCTACCGGATTGACAATCGGCGGACTCAGTATAAAAGAAATCGGCAAAATCAAGTTAAAGGGAACTTCTTCATTGATAAGCAGAAATTTCTTACATAAAGAGCCGATTGCTCTCAAAGGGAGTTGCTAGGAGGGACGTTGTCCCATCTACTGCTCCTAATTCTATCTCGGCTAAGGGCCGCTGCTGTCCTCATCCTCGCCATCATCAGCGCTGCTCCCGGCCGGCTCATCCTCACTGCTGGAGGAACCACCGGCGGGACCTTCATTGTCCTCATCTTCTTCGCTAGCGTCGCCATAGTCGCTGTCGAAGTCGCAGATGTTGCCCGCCCAGGGGCAGAGACGCTTGGCCGGCGGTTCGTCGGAGGAGGTGGTATCCTCCTCCTCTTCCTTCACCTCCTCAGTGGAGGAGTAGCCGTCCCAGGAGCCGTCGTCGTCGCTTTCCTCCTCCGACGCCCGACAGCAAGAAAGCGAAGGTCGCTCTCCCCGTCCGTTAAAGATTGGTCGTCTTCGGACCAAACGAAGGAGTCGTGGGTCGACTCGTCCCCGTCGGCTATGGCGCGGCGGATGTCGGCCGCATGGGCCTCCTGTGGACCCCATTCAGGCGTTGGCTCGCGGGAGGTGGAGGATTGGGTGGAAAGACCGATGAGGAAGAGGACGAAGAGGAGGTCATGGCGGTGGAGGTGGGTTTTTCGGTGTGCCGACGGTGAAGCCACAGGAAGTGGCTAAATAAAGGGAGAATACGTGGTTTAATACCTAAGCAGTTCCCGAGGACGTAATGCCAGAATCACCAAGTCATGCAGGGAAGACGAGGAGGCAAGGCGCCATCATGAAGGAAACTGCGGCGGTTCTTCCACGACATGACCCTTCGAAGAATGCATATGGTTTTGCAATTATCATTATCAAAACCAGGGGGGCATGTGTTATCACCAGAATTTGACCAAGTCAGAGGTGGGCCGCGATCAAGATGGACTTGAAGGTATATACATGGAGAAATAGGTGAATCGGCCTTTATGCGCAGAGTTTGGGCTAGTTAGCCCGTGTATCTTAATATAGTAGGCTACGTAGAAGTTAGAGTTTTACCCGTGCACGGTTTGTTGCACGCCCACATTAGAAAGTCCGCTGGACTATAAATATGTATCTAGGGTTTATGGAATAAACAACAACCAACGTTCACCACAAACCAATCTCGGCGCATCGCCAACCCCTTCGTCTCGAGGGTTTCTCCGGTAAGCACCATGCTGCCTAGATCGCATCTTGCGATCTAGGCAGCACGAGCGCCTACGTTGTTCATGCGTTGCTCGTGCTGAAGCCTTTTGATGGCGAGCAACGTAGTTATCATAGATGTGTTAGGGTTAGCATTGTTCTTAGTATCATATGCTGTCGTAGTGCAACCCTTGCGCATCTAGCCGTCCTTGTACCTCATCATGGGTGCAGGGCGGCACCCCGCTTGATCGTTATTTAGTAGATCTGATCCGTTACGGTTGCTCCTTGATTCATCAAGGATTAGTTTAACATCTGCAATAGTTAGGCCTTACAAAGGGTTGGAGGATCCAGCGGCGCGTAGGGTGTAGTTCGCTGGCCCTAGACAGGATGTTCCGAGGATCAACCTCGTGTTGGTTTTTAGGCCTTGTCTAGGATTGGCTTACGATCACCGTGCGCGAGCGCGAGGCCCAATCGTAAGTAGGATGATCCGATTATGCGGTGAAAACCCCAAATCGTCGTGGATCTCATGTGCTTTATCTTGATTAAGCAGGACCACCATATATTCGGCCACCTTGGACGAATCATGGGTGGATCGGCTCCATGAGCCGATTCACAGGATAACCTGAGAGCCGATCGAGGCTCGTATTTAACGTGTACGTGTGTGCCCCCAGGAAACTAAGCGAGGCATCATCCACACCTTCGACCAGGTATAGGTCAGGTGGCCGTAATTTGTGGCGGCGACCAGAGGCTTTGCGGGCCGTCGCTCGAGGGCGCCAGCCGCAGCCCTAGTTGTTCCCGGCTCTACGGTGTTGACCAGTCACTGCCCGCCGGTGGGTTTCTGACGTCAACAACATGTTAATGTTTTTTGGTATAAACTTAGTCAAAGTTAACATAGTTTGACTTTCTAAAAATAATATAAACTTGAGATGGAGGTAGTACTAATTAACATAAGCCACACAAAATTGGACGTCGAACTGAGCTATTTAGTTCGCTTCCTAGACTCTTTGTTCTTACGAACCTCCTGTCGGTTCCTCTCTTTTCACTGCATGGTTGTAAGACTTAGAGCTACCTTAGCTCGCTGTTTTCTTTTTCTATAAAATGGTATGAGGTAGGGGTCTTTCCCCTTCCGATGTTGGTTCAAAAAAAAAAAACATAAGCCACACATATCCTATAGCTAATTGACGAGCAGCAATGTTGAGTACACGCCGGTACATGCCGAAATTCACACGAAGAAAAACCCTTGGAGCAAAACTTGATATCCACGATTACCAATTCTGTTTGGGAGCAATTAGTCACCAAAGAGTTTATACATTGTATCGCCGATAAGCAATCTAATCCAAGGATGATTTCAAAGAGGACTTCCTCTTGAGCGAAGGCAACAACACGGCGGATGGCGAGGGCCTCCGCCACTTATGGCATTGTGGCATTGTTCGAGGGCTCGCCCGCAAGCAACAAGGCAAAGACCATTGTGGTCATGAATGACAACACCAACACCCATTTTCTTAGTAGAAGTGAAGATGGTGGCATCCACGTTCACCAAAACCTTTCCCTCTGGCGGCAGGATCCATTAGCGTTAGAAGAGGATTCACGGTTATGGTTGGCTTTTGGTTTGTATAGATGAACAAGAATCATATCAATGTACACATTCGCCTTTCTAGCAGCTGACCAAGGGTGTAGCAAGCCTCCTTCCTCTCGAGCTTTGTTGCGAGCATCCCAATCCCAATGTGCTAGAACGTGACAATGGAAGTAGTGATCTGAACATGAGAGCCACGGTTCATGAGATCTATGACCGAGGTCCCAGACAAATGGAAGGAACTTCTCTGGAGATGAACCTCGTGAGCAGACTTAACATCTTGCCACACTTCCCTGGCAAACTGCCAGAATAACAAAGTGTGTTTGATAATTTCATGGTGGTTGCAGAAAATACAAGCTGTCGATGTTGGGATAGTACGTTTTTGAAGTTGGTGGCAACACGGGAGACAAATCATGCACAAACATCCACGTTGTTATGGTCATCTTCCCCAACACAGATTTTCTAACGAAGCCCGCTCCTACCGGTCACCATCCGATCGGTAGTGACCCCGTGATTCGTGTTGACTTATCTCTAATATGTTACCAATTTTACTGCGATATAGTATATCTATGATATTTATTAGATAAAAATAAAATTTCAATAAAATCTTGTTATTGCAACCACATCATACATATATTCCACATGTATCTAAATTATTATAATTATTTTCCTCCACATCATACTATAAATATATATATTGTCCTAACTATCTTGTTGTGTACGCTATTATGCGGAATGAAGAAGCGGGAAATGCGAATAAGGCGCATCCATGATGTTGGGTTCATTGACCCACAAATCGTTAATTCATATGTGTTAGAACACCACCCCACCGACGTGGAGGATGACCTGTGGCGGTTTCTTATAAAATAGGAACTCAAAAGTGATATTCTATTTCCTTACCATTTTGGGTGAGTGTTTCTGTCTTGAGCACATTCTTTTTTGTTTACTCCATGCACGGTATGTGGCTAATCGATGAGTTATGCATGACTCTGCATGTATCGTGTCCGCATGTTCCACTGGATTCTGCTAGTAATTCAAATTCAGAACTCCACAGTTCTCGTCCACGACTCTCTGAATATGGATCCGAAGCATTGAGCCGACATGAGAAAAATGATGCAAAAGTAATTATTTTCATTCGTTTGCGCTCTATATCGATCGGCCTATTTCGTTCATCATTTCCTAATATGAAGTAACTAATTAATAACTCTCTTGTTCATTTAATTTTCCTTGCCTCGTAGGGTTTGGAGACGGTTCGTAGATCAAAAGGTCGGTGAATTAAAAAAAGAGCTACATTTTAAAAGGGCAAAGACTGCGACTGGGGATATTCAGCCACCGGGGACCAATCTATGTGGATACTATGTTTGTGAGAGGATCCGGAGATACACCACTGAGCGGCAGCCGTCTGAGAACAACATCAGGAGGAATAACCTCCGGACGACGCTTAGTCCAGAAGCTCGCTTCCGACCACTTCAAGAGGAACTAGCCGGATGGTTCGCGAGAAGTCATCGATCCTAGAGGAGAACACTATGTAGAGGACGCAGAACTTTATATGCACTAAATATGTATGGAAACTTGTTCAAAATTGTATATGGTCATCCGATATTGAATATATATTGTATATTCCTCTTGAATTCTTTTTGGTTCTAATTTCAAATTTGTTTGAAATTGTACATTCATATGCATGTATGTAGTACGGTAGAATATGTGAAACTCCTTCAAAATTAAAACCGAAAAGAAATAAAACAATACAAATTAAAAAGAAACCAGATTTAGGGGGAGGGGGCTAAACCCTAAACCATGCGGAGGCCTTTAGTCGCGGTTGGCCAAGAACCGCGACTAAAGGTCCTCCGCCCGGCGCGCCGCCGCTCACGTGGACGGGCCTTTAGTCGCGGTTCGTAAGGAACCGCGACTAAAGGGGGGCTTTAGTCGCGCCTAATTGGTCGCGGTTGCGCAACCGCGACCAATGGCAGTTGCGAACCGCGACCAATGGCCATTTTTCTACCAGTGTTAGCTATAATTTAAATTTGTTTAGTTTAGCAATAATTCTCTACACCAGATCGACCCGTGCACGTGGCCATGGAAGCCATGGGGAGGGCGCGCGTAGAGGTGCGTGTTCAGGTTTCCTCCCAGCCTCCAGCCCCCAGCCTCCGGTACCCCCAGCCTCCCAGCCCTAGCCGCCGCCGCCGGTTGCGCCGCCGGGGCAAAGACCCACGGGGCGTGGCGGCGGCGGGGGCCCTTCCTCGTCGACGCAGGATGGACGGCGGCCGGATCTCCCTCCCTCGAGCATGGCGGACGCGTGGATGGGATGGGCGGCGGCGGCCTGCGCTGCGCTCCCTTCTCCCTTGGTGGATCGGCCGGCGCGGTTGGGATGGGCGGCGGCGGCCTGCCTGCGCCCTCCTCCCGTCGGCTCTCCGCAGCACTCCGGCAGGGGCTGGTGGTGGGCGGCGGCCAGGCCCATGGCCTGCATCATTTTCCCCCGCCTCTCGCCGGTGAGTGGAGGCGATCTCGGGCTTCACCCGCGACACGAGGTCGCCCGGGACAGCAGCCTTGGGTACGACGGTGGAGGTGGCCCTCTTCTTCGCCGGAGAGGTCGGCCTGCGGTTGTTGGTGGTGGATCTATCGATCTATCACCGCGTTCCGGCGGCGAGATGGAGATGCATGGAAGTCGGCGACGGAGTCGCCGGTGGAGGGTTGGAGTGGCCAGCCCAGGATGGTCGCCGACGTGGGGGTCCGACCTGAATAAAGGCGGTGGTCCTAGGGTCTCTCTTGCGTGAAGAGGAAGACCTACCGGAGGCCTGGACTCGTGATCTAGCCGGAGTGTTGAGTTCGGGGCTGTAACAGTGCTTTTTGCCTGGAGTTTGCTGGATCGGTGGTATTCGGTCGTGCGCACCCATGCTTTTATTCCGACCGATTGGTTCTGGAGGGAGCGGCGCGGAGCTCTTTTTCTGTGTTGACATCAAGTGACTATGGATCCATGATGAAAGTCGGAAGAAGAGAAGTTCATGAAGGCCGGGGGGAGGACTAGCTAAGGGAGGTTCAAGTCTCCGCGCTGTTGAGGGACTTGCTTGGTGTTCCGGGCTTCACAGCAGCGGTATGAAAGTGGGGGCGACAACACAGTGAAGTTCAGAGTCCTACCTTTCGGGTGAAAACCCAAGGGCCTTAACTGGTTGTCTGGCAATGACCTTGTTGGAGGCATTGTTTTGAGAGGGGACTATCTTCAAGGTGAAAACCTAAGATCGTTGATCGGGCGACGACGGTGTTAGAGCACTGTTCCATTCTTGGAGGCGTCGTTTTTGGAGAGTCTGTATTTCAGGTGTTGTTTTGGCGGTGGATGTATTGCTGTTGTTAGGCCCAAGATACTGTAGCGGGACTTTTGTTTCTTAGTTTTATTTTCCTTTTTTGGCTGTGTGCATCCGTAGTGCCATTAGGGTGGTTCGTTGTTGCAGAGGCTGGGTGTAATTGGTATCTTTTTGATATTAATATATTCCCTTTATCGAAAAAAATGGAAGCCATGGGGCATGCTGCCTTCTACTCCCTCCGGTCGGATTTAGTCGACGCGGAGGTTGTACATGCGATGCGAGAGCTGGTTGCTGAGTGTGCGTCGATTAAATCCATCCTGGGGTAGTACAACGAAACTAATGACTCGGTGAGGCAGGGAAGATGCAAAGGTTGGACTTGGACGTGCTCGTTTTCGCATTGTTCACCGAGGGCTTGAAGCCAGCGTTTCACCGACTGGATGATAGGACTAATTTGTTCTACAGATTGCGAAAATGCTCGGTTTCACTCTGCTTCCAAACGCGGTTTACATCTTACATGTGTTGAATGCAATTCTCCGTTGTTATTACCAGTTTACCAACAAGAAAGGCACATTATTTGACGGTAGCATAACCCAACGGAAAAGAAACCCCATTTTTTTGTATACTAGCTACGTCTAATTAAATTTTTCATGGCCTCAAACATTTACATCAAATAAAAGAATAATCCGTAGCAACGCACGGACAAATTTACTAGTAATAGCACAAAGCAGAAAAGACATGCAGAGTACAAGCAGGGGTATGATTCTGCACGTACCTCTGACAAGGCAGTAGGCAACGAAGGACACTTTTCTTTAGATAAAAGGCAGCAGGCAACCAAGGATACTTTTCTTTAGATAAAAGGCACACGATTTTAAATTAATAAAGCCCCGAGGATTCGGACAAGGTTTTACAACTACTGCGGCATACAATTTAGCTAAAAAAAACTAGCATAGAAAATGGGTCGGCCTCCCCTAACAGACCGAACCACAAAACGACCAAGGACACTAGGCACGATGAGAAACGGATCCAGATGGAGGAGCATCATGTTGCACGTTTGCAGCGTGAATAGCCTTTAGATCCCTGGCCACCCGCCTTAGACACGGATGGCCCGCTGGTCTTGCCATTGGCTTCCACAGCTGCAGGCAAATCAAAGATTTAAAGATGATGTGAGCTGGGTGCTTTAAAACCCTGGCTTCAATAATTATTTTGTTTTGGCATAGCCAAAGGGTCCAAGGATGCGCCATAAAAATGAACCAAACAATGCGTCTAAAACTACCTGAGAAGCTAGACACAATCGCAAAGAACTACGCAAAGGAGGCGGGGCACCAACTACACCCAAGTAGTTGGCGAGTAGCACTCCAAGCAAATTTCGCCAGCGAACAGGTGAAAAAGATGTGATTTGCGTCTTCCGGCGAGCCATAAAGCGCGCAGGAGCCATTCCCCGGGCCCTGGTGAGCCGTAATATTTAAGCTAGAACACATGGTTCGTATATTTAGAGAAGGAACGGGTAATTCTGGTCAACCTATAATTAACTTAATTTCCGGCCATCCAATTTCATGTGCAATTGAAGTGTATATTGAAAAAATGTGCAATTACATACCTATGTATAATTTTTTATATGCACATATCACGTTGCAAATCTAACAGTTTTAGAGTTGATCTAGAACTAAATTATTTTCTCCATCATCCTAGAATTAGCATAAAGGTTTAGAAAAATACCATCAAACTTGTAGATTCAGAAAGTGCAAAAAAAAAATGTACAGTTTCACAAAATTTACATGACCTGATTAATATCTCTTTTATCTTATTTTATGCCTAATCCAATTCATATTATACCCTTATTATTTCTTATATGGAACTGAGGGAAAACAACGGAGGTATTTCACATTGAAAGGCAACATCGGAATCACAATTACAATTGTCCTAATTACCATATCCGCCCTTGCAAATCTTTTGCCAAGTTGAACAAAAGGCAAAAAACGGAGGAGACACACAAAGTATAACAGGGGTATTTCTTTATTAAAGCTAATAACTGAGCTCATACAACAAAGCGAAATATACATACAGATAAGGTTAATATAGCTTTTATTAAAGCTAAAATGAGTTCAACAACAAAGCTAGTACTGCTTGATAAGGCATGTTTTGGCATACAGAAGCATAGGGCTTAGGATTCAGACCAGTGGACAGGAGAAATTCCTTTTCCTCTAGGTTTACCAATTAGCAGAGCTGCCTCCTCCTTGGTCATATCTGCAAATATGTTCAATGACATGGGGCCACTCGCACCACCAGCACTGTGCACAGCCCTTGCCCTCTCGCTGAATTTCTTGAACCGGCGTTCCATCTCATGACGTTCACGAGATATGCCATGATGCTTGCACCAGTGCTCATAGAAGGCCCACATAGCTTCATCCGACTTAAGGGCATTATCATCAACATAAAGACGTCTTTTGTAGCCTATGGGTCTGGCATTATCATTAACATAAAGATGTCTTTCGTAGCCTATGGGTCTGGCATCATTATCATCTTCTTCTGACTTGGGGACTCCTGTTGTTCAATAGGCATGGAGTTACAACTTGATTTGTGGAAAGTAGGATCATTTGTACGATTTCTCAGCAGAGCTAATTTGATTGATTTAGCCTTGCAAGGCAGAGCTACCATAACAAATTATCACTCGGTATTACTAAATCATTAAAGAGCATGCTTGTTAGAAGTGTTTGGTGATTAGAACAACTCCTAATGAATAGGGTCCAACCCCTGCCGGCATGTTTATTCAAATATATCTACTGATAATAAGAAACTATATGTGAATTCCAGGCATTAAATTTGGAAAGCATTTTGGTAGTCAGGATTCATACCCAAATTCCGAATGAAGCCCTTAGCCAGGGATTACCTGCAGGGGAGACACGGATGGCGGCTGCCTCTAACCTAGGGTAAGTTTGGTTCCTTGGCAAAATCCGTTATGGCCTAGCTAGGCCAGGCTGAGTGTTTGGTTACGAAAGAAAATCTTGATTCAGAGGGCAAGCTAGCCTCGTTGGGCCAGAAAGGTCTCTCGCTCCCGATTCGGCTCGCTCTCGATGGCAAACTCCGCGTAGCAAAAAAAAAATCGTCGTGCAGTTCCGAAAAAAATTCGCCTGTCATGGAATCCGTCCGCAACCAATCGCTGCCTTTCCTTTTTCTGTTCTCCAATTCCTCCGCATCGCCCAAAATTCCTATTCTCGTGGCTAAATCGTCTGAATTAGATCAATAAATCAACATGATTTTGGCCGGGAAGACTCTTCTAGACCTTGCCGCTGCAAGTGAAGGCTCCACCAGACGCTTCTGCCAGCTACCCGGCGCAGGGGCCCCTTCCGTGCCTAGATTCCACGCCGCCTCGCCGGTCACTTCTCTGCTAGGATCCGTCTTCTGACCTAGCTGGGCTACGCAACCAAACGTACGTGCAGGCAAGGCAAGGTTAGCTAAGACGAGCTAAGCTAGCTCTCGGCTATGCCGATGGGAGGTAAACAACCAAACACACCCACGTAAGTAGATGGATGTAATTATCCCCTTAACACGGCTATGTGTGCCTTCCATCGCTCGTCTGGCGCGGCGGTGGCAGCAGCAGCAGGCCTGGCGTCGGCTATTGTGATTTTGAGTACGCCGTGTCGGTCGTAGAGCTTCCCGACTGTGTGCCTGAACAAGTTGGATGGATGTTGTTACTTTTGCTTTTACATGATACGTGCTCATAAACAATGGTTATCAGTTAGTTACCCCTGTTCCAAAAACAAATATGTTGAATCATCCTACTCTGATCATTAGGTAGAATCATTTTGTCAGAAAACCAATAAACCATGCTGATGTTGCATCATATAGTAGGAGTTCATGAAACTGAATAAAAGTTACATTATCTCGGTCTCGAAGCTACAACAGTTTTACCGCCGATAATTGGTTCAGTCCGTCCATGGTCCGGTTTACAGGCTGCGCGCATCCCTAGATCGCCAGATTGACCAACTTCCAATGATATATGTTTTGTAATACTATATACATTACATTAGGTTGGTCAAATTTACAACCATAAATTACGCGCATGGTCTATAAATCGGAACGGAGGTAAGGTAGTATCTAAGCTTGTCATGCTAATGGCTTAAGGTTCGTAGTCTAATGCATGATCGTCCTTGTATTCGTGGATACGCCTGGCTTTGATAATCTGATCCACTTCGTCCTACTGCTCTTCAATCGACGGTTTCCCCATATCCTTTTCGCATGATAAAATTGCAACAAACCATCACGATTGATACTGTGACAAAAAAGAACATAAAAAAAATGTAAATAGACGCCAGTTTTAGATGACACTGTTGCAGAGATTAGCCATCCTAGTGTTCTAGTTGGGTCCACGGCCAGTTCGGATGTGGTGCTAGATTAACGGTCAATGCCAGTCAACCATTAGACACTACGATTTCATTATTATTTTCTATTTCTTTTTTCCACCACTTGTGGCATTGACTAACCGTAGCCATGCGCATCCGCGCGTGAGAGTGGTCTTCTCTTGCGCGCCGGATTCGTTGTCGATGCATCGGCCCATGCTCCCACCGGGCAGCATGGAGCACTTGCTTAGCCCGCCTGAGCCCTCAGACGAAGTCGATGATGTTCCCAACCTGATCCCACGACGAATTAATCCATGTCAACGGCCTTCACATTAGGTTGTTCCACATCTGCAAGACTCGACGGACAAGGCAGGGGCCAATGTTGCCGCTTGCTCCAGTCGGGTCGATACAGAGATTGTACCACCTACAATATGGAACAATGAAAAGAGCACGTAAAATCATCTTCAGTATATGGAGGTGAAATAAAAGTAGTACTCCGTTGTGGATTACCGTCAAAAACGAAATGCTTCCAGCAGCTACTTGCCCACACCTTTTGTGAAATGATAATTAGCATTTGATAATTGTTTAACATTGTACAACCCAAGCATCCTACACATGGAAAAGCAAAGATGAACGCACCTGTCAATAGTTCCAAGAATGCAAAATACAGAGATTTTAGTTTAGCACCAGCTATCCGAGAAACTACCATGTAGAAATTCAATCGTGTCCAGAAACATATAGTTGTTCTACGCCATGCCAAGCAGATAGATGGGGAATAGCTGTGTGTGAGAGAGAAGAAATCCATGACATAAGACAATTTCTTTCACCATGCAATTTCTCACCAATTCCAAGGGTCCCTGCTGGTCCGTAATGTTCTCGCACGTTTTGACAACCCAAATCCCTGCAGAAGAAGCTAGAACTGCAAGAAAAATAGACCCGCAATCAGCAATTGAACTGATCTAGATCTACTAACACCGATCAAAGATTTCAGATCATCTGTTTGGCTGTGGCTTGCTTTCATGACCACCTAACGATGTCCCATGAACCGATGTTGCATGCAGGCTACCTATTGTCATCCATTTCTGCTATCGGCGGCATGCTCGATGTAAGTCTTGTCAATTTTATATATGTAGGCCGGGGAGAGGAAAAGACAGTTTTAGTGGGGAGAGGAAGAGAGACAATTTAATAGGGGAGAGGAAGAGAGATAGCTTAGTGAGATGCACATAAAGAGAATGCGTTGTTTTGGAGTATTAACCTGGCGTCTCCTTAACTTCTTCTAAACCGGACCAACTGATGTGGCTTAAAAAGATGATGATGTGGAAGCCTAATGAGGTGGCATAGCTGCATGTTGAGATAAATCACTTAGTGGGTTGCTCCCATTTAGATATTATAGATTCAATGTTTCATGACTGGCATAAAAAATGTATCACTACCTCTCTTCCATAATATAAGCATCGTTTAGCATATAATTTTAGTTTGCTAAAAAAGGTTTATATTATGAAACAGAGTGATACTTCCACTACTAGGAAAACATATGCCAATGCGCACATGTTTTGGCCATCAGCGGCGCGTCGCGACTACTAGCGCTCCATTGGTAGAAATTACCTGGTGCGCCACTGGTATGTGCCCAACCAGTGGCGCACTAGTGGTGCGCCACAAGTATATTTTCAAAAACTAATTTGCGATTTATTTACTTTTGTTCTCATTTTTTGCTTGTTTTTTTGAATTATTTGTGATGTTCATACTCCTAACCTAGCCGTCGGCCGGAGATGAGGGATGGGCCGTCGGCCGGAGATGAGGGATGGGCCGTCGGCCGGAGAGCAAGGAGGAGAGAAAGGAGGGGCATCCGAGAAGAGGGAGGGCCACCGGAGAGGAGGGAGGAGAGGAGCCCAGAGAGGAGGGAGGGACGCCGGAGAGGAGAGGAGGCCGGAGAGAAGGGAGGGTGTTACGTCCCAAACGTATCAATAATTTCTTATGTTCCATGCTACTTTATTGATGATACCTACATGTTTTATACATATTATATGTCATATTTATGCGTTTTCCGGAACTAACCTATTAACGAGATGCCGAAGTGCCAGTTCCTGTTTTGGTTCCAGAAATCCTAGTAACGAAATATTCTCGGAATTGGACGAAATCAACGCCCAGGTTCATATTTTCACCGGAAGCTTTCAGAGCACCCGAGAAGGACCAGAGGGGGGCCACAAGCCCACCACACATGGCCCTGGCGCGGCCAAGGGGGGGCCCGCGCCCCCCTATTGTGTCGTCGCCCCTTCGACATTCTGACGCCGCCTCTTCGCCTATAAAAAGGTCCCTGACCTAAAACACGATATGAATAAGCCACGGTACGCGAAACCTTCCAGAGCCGCCGCCATCGCGAAGCCAAGATCTCCTGCTCCGGCACGCCGCCGCCGGGGAAGTGCCCCCGAAGGCTTCTCCATCGACACCGCTGCCATCTCCACCGCCATCTTCATCAACGCTGCTGCTCCCATGAGGAGGGAGTAGTTCTCCATCGAGGCTCGGGGCTGTACCGGTAGCTATGTGGTTAATCTCTCTCCTATGTACTTCAATACAATAATCTCATGAGCTGCCTTACATGATTGAGATTCATATGATGATGCTTGTAATCTAGATGTCATTATGCTAGTCAAGTGGGTTTTACTTATGTGATCTCCGGAGACTCCTTGTCCCACGTGTGTAAAGGTGACAGTGTGTGCACCGTGTGGGTCTCTTAGGCTATATTTCACAGAATACTTATTCACTGTTATGAATGGCGTAGTGAAGTGCTTATTTATATCTCTTTATGATTGCAATGTGTTTTGTATCACAATTTATCTATGTGCTACTCTAGTGATGTTATTAAAGTAGTTTTATTCCTCCTGCACGGTGTAATGGTGACAGTGTGTGCATCCGTGTTAGTACTTGGCGTAGGCTATGATTATGATCTCTTGTAGATTATGAAGTTAACTATTGCTATGATGGTATTGATGTGATCTATTCCTCCTACATGGTGTGAAGGTGACAGTGTGCATGCTATGTTAGTACTTGGTTTAGTCGTGTCTATCTTTCATGCACTCTAAGGTTATTTAAATATGAACATTGAATTGTGGAGCTTGTTAACTCCGGCATTGAGGGTTCGTGTAATCCTACGCAATGTGTTCATCATCCAACAAGAGAGTGTAGAGTATGCATCTATCTATTCTGTTATGTGATCAAAGTTGAGAGTGTCCACTAGTGAAAGTCTAATCCCTAGGCCTTGTTCCTAAATACGCTATCGCTGCTTGTTACACTTTTTTACTGCTGCGTTCTGCATGTTTACTTCCGGCAATATTACTACCATCAACTGCACGCCAGACAGCTATTTTCTGCGCCGTACTACTGCTCATATTCATTCATACCACTTGTATTTCACTATCTCTTCGCGAACTAGTGCACCTATTAGGTGTGTTGGGGACACAAGAGACTTCTTGCTTTGTGGTTGGGTTGCTTGAGAGGGATATCTTTGACATCTTCCTCCCTGAGTTCGATAAATCTTGGGTGATCCACTTGAGGGAAACTTGCTGCTGTTCTACAAACCTCTGCTCTTGGAGGCCCAACACTGTCTACAAGAATAGAAGCACCCATAAACATGAAGCACTTTTCTGGCGCCGTTGCCGGGAGGAAAGGTAAAGGTACTCACACTCCGGATCTCGGCTACTAAGCTATTTTTCGGCGCCATTGTAAGTACTCGAAGCTATTTCCTTTAGACTCTGCAATTGCGACATTTGGTTTCTTGTTTACACTAGTTAGGCATAATGGAAAACAACAAAAATATGAGAGATCTTTATGAACTTTATCTTAAATTAGGACATGATGTGTTTGAAGAAAGAATTAAGAAACCCATGGAACTTTATATGCATGCTAATGGGAATGTTATTACTATGAATGCTTTGAACACCATTGTTGCTAATGCTATGGAAAATTCTAAGCTTGGGGAAGCTGGTTTTGATGAGCATGATATTTTTAGTCCCCCAAGCATTGAGGAGAAAATTTACTTTGATGATACTTTGCCTCCCATTTATGATGATTATAATGATAGTAGTCTTTTGTTACCACCTGTTATGGAGGATAAATTTGATTATGATTACAATATACCTCCTATATTTGATAGCTACTTTGTTGAATTTGCTCCCACTACAATTAATAAGAATGACTATGCTTATGTTGGGAGTAGTAATTATTTTATGCATGAGACTCATGATAAGAATGCTTTATGTGATAGTTATATTGTTGAGTTTGCTCATGATGCTACTGAAAGTTATTATGAGAGAGGAAAATATGGTTGTAGAAATTTTCATGTTACTAAAATGCCTCTCTATGTGCTGAATTTTTTGCTACACTTGTTTTATCTTTCTATGCTTGTTGCATTATGCTTCTTGAACTTGTTTATTTACAAGATTCTTATGCATAGGAAGCATGTTAGACTTAAATGTGTTTTGAATTTGCCTCTTGATGCTCTCTTTTGCTTCAAATACTATTTCTTGCGAGTGCATCATTAAAACTGCTGAGCCCATCTTAATGGCTATAAAAAAAGAACTTCTTGGGAGATAACCCATGTGTTTATTCTACTACAGCAATTTTTGTTTTGTTGAGTATTGGAAGTTGTTTACTACTGTAGCAACCTCTCCTTATCATGTTTTTGTGCCAAGTAAAGTTTTTATGTTAAAGTTGATGTTATATTTGGGATCGCTGCGCAGAAACAGCATTGCTGTCTGTCACGAATTCTGGCATAAGTCCCAGTAAAAAATTCGAAAAATCTGCAAAATTACGAGCGTGATCCTCAGATATGTACGCAACTTTCATTAGTTTTGAGTTTTTCCATTTGAGCAAGTCTAGTGCCCCTTTCAGGTTCGTCTTTACGGACTGTTCTGTTTTTGACAGATTCTGCCTTTTATTTCGCATTGCCGCTTTTGTTAAGTTGAATGAGTTTCTTTGTTCCATTAACTTTCAGAAGTTTTGTGCAATGTCCAGAAGTGTTAAGAATGATTGTGTCACCTCTGAATATGTGAATTTTGATTATGCACTAACCCTCTAATGAGTTTGCTTGAAGTTTGGTGTGGCAGAAGTTTTCAAGGGTCAATAGAAGAGGGTGATATAATGTGATCGAGAAGAGTGAAAGGTCTAAGCTTGGGGATGCCCCGTGGTTCACCCCTGCATATTCTAAGAAGACTCAAGCGTCTAAGCTTGGGGATGCCCAAGGCATCCCCTTCTTCATCGACAAAGTATGAGGTTCCTTCTCTTGAAACTATATTTTTATTCGGTCACATCTTATGTATTTTACTTGGAGCGTCTGTGTGCTTTTATTTTTGTTTTGTTATCTTAGTTCTCTGAATAAGTTCATCCTTGTGTGGGAGAGAGACACGCTCCGCTGGTTCGTATGAACACATGTGTTCTTAGCTCATAATATTCATGGCGAAGTTTCCTCTTCGTTAAATTGTTATATGGTTGGAATTGGAAAAATGCTACATGTAGTAATTGGTAAAATGTCTTGGATAATGTGATACTTGTCAATTGTTGTGCTCATGTTTAAGCTCTTGCATCATATACTTTGCACCTATTAGTGAAGAAATACATAGAGCATGCTAAAATTTGGTTTGCATAATTGGTCTCTCTAAGGTCTAGATAATTTCTAGTATTGAGTTTGAACAACAAGGAAGACGGTGTAGAGTCTTATAATGTTTACAATATGTCTTTTATGTGAGTTTTGCTACAGCGGTTCATCCTTGTGTTTGTTTCGAATAACCTTGTTAGCCTAAGCCTTGTATCGAGAGGGAATACTTCTCATGCATCCAAAATCCTTGAGCCAACCACTATGCCATTTGTGTCCACCATACCTACCTACTACATGGTATTTCTCCGCCATTCCAAAGTAAATTGCTTGAGTGCTACCTTTAAACAATTCAAAAGTTATTACCTCTTATTTGTGTCAATGTTTTATAGCTCATGAGGAAGTATGTGGTGTTTATCTTTCAATCTTGTTGGGCAACTTTCACCAATGGACTAGTGGCTTCATCCGCTTATCCAATAACTTTGCAAAAAGAGCTGGCAATGGGATTCCCAGTCCCAAATTAATTAACAAAACTAGACACTCCTCCATGGTATGTGATTGTTGGACGGCACCCGAAGGATTCGGTTAGCCATGGCTTGAGAAAGCAAAGGTGGGGAGGAGTGTCATCATAATAAAAATAAAATAAAAAGGCACTCCTTCATGGTATGAGATTGTTGGCAGGCACCCGAGGATTCGGTTAGCCATGGTTTGTGAAAGAAAGGTTGGAAGGAGTGCCACCCAAAAATAAAATAAAATGGGAGCCGCTCTTTGAAGGTTTGTCTGGCAAGGGGGTTAGAGTACCCACTACCATTCGTTGACAACAACAAACGCCTCTCAAAACTTTACTTTTATGCTCTCTTTATGTTTTCAAAATAAAAGCACTAGCACAAATATAGCAATCGATGCTTTCCTATTTGAAGGACCTTTCTTTTACTTTTATTGTTGAGTCAGTTCACCTATTTCTCTCCACCTCAAGAAGCAAACACTTGTGTGAACTGTGCATTGATTCCTACATACTTGCATATTGCACTTGTTATATTACTCTACATTGACACTATCCATGAGATATACATGTTATAAGTTGAAAGCAACCGCTGAAACTTAATCTTCCTTTGTGTTGCTTCAATACCTTTACTTTGATTTATTGCTTTACGAGTTAACTCTTATGAAAGACTTATTGATGCTTGTCTTGAAGTACTATTCATGAAAAGTCTTTGCTTTATGATTCACTTGTTTACTCATGTCATTACCATTGTTTTGATCGCTGCATTCATTACATATGTTTACAAATAGTATGATCAAGGTTATGATGGCATGTCACTTCAGAAATTATCTTTGTTATCGTTTTACCTGCTCGGGACGAGCAGAACTAAGCTTTGGGATGCTGATACGTCCCAAACGTATCGATAATTTCTTATGTTCCATGCTACTTTATTGATGATACCTACATGTTTTATACACATTATATGTCATATTTATGCGTTTCCGGAACTAACCTATTGACGAGATGCCGAAGTGCCGTTCTGTTTTCTGCTATTTTTGGTTTTAGAAATCCTAGTAACGAAATATTCTCGGAATTGGACGAAATCAACGCCCAGGTTCCTATTTTCACCGGACGCTTCCAGAGCACCCGAGAAGGACCAGAGGGGGGCCACAGGCCCACCACACATGGCCCTGGCGCGGCCAAGGGGGGGCCGCGCCCCCCTATTGTGTCGTCGCCCCTTCGACCTTCTGACGCCGCCTCTTCGCCTATAAAAAGGTCCTTGACCTAAAACACGATACGAATAAGCCACGACGCGAAACCTTCCAGCCGCCATCGCGGGCCAAGATCTGGGGACAGGAGTCTCTGCGGCACGCCGGGACGGGGAAGGCTTCTCCATCGACACCGCTGCCATCTCCACCGCCATCTTCGTCAACGCTGCTCCCATGAGGAGGGAGTAGTTCTCCATCGAGGCTCGGGGCTGTACCGGCTATGTGGTTAATCTCTCTCCTATGTACTTCAATACAATAATCTCATGAGCTGCCTTACATGATTGAGATTCATATGATGATGCTTGTAATCTAGATGTCATTATGCTAGTCAAGTGGGTTTTACTTATGTGATCTCCGGAGACTCCTTGTCCCACGTGTGTAAAGGTGACAGTGTGCACCGTGTGGGTCTCTTAGGCTATATTTCACAGAATACTTATTCACTGTTATGAATGGCGTAGTGAAGTGTTTATTTATATCTCTTTATGATTGCAATGTGTTTTGTATCACAATTTATCTATGTGCTACTCTAGTGATGTTATTAAAGTAGTTTTATTCCTCCCGCACGGTGTAATGGTGACAGTGTGTGCATCCGTGTTAGTACTTGGCGTAGGCTATGATTATGATCTCTTGTAGATTATGAAGTTAACTATTGCTATGATGGTATTGATGTGATCTATTCCTCCTACATGGTGTGAAGGTGACGTGTGCATGCTATGTTAGTACTTGGTTTAGTCGTGTCGATCTTTCATGCACTCTAAGGTTATTTAAATATGAACATTGAATTGTGGAGCTTGTTAACTCCGGCATTGAGGGTTTGTGTAATTCTACGCAATGTGTTCATCATCCAACAAGAGAGTGTAGAGTATGCATCTATCTATTCTGTTATGTGATCAAAGTTGAGAGTGTCCACTAGTGAAAGTCTAATCCCTAGGCCTTGTTCCTAAATACTGCTATCGCTGCTTGTTACTGTTTTACTGCGTTACTACTGCTGCGTTACTGCATGTTTACTTCCGGCAATATTACTACCATCAACTGCACGCCAGCAAGCTATTTTCTGGCGCGTACTACTGCTCATATTCATTCATACCACTTGTATTTCACTATCTCTTCGCCGAACTAGTGCACCTATTAGCTGTGTTGGGGACACAAGAGACTTCTTGCTTTGTGGTTGGTTGCTTGAGAGGGATATCTTTGACCTCTTCCTCCCGAGTTCGATAAACCTTGGGTGATCGACTTGAGGGAAACTTGCTGCTGTTCTACAAACCTCTGCTCTTGGAGGCCCAACACTGTCTACAAGAATAGAAGCACCCGTAGACATCAAGCACTTTTCCGACTAGCAGTGTAGCACCCGTGAACCACGACCCGTCTACCTATCAAGCTAGAGTCAGTAAGTGTAAGCAAGGCTCATTTTGCTCTGATCTGCTGCACACTAAACCATAAGTGATAATATATACTGGATCAGCAACAATGGGTGAAGAATATATGCTGTTGTAATTCTTTTAAGTTTAGAGAAGAAAGTTGTTGTAATAATGTTTTAATTTAGGGCCCCAACATGCGAGAATACTCTGGAGAACCTGGCAACGAGCGAAGAGCCTCGTTTATGAATTCAAGATCTGTGTTGTATTTTGACTTTACCTTGCATGCATTTAAGGAAACTTTAATTATTGTAGCCTCATATTGACTAACGACTTAACGAGCCCTTTCAATTCCTAACAATATTCACATACAGTCCATCTCAAAGCTTAAGGTTTTGTTTTCAAAAGACAAACCAAGTAAAGCTTGACCAAACGTTTAGACAAATCTATCAACAAATATAATATTTTATAAATTATATAAAAATATATTTCATTATCTATCTAATGATATTAATTTTATGTTTTACATGTTAATGTTTTTTGGTATAAACTTAGTCAAAGTTAACATAGTTTAACTTTCTAAAAATAATATAAACTTGAGATGGAGGTAGTACTAATTAACATAAGCCACACATATCCTATAACTAATTGATGAGCAGCAATGTTGAGCACACGCCGGTACATGCCGGAATTCACACGAAGAAAAACCCTTGGAGCAAAACTTGAAAAAACACCAAAGAGTTTATACATTGTATCGCCGATAAGCAATCTAATCCAAGGATGATTTCAAAGAGGCCTTCCTCTTGAGCGAAGGCAACAACACGGCGGATGGCGAGGGCCTCCTCCACTTATGGCATTGTGGCATTGTTCGAGGGCTCACCCGCAAGCAACAAGGCAACGGCCATTGTGGTCATGAATGACAACACAAACACCCATTTTCTTAGTAGAAGTGAAGATGGTGGTATCCACGTTAACCAAAACCTTTCCCTCTGGCGGCAGGATCCATTAGCGTTAGAAGAGGATTCACGGTTATGGTTGGCTTTTGGTTTGTATAGATGAACAAGAAACATATCAATGTACACATTCGCCTTTCTAGCAGCTAAACAATGGTGTAGCAAGCCTCCTTCCTCTCGAGCTTTGTTGCAAGCATCCCAATCCCAATGTGCTAGAATGTGACAATGGAAGTAGTGATCTGAACATGAGAGCCACGGTTCATGAGATCTATGACCGAGGTCCCCGACGAATGGAATGAACTTCTCTGGAGATGAACCTCGTGCTCAGACTTAACATCTTGCCACACTTCTCTAGCAAACTGCCAGAATAACAAAGTGTATTCGATAATTTCATGGTGGTTGCAGAAAATACATGGTCATCTTCGTTACGGTGACCACATGGGAGAGAATCATGCACAAACCTACACTTTGTTATGGTCATCTTCCCCAACACGGATTTTCTAACGGAACCCGCTCCTACCGGTCACCATCCGATTGGTAGTGACCCCATGATTCGTGTTGACTTATCTCTAACTATTACCACTTTTACTGCGATATAGTATATCTATGATATTTATTAGATAAAAAAATAAAATTTCAACAAAATCATGTTATTTCAACCACATCATACATATATTCCACACATATCTGAATTATTATAATTATTTTCCGTTTAAAGTATCATGAATCCCGGTTTATATAAGAAAATGCTAGATTTTACTAAAATTTATTTTAGATTCCAGAGAAATGTCATGTAGAGATGATACACACTAGATCTAGAAAGTGAGCCTAGCATGAATCACCAAGAGGTGGACGGTGGATGACTACCCGGTAGGGTCCAGCTCCGTTAGAAAAGACTTTGCAGGTTGTGGTTGTGCTGTTGCCACTAGGGATAAAACATTGATGCTATGTCTAAGGATGTAGTTGTTGATTACATTACGCACCATACTTAATGCAATTGTCTGTTGCTTGCAACTTAATACTGGATGGGGTTCGGATGATAACCTGAAGGTGGACTTTTTAGGCATAGATGCATGCTGGATGGCGGTCTATGTACTTTGTCGTAATGCCCAACTAAATCTCACTATATTTATCATATCATGTATATGCATTGTTATGCCCTTCTCTATTTGTCAATTGCCCGACTGTAATTTGTTCACCCAACATGCTTTTATCTTATGGGAGAGACACCTCTAGTGAACTGTGGACCCCGGTCCTATTCTTTACATCGCATACAATCTACTGCAATACTTGTTTTACTGTTTTCTTCGCAAACAATCATCTTCCACACAATACGGTTAATCCTTTGTTACAGCAAGCCGGTGAGATTGACAACCTCACTGTTTCGTTGGGGCAAAGTACTTTGGTTGTGTTGTGCAGGTTCCAAGTTGGCGCCGGAATCCCTGTTGCGCCGCATCACATTTCGCCACCATCAACCTTCAACGTGCTTCTTGGCTCCTCCTGGTTCGATAAACCTTGGTTTCTTTCTGAGGGAAAACTTGCTACTGTGCGCATCATACCTTCCTCTTGGGGTTCCCAACGAACGTGTGAGTTACACGCCATCATCATGTTACCTCGCGACACACACACAAAACCAGAAAGCCTAAGAGCTACGCTTCGGTCTTCTGATCATAATGTGTCCGGCGAGGGCACCGTACACCTTGCAAACCTATCAATGACAAACTTTGTGCACGGTTAGAATTGTTCGAGTGTTGTTAACAAACACACAAAACAAGGGATATAGATCTTGCTCTTACAGCACTGCGAAACGTACCCGCGCCAAGGTTTCCGGTCCCGATGTCGGAGCCAGCTGCGAGGCCTCCGCCAAAAAGGAAATGACCAAGCCACCCCCGCGCCTCGACTCCAAGAAGGCGAAGCGCAAACGTCTCAAGCTGTTGGCCACAGCAGGGAAAGGTTCGTGCCCGCTGCTCCCGAGTGCTACGTAAGTGCTCAGAAATACAAATTATTTGATTGTGAAGTTTTGTCACTTATATTTTTTCCTTCGCTTGTTGTAGGAGCCAAAAGGTCCCTGCTTCACGGGTTAACACCCAAAAGCCTAGCACGAAGTACCTAAGGACGTCTCCGGCCGTGGCTCCGATCACCCCAACTCCGCCAAGCACCTCCAACCCTGCCGCCCACTCAACTCCTCCTGAGGTTCAACCCTCCCCCGATCCAGCTGCCAACGCACAAGTGGAAATAATTCCTGTGAGCAGCGAGAAGGGAGGCGGAAGCTGCTCCGCCACGAAGCAGGATGCTCCGGAGGAGCCCCAAGACAAAAATCCGGAGGAGGTGGAAGTGACCTCAAATGACAAGGCTGAAGCTTCGGCTAAGGATGCCGTCGGTTTTCCGACCAACTTCGGCGATCCCTCAAACCTCTTTTCCACTCCGAAGGCTTATTCCCATAAGTTCTTCAACAAGTTGACGGAAATGGAGAAGTGGGAGCTCGAGCAAGATCTGTTAATCTCCATGCTGGACAATGCATGGGGTAAAGCTGATGTTGAATCTTCCGAGATTCAAAATCACAAGAAAGAGATCGGCGAGTTTCTCGACCAGCTCCTCGTCAAACGCAAGGTAAACTGATTTTCCCAGTAGCCCCCAAGTATCTAGGCGGAAACTAGTAATAGTTAGCACCTTGATACTTTGAGTAGACCCAACTGAAAAAATTTGAAGTGTCGTGGTAGCCCCGAAGTGTCATGGCGAAATTTTTCCGGCAATGATGCTTCGAAAAAGTCTACACATAAATGTATATGCATCCGGAACTGATCCTTGCTCTGTCACTGTTATAGGAACAACAAGCGCTGCACTATGAACTGCATAACAACATCTCCCTGCAGTGCCGTGTCACCCTGAGCCAGGCGGATAAGATCTAGGAATCCAAAGATAAAATTGCGGATCTGGAAAGGCAGCTGGCAGAAGCCCAAGGTATGTCTCCGACCAAAGTTACCATTAATCCAGATTTCCGACTTTGAATTGACTTTGAATCTAATTTAGACAAGTGCATCTTCCTCTCCCGCCACTGCTTCCTCCGAGCTTGAGAATTTGCGCTCCGCTTACAAGGATTTGGAGACAAATCTCACCGAGGCGGAAGAAAAGCGGGAATTTGCAGAAAAGCAATTGGCGGAGAAGAAATTTGAGTTTATTAGAGAAATCGCTGATTTGGTGGCTAAACGGAGAGTTGACAGTGATACGATGAAAAAACTCCAAAATGAGCTCCAAGGACTCCGGAACTACAATACAACAGCCGAGAAGGGCTAGGATCTACTTAACTCTGATGTCATGGGTGAGTATCCGGAAATCCAAAGTCAAACAAAAATCCGTAACTCAGACTAATGCTTAACTCTGACCGAATTATTGTGCAGAACCGCTTGGGTATGATGAGGATCGCCGCAACACGTTCCCGTGCGATGATTTGATCAAGCTCGCCGGAGATGACTGCAAGGATCTGATCTCAACTTGCCGGAAGATCTGCCACAATTTGGCGATCAAAGAAAGCAGGACCTGCAACATCCGGGGACTTATCCAGAGAATGGATGCCCTTCCGGAACTCGTTGTTGATCTCCAAGCTTCATCTGCCAGGGGCGCCGCTCAGATGTCTTTGCCATGTGCCTTGCAGTGCTCCGGGGCTGGACATTGATCTTACCACTGCCAGAATTCCTCCCAATTGTGACGCGGATGTGCTGTTGGATGCGTGCAGTGGGTATGATACCAGGAATGCTCGCCGCATTCGCCACGACGAATTTTATGATAAGGTTGTGCTTCCTGCGGACGAAGCCCTCGAAGCGGAGCTTGACAAGGAGCGAGAGGCGGAAGCACGACCTGTAGGATTCGGCGACGGCAACCAATTTACCTGGACCAGCTCCAAGGAGGCCGAGAAGAACAAGTCCAAGGGCGGCGCTACTTCACCGACAGAGGAAGCTGAAGACAGCGATGAGGATGATGTTTCTTCTCCGGCTAAAGAAGCTGAAAAGGAACAAGCACATGCTCATGATGAGGCGCGCTCTTCTCCGACCAAGGAGAAGTGAAAAACTTATTCCTGCGGAAAAAAACAATGCATCATTTTGGCCCCATCGAGGGTTCGTAATATATAACTTAAATATTCTTAAGTAGCTAGGACAAAACGAATGCATGGGTGAAAAAAACTTATCCTTCTATCCGTTTGATATTTTATGGATGTTTCGTTTGTTGGAAAGCAAGTGCTAGTTGCTTACTTGACCTTCCACGAGCCAGAAGACCTTTAGCGGGAAACGCTCGCCTGCGGCGACGAAGCCCAATGGCAATCCGTCAATAACCGCGGAAACAAGCCTCCAACCAAGGTGCCGGAAGTCGCTGCCAGGAATCCATAAGTCCGCAACGAAAAACTCATCCACGAGAAAACTTAAGCTCATGTCCTAAAGGACGATTTTGAAAATCACAACTTTTATACACGCCTAGGCAGAAACATCCAGCTCTGCGGTTTTAGTCGGAAAACATACACGATCAAAAAATGAACAACTAAAGGAGGTAAAAGACTCGAAGAGTGAACCATATGCTTTATTTCATTGATCATGTATCATAACTATTACAAAGTATGTAATGAAAATTGCTAAGTGTGGAAAGGACGTAGCTGTGCTATATTCTAGGGATGATCTGTTTCATCGTATATGTCAACCGGATCCTCCCGGTTTCGTTTCCGGTACCAATTGGCATGTCTATCCTTTAACTCACGGAAATCAACGATGTAGTAAGATCCATTGTGAAGCATTTTGCTAATGACGAAAGGTCCTTTCCATGGAAATTGCAACTTTTTGCTCTTTCACCTGTCAAAGGCGGAGGACCATGTCACCTACCATAAACGAGCGGTTCCAAACTCGACGACTATGGTAGCGTTAGAGCTTTTGCTGGTAAATGGTGGAACGTTGGTCAGCTAGATTCCTAGCCTCTTCGATCAGGTCCACAGATAGTTGTCGAGCCTCGTCAAGGCACTTAGGCAGTAGGCAACGAAGGACACTTTTCTTTAGATAAAAGGCAGCAGGCCACCAATGATACTTTTCTTTAGTTAAAAGGCACACGATTTTAAATTAATAAAGCACCGAGGATTCGAACAAGGTTTTACAACTGTTGCGGCATACAATTTAGCTAAAAAAACTAACATAGAAAATGGGGTCGGCCTCCCCTAACAGACCAAACCACAAAACGACCAAGGACACTAGGCACGATGAGAAACGGATCCAGATGGAGGAGCATCAGGTTGCATGTTTGCAGCGTGAATAGCCTTTAGATCCCTGGCCACCCCCCTTAGACACGGACGGGCCGCTGGTCTTGCCATTGGCTTCCACAGCTGCGGGCAAATCAAAGATTTAAAGATGATGTCAGCTGGGTGCTTTAAAACCCTGGCTTCAATAATTAGTTTGTTTTGGCATAGCCAAAGGGTCCAAGGATGCACCATAAAAATGAACCAAACGATGCGTCTAAAACTACCTGAGAAGTTAGACAAAATCGCAAAGAACTATGCAAAGGAGGCGGGGCACCAACTACACCCAAGTAGTTGGCGAGTAGCACTCCAAGCAAATTTCGCCAGCGAACAGGTGAAAAAGATGTGATTTGCGTCTTCCGGCGAGCCATAAAGCGCGCAGGAGCCATTCCCCGGGCCCTGGTGAGCCGTAATATTTAAGCTAGAACACATGGTTCGTATATTTAGAGAAGGAACGGGTAATTCTGGTCAACCTATAATTAACTTAATTTCCGACCATCCAATTTCATGTGCAATTGAAGTGTATATTGAAAAAATGTGCAATTACATCCCATGTATAATTTTTTATATGCACATATCACGTTGCAAATCTAACAGTTGTAGAGTTGATCTAGAACTAAATTATTTTCTCCATCATCCTAGAATTAGCAGAAAGGTTTAGAAAAGTACCATCAAATTTGTAGATTCAGAAAGTGCAAAAAAAAAACATGTACAGTTTCACAAAATATACATGACCTGATTAATATCTCTTTTATCTTATTTTATGCCTAATCCAATTCATATTATACCCTTATTATTTCTTATATGGAACTGAGGGAAAACAAACGGAGGTATTTCACATTGAAAGGCAACATCGGAATCACAATTACAATTGTCCTAATTACCATATCCGCCCTTGCAAATCTTTTGCCAGGTTGAACAAAAGGCAAAAAACGGAGGAGACACACAAAGTATAACAGGGGTATTTCTTTATTAAATCTAATAACTGAGCTCATACAACAAAGCGAAATATACATACAGATAAGGTTAATATAGCTTTTATTAAAGCTAAAATGAGTTCAACAACAAAGCTAGTACTGCTTGATAAGGCATGTTTTGGCATACAGAAGCATAGGGCTTAGGATTCAGACCAGTGGACAGGGGAAATTCCTTTTACTCTAGGTTTACCAATTAGCAGAGCTGCCTCCTCCTTGGTCATATCTGCAAATATGTTCAATGACATGGGGCCACTCGCACCACCAGCACTGTGCACAGCCCTTGCCCTCTCGCTGAATTTCTTGAACCGGCGTTCCATCTCATGACGTTCACGAGATATGCCATGATGCTTGCACCAGTGCTCATAGAAGGCCCACATAGCTTCATCCGACTTAAGGGCATTATCATCAACATAAAGACGTGTTTTGTAGCCTATGGGTCTGGCATTATCATCAACATAAAGATGTCTTTCGTAGCCTATGGGTCTGGCATCATCATCATCTTCTTCTGACTTTGGGACTCCTGTTGTTCAATAGGCATGGAGTTACAACTTGATTTGTGGAAAGTAGGATCATTTGTACCATTTCTCAGCAGAGTTAATTTGATTGATTTAGCCTTGCAAGGCAGAGCTACGATAACAAATTATCACTCGGTATTACTAAATCATTAAAGAGCATGCTTGTTAGAAGTGTTTGGTGATTAGAACAACTCCTAATGAATAGGGTCCAACCCGTGCCTGCTTATTCAAACATATCTACTGATAATAAGAAACTATATGTGAACTTGAGGTATTAAATTCCGAGGCATTCGTATCGAATCAAGAAAAACTGACGTGGGAATTTCGGTAATCAGGATTCAGACCCAAATTCCGAAAGAGTCCATTAGCTAGGGATTACCTGCAGGGGAGACACGGATGGCAGCTGCAGGGCGACCTTTGGAGGCTAAGGGAAAGGCGCGGGTTGAGAAGGCTGCCCGCGCGATCTTGAACACGATGGAAGCCATAGCCCTAGGCCGGAAGGTTTGTGCGCGGCGGTGGTTACCTGGGACCTTATATATGGAGCGAAGAGTCTGCCTCTGACCGTTGGATCGCTCTCGCCTGACTCTGACCTAGTTGAGCCATGTAGATGTAGTTATCCCCGCTCTGCCCGTCGGTTCAGGGTTAAACGCCCGCTTGCATTTTCAGTGGAACCAGGGCCTGGCCTGGCGGCGCAGAAACAAAATGGCCTTCTGTTCCATAAATAAATCTGTTGTACGGAGTATGATGCTACTTCGATCAACAGGTGAATCATTGTCAGAAAAGCATGCTGATGTTGTCATATAGTAGTACTGTAGGTGAAACTGAAGAAGGATTGCATTTTCCTCAGCCTCCAAGCGAACGCTGCAGCAGCGTCACCGCCGATAATTGGTCCGTCCGTCCATGTAGTTAGCTAGCTAAGCATGTCATCCATTCTTCTTTTTTTTATTTTGTAAAACTCCACCCATCCATTAATAATCATCAACACTAGTATAAGTACTTTTTAAAGTAAAAAATTATAAATAGCTACTTGGACGAAGCGACGACTATATACACTAGCTCGAGCTGAAAGCGCGCCCCGCCGTCCTCACTCCTCCATCACCGAAGTTGAGCAAAGATTGCCATAGTAGAGATTATTGTAGTAGATAGACGTAAATAGTCGTGCTAAGCTCCCAAAAGACCGGCACACTAAAGCAACAACCATCACCAATAATGATAGTCGTAGATCAAAAGAGAATGACCTGAAACCACGTCAATGAACATGAAAACCGACCAGGTCTTAGGAGATCCGACAGACACACAACTCCACATGCCCTATGCTAACGCTAGACACACCACCGAACCAAAGATAGGGCGGGAGGACTTTATTATAACTTTAAGATGTAGCTGACATATCACCATCTCGAAGATACTAAAAACAACCAAAACAAATAACGGGAACCTCCGTGGGTGAGAGACCATGCTCCGCCACGCCTCCAAGGCCTAAGTCCACCGGGGATGGAGCGGACCGGCGCTTCGCTAGCGAGTGGACGGAACCTTAGATGGGTTTTAATGATCACCTCTCTCCTTTTTCCTAGGAGCTCACGTACCGGTTCGGTAGAAATTTTTTTAGCTAAGCATGCCATCTTAATCGTTTAAAATCCTTAGTCTAATGCATGATTGTTCCTTGTATTTGTGGATATACCTAGCTCTGATAATCTGATCAACTTTTTCCTCCTTCTCGACAACCGTCCGTCCTCCCCGGCGCCCTTCTGATGTCATCGTCCTCGTCGTCGTGGTGCACACCACCGTCGTCCCTGCTGACTGTTGTCATGTGGGACTCCACCGTGGCTCGCTCTCCATTGACCATTCACTGAAAGTCTGAAGTCATTGGATAGCAGCAGCCGATGATGCGATGATTCATAACCACAACGCCATGGTCATCTTCGACGGGACAAAAAACAAAGAAGGTGGCGCCAACCACAGAAGGAGGAGGTGGAACTAGACCATAATCTCCACCACACGGGAACGGAGCTAGAAATCAGGGATTGGGGCGGGAACTAACACTACATTTTTTCGACAAAGTAAACACTATATAGTTACACAACATACTAATATATATCATAAAGTCTGCATTGTCAAAACAAGCATTTTGTTCTAGGTATAAATAAAAAATTCATATCTATTAATTTGAAGTTGGCTATAAATATCTCAAAAAAAATTTAAACTAAATTTGAACTAATCCAGATGGACATATATATGGGATTGTGGCCTCCACCTGCATCACATAGGGAAAGGAAGGCGAATATGGTCAGTAAGGGCTAAGAGTGAGAATCAATCTGTGACTGGATGGTTAGGAGGGCAGTGACACTCTTGCTCTAAAATCAAAGTCCATCTTATTTTGGTGGGATGGGTTTTATCTTTCTGAGGTTCTCGCGTTCTGCACTAGGAAAAGCAAAAGAGGAAATCATCAAAAGTGCTAGGTTACCCCATCAGTGGACCATTATATCTTTTCTTTGATCGTGACTACTTTGCTTGGCAGATAATCTAGCGATTACCCCAACTACAAGGTAGTGCTTTTCCGTCAAAGAGCAAAGCATTGGGGAGGCTTATTGGTTGGGCAAAGAACCTGATCTCTGAGCACCGTTTGATATAATGGTCGCCAGATACTAAGTGATCAATTTGCTGATCAACCAGAACAACATCCAGATCAAGTGGTGCTGCATCTGATGGACATTAGCGAGCTAATAAAGATAAGGAGTTCCACGGTTCTACAATAACCCTTGCTCGTGTCATCTATCGTTAAGGTCAATTTCTCTTTTTGTTGTTATTTATGATTTACATTGACTGCAAATTATGTGCTCTGCAAAAAAGAAAAACAAATCACTTTGTCTTATATATCATAATATGCTGAAATACAGTGGTATGGTATTTTGTGCATCAACAAATATTGTATTGTAGAACATAAGGCAAATAATTGTTATCTTTCTAGAATTTCATCTTGGGATATCATCAGCCAAGCCCAATCCAAACAATTTAGGTGAAGCATTTTAGGAAAATTGCTAGGTTACCCCATCGATCAGTCAAGCACAAGTTCTCACATGATTAATTCTACTGTTACTAAGATATATGTGGTATTTATTATCCATTAATTTTTTGTTGAAGTTACTATCATATGCCATCTTTGTTTTTTTCTACATACCTACATATTCTGTCAAATTTTAATAACATGATGTGATGTTGATAGTTCTTTTTAAGGGAACATATGTTTGTACTTCAACTAATTCGATTGCAGTTTTTGGCAAAAAAAAAAAAAACCTAATTCGTTTGCAGTTGCATGGTGAGTGATGGCTGGAGTGGTGCTCCTATGGAGCGATTGGGAGGTCCAAATTCTAGTGCTTGTCAGCTTCACACTGCAAGTGTTCCTGCTCGCGTTCGCCAGGATACGACGGCGGGACATCTCGGTGGTGCCGAGGACCCTACTCTGGCTAGCGTACCTGCTGGCCGACATCATCGCACTATACATCCTCGGCCACATGTCCTTCTGCGGCAAGTCGCGCGAGCAGGAACAGACGGTGACGTTCTGGGCGCCGT
The DNA here is from genome assembly GCA_030979885.1 of Lolium multiflorum. Taxonomy (NCBI): domain Eukaryota; kingdom Viridiplantae; phylum Streptophyta; class Magnoliopsida; order Poales; family Poaceae; genus Lolium; species Lolium multiflorum. Next base: position 45,993,865 of record CM061752.1, on the reverse strand, counting down.
TCCTGCTGGTGCATCTCGGTGGCCAGGACACCATCACCGCCTACTCCATGGAGGACAACCAGCTCTGGCCCCGCCAGCTGCTCTCGCTGCTGGTGCAGACGGTGGGAGTAGCTTATGTCCTTGATACGCGTAGATGCACACGTCCGTTGGGAACCCCAAGTGGAAGGTATGATGCGATAAAAGTTTCTTAAAACCGGCCCGACCAGTAGGAGCCGAAGCACGTTGAAGGTTGATGGTCGCGAAATGTGATGCGGCGCAACACCGGGATTCTGCGCCAACGTGGAATCTGCACCAACCTCTTTGCCAACGAAACAGTGAGGTTGTCAATCTACCGGGGACGCCGGACACGACTTTTACACTTACTTTTTGTTTGGAGGTCGCGTTTGGGGACGTGGCTAGAAAAGGGACCTTCTCCAAACAAAAAATTTGTCCGGACATCCCCCAAACGACTAATCCGGCGCTTTGCTCGGACATCGTTTGGGGGACGCGACTGGAGATGCTCTTAGTAACCTTTTGTTCGGCCAGCTGATCTGCTGCGAATTGGCATGCCATTTCACTTTGGTTTTGGAAAAAAGTGACCACCGGCAGCAAATGTTCCAATTTTCCATGTTACAGTGGGAGTAGTTTAAATTTAATGTACAATTCAGCCACACAAATAATGTGCCAGTTATACAATGTGTAGCTAAGTGAAATTGGTAAAATTTTAAAAGACATAGATCCAATGCTTCTCACTAATATTTCTGTGTATTGATTTAATTTCAATTAATTCGGGCAGTGGTGTTCTCGTCAAGAAATTAATTCGGGCAATGGTGTTGAGAAAAGGAGGAAAGCCGTTGATATGACAAAAGAAGCAGGAAAGATGATCCAGATTTAATTGATTGCTCTTCAAGAAGCGGTGATGCAAATGCTAAGAAAGTAAATTCAACTTTATGGTTGTATTCCACTGTTATTATTTGTTAACACATACTGTACATACTTTATATATTGCTCAAATTCAGAACTGTCTGTATTTTTTAAACACGGATTAATATGAGTAAAAACATTGACGGGTGGAGTGACACCACAGTGCCTATGAAGCCAAGAGGTGCACATAGACAAGGAAGGGGGTGGTGCATTTAAATGGCAAATGGCGTGTCTTCTTTGCACTATATGGAGATAATTAACTATAGGTAACAGAGTGCTCTTTCAAGATCTTAGTTCTTTCTTGCAATTTTGTTGGTTGTTTCTTGCAGTTTTGTCGGCTGCTTGCTCATCTATATATCTTTGTTTTGCATAAGGTGTGCTTTATAAATCTTTTTTTTTCCTTTTTATAAGTTGTCCTCATTTGGTTTCCTTACTATTTAGTCTGGAAGCACATGCGACCATGGTAGGAGAGAACCAAGGATACATTTTACAAAGTTCGTATTTTTACTTCCTTTTCTTTTCAGGTTTATGTGCAGAAAGGGGAGGCTCGGGACATGCAGCATGGCGGCAGAGCGAGCCGTGCGTGGTGGCAACCAAACAAGCCATTGGGGAATCAGGAGAGGAACAAAACGAGTCATGGGAACGCTCCTTCGCCTCCAGATCTTCGTCCTTGGTGAGTCCCTGGGCAATTTCTAGCTATTGCTTCTCAGATGTTGTTGGAATAGTGTGAAGCACCACTATTGTCTTGTGCTACTGTATTTGGTAATATATCAAACTGAAAGTTACACATCCTCATCAGTTGCCAGCATTCATCAGGAGCATGACTCCTGAAACATCTTTTGATCATTTTTGAACCATTAGTCACCAAGTTCTTTTGCTTGCATCACGTGGAGGTATAAGTACTGTAGTCATTGAGTTCTATATAAGTGAACATTATTGGTGTTCAATCATACATCTGCTAAGCCACTTTATGCGAATAATATTGTGTTTAGCATTCTCACTATTGGATGCCTTTCAGTACAGAACTTCTAGCTGTGATAGATAAAAGGGTGATTCTTCTATGGTGTTTGGTACTTTGGTTACAAAGATGGAAGCTATCTACCAAGGCCAAGAAGTATGGTTGGGTGTATCGATGCAGTGCTCATAACAGTAGAAGATTTGGAGGTCTATGATATGTACATTGATCTGAAAGCAGGTAATTAAATTAGTTACTCTCACAAATTTTGTACCTTACGAATTTATCATTTTTACTCCATTTTTGTATGCATGTTGTGCTGGAAATTGAGTGGGAGGTGGTAGTTATAAGAAGTCAAACAAATATATGTGAGATTTTGTGACTGAGTTTGAGTGCATAGCCTTCAACCTGTTCATCTTTTCTCACCTGACTGGTACATGTGGAGTAGGAGTTCTGGCAAAGGAAAGAGCTATATTTATCAGACGCTTCCCGCAATACACTGTAGTGCTTCTTAAACCCGGAATTAAGTAGGTGTTGTACCATAAGGTTTGAAGATTTCATGGGTTCGCCCTACTAGCTAGCAATGAAACTATTGTAGCAATATGTGTCAAGAAGCCCTTCTTAACGAACAAAATATTATTGTTCAGAAGGCTTTTACCCAGGGCTCAGTTCTCTAACTTTTAGAAGAACTTTAGCAGGAGATATACATTCTAAATGAAGATCCTTATTAGTGTGTCGTATAAATATTTCTTTGAATTCTGAAGAGGACAAACCAATTTGGTTAAGCAATTCCTAAAACAGTGGGTCTGTCACATATAAATTTACGTGCAAAACGAAGATCCCATTGCGAGTGAAAACCCTCTTGGGGCTGATCTAAGATGTTCTATTAGAAGCCAGGTATTTATGGAATACCGTCAGTTGTACGACTGGATTTAAGTGCGAGTTCGACAATGCCCAACAATGTTTGGTGGATTGATTAAAAACTTTCAATAGGAAAAAAGAGAAACCGGTGACTGTGGGGATAGCTGCTATGTTTCGGGGTATTTGGAAAGCAAGAAACATGGTCTGATTTGTAAATAAATGGCCATCTGAGCTTATAGAAATGATGAATAGGATATTTTTTTGGATTAAATGGTGGACAAATTTGCAGGTAGCAAAGCTGAAGTTACAACTGGGTGCAAAGGTTTTGGAGCAAGTCACCATGTGAAATCTTCAGAGAAAGTCGAAGCTGGTCCCCATGGAGACCAAGGCTGGGAGAATAGGTTAAGAAGGAGGGTGAAGAATTTGGAGTTGTGTAAAAAGAGGCCAAATAAAGGATATGTGGTTCATCGTTGCTTGGTCAAGAAGATGCTGGGTTGTAGACATTTACTTCTGGCAGTTTGCTTGGTTGTGGCATGTAAAAGTGGCATGTTTGGTTCTCTTTTAGGTGTAGCCTCTTTTGAAACTATAGTAACTTAGTTTTCTTTTTTGTTGCGTTGATGGTGGTAGCTGTTTTGTGGTGAAGAACTCTGTAGAATGTTTGGTTTTTTTAATGGAAATCGGGGAGTGATCTCTTGGTTTGTTCGAGAAACTTGTTCTGCTAATGAAAACCAAGAAAATATTGTGCAACAAATGCAGAAAATCTATTCTATTTCCTTTATGGGATATACAATATATTGTAGATTGGCATATGGGTCTATGTAGGGCCTAGGTCTATGGTTAACTTTGAAGCCATTTAAGTCCAGGAATGAGAAAGAGAGAGCGGTAGGGACCTACAGTCAACTTGCTTATGGTTGCACGACTGGACTATTGATTCTACCTTACATGACAACCCGTGTTAGTTGATATGATAATGGCGTGTCTTTGAAGGAGGGAGGATAAGTAAAGATTTTATAATCAAATCTTTTTGATAAAATGAAGCTCAAACTTTTTCGTGCTCATGTGGCAATGTATATTCTCTCTGTTGGCTCGATGTGTCATGTATTATATCCTATGTGCAAGCAGAAATATTTTTTTATGAACTGTGGAAACGCACTGATATTTAAGTATACATCTAAAAGAAGAGGTGACATTTAACTATACATCTAAAAGGAGAGGTTATTGAGTTAATAGTTATGACGACCTAGAACACATGTGTGAGACTTACCGCGGAAGAGTAATTAGAAGACCTAGAACTTGAAATCACGAAGATGCATAACAACGATGTCTTGTTATTGCGTTCGATATTAGTACATTATGATATCACTAATTTATTTTGAATTTTTATAGTGAGTTGTGAATTATATATGTGCATTGCAAAATGAAATTTGAGAACCCGTGGCAACGCACGGGCATTTATACTAGTACTATAAAAAGAGTAGTCGAACCATGTTAGGCGTCCTGCTTAAATTGCCCCTAATGGATACGCATATCTTTGATATTCGAGTCATTATTAATGATATGAATGCGTTTGGTTAAAATGTCAGGGAACAAAATCAACGAACTGATTTATATCCAGTTTTAGGTTCGATCTACCTCTACAAGTAGACACGTCGACCTCTTCTTCCTCACCAAAGCAAATTACACTGCATCGCGAAGAAGAAGAAAAAGTAAATCCCATTCACCTTGATTTAGTCTGCCAGGCATGGGTCACTACAAGATCGCCGTGACTGCCTTGTGCTTCTTCCTCCTCGTCACCATGGGTTTCGGTGAGTCCCTCTCCGTTAATCATGTTCTAGTGCGCGTAAGCATGACCATAGCTAGTTAAGCTGACCGAGAAGCGTTTGGTTGAGCAGGTAAGAAGCATACGCCATGCGAAGGGCCCAGCAAGACCTTCAAAGGAGATTTGTGCGAGGACACCGCGTGCAATGCAGCCTGCATCTCCGAGGACTACAAAGCCGGGTTCTGCAAGGTCGTAAGGGACGTTGGATGCCTGTGTACCAACAATTGTCACGACAGTAAGCCGTCGATCTCGCTGAACTGAAGCCACCCACGTAGCTCTCCGATGTAGTAGATGTGTTTTACCTGAGAATTTCAGTTTGTGGTAATGTATTGCAAACAATAATGGAAAGATCGGTAGTACTGCTACGAAAATCTTCAGTTTGAAAAATCCGTTGTGACAGGTGAAAACACTGAAAAGATTGGGCGAACCGAAAACGTTGCGTCTATTTACATCTGCGATGATTTCCTAAATTGGTAGAAATAGAACTCAATTGATATACGTACATGAAAGAAAATCCATATCTGAGAAGGACCCTTTACTATTTGGATCTGCCTTGACTTGGATTTGACATCTGAAACTCATCCACACGAAGATCTTGATCTGCATAGGCATATATGTTTTCCAAAGATCAAGCATCCTAATGTTCAGATTTATTAAGAGCCTAGATCCCCACATTCAGCGAGTCCGTAAGACTAACACAGAATAAAGACACTCCGTCTGATCAACTATATATGCCACCGAGTTATTCGGATCATCACAATGATGCAAAATAACCGGGGAGTGAACACTCGAACCTCTTCATGCCAAAGATCTTCCTGAAAAGTGAAAACAGGTTTTGTTGGCGGCTATTGCTCCGGTGTCCCCCCTCTAAACTTTGTTCTATTTAGACGGCTAGAATCTGCTGATACCCCTTCGTGGGTTGACTTCACATGTGTGTTTGGTTCATGGGCAAACATATACAGGATGTGATGGGATAAAATATGTTTAATTAACGATTAATAAAAAAGATAAATATGTCATTAACACACCGGTTAATATGTAATTAACGGGTCTTTTTCCCTTTGTGGTGGAGGCCGGACCTAGCGGGCGGCCGCCTACCCGTGCCTAGCAAGGTCACTACCCGCACATATTTAGCGAGGCCGTTTATGTCGACTGGATGTGACGCAGACGTAGCAAGCTCGTTGCTCGCCACGTCATGGAGGCCGCCGAGCTAGGTAGCCACGTTGAAAATCAAGCCCGCAGCTTACCGCGCCCTGGAGGCCGCCGATGTCGAGCTGGGGAGCCACGTGGAAAAGCAAGCCCACCGCTCGCCGTGACATGGTGGCCGCCGCTGAGCTGGGGAGCCACACATACGACGGTGGCAGGTGTTGGAGTCGCGACCATGGATTCTCAGGCGGCTAGTGAGATTAGTCATGAAATTCACGGATCATATGGTCCAGCCTTTCTCAGAAATATTCGGCTTTTGGGATGGGATCATCCATATTTTCTGGTCACGAACCAAGCACACGTTTACCACCTGAACGTCGTTCGCAGGGGGGCACACCAGAGCACAGCCCAGTTGACTTCTTCTCATTTACCTCTGGAAATTGACCAATTTCGAGTGACCACTGGCCAGCTTCTGCCATTACCTGCTCCAATTAGCTTCGTAGGCCATCATCATTCAAGAAATTAGTTCAGTCCGTTGAGGTTATTGCCCCCAAAACCAAATGATTAAGTTTGTATGCAACTTCTGTCAATATCTCTCTTATTGTTTCCATGTACAAATTTGACGCGCAGGCTAACAGACATACATACACAAGTGCACATTCACGGACATCTGAATACCGTACACTTGCATGCTGCACCCTCAACAAGAACACCAGCCATCCATCAGTAAGTAAATCGATAAGCATAATCACATCTCATACACACCATCTCTTTGCAGAACTTGAAGCTGGCGCAAATGAAGACCAAACAAGTGAGCAGGGAGGTGTACTCGGCATAATTTTCTCTGTTAATTTTGAGTTCTATGATGAATCCAGGACTGTTTTAAACTTCTCTGTTATTCCAGACGCTGTGCATCTAAAAATAGTCAGGAATAAGCTGCGGGCTGCACTTCTGAATACTCTTTTGTTTTTCGGTTCTTTTCGTTTTTTATAGAAAACGCCCGAAGTTTCTTTAACAGAAACCGGCGATCAAACAACATCGTCTTACCAAAAATCTGGACTTGAAATTTCAATTTCAGAAACGCATGTGCAGTTCCGGTGTGTGCCAACAAGGGCCCGAGAGAGCAAGGACAGTGCACATAAAACAAGCAGTGGCGGCGATGGCGACTTGGTGAGGGCAAAACGGCAGTGTCACGAGGTGTGGGCGGCAAGAAAGGGACCATGCTTGCACCAACCAACCACCATGGACGCACACCCACCCCTCGTGCCATGGTTTTGTCTCTCTTCTTCTTCTCCTCTCCTTTTAAGTTTGTCCACTGCCTATACATATCAGACATATATGCCTTGCCAGCAACCAACTTCTCTCCCCTCTTTGCTCTTGCAAGATTTGCTGGTGTGAGAGACTGAAGCTGCCAGCATGATCTGCTCGTCCAGCATGGATCCCACGGTTGTGCGGCGCCATCAGATCATGTTGCAGCTTCATTTCCTCACCACCACCAAAAGATTATGGAGCTGCTTCTTTGATTTCTCTTGTGCAGCTAGGCAGATGTGTGCGTGGAGCCACGGAAGGGTATGCTTGCTAATTTGGTGTTGTTTTGTCATGCCATTGTCTGCAGGTTAGTATACTCGTTTTGTTGTCTCAGCTTTTCTTTAGGAGGTTCTGTCATCCAAATTCTCTCAAATTTTTGCTTATACCATCAAAATAAGATGGCTCACTCTTAGCGAAAGGAAATGAAAGGCAATCTTGCGAATTTATTAGGACATTGTCCCTCACACATTTTTTTAGAAAAACAGGGCTCAACCCCAGTTCCATTTCTGAAACCATAGTCACAAACAACCATCCAGGTTTTTACAAAACCATATGGCACCATCAGCAAAAGCCTAACAGTTTTTCCACCCACACACCATATCATTACAGACCGACGAAAGAGGTTTTTTGTTGACGCAGCGAGGGGGGAGGAGAGGGCACACGAACAACCATCGACACCCAGTAGATTTCATGGACCCTCCAGCACCTTGAAGCCTGCACCATCACCAACTAACATCAATGCGTTGGCCTCCAGAGTCCTCGCCAAGTCTTCCGCCGTGATCAGCATCGGTCCAAACCCTCTCACCCTATTCATGTCACACACCTCCAGCGACGATCTCGCCTTCTTCTGAGGTGTCAGCCAGGCTCCGGCCACGATAGCAGTGGCGGCAACCGAGCTAACACCTCCGGCTCGCTCAGCATCATGTCCAGTCTTTCTTTTTCTTCTTCCTTCAGCAGGACATTTCATTGAGCACAGCTGAAGACTACTTGTCTCCACATCACCTGCATCCCAAGCCATTGGGTTGTCCTCACACATCCATTTCGAAAAAAATTGTCCCTCACACATGCTTCACGTCTGTATAGTTTTTCACCCTTTTAACGAAAATGTAGAAAGTCCAGCCTAAACATTAGGAACACAGATTTGAGTTCGTGACAAATTCGAGCCCAATTCAACAGAGCTAGGCTCACCTCGTACTTCTGCTAAGTCATATCTTAATGAGATCACTGTGCAAACAATACCTGTACCTGGCTTTCTCTAATTTTACCGAAATTCAAATTGCATTGCTTAATTTCTTGGATGCATGACTCCCATTATTTTATTTTAAGCTTAACTGCATCTGCTGTCTGTCTTAACATGAAAACCTTTTATCCATCTATTGCTGTGTGAAGTGCAAAGAATGCTCTGGCAATGGTAGTAAATTTTTAACATTCAATGTACCCTCTATTTTTGCTGTGTAATGAAGATAACAATGCAAGACCCTCCAAGAGAGAGAAAAAAGCAAATGCGAACTGTAACATCTCTGACATATGGAATTGTAGATGGATGATACAGACAATGCAATAATTATACTAGTATCAATTATAAATCAAGTAACTGCTCATTCTGTTTCATAATTCTTGTCGTGGTACTCATTCCGTTTCATAATTCTTGTCGTGGTTTTAGTTCCGCGGCAAAAATTGTGGAACGGAGGGAGTATGTGTTAACTGAGTGTCGGTAAACAGTGTGTAAAAACAGCATCATGTAATAGAAAACTACAATAAGATCCAAATCAACCAAATATGATCATGTGCGATTAGATTCCTTGCCTCCAAAAGGCCATGCAACTCATACACTCCATTAACTAAAAACAGCCATGGACCACCACCACGAGCTCTTCCGCGCCGCCCCAGCACGCCCCTGGGAGAGCCGCCACTGGCCAGGGCCACCGCCCTGGCCCCCGAACGCCGGCGAGCTCCAGCCGCGGCAGATCTGGGCGGAAACGCCCATCACAGAATCCTCCCCGCAGCCCCGCCCAGGCTCGACATCCGCCCTCGCCACCACGCCGGAGATGCCGCCGAGCAGCCGCCGCCACCACCTTGACCCGAGCCCGCCGACTCGCCAACCCCAATCCCGGCCGCCGCCGCCCCCACGGGACGGCCATCCACCGCGAGAAACAAGCCCCCCCAAACCACCTTTGGCAGCGGGGGGTGCCGCCACCGCCGCGGAGGAGGCCAGCGACGGCAGCGGCAGGGGAGCCCTTGGGCGAGGGTGACCCGGCGGCGTGGATTGGTCGCCCCTGGCGCCGCCTGGGGGGACGACGCGAGGGGTTGATTGTAGTATTACTACTAGGTTGTTCACATATAATAAGATTCTTATGTTTGTGCTTAACAACGACATAACATCATGCTACTCCTCTAGGCTCCTAGTTCAGTCACAATGACAGATACATAAGTGGTTCATGTTGCCATCTAGATCATGCAAGTCTGATCTGAAATACTCCAGCGAGACTTTGTCTAGCTGTCTTCAAAAAAGCTGTTGTTGCTGTTGATTAACTTTGGTCCTTCTAGAAATTATTTTCAGCCAAAACTGTTATATACATTGTTCTTCAAAGGAATGCAAAGTGGGTTTGTTAGATGGGCGGATCCGGAATGAACCATGTAAGAGATAGGAAACCAACAGTGTTCGGGATGAGGTATGTCTGCAATTGGGTATGTCTGATGAGAAAAAAAGCAGTTCTAGAAACAGCAAAGATGTTCTGCTCATCCAAGAATCTGGAACTTCATCTACATAAACTCATAAATAGCCCCTCTGGAAGGTTGGTTGAGCTCCATATCCTACTCCCAAATCAAGAGCTATAAAACTTTTCAACCACATTTGCATTGCCTTTAGTTTTTGAACAAAAATGAGGGCACGCTCAATTTCAAATGATATCGTAATGCTGGAAAGTTTAAAAATTGTGTTGTACGAGAAAACGCAATAGCTGATTTGTAATCAGAAATAAATAATTTTGCAGGTTACTATTCACACGCAGCTTTTTTCCTGCCTTTTGTATTACTCCGTATAAAAAATGAGAGAGTTCATATGCTTTCAAATCTGCGAACATGTGGTGGCATATGCTTCGAAGGAGAGAGGTCTTCTAAAGTTGCATCTAGCAGCCGAAATCAACTTAGAAGTTTCAGACTATCATTAATCCTCATATTAATTGATTCCCAGCATTGTCTACTGAAATTGCAGCTCCAGAAAACATGGTCCCCCGCTTCCACTCAACCGGTAACACATAGGCGGTAGAGGCCATTGTTGCTGAGTTAAGTTTTTTCCTCGGTAACATAGAGGCTATTTTTTGAAACCAACGGCCAACAAAAAGAAAAGCAAAGCGGCACAGTGAACACATGCGGAAATGCAAGACGTGAAACAGATAGCCATACACATCACAGGGGTACGTTAGTTTCCAAGTACTTCACTCACAGGGAGGAAGTAGTAGGTCATTATTCACGACTCACCTAGCAAAAATTGGTGACAAGCCTATCTCAAAGTTCCTTAAACATAAGGTTGCAACGTTACACCGATATCCCAACGAAAAGGGCATGCAGCAAGCTTGTAGGCACAGCTTGAATTAACTTAAGCCTCGTCAAGGGCAAGAACACCTGGGAGGGGCTTGCCTTCCAGCAGCTCCAAGCTAGCACCACCGCCAGTCGAGATGTGGCTCATCTTGTCAGCGAGCCCAGCCTTCTCAACAGCAGCAACAGAGTCACCGCCACCAATGATGGTCGTGACACCCTTTCCGGTAAGCTCAGCCAACTGCTTGGCAATTGCCTGAAGAAACACAACAGTACTCAGCAACCAAAAAGAGGTAACAGATAGACAAAATGGATGTTATGTGAGATTATACTCACATCAGTGCCTGCTGCAAACTTCTCAAACTCAAAAACTCCCATAGGACCATTCCAGATAACAGTCTTGGTGGTGTCCAAGGCAGCACTGAAAGTCTTGATGGAATCCGGGCCAACATCGAGACCCATCCAACCATCAGGGATAGCATCGGCAGAAACAATCTATAAAAAATGTTTAAAAAAAGTGAGCATCAGCAAAGCACGCTTTGGTGCAAAATGTCGCTTTGATTACACCAAGAGCACTAGGGTAATTGTGTAAAATGAACAAACCTTGCTTTCAGCATCTGGTGCAAACTTGTCAGCTACAACAACATCGGTTGGAAGCAAGAGGCTAACACCCTTGGCCTTTGCCGTTTCAATTAGTGACGTTGCCAGTTCAAGTTTGTCTTCCTCCACAAGAGACTTTCCAACAGCTTTTCCCTGGGCTTTGTAGAATGTGAAGATCATACCACCACCAAGGATGAGGATATCAACCTTCGCCAGCAGAGACTCAATCACACCAATCTTAGATGAGACCTTGGATCCACCAACAATGGCAGCAAATGGCTTCTTTGGGTTGGCGACAGCTCCGACAAGGTAGTCAAGTTCCTGGGAGGATTAAAATAGTTAGGCACCCTGCTATTTGTCCTGACAATACTTGTTCCAGAGCTCACTGAAAAATCTAAGTAAGCATCTTAACTATCAGCCTAAGGTTGCAACATCAACAGATAGCAAATGATTTTTGTACTACTATGCCATGTCCAATGATAAATTTGCAATTAGCAGCCGCAGCAGAGAAGAGGTTGTTTCTTCTTCCAAAATGAGGATAAAATCACAGAGGCAAAATGTCATAATCCAACTAACATCAGCATGAAGTGAAAATTAAACAAACATGCACATAGGATTGCAAGCAAATTATGTGCAGGAATGAGTTATCATTTCACATATACCTTCTGCATGAGGAAGCCAGCAACAGAAGGCCTCAAGAACTTGGTTACACCCTCCGTTGAAGCATGAGCCCTGTGTGCTGTGCCGAAGGCGTCATTCACATAAAGGTCAGCAACTGATGCAAGCTTCTTAGCGAACTCGGGATCATTCTTCTCTTCCTCCTTGTAGAACCTGACATTCTCTAGGAGCAGAACACCACCCTCTGGCAAAGCAGCAGCCAATTTCTCAACTTCCTCACCAATGCAGTCGTTGGCCATCACAACCTATTGACAGAAGTAAAAAAGTTGTAGAATATAAGTGCCCTTATAATCTAGTTGAAAGAGACAAGAGAAGTTGTCATGAGCCCATAACGTACATCAACTCCAAGGAGCTCAGACAAGCGTGGAACAAGAGGCTTCAAGCTGAACTTGGGGGTGACACCTTTTGGGCGGCCCTGAAAAATGCAACAATGAAATCCGTTAGAAAAGGGTAAATCAACAGTTACAGTCCGTACATTTGATATCTCATTGTGTATCTGATCATATCAAGCAATGTAATTGGAATAAACTTTTTTTCACAGAAGATGTAAAATCTGGATTGGTTGGAACAACCGGACAATATACTCATCCAAAGATCAGAGCCAAAAGTTAGTTGTTGGTGACATGAAACAAGGTGAAAGGAACACAATTTATAGTCAGGATAGTTGTTGAATCAGTGAACTGTACATGGTCAAAATGGTTAAAAGGGTGAATTGTTCTAGTTATCAGGAATCCCATCAGATATTCTAATACTACTATTATGCTATCCAGACAACATCAAACAACAATTTTGTAGATGTCAAAATGAGGAACAACTAGACATGTCCTTGTGACTGCTCCTACTCAAAGTCAGAAGACAATACTGAACAACCACAATTTTAGCAGTGACCAAGCAGACGGGAAAATAATAAGCCAAATTTGCACAAGTGTAGACAAGTCGGGCCTGAACTGCAATTCGCTCAAAATTGAGATATAACTGTTAACATGCAACTGCAATATAGTACAGTAGGTTCTGTTCATCAGACCAACTAATAATAACCAATCTAGTGAGGAGGATCACATCAACTGGTTCAGATAGCCTGGCAACGCAGGTGGACATTTTCTGAACCTTAAGCAAAAGTATGAACAGTTGTATAGCCACGGATCAAAATTTAGAAGCAACTCTAAATTTGCACAGCACGTGATCAGACAGACAGACCCACTCAACCGCATCCAATCCTACCATAAATCACACATCCAATCCAGATAATCAAATCCAATACTGGTAGGTTCTTATCGACTACAGTAAGCAGCAGCATGTCACGGATCAACAATCGTGGGAGGGTGGGATTGAGGCACTCACCAGATGGCTGGCGAGGATGACCTTGGCGCCCTTCTCGAGGAGGAACTTGACGGTGGGGATGGATGCGCGGATGCGGGTGTCGTCGGTGATCTTCTGGGCGTCGTCGAGCGGCACGTTGAGGTCGGCGCGCACGAACACCTTCTTCCCCTTGAGATCCGCCTCCCCGAGGGTGCCCACGCTCCTCTTGGTCGCCATCCCTGCACCCAAAACCAACACCGCGAGCGTCAATCACCACGCCGCAGCGTCAAACAACGGCGCAGGAAGCGGCGGCGGCGGATCCGGGCACGGCGAGGGCCGATCGGAGGAGAGGGCTCACCGTGGAGAAACCGGATCGAATCGGCGGCGATCTGGACGAGGGAGTGACGCAGCTTTGGTCGGACGGATTGATGGATGGATGTGGCGACGCAGGCCGGGTTTCTTTATAGAGGCGGACGGCGTGGCGAGCGATGGGAGCGAATATTCGGGGCATTTGCGGTGGCGCTGTGTCGGTGACATGTGGGGTCCACGGAGGAGGGACAGGGTGTCAGCGGCAGGGGGTGGTTTAGGTGGGGCGTTGTGTGGGTGTGGCTTGGAGCGGGGGTAAGAACTGCGCGGCGCCCACGGATTGCCGACGGACGGCCCGGATTCGTTTGATGGTTTTGGAAAATGGAGGAAAGGAGGGGAAGGTTCTGGAAAAGCATGGTGCGTGGAAATGCTGACACGGGCGGCTCGTCGTCTTCGTGTGCCCCTGTCAGCCTGACCTCTGCGTTCACGGGCCCCTAATAAATTGGTCTTCAAGAACAAGTTGGATTTTGAAGGAAAAAACATACTATTGATTTTTGGAGAAAATTGATTGGGTTGTTGTTTATAGATTGGTACTACTAGCAATGAGCGACTTGGTGTCTAAGAATAGACATGGAAGAATCAAATTCAAAATGACATATACAACATTTTCTATTACTCCCTCCATTCTAGATTAATAATTAGCATGGACCACATCTTATTTTTTTGATTTACAAATATGTACATTCTTAAATTATTAAGATGACAATTTCCACTCGCATACCCATCGATAATATATCTACATCAAATCACACTCATGCAGTACTTATCCACCTCCATCCTCCACAAACACTTACTTTTGGCTATGCAAATTGCATGGCTGATATTTAATCGAGCTTTGGGTAAATGAGAAGACGGCCTTTTTTCATGCAATATTATGATTATAACGCATGCTTGTGCGTGGATTATCAGTGTCATGTAGAACTAATAAATGATGGCCTGATTTATCTAAAGTTTTCTAAGACAATGATTAATCTACAATGGAATGGAATGAGTATACCCTAGTACTCTGACCTCTCAGTAAAAAAAAAAACTAGACAACTCTATTTAGCACAAGTAATTGGAGAACTATAATAAAAACACTAGCTCGTGATTTTTTGCTTATGCAACGAGCTCAATGATTATTGCCAGCCTTGTGTGGCCATATGTAGTCCTTACTACTTTGTCGTCTCATGAGGCCTCCTTGCTCTTTTATCTTTGTCTTTCGAACTTCTCTATTATTCTTCCAAACCATTGCATGAATCTTTGTTCCCTGGTCCGCTTACATGGGAGAAGAAAGGTCCCGAACATGACCTCGATCTTGTTGTTGAAGACACAACCTCTTTCTGTATATATGAAAAAGCAAACTCGCTACCATGAAAAACATTACCATCCACATAACAAAACAAAACAAAACAAAATGTGATTTATACTTTTCTTACAACTACAAAATCTACATTTATCATCTCCTGAGAACTTAAAAAGTTGGATTTTTATGGTTTACCTACTAAATATTTTAACACTTCAAGGAATCCTAGTCAACCAAAAAGCTCAGCAATGAACTTTAGCATGACGTGTTTCTAAAAGCCGGGTACAAAAATTTAATGAAACATACCATTACTCTCTAACAAGACGTCTACGCTTATAATTTTACTCGCTCAAGGCAGCATGCCATTGTTTATAGTTCATTCCAATTCTTAGTTGTCTCCATCCAAACTCCAAAGACACCCCACGAATCACTAGTAGTTACCTAGCAACCATGATGTTAACACTAAAAGTTACTTAATATGTTGCTAAATATAAAACGTTTTGGCAAATCAATGGCTTGCCAAAACATGTTACATTTAGAAATGGGTGGAGTTTCTTGATTATAGAATGAGCCAGAGGATTTGGCTCGGTTTAAAAAAAGCGGACGGAGTTATAGATAAAAGCCTCAAAAGCATCCTCTGATAGATTTTGACACTAGACAAACATTTTACCACAATATTTCCTGATTACTTACATCCTTGCGAGAGATTTGTATTAATTATGTAGATACATCCATATTAGCGATAATTAATAAGAATCGGAGGAAGTACTATGTTTCTACCGAAAAGGTGAAGAATAACACTTCCACAGAAAATGTTGAGTTTAGCAGTACAGTGACATATTTAGCTCTAACAGTTTTCCCTTTTTTTCTTCCCCTTCCTTTTGCAGGCAATACTTTTTTATTTTCTTCTACCAAGATCGAGCAGTACTGGGCCAAAACGAAATGGGCTTGCCTGAAAACATTCGATCGGGCCTGACGACCGGCAGTGGACGACGCCACGACGGCAACAGCGGAAGCAGCGCAACCCACCTCCGTGACCACACCAATGGCGACCACCGCCTGCTCCCCGCCGCTCTCCTCCACCGCGGCCATCTCCGCCTCCCAGTCGGCCACCCCCTCCTCCAAGCGCTTCCTCCCTCGCCCCTACCGCCCACCGCGGCTCAGGCCCCGGCTCCGCGCGGGCTCCCTCAAGGAATGGCGCGAGTTCGAGGACGCCGTTGAGAGCAAGGACCTCTCGCGCGCGCTGCGCTTCCTGCAGTCGGTGGAGCCCGCGTACTATCCGGAGGCGCCAGCGTCCGCGGGTATGCAGGTCGCGCTCCCCGCGCCGCCGGGCCGGGACTGGGAGGTGCTGGACGCCTGCATCGACGCCGACGACATGCGGCTCGTCGGCCGGGCGTATCAGTTCCTCTCCGACCGCGGGGTCCTCGCCAACTTCGGCAAGTGCAAAAACATAGGTAAATGGCGGTCTCATATTAATTTAATTTCCCCTCTTTACTGCGATATAATTGGATCACTTGAAGTTCTGTTATGTAAAATTACTAGTATCCCAATTGCCGAACTGCATTTAAAATTGTTCTTGGTGTGGATGTCATGTTATCTGTTGCAGTGAGTTCCGTGATGTCTGCACGGTTCATGGTAAAATCCAGCATTCTAGCATGTATAGGGTGGCTAGCTGTCTGTAGAATGCGAACTGATCTGAAAGTGTTTAGTGATTCGGATGCAAAAGCGCTCAGAAGTGATAGTCCCAGTGCACTGACTCAATCAAGGAACCCTTAAAATTTGCATTTGGCTTACATTGTATTTACAGCAAAGCACTGATAACTTTGTGTTATTCGAGCTGCATTTACGGATTGATATGTTTCACCACTGACCTGTGTATGTGCATGCATTTGGCTGCAGTTCTGGAGGGGCCAAGAGAAGTTACACCAACAATTTTAAAGGAGATGACAGGCCTGGAAGGTGAGAATTGAGGCAATACTCCCATCTCTTCCATCTGTACTGTTCCTTATTCAAAGATTGAGGTGGATCTTCACTTCTTTCTTCTCAATCTCATGCTGCAGTACTCCTTGCCTTAGCAATGGATCTGTGAAATATACTGGTACACCAATTTGGAAGGACTTCTATTTCTTCTGTAGCCCTTATATTCTTCATGTTTTAATTCTGTCAGCTGCAAAGCTTGCACCGAAGAAGTGGGGTCTCTCAGGAAATTCCCCTTATGTTCTGGCTACATTTTTTGGAGGTGTATCCTTTCTTCTGACTCAAGGAGTTGATGTACGGCCTAACTTGGCCGCCATATTGGGGTTAGCAACAGCAGATGCGCTTTTTCTTGGTGGGACTTGTGCTGCTCAAATCTCATGTTTCTGGCCTCCGTACAAGCGCAGAATCCTTGTACATGAAGCAGGCCATCTTCTTACTGGTATTGCTTTTCTTCAGTTTCTCATACTTTTTTGTGGTCTCAAGTTCTTGTAAACAGTGTCAGGCCCAACACATCAGGAATGGGTGTTCAAAGCTGAAAAAAAGTTCTACTGTAATTAGTAAAGTTCACAAAATTAGAAGACAATTTACAATTTCATCCCTTTTCCACTTCTTGCTTTATCGTTCAGGCAATTTATTGTAGGAAAAAAATCAATCACCAATTATGATCACTGAGTAGAATTGGCTATTGGGGCCTCATACAGTAGATTGGCCTTAGGGACTAAAGAAATTCAAAAGTTCTGCTAAAACCATGGATCGAACTTGGGATTAGTTGATTCTAGAGATGCACAGATATCACCAAATTGACAGGGGAAGACACTGTTCTTATTGCAGCAATTTGTCAGTATTTATGACTAGTAGTCTAGTACAGCTACCTAGCTACTGAGTTCATGTCCTAAATTTGGGTGTGCATGTACAGCACTGCCCCCAACATGGGCCTGCCCCTGCTTGCAACCAATGCTACTTTGGGATGGTAGCTTTTACTTGTTAGTTTTGCATTCTGCAATTTGTATGACATCTGACTTATGAGACAAGCTTGTTACCCTAACCGATCTTACTTCCATGAACCTGGTTCTAGCTTATCTAATGGGTTGCCCAATACGAGGAGTCATCCTGGATCCATTTGTGGCATTGCGAATGGGCATTCAAGGCCAGGTACAACCATATCTAATTTTCATGTTATATTGTATAGTTATATAACAAACGGTGGGGAGCAAAATCCCCCCCGTAATTCTCGAAAAAAAAATGTTATATTGTATATATGGTGTGCCTGGTATGTTTTATGTCTATCGATCCAATGAAGTGGTGCTATTTCTGTTGATTATGAACATCACCTTGCTGTCTCAAAATTTTGACTTAGCTTTACATCCAACTGTGCTACTGCTATGGCGAGCAAGTGGTGCAACTGAGTTCATTCTCCTTATGTTCCTGAACACTGTTTTAAGAAACAAAGAAAAAATATTTTGTTATCGGGTAGGATTTCGTTGCAGTTTTAGAACTAATTAGAAGCTTATACGCCTCACTGGACTAATATATAGTAGGCAAAGGCAAAAATATGTCTTGTAAGGACATATGACTAGAATTCGTTGCTTTGCATTGTACAGATTGTAACGTTCCTTTAATATCTTCCAATGAAGAATCTTAGATATGCTTTTCAAGCTTTCATAGAGATCTCAAGGATATTATATCATACCTCTGCAGGCAGGGACACAGTTCTGGGATGCAAAAATGGAGAAAGAACTCGGTGAGGGTCATCTATCTAGTACAGCATTTGACAGGTATGTAAACTACTGTGTTTCAGTGTATGCTTTTCGACCTCTTGGACAGCACATCTGCTCGTTATTTCTCAAGCAATATCTTAATCGCAGATACTGCATGATTCTATTTGCTGGGATCGCTGCAGAAGCACTTGTATATGGGGAGGCAGAAGGAGGAGAAAATGATGAGAATTTATTCCGGAGTTTGTGTATTCTGCTCAATCCTCCGCTCTCTGTTGCACAGGTCCATCTTTTTCTGCTGCAGCTCTTATCTCCATCTTAATAAACCAAAATAGTCTCTGAATATTTTATCGTTGCTTATCAGATGGCAAATAGAGCTCGCTGGTCAGTGATGCAATCTTACAACCTTCTGAAGTGGCA
This sequence comes from Lolium multiflorum, assembly GCA_030979885.1. Classification (NCBI taxonomy): domain Eukaryota; kingdom Viridiplantae; phylum Streptophyta; class Magnoliopsida; order Poales; family Poaceae; genus Lolium; species Lolium multiflorum. Next base: position 45,974,996 of record CM061752.1, on the reverse strand, counting down.
CAAGAAAGCGCATAGAGCTGCCGTGAAAGCACTTGAGGGTGGACATAGTCTCAGCGTCGTCATTAGGAGGATAGAAGAAGCCATCTCCTCCGACAGATAGCTGGAGGAGATATTGATCTCTTTGACGTATTCTTGCTGATTAAGGTTTCCTGACAGCTCTCAACAATGCAAAGGAGTTGACACACATAAGAAATCTTGCTACACACTGAGATGAGAACTAGAATTAAGCTCGGAATGCTTGCGCTCTTCAAGGAAATCAGAAGCATGTACATGATCCATTCATTCAGTGAGTGTCATGTGATGTATATGCAGTCAGATCAGTTCCCATGGAGCTTTCCAAGGTTTGAAGCAGCTTTCCAAGGTTCCAAGGATATGTTTAAAAAATCGGTGAGGCATTTTATACCCTACATGTATATAAACATAGGTAGAATAAAAACAACTGCTCAGACTGCTTTGCGAAATATAGCACTCAGGTTGTTTCTCTCTCGTACGGTACTCCGTATCATATTAGCAATATATAATCGGCTTGTAACTCCATAATTTTGGCACGACATAATGGCTTTCAAAATGGTCTATGAATATTTACCATTTGCTTATCAGATGGAAGAAAGAGCTCGCCGGTCAGTGATGTAATCTTACAACGTTCTGAAGAGGCACAAGAAAGCGCATAGAGCTGCCGTCAAAGCACTCGAAGGTGGACACTTGGACAGTCTCAGCGTCGTCGTTAGGGCATGTACAATAGTCTAGTAGGAAATTTGGCGGAAGCTCCCGGCCGCGTCACGAGCTGCCGGTCCTCAGCAGCGCGCGAAATGGGTGCCCTCCGAGACCGCCCAACTTGGGGCCTCGTGCTGCCGGAAACTCGCCTCGTACGCTATTTCTGGCGAGGGCTTGTCATCCTCCGTCCCCCGCGATTATTCACGGCGTCAGATCCATCCACCCAGTTCTTCATCTGTTAATTAGCTTTGCAATTACGATTCTACGCCATGGACGAGGGTACTCCATGTCCATGATATTACCAGGTAGTAGTCGGTGGTACTCTGTAATTGTTGTCATGGAGTACGGGCTAAATCTATCCACTGGATCAGAAGAAATAGACCGTTTGTATTAGATTGTGGGTACCATAAAACTCCTCGCGGCTGGAGCTACTACCCGAGAACGAGAAGTTCAGCGATGTGTTGAGAATTGTGATGCCTACTGGAATCGATTCTGATATTGATGGATGATGATGGATTTCAACTGTGAGAGGAAAAATGGATCTTAGAAGATTATAAGGTGTTAAGAAGAATCGGCCAAGGTTATCAGTAAAAATCAACAGGTTGATTTGAGGAGATATTCATCAGAGGAGGAAGAAGAACAGTCGACCCCATGCAGGAGCAGTCTTTTTGCCTGTGTGTAGATGGCATGGAGCAGCATTGCAGACAGCCGTCTAAGCCATTGAACACACCCTTAGGTCATGCACTATGTGGTATCGGTTCAGATTTAGAAACCGATGGTGTTTGGCTGCTATGTTACGATTTCCGTTGGCCCGTACTACTTGCATGCAGATATCTGCCAACTTCTCTCTTCATTATCCTCTTTATGTCAGATTATCAGGTGGGACATGCTTGCATATTGATTCATTCGAACCCAACCAATAAGTTGGTTCGCTTTTTGTGTCAGAACCTTTGGTACTCCACTATGTATAGAACCGGTTCAAAAGCAAAAATAAATCGCTTTTGACACACATAGTGAATGGTCTTAGCAGGATAGAAGGAGCCATCTCATCCGATAGATAGTTGGAGATATTGATCTCTCGCACGCTGTCCTGCCAATTATGGTTTCCTCATAGCTCCCAGGAATGCAAAGGAGATGACGCACATAAAATCAATGTACCCTTGATGAACATAAACATACGTACAATAGAAATATCTAGTAGTACATTCGTTCCAAAAAAAAACTTCTCAACTTTTTCTAGATACGGATGTACCTATACCTAAAACATGTCTATATACCTTCATGTCTAGACAACATTGAGAAGCTTTTTTAGAAATGAAAGGAGTATCAAATTGCAGTTCCAAATTTGTTCCCCCTACAGGAACAAATTCCGCCAATAGTGTCCTGAAATGTTATTCCCTTTAGGGTCTGATTGGATTATCGCTAAGTTTTCCAGTCCTAATTTTTTTTCTCCAAAATAACAGCATAGCCCTGGCCTCTGCATCTAGGGGCGGGCCAGCTCAATTCAAGGGTATTCAGATGAATACCCATTAGTTTTGGTAAAACATTTCATGTATATAGCGTGTGTAGAAGGTACTTTGGATATTTGGCTAACTTTCAACTCATGTTCACGATGCGTCTGCTCTTCAAGCATGTAGGACTCCTGCAATCAAACAACGTCCTTCCTACACCCAGCGGCCCATGGCCCCATTCTGCAACTCAACACTTGCAGGACTTGGCCCAACTACAAACTGAGCAAAAGAGATTAAGCAAACATTGAAGAGATGCGTCGAAGCATAGCGAGCAACATAGGACCAGAGGATATTCTTCATCTGATGTTTTCTTGTAGGAGAGCTAAGGATATTTGACGATCATTAGGGATTCTTCCCTATATTGAGTCTGTCATTAGTCTGAACAGGTCGGGCTCAGTTGTTCTAGAGGAAATTCTTAGGGATCTTATCCAAGTTCAAAATGGAATTGTTAAAACGGACTTAAAAGAACTGATTTTGCTTGGGGCATGGTATATATGGTGGCAGCGAAGAGAGTTTGTAAAGGGAGAGTCAATGGCGCCTCCTCGCCAATCTGCTTTTTCTATACAAGCTTTGAAGTCGAATTACTGTGCCGCGGAAAGAAAGTCTGAACCCAAAGAAGTTAATTGGTGTAAGCCTCCGATGAACTCATACAAATTAAATGTAGATGCCCGTTTTTTCACAAATGGAACAGGAGCTGCAAGTGCTATTATACGTGATGGGAGGGGGGCGGCAATTGCTGGCTCGTGCTCTCTGCTCCAATTCATGGATAACGCTACTTCGGCTGAAGCAGCTGCGCTTTTGCACTTGCAATTGGTTGATAAAATTGGTTGCTCTCCAATTATAATTGAATCTGATTCCCTGGAAATTGTCCAAGCTTTCAAAGGAGAGATTGAGATCAGGGGCCCTTATCACGCTATCCTCTCTGACTGCTTTCAGGTGGCGAGCAGGATCGGACCTTTCTCCATACAACATTGTCTTAGAGAAGCAAACATGGTGAGTTAGCTAGAACTTGTTTTGATTCTAATAATTCTATTTTATGGGACTGCAATCCTCCTAGTTTTATTATTCCCGATGTAATCAAAGATGTGACTTTGCTCACACATTTGTAACTGTACTGGTGGTTGTGGCAGCAGGTTCTAGACACACTCGTTTTCTTCCAGGGTACCGAAGGGGACTGGAAGGTTTTTAATGAGGTGGTCTGCTGTCCTTATATGAATGGTTTCAAAAAAAACACCTATATTGCGCTTTTCTAAAAAAATGCCTATCTTACGCCTGATTTCACTATCTCTAGGTAGTGAGGTCAAGTAGTAAGATCAAGCTTCCCGAAAATCGAATGATTACAAAAAATATATAATTTTGGATTTTTGCCTTATTTTTAGGAAGAAAATTCTCGACTTTGAATACCCAATGTTGAAATCTTGCGCCCGCCGATGTCTGCATCAATACTAACTGCCCCATTTTGAAATGTTGATGCGGCTCTCTTCCCAGCTGAGCAGCGGATGGGGTGGGGTGCGGTGTTTCGGAATCATGCAGGGGAGTTCCTCCTATCGTGCAGTGAAGGTTTGCCTGGGCTACCACCGCCTGAACTTGCCGAGGCCATCGCCGTGCGCCGGGCCATGACGGTAGCCAAGGTTCGGGGATTCTCCAGGATTGTTGTTGTTTCGGACTGCTTATCTGTGGTCCAGCGCATCTTGGCTTCTGCGATGGATCGGTCGACTGTTGGCGCTGTCATCAATGACATCAAAACTTTGAAGACGGACTTTCAGTCCTGTTCTTTCAAGTTCTCGAGTAGGAAAACAAATGTACTGGCACATATGCTGGCTAGAGCTGCCCAGCCTTTTGTTTGTAATATTTCTGTTGTAATCCCTGAGTTTATTAGGGATGAACTCTGTACTGATGCCCAGTAATCAAAAGTGCTACAATCTCAAAAAAAAAAACTGCCCCATTTTATTGTTCCCCGAGTATCAGTTGGATTTTCAGTGGAACCTCATATGGTCCGTGAAATTCTATCCGCCCTCCATGCAGCAAAACGTGAGAGGGAAAAAACAGGCCACCCGAAAAAAAAGGCTAACCAAGTGAGACTGCGGAACAATTTTTTCTTGTGACGCAGAAATGGTATTCCATTACCCAAGGTGCACAGTGGCAACCAAATCGAAAAGAAAGTCTGGTGCTTCTCCCTTCCAACCAGCCGTTTTATATCCATCTAGCTTTGTACTTTCATGAATCTGTAAGTCTTAAAATAATGTAAACCCTCGAAAGGTATAGTGGTATCATTTAATCTGAGTCATCCTACCTCTAATCCAAATAGGTATCATTTAATACTATCCGTTCTTGTGTTTCACCTAGAAAAACGTTTCAGTCTTTAGAATCTATGGAAGCACAAGCCATCTAAAAAAGAAACATTAAACCCAGCGTTGCTTTAAGTAACGTTGTCCGAACTGCCAACCTATGTTTACAAAGTGTAAGAATTGGTTTCTATGGTTACTTTAGTTCAATTGTTCTTTTATATTGCATCATATGCTTACCACTGTTAGCGACCAGTGTTTTACTCACCCAATAAGAAGTTACAATATTCTGCATCTGAATTTCAGGATAGTCTCCTTTTCCCTAAACAAGGTAATCGAATCACCAATTTTCTTTTGAGCTTTTGTGTTCTACGTTTGGCTTGTACACATAACTTTTGGTTGATTGCACCATGATAAACCATTAGTCAACTCTGGATATTTTCCAAGCTACTCAATTATATAGGGTGTTTTGCTTAACTTTGGGTATCTACAAGATCTTTGTACCACAACCTCACCTCTGAAACTGCAGTTCCAAGAACGCATTCGATTTTGAGTCATCAATTTTTGTAATTGTGATGGTGGACGTTCTGCAAATACCAATTCCTGATTATTTCTCAGCAGAAGTTTTGGAAACAAATTTTCTGGTTATTCATTACCAGGCACTTCAGATGGTGGGCCACCTCAAAACATCACTGCATGGTTAAGAGTTGTATCTGCTTGCTGTAAAATCAGGGAACTTAGAAATTCAAGATGTCAAGACTTGTATCTGCATGGTTTGTTTTTTTGCGGAAACTTGTATCTGCATGGTTAAGGTTAACTGTCCATATAGCTGTTCACTGTAACGTTCTATCTTGTACATACCCCCGTCACTGCCCATGGGGCGTTGGCGCCAATCTGGAATGCCTCCAAATTTATGCCTATGCCTGGATAAACATTGCAAAGAGATATTCTCTGGCACCGTGTGTTTCAACTAAATGTATGAAGCAGATTTTATGCTTGTATTTTCTCAAATAATCTACAATTTTGAAGACATTGGTTGGTGCGTGCTTACCAAGGTTCAAAAAAGCGCTAGGCGCTAAGCGAGCGGTGAGGCACTGCTTAGAGGAACTGTTGCTTAAGCGAGCTTAAGCGCCGCTTAAGCGCTCAGGCTAAAATCGTATGAACATGAAACAACATGAAACAGGAAGTCAAGATGGGCACATATAACCCTATAATATGCTGTAAATTTGTATCATAAGCACGTAATGCTACATTTCTGAGGAATACGAGGATTAATACCTTGGTTAGCATCGGTTTTGCTCCAATTTTCTTATACACACAAGCAGGTAAGCAAACAATGTAACAAACACAAACAAGCAGCTAAGCAAACAATGTAACAAACACAAACAAGCAGCTAAGCAGTACTGGAGTAGCAAGCAGCTAAGCAAGACCTAATCAAATTAACATAGCATCAATGTGTCGAGCAAGGAGCAGAGCAACACAGGCAACACACCAACACTCCCATAGAGGAGATTCTAGCACAAAATAAGACCAGATTCCTGTCTCGCTTAATCGAACGCTTAGGCCAAAAGCGAAGCGGAATGCAACCGCTCAGCGCTTAGGCGCGCTTAAGCGTACCTAGGCGTACGCTTTTTTGAACCATGGTGCTTACACAACAGAATAATAGTAGGTATGGGAAACAACCGGCCTGCAACAAAGCCCAGAGAGGGTGTCGTCATCGGCCTGGTGGATAGAGGCATCTTGCTCGAGAGCAGGAGCTTCGATGATGCCGGTATGCCTATGGTGCCGTTCCGATGGCACGGGCGTGCGAGCCAGGCGAAGCGTTCCCCACCGACACGTGCAACTGGAAGCTGATCGGGCTCGCTACTCCCAGCGGCGCCATCTCCATGAACTCGACGAGTGACACGGTAGGCCACGATGCCCACCACCGGTGAACCCAGGAATGAACAAAAGTGGGAGCTGGCGTAGCTTGTTCAACTCTAAAAAAAAAAAACTGCATGCATGTGCCAATCGGGGGGGGGGGGGGGGGGGGGGGGGGGCAGCGGCCCCCTACATGCACTAAGCTCCGTCATTTCATATACTCATGTTCCCGTTGAATCCCCTCTTATCCACTCACAAGCAAGTTATCTTAGTACTCCACATATTTCCAAACTCATCTCGATTGCCAAGATTGATTGTCGAGCTGAGTTGAGTTAAGATTTAGTTTTTTGTGTGTACAAAATGTGTGCACGTTGTTTTACTATGGAAGACTTGATAATTTAGGCAGGTATACTTATTGTAAGCTGGTATAGATCCATTGTGGCAACATGCTAGCTTGTTAATCTTTGTGATTGGTCAGAAGTGTTTAATGAGGTGGATACCTTGCAAATTGAAAAAAAAAACCTTTATTGGGTTCCTAGGTGGGCTGTTATTGCAGTGAGCATGAAAGCTTATTGGTTTTCCTAGCTACCGCTGCATATGTAGATAAAATGGGGCAGCGGTGGTCCTAAACTTTGCTTGATAAAGATAAATTTGCGCTACATGGTACATAATAAGTTGGACAAACGCTAATAGTTTCCAAAGAATTGAAGTACTGAAAACCTTGGAGGAATTCATTCTTGCTAGAGAAATAGGCATCAAAACTTGATAGTTGACATTTAAAATGTGTTTGAATAAAATGATGAACCACTTGCATCACTACCACCATGACCAGGTCCGCCATGAAGACCACCACGCTCAGGGTCGACAACACGCTCTAGCCGATCATCGATGCCCACATCAACGACATTGCGAATGTGCGGGGCTCAGGCCAAGTGCGCGTTGATCCCGGCCTTGCATGTGTTGGACGCTGTTCCTGCGGATTTCGTTGGGCTCCTTCATGCCGCCAACTACACTGAGGACCAGACCGTGACGACTACTCCTCCAACTCGTCAAGCAATGTCAATTATCCGTCCTTCATTGCCACATTCAACACGAACGCCACTTCCAGAGAAAATCTCTTTAAGTGGACAATTACCAGCATCGGGGAGGGTGCGGCGATGTACCGTGTGTCATGGTCTTCATGAAGCAATGTGGTTGTGTTCGTGACTCTGTGGACGATGGAATTCGCTGGTGTCGTGTAGAAGGCGAAGTTCGAGGTGGTGATCAGGCTCGCCGCGCCCACCAGTGTTGAGCCGTCCTTCGGTGCTCTCGTTTGGACCGACGACATGACGGTAGGTACCGAGTGAAGTTCATACCGACTGCCCCAAGTTATGTTGTTTCATCCTAATGTTGTTTACGAACTTTATGTTGACTGGGGTTTATATGAAATAACTAATACTCCCTCAAATCCACAATAAAATGGTGCATCAAGGTCACTTGACCTGCAAATCAACCCCTGTTCTACTTCACCACAACTGATAAGTTAAACACGTAATCACATATATATTTATACTGAACTTTTTTATGTCATCCTAAATTAGGTAGTCCTTAATACATGTTTGTTTATTGATAAATTATTTGATATATTATGTATACAACATTTTGGTATTAGTAGTAGCATTACTAACTCAAAATACTAACTTAATGTAGAAATCGGTCACAAGTTCACATAGTGCTAATGTAGAACTGTATTTTGTTGTAAAGTTTTTTCTATTATTTAATTTTGGATATTTAGGAAAAACATCCATTATAGTGGGTTTCACTATAAATCTAAGCAAACCAATATTTTCAAATGATTCCACCAATTTATTCATGCTCCTGGATGTATTATTACATGAATTGGTATGTAACTTTTTATGATATCATTAAATATATATAGAACGGGAGCCTCAAAATGTAGGTGTATTTTCTAGAGTGCATTAGCCGTCAACTCTTCTCTATCCTTATCCCAACTTTTGAAGTATTAATTACACTTACTTCTCATCTCTTCTGAATAATTATTCAATTTTTAAAAGAAATTAACTTTTCCTACCAACACGTTCCGACATGACCCTATACCCGAGCCTGCACGGTCTCTAAGCATAGCCGCTCTCCCTCCCTCCCTCCCTCCCTCCCTCCCTCCCTCCCTCTCTCTCTCTCTCTCTCTCTCTCTCTCTCTCTCTCTCTCTCTCTCTCTCTCTCTCTCTCGCATGCTACAAGCGGTTTCGATTTCACCCATGGTGCTTTCCATCTCCCTGGTCAACTTGCACCTCCTGTTGTGGTTGCCTCCCCCTCGTTTGCCGCATTGCCTTCCTACCACCATAGAACACGTCCTAAACCTCCTACCATAGCTGCTGGCAGTTGTGGCTCTATGAGTAGGAGGTTCCACATGTGTTTTCAGAGCTATATATACAATGCATGTGTGGCCAAATTACAATTTAAAACTAGTAAAACACAAATGCACTAATGTTGCACACCTGGATTTTGTGATGTTGCTTGACATCACAAACAACACGCCCAGCCCCTCCACTGGCTATATTGGCCATGTCTACCAGTCTTTATGCCAGTTGATTGTCAATGTCGGACCTATTCACCATACCTCGTCGCTAGCCTGTGACATGGACATACCCTTTAGGGTACCCATTATTACCATCCTGGTTCGGTCCAAGAAGGAAACTACAGTGTATAGTTGAATAGGACTCTTGTAAACTCTTACCTGGTTGCATATATAAAACCAGGTAGGGGCACCCCTTAAGGGCACGCAATATTACATCGCAACATAGACACCATAGACTCAACATAGATAGACTAGATACAACTCCGCCTACGCCAGCACCTGTAACACAACCATGTTCATATACTGAATTGATAACAAGACGTAGCGATTCTCCACCGTGGGAACGTGAACCTGGGTACATCGTGTGCCTACTCTCGCTCCCGAAATCTTCATCGTCGTTTTCCCCGAAACCCTAAGTCCATACTTCATAGACATTGCCGAGGTGAACCATCGTCAGCCTATTCGACCTCAAAACTTAAATTAGTTTGTTTCAACATTTAGTTAAGTTTAAGCTTAAATCACGAAACTTTTTATGAATTGGAGTGAGTACTAGTTTCTTTCAAGTTTCTCGGTCAACTTTGTGACCCACGTTAGCCCCCAACTCACCTGCACCAACAACTTGACCCTCACCACACCGTAGTCTATTGCCATGCCACTTCATCTCCAACTTCGATGAAGTGAAGTAGACCACCCTCTAAACTGTGCACTCACATTTCCTGTGTTCCTCCTTTTTTTTTCTTGAACGCAACTATCAGTTTCTGCCGGCCATTGCTCTATTCGTCTTCGTCGTTCACTTGAACCAAGATCCATAGAAAAGGCAAGAGCTGGTATAGCCCGCTTCTAGCTAGCAATAGCATGGGCTCGTATATTGCAGACATTTGATCTGGCCCATTAACTGGTATTATTTTTTCGTAAATCCCACAATTATATTTATTCATTTATTTTGTAAATAAGTATAATGATTAACTAAGAAAACATTGACATTAAAATTCATATATCTCAAGAAATATGCTCATGCATTTTTTAGAAAAAATTATCTTGTACATGAATACATTCATTCGGGAAAATAAAAACAATCACACATAACAAAAAATTAACTTCGCCTGAAAATATAGCTGTAAGTACACATAAATATCTAGAGTGCATTAATTGTCAATTCTTCTCTATCCTCATCCCAACTTTCGAATTATCAATTACACTCACTTCTCATGTCTTCCTACCACAGCCGGCATATCCTAAAACTCCTACCATAGCTGCTGGCAGTTGCGGTGCTAGGAGATTCAACATGAGTTTTCACGGCTCCATATCCATTGCATATGTCAACAAATTACAATTAAGAACTAATAAGACACAAACGCACTAATATGAAGGCATGCCTAAATTTTGTGACTTCACTTGACATCATAAAAAAAACACGTAGCTCCTTCATTGGCTATTGGCCATGTCTACCGTTCTCTATGCCAGTGTGAAACAATGAGATCACGGGTGACTCGATGGCCCTCCTCGTGTCTGATCATGTATATATATAGACAGAGTACATCTTGAGTTACAAGTTAACTTGGGGCTTAATCCTAAACCCTAACCGCCGGCGGCTGGGCTGGGCCAGGCCGGTCGGTTGCCTAACACGCCCCCGCAGTCTGAACTGGGAGGTAAATCGACGTGAAGACTGGACCTGAACTCCTGAAACAAAGCTGTAGGCAGCCCCTTAGTGAAGATATCGGCGTACTGTGAGCTAGATGGTACATGAAGGACACGAACGGCTCCAATGGCGACTTTCTCTCGAACAAAATGAATGTCAAGCTCTATGTGCTTCGTCCGTCGATGCTGCACAGGGTTAGCCGAGAGGTAGACATCACTAACATTATCACAGTAAACAATTGTGGCAGTGTGCACCGGGCGCCGCAACTCCTGCAGAAGGTGACGAAGCCAACAAGTCTCAGCAACCACAGCAGCCACCCCACGGTATTCGGCTTCAGCACTGGAGCGCGAAACGGTGGGCTGCCGACGAGAGGACCAAGATACCAAGTTATCGCCTAAATACACACAGAACCCCGAGGTAGACCGACGTGTATCCGGGCAACCAGCCCAATCAGCATCCGAGTAGGCAACCATGGCATGAGAAGAAGTGGAGTGGAGGACGAGACCGAGATCAAGAGTGCCCTTGAGATATCGGAGAATACGTTTGATGAGTTGAAAGTGGGAGTCTCGAGGATCATGCATGTGAAGACAGACTTGTTGAGTGGCATAAGAAATTTCAGGGCGAGTGAGAGTAATGTATTGGAGAGCGCCGGCGAGGCTGCGATAATGGAATGGATCAGAATATGGGGAACCGCTGGAGGCTGCGAGTTTGGGTTTAGTGTCTATGGGAGTGGAGGATGGTTGGCAATCACGCATACCTGCCCTGGAAAGAATGTCGAGGATATATTGGCGTTGAGAGAGATGTAGAGTGGTGGGGGTACGCGTCACAGAGATACCTAGGAAATGGTGAAGAGGACCAAGATCCTTCATGGCAAAGGCTGAACCAAGGGTGTTGATTATAGTTCGAAGGAGAAGGGCAGAAGAGGCGGTGAGAATAATATCGTCAACATAGAGAAGGAGATAGGCGGTTTGGTCCCCTTTGTGAAGGGTGAAGAGAGAAGCATCGGAGGTGGAGGCAATGAACCCGATGGAGCGAGCATGAGCAGCGAACCGCTGGAACCACGCCCGCGGTGCTTGTTTGAGACCGTAGAGAGATTTCTGGAGACGACATACATGAGATGGATATCGAGGATCGAGAAAACCGGAGGGTTGCTGGCTGTATACCTCTTCGGTTAGATCACCATGAAGGAATGCATTTTTGACATCGAGTTGGTGAATAGGCCAGCCTTGAGAGAGGGCAAGAGAAAGAACAACGCGGATGGTGGCGGGTTTGACGACAGGGCTGAAGGTTTCATCGAAATCGACGCCCGGCTGTTGGGTGAAACCCCTAACTACCCAACGAGCTTTGTGACGAGCGAGAGTGCCATCCGCGTTATGTTTGTGACGGAAAATCCATTTGCCAGAGACGATGTTGGCACCGGGAGGAGGAGGAACTAAGGACCAGGTGTTGTTATGCATGAGCGCGTCGTACTCCTCCTGCATAGCTTGTCGCCAGGCAGGATCTCGTAGAGCAATCATATAGTTATGGGGAATAGGGGAGGGTGCGACGGCTGAAAGATTGAGTTTATCAATGGGAGGGGGAAGACGTCCGGTGGTGCTGCGTGTGCGATGGGGAGGTGACGATGGTGGTTGCGGTGAGGCTGGAATTTTGGGGCGTCGAGTGTAGACAAGGGTGGGTGGAGCCGCAGTAGGAGGAGAGGCCACAGTGGGGTTGCGAGCAGCCGCGGTAGGAATCGGTACTGGCACGGCAGACGGTGGAGGTGTGCGGGCTGCCGCGGCAGGGGAGAGGGGCACAGGATCTGCCGTGGCAGGGACGGATGGTGCAGAAGCTGCCTCGGCAGAGGGAGTAGATGGTGCCGCAGCATAGAAAGGAGGGGTGGGTTCGGCAGGGGTGAGGTGATACTGATCGAGGTAGGGTGGGAGTGGGTCGGCTGTGGTTGGAGAGGCGAGAGATTTGGGTGATGTGGAGTAGGGGAAGGTGTTTTCATCGAATGTAACATGGCGAGAGATGATAATTTTCCGTGTTTGGAGATCGAGGCAGCGATAACCACGGTGTTGAGATGGATAGCCGAGAAAGACACATTTGGTTGCGCGAGGGGAGAGTTTGTTTTTGGATGTGGAGAATGTGTTGACGTAACAGAGACAACCAAAAACTCTCAGATCCTGGTAGCGAGGTGTATGGCCGAAGAGGGAGTAGTATGGTGTGGTGTGTGGGTTGGAGGAGGTCGGGCGAATGTTTATAAGGTAGGTTGCTGTGTGGAGTGCCTCGGCCCAGAGTGTGGGTGGCATGGAGGCTTGAAAAAGAAGAGTGCGGATGACATCATTTGTTGTTCGAATGGCGCGTTCGGCCTTGCCGTTTTGCTGAGAAGTGTAGGGGCAGGAGAAGCGGTGGAGGATGCCATTGGTGGTACAGAAGGTGTTGAGGTTGGAGTTGTCAAATTCTTTGCCATTGTCGCATTGGAGAGATAGAATGGAGAGCTGAAATTGTGTTTTAACGAGAGTATGAAAGGCGACAAAGGTTGTATATACTTCAGATTTTTTGCGTAAGGGAAAACTCCAGAAATAGTGAGTAAAATCATCTACTATAATAAGATAATAGGAAAAACCAGAAGTGCTGGGTACAGGTGCTGTCCAAAGATCACAATGCAAACGTTCAAACGGACGATAGGTTCTAGAACTAGAAGGATAAAATGGTTTCCTAACATTCTTTCCTAATTGTCATGCATGACACAGGGATGGCCCTGTTTTATTAATGCAGGTGTGTGGAGCGAGGCGAGACATGGTGGTATTTCCGGGATGGCCGAGGCGACGGTGCCAGAGATCTGGGTGCTGTTGGAGAACGAAGGCGGCATGGTGGAGAGCTTGACACATGGAGTAGAGCGGGCCGGGACTATTGCATCGAAGAATCACGGTCCCGGTGAGAAGATCCTTCACAGAGAAACCATACGGATCAAATTGAATGGAACAATAATTGTCGATAGTAAATTGCCGAACAGAGATAAGATTTTTGATAATGTTAGGAACAACGAGAATATTATTGAGATATAGAGGTTTGGAGGGAGAGTGGATGGTTTTGCAACCAGTATGAGTGATGGGAATAGAGGAGCCGTTTCCGACGGTGACAAATTGAGAGGTGGAGGGTTTTAGGGAGGATAGGTTACCATGATCGGATGCCATATGGGAGGTTGCGCCGGAGTCCATGTACCAGTCACCTCCAGAGAGCTGCATGTTGTTCAGGGCGTTGACGAGGGCCGGGTCCAGTGCCGGCTGGTTGTACGGTGGCGGCGTCGGAGTAGTGGTGCTGGGGGCAGGGTGGCCGTATGCAGTGTAGGCCTGGGGCGGAGCGTAGCCAGGTCGTGGTCCGAGGACGCCGGGTGCCGGTGCTGCCCATGGCCGAGGCGCCCATGGCGTAGCAGGCTGCCAGGGGGCCGGCTGCTGCTGCTGAAGATATGCGCGTGTGGGGGCGCCTGTCCATGGATTGAACTGCGAGGGGGAGTCGCTGCGGGTGCGTCCACGGCCACCACGGCCACCGCGACCGCGACCGCCACAGTAGAAGGTAGCGGCGATCTGGCCGTTGCCGCGGCCAGCGCCCCCGGAGCCCATGGCGCCCCCGGACGATGATGGTGGTGGTGGCGGAGGTCGGGGGCTGATACGTCTCCAACGTATCGATAATTTCTTATGTTCCATGCTACTTTATTGATGATACCTACATGTTTTATGCACATTATATGTCATATTTATGCATTTTCCGGAACTAACCTATTAACAAGATGCCGAAGAGCCGTTCTGTTTTTTGTTTGGTTTCAGAAATCCTAGTAAAGAAATATTCTCGGAATTGGACGAAACTTTCGCCCGGGTCCTATTTTGCACGAAGCTTCGAAGACCGAAGACCTAACGAGTGGGGCCACGAGGCGGCCAGGAGGGAGGCCGGCGCGGCCCAGGCCCTGGCCGCGCCGACCTGCCCCCGGGCCCCGTGTGGCCCCGCGTTGACCCTCGCCTACTTAAAGCTTCCGTCGCGAAACCCCCACCGAGAGCCACGATACGGAAAACCTTAGAGACGCCGCCGAATCCCATCTCGGGGGATGGAGATCGCCTCCGCACCCTGCGGAGAGAGGGGATTCATCTCCCGGAGGACTCTACACCGCCATGGTCGCCTCCGGAGTGATGAGTGAGTAGTTCACCCTGGACCATGGGTCCATAGCAGTAGCTAGATGGTCGTCTTCTCCTTGTTGTGCTTCATTGTTGGATCTTGTGAGCTGCCTAACATGATCAAGATCATCTATCTGTAATACTATATGTTGTGTTTGTCGGGATCCGATGGATAGAGAGTACTATGATTATGGTGATTATCAATCTATTGTTTATGTGTTGTTTATGATCTTGCATGCTCTCCGTTATTAGTAGAGGCTCCAAGTTTTTGCTCTTAACTCCAAGAGGGGGTATTTATGCTCGATAGTGGGTTCATGCCTTCATTGAATCTGGGATCGTGACAGGGTTCTAAGGTTGTGATGTGCTGTTGCCACTAGGGATAAAACATTGATGCTATGTCTAAGGATGTAGTTGTTGATTACATTACGCACCATACTTAATGCAATTGTCTTTTGCTTTGCAACTTAATACTGGGGAGGGGTTCGGACGATAACTGAAGGTGGACTTTTTAGGCATAGATGCGGTTGGATGGCGGTCTATGTACTTTGTCGTAATGCCCGGATTAAATCTCATTATATTTACCATGTCATGTATATGCATTGTTATGCCTTTCTCTATTTGTCAATTGCCCGACTGTAATTTGTTCACCCAACATGCTTTATCTTATGGGAGAGACACCTCTAGTGAACTGTGGACCCCGGTCCTATTCTTTACATAGCATACAATCTACTTGTTTTACTGTTTTCTTTGCAAACATCTTCCACTCGATACGTTTAATCCTTTGTTACAGCAAGCCGGTGAGATTGACAACCTCACTGTTTCGTTGGGGCAAAGTACTTGGGTTGTGTTGTGCAGGTTCCGCGTTGGCGCCGGAATCCCTGGTGTTGCGCCGCATCACATTTCGCGACCATCAACCTTCAACGTGCTTCTTGGCTCCTCCTGGTTCGATTAAACCTTGGTTTCTTTCTGAGGGAAAACTTGCTACTGCGCATCATACCTTCCTCTTGGGGTTCCCAACGAACGTGTGAGTTACACGCCATCAAGCTCTTTTTCTGGCGCCGTTGCCGGGAGATCAAGACACGCAAGGGGAGTCTCCACTTCTCAATCTCTTTACTTTGTTTTTGTCTTGCTTTATTTTATTTACTACTTTGTTTGCTGCACTAAATCAAAATACAAAAAATTAGTTGCTAGTTTTACTTTATTTACTGTCTTGCTCTCTATATCGAAAAAACAAAAAAATTAGTTACTTGCATTTACTCTATCTAGTTTGTTTAATTTTACTGCTACTAAAATGAGTAATCCTGAAGTTGAAGTTCGTTCTTTTAAGCAACAAGGAGGAGAAAGTTTTAAAGATGCTTGGTATAGAATTAGTAATGCTCATCAAAGGTGCATTAAGAAACACTCCACCACTATCCTTCTTAGGAACTTTTATGTTGGTTTATCTAGTTGGAATAGATATGTTCTTGATACTCTTTTAGGAGGTAATTTCCTAGGTACTCCCGCTTTAGAAGCTAGTTGCATCATTGAGAGTCTAGTTGGAATACCACCTGTTAATGAAGTTAAAACTGAAATCTCTCTTGAAGATGTTATGAAAAAATTGGAAACCATAGAGAAAAATTTTCCAAGTATTGAAACTAAATTAGAAATGTTATTGGATAAAACTGATGAACTTGATAAATCCCTAGGAGGAATTGATGAAAGAATTAGTGTCCTAGGAACTTGTGTTATCCATGATAATCAAACCAATAGGATTGTTGAACTTGAAAAAGCTATGGGAACCTTGGGTTCAACCTTTTCTTCTCTCAAGTATAATGAGAAAGCTTATGTGGGTAAAGAGCAAAAATTCATGTACGCCTCTAAAGTGCCTAAACAAAAGAATTACTATAGGCCTAAAATTGCTAAAACCTCTAGCACCACCATAGAAAATTTAGATAATGGAGCACCTAAAGCACCCTCTGCAACGAGTTGTGTTTGCATGAAAAATAATAATGTTGATGCTTCTACTCGATGTTACTTGATTTGCACTTTCTGCGCCTAGCTGAAAGGCGTTAAAAAAGCGCTTATGGGAGACAACCCATGTTTTTACCTACAGCAATTTTTTGTTTTGTTGAGTCTTGGAAGTTGTTTAATACTGTAGCAACCTCTCCTTATCATGTTTTTGTGCCAAGTAAAGTTTCTATGTCAAAGTTGATGTTATATTTGGGATCGCTGCGCAGAAACAGCATTGCTGTCTGTCACGAATCTGGGCACAGTTCTCTGTAGAAAATTCGAAAAAATCTGCCAATTTACGAGCGTGATCCTCAGATATGTACGCAACTTTCATTAGTTTTGAGTTTTTCCATTTGAGCAAGTCTGGTGCCATCTCTAAATTCGTCTTTACGGACTGTTCTGTTTTTGACAGATTCTGCCTTTTATTTCGCATTGCCTCTTTTGCTATGTTGGATTTATTTCTTTGATCCATTAATATCCAGTAGCATTATGCAATGTCCAGAAGTGAAAATAATGATTGTGTCACCTCTGAATGAGTGAATTATTAATTGTGCACTAACCCTCTAATGAGTTTGCTTGAAGTTTGGTGTGAAGGAAGTTTTCAAGGGTCAAGAGAGGAGAATGATATACTATGATCAAGAGGAGTGAAAGCTCTAAGCTTGGGGATGCCCCGTGGTTCACCCCTGCATATTTTAAGAAGACTCAAGCGTCTAAGCTTGGGGATGCCCAAGGCATCCCCTTCTTCATCGACAACATCATCGGTTCCTCCCGAAACTATATTTTTATTCAATCACATCTTGTGTTCTTTACTTGGAGCGTCGGTTTGTTTTTGTTTTTGTTTTTGTTTGAATAAGATGGATCCTAGCATTCACTTTGTGGGAGAGAGACACGCTCCGCTGTTGCATATGGACACATGTGTCCTTAGGCTTTACTCATAATGTTCAAGTTTCTTCTTCGTTAAATTGTTATATGGTTGGAATTGGAAAATGCTACATGTAGTAATTCTAAAATGTCTTGGATAATGTGATACTTGGCAATTGTTGTGCTCATGATTAAGCTCTTGCATCATATGCTTTGCACCCATTAATGAAGAAATACATAGAGCTTGCTAAAATTTGATTTGCATATTTGGTCTCTCTAAGGTCTAGATAATATCTAGTATTGAGTTTTGAACAACAAGGAAGACGGTGTAGAGTCTATAATGTTTACAATATGTCTTTTATGTGAGTCTTGCTGCACCTGTTCATCCTTGAGTTTGCTTCAAATAACCTTGCTAGCCTAAACCTTGTATCGAGAGGGAATACTTCTCATGCATCCAAAATCCTTAAGCCAACTACTATGCCATTTGTGTCCACCATACCTACCTACTACATGGTATTTCTCCGCCATTCCAAAGTAAATTGCTTGAGTGCTACCTTTAAAATTCCATCATTCACCTTTGCAATATATAGCTCATGGGACAAAATAGCCTTAAAAACTATCGTAGTATTGAATATGAACTTATGCACTTTATATTTTATTAAGTTGCTTGTTGCGCGATAACCATGCTTCTGGGGAACGCCATCAACTATTGTTGAATATCATGTGAGTTGCTATGCATGTCCGTCTTGTCTGAAGGTCTATCATTTTAGTGGTTGGAGCATGCAAAATTGTTAGAGAAGAACATTGGGCCGCTAACTAAAGCCATGAATCATGGTTGAAGTTTCAGTTTTGGACATATATCCTCAATCTCATATGAGAATAATAACTTTGCTACATGCTTATGCATTTAAGAGGAGTCCATTATCTGTTGTCCATGTTGTCCCGGTATGGATGTCTAAGTTGAGAATAATCAAAAGCGAGAAATCCAAAATGCGAGCATTCTCCTTAGACCTTTGTACAGGCGGCATGGAGGTACCCCTTTGTGACACTTGGTTGAAACATGGCATGCAAAGATCCGGTAGTCCAAGCTAAGTAGGACGAGGTGCGGGCACTATTAGCACACTATGCATGAGGCTTGCAACTTGTAAGATATAATTTACGTAACTCATATGCTTTATTACTACCGTTGACAAAATTGTTTCATGTTTTCAAAATAAAAGCTCTAGCACAAATACAGCAATCGATGCTTTCCTCTTTGAAGGACCTTTCTTTTACTTTTATTGTTGAGTCAGTTTACCTATCTCCTTCCACCTTAAGAAGCAAACACTTGTGTGAACTGTGCATTGATTATTCCTACATGCTTGCATATTGCACTTATTATATTACTTCATGTTGACAATATCCATGAGATATACATGTTATAAGTTGAAAGCAACCGCTGAAACTTAATCTTCCTATGTGTTGCTTCAACACCTTTACTTTGATTATTGCTTTATGAGTTAACTCTTATGCAAGACTTATTGATGCTTGTCTTGAAGTACTATTCATGAAAAGTCTTTGTCATATGATTCACTTGTTTACTCATGTCATTACCTTTGCTTTGATCGCTGCATTCATTACATATGTTTACAAATAGTATGATCAAGATTATGATGGCATGTCACTTCAGAAATTATCTTTGTTATCGTTTTACCTGCTCGGGACGAGCAGAACTAAGCTGGGGATGCTGATACGTCTCCAACGTATCGATAATTTCTTATGTTCCATGCTACTTTATTGATGATACCTACATGTTTTATGCACATTATATGTCATATTTATGCATTTTCTGGAACTAACCTATTAACAAGATGCCGAAGAGCCAGTTGTTTTGTTTTTGGTTTCAGAAATCCTAGTAAAGAAATATTCTCGGAATTGGACGAAACTTTCGCCCAGGGTCCTATTTTTGCACGAAGCTTCCAGACCGAAGACCTAACGAAGTGGGGCCACGAGGCGGCCAGGAGGGAGGCCGGCGGCCCAGGCCCTGGTCGCGCCGACCTGCCCCTGGGCCCTCGTGTGGCCCCTCGCTGACCCTCCGCCTACTTAAAGCTTCCGTCGAAACCCCGCACCGAGAGCCACGACGGAAAACCTTACAGAGACGCCGCCGCCGCGAATCCCATCTCGGGGGATTCGGAGATCGCTCCGGCACCCTGCCGGAGAGGGGATTCATCTCCCGAGGACTCTACACCGCCATGGTCGCCTCCGGAGTGATGGGTGAGTAGTTCACCCTGGACCATGGGTCCATAGCGGTAGCTAGATGGTCGTCTTCTCCTTGTTGTGCTTCATTGTTGGATCTTGTGAGCTGCCTAACATGATCAAGATCATCTATCCGTAATACTATATGTTGTGTTTGTCGGGATCCGATGGATAGAGAGTACTATGATTATGGTGATTATCAATCTATTGTTTATGTGTTGTTTATGATCTTGCATGCTCTCCGTTATTAGTAGAGGCTCTGGCCAAGTTTTTGCTCTTAACTCCAAGAGGGGGTATTTATGCTCGATAGTGGGTTCATGCCTTCATTGAATCTGGGATCGTGACAGTAGGTTCTAAGGTTGTGATGTGCTGTTGCCACTAGGGATAAAACATTGATGCTATGTCTAAGGATGTAGTTGTTGATTACATTACGCACCATACTTAATGCAATTGTCTTTGCTTTGCAACTTAATACTGGAGGGGGTTCGGACGATAACCTGAAGGTGGACTTTTTAGGCATAGATGCAGTTGGATGGCGGTCTATGTACTTTGTCGTAATGCCCGGATTAAATCTCATTATATTTACCATGTCATGTATATGCATTGTTATGCCTTTCTCTATTTGTCAATTGCCCGACTGTAATTTGTTCACCCAACATGCTTTATCTTATGGGAGAGACACCTCTAGTGAACTGTGGACCCCGGTCCTATTCTTTACATAGCATACAATCTACTTGTTTTACTGTTTTCTTTGCAAACATCTTCCACTCGATACGTTTAATCCTTTGTTACGGCAAGCGGTGAGATTGACAACCTCACTGTTTCGTTGGGGCAAAGTACTTGGGTTGTGTTGTGCAGGTTCCGTTGGCGCCGGAATCCCTGGTGTTGCGCCGCATCACATTTCGCGACCATCAACCTTCAACGTGCTTCTTGGCTCCTCCTGGTTCGATTAAACCTTGGTTTCTTTCTGAGGGAAAACTTGCTACTGTGCGCATCATACCTTCCTCTTGGGGTTCCCAACGAACGTGTGAGTTACACGCCATTAGGGGCCACCATTGGAGGGCTGCACGCTCTGGCCGCAGGCCCATAGTGCCGTGCCGGCGGCGTTCTTCACATCCACCTTCTTCTGCGTTTCTTCGAGGATGAGGGCGGAGCGCGTCTGCAGAACGTGTGAAAGGGCACCTGAAACGGAAGAAACGAGCGGAGGTGCGCATAATTCTCGTTAAGACCACGAAGAAGGGTGAGGACGAGGGTCTCGTCGGAGATGGGCTGGCCGACGTCGCCGAGGGAGTCGGCGAGGGCCTTCAGCTTGGCGCAGTAGTCGCTGATGGAGAGATCCCCCTGGGGAGTGTTGCGGAAGTCGGCCTCCAGCTGAATGGCGCGGTGCTTCTTGTTGTCGCGGAAGAGGTTCTCAATGGCGTCCCAGATGATGCGAGCCGTGGCTCCCGGGCGCATGACGATGCCGAGGAGGTCGATGGAGACGGAGCCATATATCCAGGAGAGGACCGTGTAGTCGTCGCGGCCCCATGGGGAGTCCGGGCCGGTGTCGGAGGGGGTGCTCTCGCCGATGACATGGGCGGTGAGGCCGTAGCGGCCAAGGGCGACGAGAAAGAACTCGCGCCAGTTGGTGTAGTTTCCGTCGTCGAGGCTGAGGGTGATCGGGACATGGAGTTTGATGGACGTGGCGTAGGTGTTGGGGTTGGAGCTGTTGGTGGTGATAGGAGGGACAGCGTCGATGGTGGTGAGGTTGAGATTGGCGGCGGGTGGAGGATTAGTGGTGGTGGGCGCAGCGGCGAGCTGCTGGGTAAGGGAGGCTTCGCGCGCGTCAAGGGCGCGGGCACGCTCCTCGAGCTCGCGTTCTTTGGCTGCTATCTCGTCTGGTGTCATGGTGGAGGTGGTAGGGGTGTTAGGGTTTTGGGAGGGAGGGAGATGCGGCGGCTAGGAAGGAGAGGAATTGGAGAGGAGGGAGGTGCGACGGCTAGGTCAGGGTGACCTGCTCTGATACCATGAAACAATGAGATCACGGGTGACTCGATGGCCCTCCTCGTGTCTGATCATGTATATATATAGACAGAGTACATCTTGAGTTACAAGTTAACTTGGGGCTTAATCCTAAACCCTAACCGCCGGCGGCTGGGCTGGGCCAGGCCGGTCGGTTGCCTAACACAGTGGATTGACGATGTTGAACCTATTCACCCTATCTCGTCGCCAGCCAGCTCCAACCACGCCCTCTAAATTGCAATTGTCCAACTCATCTCGTGTGTGCCTAGGTTCCAACTCACCGCCAACTGATTACTGAATCTTTTCTATCTAAATAGGAGTCCCCACTAGCTCATTTTGCTGGCGCCTCATGCAACCATGTCACCTTTTATTTTTCACCCACATTCGGTTCAGCCGGTCCTTACTACTCCCTCCGGCCCAAATGTAAGGCGTCTAAGAACTGGTCAAAAGTCAAACTTTACTAACTTTGACCAAATATTTAAAAAAAAATTTACATCTACATTATCGAATGGACATATTAAGAAAATATATTTTATGGTGAATCTATTCATGTTGATTCAGTACTGTAAATGTTACATGTTTGTGTATAAACTTGGTCAAACTTAAAAAAGTTGACTTTTGACTAATCCTTAGACGCCTTACATTTTTTGGGGGAGGGAGTACCTTCTTGCACTGGGTTGTGCATGTATCCCACGTTAAACCTCACAAAATAAAGGAGCCCAACATTGCGGAAATGGTGAATGGAACCTGGGTACGCGCGCACCCGTTTACGTAAAGTTCAAAATAATGCTATTTAAAAGTTTCAAAAAAATGTGAAGTAAATTTTTGCATGTATGATACTTACTCGTGTGTGTTTTCACGGAAAAATACCATTGTATGTGACCTACACAAAAATGACAAAATGCAAATTCCTATTCCTGTGAATAGTACAAATTCATGTTCACTATTCTCATTTGGACATTTTGTTATTTTTATGCAGGCCACACACAATGGTATTTTTTCGTGAAAACTTACACGAGTAAGTATCAACATAATATGTACATGCAAAAAAATTACTTCACATTTTTTTGAAAAATTTTAAATAACATTTTTTGAACTTTTCGTAAACGGGTGCGCGCGCACCCAGGTTCCAACATTGTCATCATTGCGTCCCTCTACCTCCCTGGCATAGCATTTGACTCTCACGTCTCATTTTCCCTAACTACTACTGATTATGACTCAATTAAATATCGGCACTATCGCTGCAAACCACCACCTCCCGGCCAGAAGTGTACAGAAACGGACTCACGCAGCATTCATCAACATCTATTACCTTGCAAATGAGGAAGAAACTGCTCAATTTAATTGAGTCCCTGCTGCCGGTGCTTAAAAACCTGCATGTACCTGGCGCGCCAGCCTATTCGCATCTTCATCTTGGATATTGGCCTCCTCGGAAGGTAGCTGGATGCTCCCGGTTTTCAGCCTCCCTTGAATATTTGTAACCCCCAACTCATGTTTTGGAATTTGTCAGTGTTAGAAATAAACCATGATAATGTTCATGGCGTGCATGTGTGCGTGTGCGTGGGTGGCGTGTGAGTCTGAGCTCACGTTGTGTCCACCGTCGGGCTAGGCACTAGTGTGTGTGCATTTGTGTTTCAAGTCTGAATCGGTTAGCAGCCACGTCCGTAGCGTGGAGAGCTGCATGCAATAGGGGACCGTTGCTTGCTGTTGGAGGCAGCTGTGAGGTACGCGTTTGTGCGCGTCGTGGACGCGGCCGGCGCATGCGGATCAAGCTGCAGCGTGGAGGTCGTGCTCCAGGCATCAGATACTGCTCGTTTGTAAGGTGAGCTGAAGAGGAATGAGAGTAGGGTGTCTGTGCGCCCACGGCGGCGTTCGTGCGCTGGCCGGAAAAATACTGTGTCTCCACTCCATTGTCTTCCTCCGTTCATTCGTGGGAGTGAGGAAGAGAAAGGTGCAGCTGAGGTGCTGCACCAATAGTCAGATCGTGTTCCAGCTACCAAGAAAGTCAACCTTTTGCCGACAAGGGTCATTGCTCCTTCGCTTCTGTAATGCGATCCTCCATTTCTTCATAGGTCTGATTGCACTGGTAAAGCTCTCATCTTTTAAATTTCTTTTATTTACGTTGGATGAGCACATGCACGTATTACTCTCTCTGCTCGCATTAGTCTCCCAGCTCTGAATTTCATTAGCTAGATTGGATGAGCATATGCACCTTTTTTTTCATGCGTATTAGATTCAATAGGAATTATTCTGTGTAATATATTTGCAAATTCAGATTAGCTAGCTACTACTGTAAATCGAGCCAACCGTAGATGTTTTGTTTCAAGTCAATTTACTTATTTACATGTGTATGATTTGCAGATTTGAATCGCGCCTGGTTGGCATTCAGTCCCGCGGAGTCGGTGACCCCTTGCCCGGCGTTAGCCACAACATGTTGTCACCCCTCAACTAAACTAATTAACATCTTCCAATAACTGGCGCTCGGCGTACACAATATAGAAACAAAGGTCCATCGGTTAATTTTGTCCCTTCAAATATTCTGTCCTACTTCATGGTATATCTTCTGATGCATATCTTATGTAACGACTCATTTAATTGCCGTACGCATCAATATGCATCGATTTGTTGTGAATGGGCAACTTGTATTCACTGTTGGGCCAAAGGCCAGTACATGTACATGGTGCAATATGCAGGGAACCCCTCATACACTGGGAATATACAGTAAAAGGGTCTATACATCACTAACATCCCCCCCCCCCTCTCAAACTCATGGTGGATCAACAACACTGAGTTTGGAGAGAAAGAACCCATGTTGTGCTCTAGTCTGGGCCTTCGTGAAGAAGTCAGCAAGTTGTAGCTCGGAAGGCACATAATGAAGAGCCATAACCTGATCCTGCACAGCCTTACGCACATAGAAGGCATCAACACCGATGTGTTTTGTGAGCTCGTGCTTCACCGGATCACGCGCAATGTTGATGGCACCAGTACTGTCCGATAAGAGAGGAGTCGGGGCGTCAGTAGAAACACCAAAGTCCACAAGTAACAAGCGTAACCAAGTCACCTCAGCCGTCAACAGAGCCACCGCTCGCAACTCAGCCTCGACACTCGAGCGAGAGACTGCAACCTGCTTCTTGGTCTTCCAAGCAATGAGGGAGCCACCAAGAAAGACACAGTAGGCAGAAAGAGACTTGCGATCCTCTGGATCGCTAGCCCAGGTAGCATTTGAGTAGGTCTGGAGCTGTAAGGAGTTGGAGCTAGGAAAGAAGAGACGACGGGAGATAGTGCCACGAAGATACCGTAGGACACGAAGGAGATGACTATAGTGGACACTAGTGGGAGCAGACATGAACTGACTCAGAATGTGGACCGGGTAGGAGATGTCAGGACGAGTGACAACAAGATAGACAAGGCTCCCAACCAGGTGACGATAGCGAGTCGGGTCCGGGAGAGGATCACCATCAGTGGCATGGAGGCGGACATTGAGCTCCATGGGAGTCTCGACAATGCGCTCATCACCAAGAGCGGCACGAGTGAGAAGGTCCTGAATATACTTCTCCTGAGAGATATAGAAGCCATCGGAGGTAGAGGAAACCTCAAGCCCAAGAAAGTAGCAGAGAGGACCAAGATCAGTCATGAGAAACTGATCACGAAGACGGGCCTTGACAAAGGCAATGTACTCAGGGTCGTCACCTGTGATGATCATGTCATCGACATAAAGGAGAAGGAGAGTCCGACCCCGAGAAGATGTGTGAACAAAGAGCGCAGGATCATGTGCGCTAGGAACAAAGCCATCAGAGGTCACCACAGAGGCGAAACGCTGAAACCAGGTGCGAGAGGC
Organism: Lolium multiflorum; assembly: GCA_030979885.1. Classification (NCBI taxonomy): domain Eukaryota; kingdom Viridiplantae; phylum Streptophyta; class Magnoliopsida; order Poales; family Poaceae; genus Lolium; species Lolium multiflorum. Next base: position 45,949,340 of record CM061752.1, on the reverse strand, counting down.
TTGCTTAAGGCCATAGAGAGAGCGCCGGAGACGACAGACCATGCCATCGGGAATAGAGTAGCCAGGAGGTGGCTGCATGTATACCTCCTCACTTAACTCACCATTAAGAAAAGCATTCTGCACATCAAGCTGCGAGACAGACCAATGACGAACAGAAGCAATGACAAGAAGAGTACGAACAGTGGTCATGTGAGCCACTGGAGCAAAAGTCTCGTCATAGTCACGGCCATGCTCCTGTTGAAAGCCGCGAGCGACACGACGAGCCTTGTAGCGCTCAAGAGAACCATCGGAGCGAGCCTTGATCTTGTAGACCCACTTGCACGTGATGGGACGAACAGAGGAAGGAGGAGTGACAACATCCCAGGTGCCAGTACGCTCAAGAGCAGCAATCTCCTCAGCCATCGCTAGCTGCCATTCGGGATGAGCAAGTGCATCCCGATAAGAGGTCGGCTCACAGACAGCAGAAAGACCGTAGTGAGTGGGAGAATAGCGATCAGGAGGAGGACGAGGACGAGCACAAAGATGATGAGTTGGCTCGGACGGAGAGGGAATCGCACCAGAGGTGGAGGGCATGTCAGGAGGAGCAGCATCATCCTCGCGTGGACGACGGAAGTAGTGAAAAGGGTAGGGAGGGACTACCGTGGGCGAGGAAGGTGACATGGGAGAGGAAGGTGTGGAGGGTGGGGAAGATGGTGAGGGAGGAGATGGGGGTCTAGTGGGACGGAGTATGGGACCTGAGGCACAGAAGGAGGTGAGTCAGGAAACATGAGAAAAGAGATATCAGCCACCGAGAAGGAAGAGGAGGAGGGACGCGGGTAAAAGGGACGGGACTCATCAAAAGTGACATCCCGAGATATGCGCATCCGACGACCAATAGGATCCCAACACTTATATCCCTTGTGCTCAGGGCTTTAGCCAAGGAAGACACACTCAATAGATTGAGCAGTCAGCTTGGTGCGTTCCCGTGGAGCAAGAAGAACATAGAAAACGCAACCAAAAGAAGAAGGGTAGAGTAATCAGGAGTGTGACCAGTAAGACGCTCAAGAGGAATACCACCCTACAAGGCTGTGGAGGGCTGAAGGTTGATGAGAGAGGTGGAAATAGACACAACCTCAGCCCAGAAGTGAGGAGGAATAGAGGCAGCGATCATCATCGCACGAGCCGTCTCAAGCAGGTGGTGATGCTTGCGCTCATCCACACCATTTTGGGCATGGGCGCTACGGCAGGAGAACTGGGCAAGAGTGCCCTGCTCAGCAAGAAAACCACGCAACAACTGGGAGATATACTCACCAGCAGAATCAGCCCGAAAGACACGTATAGGCGTGGAAAACTGAGTATGGACCATGGCAGCAAAACGCTTATATATCGAGAGAACCTCGCTGCGAGAAGTCATAAAATATATCCAAGTGTGGCGAGAGAAGTCATCGATAAAAATAACATAGTAGCGGTGGCCCCCCTTGGAAGCAAAGGGAGCCGGACCCCATACATCAGAATGGACCAAATCAAATGGACGCTGAGATACAGATTCACTAGTAGGATAAGGTAACTGATTCTGTTTACCAAGCCTACATCCCTGACAACGCTGAAGCAAGACATCTCCTGAGACAGGCCCCAGAAGACCTCGACGAAGTAAAGACGACAAGCGAGAACCACAAAGATGACCAAGACGATGATGCCACTGCTAAAAGGAGGCGGTAGTGGAAGCAGCAAGCACACGTGGTGCAGTCGGTGAAGTGGGGGAGGAAGAAACATGAAGCCAGTCAAGCTCCCAAAGTCTGGGAGTCACGGCACCGAGGGCCAGCCCCAACCAGTGCCCGAGTGTGAGTGTCTTGAACAGAACAAGAATCAACATCAAGAATGACCCGACAACCAGAATCAGTTAGTTGAGCAGCGGAAAACAAGTTCATGGTAAGACGGGGAACATGAGAAACATCAGGAACAGAAAAGTAGGGAGTCGAAAGAGTGCCACGACCAGCAACAGGAAGAGAAGTACCATCGGCAGTAAGAACACGAACATGAAGAGGAAGTGGTCGAAGAGAAGAAAGAGATGAAGAATCAGGAGACATGTGAAAAGAAGCTCCAGAATCCAGAACCCACGAAGATGTACCTGACTGTGTAGAGGAAACAGCCGCGGAGGCAGCAGTACCCGTCGAAGCAGAGCCGGAGGAGGCAAGGAGACGCTGAAGTCTCGCTATATCCTGCTCAATGAAGCCGGTGGTGATAGGCGCTGAAGGTGGAGCACGAGGAGGCACACCCCGCTACTTCTGATAGCAGTCAGACTCAAGGTGACCAGGCCTCCGACAGTGAGTGCAGAATCGAGGAGGACGAGGGCGACCCCCACCGCAAGAAGGGCGGGCTCCTCCAGAAGCAGCAGACACTGGTGTGGGTAGAAGCGGCGGTGCAGGAGCAGTGGGAACTCGAGCAGCAAGAACAGAAGGTGTTCCAAGCAGTCCAGCACCACGCAGACGAGTCTCCTCCGCACGAAGCTCAGTCAACACCTCTGAGATAGGAACACGGCCTCGAGCAAACAACTGCGCACAGCGAGGCTCATGGATCCTCTGGAAGTCCATATCTGAACGTATTGTTCGGCAACACTGGCAAGTACCACAGACAGCACTGCGAAGGGACTCAAGCTGGCGCCAGATCGCCGCACTCTGGGTGTAGAACTCATCAACCGTAGAGTCACCCTGCTGAAGAGCATGCTCCTGCGCAACACAGACAAGTACAGAGAATCCCCAGATGGCTGGTAGCGCTGACGAAGGTGAGACCACAACTCAGCGACAGTAGAGAAGTCCATAAACTCAGAAGCAAACTGTGGCTGAATACTCTGAGAAAGAACAACAGCAGTCCTGGCATCCTCATCACACCACTGAGTAAAAGCAGCCAGATCATCACAATATGAACCAAGACCTCTGAATAAGCAAGTACCTGTTGCTCATATGCCTCATCAGCAGCGGCCTCGATAGACTTGGCTGCATCTTGAGCAGCCTGGCTAGCATCTTCAGCAAGCGCCTGTGGTACAGGCGGCGGGGTAGGAGGCACGGGAGCAATGGGGCGCAGCGGACAGGGGACCTCGCCGGTAAGAACGCCCCAAAGTCGAAGACCCCGCATATGAATGCGCATAAAGGCAGCAAACTCTCCATAGTTGTTCCATCAAAAACCACCAGGCACCGAGGAATGCTAACATAGCGTGCAGGGGAGGATGCCATACTGGTAATTTTTTTTTTTGCTATTTACCAGATCTGGTCAACTCTTTACGGAAAAAGAGATTTGGCTGAATCAACCGAGCGGAGGAGAGATCAACTAGCTTGCCCGCTGCCTCAATCCAGTGAGCAGCCACGAGCCTCAAGCACTCAAGAAATGAACAGAGAAGATACCATACCAGCCCCGCGCAGAGAGCCTCAAGCAGATGGACCAGGCAGTAGCAGCGGGGGCAAACGGGAACTCAAGCAGCGACCAGGCAGCGACGCAGCTGGACGGCGACGGCACGGCCAGATCTCGGGCACCCAACCTGATTCGAGGCGGAACGACCAGATCGAGCTTGGAGAGGACGATTCCCAGCATAAACGGCCGGAATCTTCGCTCGAAAGAAGCTTATTTGTGCATGGGAGAAAGGAGGTAGAGGCCGCAGCAGCCGGAAAGATCGTCGGCGGCGCTGGACTAGCACGGAGGTTCTACGTGTGGGGATACCCTAACCTGGGCTCTGATACCATGTTGTGAATGTGCAACTTGTATTCACTGTTGGGCCAAAGGCTAGTACATGTACATGGTGCAATATGCAGGGAACCCCTCATACACTGGGAATATACAGTAAAAGGGTCTATACATCACTAACACGATCAAACAAAAACATCTACGGAAGAACCTTCAGATAAGGTATAAACTCTACAGCAGTTATGCGGACACCAAACTTTACCTTTACGCATAAATGGAATCTTAGTGTTCAACTTTAAGACTACTTCTTTACCACAGGTCTGCTGCAAAAGTAAGCATCAAAATTTCTGAACATGAAAAGTTTCAACTTCAGGTTGTCAAACGGCACAAGTAAATGTAAGTGCATCTTCTCAATCTGTCATTCACACTTTTATGGTAAAACAGCAAACATCTTACAAAGGGGACATGATAACCACAATAAAATGTACTATCAATTCTCATGTTCAAAAAAATTGTCATAAAGTATTGTTCCTCACTTGCTAATAATGTTGTTTTTTCCACCAAATGCAGGGCGTGTCCACCAACTCATGGAACAACCTAAGAAGTGCAATGCCTTCTTCCTAGAATCAGCTATGTTGTTGTTTATATCAAGAGCTATTGATCTCTAGATTGATCGCCTATCATTACTCCTATTTCTAACGCCTTTCATTACTGCTATTTCATGACAATCCAATGCATGTAATCTCCATGAGAAGACTACACATTATCTTTTTTTGGCAATCTGTTTGATAATGATAAAACAAGCTACAATGATAGTGAATAGTTTTACCAATGCACTATGTTCGTCAATATTTCAAGTCATAACAAAAAAAACACTACTTTTATCTCCAATAATCCTCTATTTATACATCACTACAAATTCCCGCAGCAACGCGCGGGGTTGATGACCCACAAGTATAGGGGATCGCAACAGTCTTCGAGGGAAGTAAAACCCAATTTATTGATTCGACACAAGGGGAGACAAAGAATACTTGAAAGCCTTAACAACGGAGTTGTCAATTCAGCTGCACCTGGAAATAGACTTGCTCGAAAGAGTTTATCAGTAATAACAGTTTTATAGCAGTAGCAGTAGTGAGACAACAGCAGCAGAGTAACAAAGACAGCAGTAGTGATTATAGTAAACAGCAGGATTAAAATACTGTAGGCACAGGGATGGATGAACGGGCGTTGCATGGATGAGAGAAACTCATGTAACAATCAAGGCAGGGAATTTGCAGATAATAATAAAACGGTATCCAAGTACTAATCAATCAATCGGCATGTGTTCCATATTTAGTCGTACGTGCTCGCAATGAGAAACTTGCACAACATCTTTTGTCCTACCAGCCGGTGGCAGCCGGGCCTCTAGGGAATCTACTGGAAATTAAGGTACTCCTTTTAATAGAGTACCGGAGCAAAGCATTAACACTCCACACACATCCTCCTCACATCACCTTTCCCCGGTTGTCCCAATTTGTCACTTTGGGGCGACAGACAGCATATGTATACAACTTGGTAAGATCATAAACAACGAATATCTTCATGAATCAATAACATGTTCAGATCTGAGATCATGGCACTCGGGCCCTAGTGACAAGCATTAAGCATAACAAGTTGCAACAATATCATAAAAGTAACATCTACGGATACTAGGCACTATGCCCTAACAATCTTATGACTATTACATGACCAATCTCATCCAATTCCTACCATCCCCTTCAGCCTACAGCGGGGGAATTACTCACACATGGATGGGGGAAATATGGCTGGTCGATGTAGAGGCGTCGGTGGTGATGATGGCGATGATCTCCTCCAATTCCCCGTCCCGGCGAGGTGCCAGAACGGAGTTTCTGGTCCCGAGACGGAGTTTCGCGATGGTGGCGGCGTACTGGATGGTTTTCTGGCGACTTCGACTTTCCCCCGTGCGTTTTTAGGTCGAGGGCGTTAAGTAGTCCAAAGGAGGGCGTCGGGGCCCAGCCGAGGCGGCCACACAATAGGGCGGCGCGCCCCCCTCCTGGGCCGCGCCGGCCTAGTGTGTGGGGGCCTCGGGCCCCACCTGGCTTGCCCTTCTGGCTCCGTCAGTATTCTAGGAAAATAGGACCTTTCGCATAAATTCCGAGGATTTTCCTGAAAGTTGGATTTCTGCACAAAAACGAGACACCAGATCAGTTCTGCTGAAAACAGCGTTAGTCTGTGTTAGTTGCATCCAAAATACACAAATTAGAGGCAAAACAATAGCAAAAGTGTTCGGGAAAGTAGATACGTTTTGGACGTATTCAGGGGTATCATCTAGTAATCTTAACACTTAATCCCAAATATGTATCCTCCCTCCTATAGATATAGAGTCCTAGACGGGCGGTTATTTCCCTAGTTTCAGGTCGGACCTACGTGCAAGTCTACTTAGATGCAAAATTTTCAGTTAGCCCCCAACCCAGTAACTTTAAAACAGAAGATCTTCATGTTACCATCCATCTAATTGTTGCCTGTGTTCCATTACAACAAACTAGAAACCTCAGATGTTTCTCAAAAAAAGGGAAAATTTCAGATAAAACACATATACGTCAGAACGCTACAGATAGATAGTCATCCCTGGCTTCAGTTGAGTCAGATCATCTCAGACGGGCCGTCGTGACAGTAATTGGTACACGTGCACCCAACGTCCACTACAGGCTTGCAGTACCCGCCCTTGTAGTCCTCGTTGATGCAGGCCGCTTTGCACGGGGCATACTCGCACTCAACTCCTTTGAAGGTCTTGCTATGTTCTTCGCATGGCTTTTCATCCTTTCCTGCTAGAGCTCAATCAACAAAAAATATCAGCTGAACTAGCTACGGTGCTTAAGAATTACAAGGAGTACATGAGAACTTTACTAGTAAAAGGGGGTCACCAAAACACAAGGTCAGAAGGAGGAGGAAGCACAGGGAAGTCGCTGCGATCTTGGAGTGCCCCATGCCTGGCAGACTGGATCAAGGTGAACGAATGGATTGTAATTACTCCGGTGAGGTGAGGAGGAAGGAGGCTTGGTGACTTGGTGTCTATTTGCATAGGTAGAGTGCACCTAAAATTGGATAGAAATCGTATCTTTAATTTTGGATATTAATTGTCCTGTTTCATTGTTTGGCAAGTAATCTCACACATAAATATAATTAACTAATATTAATAATTTATCCGTCCCAAAATATAAAGGGTCCTTAAATTTGGTTGATAGACGACTTATAATTTTGATTACAATTTATACTTAAAATATACCCACAAAATTTGTATAAATATATGTTGAAAGAAAACAGGGGAATTTAAAGATGAATGCAATGAGTAGCACAATAGTCTCCAAAAATCATCGAACGTGCCGTACGGCGTGGATGCTACATGATAGCATGTTGGTGGGAGCGCTCAGACGAGGAGGCTTGTCTTGCGTCACATGGTGGACGCGCCCACATTGGGTAGAGAATTGGAGCCATGGGGATGCATCACAGGGCCGACGGTCGTGGCTTTCTGTGCGATTCTCTCATGTGATGTGACTGGCTCCTGAAGTTTCACACGCAGGGATACAGCAGTGCTCCAGATCTTGTCCGAAATATAGGGGGCAGCCCCCCCCCCATTTTTATTGAAACGAAGCCAAAGGTTCACAGCAACAGACTCGTAGCTAGAGCTCCACACTACTTATTACAAATCAATCATCTCCTTTCTCAAGTTACAGCCAGCATACAACAACAACTAGGTAGAGAACCAGTTGGTGTTGTCGATGAGGAATTGTCGGCGATCTGCATTAGTCTTCAAGCCAGCCAAGCAATATGCAGTAATTCTCCCCTCTTGAAGTTCAGTAGCTGCAAGTTTCTATCCATCAGTCGCGAGTTCTAATTCTTAAGCAATGGCCGCCATCTCCTTAGCACTGAGGTTGCACGATCCTAGACCGTCAGTAAGCACATGTCATTTGATTTTTTCATAAGAACAATAAGAAAGCAGTAGTAGTAATACTGAAAATGTAGTTACTAGCAAGCCGTATATGATTCTCAGTAAAAATCTCATAACCATCAACCAAACTTGCTTAGCAACCACACATTCAATAAACGAGTGAGGAACGGTTCCGTTTGTTGGAGATATGCCCAAGAGGCAATAATAAAATGGTTATTATCATATCTTTGTGTTTATGATAAATGTTTACATATCATGCTATAATTGTATAGCCGAAACATTGATACATGTGTGTTATGTAAACAACAAGGAGTCCCTAGTAAGCCTCTTGTATAACTAGCTTGTTGATTAATAGATGATCATGGTTTCGTGATCATGAACATTAGATGTTATTAATAACAAGGTTATGTCATTAGATGAATGATATAATGGACACACACCCAAATAAGCGTAGCATGAGATCAAGTCATTAAGTTCAACTTGCTATAAGCTTTCGATACATAGTTACCTAAGTCCTTCGACCATGAGATCATGTAAATCACTTACACCGAAAGAATGCTTTGATTACATCAAACGCCATTGCGTAAATGGGTGGTTATAAAGATGAGATTAAGTATTCGAAAAGTGTGAGTTGAGCCATATGGATCAAGAGTGGGATTTGTCCATCCTGATGATGGATAGATATACTCTGGGCCCTCTCGGTGGAATGTCGTCTAATTAGCTTGCAAGCATGTGACTGGGTCACAAGAGATGACATACCACGGTACGAGTAAAGAGTACTTGTCGGTAACGAGGTTGAACAAGATATGGAGATACCGATGATCGAACCTCGGACAAGTAAAGTATCGCGTGACAAAGGGAATCAGTATCGTATGTAAATGGTTCAATCGATCACTAAGTTATCGTTGAATGTGTGGGAGCCATTATGGATCTCCAGATCCCGCTATTGGTTATTGGTCGGAGAGGAGTCTCGACCATGTCTGCATAGTTCACGAACCGTAGGGTGACGCGCTTAAGGTTCAATGTCGCATAAGTAGATTCGGAATATGAGATGGAGTCCGAAGTTTGTTTGGAGTCTCGGATGTGATCCATGACATCACGAGGAGATCCGGAATGGTCCGGAGAATAAGATTCATATAAGGGAAGTTGATTTCTAGGTTTCGGAAAAGTTCGGAATTTTTCCGGTGAAAGACCGGAAGGTTCTAGAAGGTTCCGGAGGGGTCCACCATGGGGCCCATGACTTAAGGGGCCAACATGGGCCGAGGGGGTGCTGCCTTGCCCTAATGGGCCAGGCGCACCAAGCCCCAAAGGCCCAGGCCAGCCAACCCTTAGGGTTTCCCCAAAACCCTAAGGGGGATCAACTTGGGGGGCAAGTTTCCCCCCTTCCCTCTTTGGGCCGCCGGCCAAGGACTTGGAGGAGGGGCCAAGGCAGCCCTGGCCGAATCCCCCCTATATAAAGAGGGGAGGGGGCAGGGGGCGCAGCCCTTCTTCACCCCTTGACCTCTGGCCGCCTCTCTCTCCCATCGATAAACTGCTCCGGCTTAGGCGAAGCCCTGCAGCTTTTCTCCTCCACCACCACCACCACGCCGTCGTACTGCTGGGATTTCGAGGGGATCTACCACACCTCCGCTTCCCGCTGGAACAGGGAGAGGACGGGCTTCATCGATACCGTATGCACGACCGAGTACGGAAGTGCTGTCGGATTGCAGCACTAGACGATCGACTACATCAACAACAAGATCTAATCTCGTAGGCTTTGGAATCTTCGAGGGTTAGTCTCACATACATCTCGTTGCTTCGATCTTGGTAGATTAGATCTTACTTCTTCCTAGATTGGATCTTGGTTTTTGTTCATGTTTACGGTAGAATTTTTTTGTTTTCCATGCAACGAACCCACCGTTTTCATCACAAAAGAAACAAGATGCATCATGTACTGCATGGCATTTTGCAAGGTTGTCTCGAGCGCCGATTTTGCACTAGAAGCCACAGAAACACTCGTCCGGCCTGGAACAATGATAAAGGACAATTAATATCTAAAATCAATATTAATTGATGATATTTATGTTAATTTCATTAATTAATAATATCTATAATATCTAAATAGGAGCAACCCACTAAGGGTAATCTCTCAACATGCAAACATGCCACATCATCACGTTGCCATGCTATTCTTTTTACTACTACCTCCATCCCAAGGATTAAGGCCTATATTTTTATCAGAAAGTCAAACTATGTTAAGTTTGACTAAGTTTTTATCAAAAATCATTAAAATGAAAAGTACAAAATCAATATCATTAGATAGATAATGAAATATATTTTCATATGGTACCTACAAAATATCATATTTGTTCATAAATTCTTCTAAAAATTTGATCAAACTTTACTTCGTTTGACTTTCTAAAAAAAATATAGGCCTTAAACCTTGGGATGGAGGTTGTATATTTTTTCCTTGATAATTTATCACGTATATATTCATTAAATACTCTCTTCAATGCAACACACCATCAACAACTATTAACAGCACCTTCTGCCTCCTTTACGCACCCTCAAATTTTACATCTTCTTCTTCGGGCCACAAGTACTAAGCCGCTTTGCCTTCCCTTATCTGACCGATGGTTCTTGGCCTGCTATAACTCACACCTGGATGTTTTCATTTGATTACGGCGGATCATGGATTAAGCCACTTTGTCAACTTTCATCTTCCTAATGGTTCTTGGCCTCCTGTAACTGACAACTGGATGCTTCCATTTGATTACATTGCGTCATATATAAGGTCTGTCACAGACTCACATTGGATGTCTTGCTCAATCCTAATGATCTCAATGCAGCATGTAAAAATAAAGATCTCAATGCAAAGTCCGTATTCTTCTCTCTTGTGTGCTCCCATCTTACGATGATTCTTTCGCAAGAAATCTCCTCCCAGCGGGAATCATTGCTTTTACTCATCTGTCCTAATCAAATATGCAGGTGATCAGCTAAGCCAGTAGGCCATTTCCCCTTTTGTTTGTTCTCGCACCCCTGCTCTTTTTAGTTGCTCGAATCCTATCTCAATTGATGTTAAATCTTTGATTTACTAAATTTTAGACATGAAGGAAATTAAGCAAAACAGTACACATGTATGGATACAACGTAACATGCCACGAAATTTCAGTTCTGCCCGCTACAGTCTGGTACTTTTGTCAAATTTGTCTTCAGCTATGGATGAGAAGGTTTATTTTGTGTTTCAATATCCTAAAATTCCTCAGAGAATTGGAGACGATTTATCACTGGGCAACACCTAGATTTATTTTGTGGTTGTGAAGCTTCTGTTTGGCCAGTTTGAGGATGCTAAGGAGACTACAAAACCGGAGTTTGTGTTCGTCAGGTTCTATTGACAGTTGGAAAATATCAAATCGCATTCGTTCTTGCATTTCCTGCATCAAACTGCATCAAATTTCTCCCGCATCAAATCAGTTAATTGGTTGCTAATATTTTAGAGTGTAAGTATATTTATCGACTCGGGTCGTCCCCCTCCAGGGCGACTCGGGGTGGAACCCTAGCCCCCACCGTTGTCGCCTTCCCCTCCCCCTCCCCCTCCCCCTCCCCCCTCCTCCTCGTCCCCGGAGGCTGCCGCCGGCGAAGCCTGGCACGGCCGGTGATGGGGGCAGCGGGGATCCTCGCGTGGTCCCCTAGTGCGGCGGTAGGAGGCACGCCTCTGTGCCAGGGGGATGGTCCCGGTTCTGGTCGATGGCGGCACGGGCGGGCGGTGTTGGGGGTGGCGGCGCAGTCCTCTCCTCTGTTCCTCGCCGTGGCCTCGCCGAGAGGGAGGTGATGGGGGCGGCGACGCGTGTCAACACCCGGATGTTTAATTCCAGATACCTATTATGCCATACCTCGCAATCCCAGGAATATTGTTTTTGCGAGACATAATAGATTGATATCACAGAACATCATTCATTACAAACCATAATAGTCTTACAACAAAGGATCACATGATCCAGTCTTACAGTAACAGTTGATCTAATGATTAATTACAAAACACACAGCGGAAGAAACGTAGTAGCGGTCCATCTGTTCCACAGGCAACGCTTGACGTCAGGAGGTAGTCCTAGTTATCGTAGACGTCCTGCTGTCCATCCTCTTGGTTCTGGTACTCCTCTTCATAGTCTGGCCATTTGAATAGCCAGGGACAAAGCCATGAGTACTTTTAAAGTACTCGCAAACTACCACTAATAGAAGTACTAATAGCTCTAATCATGGTTCTAAGCTTCTAGGTTTATTTGCACAAAGCTAGTTTTATTTCATAAATACTTAATAGTCAAAGACTCTTTAGTTGTCTAAGTTTACTCAAGTGGAAACATTTGTGTCATTCCCACAACTCTGTTGTGATCAAATCAAATTCACCTTTCAAGTCACCAGTCATTTTTAGAAAAACATCTGACAACGGAACAGTATGGCCATCCAACCATCCATGACAGCGGACACGGCTATTCGAATAGTTTAACACTCTGCAGAGGTTGTACACTTGTGCCACAACTTTTGATTACATCCGTCAGGGATAACCCTGAATAATCATACTCAGCGGATCATCAACCATTAACCTTTCACTTACATACCCTAGTATAGGCACCTCCCCTATGAGCTTGGCCTCCCAGTGGTGGCAATCTGCCATCCTAGGAACTGCATAGGGCTTGGGTAGGACATTCATCTCTTTTTCACGTCATTTCACCTTTCACAGAGGCAGCCTCGGAATAACCCTTTGACGCTTGTTCAGAGGGAACTCATACTAAAGTGCATAAATTTCCAGTTAAGCTCTACCCATAATCAGGTATTGTGGGGTACTCTAAAATTGGAATGGTATCGCATCCGAACCCAACCATCAGTTTTTGTCAAATTCACCTTGTCATTCAATGATAATATTCACCTTCAAAACTTTCAATAGAATGACTCATCATTCTAAGGTTTTCAAAGTCATTTGATTCACATGTTCCCATCTAGAGTAGTCAATTTTTGTTTTAGCACTAGCAACTAATCATGAGGGGTGCTAACTAAATTCTAGCTCTCTAGGCTAAGTTTGATGCTCTTGTAGTACTCTACACTTAGACCAAAGTTAACTCTAAAAAATAAGCCTTGATAATCAAAGTAAAAGATTGCAAGATAAAACTTGGGATTGGACAAATCCTTAAACACAAAGTAATATTGCAATGGTGTCTTGCTCTAGTAGATCTTGCATTAGTAGAGCTTGCATTAGGGTAGCTTGCCTTGATTGGTACAGTGATCAAAGTTTTCCTCCTCTTCTTCGTAGAAGACCTCCTCCTCCTCGTATCCTTCGGTACTAGCGTCTAAAATACAATACGAGATGCACAATCACCAAAAAATACCTAGGTACTAGACTTAACACTCAAATGGCTCACACAAGATGATCTATTATCATCACAAGAATTAATACTAGGATTTCCATTTATTTCCTTTGAAAAGTAATTTCCTCTCATTGAAAATTACTAAGATTTAAAATCCCAATAATAAAATATAGGCTCATGGTGACCAAAGTCACCAATTCATATTTATTTATTTGAGAAAATGATTTAAATGAGATACTACATCTCATATAATTTAAATACTACTTTGGAAAAGATTTATTATTCTGAATTAATAACATATGAGGTCATGAAGACTCATGTCATCACCTCACATTGAATTACTTAAAAAAATGATTTAAATGAGATGCTACATCTCACAGAATTTAAATACTATTTTTGAAATAGTTTAAATGAGCTCGAAATGACTACATAGCCATTATTTGAATCTAGCCCATGATCATTTGAAACAACCATGTCATATTTTTACATATTCAGATAGACAATATGAAATGTGATTTTTGAGAGTTGGAATCAACTCAAAATAATTCATGGTTGATTTTATAAAAATGTTTAAAATCTGAAAACCTCCTGCTTTGTTATTTTTATTTCAAGTGATCTATAATGAATCAAGAGTTGAGACCAGTGGGGTTGGCTAGATATTTTTATAAGCTTTCTAGAAATATTAAATTCATCAAATTTGGCTCAATGGGGCAGCAGTATTCAAATTTGGGTTAAATCAAATTAACTGAATTCAAATGAAATGGGCGCGCGGGAAAACAAATGGGCCGGCCCAACGGTTCTCCAGTGCGCAGCGGGCCGCCTGACAGCGGGTCCCGCATGTCAGTGCGTTATAACGCCGAAGCGGTATGAGTGCATGTGAGCCACAGGATTAGATTAGGATCAGACGGCGCACATGCATCGTCGTCTCCGGTGAGATCACACCCTGGCCGCGGCGAGCCTAGGGGGTCGGAGGCTCACCGGAGCTCCGGCGGTCGTCGGCGAGGAAGCAGGGCGACGTTGCGGTCGACGGCGGTTCTCCTAGTACAAGCGGCGGCTCCTGGGGCGGCTCCAGTCGACGACTCCTTCTGCGGCGGCTCCGCGGATTCCGGCGAGCAATTGGCGGGCTATCAGTGATAATGTGGAGTGGCGACGAGTCGAGGAGGCTCAGGGAGAAGAGGGGAGGCGAGTGGTGTGCGGATTTGAGGCCGGGGCTTGCTCTATTTATAGCGGCGAGGGGTGCTGCCGCTCGGCACGGCAGGTCGTCGTCGTTGGCGAGGCTACAGTGGCGGAGAGGCTCGGGCGAGGACGCTGATGACCCACAAGTATAGGGGGTGTATCGTAGTATCTTCGATAAGTAAGAATGTCGATCCCAACGAGGAGCAGAAGGTGTTGGCAGTTTTGATGAAGGTTTCACTGTAAATGCTCACGACAAGTATTCGGGGGTTTTGATATTGCAGATAAATAAAGTACAAGTAAATAAAATGCGAGAGAAATAATTGCAGCGAGTGGCCCAATCCTTTTTAGCACAAAGGACAAGCCGGTTTGTTTACTTATAATGACCAAACGTTCCTGAGGACACATGGGGATTTTAGTCTAGTGCTTTCGCTTCATGTAGCTAAATAATCTTCATTGTTTTGATAAGTGTTGTGTGGGTGAACCTATGCTAATGCACCGCCCTTCCTAGGACTAATACATACTTGTGATTATACCCCTTGCAAGCATCCGCAACTACAAGAAAGTAATTAAGATAAATCTAACCACAGCCTTAAACTCTGAGATCCTGCGATCCCTCCTGCATCGATATACTAACGGGGGCTTAGGTTTCTGTCACTCCGGCAACCCCGCAATTAGCAACCGAATACAAGATGCACTCCCCTAGGCCCATAAATGGTGAAGTGTCGTGTAGTCGACGTTCACACGACACCACTAGAAGAATGACACCACAACTTAAATATCATAACATTGAATATTACTCAACCATAATTCACTACTAGCATTTAGACTTCACCCATGTCCTCAAGAACTAAACGAACTACTCACGAGACATCATATGGAATACAATCAGAGGTGATATGATGATGAATAACAATCTGAACATAAACCTTGGTTCAATGGTTTCACTCAATAGCATCTACAACAAGTATAGAATAACACCGGGAGAGTTTCCCCTATCAAACAATCAAGATTTAACCCGAATTGCTACAGCGGTGACGAGGTGCAGCGGTGGTGATGGCGGTGTAGATGGTGGAGATGATGATGATGATGATGGAGATGATGTCCCGCTCGATGACGATGGCGATGGCGTCGATTTCCCCCTCCGGGAGGGAATTTCCCGGCGGATTCCTGCCCGCCGGAGAGCTCTTTTCTCTCTGGTGTTCTCCGCCCCGCAGAGGCGGCTGTAACCCTTCGTGAGGTCCTCTCTGTGGCTTAGGTTTTCGGGACGAAGGAGTACGCGAAGAAAAGGAGGCGAAAGGGTCGTGGCCCCTGAGCATAGGGTGGCGCGGCCTGGGCCGCGCCGCCTATGGTCTGGGCCCACGTGGCCCCTCTCTTCTTCCCCTTCTGGCTCCCTCCGTCATCTGGAAAAATAGGAATTTTCGTGAAATTCCCTTCCACAGTTGATCTTCCGAAATATGCGTTCGACGGTGCTTTTTCCAGCAGAATCCTGGCTCCGGTGCTTGATCCTCCAATGATGATGAAACATGCAAAATAGATGAAATAACATAAGTATTGTGTCCCAATATGAAATATATCAATGAATAACAGCAAATTATGATACAAAATAGTGATGCAAATTAGACCTCGCTTGTCCCCAAGCGAAACTGAGCTCGATAAACAAGACCACATGTTTATGGAGTGAAGAGTCGATAAATAAAATACGGACAAGAAGCATCATATTCATTCACACAAGACATTCTAGTAAACAACTTCCTCATATAACTCATCTTGAAATAAGTAAAGAGAGATCACATGTAAAGGTGCATAAGAAATCATAATTGGTGATGGCAAACTTTGTTCTTGGTCAGAGAACTGCTAACGGATTGTACTTCTAAGCAAAGCTTTCATATTAGAATTTATAGCTGAGCCTTCATATTTAAGCATAACAATCTCTTCATAATCATTGATAACTTCAAAGTCATATTCATTCAGATAAAATTGGTACTAAACAAGAAAGTATAAAAGACATGATCAACTGAATCATAGCATAAATGATTGGTTCACAACAACTCAATTGCTTGCTTGAGATAGAGGGAAATAGGTTTACTGACTCAACATAAAAGTAAAAGACAGGCCCTTCGCAGAGGGAAGCAGGGATTAAATCATGTGCTAGAGCTTTTCAAGTTTTGAAATCATATAAAGAGCATAAAAGTAATATTTTGAGAGGTGTTTGTTGTTGTCAACGAATGGTAGCGGGCACTCTAACCCCCTTGCCAAACGAACCTTCAAAGAGCGGCTCCCATGAGGGACGGTATCTCTACCAGCAAGGTAGATCATCCCCCTTCTCTTTTGTTTACACATGTATTTTAGTTTTATTAAGGGTGACACTCCCCCCAACCTTGGCTTTCTCAATCCATGGCTAACCGAATCCTCGGGTGCCTTCCAACATTCACATACCATGGAGGAGTGTCTATTGCAAAATTAAGTTGCTTACTGATAAATCAGAGCAAAACATGTGAAGAGAATTATTAATGAAAGTTATTAATTGGGGCTGGGAACCCCGTTGCCAGCTCTTATTGCAAAATTATTGGATAAGCGGATGTGCCGCTAGTCCATTGGTGAAAGTCCGCCCAACAAGATTGAAAGATAAAACACCACATACTTCCTCATGAGCTATAAAACATTGACACAAATAAGGAGTAATATAGTTTGAATAATTTAAAGGTAGCACATGAAGTATTTACTTGGAAAATACCATGTAGTAGGTAGGTATGGTGGACACAAATGGCATAGGTTTGGTCTAAGGTTATGGATGTATGAGAAGCATTCCCTCTCGATACAGGTCTTTGGCTAGCAAGGTTTGATAGCAAGCATAAAGGTTGAGGGAAACAAACAAATATACATATGATAAAAACAATCATGCATCTTTCTCATAAGCACAAGCAATTTTAACTTTAGAATACTAAGCATAGAGATAATAGAGTAATGTATCTAAGTGTATTTCTTTCTTCTATTAAACATCAAGATGTTGTTGCTATTGACCAATGCTAAGTTTGCCAAAACCAAATAGATTTACTCGATGCTCCTAAAGTGATATCAATACTCATGTCAAGAGTAATCATATATTGGAGATTGCAAACTAAAATAAGGTGTGCAAAAAGTAAATGATAAGACTTCTCATTAATATTCCATAACGATAACTCACACCAACGGATACATAGATAACTAACTAAGAGAGATACTTCCACATTGCATACTATTCTATATGATAACTTCCCTACTCATGATATGACACTACTTGATAGTAAAAGATAAAGGTGGTGGTGATGTGATACCGCGGCACTCCCCAAGCTTGGAACAAACCAAGGGGATGCCAATACCGATGATGAATTACTCCTTCGGTGATGATGGTGAATCTTTGTCGTCGTCAGACTTCCATGGAAGAGGCCCTCCATCAACAAAAGACATCTTGGTTTCCGGAAACCTGAAACTAGCAGCATGACTTATGCGCTTAAACCTGTTTTCATACTCACAGTTTTGATTATGGACATCATAGAGTTGAGCTTGGAGTTTGTTGGTGGTGTCGTGAAGTGAGAAGATATCGTCCCACAGCTTTGCAGTCTCCTTCTTGTGTCCATCAATGAGTTCAGACACAATCTTGTGGAAGATATCCACTTCACGCTCAGCCATCTTCTTGTAGTTGAAAACCTCTTGTTCCAGCTTCTCCATCCTGTCTTCCAAGCTCCCTTCTCCCTTAGGACCCTGGACATCTTTGATCTGCAACTCTCCATCCACGAGCTGCAACTCTTTGGGGTGCATCTTTAGCTCGTTCATGTACGGGTTGACGACGTCCTCAAAGAAGCTGTCCTTCTGAGTTCCCGACGAAGACATGATGGATCTAGATCCGAAGCAGATCCTGGCAGAAAACAGCTCGAAACAAAACACGACGAGAAAACGATATTACGGACCTCCAGGGGTCCGGGGGAATATATAGCAAATATTTTTACGACAAAAGGAAGGTTCCAGGCCGAAAACGAGTGGAAACGGGACGCCGAGGCGCCGTCACCATAGGTCGGCGCGGCCAGGGTGGGGCCCGCGCCGGCCTGTGGTGACGGGCCCTCGCGCGTCTTTTCCACTCCGTTTCGATTCCGTAATTTTTCATATTTTCTAAAAATAGCAGAAATAATGTTCGGAAAGGTAAACGCGGACTTTTTATTACCTATACTGTTACCTATTCAAAGTCCAGTTCTGGCGGACTGTCAATTTGTCCTTTGATGAAAGCCTCCGGTGTTTCCACTTGGATAATATCAACATCAACATTATAAGAATCGCCCGAGATATAATGCTTGAGTCTTTGTCCATTCACCACTTGTGTGGCATTGCCTTGGAGAGAGCTAATTTTAATTGCTCCTGAACGATACACCTCCTCAACAACATATGGTCCTTCCCACTTCGAGAGTAATTTTCCTGCAAAGAATCTGAGACGAGACCGATACAATAGAACTTGATCTCCAACATTAAATTCTCTTTTGATGATCCTTCTATCATGCCACTTCTTAACTTTTTCTTTAAAGAGTTTAGCATTTTCATAAGCTTCACTTCTCCATTCATCTAAAGAACTTAATTGCAACAACCTCTTATTACCGGCTAATTTAGGATCTTTATTTAATTCTCTAACAGCCCAATAAGCTTTGTGCTCTAGTTCTAGAGGTAAATGACAAGCTTTTCCATAAACCATTTTATAAGGTGACATTCCCATAGGATTTTTATAAGCAGTTCTATAAGCCCATAATGCTTCTTTCAATTTGCTAGGCCAATTCTTTCTAGATTTATTAACAGTCTTACCCAAGATAGCTTTAATCTCTCTATTTGATAATTCTACTTGACCGCTAGTTTGAGGATGATAAGCAGAAGCAATTCTATGATTAATACCATACTTAGCAAGAGTTTTTCTAAAACCTCCATGAATAAAATGAGAACCTCCATCAGTCATAATATATCTAGGTACTCCAAATCTAGGAAATATAATATCTACAAGCATTTTTATAGAGGTCTCACCATCAGCACTTTTTGTAGGTATAGCTTCTACCCATTTAGTAACATAATCAACAGCGACAAGTATATGAGTGTTACCGTCTGAAGAAGGGAAAGGTCCCATGAAGTCGAATCCCCAACAATCGAATGGTTCAATAACAAGAGTATAATTCATAGGCATTTCATTGCGTCTGGAGATATTACCAACTCTTTGACATTCATCACAAGATAAAATAAATTTCCTTGCATCTTTGAAGAGTGTTGGCCAATAAAAACCTGATTGTAGAACCTTCTGCGCGGTTCTATCTCCAGCGTGATGTCCTCCATAAACACTTCCATGACATTTATTCAATATCTCCTGTTGTTCATATTCAGGAACACATCTTCGCATAATACCATCCACTCCTTCTTTATATAAGTGTGGGTCATCCCAAAAATAATGCCTCAAGTCATAAAAGAATTTCCTCCGTTGCTGAGCTGAAAAGGTTGGAGGCAAATACTTCGAAACAATAAAATTAGCATAATCTGCATACCAAGGGCTCTCTCGCGAGCTCACCTTTATTACAGCCAATTGTTCATTTGGAAAACTATCATTAACAGGAACAGGATCATAAGCAATATTTTCCAATCTAGACAAATTATCAGCAACAGGATTATCAGCACCTTTCCTATCTATAATATGTAAATCGAATTCTTGCAACAGAAGTACCCATCTAATAAGCCTTGGCTTAGCATCTTTCTTTGTCATAAGGTATCTAATTGCAGCATGATCAGTATGAATTGTAACTTTTGAATCAACAATATAGGGTCTAAACTTATCACAAGCAAAGACTACAGCTAACAATTCTTTTTCAGTTGTAGCATAATTCCTTTGAGCAGCATCAAGAGTCTTACTAGCATAATGAATAACATTTAATTTTTTATCTACCCGCTGTCCAAGAACAGCGCCTACAGCAAAATCACTAGCATCACACATAATTTCAAAAGGCAAATTCCAATCAGGAGGTTCAACTACAGGAGCAGTTGTTAAGGCTTTCTTTAGAGTTTCAAAAGCTTCCTTACAATCATCATCAAAAACAAAAGGTACATCTTTTTGAAGAAGATTAGTAAGAGGCTTTGAAATTTTAGAGAAATCTTTAATAAATCTCCTATAAAACCCAGCATGACCAAGAACACTACGAATACCTTTAACATCCCTCGGATAGGGCATCTTCTCAATTGCTTCAACTTTAGCTCTATCAACTTCAATACCTCTCTCAAATTTTATGCCCCAATACAATTCCTTCATTAACCATAAAGTGGCATTTCTCCCAATTAAGAACAAGGTTAGTTTCTTCACATCTCTGCAAAACTTTATCGAGGTTTCGCAAGCAATTATCAAAAGAATTCCCATAGACAGAAAAATCATCCATGAACACCTCTACGATACTTTCGCAAAAACCATGAAAAATAGCAGACATGCATCTTTGAAAAGTAGCAGGAGCATTACATAAACCAAAAGGCATACGCCTATAAGCATAAGTTCCATAAGGACAAGTAAAAGTGGTTTTCTCTTGATCTTTAGCTTTAACAGCAATTTGTGAAAACCCAGAATATCCATCAAGAAAGCAAAAATGAGTATTTTTAGATAACCTCTCTAGCATTTGATCAATAAAGGGTAAAGGGTAATGATCTTTCTTAGTAACTTTATTAACTTTACGAAAATCAATGCACATTCTATAACCTACAACTATTCTTTGAGGAATAAGCTCATCATTATCATTAGGCACAACAGTCATTCCTCCTTTCTT
This sequence comes from Lolium multiflorum, assembly GCA_030979885.1. Taxonomy (NCBI): domain Eukaryota; kingdom Viridiplantae; phylum Streptophyta; class Magnoliopsida; order Poales; family Poaceae; genus Lolium; species Lolium multiflorum. Next base: position 45,928,419 of record CM061752.1, on the reverse strand, counting down.
AGGAACACAATGAACAGGACTAACCCATCTACTATCAGCAATAGGATATATAATACCAGCTTCAAGGAGTTTTAATACCTCGTTTCTTACCACTTCCTTCATCTTCGGAATTAGACGACGTTGATGTTCAACAACAGGCTTTGCATCTTCTTCCATATTAATAGCATGTTGGCAAATAGAAGGAGAAATCCCTTTCAAATCATCAAGAGTATAGCCAATAGCTCCTCGGTGTTTCTTCAATATTTCCAATAACCTTTCTTCCTCAATTTCTGAAAGCTTAGAACTAATAATAACAGGATATATTTTCTTATCATCAATATGAGCATATTTAAGATTATCAGGTAAAGGCTTTAGATCAAAAACAGGATCTTCCTTTGGTGGCGGTGTTGTACCCAAATCTTCCACCGGTAAATCATGCTTGAGAATAGGTTGGCGAAGAAAAATTTCCTCAAGCTCATCTCTTTCTTTCCTAAAAGCTTCACTTTCACTATTCTCCAAATGTTGCTGCAAAGGGTTATTAGGAACAAGAACAATAGATGCACACTGCTCCATTTTAAAATCATTACTAGGCAAGTCAACTTTATAAGGAGTTTTGGTAAATTTAGAAAAGTTAAATTCATAAGGTTCACCAGCAAATCTAGTCAAAATTTTCTCTTTCTTACAATCTATAATAGCTCCACAAGTATTTAGAAAAGGTCTACCAAAAATGATAGGACAATGATCACTAGCAGCAGAACCAAGTACCAAAAAGTCAGCAGGATATTTAATCTTACCACATAGAACTTCCACATCTCGAACAATACCAATTGGAGAAATAGTTTCTCTATTAGCCAGATGAATAACCACATCAATATCTTCAAGTTCACAAGAACCAATTTCGTGCATAATCTCCGTGTAAAGTTCATAAGGAATAGCACTAACACTTGCACCAATATCACATAAACCATAATAGCAATGATCACCAATTCTAACAGATAGCATAGGAACACTAACTTGTTTGGATTTATTAGGATGTGAAACAATATTAGAAGCATCTTCACAGAAAATAATATGACCATCCTCCACATTTTCAGTCACAAGATCTTTAACTATAGCAACAGCAGGTTCAATTTTAATTTGTTCTTCAGGTTCTTTAGGTTTCTTTTCACTTTTATTAACCGCACTAGATATGACAGAGTACTCCTTCATTTTAGCAGGGAAAGGAGTTTTTTCAATATAAGCTTCAGGAATAACATTATCAACAGTTTCAACCACTACACATTTGTTTACAGATGAATCAACTTTATCTTTATACGGTTCATGATACTTATCAAAATTCTTCTTAGGCAATTCATAATGAGAGGCAAAAGCTCTATAAAGATTTGCAACAACTTGGGAATCAAGACCATATGTAGCACTCATATTACGAAATTTATCAGTATCCATAAAAGCTTCAATGCATTTATAATCATAAATTATACCTGATTCTCTATCTTTGTCGTTCTCCCATCCTTCAGTATTTTCTTGGATCCGATCAAGAAGGTCCCTTTTAAACTCTTCATTCTTGCGTGTAAATGATCCAGAACAAGAAGTATCCAGCAAGGTCTTGTCTTGAAAAGAAAGTCTTGCATAGAAATTATCAATAATAACATTACCAGGAAGCTCATGAATGGGACATTTGAGCATTAAAGACTTCAATCTCCCCCAAGCTTGGGCATACTCTCTCCATCATGAGGCCAGAAATTATATATGCGGTTCCGATCTTTGTGAATTTCACTTGGAGGATAAAATTTGGAATAGAATAAAGGCACAATGTCCTCCCAATCAATAGAATCACCATTCTTCAGCAATTTATACCAGTGCGCCGCTTTACCAGACAGCGATATAGTGAATAGTTTCTTCCTAACTTCATTCATAGAAATACCTGCACATTTGAATAACCCGCATAATTCATGCAAAAACAATAAATGGTCACCAGGATGGACAGTTCCATCCCCTTCATAGCGGTTATCCATAACACGTTCAATAATTTTCATAGGTATTTTATATGGTACTACTTCCTCACCTGGCGCTTCATCCACTACCGTTGCAGTAGTAGTAGATTTCCCAAATAGAAATTGAAGAGAAGATCTCTCCATAATGATTTATAGCAGCAGGCAGAAATAAAATCAGCACAAACAGTAAAAGTTTTCCTTACCAATTCCACTTACCAATAGCGCTTCACTCCCCGGCAACGGCGCCAGAAAATAGTCTTGATGACCCACAAGTATAGGGGGTGTATCGTAGTATCTTCGATAAGTAAGAATGTCGATCCCAACGAGGAGCAGAAGGTGTTGGCAGCAGTTTCGATGAAGGTTTCACTGTAAATGCTCACAGACAAGTATTCAGGGGTTTTGATATTGCAGATAAATAAAGTACAAGTAAATAAAATGCGAGAGAAATAATTGCAGCGAGTGGCCCAATCCTTTTTAGCACAAAGGACAAGCCGGTTTGTTTACTTATAATGACCAAACGTTCCTGAGGACACATGGGGATTTTAGTCTAGTGCTTTCGCTTCATGTAGCTAAATAATCTTCATTGTTTTGATAAGTGTTGTGTGGGTGAACCTATGCTAATGCACCGCCCTTCCTAGGACTAATACATACTTGTGATTATACCCCTTGCAAGCATCCGCAACTACAAGAAAGTAATTAAGATAAATCTAACCACAGCCTTAAACTCTGAGATCCTGCGATCCCTCCTGCATCGATATACTAACGGGGGCTTAGGTTTCTGTCACTCCGGCAACCCCGCAATTAGCAACCGAATACAAGATGCACTCCCCTAGGCCCATAAATGGTGAAGTGTCGTGTAGTCGACGTTCACACGACACCACTAGAAGAATGACACCACAACTTAAATATCATAACATTGAATATTACTCAACCATAATTCACTACTAGCATTTAGACTTCACCCATGTCCTCAAGAACTAAACGAACTACTCACGAGACATCATATGGAATACAATCAGAGGTGATATGATGATGAATAACAATCTGAACATAAACCTTGGTTCAATGGTTTCACTCAATAGCATCTACAACAAGTATAGAATAACACCGGGAGAGTTTCCCCTATCAAACAATCAAGATTTAACCCGAATTGCTACAGCGGTGACGAGGTGCAGTGGTGGTGATGGCGGTGTAGATGGTGGAGATGATGATGATGATGATGGAGATGATGTCCCGCTCGATGACGATGGCGATGGCGTCGATTTCCCCCTCCGGGAGGGAATTTCCCCGGATTCCTGCCCGCCGGAGAGCTCTTTCTCTCTGGTGTTCTCCGCCCCGCAGAGGCGGCTGTAACCCTTCGTGAGGTCCTCTCTGTGGCTTAGGTTTTCGGACGAAGGAGTACGCGAAGAAAAGGAGGCGAAAAGGGTCGTGGGCCCCAGAGCATAGGGTGGCGCGGCCAGGGCCTGGGCCGCGCCGCCCTATGGTCTGGGCCCACAGTGGCCCCTCTCTTCTTCCCCTTCTCGCTCCCTCCGTCATCTGGAAAAATAGGAATTTTCGTGAAATTCCCTTCCACATTGATCTTCCGAAATATTGCGTTCGACGGTGCTTTTTCCAGCAGAATCCTGGCTCCGGTGCTTGATCCTCCAATGATGATGAAACATGCAAAATAGATGAAATAACATAAGTATTGTGTCCCAATATGAAATATATCAATGAATAACAGCAAATTATGATACAAAATAGTGATGCAAATTGGACGTATCAGACGCGGAGCTGTTCACCGTGTCATGGCGAGCAGACAGGCGTCATGGCATCGAAAAAGGTGGACGGTGGCGGTCGTCATCGTCATGCGGCCGTGCTGTACTGTGGCGAAGATCGTCGACGGTGACGACAGCGACAGTGCATGCGCGGGCAGGTGAGGTTCTCTAGGAGGTTGCTGGTGACGTGCTGAGTGGGCGGGAGAAAAGAGAGGGCGAGGGAGGTCAACTGCCGGGCGAGGCCGTGCACCGTCGCGTCCAGGGACGTGTCCTGGCGCGCTTTGGCGCGTTCTGGGAGGCATGAGCGCGGGCTGGCCAGGTCAGTGCACGCGTCTCCTCGGTCGATGGCGTGCACGAGCGTGACCAGTGGAGTGAGGGGAAGCCAGTAGACATGGTGAGAGGGACCAGAGATGAGAGAAAAGGGGGCATGGCATGGTGGTGGCATGTGCATGACATGGGCTTGGCATTGGTCCTTCTTGTCCTTTGAACAGTGGTGCAAAGGCATGGTGAGGTAGAGGAGAGGTGGGAGGAGTGAGGGATGACTAGAAGTGTGATGGTTTAGGCAAAAATCCAGGAGATAAAAGGATGTATGGAGTTGGCAGATTGGTGCCTGCCAAGTGTTTGATGAAATGGCCGCATGAAACTAATTTTTGAATTTTGGCACAAAATTTTATGGGTGTGTCTCACATAATGTTTGGCACCTCCTGATGGTGTTGGTTTGAAATTTGGAAGAGATTTGGGAAAAATCAAATGTGACATGATCTTGAATCTGATTGGATGTTGCATCTTTGCTTGAGTATATTAAGAAAATGAGAAAGATTTTGGAAGGTTGGTCAACACCAAAAGTATTCACCTTGATGAGGTCTTGGATTAGGTGCAAAGAGTTGAGAGGGTTTAGTTTAAAACTTTCTTAATACAAGGGCTCAAAGTGGGTAAGATGTTAAAATTGGCAGATTTGACCATTATCATATGTGAGTGAATTTTGCTATTTCTTTTGATTTGCTTTGCATTTCCTTGATTCAAATGTTGTTATTATTGGTTTAGTAATGTTATCCAACCATTGAAACAAAGTAAAATGGCCTAGGTTGAAGTTTTACAAAAATGGCCATAAGCTCATATGTGGATTTCATGTTGTTATTTTATTTTATTTTTCTTTGACCAAAGGTCATTATTTTGGGTTCATTGAGTGTTAGGTTAAGTTTACTAATGGTTTCCAACCATCTTGGTAAAGTAAATATGGCATAGTTTATTATTTGCAAATATGGCTATTTGCTCTCATATGCCTTTTTCTTTTATTTTACTTTTCTTGTGCTTTGTTTCTTTTTGACTTCAAAGAGCAAGGTTTAGGGTTTAGGAGCATTATTAATCAACTTCAAACAATCATCATAGCAAGATCACAACATATAGGCATGAGCACTATACACACCATATAACTCAATTAAAGTTTTTGTTGGTTCCAAATTTTGGAAATAGGGAAATTGAATTTTTCTTTGCTTTGAAAATTTCGGGTGTTACAAACCTTCCCCCCTTAAACAAAATCTCGTCCCGAGATTTAAGAAAAGTTAGGTTCCTAAGAGAGATTGGGCAGATGGGTTAACCGGAAAACATACTCTGCATGGCATTGGGTGCTTCCTGGGCTTCAGTGGCACTCATGCGGTAGAAACGACCGTTGCGGTTGTTCGGGTTCCTTCCAGTGGAGACACGGCGCTGTTGCTGGGCAGGTGCAGTGGTATTGGGGGCTGTCTTTGCTAGCTTCTTGGGGCACTCATTGGAGTAGTGACCCACGATTCCACATTCATAACAACTCACAGTTGACTTGTCCTTTGGGGTGACGGGGACAGCAGTGCTTCCAGTCCTTGGGGCAGTGTTGGGGTTGTTGTTGTTTCCATTGTTGTTGTTGTTGTTTCCATTGTTGTTGTTGTTGTGGTTGTTGTTGTTGTTGTTGCCTCTGGGCTTCGGGTGTGTCCTCCATTGTTGTTGGGGTAGCTTGGACGGAACGTCTGAGCAGGGGGCTTGTTGTGCCTTGGGGCAAATCCTCTAGGTGAATTGTTGCGGTACTTCTGTGTATTGCTGGGTCCATTCTGGTTCATCATACGGTGCTTGCGGTTCTCATTGGCTTGTTGGAGCTTTCCTTCCATCTGGATGGCAGAATCCACAAGGGCTTCCAGGTCAGGAAACGGGATGTTCACTAGTACGGTCTACATCTCATCCTGCAATCCATTCAGAAATCTTTCCTTCCTCTTCTCGTTGGTGTCGGTCTCATCGGGGGCGTACCTAGACAGAGTGAGAAACCTGTCACGGTATTCCACCACGGACATTCTTCCTTGCTTGAGTTCCCTGAACTCATCCCTCATCTTCTTGATCAGACCCTGGGGCACATGGTACTTCCAGAACTTGAGTTTGAAGTCTTCCCAGGTCATCATTTGTCCCGCATTCATTGCACGGGCACTTGTCCACCAGGCTCTGGCAGGTCCTGACAAGTAGTGGGTGGCAAACAACACTTTCTCTCCAGCTTCGACTCGTGCAACTTCCAGGTTGTTCTCCATTGTTTGGAACCAATCATCTGCATCTAACGGCTCTTCAGTCTTGCTAAACATGGGAGGGTTAGTGTTCTGGAAATTCTTCAACTTGGATCCAGGATGATCATGGTTTCCATGGCCTTGATTGTTCTAGGCTATCTGCTGCAGTGCGGAAATATTGGCTTGTCGTTCAGCTCTCTCGGCTTCTCTATCTGCCATCATCATTTGGAGCATCTGCATCATTGCATCTTGGTTGGTGCTGCGGGTTGGAGGGGCCATCTGAATATTTGAGGTAGATCATAAGATAAGAGGGAATTTTCTAAGGTTTGTTTGGTTTAAACTTGATAAGTCTCAAAACTTGAGTAGTGTTGAGGGGGTAAAAACCAACAACACTTTTTCATTCATACCAAACATCACACATTACAAAGCTAACACACCGTTGGTTTTAAGAACCATTCATTCGTTCTACGATACAAGGGGACAGATACAAACTCACACCTACGCGAGTGCTCAAGTGATACTACTCTTCATCCGGAAGGGTAGGTTCTTCGTCTTCATGGGTAATGTGCTTGGCGAAAGGCGAGCGTTGTCCAACTCCTTGCGGGTCTTGTACAACATGAAGTCCAGGTATGCAACATAGTGGTTCATCTCCGGGTGCGGTGGCATGGTTATTGGTCTTCCCATGGGGTCATGTCTTGGGTAGTAGAAGAAGCGAGTGTTCTTGATCTTGTTCACATTTTGTCCACACAGACGAGCAATTGCTTCTTGCATGGCTTTGGCTATTCTATCCTTCCAACTGTTCCCCCTTACAGAAAACCATATAGTTTCCTAAATTGGGGCTCCCAGCTTTCCTCTCAGATCTGCAGTAACTTCCCATTGAGGTTGTCTTCCTGCCTGATTATTGAGTGGTACTCCAAAGAACTCGAGATACGGGCGTCCTAAATATTCGACTAGTTGCTCCAAATCCTTCTCGAACATTAGGTCTCCTCCGTGGACAAGCTGATAGGACTCATAGTGGTACTCCATCTGTGAGCAATTAGGATGAGTAAGTTAGAGAAGTGATTAAGTGTGAAAATTTTTATGTAGGATTACAAGGAAAAGTGGAGCATGGATTTCTCTTTTGAAAAGATCTCAAGGATAAGAGTGAGAATAAGTTTTCATAAATATTCACTTCATTTGTTTTGAAACTAAGTTTTTCAGACGTCCATTCTAACTAGGGTCTCCTAAGGTCAAACAATGGCTCTGATACCAACTTGTCAACACCCGGATTTTTAAGTGCCTATTATGCCATACCTCGCAATCCCAGGAATATTGTTTTTGCGAGACATAATAGATTGATATCACAGAACATCATTCATTACAAACCATAATAGTCTTACAACAAAGGATCACATGATCCAGTCTTACAATAACAATTGATCTAATGATCAATTACCAAACACACAGCGGAAGAAATGTAGTAGCGGTCCATCTGTTCCACAGGCAACGCTTGACGTCAGGAGGTAGTCCTAGTTATCGTAGACGTCCTGCTGTCCATCCTCTTGGTTCTGGTACTCCTCTTCATAGTCTGGCCATTTGAATAGCCAGGGACAAAGCCATGAGTACTTTTAAAGTACTCGCAAACTACCACTAATAGAAGTACTAATAGCTCTAATCATGGTTCTAAGCTTCTAGGTTTATTTGCACAAAGCTAGTTTTATTTCATAAATACTTAATAGTCAAAGACTCTTTAGTTGTCTAAGTTTACTCAAGTGGGAACATTAGTGCCATTCCCACAACTCTGTTGTGATCAAATCAAATTCACCTTTCAAGTCACCAGTCATTTTTAGAAAACATCTGACAACGGAACAGTATGGCCATCCAACCGTCCATGACCGCGGACACGGCTATTCGAATAGTTTAACACTCTGCAGAGGTTGTACACTTGTGCCACAACTTTTGATTACATCCGTCAGGGATAACCCTGAATAATCATACTCAGTATGCGGATCATCAACCATTAACCTTTCACTTACATACCCTAGTATAGGCACCTCCCCTATGAGCTTGGCCTCCCAGTGATGGCAATCTGCCATCCTAGGAACTACACAGGGCTTGGGTAGGACATTCACCTCTTTTTCACGTCATTTCACCTTTCACGGAGGCAGCCTCGACATAACCCCTTTGACGCTTGTTCAGAGGGAACCCATACTAAAGTGCATAAATTTCCAGTTAAGCCCTACCCATAATCAGGTATTGTGGGGGTACTCTAAAATTGGAATGGTATCGCATCCGAACCCAACCGTCAGTTTTTGTCAAATTCACCTTGTCATTCAATGATCATATTCACCTTCAAAACTTTCAATAGAATGACTCATCATTCTAAGGTTTTCAAAGTCATTTGATTCACATGTTCCCATCTAGAGTAGTCAATTTTAGTTTTAGCACTAGCAACTAATCATGAGGGGTGCTAACTAAATTCTAGCTCTCTAGGCTAAGTTTGATGCTCTTGTAGTACTCTACACTTAGACCAAAGTTAACTATAAAAAATAAGCCTTGATAATCAAAGTAAAAGATTGCAAGATAAAACTTGGGCTTGGAAAAATCCTTAAACATAAAGTAATATTGCAATGGTGTCTGATACGTCTCCAACGTATCTATAATTTCTTATGTTCCATGCTAGTTTTATGACAATACCTACATGTTTTGTTCACACTTTATGATGGTTTGATGCATTTTCCGGCACTAACCTATTAACAAGATGCCGAAGCGCCAGCTCCTGTTTTCTGCTATTTTTGGTTTCAGAAATCCTACACAGGAAATATTCTCGGAATTGGACGAAACAAAAGCCCACGGTCTTATTTTCCGCGGAAGGTTCCAGAGCACCAAAGGAGAGACGGAGAGGGGCCAAGGGGGCCCCACCCCACAAGGCGGCGCGGCCAAGGGGCAGGGTACGCCCCCCTATGGGGTGGGCCCCTCGAGCGCCCTCCGACTCTTCCCTTTCGCCTATATAATCTATCCATCGCGAAAACCCTAGTACCGAGAGCCACGATACGGAAAAAGTTCCAGAGACGCCGCCGCCATTCCCATCTCGGGGGATTCAGGAGATCGCCTCCGGCACCCTGCCGGAGAGGGGAATCATCACCAGAGGGCTCTACATCACCATGCCCGCCTCCGGACTGATGCGTGAGTAGTTCATCCTTGGACTATGGGTCCATAGCAGTAACTAGATGGTTGTCTTCTCCTCTTGTGCTATCATGTTTAGATCTTGTGAGCTGCCTATCATGATCAAGATCATCTATTTGTAATGCTACATGTTGTGTTTGGTGGGATCCGATGAATATGGAATACTATGTCAAGTTGATTATTGATCTATCATATATGTGTTGTTTATGTTCTTGCATGCTCTCCGTTGCTAGTAGAGGCTCTGAAGTTGATACTTGTAACTCCAAGAGGGAGTATTTATGCTCGATAGTGGGTTCATGCCTCCATTGAATCTGGGACAGTGACAGAAAGTTCTAAGGTTGTGGATGTGCTGTTGCCACTAGGGATAAAACATCGATGCTTTGTCTAAGGATATTTGTGTTGATTACATTACGCACCATACTTAATGCAATTGTCTATTGTTTGCAACTTAATAATGGAAGGGGTGCGGATGCTAACCTGAAGGTGGACTTTTTAGGCATAGATGCATGCTGGATGGCGGTCTATGTTCTTTGTCGTAATGCCCTGATTAAATCTCATAGTGATCATCATGATATGTATATGAATCTTTATTTGTCAATTGCCCACCTGTAATTTGTTCACCCAGCATGCTATTTATCTTATTGGAGAGACACCACTAGTGAACTGTGGACCCCGATCCATTCTTTTACATCTGAAATACAATCTACTGCAATCTCTGTTCTTTGTTGTTCTTCGCAAGCAAACATCATTCTCCACACCATACGTTTAATCCTTTGTTTTCAGCAAGCCGGTGAGATTGACAACCTCACTGTTAAGTTGGGGCAAAGTATTTTGATTGTGTTGTGTAGGTTCCACGTTGGCGGAATCACTGGTGTTGCGCCGCACTACACTCCTTCACCAACAACCTTCACGTGGCCTTCATCTCCTACTGGTTCGATAAACCTTGGTTTCTTACTGAGGGAAAACTTACTGCTGTGCTCATCATACCTTTCTCTTGGGGTTCCCAACGGACGTGTGTTGTACCGTCACAAGGAAGCTTCTACACGCTAGCAGCTTGATACGTCTCAAACGTATCTATAATTTCTTATGTTCCATGCTACTTTTATGATAATACTCACATGTTTTATACATACTTTACATCATTATTATGCATTTTCCGGCACTAACCTATTAACAAGATGCCGAAGCGCCAGTTGCTGTTTTCTGCTGTTTTTGGTTTCAGAAATCCTACAAAGGAAATATTCTCGGAATTGGACGAAATCAACGCCCAGGGACTTATTTTTCCACGAAGCTTCCGGAAGACCGAAGGATAACGAAGTGGGGCGACGAGGCGCCGCCACCATAGGGCCGCGCGGCCAGAGGGGGGCCCGCGCCGCCCTATGGTGTGGGCCCTCGCGCCGCCTCCTGACCTACCCTTCCGCCTACTTAAAGCCTTCGTCGCGAAACCCCTGTACCGAGAGCCACGATACGTAAAACCTTCCAGAGACGCCGCCACCGCCAATCCCATCTCGGGGGATTCAGGAGATCGCTCCGGCACCCTGCCGGAGAGGGGAATCATCACCGGAGGGCTCTACATCATCATGCCCGCCTCCGGATTGATGCGTGAGAAGTTCATCCTTGGACTATGGGTCCATAGCAGTAGCTAGATGGTTGTCTTCTCCTCTTGTGCTATCATGTTTGGATCTTGTGAGCTGCCTAACATGATCAAGATCATCTATTTGTAATGCTACATGTTGTGTTTGGCGGGATCCGATGAATATAGAATATTATGTCAAGTTGATTATCAATCTATAATATATGTGTTGTTTATGTTCTTGCATGCTCTCCGTTGCTAGTAGAGGCTCTGGCCAAGTTGATACTTGTAACTCCAAGAGGGAGTATTTATGCTCGATGGTGGGTTCATGCCTCCATTGAATCTGGGACATTGATAGAAAGTTCTAAGGTTGTGGATGTGCTGTTGCTACTAGGGATAAAACATCGATGCTTTGTCTAAGGATATTTGTTTTGATTACATTACACACCATACTTAATGCAATTGTCTGTTGTTTACAACTTAATACTGGAGGGGTGCGGATGCTAACCCGAAGGTGGATTATTTAGGCATAGATGCATGCTGGATAGCGGTCTATGTACTTTATCGTAATGCCCTGATTAAATCTCATAGTAATCATCATGATATGTATTGAATCTTTATTTGTCAATTGCCCACATGTAATTTGTTCACCCAGCATGTTATTTATCTTATTGGAGAGACACCACTAGTGAACTGTGGACCCCGGTCCATTCTTTTACATCTGAATACAATCTACTGCAATCATTGTTCTCTACTGTTCTTTGCAAACAAACATCATCTTCCACACAATACGTTTAATCCTTTGTTTTCCGCAAGCCGGTGAGATTGACAACCTCACTGTTACGTTGGGGCAAAGTATCTTGATTGTGTTGTGCAGGTTCCACGTTGGTGCCGGTTTCACTGGTGTTGCGCCGCACTACATTCCTCCACCAACAACCTTCACGTGCTTCCTTGACTCCTACTGGTTCGATAACCTTGGTTTCTTTCTGAGGGAAAACTTGCTGCTGTCCGCATCACACCTTCCTCTTGGGGTTCCCAACGGACGTGTGCATCACGCGTAATCAAGCTCTTTTTCTGGCGCCGTTGCCGGGGAGATCAAGACACGCTGCAAGGGGAGTCTTCCGCATCCAATCTCTTTACTTTGTTTTTGTCTTGCTTTACTTTATTTTCTGTCTTGTTTGCTTCATATAAAAAACACAAAAAAAATTAGTTGCTTTACTTTCTGTCTTATTTACTAGCTCTAGATCAAAACACAAAAAAATTAGTTACTTGTCTTTACTTTATTCTATTTGCTTAGTTTACTTTATTACTACTAAAATAAGTAATCCTGAAGTTGAAGTTCGTTCTTTTAAGCAACAAGGTGGGGAAAGTTTTAAAGATGCTTGGTACAGAATTAGTAATGCTCATCATAGGTGCATTAAGAAACACTCCACTATTATCCTTCTTAGGAACTTTTATGTTGGTATATCTAGCTGGAATAGGTATGTTCTTGATACTCTTTCGGGAGGTAATTCCCTGCTTTAGAAGCTAGTTGCATCATTGAGAGTCTAGTAGGAACACCACCTGTTAATGAAGTTAAAATTGAAATCTCTCTTGAGGATGTCATGAAAAAGTTGGAGGCCATAGAGAAAAAATTTCCAAGTGTTGAAACTAAATTGGGAATGCTACTTGATAATACTGATAAACTTGATAAATCCCTAGGAAGAATTGATGAAAGAATTGGTGTCCTAGAAACTTGTGTTATCTATGATAATCAAACCAATAGGATTAGTGAACTTGAAAAAGCTATGGGAACCTTGGGTTCAACTTTTTCTTCTCTTAAGTTTAAGGAGAAAGCTTATGTGGGTAAAGAGCAAAAATTCATGTATGTCTCTAAGGTGCCTAAACCAAAGAATTATTATAGGCCTAAAATTGATAAAACCCCTAGCACCACCATAGAAAATTTGGATAATGGAGCATCTAAGGTACCCTCTGCAACAAGTTGTGTTTGTAAGAAAAATTATGATGTTGATGCTTCTTCTCTAGATAATACTTGATTTGCACTTTCTGCGCCTAGCTGAAAGGCGTTAAAGAAAAGCACTTCTTGGGAGATAACCCATGTTTTATTTTATTTACTGTATTGTTGAGTCTTGGAAGTTGTTACTACTGTAGCAACCTCTCCTTATCATGTTTTTGTGCCAAGTAAAGTCTCTATGGTAAAGTTGATGCTAGATTTGGATTGCTGCGCAGAAACAGAATTGCTGTCTGTCACGAATTTGCGTAGAACTCTCTGTAGAAAAATCAAAAAAATCTGCCAATTTACGTGCGTGATCCTCAGATATGTACGCAACTTTCATTAGTTTTGAGTTTTTCCGTTTGAGCAAGTTAAGTGCCTCTGGAAAATTCGTCTTTACGGACTGTTCTGTTTTGACAGATTCTGCCTTTTATTTCGCATTGCCGCTTTTGCTATGTTGAATGGGTTTCTTTGTTCCATTAACTTTCAGTAGCTTTGTGCAATGTCCAGAAGTATTAAGAATGATTATGTCACCTCTGAATATATGAATTTTTGATTATGCACTAACCCTCTAATGAGTTTGCTTTAAGTTTGGTGTGGAGGAAGTTTTCAAGGGTCAAGAGAAGAGGATGATACAATATGATCAAGAAGAGTGAAAAGTCTAAGCTTGGGGATGCCCCGGTGGTTCATCCCTGCATATTTTAAGAAGACTCAAGCATCTAAGCTTGGGGATGCCCAAGGCATCCCCTTCTTCATCGACAACTTATCAGGTCACTTCTAGTGAAATTATATTTTTATTCCATCACATCTTATGTTCTTTACTTGGAGCGTCTTTTTGCTTTTATTTTTGTTTTGAATAAAGTTGGATCCCACCATCCTTATATTGGAGATATTACGCTCCGCTTTTTCATATGGAACACTTGTGTTCTTAGTTGTGCTTTAATGTTCATGGCGAAGGCTGAAATTGCTTCGTTGATTGCTATTTGGTTGGAATCAGAAAATGCTTCATATGGTTTGGAATAACTTGAAACTTGGAAATTGTTTTGAGCTCTCATTAGATCATGTTTAAGCTCTTGCATCATGTAGTTTAATCTATTAGTGGAGAACTACCGTAGAGCTTGTTAAAATTTGGTTTGCATGATTGGTCTCTCTAAGTCTAGATATTTTCTGGTGAAGTGTTTGAACAACAAGGAAGACAGTGTAGAGTCTTATAATGCTTGCAATATGTTCTTGTGTAAGTTTTGCTGTACCTGTTCATACTTGTGTTTGCTTCAAACAACCTTGCTAGCCCAAAGCCTTGTACTGAGAGGAAATGCTTCTCGTGCATCCAAACACCTTGAGCCAAAACCCATGCCATTTGTGTCCACCATATCTACCTACTATGTGGTATTTTTCTGCCATTCCAAAGTAAATTACTTGAGTGCTACCTTTAAAATTTCATTCCTTTATCTTTGCAATATATAGCTCATGGGACAAATAGCTTAAAAACTATTGTAGTGATGAATATGTAGTTATGTGTCTTAGTTCTTATAAGTTGCTTGTTGAGCGGTAACCATGTTTTTGGGGACGCCATCAACTTTTTACCTTTGTTGGATATCATGTGAGATGCTATGCATGTTCGTCTTGTCTGAAGTAAGGGTGATGTCATGATCAAATGGTTTGAGTATGCATATGTTAGAGAAGAGCATTGGGCCGCTAACCAAAGCCATGTATCATGGTGGAAGTTTTCAGTTTGGACATACATCCTCACTCTCTTATGAGAATATTATCTGTTGTTGAATGCTTAAGCATTAAAAGAGGAGTCCATTATCTGTTGTCTATGTTGTCCCGGTATGGATGTCTTAAGTTGAGATCTATTAAAAACGAGAAATCAAATGCAATTGATCTCCTTGGACCTTTGTACAGGCGGCATAGAGGTACCCCTTTGTGACACTTGGTTGAAACATATGTTATGCAATGATAATCCATGTAATCCAAGCTAATTAGGACAAGGTGCGGGCACTATTGGTATTCTATGCATGAGGCTTGCAACTTGTAGGAAGTATTATGCATAGCACATATGAATTATTACTACCGTTGACAAAATTGTTTCTATGTTTTCAAAACAAAAGCTCTAGCACAAAAATAGTAATCCATGCTTCCCTCTGCGAAGGGCCTTTCTTTTACTTTATGTTGAGTCAGTCTACCTACTTCTTTCTATCTTAGAAGCAAACACTTGTGTTAACTGTGTGCATTGATTCTTACATGTTTACTTATTGCACTTGTTATATTACTCTATGTTGACAAATATCCATGAGATATACATGTTACAAGTTGAAAGCAATTGCTGAAACTTAATCATCCTTTGTGTTGCTTCAATGCATTCTACTTTGAATTTATTGCTTTATGAGTTAGCTCTTATGCAAGTCTTTTTGATACTTGTCTTGAAAGTACTATTCATGAAAAGTTTTGCTATATGATTCATTTGTTTAGTCATCATCTTTTGTTAGCAATCTTTTGCTTCAGATCACTCCATCCATCTCATATGCTTTATAATAATGTTGATCAAGATTATGTTGGTAGCATGTCACTTCAGAAATTATTTGTTGTTATCGTTTACCTACTCGAGGGCGAGTAGGAACTAAGCTTGGGGATGCTTGATACGTCTCAAACGTATCTATAATTTCTTATGTTCCATGCTACTTTTATGATAATACTCACATGTTTTATACATACTTTACATCATTATTATGCATTTTCCGGCAATAACCTATTAACAAGATGCCGAAGCGCCAGTTGTTGTTTTCTGTTGTTTTTGGTTTCAGAAATCCTACAAAGGAAATATTCTCGGAATTGGACGAAATCAACGCCCAGGGTCTTATTTTTCCACGAAGCTTCCGGAAGACCGAAGGGATAACGAAGTGGGGCGACGAGGCGCCGCCACCAGGGGCTGCGCGTCGAGGGGGCCCGCGCCGCCTATGGTGTGGGCCCGATACGTCTCCAACGTATCGATAATTTCTTATGTTCCATGCTACTTTATTGATAATACCTACATGTTTTATGCACATTATATGTCATATTTATGCATTTTCTGGAACTAACCTATTAACAAGATGCCGAAGAGCCAGTTGCTGTTTTCTGCTGTTTTTGGTTTCAGAAATCCTAGTAAGGAAATATTCTCGGAATTGGACGAAATCTTCGCCCAGGGTCCTATTTTTGCACGAAGCTTCCAGAAGACCGAAGAGATAACGAAGTGGGGCCACGAGGTGGCCAGACCACAGGGCGGCGCGGCCTGGCCCCTGGCCGCGCGGCCCTGTCATCTGGGGCCCTCGTGTGGCCCCCTGACCTACCCTTCCGCCTACTTAAAGCCTCCGTCGCGAAAACCCCAGTACCGAGAGCCACGATACGAAAAACCTTCCAGAGACGCCGCCGCGAATCCCATCTCGGGGATTCAGGAGATCGCCTCCGACCCTGCCGGAGAGGGGATTCATCTCCCGGAGAACTCTTCATCGCCATGATCGCCTCCGGAGTGATGAGTGAGTAGTTCACCCCTGGACCATGGGTCCATAGCAGTAGCTAGATGGTCGTCTTCTCCTTGTTGTGCTTCATTGTTGGATCTTGTGAGCTGCCTAACATGATCAAGATCATCTATATGTAATTCTATATGTTGTGTTTGTCGGGATCCGATGGATAGAGAATACTATGTTATGGTGATTATCAATCTATTGTTTATGTGTTGTTTATGATCTTGCATGCTCTCCGTTATTAGTAGAGGCTCTGGCCAAGTTTTTGCTCTTAACTCCAAGAGGGAGTATTTATGCTCGATAGTGGGTTCATGCCTTCATTGACACCTGGGATCGTGACAGTAGGTTCTAAGGTTGTGATGTGCTGTTGCCACTAGGGATAAAACATTGATGCTATGTCTAAGGATGTAGTTGTTGATTACATTACGCACCATACTTAATGCAATTGTCTGTTGCTTAGCAACTTAATACTGAATGGGGTTCGGATGATAACCTGAAGGTGGACTTTTTAGGCATAGATGCAGTTGGATGGCGGTCTATGTACTTTGTCGTAATGCCCAATTAAATCTCACTATATTTATCATATCATGTATATGCATTGTTATGCTCTTCTCTATTTGTCAATTGCCCGACTGTAATTTGTTCACCCAACATGCTTTTATCTTATGGGAGAGACACCTCTAGTGAACTGTGGACCCCGGTCCTATTCTTTACATAGCATACAATCTACTTGTTTTACTGTTTTCTTTGCAAACATCTTCCACTCGATACGTTTAATCCTTTGTTACAGCAAGCCGGTGAGATTGACAACCTCACTGTTTCGTTGGGGCAAAGTACTTTGGTTTTGTTGTGCAGGTTCCACGTTGGCGCCGGAATCCCTGGTGTTGCGCCGCATCACATTTCGCGACCATCAACCTTCAACGTGCTTCTTGGCTCCTCCTGGTTCGATTAAACCTTGGTTTCTTTCTGAGGGAAAACTTGCCACTGTGCGCATCATACCTTCCTCTTGGGGTTCCCAACGGACGTGTACATCTACGCGCATCAAGCTCTTTTTCTGGCGCCGTTGCCGGGGAGATCAAGACACGCTGCAAGGGGAGTCTCCACTTCTCAATCTCTTTACTTTGTTTTTGTCTTGCTTTATTTTATTTACTACTTTGTTTGCTGCACTAAATCAAAATACAAAAAAAATTAGTTGCTAGTTTTACTTTATTTATTGTCTTGCTCTCTATATCAAAAACACAAAAAAATTAGTTACTTGCATTTACTTTATCTAGTTTGCTTTATTTACTGTTGCTAAAATGAATACCCCTGAAAATACTAAGTTGTGTGACTTCACAAATGCAAATAATAATGATTTCCTATGCACACCTATTGCTCCACCTGCTACTACAGCAGAATTCTTTGAAATTAAACCTGCTTTACTAAATCTTGTCATGAGAGATCAATTTTCTGGTGTTAGTTCTGATGATGCTGCTGCCCATCTCAATAATTTTGTTGAACTTTGTGAAATGCAAAAGTATAAGGATGTAGATGGTGATATTATTAAATTGAAAGTGTTTCCTTTCTCATTAAGAGGAAGAGCTAAAGATTGGTTGCTATCTTTGCCTAAGAATAGTATTGATTCATGGACTAAATGTAAGGATGCTTTTATTGGTAGATATTATCCTCCCGCTAAAATTATATCTTTGAGAAGTAGCATAATGAATTTTAAGCAATTAGATACTGAACATGTTGCTCAAGCATGGGAGAGAATGAAAACTTTGGTAAAGAATTGCCCAACCCATGGACTGACTACTTGGATGATCATCCAAACCTTCTATGCAGGACTAAATTTTTCTTCGCGGAATTTATTGGATTCAGCTGCTGGAGGTACCTTTATGTCCATCACATTGGGGGCGGCTACAAAACTTCTTGATGATATGATGATAAATTACTCTGAATGGCACACGGAAAGAGCTCCACAAGGTAAGAAGGTAAATTCTGTTGAAGAAACCTCTTCCTTGAGTGATAAGATTGATGTGATTATGTCTATGCTTGTGAATGGTAGATCTAATGTAGATCCAAATAATGTTCCTTTAGCTTCATTGGTTGCTCAAGAAGAAAATGTTGATGTGAATTTCATTAAAAATAATAATTTCAACAACAATGCTTATAGGAACAACTCTGGTAATAACTATAGGCCATATCCTTCTGCTAATGGTAATGGTTATGGTAATTCTTATGGGAATTCTTACAACAATAATAGGAGTGTACCCTCTGGTCTTGAAGCCATGCTTAAAGAATTTATTAGTACACAAACTGCTTTTAACAAATCTGTTGAGGAAAAGCTTGATAAAATTGATACTATTGCTTCTAGAGTTGATAGACTTGCCTCTGATGTTAATCTTTTAAATTTGAAAGTTATGCCTAATAATGATATTGATAATAAGATTACTACTACAGCAAATGCCATCCAAGTTAGAATTAATGAGAATATAAGATTAATGGCTGAATTGCGTGCTAGGTGGGATAGAGAAGAAAATGAAAAACTAGCTAAAGAGAATAATGTAGCTAAAGTTTGGACTATTACCACCACTAGTAATGCTAATTCTTCACATGTTGCTGCACCTCCTACTATCAATGGTAAAATAATTGGTGTTGGCAATGTTTCTACTCCTAGTGCAAAGCGAACAAAACTGCCTGAAATTGCTAAAACTGCTGAAACTGCTTGTGATAAAACTGCTGAAATTTTTTCCAACCTTGGGAACAATGATCCCATTGCTGTAGCTCATAATGATTTAGATTTTGATGATTGCCACATCTCTGAAGTTATAAAGTTCTTACAAAAACTTGCTAAAAGTCCTAATGCTAGTGCTATAAATTTAGCCTTTACAAAACATATTACAAATGCTCTCATAAAAGCTAGAGAAGAGAAACTAAAACTTGAAACTTCTATTCCTAGAAAGTTAGAGGATGGTTGGGAGCCCATCATTAAAATGAAATTCAATGACTTTGAATGTAATGCTTTATGTGATCTTGGTGCAAGTATTTCTGTTATGCCTAAAAAGATTTATGATATGCTTGACTTGCCACCATTGAAGAATTGTTATTTGGATGTTAATCTTGCCGATAATGTTAAAAAGAAACCTTTGGGGAGGATTGATAATGTGCACATTACGGTTAACAATAACCTTGTCCCCGTTGATTTTGTTGTTTTGGATATCGAATGCAATGCATCTTGTCCTATTGTGTTGGGAAGACCTTTTCTTCGAACCGTTGGTGTTGTTATTGATATGAGGGAAGGTAATATTAAATATCAATTTCCTCTCAAGAAAGGTATGGAACACTTCCCTAGAAAGAGAATGAAGTTGCCTTTTGATTCTATTATTAGAACAAGTTATGATGTTGATGCTTCTACTCTCGATGTTACTTGATTTGCACTTTCTGCGCCTAGCTGAAAGGCGTTAAAGAAAAGCGCTTATGGGAGACAACCCATGTTTTTACTACAGCAATTTTTTGTTTTGTTGAGTCTTGGAAGTTGTTTACTACTGTAGCAACCTCTCCTTATCATGTTTTTGTACCAAGTAAAGTTTCTATGTCAAAGTTGATGTTATATTTGGGATCGCTGCGCAGAAACAGCATTGCTGTCTGTCACGAATCTGGGCACAGGCCTCTGTAGAAAATTCTAAAAAATCTGCCAATTTACGAGCGTGATCCTCAGATATGTACGCAACTTTCATTAGTTTTGAGTTTTTCCATTTGAGCAAGTCTGGTGCCAGCTTTAAATTCGTCTTTACGGACTGTTCTGTTTTTGACAGATTCTGCCTTTTATTTCGCATTGCCTCTTTTGCTATTTTGGATTCATTTCTTTGATCCATTAATGTCCAGTAGCTTTATGCAATGTCCAGAAGTGTAAAGAATGATTGTGCCACCTCTGAACATGTGAATTATTAATTGTGCACTAACCCTCTAATGAGTTTGCTTGAAGTTTGGTGTGAAGGAAGTTTTCAAGGGTCAAGAGAGGAGAATGATATACTATGATCAAGAGGAGTGAAAGCTCTAAGCTTGGGGATGCCCCCGTGGTTCACCCCTGCATATTTTAAGAAGACTCAAGCGTCTAAGCTTGGGGATGCCCAAGGCATCCCCTTCTTCATCGACAACATCATCAGGTTCCTCCCCTGAAACTATATTTTTATTCAATCACATCTTGTGTTCTTTACTTGGAGCGTCGGTTTGTTTTTGTTTTTGTTTTTGTTTGAATAAGATGGATCCTAGCATTCACTTTGTGGGAGAGAGACACGCTCCGCTGTTGCATATGGACAAATATGTCCTTAGGCTTTACTCATAATGTTCAAGGCGAAGTTTCTTCTTCGTTAAATTGTTATATGGTTGGAATTGGAAAATGCTACATGTAGTAATTCTAAAATGTCTTGGATAATGTGATACTTGGCAATTGTTGTGCTCATGTTTAAGCTCTTGCATCATATGCTTTGCACCCATTAATGAAGAAATACATAGAGCTTGCTAAAATTTGATTTGCATATTTGGTCTCTCTAAGGTCTAGATAATATCTAGTATTGAGTTTTGAACAACAAGGAAGACGGTGTAGAGTCTTATAATGTTTACAATATGTCTTTTATGTGAGTTTTGCTGCACTTGTTCATCCTTGAGTTTGCTTCAAATAACCTTGCTAGCCTAAACCTTGTATCGAGAGGGAATACTTCTCATGCATCCAAAATCCTTGAGCCAACTACTATGCCATTTGTGTCCACCATACCTACCTACTACATGGTATTTCTCCGCCATTCCAAAGTAAATTGCTTGAGTGCTACCTTTAAAATTTCATCATTCACCTTTGCAATATATAGCTCATGGGACAAAATAGCCTTAAAAACTATCGTAGTATTGAATATGTACTTATGCACTTTATCTTTTATTAAGTTGCTTGTTGTGCGATAACCATGCTTCTGGGGAACGCCATCAACTATTGTTGAATATCATGTGAGTTGCTATGCATGTCCGTCTTGTCTGAAGGATCTATCATTTTAGTGGTTGGAGCATGCAAAATTGTTAGAGAAGAACATTGGGCCGCTAACTAAAGCCATGAATCATGGTTGAAGTTTCAGTTTTGGACATATATCCTCAATCTCATATGAGAATAATAATTGTTGCTACATGCTTATGCATTTAAGAGGAGTCCATTATCTGTTGTCCATGTTGTCCCGGTATGGATGTCTAAGTTGAGAATAATCAAAAGCGAGAAATCCAAAATGCGAGCATTCTCCTTAGACCTTTGTACAGGCGGCATGGAGGTACCCCTTTGTGACACTTGGTTGAAACATGGCATGCAAAGATCCGGTAGTCCAAGCTAAGTAGGACGAGGTGCGGACACTATTAGTATACTATGCATGAGGCTTGCAACTTGTAAGATATAATTTACATAACTCATATGCTTTATTACTACCGTTGACAAAATTGTTTCATGTTTTCAAAATAAAAGCTCTAGCACAAATACAGCAATCGATGCTTTCCTCTTTGAAGGACCTTTCTTTTACTTTTATTGTTGAGTCAGTTTACCTATCTCCCTCCACCTTAAGAAGCAAACACTTGTGTGAACTGTGCATTGATTCCTACATACTTGCATATTGCACTTGTTATACTACTTTATGTTGACAATATCCATGAGATATACATGTTATAAGTTGAAAGCAACCGCTGAAACTTAATCTTCCTTTGTGTTGCTTCAATACCTTTACTTTGATTTATTGCTTTATGAGTTAACTCTTATGCAAGACTTATTGATGCTTGTCTTGAAGTACTATTCATGAAAAGTCTTTGCTATATGATTCACTTGTTTACTCATGTCATTACCTTTGTTTTGATCGCTGCATTCATTACATATGTTTACAAATAGTATGATCAAGATTATGATGGCATGTCACTTCAGAAATTATCTTTGTTATCGTTTTACCTGCTCGGGACGAGCAGAACTAAGCTTGGGGATGCTGATACGTCTCCAACGTATCGATAATTTCTTATGTTCCATGCTACTTTATTGATAATACCTACATGTTTTATGCACATTATATGTCATATTTATGCATTTTCTGGAACTAACCTATTAACAAGATGCCGAAGAGCCAGTTCTTGTTTTGCTGTTTTTGGTTTCAGAAATCCTAGTAAGAAATATTCTCGGAATTGGACGAAATCTTCGCCCAGGGTCCTATTTTTGCACGAAGCTTCCAGAAGACCGAAGAGATAACGAAGTGGGGCCACGAGGTGGCCGGACCACGGGGCGGCGCGGCTGGCCCTGCCGCGCGGCCTGTCATCTGGCCTCGTGTGGCCCCACCTACCCTTCCGCCTACTTAAAGCCTCCGTCGCGAAAACCCCAGTACCGAGAGCCACGATACGGAAAACCTTCCAGAGACGCCGCCGCCGAATCCCATCTCGGGGGATTCGGGAGATCGCCTCCGGCACCCTGCCGGAGAGGGGATTCATCTCCCGGAGGACTCTTCATCGCCATGATCGCCTCCGGAGTGATGAGTGAGTAGTTCACCCCTGGACCATGGGTCCATAGCAGTAGCTAGATGGTCGTCTTCTCCTTGTTGTGCTTCATTGTTGGATCTTGTGAGCTGCCTAACATGATCAAGATCATCTATATGTAATTCTATATGTTGTGTTTGTCGGGATCCGATGGATAGAGAATACTATGTTATGGTGATTATCAATCTATTGTTTATGTGTTGTTTATGATCTTGCATGCTCTCCGTTATTAGTAGAGGCTCTGGCCAAGTTTTTGCTCTTAACTCCAAGAGGGAGTATTTATGCTCGATAGTGGGTTCATGCCTTCATTGACATCTGGGATCGTGACAGTAGGTTCTAAGGTTGTGATGTGCTGTTGCCACTAGGGATAAAACATTGATGCTATGTCTAAGGATGTAGTTGTTGATTACATTACGCACCATACTTAATGCAATTGTCTGTTGCTTTGCAACTTAATACTGAATGGGGTTCGGATGATAACCTGAAGGTGGACTTTTTAGGCATAGATGCAGTTGGATGGCGGTCTATGTACTTTGTCGTAATGCCCAATTAAATCTCACTATATTTATCATATCATGTATATGCATTGTTATGCTCTTCTCTATTTGTCAATTGCCCGACTGTAATTTGTTCACCCAACATGCTTTTATCTTATGGGAGAGACACCTCTAGTGAACTGTGGACCCCGGTCCTATTCTTTACATAGCATACAATCTACTGCAATTTGTTTTACTGTTTTCTTTGCAAACATCTTCCACTCGATACGTTTAATCCTTTGTTACAGCAAGCCGGTGAGATTGACAACCTCACTGTTTCGTTGGGGCAAAGTACTTTGGTTTTGTTGTGCAGATTCCACGTTGGCGCCGGAATCCCTGGTGTTGCGCCGCATCACATTTCGCGACCATCAACCTTCAACGTGCTTCTTGGCTCCTCCTGGTTCGATTAAACCTTGGTTTCTTTCTGAGGGAAAACTTGCCACTGTGCGCATCATACCTTCCTCTTGGGGTTCCCAACGGACGTGTACATCTACGCGCATCAGGCCCCTCGTGCCGCCTCCTGACCTACCCTTCCGCCTACTTAAAGCCTTCGTCGCGAAAACCCCTGTACCGAGAGCCACGATACGGAAAACCTTCTAGAGACGCCGCCGCCGCCAATCCCATCTCGGGGGATTCAGGAGATCGCCTCCGGCACCCTGCCGGAGAGGGGAATCATCACCGGAGGGCTCTACATCATCATGCCCGCCTCCGGATTGATGCGTGAGTAGTTCATCCTTGGACTATGGGTCCATAGCAGTAGCTAGATGGTTGTCTTCTCCTCTTGTGCTATCATGTTTAGATCTTGTGAGCTACCTAACATGATCAAGATCATCTATTTGTAATGCTACATGTTGTGTTTGGCGGGATCCGATGAATATAGAATATTATGTCAAGTTGATTATCAATCTATCATATATGTGTTGTTTATGTTCTTGCATGCTCTCCGTTGCTAGTAGAGGCTCTAGCCAAGTTGATACTTGTAACTCCAAGAGGGAGTATTTATGCTCGATAGTGGGTTCATGCCTCCATTGAATCTGGGACAGTGACAGAAAGTTCTAAGGTTGTGGATGTGCTGTTGCTACTAGGGATAAAACATCGATGCTTTGTCTAAGGATATTTGTGTTGATTACATTACGCACCATACTTAATGCAATTGTCTGTTGTTTACAACTTAATACTGGAGGGGTGCGGATGCTAACCCGAAGGTGGATTATTTAGGCATAGATGCATGTTGGATAGCGGTCTATGTACTTTGTCGTAATGCCCTGATTAAATCTCATAGTAATCATCATGATATGTATTGAATCTTTATTTGTCAATTGCCCACCTGTAATTTGTTCACCCAGCATGTTATTTATCTTATTGGAGAGACACCACTAGTGAACTGTGGACCCCGGTCCATTCTTTTACATCTGAATACAATCTACTGCAATCATTGTTCTCTACTGTTCTTTGCAAACAAACATCATCTTCCACACAATACGTTTAATCCTTTGTTTTCAGCAAGCCGGTGAGATTGACAACCTCACTGTTACGTTGGGGCAAAGTATCTTGATTGTGTTGTGCAGGTTCCACGTTGGCGCCGGTTTCACTGGTGTTGCGCCGCACTACATTCCTCCACCAACAACCTTCACGTGCTTCCTTGACTCCTACTGGTTCGATAACCTTGGTT
The DNA here is from genome assembly GCA_030979885.1 of Lolium multiflorum. NCBI lineage: Eukaryota > Viridiplantae > Streptophyta > Magnoliopsida > Poales > Poaceae > Lolium > Lolium multiflorum. The sequence continues at coordinate 45,903,206 of CM061752.1, read as the reverse complement.
TCTTTCTGAGGGAAACTTGCTGTTGTGCGCATCACACCTTCCTCTTGGGGTTCCCAACGGACGTGTGCATCACGCGTAATCACAGCTACTTTTTCTAGCACCGTTGCCGGGGAGATCAAGACACGCTGCAAGGGGAGTCTCTCACATCCAATCTCTTTACTTTGTTTATTGTCTTGCTTTACTTTATTTTATTTTCTGTCTTGTTTGCTTTATATCAAAAACACACAAAAAATTAGTTACTTGTTTTACTTTATTTTATTCTGTTTGCTTAGTTTATTTTATTACTGTTAAAATGAATACTCCTGAAAATACTAAGTTGTGTGATTTCACTAGCACAAATAATAATGATTTTATATGTACTCCTATTGCTCCACCTGCTACTACAGCAGAATTTTATGAAATTAAACCTGCTTTACTGAATCTTGTTATGAGAGAGCAATTTTCTGGTGTTAGTAATGATGATGCTGCTGCCCATCTTAATAATTTTGTTGAACTTTGTGAAATGCAAAAGTATAAGGATATAGATGGTGATATTATAAAACTAAAATTGTTTCCTTTCTCCTTAAGAGGAAGAGCTAAAGATTGGTTGCTATCTTTGCCTAAAAATAGTATTGATTCATGGACTAAATGTAAAGATGCTTTTATTGGTAAATATTATCCTCCTGCTAAGATTATATCTTTGAGAAGTAGCATTATGAATTTTAAGCAATTAGATAATGAACATGTTGCTCAAGCATGGGAGAGAATGAAATCTTTGGTAAAGAATTGCCCTACCCATGGACTGACTACTTGGATGATCATCCAAACCTTTTATGCAGGATTGAATTTTTCCTCGAGGAACCTATTGGATTCAGCTGCTGGAGGTACTTTTATGTCCATCACTTTGGGTGCTGCAACAAAGCTTCTTGATGATATGATGATCAATTACTCTGAATGGCATACTGAAAGAACTCCTCAAGGTAAGAAGGTAAATTCTGTTGAAGAAACCTCTTCTTTGAGTGATAAGATTGATGTTATTATGTCTATGCTTGTTAATGGTAGATCTCATGTTGATCCTAATAATGTTCCTTTAGCTTCATTGGTTGCTCAAGAAGAGCATGTTGATGTGAACTTCATTAAGAATAATAATTTCAACAACAATGCTTATAGGAATAATTATGGTAACAACAACTATAGGCCATATCCTTCTAATAATGGTAGTGGTTATGGTAATTCCTATGGTAATTCTTACAACAATAATAAGAGTGTACCCTCTGGTCTTGAAGTCATGCTTAAAGAATTTATTAGTACACAAACTGCTTTTAATAAAACTGTTGAAGAAAAGCTTGGTAAAATTGATGTTCTTGCTTCTAAGGTTGATAGTCTTGCTCTTGATGTTGATCTTTTGAAACTGAAAGTTATGCCTGATGAAGTTAAAGATACTAAGTTTGCTAAAACAAATGCTATCCAAGTTCGAATTAATGACAATATTAGAATGATGGCTGAATTGCATGCTAGGTGGGAAAGAGAAGAAAAAGAAAAACTTGCTAAAGAGAATAATGTAGCTAAAGTTTGGACTATTACCACCACTAGTAATGTTGATGCTTCACATGTTGCTAAACCTCCTACTATCAATGGTAAAATAATTGGTGTTGGCAATGTTTCTACTCCTAGTACAAAGCGTGCAAAATTCTTGATGACCCACAAGTATAGGGGGTGTATCGTAGTACTTTCGATAAATAAGAGTGTCGAACCCAACGAGGAGCAGAAGGTGTTGACAAGCAGTTTCGATGAAGGATTCACTGTAAATGCTCACAGACAAGTATTCAGGGGGTTTTGATATTGCAGATAAATAAAGTACAAGTAAATAAAATGCGAGAGAAATAATTGCAGCGAGTGGCCCAATCCTTTTTAGCACAAAGGACAAGCCGGTTTGTTTACTTATAATGACCAAACGTTCTTGAGGACACACGGGGATTTTAGTCTAGTACTTTCGCTTCATGTGGCTTAATAATCTTCATTGTTTTGATAAGTGTTGTGTGGGTGAACCTATGCTAATGCACCGCCCTTCCTAGGACTAATACATACTTGTGATTATACCCCTTGCAAGCATCCGCAACTACAAGAAAGTAATTAAGATAAATCTAACCACAGCCTTAAACTCTGAGATCCTGCGATCCCTCCTGCATCGATATACTAACGGGGGCTTAGGTTTCTGTCACTCCGGCAACCCCGCAATTAGCAACCGAATACAAGATGCACTCCCCTAGGCCCATAAATGGTGAAGTGTCGTGTAGTCGACGTTCACACGACACCACTAGAAGAATGACACCACAACTTAAATATCATAACATTGAATATTACTCAACCATAATTCACTACTAGCATTTAGACTTCACCCATGTCCTCAAGAACTAAACGAACTACTCACGAGACATCATATGGAATACAATCAGAGGTGATATGATGATGAATAACAATCTGAACATAAACCTTGGTTCAATGGTTTCACTCAATAGCATCTATAACAAGTAGAGAATAATGCCGGGAGAGTTTCCCCTATCATACAATCAAGATTTAACCCGAATTGTTACAGCGGTGACGAGGTGCAGCGGTGGTGATGGCGGTGTAGATGGTGGAGATGATGATGATGATGATGATGGAGATGATGTCCCGCTCGATGACGATGGCGATGGCGTCGATTTCCCCCTCCGGGAGGGAATTTCCCCGGCGGATTCCTGCCCGCCGGAGAGCTCTTTTCTCTCTGGTGTTCTCCGCCCCGCAGAGGCGGCTGTAACCCTTCGTGAGGTCCTCTCTGTGGCTTAGGTTTTCGGGACGAAGGAGTACGCGAAGAAAAGGAGGCGAAAGGGGCTGTGGGGCCCCCAGACCACATGGTGGCGCGGCCAGGCCATGGGCCGCGCCGCCCTATGGTCTGGGCCCACCTTGGCTCCTCTCTTCTTCCCCTTCTGGCTCCCTCCGTCATCTGGAAAAATAGGAATTTACGTGAAATTTCCTTCCACAGTTGATCTTCCGAAATATTGCGTTCTGACGGTGCTTTTTCCAGCAGAATCCTGGCTCCGGTGTTTGATCCTCCAATAATGATGAAACATGCAAAATAGGTGAAATAACATAAGTATTGTGTCCCAATATGAAATATATCAATGAATAACAGCAAATTATGATACAAAATAGTGATGCAAATTGGACGTATCAACTCCCCCCAAGCTTAGACCTCGCTTGTCCCCAAGCGAAACTGAGCTCGATAAACAAGACCACATGTTTATGGAGTGAAGAGTCGATAAATAAAATACGGACAAGAAGCATCATATTCATTTACACAAGACATTCTAGTAAACAACTTCCTCATATAACTCATCTTGAAATAGGTAAAGAGAAATCACAAGTAAAGGTGCATAAGAAATCATAGTTGGTGATGGCAAACTTTGTTCTTGGTCAGAGAACTACTAACGGATTGTACTTCTAAGCAAAGCTTTCATATTAGATTTTATAGCTGAGCTTTCATATTCAAGCATAACAATCTCCTCATAATCATTGATAACTTCAAAGTCATATTCATTCAGATAAAATTGGTACTAAACAAGAAAGTATAAAAGACATGATCAACTGAATCATAGCATAAATGATTGGTTCACAACAACTCAATTGCTTGCTTGAGATAGAGAGAAATAGGTTTACTGACTCAACATAAAAGTAAAAGATAGGCCCTTCGCAGAGGGAAGCAGGGATTAAATCATGTGCTAGAGCTTTTCAAGTTTTGAAATCATATAAAGAGCATAAAAGTAAGATTTTGAGCGGTGTTTGTTGTTGTCAACGAATGGTAGCGGGCACTCTAACCCCCTTGCCAAACGAACCTTCCAAGAGCGGCTCCCATGAGGGACGGCATCTCTACCAGCAAGGTAGATCATCCCCCTTCTCTTTTGTTTACACATGTATTTTAGTTTTATTAAGGATGACACTCCCCCCAACCTTGGCTTTCTCAATCCATGGCTAACCGAATCCTCGGGTGCCTTCCAACATTCACATACCATGGAGGAGTGTCTATTGCAAAATTAAGTTGCTTACTGATAAATCAGAGCAAAACATGTGAAGAGAATTATTAATGAAAGTTATTAATTGGGGCTGGGAACCCCGTTGCCAGCTCTTATTGCAAAATTATTGGATAAGCGGATGTGCCACTAGTCCATTGGTGAAAGTCCGCCCAACAAGATTGAAAGATAAAACACCACATACTTCCTCATGAGCTATAAAACATTGACACAAATAAGGAGTAGTAGTTTGAATAATTTAAAGGTAGCACATGAAGTATTTACTTGGAATGGCAGAAAATACCATGTAGTAGGTAGATATGGTGGACACAAATGGCATAGGTTTGGTCTAAGGTTATGGATGTATGAGAAGCATTCCCTCTCGATACAGGTCTTTGGCTAGCAAGGTTTGATAGCAAGCATAAAGGTTGAGGGAAACAAACAAATATACATATGATAGAAACAATCATGCATCTTTCTCATAAGCACAAGCAATTTTAACTTTAGAATACTAAGCATAGAGATAATAGAGTAGTATATCTAAGTGTATTTCTCTCTTCTATTAAACATCAAGATGTTGTTGCTATTGACCAATGCTAAGTTTGCCAAAACCAAATAGATTTACTTGATGCTCCCAAAGTGATATCAATACTAATGTCAAGAGTAATCATATAATGGAGATTGCAAACTAAAATAAGGTGTGCAAAAAGTAAATGATAAGACTTCTCATTAATATTCCATAACGATAACTCACACCAACGGATACATAGATAACTAACTAAGAGAGATACTTCCACATTGCATACTATTCCATATGATAACTTCCCTACTCATGATATGACACTACTTGATAGTAAAAGATAAAGGTAATGATGATGTGATACCGCGGCACTCCCCCAAGCTTGGAACAAACCAAGGGGATGCCAATACCGATGATGAATTACTCCTTCGGTGATGATGGTGAATCTTTGTCGTCATCAGACTTCCATGGAAGAGGCCCTCCATCAACAAAAGACATCTTGGTCTCCGGAAACCTGAAACTAGCAGCATGACTTATGCGCTTAAACCTGTTTTCATACTCACAGTTTTGATTATGAACATCATAGAGTTGAGCTTGGAGTTTGTTGGTGGTGTCGTGAAGTGAGAAGATATCGTCCCACAGCTTTGCAGTCTCCTTCTTGTGCCCATCAATGAGTTCAGACACAATCTTGTGAAAGATATCCACTTCACGCTCAGCCATCTTCTTGTAGTTGAAAACCTCTTGTTCCAGTTTCTCCATCCTGTCTTCCAAACTCCCTTCTCCCTTAGGACCCTGGACATCTTTGATCTGCAACTCTCCATCCACGAGCTGCAACTCTTTGGGGTGCATCTTCAGCTCGTTCATGTACGGGTTGACGACGTCCTCAAAGAAGCTGTCCTTCTGAGTTCCCGACGAGGACATGGTGGATCTAGATCCGAAGCAGATCCTGGCAGAAAACAGCTCGAAACAAAACACGACGAGAAAACGATATTACGGACCTCCAGGGGTCCGGGGGATTATATAGCAAATATTTTTACGACAAAAGGAAAGTACCAGATCGAACCAGAGTCGGAAAGGGGCAACGAGGCGGCCAGACCATAGGTCGGCGCGGGCCCAGGTCAGGCCGCGCCGGCCTATGGTGGCACGCCCTCGTGCGTCCTTTCCACTCCGTTTCGAACTCGTAATTTTTCATATTTCCTAAAAACAGCAGAAATAATGTTCGGAAAGGTAAACGCGGACTTTTTATTACCTGTACTGTTACCTATTCAAAGTCGAGTTCTGGCGGACTGTCAATTTGTCCTTTGATGAAAGGCCTCCGGTGTTTCCACTTGAATAATATCAACATCAACATTATAAGAATCACCCGAGATATAATGCTTGAGTCTTTGTCCATTCACCACTTGTGTGGCATTGCCTTGGAGAGAGCTAATTTTAATTGCTCCTGAACGATACACCTCCTCAACAACATATGGTCCTTCCCATTTCGAGAGTAATTTCCCTGCAAAGAATCTGAGACGAGACCGATACAATAGAACTTTATCTCCAACATTAAATTCTCTTTTAATGATCCTTCTATCATGCCACTTCTTAACTTTTTCTTTAAAGAGTTTAGCATTTTCATAAGCTTCACTTCTCCATTCATCTAGAGAACTTAATTGCAACAACCTCTTATTACCGGCTAATTTAGGATCTTTATTTAGTTCTCTAACAGCCCAATAAGCTTTGTGCTCTAGTTCTAAAGGTAAATGACAAGCTTTTCCATAAACCATTTTATAAGGTGACATTCCCATAGGATTTTTATAAGCAGTTCTATAAGCCCATAGTGCTTCTTTCAATTTGCTAGCCCAATTCTTCCTAGATTTATTAACAGTCTTTCCCAAGATAGCTTTAATCTCTCTATTTGATAATTCTACTTGACCACTAGTTTGAGGGTGATAAGCGGAAGCAATTCTATGATTAATACCATACTTAGCAAGAGTTTTTCTAAAACCTCCATGAATAAAATGAGAACCTCCATCAGTCATAATATATCTAGGTATTCCAAATCTAGGAAATATAATATCTACAAGCATTTTTATAGAGGTCTCACCATCAGCACTCTTTGTAGGTATAGCTTCTACCCATTTAGTAACATAATCAACAGCGACAAGTATATGAGTGTTACCATCTGAAGAAGGGAAAGGACCCATGAAGTCGAATCCCCAACAATCGAATGGTTCAATAACAAGAGTATAATTCATAGGCATTTCATTGCGTCTAGAGATATTACCAACTCTTTGACATTCATCACAAGATAAAATAAATTTCCTTGCATCTTTGAAGAGTGTTGGCCAATAAAAACCTGATTGTAGAACCTTTTGCGCGGTTCTATCTCCAGCGTGATGTCCTCCATAAACACTACCATGACATTTATTCAATATCTCCTGTTGTTCATATTCAGGAACACATCTTCGCATAATACCATCCACTCCTTCTTTATATAAGTGTGGGTCATCCCAAAAATAATGCCTCAAGTCATAAAAGAATTTCCTCCTTTGCTGAGCTGAAAAGGTTGGAGGCAAATACTTCGAAACAATAAAGTTAGCATAATCTGCATACCAAGGGCTCTCTCGCGAGCTCACCTTTATTACAGCCAATTGTTCATTTGGAAAACTATCATTAACAGGAACAGGATCATAAGCAATATTTTCCAATCTAGACAAATTATCAGCAACAGGATTATCAGCACCTTTCCTATCTATAATATGTAAATCAAATTCTTGCAACAGAAGTACCCATCTAATAAGCCTTGGCTTAGCATCTTTCTTTGTCATAAGGTATCTAATTGCAGCATGATCAGTATGAATTGTAACTTTCGAATCAACAATATAGGGTCTAAACTTGTCACAAGCAAAGACTACAGCTAACAATTCCTTTTCAGTTGTAGCATAATTTCTTTGAGCAGCATCAAGAGTCTTACTAGCATAATGAATAACATTTAATTTTTTATCTACCCGCTGTCCAAGAACAGCGCCTACAGCAAAATCACTAGCATCACACATAATTTCAAAAGGCAAATTCCAATCAGGAGGTTCAACTACAGGAGCAGTTGTTAAGGCTTTCTTTAGAGTTTCAAAAGCTTCCTTACAATCATCATCAAAAACAAAAGGTACATCTTTTTGAAGAAGATTAGTAAGAGGCTTTGAAATTTTAGAGAAATCTTTAATAAATCTCCTATAAAACCCAGCATGACCAAGAACACTACGAATACCTTTAACATCCCTCGGATAGGGCATCTTCTCAATTGCTTCAACTTTAGCTCTATCAACTTCAATACCTCTCTCGGAAATTTTATGTCCCAATACAATTCCTTCATTAACCATAAAGTGGCATTTCTCCCAATTAAGAACAAGGTTAGTTTCTTCACATCTCTGCAAAACTTTATCGAGGTTTCGCAAGCAATTATCAAAAGAATTCCCATAGACAGAAAAATCATCCATGAACACCTCTACAATACTTTCGCAAAAACCATGAAAAATAGCAGACATGCATCTTTGAAAAGTAGCAGGAGCATTACATAAACCAAAAGGCATACGCCTATAAGCATAAGTTCCATAAGGACAAGTAAACGTGGTTTTCTCTTGATCTTTAGCTTTAACAGCAATTTGTGAAAACCCAGAATAACCATCAAGAAAGCAGAAATGAGTATTTTTAGATAACCTTTCTAGCATTTGATCAATAAAGGGTAAAGGGTAATGATCTTTCTTAGTAACTTTATTAACTTTTCGAAAATCAATGCACATTCTATACCCTACAACTATTCTTTGAGGAATAAGCTCATCATTATCATTAGGCACAACAGTCATTCCTCCTTTCTTAGGAACACAATGCACAGGACTAACCCATCTACTATCAGCAATAGGATATATAATACCAGCTTCAAGAAGTTTTAATACCTCGTTCCTTACCACCTCTTTCATCTTCGGAATTAGACGACGTTGATGTTCAACAACAGGCTTTGCATCTTCTTCCATATTAATAGCATGTTGGCAAATAGAAGGAGAAATCCCTTTCAAATCATCAAGAGTATAGCCAATAGCTCCTCGGTGTTTCTTCAATATTTCCAATAACCTTTCTTCCTCAATCTCTGAAAGCTTAGAACTAATAATAACAGGATATATTTTCTTATCATCAATATGAGCATATTTAAGATTATCAGGTAAAGGCTTTAAATCAAAAACAGGATCTTCCTTTGGTGGCGGTGTTGTACCCAAATCTTCCACCGGTAAATCATGCTTGAGAATAGGTTGGCGAAGAAAAATTTCCTCAAGCTCATCTCTTTCTTTCCTAAAAGCTTCACTTTCGCTATTCTCCAAATGTTGCTGCAAAGGATTATTAGGAACAAGAACAATAGATGCACACTGCTCCATTTTAAAATCATTACTAGGCAAGTCAACTTTATAAGGAGTTTTGGTAAATTTAGAAAAGTTAAATTCATAAGGTTCACCAGCAAATCTAGTCAAAATTTTCTCTTTCTTACAATCTATAATAGCTCCACAAGTATTTAGAAAAGGTCTACCAAAAATGATAGGACAATGATCACTAGCAGCAGAACCAAGTACCAAAAAGTCAGCAGGATATTTAATCTTACCACATAGAACTTCCACATCTCGAACAATACCAATTGGAGAAATAGTTTCTCTATTAGCCAGATGAATAACCACATCAATATCTTCAAGTTCACAAGAACCAATTTCGTGCATAATCTCCGTGTAAAGCTCATAAGGAATAGCACTAACACTTGCACCAATATCACATAAACCATAATAGCAATGATCACCAATTCTAACAGATAGCATAGGAACACTAACTTGTTTGGGTTTATTAGGATGTGAAACAATATTAGAAGCATCTTCACAGAAAATAATATGACCATCCTCCACATTTTCAGTCACAAGATCTTTAACTATTGCAACAGCAGGTTCAATTTTAATTTGTTCTTCAGGTTCTTTAGGTTTCTTTTCACTTTTATTAACCGCACTAGATATAACAGAGTACTCCTTCATTTTAGCAGGGAAAGGAGTTTTTTCAATATAAGCTTCAGGAATAACATTATCAACAGTTTCAATCACTACACATTTGTTTACAGATGAATCAACTTTATCTTTATACGGTTCATGATACTTATCAAAATTCTTCTTAGGCAGTTCATAATGAGAGGCAAAAGCTTTATAAAGATTTGCAACAACTTGGGAATCAAGACCATATATAGCACTCATATTACGAAATTTATCAGTATCCATAAAAGCTTCAATGCATTTATAATCATAAATTATACCTGATTCTCTATCTTTGTCGTTCTCCCATCCTTCAGTATTTTCTTGGATCCGATCAAGAAGGTCCCTTTTAAACTCTTCTTTGTTGCGTGTAAATGATCCAGAACAAGAAGTATCCAGCAAGGTCTTGTCTTGAAAAGAAAGTCTTGCATAGAAATTATCAATAATAACATTACCAGGAAGCTCATGAATGGGGCATTTGAGCATTAAAGACTTCAATCTCCCCCAAGCTTGGGCAATACTTTCTCCATCATGAGGCCAGAAATTATATATGCGGTTCCGATCCTTGTGAATTTCACTTGGAGGATAAAATTTGGAATAAAATAAAGGCACAATGTCCTCCCAATCAATAGAATCACCATTCTTCAGCAATTTATACCAGTGCGCCGCTTTACCAGACAGCGATATAGTGAATAGTTTCTTCCTAACTTCATTCATAGAAATACCTGCACATTTGAATAACCCGCATAATTCATGCAAAAACAATAAATGATCACCAGGATGGACAGTTCCATCCCCTTCATAGCGGTTATCCATAACACGTTCAATAATTTTCATAGGTATTTTATATGGTACTACTTCCTCACCTGGCGCTTCATCCACTACCGTTGCAGTAGTAGTAGATTTCCCAAATAGAAATTGAAGAGAAGATCTCTCCATAATGATTTATAGCAGCAGGCAGAAATAAAATCAGCACAAACAGTAAAAGTTTTCCTTACCAATTCCGCTTACCAATAGCGCTTCACTCCCCGGCAACGGCGCCAGAAAATAGTCTTGATGACCCACAAGTATAGGGGGTGTATCGTAGTACTTTCGATAAATAAGAGTGTCGAACCCAACGAGGAGCGAAGGTGTTGACAAGCAGTTTCGATGAAGGATTCACTGTAAATGCTCACAGACAAGTATTCAGGGGGTTTTGATATTGCAGATAAATAAAGTACAAGTAAATAAAATGCGAGAGAAATAATTGCAGCGAGTGGCCCAATCCTTTTTAGCACAAAGGACAAGCCGGTTTGTTTACTTATAATGACCAAACGTTCTTGAGGACACACGGGATTTTAGTCTAGTACTTTCGCTTCATGTGGCTTAATAATCTTCATTGTTTTGATAAGTGTTGTGTGGGTGAACCTATGCTAATGCACCGCCCTTCCTAGGACTAATACATACTTGTGATTATACCCCTTGCAAGCATCCGCAACTACAAGAAAGTAATTAAGATAAATCTAACCACAGCCTTAAACTCTGAGATCCTGCGATCCCTCCTGCATCGATATACTAACGGGGGCTTAGGTTTCTGTCACTCCGGCAACCCCGCAATTAGCAACCGAATACAAGATGCACTCCCCTAGGCCCATAAATGGTGAAGTGTCGTGTAGTCGACGTTCACACGACACCACTAGAAGAATGACACCACAACTTAAATATCATAACATTGAATATTACTCAACCATAATTCACTACTAGCATTTAGACTTCACCCATGTCCTCAAGAACTAAACGAACTACTCACGAGACATCATATGGAATACAATCAGAGGTGATATGATGATGAATAACAATCTGAACATAAACCTTGGTTCAATGGTTTCACTCAATAGCATCTATAACAAGTAGAGAATAATGCCGGGAGAGTTTCCCCTATCATACAATCAAGATTTAACCCGAATTGTTACAGCGGTGACGAGGTGCAGCGGTGGTGATGGCGGTGTAGATGGTGGAGATGATGATGATGATGGAGATGATGTCCCGCTCGATGATGATGGCGATGGCGTCGATTTCCCCCTCCGGGAGGGAATTTCCCCGGCGGATTCCTGCCCGTCGGAGAGCTCTTTTCTCTCTGGTGTTCTCCGCCCCGCAGAGGCGGCTGTAACCCTTCGTGAGGTCCTCTCTGTGGCTTAGGTTTTCGGGACGAAGGAGTACGCGAAGAAAAGGAGGCGAAAGGGGTTGTGGGGCCCCCAGACCACATGGTGGCGTGGCCAGGCCATGGGCCGCGCCACCCTATGGTCTGGGCCCACCTCCCTCCTCTGCTCCCCTTCGGCTCCCTCCGTCATCTGGAAAAATAGGAATTTACATGAAATTTCCTTCCACAGTTGATCTTCCGAAATATTGCGTTCTGACGGTGCTTTTTCCAGCAGAATCCTGGCTCCGGTGTTTGATCCTCCAATAATGATGAAACATGCAAAATAGGTGAAATAACATAAGTATTGTGTCCCAATATGAAATATATCAATGAATAACAGCAAATTATGATACAAAATAGTGATGCAAATTGGACGTATCAACTGCTGAAACTGTTTGTGATAATAGTGCTGAAATTTTTCAGAATGCTGTAGATCATAATGGTTTAGATTTTGATAGTTGTCATATTTCTGAAGTTATTAAGTTCTTACAAAAACTTGCTAGAAGTCCTAATGCTAGTGCTATAAATTTAGCCTTTACAAAACATATTACAAATGCTCTCATTAAAGCTAGAGAAGAGAAATTAAAACTTGAAGCTTCTATTCCTAGGAAGTTGGAAGATGGTTGGGAGCCCATCATTAAGATGAAAGTCAATGACTTTGATTGTAATGCTTTATGTGATCTTGGTGCAAGTATTTCTGTTATGCCTAAGAAAATTTATGATATGCTTGACTTGCCACCATTGAGAAATTGTTATTTGGATGTTAATCTTGCTGATCATTCTATAAAGAAACCTTTGGGGAGGATTGATAATGTTCACATTACGGTTAACAATAACCTTGTCCCCGTTGATTTTGTTGTCTTGGATATTGAATGCAATGCATCTTGTCCTATTGTCTTGGGAAGACCCTTTCTTCGAACTGTTGGTGCTATTATTGATATGAAAGAAGGAAATATTAAGTATCAATTCCCTCTCAAGAAAGGTATGGAACACTTCCCTAGAAAGAGAATGAAGTTGCCTTTTGATTCTATTATTAGAACAAATTATGATGTTGATGCTTCTTCTCTTGATAATACTTGATTTGCACTTTCTGCGCCTAGCTGAAAGGCGTTAAAGAAAAGCACTAGACCCATGTTATTTTTACTACTGTTTTGTTGAGTCTTGGAAGTTGTTACTACTGTAGCAACCTCTCCTTATCATGTTATTGTGCCAAGTAAAGTCTCTGATAGAAGGTTGATACTAGATTTGGATTTCTGCGCAGAAACAGATTTGCTGTCTGTCACGAATTCGCGTCCTTCTCTCTGTAAAAGAATCAAAAAAATCAGCGAAAATTCATGCATGATCCTCAGATATGTACGCAACTTTCATTAGTTTTGAGTTTTTCCATATGAGCAAGTTAAGTGCCTCAGAAAAATTCGTCTTTACGGACTGTTCTGTTTTGACAGATTCTGCCTTTTTATTTCGCATTGCCTCTTTTACTGTGTTGAGTGGATTTCTTTGTTCCATTAACTTCCAGTAGCCTTGGGTAATGTCCAGAAGTGTTAAGAATGATTGTGTCCTCTCTGAACATGTGAATTTTTATTATGCACTAACCCTCTAATGAGTTTGCTTTAAGTTTGGTGTGGAGGAAGTTTTCAAGGGTCAAGAGAAGAGGATGATATAATATGATCAAGAAGAGTGAAAAGTCTAAGCTTGGGGATGCCCCCGTGGTTCATCCCTGCATATTTCAAGAAGACTCAAGCATCTAAGCTTGGGGATGCCCAAGGCATCCCCTTCTTCATCGACAACTTATCAGGTCACTTCTAGTGAAACTATATTTTTATTCCGCCACATCCTATGTTCTTTACTTGGAGCGTCTTTTTGTTTTTGTTTTTGTTTTGGTTTGAATAAATTCGGATCCCAACAATCCTTGTATTGGAGATAGACACGCTCCGCTTTTTCATATTGAACACTTGTGTTCTTAGTTTTGCTTTAATGTTCATGGCGAAGGCTGAAAACTGCTTCGTTGATTGCTATTTGGTTGGAATCAGAAAATGCTTCATATGGTCTTGAATAATTTGATACTTGGCAATTGTTTTGAGCTCTCATAGATCATGTTTAAGCTCTTGCATCATGTAGTTTAAATCTATTAGTGGAGAACTACCATAGAGCTTGTTGAAATTTGGTTTGCATGATTGATCTCTCTAAGGTCTAGATATTTTCTGGTAAAAGTGTTTGAACAACAAGGAAGACAGTGTAGAGTTTTATAATGCTTGCAATATGTTCTTGTGTAAGTTTTGCTGTACCGGTTCATACTTGTGTTTGCTTCAAACAACCTTGCTAGCCAAAGCCTTGTACTGAGAGGAAATGCTTCTCGTGCATCCAAACACCTTGAGCCAAAATCCATGCCATTTGTGTCCACCATACCTACCTATATGTGGTATTTTTCTGCCATTCCAAAGTAAATTGCTTGCGTGCTACCTTTAAAATTTCATTCCTTTGTCTTTACAATACATAGCTCATGGGAAAATAGCTTAAAAACTATTGTGGTGATGAATATGTAGCTATGTATCTTAGTTCTTATAAGTTGCTTGTTGAGCGGTAACCATGTTTTTGGGGACGCCATCAACTTTTTACACCTTTGTTGAATATCATGTGAGTTGCTATGCATGTTCGTCTTGTCTGAAGTAAGGGTGATTTATCATGATTAAATGGTTTGAGTATGCATATTGTTAGAGAAGAACATTGGGCCGCCAACCAAAGCCATGTATCATGGTGGAAGTTTTTAGTTTGGACATTAATCCTCAATCTCTTATGAGAATATTATCTGTTGTTGAATGCTTAAGCATTAAAGAGGAGTCCATTATCTGTTTTCTATGTTGTCCCGGTATGGATGTCCTCAAGTTGAGATCTATCAAAATCGAGAAATCAAATGCGATTTATCTCCTTGGACCTTTGTACAGGTGGCATAGAGGTACCCCTTTGTGACACTTGGTTGAAACATATGTAATGCAATGATAATCCATGGAAATCCGAGCTAATTAGGACAAGGTGCGAACACTATTGGTATTCGATGCATGAGGCTTGCAACTTGTAGGAAGTTTTATGCATAACACATATGAATTATTACTACCGTTGACAAAATTGTTTCTATGTTTTCAAAATAAAAAGCTCTAGCACATGAGTAATCCATGCTTCCCTCTGCGAAGGGCCTTTCTTTTACTTTATGTTGAGTCAGTTTACCTACTTCTTTCTATCCTAGAAGCAAACACTTGTGTCAACTGTGTGCATTGATTCTTACATGTTTACTTATTGCACTTGTTATATTACTTTATGTTGACAATTATCCATGAGATATACATGTTACAAGTTGAAAGCAATTGCTGAAACTTAATCATCCTATGTGTTGCTTCGAAACCTCTTACTTTGAATCTATTGCTTTATGAGTTAGCTCTTATGCAAGTCTTTTTGATACTTGTCTTGAAAGTACTATTCATGAAAAGTTTTTGCTATATGATTCAGTTGTTTAGTCATTATCTTTTTGTTAGCAATCTATTGCTTCGAATCACTTCATTCATCTCATATGCTTTACAATAATGTTGATCAAGATTATGATGGTAGCATGTCACTTCAGAAATTATTGTTTTTATCGTTTACCTACTCGAGGGCGAGTAGGAACTAAGCTTGGGGATGCTTGATACGTCTCCAACGTATCTATAATTTCTTATGTTCCATGCTAGTTTTATGACAATACCTACATGTTTTGTTCACACTTTATGATGTTTTGATGCATTTTCCGGCACTAACCTATTAACAAGATGCCGAAGCGCCGGTTCCTGTTTTCTGCTGTTTTTGGTTTCAGAAATCCTACACAGAAATATTCTCGGAATTGGACGAAACAAAAGCCCACGGTCTTATTTTCCGCGGAAGGTTCCAGAGCACCGAAGGAGAGACGGAGAGGGGCCAAGGGGGCCCCACCCCACAAGGCGGCGCGGCCAAGGGGCAGGGCGCGCCCCTATGGGGTGGGCCCCTCGAGCGCCCTCCGACTCTGCCCTTTCGCCAATATAATCTCTTCGTCGCGAAAACCCTAGTACCGAGAGCCACGATACGAGAAAAGTTCCAGAGCCGCCGCCGCCAATCCCATCTCGGGGGATTCAGGAGATCGCCTCCGGCACCCTGCCGGAGGGGGGAATCATCACCGGAGGGCTCTACATCACCATGCCCGCCTCCGGACTGATGCGTGAGTAGTTCATCCTTGGACTATGGGTCCATAGCAGTAGCTAGATGGTTGTCTTCTCCTCTTGTGCTATCATGTTTAGATCTTGTGAGCTGCCTAACATGATCAAGATCATCTATTTGTAATGCTACATGTTGTGTTTGGTTGGATCCGATGAATATGGAATACTATGTCAAGTTGATTATTGATCTATCATATATGTGTTGTTTATGTTCTTGCATGCTCTCCGTTGCTAGTAGAGGCTCTGGCCAAGTTGATACTTGTAACTCCAAGAGGGAGTATTTATGCTCGATAGTGGGTTCATGCCTCCATTGAATCTGGGACAGTGACAGAAAGTTCTAAGGTTGTGGATGTGCTGTTGCCACTAGGGATAAAACATCGATGCTTTGTCTAAGGATATTTGTGTTGATTACATTACGCACCATACTTAATGCAATTGTCTGTTGTTTGCAACTTAATACTGGAAGGGGTGCGGATGCTAACCTGAAGGTGGACTTTTTAGGCATAGATGCATGCTGGATGGCGGTCTATGTTCTTTGTCGTAATGCCCTGATTAAATCTCATAGTGATCATCATGATATGTATATGAATCTTTATTTGTCAATTGCCCACCTGTAATTTGTTCACCCAGCATGCTATTTATCTTATTGGAGAGACACCACTAGTGAACTGTGGACCCCGGTCCATTCTTTTACATCTAAAATACAATCTACTGCAATCTCTGTTCTTTGTTGTTCTTCGCAAGCAAACATTATTCTCCACACCATACGTTTAATCCTTTGTTTTCAGCAAGCCGGTGAGATTGACAACCTCACTGTTTAGTTGGGGCAAAATATTTTGATCGTGTTGTGCAGGTTCCACGTTGGCGCCGGAATCACTGGTGTTGCGCACTACACTCCTCCACCAACAACCTTCCCGTGGCCTTCATCTCCTACTGGTTCGATAAACCTTGGTTTCTTACTGAGGGAAAACTTACTGCTGTGCTCATCATACCTTTCTCTTGGGGTTCCCAACGGACGTGTGATGTACCGTCACAAGGAAGCTTCTACACGCTAGCAGTGTCTTGCTCTAGTAGAGCTTGCATTAGTAGAGCTTGCATTAGGGTAGCTTGCCTTGATTGGTACAATGATCAAAGTTTTCCTCCTCTTCTTCGTAGAAGACCTCCTCCTCCTCGTATCCTTCGGTACTAGCATCTAAAATACAATACGAGATGCACAATCACCAAACAATACCTAGGTACTAGACTTAACACTCAAATGGCTCACACAAGATGATCTATTATCATCACAAGAATTAATACTAGGGTTTCCATTTATTTCCTTTGAAAATTAATTTCCTCTCATTGAAAATTACTAAGATTTAATATCCTCAAATAATAAAATATGGGCTCATGGTGACCAAAGTCACCACTTCATATTTATTTATTTGGGAAAATGATTTAAATGAGATACTACATCTCATATAATTTAAATAGTACTTTGGAAAAGATTTATTATTCTCAAGTAATAACATATGAGGTTATGAAGACTCATGTCATCACCTCACATTGAATTACTTAGAAAAATGATTTAAATGAGATGCTACATCCCACAGAATTTAAATACTATTTTTGAAATAGTTTAAATGAGCTAGAAATGACTACATAGCCATTATTTGAATCTAGCCCATGATCATATGAAACAACCATGTCATATTTTTACATATTCAGATAGACAATATGAAATGTGATTTTTGAGAGTTGGAATCAACTCAAAATAATTCATGGTTGATTTTATAAAAATGTTTGAAATCTGAAAACCTCCTGCTTTGTTATTTTTATTGCAAGTGATCTATAATGAATCAAGAGTTGAGACCAGTGGGGTTGGCTAGATATTTTATAAGCTTTCTAGAAATATTAAATTCATCAAATTTGGATCAGTGGATTTTTTCCTATTTAATTTTGAAGTGGGCAGCAATATTCAAATTTGGGTTAAATCGAATTAACTGAATTCAAATGAAATGGGCGCGCGGGAAAACAAATGGGCCGGCCCAACGGTGCTCCAGTGAGCAGCGGGCCTCCTGATAGCGGGTCCCGCATGTTAGTGCGTTATAACGCCGAAGCGGTATGAGTGCATGTGAGCCACAGGATTAGATTAGGATCAGACGGCGCACATGCATCGTCGTCTCCGGCGAGATCACACCCTGGCCGCGGTGAGCCTAGGGGGTCGGAGAGCTCACCGGAGCTCCGGCGGTCGTCGGCGAGGGCGGGCGACGTTGCGGTCGACGGCGGTTCTCCGGTACAAGCGGCGGCTCCTGGGGCGGCTCCAGTCGACGGCTCCTTCTGCGGCGGATCCGCGGACTCCGGCGAGAAATTGGCGGGCTACCGGTGATAATGTGGAGTGGCGAGGAGTCGAGGAGGCTCCGGGAGAAGAGGGGAGGCGAGTGGTGTGCGGATTTGAGGCCGGGGCTTGCTCTATTTATAGCGGCAAGGGGTGCTGCCGCTCGGCACGGCAGGTCGTCATCGTTGGCGAGGCTACAGTGGCGGAGAGGCTCGGGCGAGGACGCGGAGCTGTTCACCGTGTCATGGTGAGCAGACAGGCGTCATGGCATCGAAAATGGTGGACGGTGGCGGTCGCCTTCGTCAAGCGGCCGTGCTGTACTGTGGCGGAGATCGTCGACGGTGACGGCAGCGACAGTGCATGCACGGGCAGGTGAGGTTGTCTAGGAGGTTGCTGGTGACGTGCTGAGTGGGCGGGAGAAAAGAGAGGGCGAGGAGGTCAATGCGTCCGGCGGCGAGCCGTGCACCGTCGCATCCGGGGACGTGTCTGGCGCGCTCAGCGCGTTGGGAGATATGCGCGCGGGCTGGCCGGGTCGGTGCACGCGTCTCCTCGGTTGATGGCGTGCACGAGCGTGACCGGTGGGTGAGGGGGATGAACATGGTGAGAGGGACCAGAGATGAGAGAAAAGGGGGCATGACATGGTGGTGGCATGTGCATGACATGGGCTTGGCATTGGTCCTTCTTGTCCTTTGAACAGTGGTGCAAAGGCATGGTGAGGTGGGAGGAGTAAGGGATGACCAGAAGTGTGATGGTTTAGGCAAAAATCCAGGAGATAAAAGGATGTATGGAGTTGGCATTGGTGCACCGCCAAGTGTTTGATGAAATGGCCGCATGAAACTAATTTTTGAATTTTGGCACAAAATTTTATGGGTGTGTCTCACATAATGTTGGCACCTCCTGATGGTGTTAGTTTGAAATTTGGAAGAGATTTGGGAAAAATCAAATGTGACATGATCTTGAATCTGATTGGATGTTGCATCTTTGCTTGAGTATATTAAGCAAATGAGAAAGATTTTGGAAGGTTGGTCAACACCAAAAGTATTCACCTTGATGAGGTCTTGGGTGAGGTGCAAAGAGTTGAGAGGGTTTAGTTTAAAACTTTCTTAATACAGGGGCTCAAAGTGGGTAAGATGTTAAAATTGGCAGATTTGACCATTATCATATGTGAGTGAATTTTGCTATTTCTTTTGATTTGCTTTGCATTTCCTTGATTCAAATGTTGTTATTATTGGTTTAGTAATGTTATCCAACCATTGAAACAAAGTAAAATGGCCTAGGTTAAAGTTCTACAAAAATGGCCATAAGCTCATATGTGATTTTCATGTTGTTATTTTATTTTCTTTTTCTTTGACCAAAGGTCATTATTTTGGGTTCATTGAGTGTTAGGTTAAGTTTATTAATGGTTTCCAACCATTTTGGTAAAGTAAATATGGCATAGTTCATTATTTGCAAATATGGCTATTTGCTCTCATATGCCTTTTTCTTTTATTTTACTTTTCTTGTGCTTTGTTTCTTTTTGACTTCAAAGAGCAAGGTTTAGGGTTTAGGAGCATTGTTAATCAACTTCAAACAATCATCATAGCAAGATCACAACATATAGGCATGAGCACTATGCACACCATATAACTCAATTAAAGTTTTTGTTGGTTCCAAATTTTGGAAATAGGGAAATTGAATTTTTCTTTGTTTTGAAAATTTGGGGTGTTACAGCGGCCCGGACCACGGCGGTGCGGTCCTCTCCTCCTTCCTCGCCTTGGCATGGCCGGGCGGGGGGGATGGGGGCGGATCTCGTGCTGCTCCTCCTCAAGATCTGGGACCACGGCACCAAGGGCGGCGGCCCTGGATGGCGATGGAGGTGACGGCGTCGACCTGGTGGCAGGTGGCGGGCGTCAGGTGCCGCTGACCGTGGCACCGCGGTGGTGGTCTTCTCTCTCGCCGGAGGAGATCGGCTAGTTGTGTGGCTAGCCGTGGCGGATCTTGCGATCCGTCGCCTAGCTCCCGATGGTGAGGCGCAGCTGCCGGTGAAAGCCGGCCCGGACTTCGGTCATGGCGGATGATGGCGGCGCGTTTCGTCATTACCTTGTTGAAGGCATTGTCTCTGTAGTCTGCGTTCTTCGCCTGGGCTGCTCCAGTGGAAACCCTAGACCCGGGTCTCCCAGATCGGACGATGGCGGCGCGCAACGCCGTTCTCCCTGTTGGGGGTATCGCTTTTGGAGCAAACAACGGATGGCGGTGGTGCTGAGGTGGAGCCACTACAAGAAAAGTTGCCATGGCCGACGAAGTTGAAGTCGCGCCGTGGTTGCTGGTGCACCATGGCTGACGATTTTTGGTCTCTCCGTGGTGCATGTCAAAACTTTTTTTCTCGTTTTTGAGGCCAACCTACGAAAGCGGCCAAAACGTCGCGTATGGTGGCCCGGGACGTGGTGCATCACGAATTCTCGGGTTCGCCGGCCGAGTCAACGCAAATCCGCACCGCCCAGGGATGTAGGGCCCAGATGGAAGCCTCTCTAGCATTGTTTTTTTCTCGATCGCGCCATCTCGTTCAACGCTCTCCGATCGAGCCGTTTACGATGCAGGATCATGGGTCCCGCATGTCATCCTCTATGAACCAAAATTCTTTCTTTTCTTGGATATATTTTGACCCCGATTTCCTACTTCCTTTTTCTTTTGATCCCGTGCCGCCTTGGAAACGTTGAGACATGCGACTAAATGGGACCCGCATGTCATCCTCTATGTACTATAAAACTTTCTTTTCTTGGATTTTTTGGCACCTCATATTTGGTCACCTGCCTTTTTCTTTCGATCCCGCCTCTCAAACGGTGATACCGCTGCTGTTAAATGGGACCCGCATGTCATCCTCTATGTACTATAAAACTTTCTTTTCTTGGATTTTTTATGGCACCTCATATTTGGCCACTTGCCTTTTTCTTTCAATCCCTGCCGCCTCTCAAACGGTGATACCGCTGCTAAATGGGACCCGCATGTCATCCTCTATGTACTATAAAACTTTCTTTTCTTGGATTTTTTTGGCACCTCATATTTGGTCACTTGACTTTTTCTTTTGATCCCTTGCCCTCTCAAACGGTGATACCGCTGCTGCTAAATGGGACCCGCATGTCATCCTCTATGTACTATAAAACTTTATTTTCTTGGATTTTTTGCACCTCATATTTGGTCACTTGCCTCTTTCTTTCGATCCCCTGCCGCCTCTCAAACGGTGATACCGCTGCTGCTAAATGGGACCCGCATGTCATCCTCTATGTACTATAAAACTTTCTTTTCTTGGATTTTTTGGCACCTCATAGTTGGTCACTTGCCTTTTCTTTCGATCCCCCCGCGCCTCTCAAACGGTGATACCGCTGCTGCTAAATGGGACCCGCATGTCATCCTCTATGTACAATCAAGTTTCTTTTCTTGAATTATTTTTGGCTCGATATTTGGTCACTTGCCTTTTCTTTCGATCTCATGCCACGTTTGAAACGTTGAGGAACCTGCTGGCTCATGGGACCCGCATGTCATCCTCTATGTTCTATTAAAGTTTCCTTTGTTGGATTTTTTTTCACCCTCTGATTTTTGGCTATTTGCCTTTTTCTTTTGATCCCTGCCCCCTTTGAAACGTTGAGTAAGCTGCTGGCTCATAGGACCCGCATGTCATGCTCTATGTCCATCAACTTTCTTTTCTTGGATTTTTTGACCCCCTAATTTCTGGCTACTTTCTTTTTCTTTTGATCTCAAGCCGCATTTCAAACA
The DNA here is from genome assembly GCA_030979885.1 of Lolium multiflorum. Taxonomy (NCBI): domain Eukaryota; kingdom Viridiplantae; phylum Streptophyta; class Magnoliopsida; order Poales; family Poaceae; genus Lolium; species Lolium multiflorum. The sequence goes on along the minus strand of CM061752.1, from coordinate 45,881,162 downwards.
TTGAGACCGCTGCTGCAAATGGTACCCACATGTCATCCTCTATGTACAATAAATCTTGGATTATTTTTGGCTTGATATTTGGTCACTTGCCTTTTTCTTTCGATCTCATGCCGCCTTTGAAACGTTGAGTAAGCTGCTGGCTCATGGGTCCCCCATGTCATCCTCTACGAACAATAAAAGTTTCCTTTCTTGGAGTTATTTTTGACCCCTAATTTCTGGCTATTTGCCTTTTTCTTTTGATCCCCTGCCCCCTTTGAAACGATGAGGACGTTGTTGGCAGGTCGGTCCCACATGTCATCCTCTATGAACAATAGAAGTTTCCTTTGGTGGATTTATTTTTGACCCCTAATTAATTTCTGGCTATTTCCTTTTTTTCTTTTGATCGCCGCCGCCTTGGAATCGTTGAGAATGCTGCTGCCTCATTTTTCTTTTGGTCTGTGCTGCCTTGGAAACATTGAGACCGCTGCTACAAAATGGGACCCGCATGTCATCCTCTATGTACAATAAAGTTTCTTTTCTTGGATTATTTTGGCTCCTGATATTATGTCACTTGCCTTTTTCTTTCGATCTCATGCCGACTTTGAAACGTTGAGGATGCTGCTGCCTCATGGGTCCCGCATGTCATCCTCTCAGAACGATAAATGTTTTCTTTTCTTGGATTTTTTACCAACTGATTTTTGGTTTTTTTTTATTTTTGATCCCTGCCGCCTTTGAAACGTTGACGACGCTGCTGGCTCATGGGTCCCCGATGTCAGCCTCCCCGTACAAGAAACATGTGATATCTTATTTTGCAGACAATAAACATTGTATTTCGCTCTGAGCTATTGCAAACGGATAAATTAAATCTTTATATTTACATAAACAAACTTATATGTTGAATCTCCTTGTTTTTTGTTTTTGCGAAGCATAGGACTTTCCTGTTTTTTTTTTGAGAAAAATCCGAACTTTCCTGTTTTGGAGTGGGCTGAAATTGTACGAGTCAAAAGGCCCAACAGGATAGTTCGAAGGCCCAGATGTCTAGATGCAGCCCAATTGAAATCTTTCTTTTCTTGGATTTTTTCACCCCCTGATTTCTGGCTACTTCATTTTTCTTTTGGTCCTGTGCCGCCTTGGAAGCATTGAGACCGCTGCTACAAAATGGGACCCGCATGTCATCCTCTATGTACAATAAAGTTTCTTTTCTTGGATTATTTTTGGCTCCTGATATTATGTCACTTGCCTTTTTCTTTCGATCTCATGCCGACTTTGAAACGTTGAGGAAGCTGCTGGCTCATGGGTCCCGCATGTCATCCTCTATGAACAATAAAAGTTTCCTTTGTTGGATTTATTTTTTACCCATAATTTCTGGCTATTTGCGTTTTTCTTGATCCCCTGCCCCCTTTGAAACGATGACGACGCAGCTGGCAAGTCGGTCCCACATGTCATCCTCTGTGAATAATAAAAGTTTCCTTTGATGGTTTTATTTTTGACCCTAATTAATTTCTGGCTATTTCCTTTTTCTTTTGATCCCCTGCCGCCTTGAAATAGTTGAGGATGCTGCTGCCTCATGGGTCCCGCATGTCATCCTCTCAGAAAGGTAAATGTTTATTTTCTTGAATTTTGTTTACCAACTGATTTTTGGCTTATTTTTTCTTTCGATCTCCTGCCACCTTTAAAACGTTGACGACGCTGCTGGCTCATGGGTCCCCAATGTCAGCCTCCCCGTACTGCAAATCCTCTTTCTGCAAAGGTTGTATTTCTAGATAGATAAGGTGGATTCGAATCTGCCATGGTTCAGGCAGCTCAGGTAAGCCTTCTTGCACTGATTAATGGAAGTAGTGTATAGCAAGGTCAAGACATGTGGCTCGGTGTAATGAATCTATTTGAATCATGTTGTGGGTTCAATCTGATAGTTCTCTAACAGGTCAGCCAAAATAGAAATTAAGTTTTTTTCTAAAACGGAAATGCAAATTAAGATGAACACAAACATTAGTTATCATAATAGCTGATCATACATACATACTTGCTAAGAGCAAAAGCTTGCCAGAGTTTTACCACCCATACTCCTTAGTTTTTCCTCAGTTTTACCCAAACGTTTGTCTGAAACCCGCAGAAGCAGCTCAGACGGCAGGATTCCCGTTTAGTTGACCGTTCTGTCACGTGTGGGGCCGCGTCGTGTGGGGCCGCGTCGTGTGGGCCCGCGTCGCGTGGGGCTGGTAGAAAGGGACCGCGTGGGACAGGACGAGAAGCGTTTGGTTGCACGTGAGCAGGAGCTGGGTTCTGTCTCTCTCGGCCCAAAATTGGCATTATTAAGTGCACCTTTTTCCCCTCTTTCTCTCTGTCCTTTTCACCAAATTAGTATAAAATCTAGAGAAGCTTGCATTTCTGACTTTCTTCAATTATTTGTGCCTTTTGGCCCTCGTTGTTTGCCCAATATGGCAGCAAATCTAGTACTCCCTCTGGTCCATATGTATGTAGTTAAATCTAGAAGCAAATCTCCAGGATAATGTACGATAAATTCACAGTCATAGTAAATCAAGAAAACTAAGTACGGCCAACAAAATATAGTAGACTAGGGATAGATAATCCCTAGATAATATGGATAGATAATAGGCTGCATACACAGCAGCCAACATAGTAACAGGTTCTTCACAGCACCATCATACTAACATAACAACAAGGGATCCCTAGCTAACAACAAAGGGATCCCAACAACAAACTAGGAGGCAGCAGCAGCAGCAGCACACGTCCAGGACTCCGCCTACCCCATCTGGCTCTGCCTCCACTTGTTGCTCTTGCTCCCCTTGGGAGCCTTGGGCTTGAGCGGAGGCATGCGCCCGGCGGCGATCTCCACCCGCTGCAAGCTGCGGAGGTGCATGCCGAGCGCCCTGTGCTTGGCGCGGAAGGAGTGGACGTTCACCGTCGTGCCGACGTTGGGGAAGGTGTTGCTGATGTTCTCAGCATGCGTGACGAGGCAGTTGAAGTCCGTGGCGCCGAGTCTCCTGGTGCAGAAGGGGCACCTGTACACCTCCTTGGCGAAGTAGGAGATGTACTGGCCGACCTGCAGCCTCCGCAGCACTTGGCGAGTCTTGACGTCCTCCTCCTCTTCGTCGCTGCCGACGTCGCTGCCAGACATCTGATCCATATCAAACAGAAACTAGTGAATGAGTTGCAACGATGACTAACGTACATGATAACAAAGTTAAGAAAAACAGAGTCAGCCTCAGTTAGAGTGGACATGATTATATATCTACAGGGAAGGTGTTAGCGAACTAAAGCTCATGCACAACAGATTTGTACACAGCAATGGTTCGCTGAACCCTCCCTGTAAAAATTTGTGCCCAACCATTCATCATAGGCAAAGAAACAGATTCTAGATCTGAACTAGATCTAAACTTGAACACATTCGAGATTATTTGCAAAATTAAACGGTTGATATCTTTTGATTAGTGCATAAAATAACTGATTGAGATCCCATGATTACTTGCATAAATTAACTGATTGAGATCCAATATTACTTGCATAAATTAACCGAACAGCCGAACCCCAAATCTTAAACGAAATCAAGAAGTGATCAAAACAAAATGGAATAAAATCGGCGCAAATATTAGCCCAATACTCATCCATCTACAGATCCATCTACACCAGCAAAAATAGGGTTCAAAAAGGAATGGGGAACAAAAAAGGAAGCAAACCGTAGTTACCTCGTTCCATGGGTCCTCCAGGGAGGTGTCGTAGGGGTTCGGGGGCGGGACGTACGGCACGGGGTCGTAGGGGTCCCATCCCGCCGGGATCTGACTGCCACCGGCGGCAGCAGCCTCCGATGCACCGGCGACGGCGGCGGCGGCGGCGGCGTCGTCGTCCGTAGAGGGGACGGCGCCGAAGATGGAGGCGTCGCGCTTTGAGCCAACCTCGACGATGGGATTGGCATTCTCCTTGTCCATCTCTCCGGCGGAGGAAGAGGAAGAGGGAGAGGGAGAGGGTTTTTTGCTTTGGAGAAGATGATGGGACGTGAGAGAGTTGGCGATGCGTGAGCGAGTGAGAGTGACAGAGAGAGTGCGAGGAGGCGTCTATAAAGGCGAGGGGTGGTTAATGCGACCCGCGTCCTACGCGTGCACAGGTGCACGTCTGCACGTCTTGGACTTCTGCAACGCGACACGCGTCCACGATTGCACGTCTCGACTTCTCCACCGCGACCCGCGTCTACGCGTCAACAATTGCACGTGTCCTCGAGTCTAACCCTGGAAATTTAGATATACTCAGGTATACCCTCGAGTCTTATACTAGCATTTTTTGTGTGCTCAATTTTCCCCTCGAGTGCTAATACTGGCTAGTGCAATATACTCAGTTTTACCCTCAAGTGGCTGGTCAACAGAGAGTCAACAAATGGGATTAACTAGTTAAATGAGTCATTTAATGTGCAAAAAAATCCGAAAAAGAGTGGCACTTACTCATGGAGTCTTTACCACAAATTGCCACTTCTCAAATCATAGATAAATCATAGATAAATCAAGTTTTACCACAAATTGCCACTTCTCAAATCACCTAGTAGCTATGAAGGTGCATGGTTTTCCACAATAAGCCCTTCCCAAAACAGCTTCCCCCAAATCATACTTTGTCTAAATGAGGCCACAATTCTCACACTGATGTATATTGGTATTGCAAATAGTTTGAGGTAGGCCAAGATGGGTTTCATTGTACAAAACACGCATTTTCCATTTTTTAAATCTCATATTTGAATCCCTTAGTCTATTTACTACTCAGGTGCCCTTGGTTTCTTGATAGTACTCAGTTTTGCCCTCTCTCTTCACAAATTCTCGCAGACGTGCATCATCGCCCTGATTGGTCTAGCCCATGTCACGCGGATCGTGCCCGCCGACCGTTGATCGTATGATATAGGGAACGGGCAGGATAACCCCTCTCTCTCTCTGTTGGCGTTATTTTTCACGCAAAAAATGATAAACCATCACCGATTTGTTGTTACCATTACTTTTCACGCAAAAAAAAAGATAAACCATCACCGATTTGTTGTTGCCATTACTTTTCACGCAAAAAAATGATAAACCATCAACAATTTGTTGTAGCCATTACTTTTCACGCAAAAAAATGATAAACCATCAACAATTTGTTGTAGCCATTACTTTTCACGCAAAAAAATGATAAACCATCAACAATTTGTTGTAGCCATTACTTTTCACGCAAAAAAAATGATAAACCATCACCGATTTGTTGTTGCCATTACTTTTCACGCAAAAAATGATAAACCATCAACAATTTGTTGTAGCCATTACTTTTCACGCAAAAAATGATAAACCATCAACAATTTGTTGTAGCCATTACTTTTCACGCAAAAAATGATAAACCATCAACAATTTGTTGTTGCCATTACTTTTCACGCAAAAAATATGATAAACCATGCATCACCGATTTGTTGTTGCCATTACTTTTCACGCAAAAAAATGATAAACCATCAACAATTTGTTGTAGCCATTACTTTTCACGCAAAAAATGATAAACCATCTATCTTTGTATAGAATGATAAACCTATCACGTATGATTTTTGAGGTCATTTAGAGAAGGCAGAAAAAACCTAATTTGTTACAAAAGCTGGTTTCAGTGAGACCTAACCAAGTTTGGCATACATGATGGCATACCTATAACAACAAGGAATATCTAAAAGGGAAAGTTTCAGAAAATTTGAAATTTAGGGTGAAAATGATGCCATACATGATGCTGTTTTTCGAGGTTTTGACCTGAAAATCAATTGGGTATTATAAAGGGAAATAAAAAGTTCGAAAAATGTAAAAACGAAACAATCTATCTATCTATGTATAGAAGATCAGCTGTATGAAATTTGAGGTTATTTAGAGAAGGTAGAAAAAATCACCTTGTTAGAAAAGCTGGTTTCAGCGAGACGAAACGGCATGCGCTTAAGCAAAGTGATTTTTTCGAACATCTCCAAATGACCCCAAATTTTCCATACATGATGCCATACGTGTAACAACAAGGAACCCTATCTAAAAAGTGTCAAAAAAGTTTGCCCAACCGTATAGCTCTATCAAAAAGAACCTCACCATGGCGCTAGTATAATTTTGGGATAGTTACAAACTTTCGTTACCTAACCTTCAACATGAAACTTGTTTCAAATTCATTTTGGCCTACAAGAAACAAATCCCAACTTGATTCGAGCACCACAGCCTCCAAACGATGTCGATGCCGATATCGGCATGGTCAGAACGGCTATGCTCGCCGCCACTGCTAGGTCAACGTCGGGATGCACCCTCAATCCCGTCCCCTCATTCGATCACTGACACACCAGAGATACCGCCGAGGCCAATGCCGAACGTACATGCTGATGCCAATGCCGAACATGCATGCACGCCGCTGTGGGCACGGCCACGCCGACCCGCTATGCTGGACGCCACAGACCGCCGCGAGGTCTTTCCCTTCGCCACCACACTCTCCTAGCACCCACCTATACACGCCAGAAAGGAGAGACACTAGTTTTCTCTACATTGCTCGCGTTCGTGTCCGACACGGTCAGTCAAAGTTTTGAGGTGGTCGTCGATGTCGTCGACCATTTCTTCTCTTCTTTGCATGGTTAAACGCGTCTAGTTCATATCTATCTAATGCGTCTGGTCTCGCCTCATGCAGTTCTTTGTGGACGTCGATCTCATCTCGGCACCCCGCATGCCACCTCCTCCGTGCCATCGCTGTAGAGCTCCGTTTAAAAATCTAATCCTACCCGTGTATTGCCCCTTGTATCAGCGTCATGGCCCCACTTGTCATTTGATATACCGAAGCCCCACTCGTTCGCGTTTTGGTCAGGGATACAGCGATGCTTACGGTCAAACAAAGATGGATGGTCTGACGTGTCTTTGCAGGCTCTACATGGCCCCACTAGTCAGAAGATAACGGTCAACCGTCGGGCAACCGGCCGTTACATCACGTGTGATGGTTTCAGACAAACGTTTGGGTAAAACTGAGGAAAAACTAAGGAGCTGGGGAAAACTGAGCACAACTAATCATAATAGCTGATCATACATACATACTTGCTAAGAGCAAAAGCTTGCCAGAGTTTTACCACCCATACAATTAATTAGCAGTTCAGATAAGATAACCTTATATAAGTATAACTACAAATGCATTTGCTAAGGGCTCATGGGACAACAGAACTAGACAACCGCGAACTTTATGACCAGCATGTCACAGCGGCATCGAAAGATCTTGACCTTCAACTTTGATCCAATGCGAAGTTTGGCACCGTCAATGAACTTTTTCCACCTGGAAGTAACAGCCAAGCGGCCATCTGTGGGACTGACGGAGTACCGTCCCTCCACGGTGAGACCTTCACTCTCCATGACGAGGGATATCTTGCCCCTTCGGCCAGCATTGAGATCCTTGGAGATACTTTTAGGCAATTTCTGATTCAAAGCAAGAGATACCACCAAAAATTAGTCAATGGCACCAATGCACTGAACCATGTGAGACTTTGAGCAGAGAAGACATCAAGATAAGAGCAGTTATGCTGTCATATACTCACGAACATAGCCTTCAGATGCGTCCTGGTCACCACACGGGTGGCCACAACAATGAGCTGAGACCTCGGTGATCTGGCTGGGGCAGGTGCAGGAGCCTGGGCTGGTACACGAGCTGGTGCTGATGCAGGAGACTGCTGGGCAGGTGCAGTAAACGGTGCCTCTAGAGGAACCGGTGCTGATGCAGGAGACTGTTGGGCAGGTGCAGTAAACGGTGCAGCTAGAGGAACCAGTGCTGATGCAGGAGCCTGCTGGGCAGGTGTAGTATATGGGGCCTCTACAGGAACCAATGCTGATGTAGGGGACTGCTGGGTAGATGCAGTAAACGGAGCTGGTACAGGAACCGGTGCTGATGCAGGAGAGTGGGAAGCCGGTGCCGGTGCTGGTGTGGTTGCCCTTTGTGACATCCGCTCCTGTTCCATCAGGGGATCTGCAGCTTTGATCATGTTAAACCCAGCAAGCTAGAACAGAGGGAATGGTTTAGAACAACTGCTCAGAATGCAGTTATCAAAAGATATGAGTAGAAAAAAGTTACATATTATATATTTGGAAGTGTCTCCAACTCTGTAAGCAGTTACGTATATCTGCCCGTTTGAGTTTCTGATCCTCAGCTCGTCGCCCTTCTTCAGACCGTAGTCAAAAGCAAACTTTCTCCAATCATGTCCATACAAATATGTGATGGCCTGCGTCTTGTAGACATACACCTCATAGACCGTGTAGGTGTTCATCAATTTGCCATTGCCATGCATAGTGAAAGACCCTTCATGCGGACACATCTGGTTAATCATTGGACGAAGTTCACAAGGTACAGTCTGCATGTGAAAATTGATACAAATGTAAGAAGCAGGAAGACTAAAAACAAGACTTTACTATATGCCAATTCATGCTAAACCACTGAGAATACATACCTGTAACTCTGTGAAGGAGTTACTAGAAAGGTAGATAGAGCCATAGGAGGTGTTATATGCGGGGTATGTACATGGGCCCGCCATATTCCCGCAAGCTCGGCATCGGGATGGTGAAGGAAACATGGGAGGTACTACTGGTGCGTAGCGCTGAATGTAAGTGGAAGAATTAGGTTGTGTAAAGTGCATAGTTCAGAGCAATGCAAATGTTGACAAGCGAGTGCATAACACTATGTTACAAACTGAACAGTGAAAAATTAGTGTATGATGAATATAAGCATGCTAATTTGGTGTTTCCGAATTCCAAAAAGCATTAGACAGAGCCGGTGATAATATCAGACATAAATCATGGCATGTATATGTGGCTTAAGAAAATATACCCGAACCCTTGGATGGTTACGGCCCGGCTGGTCCTTGGACTTGAGCTTATATAAGCATCCAGAAGGTGGGGCTGACAGTAACTTGAAGGTATGATGCGCCTCTGCAAGTTTTCCCTCAGAAAGAAACCAAGGTTTATCGAACCAGGAGGAGCCAAGAAGCACGTTGAAGGTTGATGGTGGCGAAATGTGATGCGGCGCAACAACAGGGATTCCGGCGCCAACGTGGAACCTGCACAACACAACCCAGTACTTTGCCCCAACGAAACAGTGAGGTTGTCAATCTCACCGGCTTGTTGTAACAAAGGATTAACCGTATTGTGTGGAAGATGATTGTTTGCAAGAAAACAGTAAAACAAGTATTGCAGTAGATTGTATGCGATGTAAAGAATAGGACCGGGGTCCACAGTTCACTAGAGGTGTCTCTCCCATAAGATAAAAGCATGTTGGGTGAACAAATTACAGTCGGGCAATTGACAAATAGAGAAGGGCATAACAATGCATATACATGATATGATAAATATAGTGAGATTTAATCCGGACATTACGACAAAGTACATAGACCGCCATCCAACTGCATCTATGCCTAAAAAGTCCACCTTCAGGTTATCATCCGAACCCCATTCAGTATTAAGTTGCAAAGCAACAGACAATTGCATTAAGTATGGTGCGTAATGTAATCGACAACTACATCCTTAGACATAGAATCAATGTTTTATCCCTAGTGGCAACAGCACATCACAACCTTAGAACTTTCTGTCACTGTCCCAGGTGTCAATGAAGGCATGAACCCACTATCGAGCATAAATACTCCCTCTTGGAGTTAAGAGCAAAAACTTGGCCAGAGCCTCTACTAATAACGGAGAGCATGCAAGATCATAAACAACACATAAACAATAGATTGATAATCACCATAACATAGCATTCTCTATCCATCGGATCCCGACAAACACAACATATAGTATTACAGATAGATGATCTTGATCATGTTAGGCAGCTCACAAGATCCAACAATGAAGCACAATTAGGAGAAGACGACCATCTAGCTACTGCTATGGACCCATAGTCCAGGGTGAACTACTCACTCATCACTCCGGAGGCGATCATGGCGATGAAGAGTCCTCCGGGAGATGAATCCCTCTCCAGGGTGCCGGAGGCGATCTCCTGAATCCCCGAGATGGGATTCGCGGCGGCGCGAAGGTTTTCCGTATCGTGGCTCTCGGTACGGGGGTTTGCGACGGAGGCCTGGCCGCGCCGCCCTATCACTGGCCACCTCGTGGCCCCACTTGACTCCTTCGGTCTTCGGAAGCTTCATGCAAAAATAGGACCCTGGCGGTGATTTCGTCCAATTCCGAGAATATTTCCTTACTAGGATTTCTGAAACCAAAAACAGCAGAAAACAGCGGCTCTTCGGCATCTTGTTAATAGGTTAGTTCCGGAAAATGCGTAAATACGACATATAATGTGCATAAAACATGTAGGTATCATCAATAAAGTAGCATGGAACATAAGAAATTATCGATACGTTGGAGACGTATCAAGCATCCCAAGCTTAGTTCTGCTCGTCCCGAGCAGGTAAAACGATAACAAAGATAATTTCTGAAGTGACATGCCATCATAATCTTGATCATACTATTTGTAAACATATGTAATGAATGCAGCGATCAAAACAATGGTAATGACATGAGTAAACAACTGAATCATAAAGCAAAGACTTTTCATGAATAGTACTTCAAGACAAGCATAAATAAGTCTTGCATAAGAGTTAACTCATAAAGCAATAAATCAAAGTAAAGGTATTGAAGCAACACAAAGGAAGATTAAGTTTCAGCGGTTGCTTTCAACTTATAACATGTATATCTCATGGATATTGTCAACATAAAGTAATATAACAAGTGCAATATGCAAGTATGTAGGAATCAATGCACAGTTCACACAAGTGTTTGCTTCTTAAGGTGGAGGGAGATAGGTAAACTGACTCAACAATAAAAGTAAAAGAATGGTCCTTCAAAGAGGAAAGCATCGATTGCTGTATTTGTGCTAGAGCTTTTATTTTGAAAACATGAAACAATTTTGTCAACGGTAGTAATAAAGCATATGAGTTATGTAAATTATATCTTACAAGTTGCAAGCCTCATGCATAGTATACTAATAGTGCCCGCACCTTGTCCTACTTAGCTTGGACTACCGGATCTTTGCAATGCCATGTTTCAACCAAGTGTCACAAAGGGGTACCTCCATGCCGCCTGTACAAAGGTCTAAGGAGAAGCTCGCATTTTGGACTTCTCGCTTTCGATTATTCTCAACTTAGACATCCATACCGGGACAACATGGACAACAGATAATGGACTCCTCTTAAATGCATAAGCATGTAGCAATAATTATTCTCATATGAGATTGAGGATATATGTCCAAAACTGAAACTTCAACCATGATTCATGGCTTTAGTTAGCGGCCCAATGTTCTTCTCTAACAATTTGCATGCTCCAATCATTAAGGTGATAGATCCTTCAGACAAGACGGACATGCATAGCAACTCACATGATATTCAACAATAGTTGATGGCGTTCCCCAGAAGCATGGTTATCGCACAACAAGCAACTTAATAAAAGATAAAGTGCATAAGTACATATTCAATACTACGATAGTTTTTAAGGCTATTTTGTCCCATGAGCTATATATTGCAAAGGTGAATGATGGAATTTAAAGGTAGCACTCAAGCAATTTACTTTGGAATGGCGGAGAAATACCATGTAGTAGGTAGGTATGGTGGACACAAATGGCATAGTGGTTGGCTCAAGGATTTTGGATGCATGAGAAGTATTCCCTCTCGATACAAGGTTTAGGCTAGCAAGGTTATTTGAAGCAAACTCAAGGATGAACCGGTGCAACAAAACTCACATAAAAGACATATTGTAAACATTATAAGACTCTACACCGTCTTCCTTGTTGTTCAAAAACTCAATACTAGATATTATCTAGACCTTAGAGAGACCAAATATGCAAATCAAATTTTAGCAAGCTCTATGTATTTCTTCATTAATGGGTGCAAAGTATATGATGTAAGAGCTTAAACATGAGCACAACAATTGCCAAGTATCACATTATCCAAGACATTTTAGAATTACTACATGTAGCATTTTCCAATTCCAACCATATAACAATTTTAACGAAGAAGAAACTTCGCCTTGAACATTATGAGTAAAGCCTAAGGACATATTTGTCCATATGCAACAGCGGAGCGTGTCTCTCTTCCACAAAGTGAATGCTAGGATCCATTTTATTCAAACAAAAACAAAAACAAAAACAAACCGACGCTCCAAGTAAAGAACACAAGATGTGACTGAATAAAAATATAGTTTCAGGGAGGAACCTGATGATTTTGTCGATGAAGAAGGGGATGCCTTGGGCATCCCCAAGCTTAGACGCTTGAGTCTTCTTAAAATATGCAGGGGTGAACCACGGGGCATCCCCAAGCTTAGAGCTTTCACTCCTCTTGATCATAGTATATCATACTCCTCTCTTGACCCTTGAAAACTTCCTTCACACCAAACTTCAAGCAAACTCATTAGAGGGTTAGTGCACAATTAATAATTCACATATTCAGAGGTGACACAATCATTCTTTACACTTCTGGACATTGCATAAAGCTACTGGACATTAATGGATCAAAGAAATTCATCCAACATAGCAAAAGAGGCAATGCGAAATAAAAGGCAGAATCTGTCAAAAACAGAACAGTTCGTAAAGACGAATTTTAAAATGGCACCAGACTTGCTCAAATGGAAAAACTCAAAACTAATGAAAGTTGCGTACATATCTGAGGATCACGCTCGTAAATTGGCAGATTTTTTGAAATTTTCTACAGAGACTTGTGACAGAATTCGTGACAGACAGCAATGCTGTTTCTGCGCAGCGATCCCAAATATAACATCAACTTTAACATAGAAACTTTACTTGGCACAAAAACATGATAAGGAGAGGTTGCTACAGTAGTAAACAACTTCCAAGACTCAAATATAAAACAAAGTACTGTAGTAAAAACATGGGTTGTCTCCCATAAGCGCTTTTCTTTAACGCCTTTCAGCTAGGCGCAGAAAGTGCAAATCAAGTAACATCAAGAGTAGAAGCATCAACATCATTATTTTTCATGCAAACACAACTTGTTGCAGAGGGTACTTTAGGTGCTCCATTATCTAAATTTTCTATGGTGGTGCTAGGAGTTTTAGCAATTTTAGGCCTATAATAATTCTTTTGTTTAGGCACTTTAGAGACATACATAAATTTTTGCTCTTTACCCACATAAGCTTTCTCATTATACTTGAGAGAAGAGAAGGTTGAACCCAAGGTTCCCATAGCTTTTTCAAGTTCATCAATCCTATTGGTTTGATTATCATGAACAACACAAGTTCCTAGGACACTAATTCTTTCATCAATTCCTCCTAGGGATTTATCAAGTTCATCAGTTTTATCCAATAACATTTCCAATTTAGTTTCAATACTTGGAAATTTTTTCTCTATGGTTTCCAATTTTTTCATAACATCCTCAAGAGAGATTTCAATTTTAACTTCATTAACAGGTGGTATTCCAACTAGACTCTCAATGATGCAACTAGCTTCTAAAGCGGGAGTACCTAGGAAATTACCTCCCGAAAGAGCATCAAGAACATACCTATTCCAACTAGATAAACCAACATAAAAGTTCCTAAGAAGGATAGTGGTGGAGTGTTTCTTAATGCACCTATGATGAGCATTACTAATTCTGTACCAAGCATCTTTAAAACTTTCTCCACCTTGTTGCTTAAAAGAACGAACTTCAACTTCAGGATTACTCATTTTAGTAGCAATAAAGTAAACTAGGCAAATAAAGTAAAGACAAGTAACTAATTTTTTTGTGTTTTTGATATAGAGAGCAAGACGGTAAATAAAGTAAAACTAGCAACTAATTTTTTTGTGTTTTGTTTAGGTGCAGCGAACAAAGTAGTAAATAAAATAAAGCAAGACAAAAAACAAAGTAAAGAGATTGAGAAGTGGAGACTCCCCTTGCAGCGTGTCTTGATCTCCCCAACGGCGCGAAAAGAGCTTGATGGCGTGTAACTCACACGTTCGTTGGGAACCCCAAGAGGAAGGTATGATGCGCACAGCAGCAAGTTTTCCTCAGAAAGAAACCAAGGTTTATCGAACCAGGAGGAGCCAAGAAGCACGTTGAAGGTTGATGGTGGCAAAATGTGATGCGGCGCAACAACAGGGATTCCGGCGCCAACGTGGAACCTGCACAACACAATCCAAGTACTTTGCCCCAACGAAACAGTGAGGTTGTCAATCTCACCGGCTTGCTGTAACAAAGGATTAACCGTATTGTGTGGAAGATGATTGTTTGCAAGAAAACATAAAACAAGTATTGCAGTAGATTGTATGCGATGTAAAGAATAGGACCGGGGTCCACAGTTCACTAGAGGTGTCTCTCCCATAAGATAAAAGCATGTTGGGTGAACAAATTACAGTCGGGCAATTGACAAATAGAGAAGGGCATAACAATGCATATACATGATATGATAAATATAGTGAGATTTAATCCGGGCATTACGACAAAGTACATAGACCGCCATCCAACTGCATCTATGCCTAAAAGTCCACCTTCAGGTTATCATCCGAACCCCATTCAGTATTAAGTTGCAAAGCAACACAATTGCATTAAGTATGGTGCGTAATGTAATCGACAACTACATCCTTAGACATAGAATCAATGTTTTATCCCTAGTGGCAACAGCACATCACAACCTTAGAACTTTCTGTCACTGTCCCAGGTGTCAATGAAGGCATGAACCCACTATCGAGCATAAATACTCCCTCTTGGAGTTAAGAGCAAAAACTTGGCCAGCCTCTACTAATAACGGAGAGCATGCAAGATCATAAACAACACATAAACAATAGATTGATAATCACCATAACATAGCATTCTCTATCCATCGGATCCCGACAAACACAACATATAGTATTACAGATAGATGATCTTGATCATGTTAGGCAGCTCACAAGATCCAACAATGAAGCACAATTAGGAGAAGACGACCATCTAGCTACTGCTATGGACCCATAGTCCAGGGGTGAACTACTCACTCATCACTCCGGAGGCGATCATGGCGATGAAGAGTCCTCCAGGAGATGAATCCCCTCTCCGGCAGGGTGCCGGAGGCGATCTCCTGAATCCCCGAGATGGGATTCGCGGCGGCGGCAAGGTTTTCCGTATCGTGGCTCTCGATGCGGGGTTTCGCGACGGAGGCTATAAGTATGCGAAAGGGCAGGTCAAGAGGCGGCACGAGGGCCCCGGGGACAGGTGCGCGGCCAGGGCCTGGCCGCGCCGCCCTATCACCTGGCCACCACGTGGCCCCACTTCGACTCCCCTTCGGTCTTCTGGAAGCTTCGTGCAAAAATAGGACCCTGGGCGGTGATTTCGTCCAAGTCCGAGAATATTTCCTTACTAGGATTTCTGAAACCAAAAACAGCAGAAACACAACTGGCTCTTCGGCATCTTGTTAATAGCTTAGTTCCAGAAAATGCGTAAATACGACATATAATGTGCATAAAACATGTAGGTATCATCAATAAAGTAGCATGGAACATAAGAAATTATCGATACGTTGGAGACGTATCAAGCTTATATAAGCATCCAGAAGGTGGGGCTGACAGTAACTTGGTGGCAGCCTCTGCAGATGCCTCATCAGCAGTAGTTGCAATCCTTTTGACCAATGAAGGCTTAGCAGTTTCAGTCTGCATATGAAAATTGAAGAGCAACAGACATCAGCAGTGATATATAAAATGAATCTATGAGACACTGATGCATATAGTGCTGGATGTAAGTGGAAGAATAGGGTTGTGTGTGTTTCTGAACTATTGGTAAGCATTAGACAAAGCCGGCAATAAACAGACAAAAATCAAATCATGTATGAGGATTAAGAAAATATACCTGCTTACTGAAAAGGGTACCACCCAGCTGGCCCGTGGCCTTGTGCTTGAGGAGGTTTTCAGAAGATGGTGGCAGCACCATCGTCTTCACAGCAGCCTCATCAGGATCATTTTTTATCCATTTGAGTAGAGGCATAGAAGTTTCATCCTGCATATGAATAGCAACAGAACTCATCATTGATATTTAATAAATCTATGAGATAGACTGATGCAAATAGTGCGGGATGTAAGTGGAAGAATAGGGTTGTGCATAGAGAACAGTTGACAACAATGCAAATGATTACAAAAGAAGCCAACGGAAATCAACAGTTTATATACTGGATGAGACAGACTGAAAAGTGAAAAATTAGTGTATGATGATTGTAAGCAAACGCAGTGTTTCTGAACTTTTGGTAAGCATTAGACAAAGCCAACAGTAATTAAACAGATAATAATGAAATCATGTATGTGGATTAAGAAAATATACCAGATTCATTAAAAGGTCACCACCCAGCTGGCCCATGGCCTCGTGCTTGTAGAGGTTTTCGGAAGATGGTGCCGGCACCATCGTCCTCACAGCAGCCTCATTAGCCTCATTTTGCATCCACTTGAGTAAAGGCGCAGCAGTTTCAGCCTGCATAAGAATGGGAACAGATCTCAGCAGTGATATTGAATGACTCTGAGACAGACTGATGCATATAGTGCTGGATGTAAGTGGAAGGGTATGGCTGTGTATGGACAACAGTTCACAACAATGCAAGGGTGTGTTCGGTTCTGAAACAGCGTGGAATGGAATGGAATGGTTCCATTTCAGAGGAATGGAATGGTTACATTTTTGTTCGGTTGGGAAAAATGGAGAGCAGAAGAGATCGAGGTTAAACTAACCATTTGTCTCAAAATTGTAATTAACAATTGCAAATGACATTTTAATCTCAAAGTCGTAATTAACAGCGCCTAATGGTGCTCTTTTAATCTAAAAATCGTAATTAACATCATTTTTTGTTGGGTTAGGGGAACTGGAGTAGATGAACATTACTGTATGATGATTGTAAGCAAACGAATTTGGTGTTTCTAAACTTTTGGCTTCGAGATCTTATGGGTTTCAACTCTAGCCTACCCCAACTTGTTTGGGACTGAAAGGCTTGGTTGTTGTTGTTGTTGTAAACTTTTGGCAAGCATAGAAAAAACCGACAATAAACAGAGAAAAATCAAGGCATGTTTTGTGGATTAAGAAAATATACCATATTCATTAAAAGATCACCACCCAGCTGGCGCGTGGCCTTGTGCTTGTAGAGGCATTTAGAAGATGGGGGCGGCATCAACATACTGGCAGCCTGATCAGCCGCAGTTTTGATCTTCCTTTTGAGTAAAGGCCCTAAAGTTTCAGTCTGCATATGAATAGCAAAACAAAAGGCAGACCTCAGCAGTGATATTGAATTACTGTATGAGATAGACTGATGCATATAGTGGATGCTCTTAGCCTTTTGCAGCATGAACACTAGCTATGGACAGACAAAAAAACTAGTTGACTCAGCTTTGTCTAGATATGAATGTACTACCTCCATCCCAAAGCTTAAGGCTTATTTATTTTTGAGAAATCAAAACAAGCAAAGTTTGACCAAAATTTTAGAACATTCTATCAACAAATATAATACTGTGTAGATACCGTAGGAAAATATATTTTATTATCTATTTAATGATATTAATTTTGTATTTTGCATGTTAATGATTTTTGGTAAAAGCTTAGTCAAACATGGTATAGTTTGACTTTCTAAAAATAATATAAGCCCAAAGCTTTGGGATGGAGGTAGTAGTATCTAGAGCTAAAACACATCTAGATACATCCGTATCTACAGATAGTTGAGTCAATTAATTTGGATCTGAGGGAGTATCAGATTCAGACTACATCATGGTAAGTTGGTTAAAAAAATTACCCCTGGGCGGTCCCTGCCCAGCTCGGCAGTGGCATTTCGCTTCTTGTGCTGCAGATCGGGCCATGCTCCTGCAGCAGGTGGGGCGCTATTCTCGTTCCCCATAGCCTCAGCACGGAACCTGGAGGTACCAACCTGATACAGAGAATATAGAGCATGGTGTCACAGAGGCTTTACGCACAAACAGCTGAAGACATGTGCTACTTTAAGCATATTCCAGAACAGGAACAGATTGAGGATGCAGAGAGACACTTAAAAGGTAAAGAGTGGATAAGCAAACGGAGTACCTGCTTCGCGGGGCTGGGGACGCAGCTCAGGCTCAGCCAACTGCCCACATGCGTGGTGGCCTTACGCTCCATTGCCCCCACCGCCGAGGTCTTTCCTTTCCTGTACAAGCTGACAAAAGATACAGTGAGGATCAGCAGAAACTACAAAGGTTGCAAATGTCGACAAATAAAGGAAGAACACCCCAATCCAAGCAAAGGTAGCCCCCGCCCCCACCCCCATCAATCACTCCCAGCTCGAGGGTGACCAGAAAGACACCCCTTCGCCCAGAATAGGAAAGAGATGCGCAAGATATCGAGGTGAGGAAAAAAGAACCGATCTCGAGAAAGGAAAGAACATTACTAGTACTACCTAATCCGCTTGGTCTAGATGCAGCTTGCCCCTCCAAGCTGGATGCCTGGACGGTGGAGGCGAAAGGAGGGGATCGAGCTAGCGGCTTGCATCCGTCGGCAATCGGCACTCGATCGGGAGAGAAGGGGTGCTACATAAAGGGGAGGGGTAACATATTTTATTACACAGTGAACTTACTGATGTGACTAGGCCCCCCATAGTGTGGCACCCCAAATTCACTTGAAGCTGCCCGGCGGGACGCATTGGCGCGTCAAGAAACCCCCGAATTGTAGCGGGGAAATGAAACATTTCACAAAAATTCGAAATTCAAGCACACCGCCACGCGCCAAGCACGCGGGCTGTTCCTTCCTCTTCCTCGGTTCCTCCTCCCCTATCCGAAAAAACCCCAAATCCCAAGCTCAAACAAAAAAAAAACAAATCCCCTGGCCGCCATGCATGTCCTCGTTAACCCGCTGGAGATCGTTCCCGGACGATGCGGACCCCCGCCCTGAGATCCAGAATTCCGTCCACCTCGAGGCACTGCGTGCTGTCTCGCAGCAGCGGCTTGAGGGCGCTGCAGAGGAAGTTCCGCCGGAAAGTGCTCATGGCAACCGTGCAAGCTCACCGGCGTGCTGTATCCCGAGAGGAACTGGTCAAAGCTTTGCTATTCGCCAAAAAAAAAGCGGGCCAAGATCTGGTCAAAGCTTCGTCGATGGCTTGCCGCGAGAGGCTTGGAGTCCAGAGTCAATAAACTAGCTGCTCGAGGACTTGGGCGGTTTACACGGATTCATATTAACTGACTCAAGTTTGTTAGTCTAGTTAACAAATGCATCTAGATACATCCATATCTAGACAAAATTGAGTCAATTAATATGAATCAGAGGGGAGTACCTGAAAGTGTTTCATGCTACCAACTAATGCGCTGGCAGGAATCGCTGTAGAAGTAATTGTGCTACTACTCATACGATGAACTGATTGTGTGGGTGTCAAATTTTGCAACGCGATCATCCACTGAATGCTTAATTATAGTTCTAGCGCCAAAGGCGTACAAATCATAACATAGATAGTACATACTATAGCACCAGAACATAAGAGTACGAATCATAAAGTAGCTCAACATTTTGCATCAGGGCTGGGTGGTCCTGAGACTACCGGGACGCCCCTGATGATCTCCGGGTGTGCATCCTCTTCAACGCAAAGTTGTGTACTCGGTCCACGGCCTCCTTCTGTAGGCTGGATAATCTCAGGTGCAGGACCTTCGTCTATGAAAGGCTCGTCATCAGTACCATCCACAGGTGCATCAGGGCTGGGTGGTCTTGAGACTACCCGGACGCCCCTGATGATCTCCGGGAATGCAACCACTTCAACGCAAAGCTGTGTACTCGGTGTTACCACCCGATTTTGGCCAAATCAGGAGATGGGCCGTAAGGGAAGATGGGCTTGAAGGACGTACACGTGGAGCATCTTCGAAGCGGCCTTGTGCTGAGAGTTTGGGCTAAGTTGCCCATGTATCTGTAACATAGTAGATCGCATTGTAATTTAGATTAAAGAGATAGAGTCTGGCCCGTGCACGGTTAGGTGCACGCCCCAATTAGAAAGTCCCTTGGACTATAAATATGTATCTAGGGTTATCGGAAAAGGAGGACAATCATCGTTCAACCAACACAAATCAGGCGCATCGCCACCCCTTTCTTCGAGGGTTTCTCCCGGGTAAGCACCATGCTGCCTAGATCGCATCTAGCGATCTAGGCAGTATACGTTTATTCGTCAACCTTGTACTGCTCGTGCTGAAGCCTTGTTGATGGCGAGCAGTACTATTTATCCTTAGGTGTTTAGGGGCTAGCATTGATGCTTTCACGTGCATATCTGCGTGGCAATGCCGTCCCTCGACACCTAGCTGCCCTTACGTCTACCCAGACGTAAGGGCAGCATCTTGCTTGTTCGTAACTTAGTAGATCCGATCCGTTATAGTTGCTCCTTGCTCCCAAGGATTAGTTTAATATCTGCATAGTTAGGCCTTATGTTGGGGTCGGAGGATCCGGTGGTGCGTTAGATGTTGTTTACCGTCCCTGCGAGGGATGTTCCGGGGATCAACGTTATGTTGGTTTTTAGGCCTCTCGTAGGGGTAGTTTGCATCATCTCTCGTAGCTGCTAGGCCCGATCGCACGTAGGACGTTCCGATTATGCGGTGAAAACCCTAAACTGTCGTGGATCGTTTTAGCTTTGTCCTGATCAAGCAGGATCCCCATGCCATTGTAAATCCAACGTGAAACATGGGGCGATCGGCTCCTTGAGCCGATCCACAGGGAAACCTGAGAGCCGATAGGGCTCGTATTTAATGTGTACGTGTCTACCATGCAGGAACAATCGAAGCACTAACACCCTCCTGATCGGGTCTAGGTCAGGTGGCACGCCCTAGCAACCGCCAGGACGTTGGCCAGAAGATTTGCGGGACGACGCGAGGTGCCAGGGATCCACTAAGCGGCCCTGGGAGCTTCCCGGCTCTTCGTGTTGCTTAACCAACGCCCGTCGGGGGGTTTTGGAGGGTAACACATTCTGGCACGCCCGGTGGGACATCCACGTCGACATCCACGTCGACATCTACGTCAACATCGGCATCCGAGATGGCGGAGGAACAGATCACATACGAGGATCTTCCTCCTGATCATAAGAAGAAGTACGATGAGCTGAAGGCCATCGTTGAAGCCGAACTCATCGGCTCCTTTGAGAAGACCCGTTCGCACGGTATCAGGTTCAAAGGATTCACGCCACAAGGCGTCCTCGACGGGGTAGATCTGGCTCTCCCTTCAGATGAACGTACCAGAGCCCTGCGACAGGAGGTCAACTACATGGTGGCCCATTCACTGCATCGGCACTCTGAGAGCCTGGTGAACACTTTGGAGCGCGTTGCGCTCCATGTGGTGCAAGAGATCATGGAGCGTCGATACTCCCCTTCAGGACCTGTTCTAGGGACTCACCAGGGAGAGATGCAACTCCACACCAGGCCACCTCTGCCGTACGCAACGGCGGCTCCACAGCAACAAGGCTCACCGGCATACGTCGTCTACAAAGTTGGGGGTGACCCGGGCGACTATCAGTTCTTGCATGACCCGCCCAAGGAAATCCCACACGGATACGTGTGCACGTATGTGCCGGTTGCAACAACTGGACGCAGGCGATCCAGGACTCCACCAGGAGGGATTGCCGGAGCAGGAGCAATTGTTCCGGCAGGAAGAACGACTGCAGCAGCGGGGAGTCTAGGAGCAGAAGCTGAGAAACAAGCGTAGCCACTGCACCAGTCCAGAAAGCTCAGCTGCCACTACCTCCACCGCAGATCAGATCAGCGCAGTCCTGAGAGATCAGTTCGGCATCTTGCCGAAGAAGAAGATAATCGGCTATTCCAAGCCGTACCCCAATGAGTTCGACCTGATCCCACTACCGCCTAAGTACCGGCTTCCGGACTTCAACAAATTCAGTGGGTCAGAAGGGTCAAGCTCCATCGAGCACGTGAGCCGATACCTGGCCCAGCTGGGCATGGTTTCAGTATCGGATCAGCTACGGGTGAGGTTCTTCTCGCAGTCCCTCACCGGTCCAGCGTTTGGATGGTACACCTCGTTGCCGCCAAATTCAGTGCAATCATGGAAGCAGCTGGAGGAACTGTTCCACACCCAATACCATTCAGAAGCCACTGAAGCTGGTATTGCCGAACTAGCACAGGTTCGGCAGAAGCGAGGAGAGACAGTCTCTGAATACATCCAACGTTTCAGAACTGTCAAGAACCGATGCTATTCGGCTCACCTAACTGAGAAAGAGGCAGTCGAGCTGGCCGTGGCAGGCCTTGCAGCGTCATTCAAGGACCTGACGTTCCAGGTTGAGTACAACTCGTTGACGCACCTGGTCAATAGACTGACCTTATATGAACAGCGCCATCCAGAACTGTACCAGGACAAGTTCAAACGCGCGATAACCCTGGTCAACGCTGATGAGGATGAAGATTCTGCGGAAGATCAGGAAGTTGCAGTAGCCGAGTGGACTCGGACGCCAGTACCTGTGTCCTGCAAATGGGTGAACCCACCAGGGCCTCCAAGAGGGTTGGACTTTGACGTGACCAAGACTGAACAGATCTTCGATCTGCTACTGAAAGAGAAACAGTTGAAGCTACCCGAAGGCCACAAGATCCCTACGGCGCAGGAGATGAACAAAGGCCATACTGCAAATGGCATCATACGTTCACGCACGCCACCAACGACTGCAAAGTGTTGCGCGCACAAATTCAGATGGCGATAGAATCAGGCCGATTAACTTTCGGACAGTTTGCCATGAAGGTAGACATGCGTCCGTTTCCGGACGTCAACATGGTGGACCTAAGCCACTCCATAAGAGAGCCAGGGTTCTCTTTCGATGTCAATATGGCAGGGTTTGTGATCCGCCATGGCGTGGACAAAGCAGAGAGCAGCCACTCTCGTGGCAAAGATAAAGAGGAGGCCGTTCCACGCGACCGGCCCCAAGACGATGATAGACGGTACCTAACCGAGGAGGAGGTGAGAAGCATACGGTATCAGCGCCCATTATCCGTGCATCTCCTCAACAAATATGAGCAGCAGTACGACCGACGTCGGCGCTACGACGAAGACGATGAAAGATATCGTCGGTCTGATGCGGAGAACAGGAGGTATCGTCGGAATGACGGCAACAACGACGGGTACGAACGTCGCGCCAGTGGGAGGTCAAGGGAGCAAGACAACGTGGACAAGCACTGGAACTGTCCCTTCTTCAAACATTGCTGGGACTCAGGAATGAGCCGATTGCCAACAATCGAGAACTGCCCAGAATGCACGCAGCGAAGGAGAAGGACAAACGAAGTTTCAGTGTTCGAGCGTCTGGGACCCCTCCCACCACATAACAAACGAGCTGAGTCCTCTCAAGAAGAAGACTTCGAGGAGTCAGATGAAGAAGATAGGTATCACCGACCAAGGTGGTGCCCTGATGGACTCAGCCATTCTCAGAAGCGTAGGGTGCAACGGCTGCGAAACCTGGAAGAAGCCGAGGCACAGTACCTGTATACGTTGAGAAGAGCACGGCCCGATCTGGCCGTGAAAATTCAGCAAACAGTGGAGACGAAGGCGCGCCCGCCAAAGAAAGTATGGCGCCCAAAACAGGCGAAAGCCGATGCACAGGCATCGGCTGATGCCGATGCAGAGGCATCGGCTGATACAAACATGATATCCGTGACCCGGACGGAGTAGCAAGTCCAAGACATTGGACATACGTGGCAAGGCCGATCCCTGAGATCGGCCCTCAAAAAATGAAAAGCAAAGGATCTTATCTCCAACATGCCACGTAGCTACAGCGGAAATTCAAGAAGTTGCAAATCATCGCCAAAGCCTTGCAACGGAAAAGGAGGCCGATTCCCGCAATCGGCCAAAATTATCCTCAACATACCTTGTCTGTGTTCAGCATTGATCCAACAGATGCCTGAAGAGCCGATGCCATCAATTACTTGACAGAATCGGCTCGGGGGGCACATAGATGGATGAGATACGAGGATACGGAGCTGGGAACGGATGTCAAATGTCCAGCAGAGCAGCTCAAGTATGGGGGCCGATACGTAAGCAAATCGGCCGCAAAAAACTGAAAACTCCAAAAATTTTGAGCACAGCCGATGCGTAGACATCGACTCAAGGGATACAAGCGGAAGCCTAATAGAGCAGTCATCTACTGGAGGAACCCCTCATTGGGATTGCTTGGCGACTCAGGCCCTCTCTTCAAGGACTTCCAACTCCTTCTGCAAGACTTCAAGCTCGGCAGCACCAACAGAAGCATCAGTTTGGGCGTCCAAGACGGCCCTTTTTCTCATTTAAGCTGTTGATATTTGCCGGCAAGTTTGAGGATCGCAGCCCTGGCCAAACAGCAAGAACAGCATGGACGTGCAGATCAGCTAGGATCATGAGAACAACCGACGATCGTCCAGTTGGACTGAACTGCATTCTCACCAGAGGTTGCCTCATTGGACTGAAGAAGCTCGGGGGGCAGTTCACGTTGAAGGTTCTCTGCTTTTGAAAAGCCGATTTGGTTAGAATCGGCTGATGCTGCACCACAGTTGAGAAGCTGATAGTGGCCCAATGCCGCTGGTGCACTTTCATTCTCGCCTTGACCGAGGCTCGGGGGGCAACTAGCCCTGAAAATTCCTCCTTTTGAAGAGCCGATGGGGTTGAAATCGGCTGTCTCTGCATCATAACCATGTTGAGAGGGACGAGCTCTCGCAGAGGAAAACCACCAGGTTGACAGAGGAGTTTGGAGAAGGAGCCATCATCAGTGGTTAGGCTCTAGACCAGTTCGTTGCTGCGAAGGCGTATAACATCGCAAGGAAAGCTGTGAGCAAACACCTGTTGAGCAGAGGTGTCAGCTTCAATCTCAAGGCTGTGCGCTGGACCTATCCGGTTGGAAGTTTGGATATGAACTTCATGGGTTGCAAGTTAACATCTGAGGAGGCAATTAGATCGATCTGTTTTGCAATCTATTGGAAAAGCTGATGCTTTGCCATCGGCTCATTGAGCATCTACCGAATCGACAATCGGCAGACTCAGTACGAAGGGCAATCGGCTAAATCATCACTAAGGAATCAGTAAAATCAAATTGGGGAATTCTTCATTGATAAACAAGGATTTCTTACATAAAGAGCTGATTGCTCTCAAAAGGAATTGCTAGGGGGAACATTGCCCCGTCTACTACTCCTAGCTCTATCCTATCTAGGGGCCGCTGCTGCCCTCATCGTCGCCGTCGCCGCTGTCGGCGCTGCTCCCGGCCGGCTCGTCGTCACTGCTGTAGTGACCACCGGCGGGACCTTCATTGTCCTCATCTTCTTCGCTAGCGTCGCCATAGTCGCTGTCGAAGTCGCTGATGTTGCCGGGCCAGGGGCAGAGACGCTTGGCCGGCGGTTCGTCGGAGGAGGTGGTGTCCTCCTCCTCTTCCTTCACCTCCTCGGCGGAGGAGTAGCCGTCCCAGGAGAAGCCGTCGTCGTCGCTTTCCTCCTCCGATTGCCCAACGGCAAGGAAGCGAAGGTCGCTCTCCCCGTCCGTTAAGGACTGGTCGTCTTCGGACCAGACGAAGGAGTCGTGGGTCGACTCGTCCCCGTCGGCTATGGCGCGGCGAATGTTGGCCGCGTGGGCCTCCTGTGGGTCCCATTCAGGCGTTGGCTCACGGGAGGTGGAGGATTGGGTGGAAAGACCCGATGAGGGAGAAGACGAAGAGGAAGACATGGCGGCGGAGGAGGGTTTTTCGGTTTGCCGATGGCTACTGTGGAGCAGGGGGATGAAGGAAGAAACCACAGGAAGTGGCCAAATAAAAAGGGGTATAGCGATTTAATGCCTAAGCAGTTTCCGAGGACGTGGTGCCAGAACCGTCAAATCGTGCAGAGAAGTTGAGAAGGCAAGACATCATCACGAAGAAAACTGCGACGGTTCTGCCACGACATGACCCTTCGAAGAAAGCAGATGGTTTTGCAATTAACATTATCAAAACCAGGGGGGCATGTGTTACCACCCGATTTTGGCCAAATCAGGAGATGGGCCGTAAGGGAAGATGGGCTTGAAGGACGTACACGTGGAGCATCTTCGAAGCGGCCTTGTGCTGAGAGTTTGGGCTAAGTTGCCCATGTATCTGTAACATAGTAGATCGCATTGTAATTTAGATTAAAGAGATAGAGTCTGGCCCGTGCACGGTTAGGTGCACGCCCCAATTAGAAAGTCCCTTGGACTATAAATATGTATCTAGGGTTATCGGAAAAGGAGGACAATCATCGTTCAACCAACACAAATCAGGCGCATCGCCACCCCTTTCTTCGAGGGTTTCTCCCAGGTAAGCACCATGCTGCCTAGATCGCATCTAGCGATCTAGGCAGTATACGTTTATTCGTCAACCTTGTACTGCTCGTGCTGAAGCCTTGTTGATGGCGAGCAGTACTATTTATCCTTAGGTGTTTAGGGGCTAGCATTGATGCTTTCACGTGCATATCTGCGTGGCAATGCCGTCCCTCGACACCTAGCTGCCCTTACGTCTACCCAGACGTAAGGGCAGCATCTTGCTTGTTCGTAACTTAGTAGATCCGATCCGTTATAGTTGCTCCTTGCTCCGCAAGGATTAGTTTAATATCTGCATAGTTAGGCCTTATGTTGGGGTCGGAGGATCCGGTGGTGCGTTAGATGTTTTACCGTCCCTGCGAGGGATGTTCCGGGGATCAACGTTATGTTGGTTTTTAGGCCTCTCGTAGGGGTAGTTTGCATCATCTCTCGTAGCTGCTAGGCCCGATCGCACGTAGGACGTTCCGATTATGCGGTGAAAACCCTAAACTATCGTGGATCGTTTTAGCTTTGTCTGATCAAGCAGGATCCCCATGCCATTGTAAATCCAACGTGAAACATGGGGCGATCGGCTCCTTGAGCCGATCCACAGGGAAACCTGAGAGCCGATAGGGCTCGTATTTAATGTGTACGTGTCTACCATGCAGGAACAAATCGAAGCACTAACACCCTCCTGATCGGGTCTAGGTCAGGTGGCACGCCCTAGCAACCGCCAGGACGTTGGCCAGAAGATTTGCGGGACGACGCGAGGTGCCAGGGATCCACTAAGCGGCCCTGGAGCTTCCGGGTCTTCGTGTTGCTTCAACGCAAAGCTGTGTACTCGGTCCACGGCCTCCTTCTGTAGGCTGGATAATCTCAGGTGCAGGACCTTCGTCTATGAAAGGCTCGTCATCAGTACCATCCACAGGTGCATCAAACTGAGATTCATCTTCAAATCTCCCATCAAACTGAGAGACCTCTTCAACTCTATGCTTCTGCAATTAGTACATCAACCGATTAGACAAACATCTAAGGGATGCAACCTGAACAAATGCCGTTTTACATATTTACCTTCTCATCTGGCACAGCACATGAGAGCTGAAACCCGTTTGGAACCCCAAGAGGAAGGTGTGATGCGTACAGCAGCAAGTTTTCCCTCAGTAAGAAACCAAGGTTATCGAACCGGTAGGAGATGAAGGCCACGTGAAGGTTGTTGGTGGAGGAGTGTAGTGCGGCGCAACACCAGTGATTCCGGCGCCAACGTGGGACCTGCACAACACAATCACAATACTTTGCCCCAACTTAACAGTGAGGTTGTCAATCTCACCGGCTTGCTGAAAACAAAGGATTAAACGTATGGTGTGGAAAATGATGTTTGTTTGCAAAGAACAACAGAGAACAGAGATTGCAGTAGATTGTATTTCAGATGTAAAAGAAAGGACCGGGGTCCACAGTTCACTAGTGGTGTCTCTCCAATAAGATAAATAACATGCTGGGTGAACAAATTACAGGTGGGCAATTGACAAATAAAGATTCATATACATATCATGATGATCACTATGAGATTTAATCAGGGCATTACGACAAAGAACATAGACCGCCATCCAGCATGCATCTATGCCTAAAAAGTCCACCTTCAGGTTAGCATCCGCACCCCTTCCAGTATTAAGTTGCAAACAATAGACAATTGCATTAAGTATGGTGCGTAATGTAATCAACACAAATATCCTTAGACAAAGCATTGATGTTTTATCCCTAGTGGCAACACACATCCACAACCTTAGAACTTTCTGTCACTGTCCCAGATTCAATGGAGGCATGAACCCACTATCGAGCATAAATACTCCCTCTTGGAGTTACAAGTATCAACTTGGCCAGAGCCTCTACTAGCAACGGAGAGCATGCAAGAACATAAACAACACATATATGATAGATCAATAATCAACTTGACATAGTATTCTATATTCATCGGATCCCACCAAACACAACATGTAGCATTACAAATAGATGATCTTGATCATGTTAGGCAGCTCACAAGATCTAAACATGATAGCACAAGAGGAGAAGACAACCATCTAGCTACTGCTATGGACCCATAGTCCAAGGATGAACTACTCACGCATCAATCCGGAGGCGGGCATGGTGATGTAGAGCCCTCCGGTGATGATTCCCCTCTCCGGCAGGGTGCGATCTCCTGAATCCCCCGAGATGGGATTGGTGGCGGCGGCGTCTCTGTAACTTTTCTCGTATCGTGGCTCTCGGTAATAGGGTTTTCGCGACGGAGAGTTTAAGTAGGCGGAAGGGCAGAGTTGGAGGCGGCGCAGGGGCCACACACCATAGGCCGGCGCGGGCCCCATGCAGGCCGCGCCGCCTATGGTGGGCCCTCGTGGCCACTTCGTATGCTTTCGGTCTGGAAGCTCCGTGGAAAAATAAGACCTGGGCGTTGATTTCGTCCAATTCCAAGAATATTTCCTTTGTAGGATTTCTGAAACCAAAAACAGCAGAAAACAACAACTGGCGCTTCGGCATCTTGTTAATAGGTTAGTGCCGGAAAATGCATCAAAACATCATAAAGTGTGAACAAAACATGTAGGTATTGTCATAAAACTAGCATGGAACATAAGAAATTATGGATACGTTGGAGACGTATCACACATCACATGTCCCAGAGCTGAAACCCGTTTCCTGAAGCAAGCGCTTTTTCTCTCCTTCCCGTCCATCCATCTGCAACAAGTTAAATTTGAGTACAGAACCTTGCACAACAATGCAAACTATTGATCAAAACAGCGGCATCATCAATATAAATAATTAACTACATATGCCAACACACATACAGTGTGAGCAAGATCTGCTTCTCCCGCTGAAGGATCATTATATGGTTCACCATGATAAACCCACCTAACATATGTGCGGTCCATCCCAAAAATGTGTAAATGATCTTCCACTACATGGTGAGGCCTCTTCTCACCATTCATACATGTGCAGCGCGGGCAATACACGTCCAGGTTGTGACCTTCATGAGCTCTAATAAACCCCATAAAGGGTTGAACACCATTTATATATGAAGGGGAACATAAGTGTCCATGCAGTATCCAAGTTCTGTCCATCTGTTTAATTATGAGATACAATGGTTGGTGATTAATTTAAGGCGAAGTAGGAAATGTATATCCATCGAGTACAAAACTATACTACATGATTATGCATTTCAGCAATCATGTCGAGTACAAAACAAAAAATGCCCATCGACATTTTAGCAAACAGATCGTGTACAAAACTCTGCCATGGCATTTCAGCAAATTAACGGATCGAGTGCAGAACTGACTCTATATGCCCACGCAAATGAACAAATTGATCAGGACAAATCGAGCGGAAAACAATAAAGTGCCAATTAGTTCGAGCATACTGACGATTTTTTTAGCAGCATCAAGAAAATATAAATCGTTAGGCCGTCTTGCCCGATGCATGATTGAGCTAGAGATAGCAGCCCTACCGTGGATCAACTTGACCGCCGGTGCGTCTCGAGAAGAACGACGGGGAGGGGAAGCTTCTTCTTCGCACGGACGGGACGGGGAGGGGAAGCTCTTCGCACGGACGGGGATAAGTTGTGTAGGGGTGGGTGGGGGGTCATGCGGCCGGGCCGCCGGGGTGATAATTAAGGTCGGTAGGTGGTGTTTAATGGAGTTGCGTGTGTAATTTGCCGTGCACAAGGTTGAGGAATAGGCGGTTCCCTTTGCCGCGCGCACAATTCAAACTATCCCGCCCATGTAGTTTAAATTCGCCCTATTTTCGTTAAATCGACATAAAGTCATGTGAGTGGGGGAAAATTAGCAAAGTTGCTTGAAAAATAGTAAAACTCTGGAATTATCCTTTAAATATGCTCTACTTCGTGTGAAAATCGGGGTGTGGAGGCATGTTGAGCTGTTTTATTTGTACTTTCTTCATTAAAACTCCCATTTTATGCACTTTGGATGGAAAGAAATCATTTGTACATAAATTTTGACAACGCCATTTGCAAACATTAATTGTTTTACATGCCAAGATGCACCCATCCACCAAATATGGGGCAAAAGTTTATCACAATCTAGATATATATGTATAATTAGTGATGGACCCCTTTTGATTTTGTGCAATTTCCACTAATTAGGTAGAGAGAAGGTGTCAATTAATTAGGCCATGTTAGGGGCTATGTGTTTTAGATTAGGGTTGTGTGGATTCAAATACAACTTCTTTATTTGTGTGCTATGATTAATCAAAACTAGATCGATCGACTGCGCACACATTATTAGAGGCACATGCCTTTGCGCACAAAGTGCATGTGTGTGTTGTTGGCCACCAACGAGAGAGCGGCGAGAGAGCGATTGAAATCCCCAAATTAAACACATATATAAGCATGCATGGTTAGGCCATGCATGCATATTAATTATATATATTGTGAGGCAAATTAATTAAAGTGTGTTTTCATTTTAGACCTTGTCAAAATTCAAGTTAATTAATTGAATTATCAGTACTTAATTGAATGTCTATATATATAGGACATATTCATGCTACACCCGGGTGTAGTTACTCCCACGTGTGTTTCACACAATCTAGGTAGTATCTATCATACCGAAGAGTATATACATGTAGTATGAAGTATATAAGAATATTTTGGTAGTATATATACTACTTTGTAGGTAGTATGTATACTTTTTTACGTACACTATTTCTTTACGTATAAATATGCATGTATTTTGTATATATAGTGCAAACTATGGGTGTATTTAATTTTTTTCACCAAAGTTGGTATGGAGTATCTTAGATATAGTGTACGAACATACTCAAACCAATAAAGTATGTTATATACTTCCGTATGGTAGTATATGAGACATGGGTGTAGTTACACCCAGGAGTAGGAAGTATTTATCGATATAGGCCATATATTAATTGGGGTTAATCTAGGGTTTACTAGCTATATATATAGCAAGGTTTTATTAGATCGGGTTATTAATTAGCTTGGGGTTATGTGTTTTAACGAGGGTTTGATTAGCTAAGGTTAGTTTTCTATATATATACGGTTTAGGGTTTAGGGTTAATGGCACATATATTTAATTAGAGGACCGCGAGGACCCCTGGCCTGCTTGATGCGCAATTAAGGGTCGTCGTTGGCCTATAGCTAGCTATATAGGGTTTTATGGTTTATTTAGAGGGTTTATGTGTTAGGGTTAATTATAACTTGTTGTGAATTAAATTACAACTTTTTTATTAGTGTGCTACACAATTAATCAAAACTCTAGCTAGATCGATCGAGTGTGCACAGACATGCACTATTAGAGGCACCCGCCTTTGCGCGTAAAGTGCAAGCATAATGTGTGTCGTTGCTGGCCACCAATCGATAAAGAGAGAGATAGAGATGAGAGATTATTGAAATCGCCAAGAATGTTCAAATATATATATATATGCATGCATGGTAGGCCATGCATGCACACTAATTATATATATATATATATATTGTGAGGCAACTTAATCAAAGTGTGTGTTTTCATTCGAGAACTTGTCAATATATTCAAGTTAATTAATTTATCAGCGCTAATTATATAATTAATTAATGAATGAATCTCAGGGATGTTCGATCATACATGATCGATATAGGCCATATATATTAATTGGGGTTAATCTAGGGTTTGCTAGCTAGCTATATATATAGAGCAGGTTTTTATTAGATCGGGTTATAGCTAGTATAGTTTGGGGTTATGTGTTTTAATTAAGTAGCCAGGTTTGATTAGCTAGGACGGGTTAGTTATATATATATGGTTTAGTTAGGGTTAATGTCACACTTAATTTAGAGGACCGCGAGGCCCACCTGCGTGATGTGCAATTAAGTGTCGTTTGGGGCCTATATATATAGCTAGAACTAGGGTTTAGGGTTTATAGGGTTGTTTAGGGTTTAGGGATTAGGGTTCGGGTTTAGGGATTAGGGTTTAGGGTCTAGGGTCTAGGGTCATTAGGGTTAGGGTTGTTAGGGATTAGGGTTAGCTAGGGGTTATGGTTTAGGGTTTAGTGTTTAGGGTCTAGGGGTTATGTGTTTTAAGTATGGTTAGGGTTAGGGTTTAGGGTCTAGGGTGTTTAATTAGGGTTTTTAGGGTTTAGGGATTAGGGTTTAAGCAGGTTTAGGGATCATCGATCGAGTGCGCACACACATTATATATTAGAGGCACCCGCGCCTTTTGCGCATAAAAAGTGCATGAGTGAAATATATAGATCGATCGAGAGAGAGAGAGAGATTGAAATCCCAAGAATATGTTCAAATATATATTAAAAAATATATATGCATGAATGCATGCATGGTAGGCCATGCATGCACACAAATATATATATATATATATATATATATATATATATATATATATATATATATATAGGGCCCAACTATTCTCGAACCTTAAGAGTGGTTCTAGAATGGTTATTCTCGAACCCCCCTCTTATCTTTACCCGTCCGAAAAAACCAGTAGCCTCGAAGTGAACCCCAACTCCGCGCAAGTGAACCCCTCGTTCACATCCTCTAGACGATAAAGCACTCCCCAATCCGACCGTGCCTCCTACCAGGTCGGCGCCCGGCAGCGGCGGCGTAGCGACGTGAGGGAGCCGGCGACGGAGTCCGGCGAACTTCCCAACCAGAAGACCTTCTTTCGCATCGGCATGGGAAAGCGAGAGCAGGTTCGAGGAAGCTCAACACGTAGGCTGACGAGATTCCCCAGCAGGAAGATCTTCTTCCATGCCTGCTTCCCACCGCCGTGTGCTCCAGCCGGGCGCCTCCGACCGAGATCTCCTCCGCGCAGCTCTGATCCGGGCGCTCCCCAACTCCACCGAGCAGCTCCGATCTGGGCGCACCCCAACCCACCGCTTGGCTGCAACCCCTACGCGGCCCATCTCCACCCCTTGCTTCGCCGGCGGCCACCTGCTCGGATCCCTGCGGGTGGGCTGGCGAAGACACACTATTGGACTGCCGCCGATCTCATCGCGCCCCCTGACGGCATCCACTCGCCGACGCGGGCCTGCATCCATGGAGCGAACCTCCTCCTAGTATGACGTGAACATCTTATTCTGCAACTCGTGTCATCTAGCTAAAAGCATGCGCTATGTCAACTGTGTGCCGAACTTCCACATCTTACCACAAGAAGAAGAGCAAATATCAGTGCATACTGCTATGCATTTTCTTGTACTGATTGATTTGCTAGTTGGTTAGTAGCTGTTCTTCACGATCAAACTTTGTTTGATAAGCAGGGAGATACTTCAGTGGTTGAGAACTTTAAAAAGCGAAAGTTTGGTCATGTCATGGTACAAGTTCACCTTTCCTTTACAGGAATTCATCGAGAAAGTCATTGAGCCAAGGGCCACCACTAGTGCAAACACTCTGCCCAACTGCTGCCGGCACTGAATTGCTGCTTGTTCAGTATGAAACGACCTACAACCTACTGATGTTTACTTGCTGATGTATAGTCCTTAGCTTTTCTAATTGATGTGCTGGTAGCAATTCAATAGTTCAGAATTTCTTGTTAGGATGTTCAATTTGTACACACGTGGAGACGACTTTTAACCAAACATGCTACTACTTTTTATTCATTGCTATCCATGGTGTCGTCTGTCGACGGCGACAAGAGTTGCTGTCCATGTTTTACCGTGCGGCCCTTCCCTGCATCCACGAGGTGATCACCTACTGCTAGTTCTGAAAATCTGGTACGTATTTCAGTTTAGAAGTGCTACTAGTTCAGAGCTGAACTTCTACTGTTGATGCCCTCATGTGCAATGCGTTCCACCTTTATATTGTTTCATCATCAACGTGTGGAAAAAGGATTAAAAATAGCAGAAAATGTTCTGTTGTATAAAAAGTTCAACTTGTTAAGTTACGGCAGTTCGTTACTGAAAAACTAAAGCCCACTCCATAAAAATATTTTGAATTTTATGTATAAAACAATTGAAGTTTGCTTGCTCAAGAAAGCTACAAAAAAATATGTAATAGGCAAGCAGCTGCAGCCATTCTTCTGGCGCTATTTGTCTTTTTTATACATAGGCAGGGGTGATTGAAGAAACCATTCAGCTTTAAAAATACAGGAAGTTCATCTCGAATTCACCAAAAGGTTCACCTTCTCTTTGTCACGCAATTCACTCTGTCAATTATTTTTGCCTGCAAGTTCACATCATTTTCCTTTCGAGGTTCACTTTATCTCAATGTGAAAATTCGGTTTTATTTTGTGTGGAAGTTCATTATTCCTATTAACTTAGAAAAGCTAAACAATAGGAAGTCCACTTATTAAGCGACATATGATTATTTACCCAAGTCCACTATAAAAAACTTTTGAGTTTGATGTGTAAAACAATTAAAGTTCACTTTTCGTTTTGTAGAGTTTGATGTGTTAAACCAAAGTAGGAGTTCACTGTTTCTGAAGTTCCTTTTAGTTCTGAACTTTTATCTTATGTCGTCAGTTAACTGTATAGAGTGTTTCAGTTCCGTACCAGGTCTTACATTTTGTTTTCAGTTAGTGGCATGTTTAGGAACTAGGTTGTGTTGTCTGCCAAGACAGTACTAGTAGTATTATGATCTTACGTGTGGGGATGTTGGATGCTAGTACTGTAGGTAGTTGATTTGCATGCTCTACAGGTTGCGAGTTATATATCCTCTGCAGCGCGTCGTCTGGTTAACCACCAGAGCAACCCAGTACACCTCAACCACCTCCACTTAAGCTCGGGATTTCCCCTGAGCACCAACCGAACTCCACCACCACGGCGTCGGCAGGAAGCATCAGCACGAAATCCCGGCAGCTTGTCCGTCCATGGCACTCTTGTGAACTCCCACACGTTCTCCTCCCGAAGTTCATTCGAGGATATTTTTTCTGGTACGTGGTTGCAGTCTTGCAGATCCTGTATAATATGTTTTGATTATATTATGCTTCGAAAGTGCACTACATGAAAATTGGCAGTTCATTGTGTAAATTAATAGGAGTTCAAGTTTTCTATCCAAATAAATACATCTCTGACTTGTTAGGATGTTTGTTTTGTTTGAACGGGAGATTCACTTTTAGTATCAGGAGCATTCACTTTTAGTTTCAGACGTCCTTGAAGGTGCCCATGCTCTAAACTTTTGTTGATGTATATATTCCATAGGCGAAGTTCATTTGATCCGGCGGAAGCTCCCTCTTCTCGCATGGGGCGTTCCTGAGGAGAATGCATGAAGCTATTCCTGCTGAACAAGCTACGGGCCGTGCAGGTATTGCTAGTCGTTGATTGAAACTGCTACTTGTGAATCCATATTATGTGTATGTGTAGATGGGTGAGCACTAGGACATTCTCCATTTGTTGCCCGGCTGCTGGAAGCATCTACTTCCACTCGGTTATGGCCTAGTTATCTTCTCATATTCAAAACTGCTATAGAAAGCTCCCTGTACTATTTAATCAAGGAGTTCAGTTCATATATATTCCTGAAGTTCGCCCCTTCATATATACTGAATATCATTTGTGGATTTCCCCTTCTGATGCATGACTTACCCTTGTTCTTGAGAAGACTGTAGTGCATCACGTATTCTGAAGTTAGTGAGTTAACTTCTTAAATTTATTTCTTGCTGTCAAACATTTTACTTCATCAATGAACATAACTGTAAAGTTCGTTGTAGAAAACAAAAGAAGTGCATCCCCAATCTTCGATAGTTCACTGTATAACATATCGAAATCTAGATGGGCGTTACTAGATGACAATATAATACGGCTATGAACTACTGGTTAACTATGTGCCTTTATTATGATTCCAACTTTTCTGAGTTTTAAATTCACCTAATTTAATCAGTTTTGGTGCCTCAAGAAGATACACCTGAGATGTCCACTATCATTTTCCAAGAAAATTGTGAAGTTCACTTTTATTAAAAAACAAGTTCGCTCATTTCTGTATCAGTGTTAGATAGAAAACATTGCTTGTCATTTTCCATGTGAATTGCTGTTCTTTTAGTGGGCACCACAGGGGAGCTCGCCGTGCGTGGGTGTGGTGCCGGCCTCACAATACCCTCATCATTGGCGAACTCC
Organism: Lolium multiflorum; assembly: GCA_030979885.1. Taxonomy (NCBI): domain Eukaryota; kingdom Viridiplantae; phylum Streptophyta; class Magnoliopsida; order Poales; family Poaceae; genus Lolium; species Lolium multiflorum. The sequence continues at coordinate 45,844,987 of CM061752.1, read as the reverse complement.
CAATGTTATCGAGGTGGTGAACTGCTTCTTTTATTATTGGCATACATATGATCTTTGTGGCTCCTCTTACCAGCGACCTGTGCATAGCTCGGTTGAAAGATGAACTCTGTAGTTCACTGTTGCAAGCGAATTTATTTAGCAGTTGACTGACATTTATCGGAAGTTCAGACACATAAATAGGCGAAGTTCATTTTGATTGATATGGTTTATAATTTTGTTTTGATGAAAAACACATTAAAGGATCCTATATGCAAGTAGACAATTCGAATATTGCGGTTACACTTATTTGATTTGACATAGTGAATGATAATATTTATCTTTGTGATTGATGCAACACAGCTACAATATTTAGATATGTTAATGTTTTCTTTCAGTAGTTCGTCTAATATGTTCGCTTCTATTTTGTGTGGAGTTAGATTCATATATCTTCAGAAGTTCAGTTTTCCTATTTCACGTATTGCCTTGGTTCTTTGACTATCTAGTTCTTCATAGCAAGTTGGATTTTATTGGCACTTTTTAAAAGCACAATGACTTACAGTGAGTTCATTAGGTCTAAAAGTGAAGTTCACTCTGCAAATAAAATGAAGTTCGCTAGGCATAAAAACTGAAGTTTGTTTCAGAAATTGTAAAAAGAATTCAGTATAATAGAATCCTTGCTTGCTTCCACTCTGAATTATTTTATATTTCAGTCCGAGGTCAACACAGTAGCATTTTCTGATGAAAGTGGAAATCTCATTTATTCTGGAAGCGGTGATAATATGTGCAAAGTAGCTCGCTCTTACAAACTATCATTATGCTAGACAATATATATATGACCGAATTTCTTTTAGATTTATTCACCATTTGAAACATATGAAGTGTGAAGTATTTTTATGTTGCAACCTCCAATTTCTGAAAGACAGTAAACGCTGATTCTGGATGATTTTTTGTCAAGTAGAGTGGCAGTTGACATGTCATGATTCCTGACAAAAAAGGAAGTTTGAATGATGCGTTAGCTAATTTTCTGTAGCATTTATCAACCTTTTTTTGGTAGCTGAAAGATATGCATTGTATAGGTACATAAATAACATAAGATGGTGCAGTAGCTATGCCAATATCGTAACTTATCGAGTTTGTTCCTTTAGTCCAGTTCATTACCTATAGACGACCATTTTTTATGCAAAATAACTGCTGCTAGTTCACGCGTGTACTCCTGGCAGCGCCACCATGAACTCCGGCTCTCCCGCATAGCCACAGCCGCCACGGGACAAGCGCCGCCACAGGAGTTCACATGCCACTGCGCGGTAGTTCACGTCGCTCTCCGCAGCGAGCATGTGCAGTTCTATCTTCAGGTATGTTAACTGCCCCTCTTTGGTTGTCCGCTGCGTGATTTTGGGGAGTTTGCAGTGCAGTACCATATGTTCCTATTCTATTTTCAAGTCTGGTATTGATCCCTCTTTGTAAAGAAATAATATAGCCATGCATGTGGTATTTTGAGAACTGATGAATGGCCATTTTTATTATTGCCGCATGTCTCTTATCTATCATTTTTATTATTTTCCAGTGCTAGCAATTGCTAATTAGAAGTAATTCTTGTTACAGATTGCAATGTGTTGTTGGTGTATAGCTCTAACTGCAAGTAGAGCACCACAAGAGTTCATTGTGCCTCCCTCGGCAGTCTGTGGTGCGTGGCCGGGAAGTCCACGCGCGCATACCCTGGCAGTCATGTGCGTGCCGCCGAACCGTCGATTCTTAGTTCTGCAATTAATACTTGTCTTAGCTTGTTTTGGGGCGATGTATTGCAAATTGCAGGGATAAAAATAGGTTAATGGCTTGTTGTAATTTCTCCACTCTAGCTTATAAAGGTGCACGACACCTACTCTGTGGCACACAGTTGGTCGTGAAGTTCAGACAAATAGAGTCGTGGAGTTCAGAAAGAGACCAACATGTGTGAAGTTTAGAGACATGCTTCAGCAGAGTTATTCTGAATTGTAATCTGTAGTCATTGAAAATCTGGTAGCATCTCAAGTTCAGGAAACTACAGTTGTTTACAGTTTTATCTTGTATATGTTCACTTCGTCTCTAATAGGAAATTCACTCCGCCTGTAATTTTTTTTTGGTTGTACAATTCTACCAAAGTGGAAGTTAATATATTTATGCGTTGTACACTTCTATGACTGAAAAAGTGGAAGTTCATTTTCTACCAAGCCATAGTTCACTATATTTATGCGTTGTACACTTCTATGACTGAAAAAATTCAGAAGTTCAGAAATTTTATCTAGAGTTTAAAAAATGGGAAGTTCACATCCGCCAGAATTTAGAAGTTCACTTTCGCAGATTGGTGAAGTTCACTTTCGCCGAATTCAGAAGTTCAGAAGGCTGCTGCATCACTAAACATGAAAAATCGGAAGTTCACTTCGAACGCAATAGAAGTTCACATTATTTTTGGAAGTTCACTTTGAACAAAAGACAAACACAACTCGGAAGTTCAATTCGAACATGTGGAAGTTCGCAAAATATTTTCAGAAGTTCACTTGCCACCATCGGGAAGTTCACTTACCTCCGTATGAAATTTCACTCCCCGTATAGAAGTTCATATTTGAAATGGAAGTTCACTCCTTACAATGTTGAGGTCCGTCTGGAAGTTCAGATGCAGATAAGGGGAAGTTCAGATCTGTATCCAGAGAAAGTGCAGATGCGACGGTAGTTCGCTATATTTTCTGAAGTTCACTTCAAACTAGACTAAAGTTTCGGAAGTTCGCCCTGTACAATATTGAATTCCGTCGGGAAGTTCAGATTCAGGGGAGAAGAAGTTCACATCCACAGAAGTTCGCTATAATTTTATTACATGCCTGAAACTTTTATACCGCGATCGGAAGTTCACTAACAGATATAAGGAAGTTCACTTCTATATTCGAGCACCTCATACACTCTGTTTTTCTGGACGGAAATCATACGCATAGAAATCGTCCGTACAACCACCGATTACGCAAATCGACCAACTCAACGTACAATTAGCACTAATATAACTCTACTAATACTCCAACATATCGCAATGCCACACCTAATCAATCTAGATGAGCCAATTTCGAAATGTTCTTGTGTCGGCGTTATCTTCACTTTTATGTATTTCTGAAATTAAACTAAAACCATTTAGAATTTGGAAAAACATTCAACATGAAAAAGATTCGCCTAATCAATATCTTTTCAACGCAATATCATTTGGAACATTCCGATAAGTGGTTCGGAAATAAGCCCCAAAACAGATCGAAAAACCGAGAAGTTCGAAAAACGTATTCACGTATTTTCAAATCTGCTCTTAAACTATAAAGAATTTAGAAAAGTGTTCTTCATGAAAAAGGTGCGCCTAGTCAGCACCTTTCCAACGGCATATCATACGCATCATTCCGATAAACGGTTTGAAAACTGGAACCCCAAAACTGTACAAAAATAGAGAAATCCGCGAAAACGTTGTTTTGTATATTTCAAATTAGTTTTAATCAATATAGAATTTGGGAAAACAATAAACACGAAAAAGTTGCGAAATTTCCGTGCGAATCCAACGGTATATTATACGCATCAATCCGATAAGCGGTTTGAAAATCATCATGAAAATACTGTCCGCACGAACATGCAATTCTGGTATTCCGTCGAGAAGTTCACTAGGAAACACCCGGAAGTTCAGAAAGGGTTCGAGAATAGTTATTCTCGAACCGGTTCGAGAATAGCAGACCTATATATATATATATATATATATACCAGCACTATTCTGCAACCAGTTGCAGAATAATATTCTGAGCACCGATTCGTACTTCTCTAGACACGGGCTTGTACTGCCTCGGAACTTTTTGCTGTGTGCGTTCGTACTTCTTTATGTTCTTCATGGAATCGATGTTTGTGTCACGAAATCGATCTGTTTGTTGTTTTCTAGCGTCGTAATGTTGTTTTCTAGCAAGTTTACACCAATCCGCACGCACGCATTACAACTTTTGCAAGATTTAACAAGTTTTTGAATCTGTTTGATCCGCCGCCATGTCCGTGGCGTACTTTTTCCGCGAATGGAAATTGTCTTCTAGATCGTCGTTTTTAATTGTTAATTCGAGTTAGATTCGCATCAGTATGCATATATCAGTGAATCAAATGCTTAATCTGGTTGCAATTTTGTGAGAATCGTTGATTCGGTAGTCTCCCGTGGATACGTGTTCCGCCGTTCGCAGTTCATCGATTTCTAGACGATTTCCTTTTTTTGTGTGTTTCTGTTAAATTGATTTGTTTTTAGCCGTCAAATTCATACTAGAATACGCGTTGAATTGCTAAAAATCAAAATGGAATTCGCGATCTAACCCGTTGGCAGGTTTGCGTTCCGTGCGCCGTCGGATCATGCGGGTGTGGATTAGTTCATCGTTTTTTTCGTGTATTCTTGTTTTGATAGAGTTATAATAGGTGTTATATCGTTATTACTTCCAGATATACTCATGTATAGTTCGTTTGTTTCGATTTTGATTTCGACCTGTTCGTCAAATCAACCGAACATCTATGTGGCAAACTGAACTTTTCAGTGTACCATAGTTGTACTTCGGTTTGTACGTAGTTTGTTCTTTCTTTGTTTTCTGTTGCGATCTTCATGTCTTGTTTAGATAAGGTTGATCTTATCCATTGCTTTTTTGTGTGTCTTTTATTGTTAGCCGTGCGGATGGATATTCTTGCTGGTGGTTTGTATTGTGTTCTTCTTCGTATCCGCGCCCGTACTTCTCGGGAGGGTCTATCTATACTTCCGTTATTCAGGCTCCGAATAAGTTTGGATTTTAATGTTAGTTTATTTTTCAGTTCCGCAAAGTGCTCTTAAGGATAAACATTCGATTTGAGTGAACGCCTATATAAGTGTTATTTTCTCGTTGAGGGAACCCATAAACTTGATCAGATCTTTCTCCTTTCCATCGTCTCCCAATGGCCAAAACTCCCTTCTCCCACGAATACACACTCCCTTGCCATGGCACAACCGAGATGAAAGTGTTGTACACCAACACGGCATCTAGAGTCGAGGCATGGCTGACTACAATTGAATCTATCCTTGATGCTTCTGCAAGGAAGATTGTGGGGATAGATGTTGAGTATGATAGGGTTAGAGGATCCAGCTACAATCCGAAGAAGGCGGCTGTCATCCAACTTTGTGTGGGCACTGAAGTTTTGGTGTACCACATTTGCCATGCTGATGAAAGGAGTGAGAAGTTGTATAATTTCCTGTATGGGTACCGGTACACATTCGCTGGATTCTGCACTGCTGAAGATCGTAATGTTCTTTCTCGTTCTCAATTTTACATCCATAATATCAAGGACATCCAGATGATTTGGAGAGACCCGGACTTGCGCAAGAGGACTCAAGGTCTGAAGGATGTTGCTGCAGCCATTATCGATCCAATTTACATCAAGATGAAGGATGGATTTGGTACTACGGAGCATAGCATGTGGGCTAATGCGCCTCCCCTCCCACCTGATCATATTTTATATGCTGCTAGGGATGCATATGTGACCTACGAGGTCTATAGGCGTTTGGATGTTTTTGAGAGAGGATTTTTTTCTCTGTATAAACGTCCCGAGAAGAAACGTGGCAGGGATTGGTGAATACCTTAAAGTAGTTTGATTATGTTTCCTTATGAAATTTATTCAATATGTGTTCCATTAGTTTTATATAGGTTCATTTTTTTATCGTGTAATCCGAGTTTATTCTTAATAAATTTCATTTTATTTCGTGTGAACAAGCATATAATTCTTTTTATTTTCTGCTCCAGTACTTCATGTTTCTTGTCATTTGTCACGCAAGTAAATGTTTATTATTCTTACTGGATCTCAAGATTCAGAGGTTGTACTTGTTTTTTATATACCTCAGTACTTCCTCTAATCCGATGTTTGTACTCCCGGTTTACAAGTTTTGGATTTGTTACTGGATATCAAGATTCACAAGGTTGCACTGCGTAGTTCGTGCTCCTGTACTTCTCTTATCTGCAGAGTTGTACTTCCTGTTTCTTACTGATGTACTTCTTCCGTGTGCACACATGTACTTCCTGGGGGGGGGTCACCCTGTTGGAGATATGCCCAAGAGGCAATAATAAATTAGTTATTGTTATATCTTATTGTTCATGATAAATGTTTACATTTCATGCTATAATTGTATTAACTGAAACATTGGTACATGTGTGTTATGTAAACAACAAGGAGTCCCTAGTAAGCCTCTTGTATAACTAGCTTGTTGATTAATGGATGATCATGGTTTCGTGATCATGAACATTGGATGTTATTAATAACAAGGTTATGTCATTAGGTGAATGATATAATGGACACACACCCAAATGAGCGTAGCATAAGATCAAGTCATTAAGTTCAATTTGCTATAAGCTTTCGATACATAGTTGCCTAAGTCCTTCGACCATGAGATCATGTAAATCACTTACAATGGAAGGGTACTTTGATTACATCAAACGCCATTGCGTAAATGGGTGGTTATAAAGATGGGATTAAGTATTCGGAAAGTGTGAGTTGAGGCATATGGATCAATAGTGGGATTTGTCCATCCTGATGACGGATAGATATACTCTGGGCCCTCTCGGTGGAATGTCATCTGATTAGCTTGCAAGCATATGAATGGTTCATAAGAGATCACATACCACGGTACGAGTAAAGAGTACTTGTCGGTAACGAGGTTGAACAAGGTATGGAGATACCGATGATCAAACCTCGGACAAGTAAAATATCGCGTGACAAAGGGAATCGGCATCGTATGTAAATGGTTCAATCGATCACTAAGTCATCGTTGAATATGTGGGAGCCATTATGGATCTCCAGATCCCGCTATTAGTTATTGCTCGGAGAGGAGTCTCGACCATGTCTGCATAGTTCGCGAACCGTAGGGTGACGCGCTTAAGGTTCGATGTCGCATAAGTAGATTCGGAATATGAGATGGAGACCGAAGTTTGTTCGAGTCTCGGATGGGATCCAGGACATCACGAGGAGGTCCGGAATGGTCGGAGAATAAGATTCATATAAGGAAGTTATTTTCCGGGGTTCGGAAAAAGTTTCGGTGTTTGAGCTTCTAGAAGGTTCTAGAGGGCCACCGGTGGGCCCACCACCCCGGGAGGGACCACATGGGCCAAGGGAGTGCAGCCTAGCCTAATGGGCCAGGGGCACCAAGCCCTCAAGGCCCAGCCGGCCAGCCCCCTAGGGATAAGATCAAATCCCGGAGGATAAGATCAAATCCCTAAAATCGAGGGAGCAACTTTGGAAGGGGAAGCAAACTTGGAAGGGGATGATTCAGGATCCCCCTTTCCTTCTGTGCACTGGTGGGGCCCAAGGGGCTGCCTTGGCCGCCCCTCCCTCTATAAATAGAGGAGAGGGGCAGCCCTTGCCCCGCGACACACCAAAGTCTGCCGCCCCCTCTCTCTCCACCGCAAGTCTGCTCCGGCTTGGCGAAGCCCTGCAGCTTTTCTCCTCCACCACCACCACCACGCCGTCGTGCTGCTGATTCCGAGGGGATCTACCACTCCTCCGCTGCCCGCTGGGGGAGAGGAAGGGCTTCATCGACCGTACGCGTGACCGAGAGTACGGAAGTCTGCCGGATTGCAACAGGGGACGATCGTCTACATCAACAACGAGATCTGATCTCGTAGACTTTGGAAATCTTCAAGGGTTAGTCTCATCTCCACCTCGTTGCTTCGATCTTGTAGATTAGATCTTGGGTGTTCCATAGATTAGATCTTGGTTTTATTCGTCTTGCGTAGGAAATTTTTTGTTTTCTATGCTACGAACCCCATCAGTGGTATCAGAGCCATGTCTATGCATAGATCTGTTGCACGAGTAGAACACAATGGTTTTGTGGGTGTTGATGCTTTTGTTGCTTTAGTTTGTGTACTTTGCATCTTGCGGGATGGTGGGATGAAGCGGCCGGGCTAACTTTACATGACCGCGTCTCATGAGACTTGCTCCACGCTTGACATGCAACTTGTATTGCATAAGTGGCTTTGCGGTGTCTGTCTCTCCCACCATAGTGAAGATTCCAATTTGCACTTTCTATTGTCAACACTAGTATCACCGTTGTGGTTCATGTTCGTAGGTAGATTGGATCTTACTCGAAAACCCTAAACCACGTAAAATATGCAAACCAAATTAGAGCGTCTAACTTGTTTTTGCAGGGTTTGGTGATGTGATATGGCCATGATGTGATGATGATTATATTTGATGTATGAGATGTTCATTGTTGTATTATGGCAACCGGCATAATGGTTGTCTTTAATTTTTGTTAAAGACCTGCGTGTCTATTCATCATGTAATAGCTTTATTTCAAGTAGTTGTTATGGTAGCTATAAGTGATGGACAACCATGAAAGCGCCACGGACCTTGGTGCAATGCTTGGTGATGATGGAGATCATGATCATGTGCTTTGGAGATGGAGATCAAAAGCACAAGAAGAAAGCCATATCATATCACATATTATGAATTGCATGTGATGTCAATCCTTTATGCATCTTATCTTGCTTAGATCGCGACGGTAGCATTATAAGATGATCCCTCTCACTAAATATCAAGATAATAAAGTGTTCATCCTTAGTATGCACCGTTGCTAAGACTTGTCGTTTCGAAGCATCTCGTGATGATCGGGTGTGATAGACTCTACATGTGCATACAACGGTGCAAGCAGATTTGCACACGCGGATACTAAGGTTGCCTTGACGAGCCTAGCATGTACAGACATGGTCTCGGAACACGGGATACCGAAAGGTAGAGCATGAGTCATATGAATGATATGATGAACACTTTGAGTGTTCGCCTTTGAAGCTACATCTTTTCTCGTGATGATCGGACTTGGTGTAGTGGATTTGGTTCGTGTAATCACTAAGACAATGCGAGGGATGTTGTTTTGAGTGGGAGTTCACCTAGTTAATTGAAGAATTAAAAATGAACTCAAATTATCATGAACATAGTCTGAATAGTATTTTGAATTAAATTTGTAGAATTGGCATCCGTTTTCTACCATCGCTAGTCTTATAATTGAGATAGAAATACTGTTAAGTCGACAAGTAACTTTGGTACCGTATTGTTAAAGAATCAAGATATGATTAAGTCCTAATGCAAACTTTTAGTAAACCTCACATTAATGATTCAAAGAGCAATGGTTTCAATTAGTACCTTAAATCATCTTGTCTCCGTGAAACTTGAAGTTCAAATCTGTTTGAAAAGTAAGGAGCTGGAAATTTTGTTTTCAGAAATAAGCAAGGTATGAGATATATATGATATCTAAGACCTTATTGCAAGATGATAGAATATAATCTAGTGAGACTACATAAACTCATAAGTTTTATGGGAATGTACGAAGGTTGAAGACGCCAGGCGTCCCAATCCTCCAACTAGTTGGGCACTAACGATATTCGCATATCCATGAGGTGATCGTCCTTAGAATGCACCGTTGCTAAGACTCGTCGCTTCGAAGCATCTCGTGATGATCGGGTGTTATAGATTCTACGTGTGCATACAGGTGCAAGCCAGATTTGCACATGCGAATACTAAGGTTTAAACTTTGAGCCTAGCATGTACGGACATGGTCTCGGAAAGTCGTCATGATTTGATGGATAAAAATTATGAGTGAAATTGTTCATCATATTACAAAGTTACTAATAGTGAAATCTGGAACACTTGTCATATGATGATTAACTTCAAAGTAAGAACCTCAAGGTTATTGGTATTTGACCAATGGACTTAGAAGTCATTGAAAGTGAAGTGTTTTCTGAGAATGAGGAAAACTAAAAGAGAAACTACAAAAGATATTTTGGCAGAAAGAAAGAAAAGACTAGAAGTCTAGCTCAGGTGTATATAGATGATATACATGTTATGAATGTATTCCTTGTTTGGTCACAAAATGGAATTCTTGGGTATTAGTACCATATTGGTTGGTATGAGGTGTCATACAAAACAACGCAATACAAGAATACATTGGCCTAAGTGACTGAAAAGGAATGTGATAGGAATGCACGTCTGGAACAAAAATAAAGTGTTATTATGTTCGTCGTTGGCATTCTGTCTAGCCATTCAGATTTATAATAAAGAACTTTATAATTGTTATTCTTGTTCTGGTTAAATGAAAACAATGAGTTGTTCAAATTGTAACAGCATTCCATGTACGATGGATAAGTTATTATAAATCTTTATGGTGAAGCACATACATAACGACGCTAAAATGCCATAAGGCAAATGATGTGAATTCCACTCATTAGTGGAACCGCCATTTAGGTCATGTTAGAAAGGAAAGCATGAAGGAACTCCATTTGAATGGATTTTTGGAGTCATTCGACTTGGAATCGTTTGGCGCTTGCAAATCTATTCTAAAGAGAATGACTTAAATACCGTTCATAGGCCGAGAGTTGAACGGGCAACTAACTTAGTGGAAACATACATAGTGATGTATATGGTTCACTGGGCATAGTTGTGTGCGGGAGATTCTTCTACTTCATGAAAACTTCTAACAATGAATTGAGTATATATATGTGGATATATTCGATAAGGAAGAAGTTTGAAACATTTGAATGGATTCAAATAAATTTCAGCATGAAGTGGAAATCATCGTAATAGAAAAGTCAAATATCTGTGATTGGATCATGGTGGAAATATTTGAATTACGAGTTTTAGCGAACATCTAAGAGAGTTATGAAATTGTTCTACAACCTCACGTTTCTTGGAGTATCATAATGATGACGGAGTATCCAAGAGACGTATCCAAACCTGTTGGATTGATGATGAGATAAAATAAAATGACGCCATTATACTTTTGTGGATTATGCTTTAGAGACTACCGCTTTTACACTGAATAGAGCATCATCATGATCCATTGAAATGACACCATACGAGTTATGGCATGGGTATAAACCCTAAATAGTCCTTTCATAAATTTTGGTATGCATAGCATAAGTAAATGAGTTTACAACCAAAATCGGATAAAATGTCTTTGTTGATTATCCCATGAAATTGATTGGGAATTCTTTCCACTATGAAGTCAAAGACAAAAGTGTTTGTCAATGTTTCTTACTTATTTCAAAGAAATTGTTTCTAGCGAACTATTTGAGTGGGAGGACAATAGAACTTGATAAGGTTTATGAACCTGAGCATGATGATCAGAGTAGCACAACATCGGAAATGGTTCCGGAAGCAGCTACGAATCATGGCTCCCATGTCTACAAAGTGTTATAGTCATGGAGATCAAAGTACTTATTGAACCTTGTAGATGTGGTTTACTTTGTGATCAAATAAATGATTTGTGGACAAAGGATTGTTTTTGAACAATGATAAACCAACTACATACAAAGAAGTTATGATGGGCCCTGACTCCGTTAAAATGGCTATGCGCCATGAAATCCAAGATAGGTGAATACTTTTTGAAAGTAAATGGATCTATAAAGTAGATGGACTTGGATGGAATATCCTTAAAGAAGCTTGACTTATCGAAAAGCAGTTTACGAAAAAGTTCAAAGAGTTGACTACGATAAGATTAGATCTTCCGTGGCAATGCTTATAGTCTATGTGGATTATTCTAGTAATCGCTACATATTTCTTTTATGAGATATGATAGTAGGATGGCAGAAATACATTCCTTACCAGAAGTGTGTATGAAGGATGTATACTAGATACAACCAAGAGTTTTCTGGTCCGTGAAATAGATAGGTATACAAACTTCAATTGGATGAAGTGAGTATCGCGGAGTTGGAATCTTCACCGGATGAAATAATCAAAGAGTTTTGATTCCATCTTGATGAAGATGCTTGCATTTGCAAGAAATTAAGTGGGAATGAGACATATTTATAATACTTTATGTAGATGACATATCGTTGATTATAAATAGTGTAATTATATAATTGATTTAAAGGTTTCATTGAGAATAAACATCAATGAAAGGATATGAATTGAAACATATTTAGTGTCAAGATCTATGAAGATAGATAGAAACACATAATAAGTTTAAGTTTAAGTACATAGAATAGATATTGAAGTAGTTCAATTAAGAAGGTGTTCTTTTCATGTGAAGGTTTAACAAGACTTGAGTGTATTTGACACTCGATGAGTAAATACACATGAGTGATTTTAGATCACAAATAATATGTACAAAGTCAGATGTCCTGTGCTCTAAGTTGTTACGAGCATATACCAGAATGATTCATATAATGATCATTGGACAACAGTAAGAATATCCCTGAGTTCTTTAGAAGAATCAAGGATATATATATATAGTTTTTGTATGGGGTAATGACAAACAAATCGCTGTAAGGTGTTGCACCGATATTAGTTTGGTCACATATAAAAATAAAATTTCAATCTCAATTAGGCTAAGTGTTGTTTATAAGATAGCACAATGAGCTAGAAGAAGTCTATGCTAGATTTAGATCAGTTCTAAATATTGTGACGGATTCTACAAATGAAGGAGTATGTCATTGTTTTGACAATGGCTGAGGATGTTAAGTCGAGGAGTTCTTTGAGAACTTGGTGTAGTTCCGATAGTGTAACTTTGAAGCTATATTGTGTGTGACAATATTAGTGACTTATTTCAGACCGTTAAGGTTCCACCAGAGGACTAAGCATATATGATTAATGCCGACTCATTTGGAAAATGAGTGATGCGTTGAGACGCAAATGAATTGCAAAATACATACGTTTATGCGTGTCGGATCCGTTGACTAAAACCTCTCCCGTGAGCAAAACATGATAAGCACCAGAAGGCCAAGGTGTTATATCTTTACAAATGTTAACTAGATTATTGACTCTAGTGCAAGTGGGAGACTGTTGGAGATATGCCCAAGAGGCAATAATAAATTAGTTATTGTTATATCTTATTGTTCATGATAAATGTTTACATTTCATGCTATAATTGTATTAACGAAACATTGGTACATGTGTGTTATGTAAACAACAAGGAGTCCCTAGTAAGCCTCTTGTATAACTAGCTTGTTGATTAATGGATGATCATGGTTTCGTGATCATGAACATTGGATGTTATTAATAACAAGGTTATGTCATTAGGTGAATGATATAATGGACACACACCCAAATGAGCGTAGCATAAGATCAAGTCATTAAGTTCAATTTGCTATAAGCTTTGATACATAGTTGCCTAAGTCCTTCGACCATGAGATCATGTAAATCACTTACAATGGAAGGGTACTTTGATTACATCAAACGCCATTGCGTAAATGGGTGGTTATAAAGATGGGATTAAGTATTCGGAAAGTGTGAGTTGAGGCATATGGATCAATAGTGGGATTTGTCCATCTGATGACGGATAGATATACTCTGGGCCCTCTCGGTGGAATGTCATCGATTAGCTTGCAAGCATATGAATGGTTCATAAGAGATCACATACCACGGTACGAGTAAAGAGTACTTGTCGGTAACGAGGTTGAACAAGGTATGGAGATACCGATGATCAAACCTCGGACAAGTAAAATATCGTGACAAAGGGAATCGGCATCGTATGTAAATGGTTCAATCGATCACTAAGTCATCGTTGAATATGTGGGAGCCATTATGGATCTCCAGGATCCCTATTGGTTATTGCTCGGAGAGGAGTCTCGACCATGTATGCATAGTTCGCGAGTAGGGTGACGCGCTTAAGGTTCGATGTCGCATAAGTAGATTCGGAATATGAGATGGAGACCGAAGTTTGTTCGGAGTCTCGGATGGGATCCAGGACATCACGAGGAGGTCCGGAATGGTCCGGAGAATAAGATTCATATAAAAGTTATTTTCCGGGGTTCGGAAAAAGTTTCGGTGTTTGAGAAGCTTCTAGAAGGTTCTAGAGGGCCAGGTGGGCCCACCACCCCGGAGGGACCACATGGGCCAGGGAGTGCAGCCTAGCCTAATGGGCCAGGGGCACAAGCCCTCAAGGCCCAGCCGGCCAGCCCCTAGGGATAAGATCAAATCCCGGAGGATAAGATCAAATCCCTAAAATCGAGGAGCACCTTTGGAAGGGGAAGCAAACTTGGAAGGGGATGATTCAGGATCCCCCTTTCCTTCTGTGCACTGGTGGGGCCCAAGGGGCTGCCTTGGCCGCCCCTCCTCTATAAATGAGGAGAGGGCAGCCCACCATTGCCCGCGACACACCAAAGTCTGCCGCCCCCTCTCTCTCCCCACAGTCTGCTCCGGCTTGCGAAGCCCTGCGACTTTTCTCCTCCACCACCACCACCACGCCGTCGTGCTGCTGGGATTCGGGGATCTACCACTCCTCAGCTGCCGCTGGAGCAGGGAGAGGAAGGGCTTCATCGACACCGTACGCGCGGCCAAGTACGGAAGCTGCGGGATTGCGGCACGGGACGACGATCGTCTACATCAACAACGAGATCTGATCTCGTAGACTTTGGAAATCTTCAAGGGTTAGTCTCATCTCCACCTCGTTGCTTCGATCTTGTAGATTAGATCTTGGGTGTTCCATAGATTAGATCTTGGTTTTATTCGTCTTGCGATAGGAAAATTTTTGTTTTCTATGCTACGAACCCCATCACACCCCCCCCCCCCATATATATAATATCTAATGTATATTTGTTACTGGATATCAATTTTTTATAATTTGTACTTCTTACGATGTACTTCTTACGTGTGCACACATGTACTTCTGGGGGTTGGGGGTTTCCCCCCCCATATATATAATCTAATATATATTTTGTTACTGCAGATCAAGATTTATAAGTTGTACTTTGTAGCTCTTACTTTATATACTTCTTGTGCCTCTACTCTTGTACTTCCTGGTAGGGAGTGGGGGGGGGGGGTCCCCCCCATACATAAAATCTATTATAATTTTTGTTACTGCAGATCAATATATATAACGTGTACTTCGTAGCTCTTACTTCTGTACTACTTATGCCTCTACTCTTGTACTTCCTCTGTAATTTTGTAAATTGGAATTCAAGATTCATAGTTTGTACTTTTCTTTGTTGTAAGCTCGTACTTCTATTAGTTTTATTCGGTACTTGCCGCTTCTTCACTTTTATCCTACATGTGATATTCTTGATGTATTTATTTTATAATTTAATATTATGAGTTTGTACTTTGCTTTTGTATCGTTTTGTACTTTTTTTTTCAAGCCTGTACTTCTATTTGCTGCAGAGTCATATATGATATATATTTTTTTATTTGTATTCCTGTAAATTAAGTTTTGTACTTAGTTTTACATGTATTCTGTACTTCCTTATCGTGTATGCTTGTATTTCCTTTTTTGCTGCCCTTTGTTTTTTGTTGAGGCTGTACTTATTTGTCTGACAGGCCAGGTAAGGGCCCAGTCGGGCTTTTTCTGGGCCCGATTTGTTACGAATTGGTATTTAATTCTTTTTTTTATTTGTAATTACAAAACTATGGTAATTGTTTTTTGGCCCAGTCCATAATTTTCGGCCCATTTAATTGTGGCCCGGTGGCGTCCGTATGCGTCTCTTACACCATAACTGTGAGTTGCGTAGCCGTTCCGCACGGTCCGGACTTCATTACTCCACCTTCCCCACTCTCTCTTCGCTTTCCTCGTCTCTCGTCGCAGGGAGGAACTGCTGCGCGGTTGCGGCGACGGAGCCGCTGCCTTCTTCCGGTAGGATCTACTTCTCCGCGCCCCTCCCTATCTCGCGCGGTACTTCTATTCTCTCTATCCTTCTCCGGCCCCTCAAATTTTCTCCCGCGAATGCTCTCGTGAGGTTGTGTTCCGGATTAGGGGTTACTGTTCATAGCTTAGGGTTTCCTGCTTGTAGATCTTGTTTGTTCTTTCCTTTTGTATCGCGCAGCGTGTCTTCTTGTTTGTCTCCTGCATTCTCCTCGGACTAATTCGTTTTTATTTTTGCTTTTTGATTTGTGGTTGGTTGCAGGGTTCGTGTTCATGTGCTTCTGATCTGCGCGTTGACTGGGAGTGGTCGATTTTATTTCTTTAGTCATGGAGCCTGCCCCGAAATCCCCACTGCCTCAGGAAACCCAAGGTAATTTTATGTTTTCGTTTTTGTTTTGTGTTACTTAATTCTGGCGAAATTGTTTGCATGCTTTTTTTTTGTTTCTCATGCTTGTTGTGCTTCCCTTAGATTTCGAACTAGTTTATACAATGTTAATTCTTGCGTTGCTTGTGCAGTTATTTTTTATTTATTATTTTTTTCAACTGCTTGAAGATTCAATGTTCATTGTTTGTATATAGTAGGTTCATGTTTTTTTGTTCGAATTTGACTTCTAATCTAACAATAAAAATTCTCCTAATTGTTTGTGTTTCTCCATATAAATATACTTATATGGTATTCATATATGTACTTAATTGTTGGTACAAGTTGTACTTCCCTTGTTTAATTTCATATACTGCAGTTATTTTTTTACTCATGGATGTGTGTTATCTGACAACAGAAATTATTCTAATTTGTTTTGGTTTTGTTTTCTACATGTAGATACGGTTTTATGTGCTGTTGTTACATGTACTTATTTATCTGTACCAGTTGTACTTCCCTTTGTTTAGTTGCAAATACTGCATTTTATTTTTACTTTTCTTTTGTTTTGTGTTATTTTGACAATGGAAATTCTCCTAAATTTTTTGTTTTTGTTTCTACATGTACATGTACTTATCTGATGTTAGTACATGTACTTCTTTTCCAGCTTCATGTGTATGTTCCTATTTGTAGTTCTTTATTTTTAGTACTGCTCTCTCCTAGTTTTTGTTTGCATTTTTCTTGTTATGATTGTTTCTATTCTACTTATCATCTTTCATTGTTCATTTTTACTATGTCTGAACCCATTTCTTTTTTTAGGTGAAGTTACAGTTATTAAGAAAGCGAAATTGGTTGCCGCCGATGGCAAACTAAGTCTCGTTGCCGGTATTCCTATCGTTTCCCCTGATGTTACTGTGAGGATTAGAACTGAGGCTGAGGCTAAGAAAAGCTCTTCTACATCTGGTAATCATTTTTAATATGATCCCTGTTTTTGTGCTCGTTGTCTTTTTTTGTGATTTTTGTATTGTCATGCTTATTCTCTTTTGATATGTGAATCATAAGGCAACGAAAATATATGCTCTTAAGAGAAAGAAGACTGTGTATTTTATTTGTAGCAGTTGTACTTCCCTTGTTTTTAGTTTCAAATAATGCAGTTAATTGCATTGCACTTATCTGATATGTATTGTTGGACTTCCTTACCTTTTATTTTACCATTTTAGGAAATTAAATATTTTTTTTCATTGCTGTTGTAATTAATTTGCTTCTTTTTCTTTAATGCAGATGCAGATTTGCAAACTGAAACTACTGACAAGAATATCATTGATGTACTTGCTTCTGTAGAAGAGACTTATGGAGATGGAGATCGAATGTCTGCTCATGACGGTTCTGAGCAAGGTGAAGGTGATATAGGTTCTTTGGAGTTGTCGTTAACTCCTACTCAGGATGTTGACGGCACTGAGCCAGTTACTCAGATAGAAGATGTTCCAGCCCAGCTTGCTGCTGAGGAAGAAAGGGTTGCACAGAAAATTATGCGTGCTAGGGAACGAAAGAGTAAGTCGATTCATGATGCAGGAGCATCTAATGTTGGTCCCATAGCTTACTATCGTAGGGAATCGAGGAGCAAGGTTGCTCATGATGTTAGCGAGGCTGCTCCTGATGATAGCGATGCGACTCTTGATGATAGTGTGGCTGCTCACGTTGATCCCGAGTCTGCTCCTGCGTCTGATGCAGATGCTGATGTGGCGTCCCATGATGATAACGCAGATGCTTCTCCTGCGTCTGATGCAGATGCTGATGGGGCGTCCCATGATGATAACGCAGATGCTGCTCCTGCGTCTGATATTAATTTGTCCATTGCTGTTTCTAGCAGTCCTGTTATCACGCACAGGAAAAGGGGTGTTGTCCGAAAGAAGAGGATGATTGATGCTGGTATAGCTGGTAGCCCCCGCAGAAGTCCACGTGTCTCTGCTGTGTCTAGTGTTGATGGTAGCCCACGGCAAAGCCCACGTATTCTAAATATGCAGAAAGCTAGCCCTCTTGGTGTTATTGCTAAGGGAAAGCAAGCTAAATCTAAGGTGGAAGCAGGCTCATCTCACTTCATTTTAAGTTTTATCAACTTACCTGATATCTCTGTATCTTTTCTAATTACTTGATAATTTTGTATCTGTAGGTTTCTGCTTCTAAGAAGAAAAAGCCTGCTGATGCGACTGGTGGTTAGAGTGTTGTCGATAAGCCGAAGGTGAACCCTAAGACGGTGAAAAAATCTGCTCCTAAGAGAAAGAAAACTGTTTGTTTTAAAGAAGATGAGGATTTTGTGGCTGAGGATCATCAGGTTTCTGATGATGACATTCCTAAGGTTATATCCTGTTCTTTTCATATTTATTATATGCCTTCTCTAGTTGTTTATATGTATGGTTTTTCTTTTTTTTGGTGCTAGTACTTCCTTATTTGTATAACTCGTAATTCAAGTGTTCCTTCTCTTGTACTTCCCTTCCTTTTCATATTTATTATATTTCCTTCTCTAGTTGTTTATATGTATGGTTTTTCTTATTTTTGGTGCTAGTACTTCCTCATTTTTATAACTTGTACTTCAAGTGTTCCTTCTCTTGTACTTCCCTTCCTTTTCATATTTATTATATTCCTTCTCTTGTTGTTTATATGTATGGTTTTTCTTATTTTGGTGCTAGTACTTCCTCATTTTTATAACTTGTACTTCAAGTGTTCCTTCTCTTGTACTTCCCTTCCTTTTCATATTTATTATATTTCCTTCTCTAGTTGTTTATATGTATGGTTTTTCTTATTTTGGTGCTAGTACTTCCTCATTTTTATAACTTGTACTTCAAGTGTTCCTACTCTTGTACTTCCCTTTTATTAGTGTACTGTTTGTGCTTCTATCTCATGCATGTATTTTTGCTTGTACTTACCCTGTACGAAAATTTATTAGTTCCATGATTACATATATGATTTTTTTTCCTGTGTTAATATGTAATGTTCTTTTAATTTTTGTATAAGGTTGTTAAGAGGAGGAGAGGGCAGGCAGAACCTTCTGCTGTGGTTGATGATGAAAAGGAGCGCTTTAATACTGTTGCCAGGTGCTCTTTGAAGGAATTAACTTTTTGCTTTGGTTTGCTTGAGGAAAGACACAAGCTGTTGGTTCGTGAAGCTGGATTGGGTCATATTGGGGATTTCAAGATAAGAACAAACATCAATCGACGTCTTATGTCCTTTCTGATGTACAATATCGATCCTGTCACGATGAATTTGGATCTTGGAGATGGTACCAAGATTATTCAGATCAATGCTGATGCAATTCACAAGTTGTTTGCGCTTCCTTTTGGCGAGAATTCTCCTCCTAGGCCTTCAGATAGTATCCATGATGATGCTTTGATGAGGTTAAAGGCTGAGTTAGGTTATGCCAGGAATAAGCAAATTGAGACGAAGGATCTTAGGAGGTTGCTTGCAAATCTTGTGAAAGACCCAGCCAATGATGCTTTGGCTTTGAAGGTTTTCGGTCTAGTTCTTTATAACAAATTTATCTGCCCTGGCTATACTACTCGTGTTTCAAGGGAAGCCGCAATGGTTGAAGATTTTGATATCCTCAAGCTTAAGGATTTTAACTTGTGCCAGCTTGTAGTTGATGAGCTTAGGAAAGCTGTTTTGAACTGGCAGGCATCAAAATCTGATTGGGCTGCTATTCCTGGTTGTGCCATTGCTCCTCTTCTCATGTATCTTGACTGCATTGACCACAGGAAGCTAAATCCTAGGGATAAACGCACACCTCGTGCACTTTTCATGAATCCTTCGAATCTTTTGAAGCTTTCTGATCTTGACTGTATTAAGGAAGGTGACTGGAAGCCTTCTTCGTGGATTTATGGCAAGTTACCGGTGAGTTCACTTTCTTCTTTTATTCTTGTTTTTTTATTTTTGTTTCATGTAACATTTTGA
The DNA here is from genome assembly GCA_030979885.1 of Lolium multiflorum. NCBI lineage: Eukaryota > Viridiplantae > Streptophyta > Magnoliopsida > Poales > Poaceae > Lolium > Lolium multiflorum. Next base: position 45,825,098 of record CM061752.1, on the reverse strand, counting down.
TTTTTAACATTGTTTTTATTTTCATGTGTGTTTGCAGTGGAAATCACGTGGTGATATTGTGTTTTTTGATGATGTATCTAGAATGGCTGGTGGGCGTTTGACTCATTCGAAGAGGAGTAGCTCTTCTCTTGCAGCTTTTCAGTCTTCCAGACCTTTTTTGGCAGGTAGTAGCAGTGGATCTGCTCTGGATGCGCAATGTGCTCCAGCTGAGTCTTTGACTGTTAATGTTTGTGGGGATATCGAAGCTCTCCTTTCAAAAGCATATGATTTGTCTCTTCAAATACCTACATCTGCTAAGCGACTGAGCTACACTGCTGGCTTCTTGCCTCCTGAACTTTGTTTTAATGAAGTTGCAGCAAAGGATACCCTTGATTTGGAGGCTGCAAACATTGTGCACTTTCAGACTAGCATTGTTCACATGCGCCAGAGTTTGTCCCTGTTCAAGGCATCCCAGGATGCTCGTTGCAAACCATATGAGGAAAAAGCTGAGGCATATTTGAAGGCCATGAATGATGCTGATGCAGCTGCTGCAGCTGCTTCTTCCGCTGCAGCTGCAGCTGGTTTCCCCCCTGTGCCTGATAGTGCTGCTGTGCGTCCCCGTACTCCTACTGTTGCCGATGTTTCCGGTTCATCTCTTGGAGATGTGAGATTTTCTGTATTTTTATTTTGATCTTCTTTTTAGATGCAAAGCTGAACTTCTTTTTCTTTATGTTTGTCTAATGCTTTCTTTTTTCAAATTTTTTTGTAATGACTTTATTTCTATTTTATTTTCATGCAGGCTACTACTAATGAAGATTTGCCTGCTGCTGATACTCCTCCATGTGATGATTTGGAGACTGAGAAGGACAATTTTGTGGATGCCATGGATGATCTCTTGTCTGGCAAGGACGGTGCTGAAACTTTTGATGAGCAGCAAGCTCCTGATGGTGTTAAGTCTCCTCATACTGGTGAAGGTCTTAATACTGGTTCTGTCCATGCTCCTGCTACAGCTGATGTTACAATTGCTCCTGTTATTACTGAAGTTACCAAGACTGATGTTGTCACTGCTACTCTTAATGCTGAAGCAGATACTTATAAAGTTGACGCGCCCCCTTCTGCTGTTGCTCCTGACCGAGAGCATTCACCATTGGTTTCGCAACTTGTGCCAGCAAGTACTTTATTTGCTGCTGCCCCTTCTAGGCAGGAGGAGAATGCTGCTGAACAAACTGAGGAGCCAGCTCCGACATCTCAAGATTTAGGCAAGACCTCGTAAAGTTCATGCTTTGGTAGTTTGATTTTGCTTTTTGTTTGTTGCTTTTGCGTGGTGTGCTTTGGAAGTGTTGGGGGTGTGGGAAATGTAAACTGCCCTGAACAAGTTATCGTTAGATTATGTATGTTGTTGTTCTCGGACCTGGGTTGTAAAATAAAAATTCAGTTTCTTTTTCTATTAAGTTTGTGTTCTGGAAACATAGAAAAGAAGTGTGCAGATTTTGCTTGTACTTCCTGTTTCACTTTCTGTTTAGCTTGCTTGTACTTCCTTACATGTACATCCTTTTGCACGAAAAAGAGTGCAGCTTTGCAGCTATATAGTCATGAATTTTTGTGCTCTTGTACTTTTCCCTGGCAATTGTGTTTGTACTTCCCACAATTTAGGTAGTTGAGTACACTTAGTTCTACTTTTTTCAGCATGTACTTCTTTGCACATGGACCTGTACTGTTTTGCTGTGTAGTCCTGTACTTCTATAGTCTGTGTACTTCAACCTGTATTTTTTTATAATCTTTTGAATCATATCATTTTATGTTTATTCTTTTTAAGGTCGTGATGTTTTAATTTCTTTTGTTTCTGCAGCCTCTCAGTACCGCAATTATTCTGCAAAACTTCGAGAAAGTATTGACAAGTTTTTCTATACTGTTACAAAAGTAAAAAGCAGTGATGAATTAGCGTAAGTTGCTATTATTTTTTTATGCAACAATTCTTATGGCAACTCTTTCTCATATTGACATTTTTAATTAAATATTATTTTATTATTATTTTTTCAGGAAAAAGGTGATGTTTCAGAATAAATTTTGTGAAGTTACTGTTAAGGATGTTTCAGAATCCTTTAACCTGCGTGGGATGCTATCAAGTCCTGTAGCTGAAGCTGGTATTCACCTAATGAGGGAGAAATACAAGGGTTCCACCAAGCTTATTATTCCTTTATGGGTTTGCGTAAGTTGCAGACATTTATGAATGTAGTTTTGTTACTTACTTATCTTTTTTTCCCTGGTATTTGAAGTTTGTTACTTACATTTTCAGCGTAAGATATGGAATGGATCCTTTGACAAAAATGTGAGGTCTTGGTTTACTGAAACTAGACTTGAGCGTATGGACAGGCATGATATTGTGAGTAAAACGTTAAACTTGTTTTGTATAAATTTTTCTGCCCTCTATATATACAAATTTTACTGCCTGATGCCTTTCTTATATATTAATTGTCCATTTTTACAGGTTGTTTTTCCAACTTTTGATCCTCCAAAAGCGAGAGATGAGGTTGGACATTATGCTGTGGTTACGCTTAATCTGAGGGATAGATCTTTCCAGTATATTGATTCTTTGTATACATGCAAAGATCCTACTGGATGGTTCATGTTCAACAAGATGACGAAGAATATAAAGCAGCTTTGGGCAGATGCTTCCCATGACATGCAAGACCCTCTTAGTCCACTTACTATTGATGATTTGAAGACAGAGTACATGTGTACACCGCAGCAGGACAATGGGTGAGACATGTGTTATTTTTAATCTATAATTTTTGTACATCATTTATCTGTCCTTTTTTTCATGTTTTGTTCTTTTTCTTGTCCATGACGTATCTTTGTTTTTTCGCAGTCGGGACTGTGGTTTCTTTATGTTACATACTGTTGGGTCTTGGAATGGTAGGTCGCTTACAGAATTTACATGCAAGGACATTCCTAACATAAAGAAAACCATGCTTTTTAGCTGGTCGACGTGTGGAATTTTTGATGTGGATCTCGTGGGTTTGTTTGGGTATCATCCAGGTTAGTACCTTTTTTTTGCAAATCATGTTCTTCACCTGTTGTTTTCTTTTTTCATGGAGAGTTCCTGCATGTACTTCCCTTTTTTACCTTCTGTACTTCTAATATATGTCTATTGTACTTCTTGTTTAATCTTCTTGTACTTCCCTTTTTTTCAGTTTTTCCTGTACTTCCTATATTTTTAATAAGTGTCCGATACATTTTTTTAAAAGTTTACAACTGACATTTGTTGCAGGTGAATCTCTTGATCTTGATGAAGAGAATTTCTGTCTTTTCGATACCCAGACTCAGACCTTCGTCCCTGAAGCTGATGTCGTTAACATCAGTAGTCAAGATGATGATTCTGTGAAGAGAATTGACAACAAATCCCTTGATTCTCTGAAGAATAAGCTTGCTGATGTTCTTGGGAAGGCTACTGTTATTGAAAAGACAGTTGTGGATGCTGAAGTTATATCCTCTGATGATGACTTTGTTACGCCAAAGACTAGGTCTGGAAAGGTACTTACTCCTGTTAAGAAGAGAAAGGATCCTTCGGTCGACTCGGCTAATATCACGACTACAAAGAGGGCTCCAAGAAGACCCAAGAAGTGGAGTGGACCTGTAGAGATTTTAAAGCCTGGCGAGTTCAATCACCTTAAAAATGCAAGGCTGCTTAAGGACTTCATGCTGAGCAAGTATGTAGTCGAAAAATATGGAAGGTATGATGTCTTTTTATGATCCTTCTGTCCACATGTTTTTTCCTGAACTTCTCTTTTTCTTTTTGGACCTGTTTTTTTCCCCTCTGTAATGATTTTGTTTTTTGTGTCTATACAGCGTCAATTACTGTAGATTTGTCCATGGGAAGGACACGTTTGGCGATGATATCGAATCATTATTTACCGGCAAAGAATTGGCTAAGGCCTTTGGAGATCTTGGGGAGTTAGAGGGTGAAATGATGAGCTATATTATCTGCCAGTGGAAGGAAGATCCCACCCAGAATCATGTCTTTGCTTCTGGAACGCGTGTCCTATTGTCTCCCTACTTTCTTACGGTGAATAATATAGCTTTTTTTTTTATAAGCTAGTTGTTATGTGTTGAATAGTCATAACATCTTTATCTTTTTGTGTAGTATTTGCTAGAAATGGACGGCATGACTGTGAGCAACAACTTTGATGTTGTAAGGGCTGTGCAGAGTTTCCATGATTATTTGAAACCAGGAGAGAATCTCTTGACTGCAAATCTGGTAATACATTCAATAAAACTTTGATGCCCTAACCTGCCTGCACTTCTGCTGAGTTTAACTATGTACTTCCTTTTAATTTGTATTTTTTTCACTGTGCACATGTTTACTTTATTTTTGATTTACTCTTTCATAACAGATCATCATGCCCTACTGTAAGACGATGCCTGGTTCACAACAGAAGCATCATGTCTTGTATGTCTTGAACAAGTATCGTGCAACCTTTGATGTTCTCGATTCGTTTGATTGGAGTAGCCACAAAGAACTCTCTCGGAGTTCGTTCCATGCTGCAGATGTCAAGGAGATTGTATGTTGTATTTTTTTCTGCTTTTTTCTGACAGCTTATGTAGGTTAAACATTCTTGTGCTTAATGTCTTTTCTCTTCATTTCAATGTTAAAACAGGCTCGAAGGTTGACCTTAGTCATGGAAGGAGTTTATGGCAAACAACAGTATGCCAAAAGTGGTCATCCCAATTGGATCAATGTTTCAAAGAAGCCGAACTACGTGGAAGTCCCCAAGCAGGGTTTCAACCAGTGCGGCTACTACTGTATGAAGTTTGCTTCTGCTTTTGACGGTGATCAACTCGTTCTGGACATTGGAAATGATGATGTATGTTTATTTTTCATAGAATAAGTAACGTTTTCTTATTTTTTCTGTTGGTTCTTCTCATAATTCTTTGTTTTTCTGGTTTTTGTTTGCAGGTTCGCGTTGATGATTGGAAGGCAGAGTACCTGTACTCAACTGTGTTCCATGTCAACAACATGGTTCCTCTACATGATCTGCCAGTGGAAATTCAATGCCTTTCGCCTCATTCTGTGTTGTCTACCCAAGGAGAAGAGCTTATTATGATGCTTAGCCAGATGTCATAGAACCTCATTTTCATATTAGTATATAATTTGAATTTAATATTCATATTTGTAATTTAATATAGTCTGAGCTATTGGAACATTAGTCTTTTTCATTTCTATATTGGAAGATCAGTGTACTTCATACTAATTAATCATGTACTTGTTACTGAGGAAGCTTGTACTTTTAAATCTGATGTTATCCTGTACTTATTGCAATATATTCTTTTTGTTCTTCTTTTTCAATTAGCTTTTTGTGTTTTCTTTTTTGAGAGAAGTGTTGTACTTCCTGCAGATTTTTTGTTTGTACTTCTTCCGTATCCCCCATATAATTTTTTTGGGATATATATTTTTATTGTAGTTCAAGTTTCGAAGATAGTACTTTTGTAATCTATCCAGTTGTACTTCTTTTTGTTTTACTCCTGTACTTCCTGGTCATCTTCTATTTTTTTCTAATCTTCATTCGTATCCCCTACAAACTAAAGCTATGATATAAACTTCTTACTGGAGTTCAAGAATGTAACGCTTGTACTTACTTGTATCCAGAAACTTTTGTTTTTCATGTAAATAAAGCTTGTACTTACTTGTATATTAGTTCTGTACTTCCTAGCGTTTATGCTTGTACTTCTTTTATTGCTGGCTTTTGTGGTTGAGGCTGTACTTATTTGACTGATAGGCCAGTTAACCGCCCAGTCGGAATTTTTTTTTGTATATTTTTTACAGACTTTTAGCACTTCCTACTGAGTAAACTTGTACTTCCTAGTAGTATATACTGTACTTTTGTACCTTTCCTTTTATGTTAATGTTTGTTATGTACTTTCTTTTGCGCTTCTTTCCTGTAAGACAAATAAGTTGTGTATTCATATATCAAATTCATGCTAGAACTTGACGTCTGGAGGCCTGTATGATTTAACAGGCTCTGTACTTCCTATTTAATTAACCTCGTACTTCTTACTAATACATTTTGTACTTCCTACATTTTGTTTTTTATTTTTGTTGCTGATGTTTGCTGCTGTACAGACTTGAAATTCTGTTTAATGGTAGTTATCTAATAACTTACTGGAGTAAACCAAGATAATTTTGTATTTTACAGATAATTACTGAATGGGAAGTAAACTAACTATAATATCGTAACTTTTTTCTATGTTTTTTTATGCTAACTTATTTCTGGTGCTCCTTCTTGGTGGAGGTGGCGTTGGTTCATTTCCTTCATCTTCCGCTTTGTCATCATCATCATTTTCTTCTTCTTCTTCTTCTTCTTCTTCTTCTTCTTCTTCTTCTTCTTCTTCTTCTTCTTCTTCTTCTTCTTCTTCTTCTTCTTCTTCTTCTTCTTCTTCTTCTTCTTCTTCTTCTTCTTCTTCTTCTTCTTCTTCTTCTTCTTCTTCTTCTTCTTCTTCTTCTTCTTCTTCTTCTTCTTCTTCTTCTTCTTCTTCTTCTTCTTCTTCTTCTTCTTCTTCTTCTTCTTCTTCTTCTTCTTCTTCTTCTTCTTCTTCTTCTTCTTCTTCTTCTTCTTCTTCTTCTTCTTCTTCTTCTTCTTCTTCTTCTTCTTCTTCTTCTTCTTCTTCTTCTTCTTCTTCTTCTTCTTCTTCTTCTTCTTCTTCTTCTTCTTCTTCTTCTTCTTCTTCTTCTTCTTCTTCTTCTTCTTCTTCTTCTTCTTCTTCTTCTTCTTCTTCTTCTTCTTCTTCTTCTTCTTCTTCTTCTTCTTCTTCTTCTTCTTCTTCTTCTTCTTCTTCTTCTTCTTCTTCTTCTTCTTCTTCTTCTTCTTCTTCTTCTTCTTCTTCTTCTTCTTCTTCTTCTTCTTCTTCTTCTTCTTCTTCTTCTTCTTCTTCTTCTTCTTCTTCTTCTTCTTCTTCTTCTTCTTCTTCTTCTTCTTCTTCTTCTTCTTCTTCTTCTTCTTCTTCTTCTTCTTCTTCTTCTTCTTCTTCTTCTTCTTCTTCTTCTTCTTCTTCTTCTTCTTCTTCTTCTTCTTCTTCTTCTTCTTCTTCTTCTTCTTCCTCTCCCTCGTCATCCTCTTCTTCTTCATCTTGTTCCTCTTCCTCTTCCTCGTCATGCTCTTCTTCTTCTTCATCGTCCTCTTCCTCCTTCTTTTTTGTTTTTCTTCTTGTTAGCGTTTTCTTCTTCGATTTTCCTTTTAGCTTCAAGCCATTTGTCACCGGACAAGTAAGAGAGTTGTGGCCTGTTCCATATTTTTTACACCCTGAACACATCTTTCTTCTTGGAGCTTTTCTTTTACTGATAGCAAGTTGTTTCATTACTCTAGGATCACTTGGACAAGATCGAGAGTTGTGACCCAGTTTCAGCTTGCATATACTGCACGTGTTCTTCCCTTCCTTCTTCACAGTCTGCTGCACCTTCTTCTTCTTCATAGCTCCTGGAGGTTTAGAGCCACCAGGTTCCTTGTTCCTGCTTCCTTTAGTTTTGGACTTAGGTGGTGGTAGTATAACCTTCTGCGGCATACTGTTACCATCGTTGTCAGGCTGATTATCTTGCTGGTTAGGACAATCAGGATATGTCTGTTGGTTTTCTGTCCAACAGTGAGTTTCATCAGGCTCAAACTCATCAATATCTGGGCACTGGCTTGAAGCATCTTCATCATTATCTGGTGTTGATGAACCCATTGCATCAAGTTCGTCGTACAGTCCCTGCAGACCAACTTTTGCTCTTGCCCGCTGTTCTTCTGAGCATGTAGCTTTCCGAACAACTTTCATAGCCAGCTGTAGTACTTCATTCTGCTGGTACAGATACGAGGTACCATCAGAAGCTTGTGTCTTGTAATCTCTCCTATCAAAAGTTCCTCTCTGTCGCGCTCCATTAGTGTACCTCCTCAGTATGTAACTGACTGGAACACTATCAACCCTCAGGTGGTCCAGCATGCATAAAATATGTAGGCAGAACAGTCCTGTTGTAAAAATATGAAGTTTTAATCCGTTAGAAACTATAAGAAGTGCAAGAATAGGTGACACAGAAGTTTAAGTCACAAGGCAACAGAAGTACAAGTTCTATTTTTTGTTTTTTTTAATGTTTTTTGTACCTGTGTGTTCCCATAGGAGACACTCGCACCTGTATTCGCCTCCAATAGGATCTGCAAGTACTCTGAACTGATGGTTCGACCAAGAAAAGTCGGTCGTTGGTTGGTGATAGGTTACCAGATAATTGTACTCATCAAGTTCAGGGTAGTTTGGGTTTTGTTTGACGCGGAACAGTGTGCTTTTCTTCAGCATAGCCTGGTACTCTTTGAACACAGTCTTTGTGTAAAGTTGCTGGAATTGATGCTCAAATCCATAATGTGTTCTCTTATTTGAGCTTGACTGTAAAGATGACACAAGACATGTTTTTTTTATCTTATACGAAGAAAAGATAGACAAGAATGATAACACGAAGCACAAGATGTGGAGTAAATGTTTTTTAAATCAAGTACCTGTATTGCATATGTCTTTAAATTCTCTGCCTGTCTCCTTTGGAATATTAATTTGGTAACTTGCTCTGCAAAACGGTTCAGACTGAGCTTCTCATTTAACAGACCACGCTTTAGGGATGCATTCATGCTTTCTGAGCGCTGAGTAGATGTCATTCTTGCGCAGAAGACGTTCTTGAAATAGGCTGAGATCCACTCCTCCCTGATTTCCCAGAGCTGCAACATCATGGGATCATCGTGCAGATTGTATTTGTCAAGTAGATTTTGCCAGGCGTGTTCAAATTCTGTAGGCATGAGTGGCCAATTCAGGATTGCTGTAAACTCAGCCTTGAAGGTCAAATACTTCTTGTACAGACTCGACAAGTGCAGGTGGAATTTCCTCATCATATGCCATCTGCATAGTTTATGCAGGGTTTTAAAGAAAACACGAGGGATTGCTGCTGCCATGGACGGGCATTGGTCTGCAAATAAAAAGAAGGTGTTTTCCAATTAATACACAAGTGAATTAGCCAAACTGAAATTGTTTCAGATGTATATTTTTTAATATGCTATATGTTATCACAGAAATATGCAAAAAGAATGTGTGTAAACAGACCTGTTAAAATTATTGTGGGTTGCTTCCCATTCATGCACCTCAAGAACGTTCTGAACAGCCAATAAAATGATTCTTCACTTTCATCCCTGACTAGGGCACAAGCAAAAATAGTGGACTGTAGGTGGTGATTTACTCCAACAAAGACACCGAGGGGCATGTGGTGTCTGTTTGTTTTGTATGTTGTATCAAATGTTATGCAATCCCCAAAATCCTCATATGATCCCCTACAGCTTGCAGTAGCCCAAAAGATATTCTTTATACGGTTTTCATCATCAAGCTGAAAATCGAAGAAAAACTCCTTGTTGCAAGCTTTCATCTCTCCAAAGTAAGACAGAAGCTTATTAATATCGTCCCTAATATCCTCTTGGGAATTTATTGCCTTCCTGCAATTATATGGATGGAAAGTACAGAATGCTTTTAGCAGGAAGTACAATCATACTACAATCAAAAGTACATGGAAAGATAGACATGCAGTAACAGGAATGTTTGTTCACACGTGAAGTACAGAGTTATCGTAAAAGGGAAGTTGATGTTCGCAAACAACTTCAATTCTAAGTTCAAAAGAGCAAAAAAGGTAGAGTGTTGCTTACCGGTTCAGTAAGTCACGCCCATGAAATGTTAAGTACTGCGCGCCTCCCACCGATGAATATAGGATTGACAAAATTATCCGATGAGATACATTCTCAAACTGCAGGAACTTTACAAATTCCAGCAAAGAAGGGTCGAAATCTTTATGAGAATGTATGAAATTCATCATGCTGGGGCTTTGAATCATATGGTGGTTGTGTTCAAACTTTATATTCTCAATTACATAAGTCTTGTCTTCCTTCTCTTTTACTCTAATACCAGCAAGGCAACCACATCGACTAGTGGTTTTATCACGCACGCGATCAGTTTCTGCAACAGTGCTCTCGTAATGACCTTGGCGGCTGCAGTACAGGTATCGATTGGCACCATTGTGCTGTCCAGTTCTGACTCCAAAACCAGCATGCCTTGCATATCTGTTGTAAAATATTTTGGCAGCCTCGAAATCTTTGAATACCATTTTTATCTTTGGTATTAGATAATCTGGAAGATCATCATCCTGCAAAAAACAAAAAACAATAGTACATTAGGCATTCCAAATGAGGAGTACATGTATGATAAACAAGGAAGTACAACTATGATGTAGCAACAAGTACAACTGTGATACAGCAAGATGTTCAGAAACTAAATTTCTTTCAAATGTACTCACATGGCTGTAGCGACGTTGCTCCACTGGTGTATCTGCTTCTTCTTCAGGGAGTATTGGGCAAGGCGGTGTCACCAATGATTTGTGTAACAATGGATCTGATGGGTCACGGCGAGGCAATCTAGAGGACGAAGGTCGTACAGGTGCACGTGGAGGCAATCCAGAGGATGAGGGATGTACAGGTGCACGTGGAGGAGGAAATCCAGAGGATGAGGGATGTACAGGTGCTCGTGGAGGAGGAAATCCAGAGGATGAAGGACGTACATGTTCTCGTGGAGGAGGAAATCCAGAGGATGAAGGACGTACATGTTCTCGTGGAGGAGGAAATCCAGAGGATGAAGGACGTACATGTTCTCGTGGAGGAGGAAATCCAGAGGATGAAGGTGCTGCTGGTTCAGTAGCTTCTGGTTCCCTACTAGGCATTTTGTAGGCACTAGCATTGTGCTGATTTGAATGCGTATATCCATTATATGGAATATGATCTGGGGGATGCGTAGCACCAACCTCAGCAACCTTTCTAGCAGGTCGTCTAGTTGATAGGACACGTGCAATATTTAGGATATGTGGTGGCACAGCAGGACCTGGATTGTAAGGAAATTGTGACGTTGTTCCTGTTTCAGCACTTTTGTTCGTATCACATTTTGTTTCTGGACTATACATTTCTGAGTCCAATCCCGTTGTAAAAGGTGAGTAGCCAGTGACAAAGAAGTTGCGTGGAATTTCAGGTGTCACCCACTGCAGAGGTTTTGGATCAAGCACAACTTCACTTCTTTTTTTCGCCTAGCCATTGAATCATCCTGCGATAGTAGAATATCAGAGATTTATTCGAATAAGTAATGGCTGTACACATATGACAATTATAATTTGGATCAAATAACAAGTTCAAGATAAAAAGATAAGTACTAGTGTGGAGAAAGAGAAGTACAATATAACCAACATTAGCAGTACAAGATAACTAAATACAGCACTCAGGGGTTACTAAGTTCTAGTAGCAAAAGGATTACTAAGTTCAAGTGCTAAGTTCAACTAGCAAAACAGAGAAGTACAGGTCACAATCATAACTAAGTTAAATTGCTAAAGTTCAAGTGCTGAAACAGAGAAGTACAGGTCACAGGCATTTTCTAATATCAATTGCTGAAACAGAGAAGTACATGTCAAATGGATTACTAAGTACAACTAGCAAAACAGAGAAGTACAGGTCACAGGCATTACTAAGTTCAATTTGCTAAAGTTTAATTGCTGAAACAGAGAAGTACAGGACAAATGGATTACTAAGTTCAACTACATGCAAAATTACTAAGTACAACTAGCAAAACAGAGAAGTACATGACACAGGCATTACTAAGTACAACTAGCAAAACAGAGAAGTACAGGTCACAGGCATTACTAAGTTCAATTTTTGCTAAAGTTCAAGTGCTGAAACAGAGAAGTACAGGACAAATGGATTACTATGTACAACTAGCAAAACAGAGAAGTACATGACACAGGCATTACTAAGTTCAAAGAGAAGTACTGGAGTTGTAGTAGAAGCAGAGAAGTGACAAGTATAAGGTCATCACTTTTTAGAATTACTACATGACAAGTTCAGGTTTTAACACTGAGAAGTTCAAGATTATAGTTTCTAGCTGTACAACATTATCTCACCTCATTTTGCTCAGATGTACTTCGTTTCAAAGGGGTAACTGCTGCAGATATACATGTTTCCCTTATTTTATCCGAGAGCAAAGTAGATTTGGGAGCAAATCGAGGTGAAGATCTTGTAGGAACGACATCTTCAACTTTTTTCCGTCGATTCTGCATCTTCTTAGATTTTGGAGGATCCATTTTGCTTGGATTTCTTGAATTCAGACAATTTATTTAGAAAAATCCAAGTTTTCACTATGATTTTTGGCACTGCAGTATTTGCAGAGAAGGATCAAAGAGCTGAAGGATCCCTCAAGAGACTCGGCGGAGAAGAGTGGGCTGCGCCAGAGAAGAATTCGGCCGGGATCTAGAGCCGGAGTAGAATTTTGCTCGCCGGAGAAGAAGAATGCCGTGTGCTCGGTCGCTCCGCGCGAGCTCGGTCGCCGCGCGAGCTCGGTCGCCGCGCGAGCTCGGTCGCCGCGCGAGCTCGGTCGCCGCGCGAGCTCGGTCGCCGCGCGAGATCGGTCGCCGCGCGAGCTCGGTCGCTACGCGACGGCGCCGGGCGAGGGGCGGGCGCGGGGTGGAGGCGGACGCGGGGTGGCGCGGTTGCGGGTGGCGGCGGGGACGGGGTGGACGGGGCGGGATCGGGCAGTGGAGTTTGGTCGGGGGAGGTCTCGGTCGGACGCGTTCGCGAATCCTTATAGAGGAGATGCTCGAATATTATTCGAACCTGGTTTCTGAATAGTGCTTCCCTATATATATATATATATATATATATATATATATATATATATATATATATATATATATATATATATATATATATATATATATATATATCGACGCGGATTTTCTACCAAGGGTGGTAGCTATGCATAGGGTAGCAGCCATTGGATAGAAGGAGTTATTGATTGTACTACTGATAAGATAAAAATCCCGGGAGCACTTTCATGAAACGGGCGTTTGTGCTCCGTGATTGCATGCAGACTAAGAGGTTGGAAAAACGTTGCCACAACTTTCACATACATGTTTTTAACATCATTTCACACATTGTTTCGGCAACGGTCAAGGCAACCGGCCGGTGTGCAATTTAGCTTTTACATGTTTTGACACATTGCAACGGTTCGGTACCTAGTGCCATACCGTATGGAATTTGTCTTTTTTACTCTTTTTCACACATTTGAGACGGAACGGTCAAATTTAAAAAAAACTACGTCGGCAAAGACGCCTTGTCTATACGTGCGTACACACGTTATGTTTTCATTTTGGTGGTGACGGCACATGGTGCCATGCCGTGTGCAATTTAGCTTTTTACGTTTTGACACATTGCAACGGTGACGGTACCTAGTGCCATACCGTATGAAATTTGTCTTTTTTACTCGTTTCCACACATTTTAGTCGGACGGGCATGGTTTAAAAATAAAGGATGTCCTTAGGGCAGCCACAGGCGTTTGATAAGTCGTCGTTCATTATTGTAGCTGTCATACTTTGGCTCTTATATTTTATGTGGCCCAGCTAATCTAATTTTGCCGTGCCGTGAGTTGGTTGTCATTTCATGTAAAAGTTTGTAGGGTGAAGGCATTAGAAAAATGCCCTTGCGGCATTCGGAATGCGAAAACTTTGTAGGGTGAAAGAATTAGAAATTTGGCCGACCGTGCCGTGTATTGGTTGTCATTTCATGTAAAAATTGCTTCCCACGCTCTAAGATTAAGGTGGTTGCAATAAGTCATCCGTGTGGTTAAGTTTGAATGTGATTCTTTTTTTCCCTTGTCGTTCCTTCTTTTTAAGGTTTGTAATGGGGAACACGTGGCTCGATTTTTTTAGTAAAAGCAGAAACAAATGGGTTGCTTTAAGTGTGCTTTGCACATGGCATGATGGTCTTACAAACTTTCGCTGGATTCGTAGACGTGCGTGGTAGCTGTTTAGACATACTTTATCAAAATAAAATAAAAAGCCATAAAAAAATCTTTGTAGGGTTACATGCGCGGGCAGCGTGTGTGTGAAAAGTGTTACACTTCATCGTAACCTTCCATTGGAAACCAAGCGTGTGCAAGTTATCTTTTTTTACACATTTTTACAATTTGTACCGGTGACGGTACCTAGTGCCATACCGTATGGAATTTATCTTTTTTACTCGTTTCCACACATTTGAGTCGGAACGGCCTGTTTTCTTAGAAAAAGGATGTCCTAAGGACAATCATGGTCGTTGATAAGTCATTGTTCAATTAGCCGCGGCATTTTTTCAAACAAACTGATCTGCATGCATGTGATTAGCGGCGTCCGCTTGCCGCTCCGGCTAATTAGCTGGTAGGCATAGGCGGCGTAGCATAGGGAGATGACTCGTCTCCATTGTTCCTCCAATAGATTCCTTTGCTCGAACATATCGCCTCTCCTTATTCGTCAAACTGAGCTACATATGCTTAGCGGGAGAGGCAAAGATGAATATATGGGGTGCTGGGCTACAGGAGGTCGCCGGGCTGCCGCGCTTTGCCATTGCGTCGGCCGGGAGAGTAACAGCTCGCCGTGAAGAGGAAGAAGGTGGGCAGTGGTACTGTGGCAGGCTGCTGGCGGCGGCGTGAGCGCGTGCAGCGGACTCCTCCACGTGTGACACCGCCGGCGAGAGCACCAGCGCGCAAGCTCGCCGTGCCGGTGTGGATGCCAAGGACGCCGGGCGCCCCGCCGTGCAGTGCTCCGCCGAGGCCGTCTACTTCGTGGAGGCCACCGCCAACTGCACGCTCTCCTCCATGGGCTATGCATCGATGGGGTTCGGGGAGAGAGAATCAGCCATGGGCTTCGCGGATTCAGCAGGTTCTCCATCATGCTGGTGGATGAGAGAAACGAATGGCTGCTATATTTTAATTGTTTACATTGTCTGGTCGAGTCACGGGCTGAACATGGACGTAGAGACAAAATCTGAATTTGTAGTTGTCGTCAGTCGGAGGTACAGTGACCTTCAAGACCCAGCTCCATTACAATTCCAATTACAGTGTCAGCTTGTTCAGGTTGCAAGGAGTGGCTCATATCCCACCGAGCCATGGATGGATCCACGGTCTGAAAATCCGTCTCGAAAAATTAACATATTAGCTTGTTAGTGAAAACTGAGTGGGGGCATTGTCCACCACAGGCTTGTACCTGCATCCGCCCATGGGACGTCGCTTCTGTGTCCTCCTAGTTTCAGACCTCCTTGCGCTCTGCCCACTCCACCATGAACCGGTTTGCTACGTCTTGCTTCTTTCTGCTGTGGAAGTGTGGAACCAATGAGAGAAGCTGACCCCGTTGCGGCTTCGGCCATCTCCCTGCTTTCGCCAGGACGATGAGCCTACGTCCGTCAGCTACAGACCGGTCTACGCCATACCCGTCGTGCATGCAGAAACCAAGCTCGCGCAGGGCGCCAACGTGACCCAACCATGCCGCGCGAGCGCACAGAGCTACGGCTGCTCCGATGTCGCGGCTTGCCCTCGTGCCGCCACTGCCGTTGAATACAATCACTGCTAGAGAGTAGATTGCTTCCTTGAGCCCGCCAACACAGCAGATAGCAAGAGATCGGCTCCAGCGTTTCTGTCCCTTGTGCAATAGAAGCGAATCTAGAAAAAGCAGCCGTGAAAAATAGGCATTAGATGTGAGGGTGGGGAAATCCGTGGAGTACTATTAAACTAGCTTGCTATTGTTGATTTAACTGAAAAATAAGCACAAAACCTACCATTCCCGGTATGTATCTGGCATCGATATTACCATCATCCGCACAACGCTGCAAGAAGCGATCGAGTGAACGCACGATTCCGGCGCGGACGGCCAAGCAAGGTGCGACGCCTTCTTCCTCACGTGCCTGCCTGCCCAAGAGTCCGGAATCTCTTGCACCTGTGCGTTCATAAAAAATAAATGTTAGTGGCCGGATTGGCCTCTGCTGATTTGCGGCTCGTTTAGAATTCTATCTGGAAAGGAAAATATAGGTACGTCACGGTGTCGAGTGGCTAATTCGTAACAAGAGCTGTGTCCAACCTATGCAATGCGGTGGAAAGGTTTGAGGAGCAAGAATAACTGCCCAATGTAATTGTTTCCGTAGTTGATCAGCTCGAACCGTGAAGAGAAGGAAATGAACAACCGTCTTTTTTTAACGTGAATTCACACATCCGATCGGCATCGGTGGTGACCATCCATCGTGTTCTCATTTAGCATTTTTTACACCTTTTGACACATTGTCACGGTCACGGTGGCTAGAAGCATATGCGGAGATGTGCTTTTTTTACTTGTTTTCACACATTAGCATCGGCCACGGTCATGGTTTTGTAGGTAGGATTTTTAAAAAAAGGTGGTGCCATATCCACACGTTGTCAACTCAAAAAAGGTCACACCGTGACCGTCTACTTGTTGTTGTTTTGGCAAATAAATGCTATGTTTTGTATGCACCATGGTGTTGCTGAAAAATTTGGAAAATTACCGTCGGACGGCTCTTTTCCTATGGTACAACCCGTGTCCGTGGCTGGTTGTTGTTTTGGCATTTGCAAGAGTTACGGTACGGTTAACTAACGGAGGGGATAGTTCGAAATGGGAAGAAAACGAAATGGTCTAACACCGTGTGCTCCTTTTGTGCTCCCTATATATGATCTAATGGTTGGATGTGTATGCATAGCTACCACCCTTGGTAGCCCACTATTTTCCATATATATATATATATATATATATATATATATATATATATATATATATATATATATATATATATAGAGAGAGCAAGACTATTCTCGAACCCCCCTTAAGAGTGGTTCTAGAATAGCTATTCTAGAACCCCCCCCCACAGGATGTTATAGACTAGTTATTCTACAACCCATCTCTAAAGACCTTCTAAACCCGACACAACCACCCAATCCCATCCAACCTTCCGCCGGCCCAACCCACCCACCTCCCGCCAACCCCACCCCACCTAGCTACCGCCCGCCAACCCCACCGCCCGTCGACCCCACCCTACCTCTCGTCGACCCTACCCCACCACCACCACCCACCAACCCCACACCTCCAACTTCCGAAGATCCCACCCACACCACCTCTCGATGACCCCACCCTACCTTACCTCCCGCCGACTCCATCCCGCCTACTATCAAACCCACGCCACATACCGCCGAACTCATTTTTGAAAGTTCGCTTCATTTTTTGGAAGTTCGCTTCATTTTTCGGAAGTTCACTTCACTTTTTTGGGAAGTTCACTTCATTTTTCGGAAGTTCACATTACTTTTTTGGGAAGTTCACTTCATTTTTTGGGAAGTTCACTTCATTTTTCGGAAGTTCACTTTATTTTTTTGGGAAGTTCACTTCATTTTTCGGAAGTTCACTTCATTTTTCGGAAGTTCACTTTATTTTTTGGGAAGTTCACTTCATTTTTCGGAAGTTCACTTTACTTTTTTGGAAGTTCACTTCATTTTTCGGAAGTTCACTTCATTTTTTTGGGAAGTTCACTTCATTTTTCGGAAGTTCACTTTACTTTTTTGGGAAGTTCACTTCATTTTTTGGGAAGTTCACTTCATTTTTCGGAAGTTCACTTTACTTTTTTGGGAAGTTCACTTCATTTTTCGGGAAGTTCACTTCTTTTTTGGGAAGTTCACTTTATTTTTCGGAAGTTCACTTTACTTTTTTGGGAAGTTCACTTCATTTTCGGGAAGTTCACTTCATTTTTCGGAAGTTCACTTAACTTTTTTTCGGAAGTTCACTTTACTTTTTCCGGAAGTTCACATCATTTTTCGAAAGTTCACATTACGTTTTGTCAAACAAGCTAAAATACTTTTTTTTGTCAAAATTCACTTAGGTTAAAACAGTAGTTCACTTTGTACACTACGAGGAAGTTCACTTGGCACCACGTAGAAGTTCACCTTTTTGCACGGCGATAAAATTACTTCTTGTGGGAATTCACTTTTGTAAAAAATGAATTTCACTTTGTACCGCGTGGAAGTACACTTTCCATCTCATGGAAGTTCACTTTAAAATACGTCGTACAACTACATTTTGTTGAAATTCACTTTGGTCAAAATGACAGTTCACTTCGTAACGTCCTGAAGTTCACATTGTACCTCGAGGAAGTTCGCTGTAAAAATTTCAACACGAAAAAGTTGCACCTAATCAATATCTTTTCAACAAAATTTCAGTTGGAACATTCCGACAAGTGGTTCGGAAATAAATCCCAAAAAACAGTAAATAAAAACAAGAAATTCGAAAAGTAGAATCATGTTTTTCAAATCTGCTCTTAAACTGTGAATAATTGGTGAAAATTATATATATAAAAAAGTTGCGCCTAGTCAATAGCTTTCCAATGGCATATCATATGAATCAATCCAATAAACCGTTTGGAAATTAGACCTCAAAACCTGCACGAAATTAGTGAAATCCGCGAAAACGTTGTTTTGTATATTCGAAATTATTTTTAAACAATAAAGAATTTGGAAAAACAATGAACACGAAAAAGATGCGAAATTACTATACGAATCCAATAGTATATTATATGCATCATTCGGATAAGCGATTCAAAGATTAAATTAAAAATACTGTCTGCATAAACATTTAATTGTAATATTCCGGAAAATAGAATTATGTTTTTTCAAATCTGCTTTTAAACTGTAAAGAATTGGGGAAAATGATCTATATGAAAAAGTTGCGCCTAGTCAACAGCTTTCCAATGGCATATCATATGCATCAATCCGATGAACCGTTTAGAAATTAGACCTAAAAAACTGCACGAAATTAGTGAAATCCGCGAAAATACTGTTTTGTATATTCAAAATTATTTTTAAACAATAGAGAATTTCGAAAAACAATGAACACGAAAAAGATGATAAATTACTGTACGAATCCAACGGTATATTATATGAATCATTCCGATAAGCGATTCAAAGATTAAATTAAAATTACTGTCCGCATAAATATGTAATTCTAGTGTTCCGGAAAGTAGAATCATGTTTCTTTTTCAAATCTGCTCTTAAACTATAAATAATTGGAGAAAACGATCTATATGAAAATGTTGCGCCTAGTCAACAGCTTTCCAATGGCATATCATATGCATTAATCCGATGAACCTTTTGGAAATTAGACCTAAAAAACTGCACGGAATTGCTGAAATCCGCGAAAATGCTGTTTTGTATATTCAAAATTATTTTTAAACAATAGAGAATTTCGAAAAACAATGAACAAGATAAAGATGCGAAATTTCTATACGAATCCAACGGTATATTATATGCATCATTCCGATAAGCGGTT
Source organism: Lolium multiflorum (assembly GCA_030979885.1). Lineage (NCBI taxonomy): Eukaryota > Viridiplantae > Streptophyta > Magnoliopsida > Poales > Poaceae > Lolium > Lolium multiflorum. The sequence goes on along the minus strand of CM061752.1, from coordinate 45,805,915 downwards.
TGAAAATCAACATGAAAATACTGTCTGCACGAATATGCAATTCTGGTATTCCGTCGAGAAGTTCACTTGTGAAACACGCGGAAGTTCAGAAAGGGTTCGAGAATAGTTATTCTCGAACCGGTTCGAATATATATATATATATATATATATATATATATATATATATATATATATATATATATTGTGAGGCAACTTAATGTAAGTGTTTTTCATTTGAGAACTTGTCAAAATTCAAGTAATTAATTTATCAGCGCTAATTAGTTGGTCGCCTGCTTGATGCGCAATTAAGTGTCGTTGGCCTATATATATATGTAGGGTTTAATTAGGATTTAGGGTTTAGGGTTAGCTACACCTAGGGGTTAGGGTTAGGGTTAATTAGGGTTTAGGGTCTAGGGTTTAGGGTTTAGGGTTTAGTGTTTAGGGTTTAGGGTTTAGTGTTTAGGGTTTAGGGTTTAGTGTTTAGGGTGTTTAGGGTGTTTAGGGATTAGGGATTAGGGTTTTATGGTTTTATGGTTTAAGGTTTAGGGATATCATCGATCGAGTGCGCACACACATTATTAGAGGCACCCACGCAATTAAGTGTCGTTGGCCTATAGTGTTTAGGGTGTTTAGGGTGTACGTTTAGGGTTTAATTAGGGATTAGGGATTAGGGTTTTAGGGTTTAGGGTTTAGGGATCATCGATCGAGTGCACACACACATTATTAGAGGCACCCGCGCCTTTGCGCATAAAGTGCATGTGTATATAAGTGTGTTTTTTGGCCACCAACGATATATAGATCGAGAGAGAGATTGAAATATATATATATATCCCCAAGAATATGTTCAAATATATATTGAAATATATACACGAATGATATGCAAGGTATGCCATGCGCGCATGCACAATAATTATATATATATTATGAGGCAACTTAATCAAATGTGTTTTCATTCGAGAGAACTTGTCAAAAATCAAGTTAATTAATTTATCAGCGCTAATTAGTTGGTCGCCTGCTTGATGCGCAATTAAGTGTCATTGGCCTATATATGTAGGGTTTAATTAGGGTTTAGGGTTTAGGGTTAGCTACCTAGGGGTTAGGGTTAGGGTTAGGGGTTAATCAGGGTTTAGGGTCTAGGGTTTAGGGTTTAGTGTTTAGGGTCTAGGGTTTAGTGTTTAGGGTTTAGGGTTTAGGGTTTAGTGTTTAGGGTTTAGGGTTTAGTGTTTAGGGTGTTTAGGGTGTTTAGGGATTAGGGATTAGGGTTTTAGGGTTTTATGGTTTAAGATTTAGGGATATCATCGATCGAGTGCGCACACACATTATTAGAGGCACCCGCGCAATTAAGTGTCGTTGGCCTATAGTGTTTAGGGTGTTTAGGGTGTATGTTTAGGGTTTAATTAGGGATTATGGATTAGGGTTTTAGGGATTAGGGATCATCGATCGAGTGCACACACACATTATTAGAGGCACCCTCGCCTTTGCGCATAAAGTGCATGCGTATATAAGTGTGTTTTTTGGCCACCAACGATATATAGATCGAGAGAGAGAGAGATTGAAATATATATATATATCCCCAAGAATATGTTCAAATATATATTGAAATATATGCACGAATGATATGCAAGGTATGCCATGCGCGCACGCACACTAATTATATATATATTATGAGGCAACTTAATCAAATGTGTTTTCATTCGAGAGAATTTGTCAAAAATAAAGTTAATTAATTTATCAGCGCTAATTAGTTGGTCGCCTGCTTGATGCGCAATTAAGTGTCGTTGGCTTATATATGTAGGGTTTAATTAGGGTTTAGGGTTAGCTACCTAGGGGTTAGGGTTAGGGTTAGGGTTAATCAGGGTTTAGGGTCTAGGGTTTAGGGTCTAGGGTTTAGGGCTGGTTTAGTGTTTAGGGTTTAGGGTTTAGTGTTTAGGGTTTAGGGTTTAGGGTTCAGGGTTTACGGTTTAGGGTTTAGTGTTTAGGGTTTAGGGTTTAGTGTTTAGGGTTTAGGGTTCAGTGTTTAGGGTGTTTAGGGTGTTTAGGGATTAAGGATTAGGGATTAGGGTTTTAGGGTTTATGGTTTAAGGTTTAGGGATATCATCGATCGAGTGCGCACACATTATTAGAGGCACCCGCGCAATTAAGTGTCGTTGGCCTATAGTGTTTAGGGTGTTTAGGGTGTACGTTTAGGGTTTAATTAGGGATTAGGGATTAGGGTTTTAGGGTTTAGGGTTTAGGTATCATCGATCGAGTGCACACACACATTATTAGAGGCACCCGCCTTTGCGCATAAAGTGCATGCGTATATAAGTGTGTTTTTTGGCCACCAACGATATATAGATCGAGAGAGAGAGAGATTGAAATATATATATCCCCAAGAATATGCTCAAATATATATTGAAATATATGCACGAATGATATGCAAGGTATGTGATACGTCCAAAACGTATCTACTTTCCCGAACACTTTTGCTATTGTTTTGCTCTAATTTGTGTATTTTGGATACAACTAACACGGACTAACGCTGTTTTCAGCAGAATTGCACTGGTGTCTCGTTTTTGTGCAGAAACTCGACTTCCAGGAAAATCCCGGAAATAATCGCAATGGGCCTATTTTCACCGTGAAGATGAGAGGCCAAAGGGCGAGCCGGGGGCCATGGCCCCCACACCACAGGCGGCGCGCGGCTGGAGGGCGCGTCGCCCTATGGTGTGGGCGCTCGGAGGCCCCCCGACGCTCTCCGGGCTATAACCCTTTCGACCTAAAAACGCCGGGGGTTCGACCATATTTCCAGGAAGACATCCAGAACTCCGCCGCCATCGCAAAACTCCGCCTCGGGACCAGAAACTCGTTCGGCACTCCGCCGGGACGGGGAATTGGAGGATATCGCCGCCATCACCACCGACGCCTCTCCATCGACCAGCCATGTTTCCCCCATCCATGTGTGAGTAATTCCCCCGCTGTAGGCTGAAGGGGATGGTAGGGATTGGATGAGATTGATCATGTAATAGTCATAAGATTGTTAGGGCATGGTGCCTAGTATCCATAGTTGGTACTTTTATGATATTGTTGCAACTTGTTATGCTTAATGCTTGTCACTAGGGCCCGAGTGCCATGATCTCAGATCTGAACATGTTATTGATTCATGAAGATATTCATTGTTTTATGATCTTACTGCAAGTTGTATACATATCTTGTCCGGAACCCGAGGCCCCAAAGTGACAAATTGGGACAACCGAGGAAGGCGGTGATGTGAGGATTACATGTGTTCACGGAGTGTTAATGCTTTGCTCCGGTACTCTATTAAAAGGAGTACCTTAATTTCCAGTAGTTTCCCTAGAGGCCCGGCTGCCACCGGCTGGTAGGACAAAAGATGTTGTGCAAGTTTCTCATTGCGAGCACGTACGACTATATACGGAACACATGCCTATGGATTGATTAGTACTTGGATACCGCTTTATTATTATCTGCAAATGCCCTACCTTGATTGTTACATGAATTCTCTCATCCATGCAACGCCCGTTCATCCATCCCTGTGCCTACAGTATTTTAATCCTCTGTTTACTATAATCACTATTGTCTTTATTTCACCTTTCATTATTTCACTACTCTGCTATAAACTGTTACTACTGATAAACTCTTGCGAAAGTCTGTTTCCAGGTGCAGCTGAATTGACAACTCCGCATTTAAGGCTTACAAGTATTCTTTGGCTCCCCTTGTGTCGAATCAATAAATTGGGTTTTACTTCCCTCGAAGACTGTTGCGATCCCCTATACTTGTGGGTCATCAAGACTATTTTCTGGCGCCGTTGCCGGGGAGCATAGCTTTATTTGCAAGTTCACCTGAATTGATATTGTTCGCTGCAAATCCTCCATCATGGGTAAACCTCGCGATACTAAAGTCGCCATATTACCATCCACTACAAGAAAAGGTACAACTCTGAGTACCTCTGCTGCTCTTGATTCACCATCTGTGATAAGTCAACTTGTTTCACCACCACAAGCTTCACGTGTTGGTATTTCTGCTGAATCTGAAAATTCCTCTGATAATTTTGATGATGCTTCTACTGTGCTTGATAATACTGGTTCATTAGGTCCTTTTCTAGATGCTACAATTTCTAGGTCTAGACAAATTGAAAATACTGAAACTCCTAATGAAAATACTGTTACACCTGTTAATTCACCTGAGTCTGATGACCTTGATGAAGATTATGTGGAACTTGATGATGATTTTATTGATAAATGCAATGCTACTACTAGTACAAGTAACCTTAAAAAGCTTATTGCACAACATGCTGTTAGATATAAATTGTCTCCTGATCCTAAATTTGCCACATCTCCTATAAATATTAAGGATAAAGATTATGACTTTTCTCTTGATTTATCTCATATATCTATTATTGAGAAAACACCTTTCTGTGGTACTGAAAAAGAAAGTGTTGTAGAGCACATGAATGAGCTTTCTACTTTAAGTAGCTTGTTTTCTGATGATGTTAAGATGTGTACTTATTTTGTTGCTAAATTTTTTCCTTTCTCATTAAAGGATGATGCTAAGATTTGGTATAATAGTTTGCCTCCTGATTCTATTGATAGTCCAAGTTTTTTGCTTGATGTTTTCTTTCGAAAATATTTTCCTGCTAGTGCTCAACATATTGCTCTGCAGAGAATTTATAGTTTTGATCAAGAAGATGGAGAGAAATTGCCTGAGCTTGGGCAAGATTTTGCTCTCTTATTAGAGCTCGGCCTGGACATGATTTGGAGAAGCATGATTTACTTGATATATTTTATAGTGGACTAACCATTGAGTCTAGGGCATACCTGGATAGTTGTGCTGATTGTGTTTTCAGGAAAAGAACTCCGGACGAAGATGAAGAATTATTGGCTAAAATAAGCAAAAATCATGATGATTGGTCTACACCTGAACCAACCCCAACACCAATATTGAAGAAGAGGGGTATGATTGAATTAAATGATGAAGATATGAGGGAAGCCAAGAAATCTCTTATGGAGAAAGGTATTAAATCTGAAGATGTGAAGAATTTACCTCCTATAGAAGACCTATGTAAGATAATTCCCCCTTCATCCACAATTGAGGTACATTCTCTTCAACGCTTTGATAGAGGAGATATCCCTTATTCAAAACCTCCTGATCAATGTTTAGATGAATTTGATAATTATGTTGTTAAGCAAAATAACTTTAATATGAGAGTAGAGAATCATCTAATGGAAAATTCTCAAGCTATTAGTAAATTGCATGATATTGTGGAGAGAACCTCCAATGATGTTAAGATGCTTGTTAAACATTTTAATATGATTCAAACTCAAATTGATCAACTTACTAAAGTGCAAAATGACTTGTTAAAAAATACTCATGAAGAAAAACATGCTTATGAAGTAACAACTAGAGGCGGTGTTTCTACCCAGGATCCTCTATATCCTGAAGGGCATCCCAAAAGAATTGAACAAGATTCTCAACGAACTAAAGAAACTAGTAGTCCTTCTAAGAAAAAGAAGAAGAAACATAAAATTGTTGTAGAATCCTCTGAACCTGTTAATGATCCTAATAGTATTTCTATTTCTGATGCTGAAACTGAAAGTGGTAATGAACATGATGAAGATAATGATAAGAATGATACCCCTGATAAAGAAGAGATTGAAAAAGAACCTGAAAAGCATGCTAAAAATAAGAAGTACACTAAAGAAGATTTTATTGCTAAGAAACATGGTAGTGAAAGAGAACCTTGGGTTCAAAAGCAAATGCCTTTTCCTGCTAAGAAACTAAAATCAAAGGAGGAGGAACACTATAATAAATTTTGTGATTGGATGAAACCTTTATTTTTGCAAATCCCTTTGACTGATGCTATTAAATTGCCTCCTTATTCAAATTATATGAAAGATATTGTCTCTAACAAAAGGAAAATTCCTAATGAGGAGATTTCCACTATGCTCGCTAATTACTCTTTCAATGGCAAGGTTCCAAAGAAGCTGGGAGACCCAGGTATACCAACTATCCCTTGTTCCATCAAGAATAATTATGTTAGAACTGCTCTATGTGATTTGGGAGCAGGAGTTAGTGTGATGCCTTTTTCCCTTTACAAGAGACTTGATTTAGATAAGTTGATACCAACTGATATATCTTTGCAAATGGCTGATAAATCTACTGCTGTTCCTGTTGGTGTATGTGAAGATGTTCCTGTTCAAGTTACTCAAAATTGCTTAATATTAACTGATTTTGTTGTGTTGGAAATGCCTGAAGATGATAATATGTCTATTATTCTTGGAAGACCCTTTCTTAATACTGCAGGGGCTGTTATTGATTGCAATAAAGGAAAAGTTACTTTCAATGTCGAAGATAAGGAACATACTGTCTATTTTCCCAAGAGGATTGATAAAGTATATGGAGTTAATACAATTTTTAATTTGAAAACTATCAAGGTGGGATCCATTGATTGTCCTATATATGAGCCTAAAGAAGAATATCAAACTCTTGTGATTGGATCCATATCAATTCAATATAAGGTAACATGATTGATTTGAGGTTTATTTCTTCTTATGTCATATAAAATTTATTTGGTGGCAAGACTTGATCAACCTTGTTAACAAGTATATTTTAAATGCATGAGAGAGCTAAACAACATTTCTTTCTTCCTCCACTTGTTTTACTTGCTGTAGCACTTTTTGTTTTGCAAGATGTTTTAGTTGTTTAAGATTTTGGAAATCATTTTCCTGCGCTGTAATAATTACTTTAACACCCATAAATGTGCATTTTGAAGTTCTCAAAAATTTACAAAAATTATACCGTTGGTCTTATTTTTCGAAGAGCTACCTGGGAGCACCAGGGGCTGACCAGTGGGGCACCCCAGGATGGACCCCATGGGCCGACGCGGCCAGCAAGAGGGGGCGCGCCACCCTGTGGTGTGGGCCCCTCCTTGCCCCACTCACTCATCTCTTCCTCCCATCTCACTCTCTCTCCCGAAAAAACTCGTACTCACTTTCTCTCACTCGCATTTCTGCTCAAGAGCTCATGATTTCTCGATCTCTTTGCTCAGCCCAGATTTCTGTCTAAAATTTGGCACATTTGCTCTCCGGTATGTGACTCCTTTGATTATCCAAATAGAATTTTGTTTGGTTGAGTATATCTTGAATATTTTGCTGCTGTAGGTAACATGTTTAGTGAGCTTGCATGCTTGTTCTAAGTTGTAAAAATTAGTTTTGATGCATGTTTAGTACTCTAGCAAGTTCCTATAGTAGTTTCCCTCAATTATATGTCTTGAAATCAAATTTTATAATGATTGTTGAAAAATTTCAGAAAATGGAGTGGAATAGGCACCAACTAAATCAACAAGAATTGGAGGTGCAAGAAGTCATGAGAGTTCACCGCGAAGAGGGAGTATACCCCTCCTATTACCCATGCACTGATTTTATGCGGAATGCGGGAATCTTGCAAGATGTTCAAAAACTGATTTCCAATGCAGGGTTGGAAAGTTTCGTTGTTGGTGAACCTTACCAATATGCAAAACTAACCATGTCGGTGGTGCAGGATTTTGAATTCAATCGGTCCCAAACTAACCCCATGGTTCGATACAAAATTTATAATAAAACTGTCAACTTGCCCTTTGATGATTTTTGTGCAGCAATTAGAGTGCCACAATGGGGATCATGCGATAAGGTTAGGGGACTGCCGCGGGAGCTCTTGAGTCTATACACGATGATTTGTCAAGGGAGAAGCTTCTCAGATGATAGTGGTAAAATCAGTAGTATTCAACTCCCAGCTATTCGCTACTTTGCTTATTTCATCACAAAGTGCGTTCTTGCTAGAAAGAATGCAAATAAGTTGTCTATCCAAGATATGGCTTTCTTAGCTGCTGCATTGCAACGTGATAGGACTTATAATTTGGGTGCTTTGATAGCTTGTAGACTTGCTACTAACCGTGAGAAGGGAGGAATTTGTGGAGGTCTCATCGCCTCTCGTTTATTAGCTATGCATGGTGTAGAACCTCACCATCTTGATATTCAGCTCTCCATAGAGAAACTTGACGTTGTTTCCATGATTAAACATGACTTTGTTTCGGATTTGTCTAATTTGAGCAACCTGTCTTATAAGATAACATTCTATAAGAAAAATTGGAGAACAACTAAGAAAACTGAAAAGCTAGTACGATTGCCTGCACCTGCTTTGTTTAACCTTGATTCCAGGAAAAGTTGGTCGGTCACAGAAAATGAGCTAAATGCATACATAGAAGGAGAAGGCCATCATGCAGGGGACGGCACGGAGGAGGCCGAGGAACACCTCGACTCGTCATCCGATGCAGCGAGCTCCTCACATCAACATTATGGTCATGTGGAGCCTCCACGCTATTCTTCTGCACAGGGACCTTATTATGATCACGCCATGTACGATTCGCCGGCGTGGAACCCTGACCCTCGCTGGGGTTGATCTCCACTTAGGCAAAAGCCTAAGCTTGGGGGGAGGTATGCCGGCATCACTCATTCATTGCATATTACGATTGCTGGATACTTGTATATACTTGTTTAGCTTCTTAAAGTGGTTTCTAATGAGAGGGAGATGATATTTGGGGAGGTGCTGTCTAAAAAACAGATTCTGGGCTGTTACTAAAAAAATTCCTGTGCACAGCCAGAATGTTATTTTGAGCTGCAAATTTTTGTGCATGTTCCCCAGGTTGTTATCTAACTTTCATTAGTTGAACACTTTTCGAACTGAGCAGCGGAAGATTTTCGTAAAAATCGATTTCTGTACTGCTGTCAGATTTTGGCAGATTTCTGCCATCTTGCTTTTCTGTGTTTCTTTTAGTTTTCATTCTCTTGTTTTTGCTTTGTTTCTTTCCTAAAACACAAAAAGACCAAAAATATTTCTGTTGTTTCTCTTCACCATTTGTTTATTTGGTTCTTTGTTCCTATTTTACCTTATTTGCTATCGTTGGTTTGCTATGAGAAAATCCAAAAAGATTTTGCTTTGTTTGCTTGTTTCCTTTTGTTCTTGTTTCTCGAAAACACCAAAAATATTTGTTGTTCTTCTTTGGTTTTGTAAAGTTTATTAGGGAGTTCAGCGGTCTCCGGTGGTTGGAGCTTGGTTTCATTCCATATTATTATTCAAGCTGCACAAGTGAAAGGCAATAATGACGATCTACGGCAACTCGACTGTGGTGAGAGGCTTGATACGTCTCAAACGTATCTATAATTTCTTATGTTCCATGCTACTTTTATGACAATACTTGCATGTTTTATACATACTTTACAGCATTATTATACATTTTCCGGCACTAACCTATTAACAAGATGCCGAAGCGCCGATTCTTTTTCTGCTGTTTTTGTTTTCAGAAATCCTACAAAGAAAATATTCTCGGAATTGTACAAAATCAACGCCAGGGTCCTATTTTTCCACGAAGCTTCCGGAAGACAGGGAAACGAAGAGGGCCACGGGGCGCCGCCACACTAGGGCGGCGCGGCCCGCGCGGCTCTAGCGTGTGGGGCCCCGTGACTCCTCCGACTCCGCCCTTCCGCCTACTTAAAGCCTTCGTCGCGAAACCCTGCAAGAGAGCACGATACGGAAAAACTTCCAGAGACGCCGCCGCCGCAATCCCATCTCGGGGGATTCGGGAGATCGCCTCCGGCACCCGGAGAGGGGAATCATCACGGAGGGGCTCTACACATCATCATGCCCGCCCAGATTGATGCGTGAGTAGTTCATCCTTGGACTATGGGTCCATAGCAGTAGCTAGATGGTTGTCTTCTCCGCTTGTGCTATCATTGTTTAGATCTTGTGAGCTGCCTAACATGATCAAGATCATCTATTTGTAATGCTACATGTTGTGTTTGGTGGGATCCGATGAATCTAGAATATTATGTCAAGTTGATTATCAATCTATCATATATGTGTTGTTTATGTTCTTGCATGCTCTCCGTTGCTAGTAGAGGCTCTGGCCAAGTTGATACTTGTAACTCCAAGAGGGAGTATTTATGCTCGATAGTGGGTTCATGCCTCCATTTAATCTGGGACAGTGACAGAAAGTTCTAAGGTTGTGGATGTCTTTTGCTACTAGGGATAAAACATGATGCTTTGTCTAAGGATATTTGTGTTGATTACATTACGCACCATAATGCAATTATCTGTTGTTTACAACTTAATACTGGAGGGGGGATGCTAACCCGAAGGTGGATCATTTAGGCATAGATGCATGCTGGATAGCGGTCTATGTACTTTGTCGTAATGCCCTGATTAAATCTCATAGTAATCATCGTTGATATGTATTGAATCTTTATTTGTCAATTGCCCACCTGTAATTTGTTCACCTAGCATGCTAGTTATCTTATTGAGAGACACCACTAGTGAACTGGACCCGGTCCATTCTTTTACATCTGAATACAATCTACATTGTTCTTTACTTCTTTGCAAACAAACACCATCTTCCACTCGATACGCTTAATCCTTTGTTTTCAGCAAGCCGGTGAGATTGACAACCTCAGTTACGTTGGGGCAAAGTATCTTGATTGTGTTGTGCAGGTTCCACGTTGGCGCGGTTTCACCGGTGTTGCGCCGCACTACACTCCTCCACCAACAACCTTCACGTGCTTCTTGGCTCCCTACTGGTTTGATAACCTCGGTTTCTTTCTGAGGGAAAACTGCTGGTGTACGCATCACACCTTCCTCTTGGGGTTCCCAACGGACGTGCGCTTCACGCGTAATCAAGGGCCATTTTTGGGAGATCAGACAGGCTCTCCTCATCCAATCTCTTTGTTTTTGTCTTGCTTTACTTTATTTTATTTTCTTGTTTGCTTCATATACACAAAAAATTTAGTTGCTTTACTTTCTGATTTACTAGCTCTATATAAAAACACAAAAAAAAATAGTTACTTGTCTTTACTTTATTTTCTAGCTTTTACTTTATTCTAAATGAGTACTCCTGAGAACACTAAGTTGTGTGACTTTACTAGTTAGGCTTAATGGAAAACAACAACAAAATTAGAGATCTTTATGAACTTTATCTTGAATTAGGACATGATGTGTTTGAAGAGAGAATTAAAAAACCTATGGAACTTTATATGCATGCTAATGGCAATGTTATTAATATGAATGCTTTGAACACCATTATTGCTAATGCTATGGAAGAATTTAAGCTTGGGGATGTCGGTTTTGATGAAAATGATCTCTTTAGTCCTCCGGGTATGGAAGAGAAAGTTTATGTTGATATGCCTCCTATATATGATGTTTACAATGATGAATATGATATTTTCAGTCCATCTACTATTGAGGATAAAATTCATTATGATTATTCTATGCCTCCAATTTATGATGATTATAATGATGGATGTGATAGTTTTACTCCCACTATTACTAATAAAATTGATTATGCTTATGTGGAGAGTAAGGATACTTTTATGAATGTGGATAAAAATGCTTTATGTGATAGTTATATTGTTGAGTTTGTTCATGATGCTACAGGAAATTATTATGAGAGAGGAAATATGGTTGTAGAAATTTTCATGGTACTAAAACACCTCTCTACATGCCGAAAATTTTGAAGTTACTCGTGTTTTATCTTCCTATGATTGTCACTTTGTTCTTCATGAATTTATTTGTGTACAAGATTCCTTTTCATAGGAAGTGGGTTAGGCTTAAATGTGTTTTGAATTTGCTTTTGATGCTCTCTTTTGCTTCAACTCTTATTTCTTATGAAAGCATCATTGAAAATTGCTGAGCCCATCTTAATGGCTATAAAGAAAGCACTTTTGGGAGATAACCCATGGTTTTTTTTTCTACTGTTTTGTTGAGTCTTGGAAGTTGTTACTACTGTAGCAACCTCTCCTTATCATGTTTTTGTGCCAAGTAAAGTCTCTATGGTAAAGTTGATGCTAGATTTGGATTGCTGCAGAAACAGAATTGCTGTCTGTCATGAATTTGCGCAGAACTCTCTGTAAAAAAATCAACAAAATATGCCAATTTACGTGCGTGATCCTCAGATATGTACGCAACTTTCATTAGTTTTGAGTTTTCCGTTTGAGCAAGTTAAGTGCCTCTGCAAAATTCGTCTTTACGGTGTTACTTTTTGATTCGCCTTTTATTTCGCATTGCCGCTTTTGCTATGTTGAATGGGTTTCTTTGTTCCATTAACTTTCAGAAGTTTTGTGCAATGTCCAGAGGTGTTAAGAATGATTATGTCGCTTCTGAATATGTGAATTTTTGATTATGCACTAACCCTCTAATGAGTTTGCTTGAAGTTTGGTGTGGAGGAAATTTTCAAGGGTCAAGAGAAGAGGATGATACATTATGATCAAGAAGAGTGAAAGGTTTAAGCTTGGGGATGCCCCGGTGGTTCATCCCTGCATATTTTAAGAAGACTCAAGCATCTAAGCTCGGGGATACCTAGGCATCCCCTTCTTCATCGACAACTTATCAGGTCACTTCTAGTGAAACTATATTTTTATTCCATCACATCTTATGTTCTTTACTTGGAGCGTCGTTTGCTTTTATTTTTGTTTTGGTTTGAATAAAGTTGGATCCCACCATCCTTATATTGGAGATATTACACTCCGCTTTTTCATATGGAACACTTGTGTTCTTAATTGTGCTTTAATGTTCATGGCGAAGGCTGAAATTGCTTCGTTGATTGCTATTTGGTTGGAATCAGAAAATGCTTCATATGGTTTGGAATAACTTGAAACTTGGCAATTGTTTTGAGCTCTCATAGATCATGTTTAAGCTCTTGCATCATGTAGTTTAATCTATTAGTGGAGAACTACCGTAGAGCTTGTTAAAATTTGGTTTGCATGATTGGTCTCTCTAAGTCTAGATATTTTCTGGTAAAGTGTTTGAACAACAAGGAAGACATGTGTAGAGTCTTATAATGCTTGCAATATGTTCTTGTGTAAGTTTTGTTGTACCTGTTCATACTTGTGTTTGCTTCAAACAACCTTGCTAGCCCAAACCTTGTACTGAGAGGAAATGCTTCTCGTGCATCCAAACACCTTGAGCCAAAACCCATACCATTTGTGTCCACCATATCTACCTACTATGTGGTATTTTTCTGCCATTCCAAGTAAATTACTTGAGTGCTACCTTTAAAATTTCATTCCTTTATCTTTGCAATATATAGCTCATGGGACAAATAGCTTAAAAACTATTGTGGTGATGAATATGTAGTTATGTGTCTTAGTTCTTATAAGTTGCTTGTTGAGCGGTAACCATGTTTCTGGGACGCCATCAACTTTTTACCTTTGTTGGATATCATGTGAGATGCTATGCATGTTCGTCTTGTCTGAAGTAAGGGTGATTTTCATGATCAAATGGTTTGAGTATGAATATTGTTAGAGAAGAACATTGGGCCGCTAACCAAAGCCATGTATCATGGTGGAAGTTTCAGTTTGGACATACAACCTCACTCTCGTTTGAGAATATTATCTGTTGTTGAATGCTTATGCATTAAAAGAGGAGTCCATTATCTGTTGTCTATGTTGTCCCGGTATGGATGTCTAAGTTGAGAATAATCAAAGAGAGAAATCAATGCGTGCTTTCTCCTTAGACCTTTGTACAAGCGGCATAGAGGTACCCCTTTGTGACACTTGGTTGAAACATATGCCATGCAATGATAATCCATGTTAATCCAAGCTAATTAGGACAAGGTATGAGCACTATTAGTACTCTATGCATGAGGCTTGCAACTTGTAGGAAGTATTATGCATAGCACATATGAATTTGTTACTACCGTTGACAAACTTGTTTCTATGTTTTCAAAATAAAAGCTCTAGCACAAAAATAGTAATCCATGCTTCCCTGCGAAGGGCCATTCTTTTACTTTATGTTGAGTCGGTTTACCTACTTCTTTCTATCTTAGAAGCAAACACTTGTGTTAACTGTGTGCATTGATTCTTACATGTTTACTTATTGCACTTGTTATATTACTCTATGTTGACAATTATCCATGAGATATACATGTTACAAGTTGAAAGCAATTGCTGAAACTTAATCATCCTTTGTGTTGCTTCAATGCATTCTACTTATAATTTATTGCTTATGAGTTAACTCTTATGCAAGTCTTGTTGATGCTTGTCTTGAAAGTACTATTCATGAAAAGTTTTGCTATATGATTCATTTGTTTAGTCATCATCTTTTGTTAGCAATCTTTTGCTTCAGATCACATCCATCTCATATGCTTTACAATAATGTTGATCAAGGTTATGTTGGTAGCATGTCACTTCAGAAATTATTTGTGTTATCGTTTACCTACTCGAGGGCGAGTAGGAACTAAGCTTGGGGATGCTTGATAGTCTCAAACGTATCTATAATTTCTTATGTTCCATGCTACTTTTATGACAATACTTGCATATTTTATACATACTTTACAGCATTATTATACATTTTCCGGCACTAACCTATTAACAAGATGCCGAAGAGCAGTTGTTGTTTTCTGTGTTTTTGGTTTAGAAATCCTACAAAGGATTTTCGGAATTGGACGAAATCAACGCCCGGGGTCCTATTTTTCCACGAAGCTTCGGAAGACCGAGGAGAAATAAAGTGGGGCCACGGGCGCCACACTAGGGCGGCGCGGCCTAGGGGGCCCGCGCGGCCCTAGTGTGTGGGGCCCCCGTGACTCCTCCGACTCCGCCCTTCCGCCTACTTAAAGCCTTCGTCGCGAAACCCTCGTACCGACGATACGGAAAACCTTCCAGAGACGCCGCCGCCAATCCCATCTCGGGGGATTCGGAGATCGCCTCAGCACCCTGCCGGAGAGGGGAATCATCACCGGAGGGCTCTACATCACCATGCCCGCCTCCGGATTGATGCGTGAGTAGTTCATCCTTGGACTATGGGTCCATAGCAATAGCTAGATGGTTGTCTTCTCCGCTTGTGCTATCATTGTTTAGATCTTGTGAGCTGCCTAACATGATCAAGATCATCTATTTGTAATGCTACATGTTGTGTTTGGTGGGATCCGATGAATCTAGAATATTATGTCAAGTTGATTATCAATCTATCATATATGTGTTGTTTATGTTCTTGCATGCTCTCCGTTGCTAGTAGAGGCTCGGCCAAGTTGATACTTGTAACTCCAAGAGGAGTATTTATGCTCGATAGTGGGTTCATGCCTCCATTTAATCTTGGACAGTGACAGAAAGTTCTAAGGTTGTGGATGTGCTGTTGCTACTAGGGATAAAACATCGATGCTTTGTCTAAGGATATTTGTGTTGATTACATTACGCACCATACTTAATGCAATTATCTGTTGTTTACAACTTAATACTGGAGGGGTGCGGATGCTAACCCGAAGGTGGATCATTTAGGCATAGATGCATGCTGGGATAGCGGTCTATGTACTTTGTCGTAATGCCGGATTAAATCTCATAGTAATCATCGTTGATATGTATTGAATCTTTATTTGTCAATTGCCTTGTAATTGTTCACCCAGCACGCTAGTTATCTTATTGGAGAGACACCACTAGTGACTGTGGCCCGGTCCATTCTTTTACATCTGAATACAATCTGCAATCATTGTTCTTTATTGTTCTTTGCAAACAAACACCATCTTCCACTCGATACGCTTAATCCTTTGTTTTTCACAAGGGGTGAGATTGACAACCTCAACGTTACGTTGGGGCAAATATCTTGATTGTGTTGTGCAGGTTCCACGTTGGCGCCGGTTTCACTGGTGTTGCGCCACTCCTCCACCAACAACCTTCACGTGCTTCTTGGCTCCTCTTTGGTTCGATAACCTCGGTTTCTTTCTGAGGGAAAACTTGCTGCTGTACGCATCACACCTTCCTCTTGGGGTTCCCAACGGACGTGTGCTTCACGCGTTATCAAGGCTGGTATGAACTCTATTTATTTTCATTTTTGTACATATACTCATCCATGTGAGCATGCTTAGTTGGTTCATGTGAGGTATATGTCATTTAATGAAAGTCTAGTAGTTCATGATCTCTCATGATTAGTTCCAATCTATTAATAATGAGTAGCATGTCATGAATATTTGCTTGCATTGTTTTATTCATATGTAGGTATGACATTGTGGTATCCTCCTCTGAATAATTCACTTGAATCGACTTGGCACATGCTCACGCATGCACATGACTGAACAAAAGTTAATGTTTTATAGCTCATGAGGAAGTATGTGGTGTTTTATCTTTCAACCTTGTCATTTACTCCTGACAGACTTTCACCAATGGACTAGTGGCACATCCACTTATCCAATAATTTTGCAAAAAGAGTGGCAACGGGGTTCCCGGCCCCAATTAATTAACCTTCATTAATAATTCTCTTCACGTGTTTTGCTCTGATTCATCAGTAAGCAACTTAACCTGCAAATAGACACTTTCCCATGGTATGTGAATGTTGGAAGGCACCCGAGATTCGTTAGCCATGGCTTGTGTAAGCAAAGGTTGGGGGAGTGTCATCCACAATGAAACTAAAATGCATGTGTAAATAAAAGAGAAAGAGGGATGATCTACCTTGCTGGTAGAGATGACGTCCTTCATGGGAGCCGCTCTTGAGAGTCTAGTTGGCGAGGTGGTTAGAGTACCCACTATCATTCGTTGACAACAACAAACACCTCTCAAAATAATTTCACTTCTGTTTTTGAAAATATGAAAAGCTCTAGCACATGTTAATCCTTGCTTCCTCTGCGAAGGGTCAATCTTTTACTTTTATGTTGAGTTACCATCCTTTCTTTGAGCACCTTCTTGAGAGCATAACTGTCATTCTTAGTATAATATGCTTGTCCCAAAATATGATCAGCTGTGGTATAACTTTGATGCTTTTATCTTTGACAATCTTTACTTCTAGTCGTTCCATGAACTTCAGAGGTGCCTGGGAATTTATGTTTTGCTGTACAAATACTGGCAAGCGAGATACCACTTTATCATATCTTTCAATGAACATTGCAATCCTGCTTATGGAAGTGTTTCATGATGCTTGTTATTAGTTTGTTGGTATCTCTTTCATGATTGACATAGCTATTAGATGACTTTATTTACATGTATCTTATTATGAATTGCTTAAGTACTTGCCATATCATGAGAATATTTACATCATATGAGCAAATGTGTTCGTGAAAGTTCTTTTATCGCACTCAGTTGTTAATTGCTTGAGGACAAGCAATAAGCTAAGCTTGGGGGGAGTTGATACGTCCAAACGTATCTACTTTCCGAACACTTTTGCTATTGTTTTGCCTCTAATTTGTGTATGTTGGATACAACTAACACGGACTAACGTTTTTCAGCATAATTTGTCTGCAGAAACTCGACTTTCAGGAAAATCCCGGAAATAATCGCAATGGGCCTATTTTCACCGTGAAGATGAGAGGCCAAAAGGGCGAGCCGGGGTGGCCATGGCCCCCACCGGCGGCGCGGCACGGAGGGGGCGCGCCCTATGGTGTGGGCGCCTCGGCCTTCAAACTCTGCCAGCTCTTTCACCTAAAAACGCTTGGGTTCGACCATATTTCCGAAGACATCCGCACTCGCCGCCCTCGCAAAAACTCAGCCGGACCGAAACTCACGTTACGGCACTCCGCAGGAAGGGAGATTGGAAGGGATCATCGCCGCCATCACCACAGCCTCTCCATCGACCACCATGTTTCCCCCATCCATGTGAGTAATTCCCCTTGTAGGCTGAAAGGGATGGTAGGGATTGGATGAGATTGATCATGTAATAGTCATAAGATTGTTAGGGCATGGTGCCTAGTATCCATAGATGGTACTTTATGATATTGTTGCAACTTGTTATGCTTAATGCTTGTCACTAGGGCCCGAGTGCCATGATCTCAGATCTGAACATGTTATTGATTCATGAAGATATTCATTGTTTTATGATCTTACTCAAAGTTGTATACACATATTGATGTCCGGAACCAAAGGCCGCAAAGTGACAGAAATTGGGACAGTGGGAGAAGCGTGATGTGAGGATTACATGTGTTCACGGAGTGTTAATGCTTTGCTCCGGTACTCTATTAAAAGGAGTACCTTAATTTCCGTAGTTTCCCTAGAGGCTCGGCTGCCACCGGCTGGTAGGACAAAAGATGTTGTGCAAGTTTCTCATTGCGAGCACGTACGACTATATACGGAACACATGCCTATGGATTGATTAATACTTGGATACCGCTTTATTATTATCTGAAAATGCCCTACCTTGATTGTTACATGAATTCTCTCATCCATGCAACGCCCGTTCATCCATCCCTGTGCCTACAGTATTTTAATCCTGCTGTTTACTATAATCACTATTGCTGTCTTTATTTCACTGCTGATGTTATTTCACTACTACTCTGCTATAAAGCTGTTGCTCGGATAAAGTCTTGCGAGCAAGTCTGTTTCAGTGCAATGAATTGACAACTCATTTGTTAAGGCTTACAAGTATTCTTTGGCTCCCTTGTGTCGAATCAATAAATTGGGTTTTACTTCCCTCGAAGACTGTTGCGATCCCCTATACTTGTGGGTCATCAGTATGCCATGCGCGCATGCACACTAATTATATATATATATATATTATGAGGCAACTTAATCAAATGTGGTTTCATTCGAGAGAACTTGTCAAAATCAAGTTAATTAATTTATCAGAGTAAATTAGTTGGTCGCTTGCTGATGCGCAATTAAGTGTCGTTGGCCTATATATGTAGGGTTTAATTAGGGTTTATGGTTTAGGGTTAGCTACATAGGGGTTAGGGTTAGGGTTAATCAAGGTTTAGGGTCTAGGGTTTAGGGTTTAGTGTTTAGGGTTTAGGGTTTAGTGTTTAGGGTTTAGGGTTTAGGGTTCAGGGTTTAGTGTTTAGGGTTTAGGGTTTAGTGTTTAGGGTGTTTAGGGTGTTTAGGGATTAGGGATTAGGAAGATTAGGGTTTTAGGGTTTTATGGTTTAAGGTTTAGGGATCATCGATCGAGTGCGCACACACATTATTAGAGGCACCCGCGCAATTAAGTGTCGTTGGCCTATATATGTAGGGTTTAATTAGGGTTATTAGGGTTAGGGTTAATTAGGGTTTAGGGTCTAGGGTTTAGTGTTTAGGTTTTAGGGTTTAGGGTTTAGTGTTTAGGGTTTAGGGTTTAGTGTTTAGGGTTTAGGGTTTAGTGTTTAGGGTGTTTAGGGTGTTTAGGGATTAGGGATTAGGGATTAGGGTTTTAGGGTTTTATGGTTTAAGGTTTAGGGATCATCGATCGAGTGCGCACACACATTATTAGAGGCACCCGCGCCTTTGCGCATAAAGTGCATGCGTATATATGAGTGTTTTTTGGCCACCAACGATATATAGATCGAGAGAGAAAGAGATTGAAATCCCCAAGAACATGTTCAAATATGCGCACACACATGAATTATTAGAGGCATCCGCGCCTTTGCGCATAAAGTGCATGCATATGTGTGTTCTTCTGGCCACCAACGATAGATCGAGAGAGAGAGAGAGAGAGAGAGAGAGAGAGAGAGATTGAAATCCCCAAGAATTAATATGTTCAAATATATAAAAAAAAAAATATGCATGCATGGTATATATATTGCTATAGGCCATATATCGGGAAGCATGTTTTTTCGAGAACTCTTCGAAATATATATATATTCAAGTTTACCAATGCTAAATGTACTAGTGCACATATTTATAGATGACCCCCTTGATGCGCAATTGTTGGCCATTTAATTTGAATCCCATGAATGTTCATACATGATCGACCATATGCAAGCTTTTTTGAGAACTTTCAAAATTAAATACAACTTTATCGATGCTAATCGAAACTAATATATATTGCACACATTAGAGGACACCGACCCTTGCGCAAGTGTGAATCACAAGAATGTTTATACACATGTGGTATGCCATATTATATCGTGAAGCAAGTTATTTCGAGAACTTGTCAAATTTCAAGTTTATCGGTGCTAATGGAATCTAGCTAGTGCACATTAATTAGAGGACACCCCCTTTTCGCAAGTGTTGGCCATATATAAAGTTTGAATCCCAAAAATGTTCATATATGCATGATATAGGCCAACAATCGCGAAACAAGTCTCTTGAATATATTGTCAAAATTCAAGCTTATCAGTGCTAATGGAAACTATTGCACACTAGAGGACCCCGTTGCGCAAGTATTGGCCATCTATATATAGTTTGAATCCCAATAATGTTCATACATGATAGGGCATATGTGTAAAGCAATTTTTCCCGAGAACTTGTCAAGATTCAAATTTATCGGTGCTAATGGAAACTAGTGCACATTAGAGGACCCCCTTGCACAAGTGTTGGCCATCTATATATAATATGGATCCCAATAATGTTCATACATGATAGGGCATATGTGTGAAGCAATTTTTTTCCGAGAACTTGTAAAGATTCAAATTTATCAGTGTTAATGGAAACTAGTGCACATTAGAGGACCCCCTTCACACGTGTTGG
This sequence comes from Lolium multiflorum, assembly GCA_030979885.1. Taxonomy (NCBI): domain Eukaryota; kingdom Viridiplantae; phylum Streptophyta; class Magnoliopsida; order Poales; family Poaceae; genus Lolium; species Lolium multiflorum. The sequence goes on along the minus strand of CM061752.1, from coordinate 45,785,564 downwards.
CCATCTATGTATAGTTTGAATCCCAATAATATTCATACATGATAGGCTATATGTGAATCAATTTTTTCTTCCAAGAACTTATAAAGATTCAAATTTATCGGTGCTAATGGAAACTAGTGCGCACTAGACGAGCCCCTTGCGCAAGTGCTGGCCATTACATATAGTTTAAATCTCAAGAATGTTCATACATGATAGGCCATATGTGCAAAGGAAATTTTTTTCCGTGAACTTGTCAAAATTAAAGTTTATCGGTGCAAATGGAAACTAGTCCAAAAATTACATAGAGGTCCAAAAGAACTAGACAATAATAGGACCTGCAACTTTACAAAAAGGACCCCAAAACATATAGAAAGAAAATCAATCGAGTCCTTCTCGACCGCACATCAGATCTCTGCTCCGCATCCTTTCCAGCAACTCCGTCGCCGGGGACGCCCACTTGGGACGGTGTCGCCGGTAGTCGCCGAGGACGAAGGAGAAGAAGGGCCTCATCAACGGCATATTGGCTCTGAGAAGGGCTGAAAGGCCAAGATGTTCATGGGCAAGACGGATGACGCCGTCGTATGCCCCGAGCTTGTGAACGTTAGCGGCTTGACTTCCATTGGCCGATCGAAACGACCAAAGCAAGCCTCACCGTTAGCGCCATCACCTGATGGCACAAGATTGGGGTTTGGCCGCGATCTGCCGGATCTGATCCGCAGATTCACCATAGGCCAGATCTGAAGCGATGACGAGATCCTCGACTCCATTGCGCCATTCTGCTCATGGGAAACACTGGATCTAAGCTTACAACAACACTAACTCCCTCGGATCCAAATTAGCTGACTCAACTTTGCTTATCTAAATATGGATGTATCCACACATGTTTTTACTCTAGATACATACACGTCTAAGGAAAGTTGAATCAATTAATTTAGTTCGGAGGGTGTACGATATACAGAGAGAGAAGTCGGCCTTGTCTCCGGCCGGCGAGGCCGCCGGAGAGAAGGGAGAGGAGCCGGGGGAGTGGGAGAGACTCGAGAGAGAAAGAGAAGAGGAAGAAATGAGAGCTCCCGGGGAAGAACATTATTTTGTCGTGCTGCTTGAAACTGAAAATTTCGGCCGCGCCAAATCATCCCGCCGCATCCATTCGAAAATCCCGTGACCAGTTTACCCTTTTAACCCTGGTCCGGAAGCTACAACCCACCGACCATGGAGGGCTCATTCGGTAACAATGAAATATTTTTCCCAGATCCCGAACCCTCCCCACAGGCCCACACCCACCAACCATTCGCCCCATTAGCTCAAAAATACTCTCACACGCCAAAGCTCGACTCTCTACAGTACTAGATCTGCTTCGCCGCCGGCATACTCCTCCACAGCGTAGCCTTGATCGTGTTGGCTGTCCACCCACCTGATCCGCTCCCCGCCGCCCTCGCCAACGGATGCTTCACCGACCTCGCCACGGATGCTTCACCGCCTTGCCACCAATGGATGCTTCACCGCCGACCTCATCCACAGCGTAGCAATCAACGCCTTTCCAACGCACCGGATCCTCTCCAACGGAACCGGGTATACTTCACGCGCCCTGAAGCGATATATTCCACGACTACCTCCGCGACGGCTGTATCAACTTCACCGAATCCCTTGCCGGCCAACCAGATCACTTCACTAACGCCGCTTCTGCGAAGCAGGGTCGATTCATCGTCTCCTTCGTTCAAGTTGCCGCCCCCGTCCACCCGCCGCAGCTTGGTTAGTACGCTGGCCCGTTAGATCGCGGTGTTTCTTTAGCCATGTTTTGTGTAGTTATTTGCGGATCTCATATGCCATTAACTTTCTTGATGTGTTGCTTCGCATGAAGTTAGTTTAAATATTGTAGTACAAAAGCATTATCCGGTTGACTCATTCCGCTTGTTATTTATCCATGATAAGCTGACATTGTGCAGCATCTATAGTCTTGCGCCTGTAGCTGCATCTATCCTTTTCAATCTATTGAGCTGCATTTTTAGCTCCTCGCTAGTTGTTCTTTACGTGTCTTGCTCACCCTTATTCATAATTATTCTTGTGCCTCGTACTGACAGTCTCATAGCGGTTTTTCATGCTATATCGTTGTCATGTTATGTTGTATAGCTTCATTCTTTAGCATTATATGCATTTCCAATCTTTATACATGATAGCTAACTTGTCGCATTGTATAGTTATTGCTGTGTGCATATTATCGTAGACTAACTTGTCCATGTTATTTTTCCTAGGGATTGATCATGCGAACCACTTATTAGAACATCCAACATTAACAGCCGGGACGCTGGGAAGGTTGGAATCTGAGTTCTTGGTTGGTAATTTTGCGTTTACTTCCGTTATTATCTATAACATATATGCATTGTTCCTTATGCAAGAGATTAACACTTGGAACCCTGCCATAGCAATGCCATTCATGTTTTACTATGTTTCTGCCTATTTGATATGCTTGTGTTGGAGCAACTGCGAAGGTGATTTGAACCTGACATTTGGTCATTCTTAATGCCAGTTTACTTTATGTGGAAAACCTTGGCATTACCCTACCTCTAAATCTGAATGTCTGAAATTCGTATCATGCAAAGCAACATCTAGTTGGTTTTAATCTGATATCTGGTAAATATTGGCTTATTCATTTGGCAGCTCAAGTTTTTTGTTATTTGAAACCAGCTGACTTGGTCTTAAATGTGATATCTAAACACAGATTAAGGACAATGGAGCAGGAGGATTAGCATTTCACTTGATGGCTGAATCTAAAATGACAGGCATGTCGACCACGACAAGTGCACGCAAGAGAAGGACCTGCAGCGAGCCGTATGTGCTTAGTACATGCATCTTATCTTATCTTGTGCTTATTTCTGCTACATGCTGTTATCTGATCTCTACATTGCGTAATACATGTTTGAATAGTTAATTGTTGTAACTATGTTTGCAATATTACCAGAATGCAGTTTTAATGAAGCAGTCATCATTAGAAGATAGTCGCCAAAAAAGGATATGTAGCGACCCTGTGCAACATTATGATGTAAGTTTGTGCTTAGTACAAGTTCCATACATTGTCTTATTTATGCAACTTGTTATTATCTTATATCTACATTGCGTAATAAATGTTTGAATAGTTCACTGTTGTAACTATGTTTGCAATATTACTAGAATGCAGTTGTAATGAAGAAGTCCTTAGTAGAAGATAGAGCGCAAAAAAGGTTCCGAGGTGAGCCTATGCAACGATATAATGTAACTCTGTGCTTAGTACTTGTGACTATCTCATATCGACAATGCTTAATACTACCTCTGGTCATGTTTAATTGACGCGAGAAACGCACAGTCGTAAGCTACTTGCTCTACATCTTCCGCGTCAATTTAATCCGGACGGAGGGAGTACATGTTTGCATAGTTCATCGTTTAACTCTTTTTGCATTATTATCAGAATGCAGTTATGATGAAGCAATCTTCATCAGAAGAGGGGCCCACAAAAAGTTCTGATCTTTCTTATGATGCATCTTCTCATAGCCGTCAACCTAGACCATTCCTTTCATCAAACAAGAATATCTCAAGGCTGTTTTATAAAAGACATGGTATTGCTGCTTTAAGATCTGTAGCTGATATGTTGACAAAGAGTACACAAGATTCAATCAAGGCGATTGCCAAATGTCAACGTGTTATTGATGATGCTAATAGAAATCCTCAATGATTCTATGTAATTTTTTTATTTGGGCACATTAATTGCCTTGTAATTTTCCTAGTTATTTTATTTGTGTATGCAATTGTGTGTATCATTGATATCAGATTTTAGGCTCATGAAATTTAATGCAAGTTGACTAATCAAACAACCAGGTCCCTACAACAGATTGGGCCGGCCCACTTACAGTAGTGTGGGACCCACTTTCATTTTGGGCCGCCCACTTATTTATTGGGCAGCCGCTACACGATAGTGGGCCCCACTGTATTGGGCACTGTTACACGATGTGGCTCCACCGCTTATTGGGCCGGCCGATCTTGTTGGCCACTTGCTATATGGGGACCCACATACTAAATGGGCCGCCTTTAACAGAAAGTGGGAGCCACACGTGCTTTTGGCCCGCCCACTATCTTGTTGGGTCGGCCACTTGCTATATGGTGGACCCCACATACTAAATGGGCCGCCTTTTAACAGGAATGTGGGACCCACCTATGTTTTTGGCCTAGCCCACTTTCTTGTTGGGCCAGCCCACTTGCTATATGGTGGACCCCACATACTAAATGGGCCGACCCTTTAACAGGAAGGTGGGACCCACCTATGTTTTTTGGCCCGGCCACTATCTTGTTGGGCCGCCCACTTGCTATATGGTGGATCCCACATACTAAATGGGCCGCCTTTAACAGAAAGGACCCACTGTTTTTGGCCCGCCCATCGCTTGTTGGGCCCCCATTTGATCTATTGTGGACCCCACGTACTAAATGGACCGCCCGATAGCAGGAAAGCGGGACCCACATGCACTGGGCGCCCACTTGCTTTAAGGTGGACCCCACTTGTTAAATGGGCCGATAACAGGAAAGTGGGCCCCACATGTCTTGTGGGCCGCCCCTTTTGCCGGTCAAACGAGTGCATTCGGCCCGCCCACATGCTTAGTGGCCGCCCCATTTAAGTTTTGACCAATAACCTTAGAGGTTAGGCCCACCCACGTAACTAATGGACCAGCCCAATATAGTTGACCGGTCAAACTAAGTCAGCTGGCCCTGCCCGCAAACTTAATGGGCCGGCCCGCTTAAGACGTAGCCTCGTGTGGGTCTACCATCTACCATGGGGTTTTAGCCGGTTAACGCCGTTAAATGCCATTAACGCGTCGCCACGTGTTAGTTTGCATGACGTCGGCAATAACGGGCTCCCGAAACACTTGCAACGTCCGATTTTCCATGGCGGATGGGCGCCAAGCGACGGACCAAAAAACGTCGTAGGACTTGCTCACGCCGACAACGAACCCATATCGTCGGGTTAGGCCCATAGGCGACGAAAAGCCCTTAGCGGACGATTTTGGGACGTTGTCTATCAGAACTTTTCTTGTAGTGAGCGGTGTGCTTGTGCTGTGTCGGCGTCGTCGAGTCGCCGCGGCATGGTGCAGTGGTGTCTCGGGACGGATGTAATGTGATGGACATGCGCAGATGGTGGAGTCATCCGCGCCATGCCGGCATCGATGGCAGGCCTGGCATGGTCAATGCGATGATCTCTCTTGAAGATGGAGTCGAGGAAGACGGCGGTAGCAACTTCTATGGCGTGTGCGCGCGGCGAGAGTCTGCTTGACTGGATGTGCATCTCATCTGTTATTGTGCGGCCTGGGAAGGCATTTCGTTTTTGGATGATATGAGTTGGTGAATTGTCACCCCCTTCATCCCTCCATAGGTTTAGCGAGGTGGCTTCGAGTTTGATCTTTTGTATTACTCTTGTAAGGTGTTGTGAATAATCTAATAAAAAAGCCGTGTGCATCCCTTGAATGCAGAAGCTAGGACGATTGCATGGAATTTCATTGTCCTACTACATATCCTATTGTTTTCCTTTCGCTCCACATCCATTCACTTCTCTGCAGGAGACTTTGAAGTAACAAACTGAAGGTGCTGGCTTTTCACAAAAACTCTTTCATTTTGTGAAGCTCAATGAAATCCACGTAATTAAAAACATATTTTGGCTGCCACAGCCCTTTCATTCGATGATCATATGTTGCTCTAGAAAATGGAAGCGTTGTGCCTTCGTACAACCTGCTACTATAATTTTTACCAAATGACCATCGTGATCTTTTTTGTCAAAGTTATTACACTATCTATGTTAAGCACACACCTTTTCTTCTTTTCTTCTATTTTTAAATCACATCTACCTGAGTTTAATAACTTTACTTTTGACGTATTTTCCGCAGCAACGCGCGGAGAATCATCTAGTTTATGATACGATCCAGGACGTGCCGTACGGACCGGTCCAGAAACATATATAATTTCCAAATAGATGCAAGATATGGGATGCGAACACTAACCAGATTATAAAAAAATCTCACAGAATACTCCCTAGAAGTCTCAAGACTCCAAATCGGAGTATCTCCTGAGATGCATCTCGACTAACAGGTCACGACCCAAGTTCTGAATTAATTGATTTAACTATATCTAGATATAAACACGTTTTGTATCAAGAAAAGCTAAAACATTTGATTTGGAACTAATAGTTTGAAGTTTTTACCTCTTCCATTTTTACCCGTTTTCTTTTACATCATCACCTCTTGGGCTTTCATGGTGGGCAATGCCTTGAAAATGCCCGATTCACGTGCGTGCTAAATTCCTTTCGGACTTCCATGCTATCCTACACTCACCTCCTTGATGTGTGAGTACGACCAACACTCAACACGCCATTAATTGTTTCTCCAATGATGCGGCCGACTTGACGTCGATTGGATTCAGTCATGGATCTACAAGAGTTATGTGCAGCCGTCACAACACACTAGGAAGTATCGGCCTGTGGCTTTACCTCTTCGGTGAAAATGGTTTGTTCGAAGTGTTTGTAAATACTAGATGATACCCCGCGCGTTGCAGCGGGAATGTGTAAGTATATTTGTAGAGAAATGCAGCAATGTAATTGGTGTTGTGTGCAACATAAGATAAAATCGAGAAGTATCTTTTGCGTTGCCTTAATTATTCCTATATATGACGTGAATGTTACATGCATAAAACCATTAACATCATACAATATATTCACTTCATTAACACAGTTGTCAGTTGGCTTGTCAGTTTGATTCTTTCTTTGGCGAAAGATACTCCCAAAATGTTATAGAAAAATCATCGACACTGATGCTCCTCCTAACTGTTAAAAAACACAAAGTCCAGTCAAATTTAACAATCTGGAGGCAATAACTAACTATTAACATGTAATCAGTCTGAATACAAAGCGACCATATAGAAGTATCACGCTCGGATACTTGTAATTACTACCGACTATGCTGACCGAGATACGTCTGCTACACTCGGCGTCGCCCCCAGCCTGTTTCGGTGCCCTACCAATAACAGGGTTTTACTGACTCCCACTATCCCAGACTCTCTCTACTATGTTGTTTACTATCAGATTAGTATACTGCACTTATCCTGTTGACTGCACTTTGTATCTAATCCTGAAATTTGAACAATAATTTAACAGAGTAGCGGGCACACTTACCATTTGAGAATGTAATCTGCACTTTGAACAAACACTTCTCAGCTCCATAAGATAATAAAAATAGTAAGCAGCTGATAATGGATCACCTCGTTAATTAGGAGGAAGTCCCACTGTTGTCTCCAGTGCAGCTACGTCACAATCTTGTCGGCAGTGCCACGGTCCACAATGTGGTCGAAGTACCCCAAATGAAGATCAATATTGAACGCCAGGCCATGGCAGATTGGCAGGCAAACCCGGATGAGATCCTGACCAGCAGATTATTCTTTGACATTTCCTTGCAAATTCATTTTTGTAGGGACAAACATGGTGTTACAAATATCGATAACCATTTTCAAATGAATACTACATGAAGGATTTTACATGGTACGAAAGCAAACTAAAAGTGCTAACTTGTATTGTGTAAAAAGGTAGCTACCGTTATCTCGACAAAGAAATAGTCTCAGAATCAACGAAAAAGTGGCATAGCAAGCTTAAGTAGGACCCATGAGACAGCTCAACTGAACTCCCATCTGAAAAAAAAGGAAACCCATTACAGCGTAAGGTCAAGAAGCAAGATGACGGATGGTCCATATATCAAATCAGACTATTTGGTGCTCATCACAAGAAAGGAATCACGCTAATACTCCCCACGCCAATAGAGACATCTGAGAAAGGCCAAGTAAAATCAATCTACAAAAGGACACAAAAAGCAACATCGACGGCTGTGTGTGGTCGGGAAGCACCTTTGCTGAGGTAGAGGCTGCATGATTTCCTGGAGAAGCCGAGGCTGCGACCATGAAAAAGAAAAGAATATATATGTTCTGCTGAATCGTGTTGGTACTCAGGAAGATTGGTGCCGACTGCCGACTCTTCCTCCAAATTCGCCCTCTCCAGCGTGGCGATGGTAAATTCGACGGCGGCTCTAAAGCAGGGACATGGATACCCAGTCTGTTAGACAATCTGTTAGCCAATATTTACTTGAACACATGCATTAGACGGAAGATAACCAATAAATTTGCGCTCAAGTAATGTATATTATAAATTAAGAGGAGGAGATTACAGTACATGTACCAATGGAAGAATGCGGTGGACTCTGTGGATGATGAACATGCCGAGAAATCAATCAACAGATCAACATCCAGCGGGTAGACTGATAAGTCGATCAATCACACAGAATCTGAAATAAATCCCAAGAAATCCACGGCATGTCGTAGCAGCGGAAATCCGAAGGCGCGACAAAATCCGTAGCCAGGGATGAACCTGCCAGGTTGGTAAGGTGGACTGAGGGATTCAGGGATTCTAGAAAAGGAAGGAGGAGGTACGATGGTGAGCGGGCACATACCGGCGTCGAAGCTGCTGCCCGTGCTGGCGGCGAGAGTAGGTTGCCCTGATGGGTGTGGAGGCGGACAGCACCATCCCGTGACTTTTAAGGTTGCGGCGGAGGCGGATGAACTTCGTAGAGCAGTTTCTACTCCCTTAAAGGTCCGATTTATTAGGTTGAATGCTCGGATTTATCCACCGGGGAGTCGCAGGAAGGAGCAGTCTTGGTGAGGAGGAGGCGATAGCTTAGGAAGAGGAACAGAGCAGGCTTTTGTTAAGACGAACGTGGAGGACGTCTACCCAGAAGTATCGGTCAATGTATCCAGCCCATGTCGTTTAGAATCACATGTTCTGGTCCAAATCCGCCCTAGCCATGTGGTTGAGCCCACGAACAATCTATTTAAAGCCCACGTCGGTCTTAGCGAGAGAGACTACCTAGCGATATGCAAAATCATAGTGGGGGAATATGGGGTGACGTGGCCTCCTGTGAGGCTAGGAAAATGGGGCCATCTATTTAGAAAGAGAAGATTTGTTGGAAAAAGATGGGGTACATAATGTAGGCAGTGATACATACGTGGATAACAATATTCGCGTAACAATATTTACGATAGTATCATGTGAAATGATGCCGGCCAGTGTGTAAAAAATATACTTGTAAGTTCCATCTGTAGTTCTTGTTTGAAGTGATCTGCCCTCTTCCGGAGTTGCACGCTGACAAGGTATCATTGTAGACCAGCTTCACGTTCGAAACCACTGCCGGTCACCCACAGGCCCTGACTATGGTGGTTGTACCGCCGTAACGCACAGTGCCAACGAACATCCGCCGATCCACCGTGCCGGCCATGACGGTAAGCAACCACGGGGCGCCGTTGTGCAAAGTGCCGATCCCCCTCCCGCCCGCCCCCCCATCCCATTGTTCCCCGCTGGCGCGGACACGATGATGCCACGCTCCATGGCGGGACAAGGCGAACGACCATGGGGTCTATGTACAAGGGCTAATGGTCGAACCCAATGGAGATGGAGATGACGTGGCATCATCCATGCTGGCCAGTATGTCAGACATCATTGTTTCGTCCCATAAGACCTCGTACGAGGCGACATGTGCGCGGAGCAGCTCCACGGGCCGTGCCATGCCCGTAGCCGAAGAACGACGCCGATAAGTTAAACACGTAATCACATATATATTTATACTGAACTTTTTTATCTCATCCTAAATTAGGTAGTTCTTAATATATGTTTGTTTATTGATAAGTTATTTGATACATTATATAGACAACATTTTAATATTACTAGTAGCATTACTAACTCAAAATACTAACTTAATGTAGAAATCGGTCACAAGTTCACATATTTAGCATTGCACATATATGTTTTTTTTGAGAGCAACCACATATTTCATTAATCGAACACCAAGTTACATGAAGCAACACATGTGGAAACTAAAAGACAAACCGGGATAAAATGATTATCCTGAATTTGCATATAAAAACCTAAAGATCGAGAAATACAAAACGATCTCTAGGATTTGCAACCACCAGAGCGGCCGCCGTCCAATTCTAACGCCGCCGAGACGAACGCAAGAAGAGACGCCGAACCTCCACCGTTGCAAGATCCAAAAAGCACCATCGCCAACGAGGCTTTGTGAGTCGATGAACAGGCTCGCAGCAGCGAGGCACATGTCGCTGTGGCACGTCGACCGGGGACGTCCCCGTGCTGCCTTGGACCAAGATACGCCGCTTCCCATCGACGTCGGAGAAGAACGGCATAACCACCACCTCCGACCATCATCGCCGCTGAACCACCTCGCTCGCCTCGGCCGCCGCCGTGGTGGACAACGCGACGCAGATGACACGCCGAACGAGACGAGAAGACCCCCGCCGACCGAAGATCGACAAGCACACGAGGCCAACGCATCGACAGCCGCGGGCGTGAAAGTGTGGAGATTTATGCCACCGCCGCTCCCACCAAACGCGCATAGGAGACAAAAACTAACCCTAACTACTAGGCCAGAACGGAGGAACGAGGTTCCCCCTCCCTCATGCCGCCGCCAGAGCGGCAAGCGGAGGGAGAGGAAACCAGGCCCAACGCCCTGGCCGGAGATTGGGAAGATTGGATCCTCTGCCGCCGCCTCTCACGAGCGGAGAGGAAAAACGGTTCGTGGCTCTCTGGTTCATTGCACATATATGTTTAGTGCTAATGTAGAACTGTATTTTGTTGTAAACATTTTCTATTATTTAATTTTGGATATTTAGGAAAAACGTCTATTATAGTGGGTTTCACTATAAATCTAAGAAAACCAATATTTTCAAATGATTTCACCAATTTATTTGTGCTCCTGGATGTATTATTACATGAATTTGTATGTAATTTTTTATGATATCATTAAATATCTATAGAACGGAAGCCTCAAAATGTAGGTGTATTTTCTAGAGTGCATTAGCCGTCAATTCTTGTCTATCAACTTCTGAAGTGTTAATTACACTCACTTCTCATCTCTTCTGAATAATTCTTCAATTTTTAAAACAAATTAACTTTGCTTACCAACACGTTCCGACATGACCCTATACCCGAGCCTGCACGGTCTCTAAGCATAGCCAATTTCTCTATCTCTCTCCCCCTCTCCCTCTCTCTCTCTCATGCTACAAGCTGTTTCACTTTCACCCATGGTGCTCTCCATCTGCCTGGTCACCTTGCACCTCCTGTTGTGGCTGCCTCCCATCCCTTGTTTGCCACCTTACCTTCCTACCACTATAGGACACGTCCTAAACCTCCTACCATAGCTGTTGGCAGTTGCGGCTCTATGAGTAGGAGGTTTAACATGTGTTTTCACAGCTATATATACAGTACATGTGTGACCAAATTACAATTAAGAACTAGTAAAACACAAATGCACTAATGTTGCACACCTGGATTTTGTGATGTTGCTTGACATCGCAAACAACACGCCCATCCCCTCCACTCCACTGGCTATATTGGTCATGTCTACCCGTCTTTATGCCAGTTGATTGACAATGTCGGACCTATTTACCATACCTCGTCGCTAGCCTGTGACATGGGCATAACCTTTCGGGTACCCATTATTACCATACCTGGTTCCGTCGAAGAAGGAAACTCTAGTGTATAGTTGACTAGGACTCTTGTAAACCCTAATCTGGTTGCATAAGCCACGCATGGGCACCCTTAAGGGCACACAATATTACATCGCAACATAGACAATATAGACTTAACATAGATAGAGTAGATACAATTCCGCCTACGACGGCACCCTATAGCACAACCATGTTCATATACTGGATTGATAACATGACGTAGTGATCCTCCAACGTAGGAACGTGAACCTGGGTACATCGTGTGCCTATTCCCTGAAATCCTCATCGTTGTTTTCCCAGAAATCCTAAGTCCATATCCATGGACATTGCCAAGGTGAACCCTCGTCAGCCTATTCGACCTCAAAGCTTTTTTTGTTTTGCGAAACACAGTACAGACGTAGACGCTCATATATACGTACATACACTCACCCTATGAACGCACGCACACCCTACCTCTATGAGCACCTCCGAGAGACAGCGTCCAAGAAACTTCATCCGATAGGTCTTGAGATTGACGAAGTCACCACAGACGTCTCGCTGTCGATGGAAACGCCGCCTCCCACTGAAGAATATTCCGCCTTTAGTGAGACGCCAAAGTGTCAAACATAGGGTTTGAACAACGTTTAGTTAAATTTAAACTAAAATCACGAAACTTTTTATGAATTGGGGGGAGTACTAGTTTGTTTCAAGATTTAAGTTTCTCGATCAACTTTGTGACCCTCGTTAGCCCCCAACTCACCTGCACCACCAATTTGACCCTTAACGCACCGTAGTCTATTGCCATGCCACTTCATCTCCAACTTCGGTGAAGTGAAGTAGACCACCCTCTAAACTGTGCACTCGCATTTCCTGTGTTTCCTTTTTCTTTTTTCTTGAACTCAACTATCAGCTTCTGTCGGCCATTGCTCTATTCGTCTTCGGCGTTCACTAGCTTGAACCAAGATCCATAGAAACGTCAAGAACTGGTATAGCCCGCTTCTAGCTAGCAATAGCGCGGGGCTCGTATATTGCATACATTTGATCTGGCCCATTAACTGGTATTGTTTCTCTAGTAAATCCCACAATTATACTTATTCATTTAACTTATAAATAAGTATAATGATTAACTAAGAAGACATTGACATTAAAATTCACATATCTCAAGAAATATGCTCATGCGGTTTTTAGAAAAAATTATCTTGTACACGAATAAATTTATTCGGGGAAATAAAAACATTCACACATAACAAAAATTAACTTCGCGTGAAAATATAGATGTAAGTACAAAAAAAAATTCTAGAGTGCATTAATTGTCAATTCTTATCTATCCTCATCCCAACTTCCTAATTATCAATTACCCTCACTTCCTATGTCTTCCTACCACAACCTGCACATCCTAAAACTCCTACCATAGCTGCTGGCAGTTGCGGTGCTAGGAGATTCAACATGTGTTTTCACGGCTCCATATACGTTGCATATGTCAACAAATTACAATTTAGAACTAATTAATATGCAGGCATGCAACATGCCTAAATTTTGTGACTTCGCTTGACATCATACAAAAACACGTAGCTCCTCCATTGGCTATTGGCCATGTCTATCGTTCTCTATGCCGGTGGATTGACGATGTTGAACCTATTCACCCTATCTCGTCGCGAACCAGCTCAACCCCGCCCTCTAAATTGCAATTTTCCAACTCATCCCGTGTGTGCCTAGGTTCCAACTCACCGCCAACTGACTACTAATGAATCTTTTTATTCTTAATAGGTGATCCCATTTCTCTTCACATGCAGCCTATCCACCTTATCAAACATCCTTGACCAATCCTAACTTGCCAAGTCATGCAAGCCTTACACCATCCTGATAAAAAAAACTCCTGACCACCATTATGTTCGGTGCATCCACTTCCCTTCCTTTCACCTTCCATGAAATTTGCTTTTACTCCGGCCTCTACCCATTCATTAATTCCATCAGTCCACTTGCCTTTCCAGCGTGCATTAGGCTGGTCATAGTGCATAGTATCATATTGTAGTATCATGCATATGATACCTGTCTATGATACTATCACTATAGTGGGTGGTATTATAGTGTAGTATCATAATCTTCTAAATTTATTGTTTTGTAGAATCCCAATACAAAATGTGTGTACAAGATCTATTTAGCATTAGCTTTTCTCGTAACGTGCGCTATGATACAATATCCACCTATGTTACTCTAATCTTGTCCCTCCTCATTAATTAGATGCCACATCAGCATTTTTGTGGGCCTAAGATGCATGACTACCTATGATACTAGCACTATGGCCAGCCTTAACGAATTGTTGGTCTCTTCCTCTCCCCTTCATTCCCAATGACTCCAGGCATTCCAACTCATCACTATATATGACTAATCCCCTTCCAGATCGTGTTGGTACTGGTTGCTGCACTCAATTGTGCCACGGACAAGAGCAACCGACTTATCTCTTCCACTGGTCGCCCTCGCCATTTACCGAATCCACCGCGTAAACATTGATGTGGTCATGGGATGCAAGGAAGAGAGTCGTGATCTGGAATGTAAGCACACCTAAGAAGCCAATCTTTCATTCCATTGTGTCCAAATGATATTGAATGTTGGTTAGTCTTATTCTCTTACTGATTGCATTGAGGAAGCCCAGTCCTATCATCAATCTCATTGAGGCAGTATTCAGGTTCCACCATTTTGTTTACTGGATTGCACTTACTTTGCATGGATCTCTTTTGGTATCCTATCTCCGGAGAAATTATCATGCAAATCTGAGCAAAAATCCTTTGGCTGCAATACTGCAACCGATTCTCTCATGCATCTTGAAATAGTGTGGTATTTATTCACTTTTTAGCAGGTATCTTCCACCTATTAACACATTATTACAAGACATTCATGTCCATGAAATTGCACTAGCAACTCAAGACTACATTGGCTATTATTAGAAAGCTAATTGTGTGTTGGTAAGCTACATGGTTGGTATTGTGTTCTGTAAATTGTGCTTGGCACGATCTAATGGAGAAACAGTTTGAGGTATCTATTCAACTAGTCAATATTGAAACAATATATGTCTCTTTAGTTTCTAAATTTTGTTTGTGCAAGATCTTTCTTGATCGTATTCTACAACTCAAGGGATATTTCCTTCGCCAGCAACCTGTAAGCTAGAAGCACCTTCCATTCATTTAAGTGACCCGGTATGTTGCCCTTTGCAACCGGTGTGAAACTAAAAACGTTGGGTTCCCTGTTTTGTATTCTATGAAGATACTACTACCCTTCAAGGCTGTAAGCTCCTTATCTGCAATTCGCAAAAAAAAAAAAAAAGCTCCTTATCTGCACAAACGGTGACGACTGACGACATCTTCATATTCCTGTACAAAAACATACATTTCTTCAAAGAATGTAGGCTTTATTTGTTTCATAGCTCGCATGTTGAGAAGAGCATCCATTGAACTACACAATTACTCCCTCCGTTCCTTTTTAATTGACTTAAATTTAGTACAAAGTTGTGCTAAATCCGAGTCAATTAAAAAAGAACGGAGGGAGTACAAAGTAATTGTCTATAACTTTTTTCCTTCACAATGGCCGGATATATTTATCAGTCATTAAGAAATAGTATTTATTGTCATAGAGTATAATTTTTTGCTTACACTGAAATATCAAACAATACCAAAATATTCTTTTGTAAATGAGGAATATTTTTTTTATTTATATCTATGCCGGTGGTGTAACATAGTGCAGGGAAAAAGCGGTACGGATAGATAGTCATCGCTGGCTTCAGTTGAGTCAGATCCTCTCGCACGGGCCGTCGTGACAGTAGTTGGTACACGTGCACCCAACGTCCACTACAGGCTTGCAGTACCCGCCCTTGTAGTCCTCGGTGATGCAGGCCGCTTTGCACGGGGCATACTCGCACTCAACTCCTTTGAAGGTCTTGCTATGTTCTTCGCATGGCTTTTTCTCCTTTCCTGCTAGAGCTCAATCAACAAAAAATATCAGCTGAACTAGCTACGGTGCTTAAGAATTACAAGGAGTACAGGAGAACTTTACTGGTAAAAGGGGGTCACCAAAACACAAGGTCAGAAGGAGGGAGAAGCACAAGGTAGTCGCTGCGATCTTGGAGTGCCCCATGCCTGGCAGGCTGGATCAAGGTGAACGAATGGATTGTAATTACTACGGTGAGGTGAGGAGAAAGGGGGCTCGGTGTCTATTTGCATAGGTAGAGTGCACCTAAAATTTGAAAAAAATCGCATCTATAATTTTAGACATTAATTATCCTGTACCATTGTTTGGCAAGTAATCACACACATAAGTATCACAAAATATAAAGGGTCCTTAAATTTGGCTGATAGACGACTTATAACTTCAACTACAATTTATGTTTAAAATATATCCACAAAATTTGAATAAATATATATTGAAAGAAAGTAGGGGAATTGAAAGATGAATGCAATGAGTAGCACACTAGTCTCCAAAAATCGTCGAACGTGTCGTACGTCGTGGCTGCTACGTGACCGCTTTGTCTTGCGTCACATGGTGGACGCGCCCTCGTTGGATACTTGGATAGAGAATTGGATCCATGGGGATGCAGCACAGGACCGACGGCCGTGGCTTTCTGTGCGATTCTCTCATGTGATGTGACCAGCTCCTCTTAGTGCTACTACTTGTGGCTACGAGAAGCATAGGGCGTGGGCACGCAACTCGCCCGTGGGAGAGCGATATGATTCCGTCACCCGATCAATTTCGAAGATCTTTTCTCGACAAAGAGGCAGCCAAGTTTCACCGTTTCACCTGAGATGCATTTTTTTAGAAATAGAGGGGGGGGGGGGCAGCTGCCCCCAGCCCCACTTTTATTGAAACGAAGCCAAAGGTACTTGTCGCTGACATCGGCCCAAACCAGAGAACCGAAAGCCGACTTGCTGCCAGTAGGCGCAGTGAGCCTGATAACCACATCGAACTTGGCCTTTTGCCCCGCACCGCTGAACTCCATCATCTATGGTGTCACGGACACAACCACGTTGCTTGGCGACGACCAGGATGTGTGGTACGTGAAGCCATGCCTGCTCCAACGCTGGTCACCGTCCTCCTGAAGCGCATTTCCCCAGAGGTGGCGTTGGCGCCGAAGGTCGCGATGAAAGACGAATAGTTCACGTCGCTTGACAAGGTCAGGTTGACGTAGTTGGAAATCGCCGGCGATCTGGTTCTCGGTGTACCTCACGGAGCAGAGGAGCGCGACGAAGTCCCGTGGCCCAACGTCGAAGACGAGGCCAGGATCCATAGCCGAGTTTGGATCGACATGGCCGGAACCCATGGCGAGCGGGCTCGCCATGACGTTGACGTTGGCGTCGGTGATCGGCTGGAGCGTATTGTCGACCCTTCTCGCCGTGTCCATCATGGCGGACTTGATCATCGCTGGGCTCCAATTCAGATGCGTCGAGCGCAGCAATTCTGCTCGCGTGCGGGCACGCAGCAGACATCCCGAAAGCGACCATGAAATCGCCGACCAGAGCAGTTTGGCCTATGTGTGCCATCGCAGAGACCGGGGCCCATGATGACATGGTTATACCATATCGGGTCCTCAACATTGACGTCCCTGGTGTAAACCACACCCCGGTGTCGACCACGTCGAGCTTCGCCGCAGGCCACAGCCCGCTGGTCAGGTGGAGGCCGAGGAACTCCTGGGAGTGTGTGTGGTGTCATGAGCGACGGCGGCATGACGGTCCGGGTGCGCCAACAGGACACCGGGCGTCCGTCGGAGCGCGCGGAGCTCTGAGCGAGAGAGTGTGGCGGCGAAGCTCTGCAGCGCATCCGTGTATGTGTAGAGATGTTGCGGGGAACCACGGGAGCCGTGCGGCAACGCAGCCTCCAGGTCGCTAGGATGGAGGTGTACCAGTCATGGCGGGCTCTAGCGGCAGACCTATCCATGTGGATAGTGTAGGACCCCTTGTTCATAGTGGACAAGTTTATAGAGCAGGGGGCCATGGCCCCCCGCCCCCTACTATAGAAAATTCTTAAAGATATTTATATATAATAAATTTTAAATGTTACTCAAAGTTTAAGCATACTTGGTGTTCTGGGCCGCTTAACAATCTCCATCATGCTCCCCTACTTGCTGACACATAAAATATTTAGATAATATTAGTATTTTGCGAGAGAAATATTAAAATATTACACTACAAAATTAAATGATATTTACATTTGAAAGATCCATGATCCTCAAAATATTGGTGAATCCATTTAAAACTATTTATTTATAATGATCGAGCTAACTATATGCCATGATTATTGTTTCTACCAATAGCTACGTGTGTATAGTGTATATATATGTATCTCTAGAATTAATCATAGAAAAATTATGAGTGCCGCTGTTGTTTTGCTAAATATATAGAAATATTGAAATATTTTTTGTTCAGGAATCGAGGCATAGCAAGCTGCAGCTTGGCCTTCTATATTTTCTAGAATTATTCGAAACTATACGGTCTAAAGAATAAATGTTGAAATTGTTTTGGTAAGAGAAGTTAGAGTATAGAGCCACGATAAAGGGGACATGGTGTTTTGACTTAGAGGTCTAAATGCACCTATTATGAAAAGTGCATTGTAAATGTATTTTAAAATGTTAAAAATAATGATTTTTTCCTTGATGTAATCTAGACATGCTATGTCTGCACACAAAATTTGTAAGAAAGGGATATATTTTTTGTGGACTGTGTAAAAAGGACAAATAAAGATCTCGTAAGAATCTATTTTGAAGCACTGAAAATTGTCTTTTTTATACAAGTAACAAAAAAATATTTTTCTGTAAGACTTTATATTGGACATAGAATGTCCGGATGTACACATAGATTTTTTTGTCATATTTTTTAATATTTAAAAATATGGTTTTTGGGCAGTGGGTGTATCTTCACTTATGATCCAAAATACATTTCCGTACAATAAGTTGCAACTTAGAGCATCTATATTTTCTAAAATTATTTTAAATTATATGACATAAAGAATATAGGTACAAATTTACCAAGTGGAAAAAAAATTCTTAAGCCAGGGCCCTATAGCTCGTGAGGGCCCGAGGCGAGCATCTCTCTGCCCCATCTTATTGGTCGGCCCTGCAGCTTGCGCTCGCCGACGGCCAATGGAGCGAGGAGGAGGGAGCAGATGAGGAGCAAGCGAGCAGAGGAGTTGATGTTCGTGCACGTTTATACGGGAGTAGACGCGATGTGCCTAGCTTGCTGCTAGCTACGCACTATCGCACTGTGCTGCGTGTTCTGAACTTGTGATGGGTTAAACTGGGAGGACCTACCCTCGTTAAATCATAAATCAGGGTTTTTACTGTTCGTAAGAAATCGCAATGATGAAGAACCCAGTGTAACGGCTAGAATGCTAGGTGCTGATGTGAAACCAATAATCTATGCGTTGCTAGGATGGCAGCACACACCACTATACACGTCCACACCATAGACATGTGATCCCCTCCAAATCTAAACCCTAACTAGCCTCTTCACGTAGTATCAGAGCAAACGGTCTTTCTCGCCTAGCTTTTCTGCCGCCACCATGGCTACATCTTCCGCGATCATGTCTTCTGATATCATGTAGAAAGCGCAGGCCCTCTCGACATGTCTTTCTCTCCCCTTTGGGCCGACAACTCTAAGTTTGCTCTGTTCAATTTCGCCAATCTAAATGATCGAACTCACCCTCAAGACTTACCCTCGAGTCATGGACGTCCTTCGAAGCCATCCGCTCTTTGGCTATGTCGATGGGAGGGTATAGTTCATTTGTGTGATGGAGTTAGTCGTGGAAGAGTTGGACATGGTCGGCTTCTCTTTCATGATCCAACGATGTTGCACGTCCCTTTACCGAGCCCTTGAAATTTGGCCATTTTCTCATTGTGGTTATGGATGAGAAGAACTGCCGCGTGCCATCAAAAAGTCGGTATCATCGTCAAACGATGTTTTAGGAAATGGATGTAAAAAACTCATCGGAGCTATCTGCCATGATCTATGCATCAAAACAGTAGGAAGAACGGTCACCCATACGTTACTAAATAATTATCGATGACAATTTGCCCGATAAATTTGTACCTCACAACTTGGATGCGCATTTGGCCGAATAGGTTGTGGGTGGCAACTCGCGGGTGTGTGGCCGACCGTAAAACGGGTAAAGGCAAGTTGTCCTGGCCGGATCCTCTTGCGTCGGTGTGGTCTCAGGTGGCAGTGTGGCGGCCACGACGAGGGCACGGGACGAGTACTCGGTTTTCTATAGAGCCCGAACTGCTCCGTGACGGGCAAGACGTGGAGAAATGGACGAAATTTCACGATGCAGGCCTCGCAGTTTTCTACTTCTGGCTACGACGAACCGGCGTGGGCGTACGCACTCTGCACGCACCTAGCTCGCCCGTGACCGTGGGAGGAATTTTTGGGTTTTGCTTTCCAGGAAACTTTTACCGCCTCCTGCGTGCATGTTACTACAATGTTACCAAACTGACGGTATATACGGACTACTTTCTTTTCTACCTAGCTATGTGTCTTTCACGCTGCGCAATGTCGTCTTTTCTTTGCGAAGAATCCAATCCATTATAAATTATTCATAATCCTCAACAGGAAAATTACAAACTGGTCTTGGACCACCTATCGATGACTACAAGCAGTACTCGGGCGCGCAAGCTAAATCCTCGCCCTCTCTCACTTAAGCTTATGGTAGTAGAGCTTATTGGAGTAGACAGATAAAGATAAGAAGTCATCGTGTTACCCTCAAAAGACCACAACCATTGTCGGTAAAAAAACATAGATAAAAATAACATCGATCAAATTCAGCTAGAACCGCGAGATACACACCTTCACACGTCCTCTGGAACTTTTTATATACAATATATATGTGCAATGGTAGAGTTGAAGCCAAGGAGTACGCCCCCTCTCTCCCGTCACTGTAGCGAGAGAGGTGATTTGTGAGAGCCACCCGTCAACCCACCTCACTCGTCGGTGATCTGCGATTTCCTCCGCTTCCGGCGGTGTGAGGTTGGGGAAATAGTAGATCTCGGCATGTACATATAGCGTAGGGTTTGATAGGTTCCGACCGTCGGTGCCATGGAGGTGGAGGTGGCGTCAGTGCGGGTTTTGCTGTCGGCCGGCTTCCCCTCTCACGGCGGTGCTCCTCAGAGCTTCTTCATGAGGTGATCGACTTCCCCGAGCCCGCCGATCTATAGATCTAGCCCATTTGTTGTGCCTCGGCCAGATCCGATGTGGCGGAGGATCCGGAAGTTGAAGATGAAGGTGAAGACGATGTTGACCTCCGGCGCGACGACGATGACGTTCCTACGAGTAGGATCTGCGATCGGCGACTTCCCAGCTGCCACGGGGCTGACTCCTATCCAAGGTCTGAGGCGGAGCAGCGGCAGCGGCGCGCCACCGATGGATCCAATTCGTCGCCTTAGTCGGGATCTAGAAGAAGGGCCTCTTTATAATTTTTTTGTACTTCTGAATCTTTCTGTAAGAACGTTGAAGTAATATTATCTTCACTTTCAGCCAAAAATAAGAGTTGAAGCCAAGGGGTTATCGTAGCTTATGGTGGGCAATATCTTGAAATGTCCCGTTTCACGTGTGTGCTGCTGTTGCATTTCCTTTTGGACCTCCATATGCTTCCCCCTGTGCACCTTCAATTTACTTGCTCTGTGCTATATACGTGTACACACAGGACATCGTACGTACGTCGTTGCTCCAACGATGTCGACGGCTTGACGGCGACTGGATTCGCTAAGCAATCATGGACGATGTATTGTACCGGATCTTGAAGAGTTCCCCGTCTACGCGTCGCAGCATCTGTGCCGATCAGGGCATGAATTCCGAAAATGACAAATAATTCAAACTCTCATTCATTTGCCTCCACAAAACTCCAGAGATTAGGCCTAAACTGACGGAAGGATGCGCTCCCAATTTTTCAGAAACTCCCAAGATACAAGCTTCAACTACTCCTATTTGCTTTTATGATCTTTCGAAAAACAAAATGGTTACTATAAACTTCCGAAAAAAACACAAGCACAAAATTTAGACGAGCTTCCCAAAAAGTTGATCACGACTTCTGGAACAACCTTTGAACTAAGATACAAAGAAATTCCTAGTTTTATGAAAAAAGAAAGAGAAAACAATTCCCTTTTCCCCTTGAAAATAAGTAAATTTGTTCCCACAGTTACTTCTCTCCTGGGTATACTCGCATTTAGGTGCTTGTAATTGCAGATTCTTTTCATTAACTTTACAAGACAAACTTGGCCACAAGTTTCTCATTTCTTATTGCTACTTCATTCTCAGCACCATCAGCTGTCTCTAGATCACCATTTTCCCTTAGAAAATCCCCTATTTACCCTGGGCCATTGTAGTCATCTTCCCTAGCTACTCATTCCAAAGGCTCTGGCCCTCCACTATGTATTTGTGTCAGCCTATTTTCGCATACCCTTTCTTCTCAAATATTCGTGCATTTCTAAACCCACCAAGTCCCCCACCTCCCCACCACTCAATAATATCATTCCTTATAGAGCGACCTGCAATGTACACATGGTGCACTTTCACAAGATGAAAACATGAGAAATGCTCCTTCAACTTGTTTTCATTTGTTTCGAACATATTCAGAAAGCATTTTTTGCAGGAAATATTCAGAAGGCATATTGACTATGATACCCTAGGCAAAACAAAGAGTATTACACATTGTCGCGAAAGGCCCGAGCGGGAGCCATTGAAGGACAACCCACCCTTTGACTTGGAACCCTTTGCAGCTGAGAAAAGGTACATAACACCAATTGTTGGGGCACTTGTTACACAGAACCACAACCACAAAATACTTTTACACAAAACACCACCTTTTCTCGTAATTATTGCACAGAACACAAATACCGTAATTAATTGGATTAACCCATGTATTAAACAAGTTGGCCCTACTGGTTGCAGGTAGTTGGCATTGACCGCAAGCGGCTGGATCCTAAGCGGGGAGACGTGGGAAGACCATCACGGCGAGGATACGCGGGCGCATGGATCCTATGGAAGATGACATCGGACTAAGGCTAGCGGTGCCGAGCTGAGGAGGTCCATAACGAGGACGGGGTTGTGCTAGAGCAGTGGATGGAGGCGGTGGCGGACACCTACCAGGCTAGAGAAGGCGACGAGGACTACGGCCTCGAGCACCTTGAGTCGATTCCTGCGTGTGGGAAGTTCAGCAGGGCGAGCTGAGCTATTGGACATAGCTTAGAGGTCCACCGAACTTAGAGGGACGACGTGCTCATGGCCGCGGGGGATAGAAATCAGGCCATCGCCGGCACTAACCGAACGAATTTTTCGAAAAAGTGAGAGAGACTCATGCCACAATGGATGCCATGTAGGTAACTAAGGTGGGCTAAACAAGACTAATTCGATGTAAAGACGGTAGAGAACCAAGCTGTGGTTGGATGGTTAGGAGTGCAGCTGCCTGCCCACCAGAGTTCAAATCCGAGAGGGTGTGTGTGTGCCTTTATAGGGGTGATTGTGTGCGCGTATATATGAGCGTTTTTTATTGTACCATGTTTCAAAAAAAAATGTAAAGACGGTAGCCACGGTATTTGTGTTTTGTGCAATAATTTTTTGTGGTTGCGGTTTTGCGCAAGTGCCCAACAATTGGTGTTACTGCAATTTCCTCTTCGCAGCTCCGTCCCGTTGCCGCCGGCGCCAGTGAACCGCGGGGAATCATCCCGTTGCCGCCGGCGCCGCCTCGCCGTCGCGCAGCCATGCTCCGCATCCGCAACCCCATCCTCGTTCGTCTCCTCTCGTCTTCCCCCGCCTCTCCCATCTTCCCACCGCACCGCCTCCTCTCCACGGCCGCGGCCGCCGGTCCACCGAAGCCTAGCTTCGCCATCCAGGAGTACCTCGTCGAGACCTGCGGCCTCACCCGAGCGCGAGCCCTCAAGGCCTCCGCGAAGCTCTCCCACCTCAAGTCCCCTTACAAGCCTGACGCTGTCCTCGCCGTCCTCGCCGGCCTCGGCCTCTCCGGCGCCGACATCGCCGCCCTCGTCGCCAAGGACCCGCTGTTCCTCTGCTCCGGCGTGGACACAACTCTGGGACCTAATCTCGCCGAGCTCACCGGCCTCGGCCTCTCACGTACCGAGATCGCGTGCCTCGTCTCGCTCGTCCCCGCCTGCTTCCGGTGTAAATCCATCGTCTCCAACCTACCGTACTACCTGTCGCTCTTGGGCTCCTACGAGAACGTCCTCCGCCTAATCAAGAATAACTCCAGTATCCTCCGAGCCAGCCTCGCAAAGAAGGTCAAGCCCAATGTTGCGTTCCTGCAGGATTGCGGGCTAGGTGCTTGTGATATTGCCAAGCTGTTCATTGGTGTGCCATGGGTAATTGGCATGAAACCAGAGCGTTTACAGGCGATGGTGGCATGTGCCCAAGGCCTCGGTATACCCTGTGGGTCTGGGATGTTCAGGCATGCCATGAGTGCTGTTAGATTTCACGGCAAGGAGGATGTCGCTGCCAAACTGGACTACCTGAAGAAGACATTCAGGTGGTCAGATGCCGAGGTGGGTATCGTTGTGTCTAAGGTCCCGTACGCGCTGGTGAGGCCGAAGAACATGCAGCGCAGGTCAGAATTCCTCATCTCTGAGGTGGGCTTGGAACCGGCCTACATTGCTCATCGGCCGGCATTGCTCACTTGTAGCTTGGAGGGCCGGCTTAGACCCCGGTATTATGCCATGAAGTTTCTCAAGGAAAATGGATTGCTCAAGCGTGACCTAAGCTACGATACAGTAGTCAAGTTCACCGAGAAGGTATTCATGGAGAAGTTCATATGCCCTCACAAGGAAGCTGCGCCGCACCTTGCGGAAGACTATGCAACAGCTTGCACAGGCGAAGTGCCGACTAGATTCAGATTTGCATGAACCAAGAACAGGCATGGAATTTGGCAACTGCGTATAACGCAGCATAAATTTTTTTGCTTGTGTATTAAGCATGTAATTCCTGATTAGGTGTTCTTTCCCTTGCTCAATGGTGGCTTTGGTCTGTTAAGTGCTGGTTTGGAAACTGTTACTCCCATTCCTGGATCCTGATACATCCATGTCATATTCAGTAGAGAAGAAGGAATGGCACGGTTATGAACTTGTTCATCCTCTTGCCATGTTGACACACCTGTTGGAACGAAGAAAGTATGAGATCAGGTGATTCTTCTCTGCATTATGAATGCTTTCAATTTGATTGTGTGATTCATTTCGAGATCTTTTTTGTGTTTTAGCTAGCACGATCATAAAATTATTATTTCTCAGCTGTCGCTGCAGTTGATGAGTTTCATAGCTTTCCGCATCTAGATCAAAGAAATCAATACAGAAATGCCGGCTAGAGCCTAGAGTTACAACTTACATGCATCATATATGAAAAGTTTTATATTCTAGTTCACAAGCTGCCAAGTTGCAATCATTTGAGGTCAGAGTGCACATCCTGTATTTGATACCTTTGAGTGATTTTACTGAACTTTCATTTTAAACATCTACGAGTAACCTAAATTTTCAGTGTGCATGATTTCCACCCTGTCCACCAATTAAAGTGTCTCCAAAAGTAATTTCAACAATTTTTGTTTGAAGCAAATCTTCTTGAGTGATTTTACTGAACTTTCATTTTAAACATCTACGAGTAACCTAAATTTTCAGTGTGCATGATTTCCACCCTGTCCACCAATTAAAGTGTCTCCAAAAGTAATTTCAACAATTGTTGTTTGAAGCAAATCTTCTTGTGAGAATTCTCGGCTTGATGGGTACCAACTACCAAGAACATGTATATTCTTGGATACCCATCAATATTTGTCCGCGTGAAACTTTGAGTTTCTGTGTTAAGAAATAGTATATGTTTTAACAATGTGTACAATAGCTCATCTGTTTTACTCTTGCACACTTGGTTCTTCATCATATCAACTGGCTCACAATTATGATATGAGAGTCAGCACATCAACTTCGTCCTCCACTTGCCCCATTGTCGTATTAATTCTTTGCTGTGCAACATCTGGTGCAGGTTTAGTTAAATGGGTAAACATCTGGCTGCTAATAAAGGGGGAAGGAACTGCAGTGCTCCAAAGCAGAGGGCAATTCATACACACGATTCTGTTTTTTGAATTGACATTGAAAAATCTTTTCTTCTTTTAAGTAATACATTCATAAAGCTGTTATGTCCAAAGTGCACCTTAATCATGGAAACATAGTTATGATGGGCGTTGTTGTGTCACTAGTTTCCTGTTCGTATCTTCTGTGTTCTACTTCTTAAATTCTTCCTCTGATAAGTTAAAAATAAGTAAAAGTAGCAGGATATATAGTAGCAATAACATCAGTGATTTTGAAGCAGTAGACAATGATAGGCAGTATTGGTTGGCAAGTCATCTCCCGGACACGAATTTGGTGCACATGGGTGCCAGTGCTCCCTCCACTTTTAGTTTTTTGAAATTTTTAAAATCTCACACTTTTATGTTTTCAAAAATTATGGCGTTAAATATGTGGATAGATATGTTCATGAGAAGTGTATGCAAAAAAGTCCCGGTAAAAAATACTTTAAATTTTAGGAAATACAAAAAAACAAATTTCTGACAAAAGGATGCACTATTGTAATACTATTTTACTACCATTAACTGTCAGAAATTTGTCTTTTTTATATTGTTCAAAATATAAAGTATTTTTTAACGGGACTTTTTTGCATACACTCCACCCCTATATATCTATCTATATATTTAATGTCATAATTTTTTGAGACTTAAAAACATGAGATTTCAAAAATTTAAAAAAATCTGAAAGTGAGGAGAGCACTGGTGCCCATGTGTCAAAGACACTTTCCGGTCATCTCCCAGGCAACTCAATTAGAATGGAGAAAAAGAAATAACTATAACTTGGAAAGTGTAATATCATGGTAAGCTGTTTCACCTGTGGCCCACAAATATGCAGGTTGAGCATTGTACTGGGTTTAATTCCAGTTGTGCATTGAAGGTTATGCACTTCTGTTGCTAGTGTCAGACTATGGCTGTTTATCTTTCGAAACCATGAGCACTTAGTGCAGTGTTGGGATAAACTCTTGATAATCCAATTCTATCTGTAGGGGTATTATATTTTGAGTTCTTTCTACGTGAGAATCACAAATAAGAACAAACCTTTTGGAGACGTGAACATTCATGTATGACATTTGAACATGGTTGAGACTTGAGAGCAATGATTGCATGACAAGATTGCACCTGGGCCATCTAGTAGTTGTTAATACTAATTAGAAATTTAGAATATGTGCTGATGAGGCCCTCATGTTAGTGGAGGCATTTAGTTGACTCTTCACCCGTACAGGTTATTGATATTAATGGATGTGTATAAAGCTCTATTTTTTCTGCAAAATAGTTCTCTGTTGCTACCTATTTTTTTGCAGTTTATATTGACACCTCATAGCCCAGAAATATTCAGGTTGAGCATTGTACACAATGCTATGTCAGTTTTTGCTTTCCGGCTGTTATTCTCCATTTCCCATTGAGGTGCTTGATGATCGGAAGTTGAAGCACCCATAAATTGCCCATTGAGGTTTTTTTTTGTGCTTGATGATCGGAAGTTGAAGCACCCATAAATTGCATTGGTTTCGGGTTATAACTAATCAGCCCTTCTTTGCGTGTTTGGAACAGCCTGATACCTGCAGCTGTATAGAAACAGTTGAAAGGAAGGTCGCACTGCTCAGTCGTTGCACCGACGAGATAAAATTTCTGCCGGTGCACCTCTCTCGGACTGAGAAGACTGTTTGCTGCTGCAACAACTCAATTTTGCTAGTCCAGTTGTTGATGATGCCCTGCCCTGAAGCTTCCTTCGGTACCAAGCTGAGGAATCTGGCGCTTTTGGTTAATCTGCACATTCAGCTCCATATATGCCTCAGCTTGCTTAAGACATCTTGGATCTTCGCTTGGATGTAATTAAGCAACCGAACGAGCCACACGTGCATGCATGTGGACCATCAATTGGTGTGTTATACCTACTACTACAAGTTCTTCGGTCACTTTAGTGAAGAGGAGATAGGATGCCAAACCACCGTGTCACCGTGCTCACGGAGTGAAAGATGGAAAGAGGTAAAAAAAAAAAAGGTCAGGACCGTACATAGCACAGCAGCTTCCGACGGTTCGGACTTGAGACCACATGTGCCCCTGAGAAGCTCCACATTCATGTAGAAATGTTATCTTAGAGCATCTCCACTCACGAACCCCAAACAGCACCGGATCGATCGTTTAAGAGACGTGTTTTATTCGTGCCACGTTTGGAGGACGTCGCTCCCTAGCCGCGTCCCCCAAACACCGTCTCCAAACATTAAAATACTTTTTTTTTATTTTTTCATTTTTATTTTAATAAAGAGAAGAAACATTCCACAAACTAATACATAATTAGGAACGTGGTTTACACGAAGATATAATTTGGAACATGGTTTTCCACAAACTAATAAATAGTTTGAACCGTGGTTGACACAAATATAAAACATTGCAAAATAACTAAACCTAACTAGGCCGGTCATCGAAAGTTTCGTGTGTTCGCTGCCAATAAAGAACACTCGCAGAACACACTCATCAAACTGGAAAATCCAACTGTGACGGTGCCCTGTTGGTTCTTTCGAGGAAGAACAACCAGAAACCTCCGTGCCTATTTTCGTTGCGAAGAAACAACACTCAGTCGTCGTCCTCCTCGGCGTTGTCGCCGTGGTAGTGCCGGCTGCAGCGGGTCTCGTCGAACACCTTGACGATCATGTCCCCGTCGCCAAGGTAGGAGAACATGAGAACGAAGCCGGCTTCGAGGTGGTGGTAAGAGAACATGAGGCTTCTCCCAGCCGATGTGGAGGTACATCTTGCCGCGCGCGTCGTAGATCACGTCCACGATCCACCGCGCGCGCATGCCTCCCCCGCAGATGCACGATCCAGCTGTCGCCGACGACGAAGTCGGCGAACGTGTCCGACAGCCTCTGGATGTCGTGCGGGTCACCCTTGAGGACGACGACGAACTCGAACACCACCCGCCGCTCCTCCTCCTGCAGATCCGACGATGAAGACGACGGCGTCGCTGGCGACGGCGAGCGTGCAGCTCTGCCACGGCCACGACCACGACCTCGGCATGCGCCTCTACGAGCCATGGAGTCGACTCTTGAGATGGTGGCGGCTAGGGTTGGAGAGAGAGGCGCTAGGGTTTGTGTGTGAGAGGGACGATGAGAGAGCGACCCTTTTATAAGCTGGAGGGAGGCGGGGGAGCGGTGGAACTTATTAACGCCAGCATAGAGAGCTAGGCGCGACGAGACGCTTCGCTGCACCTCTGCGTGAACGGCACGCTACGCGCCAATAACTTCCGTCGCGAGGTAGGCGACGGTTAGTTTTAAACTTCAATGTGCCGCTGACGCGTCGATCCCGCCACTCCACGCCTCGCTTTTCGTTGTGTCTGGCGTCCCCGGAGCGTCCCCTGTGGGACGGGAACAGGCTCAGGGCGCCGGACACCGTATCGGGCCGCGCCGAACAAAAATAGGATTTGGCAGACGCGACTGGGAACGTTTTTTGTTCGGCGCGTCCCAAATTCCTTGACTGGAGATGGTCTTATGAGATGCCATTTGAGTGTTTTTCCTGTAAACAAGTTTCATTATATGGTCTCTTATTAATAAACAAACAAGAAATATTTTATATTTTTGTAAAAAGCAGCATGCGTCAGATTCCAGGAAAAAGTGCGCGTGCACTTTTTAGCAGACTTGCTTTGGGTTTTTTTTTTAGAAGAAATAGACTTTTGCTTTGGGTGGAACGGGGATGCCGCAAGCCTACTATATCCGTCTACTGGGCCGAATTAGTAGATACAGTGCTTCTTACTATCCCAGCCCAAGACGATCCTCCACACAGTTCCTCCGACCTGGAAGGCTGGAAGTAAGTTTCACCTTGTACTCCGCCGATTCGTGAAACCCTAAGTGAAGCGAGCTAGCGAGGAGCCTGATGGCCTCCACGGTGCTGCGGTGGTCTAGTTTACGACGCGCCGCCCGAACCGCGGCGACGGCTAAGCTTTCAGGTGTAGAAAGCGGGACGGCCGCGCTCCAGCGTCGTAGCCTGTCGCATTACTCTACTCGAGGAAATCAGACTCGCAAGTCTTCAATAGACGAGGTAAACTTTTGAGTTCGGCCCTGCTTTTGGATCTGCCGAAAATAAGACTATATTTGCATATAAAGTTCGATCATGAAATATTCTGCTGACATTAATTGGTTTTGCTGCTGCTGTCAGCAGCTAATCAACAATTCAGAACAATACAGAGAAACAAATTATAGATAGATCAGGTGCTTTGAGCGTCACAAGGTAGAACCGTAGAACTTCCTAATGAAATGAACTAACCACAAAATGTATGCGTCTAAAGAAGCAACTAATATAGTGTAACATGTGTTAAAACTAATGATTTTTTTTTTCGCATGGAGTGGGTCCAAATTCTACAAACGACCTAATGAGCTATTTTCGTAAAGCCAAGAGTCGGTTCTAACACAACGTGAAGCAATTTTCATTCCCAAGTAGTAGGGGTATTCTTGGCCAATTTGAACAATTGGATTCAAATGGGCTAGTGAAATTCTGTAGTTATTTTGCTGTATAAGAGCATCTCCAGTCGTGTTCCCCAAAGCGTCCTCCATAGGGTTTTTAGCGCGTAGCGACGATGCAGTTGTCGGGAAGGGGAATAGCCGGAGTGGCAATGGAGCGAAACTCCGCGGAAGAGCAACCGCAACCCTCTTCGATATCTACGCCATCATTCATCCCCGCTCAATAAGACCCCTACGTCTGCGCATTCGGATCTCCAACCGACCGGCACCCTTCATCTCTACGACTGAGCAACCTCTCCTCTCTAACCATTAGCAACCTCTCTTTGCCATCGGACTTCGATAGCGAGGGGAAGCTGCCGGGATGGCGCCATTGGTGGGAAAGAACTGCCACGCCTAGCAGCTCTAGTTCCCCGCCGACGGACAGCCACGAGGAGGAGGGGGAGGCCGTCGCCGACGACGGCCATGAAGAGGAGGAGGAAGAGGGAGATGATGGAGATGCCAGGTGGAGACGGCTGGAGGCGGAGGAGGCGGCGGCAAAAAAGGAGGCAAGGGCCCGGGCGAAGGCGAAGGCGCAGGCGCAGCCGACGAGCACCGACGACGACGAAGACACCAAGGCTACTCGTCGGAGGGGCACACAAGCTCATCGGACGCGTAGAACCCCACTACCTCTTCGGAAGAGGTGACGAGCAGGAAGCGTGTCCGTGAGGATGACGAGGCGGGGCCATCAAAGAAGTAGTTTAAAAATTAGTTTGAATATATTTTTTCGGGCAGTTTTTATGTTTAGTTTGTTTCAACATGTTGCACTACTTTCAAAATCTTGATTCTACCTACAAATTCCTTCTCTCTATTAAAATGAAAATGCAACAAAAACAAAAAATGTTATTTTACCAAACGCGACACGAAGTGGAGGCGTCCCCTAAACGCTCGATCCGGCGCCGTTTGGGGGCTGCTTTGGGGGACGCGACTGGAGATGCTCTAAGCTTTAAGTTGTTTTCAGATTTGGTGCTAAAGTCTTTGCAGAGCCCTTTTTCATGGTTTGAGCACACAGATTGCCAAAGACTTAGATCACATGGTGTATCCAAAACTATTATCGACTAGCAAGTAAGCTTCGTTGCAAAAAGTCATTGGTAATATGCTTCGCAATGAGAGTACCATCTAGTTTTCTTGAAAAAAATACATTTCTATAGATGGAGGATCTCGATTCTAGTGATAAAGTATACTCAAACTATTGCTGATACAAAATAGTGGCATTTTGTATATATATCAGCTCAAGCCCAGGGAGGGACTCCACGACACTAGCTCAGCCTTATATAGATATGGCCTTCTTTGTCCTAGGCTAAGTTATTTGCTTACCTATTTGGAAAAGAAGATTAGGCTGATTCCCTAAAATAATCCGTTAAGGCCGGCTCTTATAATTATAAAGCATATCAATCATCTTAACTGGATTATCAAAGAAATAAATAAAAAGGGATGTTTTCTTCCTCCACAGCCGTATCTTACTTGGCGCTCAGGCTCAATTACTCTTGCGGTCTTGCCACGGACCTCCCACAACCCGTAGGTACCATCTTAGAAACTTAGCTCCTGGCATCTTGGTATAAAAGACTCCGTTCCTAACTCTGCTCACCAAGTTGTTGCTGCGATGGACACCTTTGCTAATGCCGACCTGAAGAATCTTCTGGAGGAGACACTTGACTCCAAGTTCGCCACCAAATCTGAGAAGGTAGAAATGGACATCGACGAATTGAAAAAACGGAACAACTCACCAAGCTGCAATCAAGCACTTGGAGCAAGCAGGTGCCTCCAAGCTCACGTCAAGGAGGATACCACTTCTGAGGTGTTGTTTGGTGGGGCTTAAATTTGGCTTTTGACTTATAAGCCACAAAAGCACCTAAATTTTAGCGTTTGGCTTATACCATCATGCAACAATATACATTCAAAAGCTAAAAGCCAAAGGCAAAAGCCCTTATTTAGGTGCTTTTGTGGCTTGTAAGCCAAAATCTAAAAGCGAGAAATAAGCCCAACCAAACAGACCGCGGACGATGACTTTAGCTCAGGCTGATGATCGTGTCGAGCATCTCAAGGTCGGTGGTGCCAAACTGAAATTCCACAAATCGGAATTCCAACCCTTTGATGGCAAGGAAGATTCCCTGCTCCAGTTGACTTGTGCTGAGGAATTCATCAAGGGGCAGGGGACCGCCGACATGGCAAGACTTGGCTCGCCTCTTTATAACCAGATTGACAAGGCAATCCGGTGGTACTGGGTGGGCAAACTAAATAGTGCTCCACAAGCGATTTGGCCCCAAGATTCAACATTTCAACACACCCAATTAGACGGTGTCGATAATTTTGACAAGTGGGCAAACTGGACGAGTATGAGGTTAAATTCCTTAACCTTGTTGCCAGCTGCAGCGACCTGTCAAGGGAATTACATTGTGGACCTTCACAGCTCAATCCACACATTTGGTGGTCTCAAAATCCAACTAATTGTTATTGTGACATGTCCGGGTCTGGTTTGGCGTGGTGCTACAAAGTCATGCAAAGCAGCCGGGTATGCACCGACAACTGCAGCTTCTAGTATTTGCTCGACCAGCATCTATCGACCATACCACAACGTCATTTGCGACCAACCCCAAGTACCGTCGCCCCAGACCTTCCACCACCCATAGCTACCCTCTCAAGAACTTAACTCCTTGCAGTATGTGTCACACTGCTTCTAAGTTTCTGAACTCGATGTTCTGCATATTCTTAATTATTTCTAAGGATAATCTGCTTCAAAATATAAAATGATATGTATGATCTTTATAGGAAGATAAAAGGTTGCAGATTTAGTTGTAGCCTTGAAATTCAGTATCTTACGAATTTAACACAACTTGTACATTAATTAGGCTGTCTGATAATAGCATTTTCGTAGTCAACTGCTAGGTGAACATCGAGGTTCTGATGGTTTTCATTGATTTTATTGGTATATTTCTAGCCATATATATTGTGTATAATGTGATCTGTGTATGTTTGAATTTATTTAATTCTTATGAAATTATGTGATTTCTGTTAACTTTAAATAAAATACATTGCAAGCACGTTGACCAATATCATGTTTTACGGTTTCCATGATTCGGATGATATTACTTGAATGCCATACGAATGTGTGTTTTGAATGGTTTGATAACTTGTATGTTTCTTGTTGGAGTTTTAAAAAGAAGGAAATGTCCATTGCTCATGTACGGCTGCTAGTAAAGCATAAGATGCTGTGTCGCTATTTATTTCAAGCTTTCCTATCTTTAGAAAATTTTGCATTTCACTTTTGATAAACCTATTATATTTCTTTTTGTATAGTGTGATGCACTGTATGAGGTAGTTCGAGGAACAAAGGTGACCTCGCTGAAAAATGATATCCTTGAGCGCATTGTGGAAAGGTATAGACAAGTGTTTATTATTTTTGCCTCACAGAAACTACTTACCGTTTGGTCATTCTATGGGAAGAGGTACAGTACTGAAGGTCTTTTTCTACTTCTTCTAGCTGCTCGAATGCTCGTGCTGAGTTTGTCCAGAACGGTATGCAAAGGACATGGATGGTTTGTGCTGCGACTGCAGGTGGTTTCTTTGCTGGATGCTTCATGAGAGCATGGAAGATAGATAAAGAGAAGATGAATAATGAGGGGGAGAGGGGAAGAGATAGAGCCGAGGAAACTTATGACATCCTCTGAAAACAAGACTAGAGTTTACTGTACACTAGGTATTGTGTTGCTTCTTCACTTCGCACCAGTTATTGGAAAAACTTATCACTCTGCACTAGTGAGGCTGCTCCAATCTAGCACTTTGCAGCAGGTAAAAGCAAAACCGAACCGTTTCCCAGCCTGACACCATGTCAAACCAAGTATGCTACATATCAAGTCGAGACTTGCCATTTCCTGGCCACTATCTCTCTTCCCTCCCCTGTGCGTGTTGACTCACTTAGGGCTGTGGGGTGGGTGCATCCATGGACTAGCCGTGACACTAGACTGAGTGTTGTTTGGCGTGTCGAAGAGGAAAAAATGTTTTGATTTTCCTCTTTTGTTGTGCAAAGTGGTAATTATCTTGGCCTCACTAGTGCAGAGTGATTGGCTTTTCAGTATCTGGTGCAAAGTGAAAAACAACTACAATACCTGATCCAGAAGGCAACACTCAAATGAATAGGATGTGAGATCATTCATGCCTTGGGATTTGTTGCTTCTTTACTTCAGAAACTTGTATGCGTTGCAGTTTGCAACCTACAGCTGCTAGTGTGGTATTAATTGATAAGTTCTCCAAATGCTATGGTATCTCCCGGTTAGTGCCCAAAGTCTAAATATCCATTTTCAGATGCTTGCAAGAAATTTAGCCAGGCAAAAGTCTAGACTTTAACCTTTAAATCCAACATCCTGGTTATGTGGACAATAAATATTTATACTTACAAAAAGATTCATATCCATTAAACTTAGAAAATAATCTTATCTATTTATGCTTAGAAACTTTATGCCAGTATACTTACCAAGTGAAACATCATAAATTCTCTTTATGCCAGTATGCTTACTAAGAAAAAGACTCATATCCATTATACTTAGAAAAAGATTCATATTAGTCCCTTAACCTTTGGTTCTCTCATAGTTTAAGTTTTCAGCCATGAGGAACTATTCTACATGCATAACTTTTCAATATTTATGCGCATGGTAATTAATTGATCTACCACGCACCTCTTCACTAAGAATGGTACTTGATCAAACCATGCATAAAAATGGGACTTGAGAAGCAGAGACAGTTGCACTCATATGCAGATGGTACCACTTACGGCATTGCCGCTTAACCTGACATAGCTCTACGCCTCTACTATTAGGTTGTGCGTTGATACAAGTTGGGACAAACTTTTGTGTCTTCCCCTGCGTTTCTCTTCCACAACCATGCATCCCTCTAACTCTCTTCTTGTATTGCATGTCTTCTCCCCTGGAAAAGGACGGACCAGCCCCTTAGCTCTGCATCTGCCTTCATTGTTCTGCTATATGGATAACCATGCGATAAGCAACAAAGCGATGATATAAAGGGCTGGCCCATAGCCTGGGCAGAAGGTGCGACTGCACTGAGCCCGCGAGCGGCAGGGCCCTGCTCCATGAACCGAAAAGAAAATAACAAAATCCCACAACCGCACCCCCCAAAACAGCGCCCCATGCTAGGAAAACAGAGCCGCCGGCCTGATCGTGGCTACCATCAATGCAGGGAAACCTTGCAATTCTCCTTCTATAATAATTCCTTCAAAGCCGTTTAGATATGACATGTGTTGGAACAAGAACAGCAATGTAGTTATAGGAGGGTGATATGGTGATATGGATTGTTGGTGATATGGTGATATGGATTGTGAGGGTGATATGGAACAAGATCAAAATTGTTGTTCTCCGATGAAGAATCTGATGCAGAAGCAAATGTTAACCTTTCAACTTTTCTAGTCGGCCATCATGTCCATGCTCCTCGGCACGACGCTTTTCCAAAGTTGCCAGGGTAAATCACTGGCAGGGCCTGGCAACTGTCTTTTTTATTAAAAAAATTCTACCTACCGTTGCCAACTTAAATCACGTGGACCAAGTTGTGCTGCGCCGCGGTGCGAGATTTCACACTTCCCCCGCGATGGTAGTCCTAACCTTTTGAAAGTGAGAATCAAGTAGTTTTGAGATCATCAAATTGTACGTCTGCACGCTATACTAAAACCCTCGTTATGTTTTATTTAGGGAAAAATCTTGGTTATCTTACTATTGCAATGGAAATCATTTAAGTACTTTTGTGTGGACATGGGCCCCAAAGTTGTGGTGTTGCCCCGGGGCCCCATCGTGTATGGACTGGCCCCGTATAATATACACAATTTTGAATCATGGTCGACCTCGTTATGTCTTCTGGTGTGGTCACATCACTCGCTGCACAATGCACATTGTGTGGTTGCTACCAGTGCGGGTGGGGTAGACCAATCGGATGGGAACATGTGACCACATCACATGGTGCAGGTGCTTTATGTTTTGGCACACGAGTGTCGTTCACCCTAGTATCAGGCCAGTGGACTCCACTGATGCGCCCACATGTCAATGGAGGAGGGATAGAGGGGAGAGCGAGTGAATGTAAGCATTTATGTTTCTACATGGCTTGTTCATTGTTTTGGACTTTGGAGGCGTGATTTTCCACCTAATCTCCTATTTGTTTATGCAGCAAGTGTTTGGTTATTTTCCTCTCCCGTCGGTTTGGTGCTTTTTTGCCGGAACTTCCCATGTTTATACAGGTTAGTGCCTGCAAGATTGTGTCCCCAGTCCCTACTGCGATGCTGATTTGGAGCACTAATTTTCTCTCTTCATTTTTGGTATTTGATTTTGAATCTGGTGAGGGCCAACAGGACTGTACCAAGTTTTGCAGATATTTGTGACGACTGTGGGTTCGCTGAATGCTGTGGCTCACAAAAACGAGTTTACTCCCTAGGGGCTGCGGCTTACACGCCCCATTTTAGTGCTATTTAATCTGTACAAAGGGCAAGTAACTTGTGCCTGGATTTATTTTTGACATGACAGGGGAAGAAACTGTTGTACTCCCAAGCAAGTGGTCTTGAAATTTACCACAGTGCTCTTATCTGCTTCCTCCTTTGTTATCTAGCACATACATGAGCTTCCTCTTTCTTTCACTAGTTGGTCGTTGGTGTTGTGATTTCTTTCTGCGGGATGACCGGATTGACATTTCTTGCTGGATACAGTTCAGTGTTAGTTCAGATGGAGTCTAGTGCTATCATAGACATAGTTTTAGTCCTATCACATACGTGAAAAGTATGGCATGGGATGTGATGGTCGTAGTTTAGTGGAAGTACTGATGTTCTTTGTAGTCCTAACTCAGGTGTAGCCTTACATGTGCTCGATGGATTGTAGTGGTACTAGAAATGTAGTTTGTGGTAGCAAGTTTTAGTGGATAGTTCACATGTAGTTTAGTGATAGGCTGATAGCACATAGGACTAGTGCAGAGTTCTAGATTGGTTTAGAGCATCTCCACCGGCGCCCCCCCTAGCGGTCCCGATAGCGATTTGGGGGCCGGGAGCAAAAATGGGCTCGCACTGGCGCCCCAAACGGCGCCGGCTAGTTTTCGAGCCCAATAGAATCGCTGGCAACCCCGTGCCGGCCCATTCGCCAAAGGGCGCGAATCGGGCGCGCCGGAGCCTCGCGAGGCAGAAATTTTTGGGCGTGGGAGCCGCCTGTCAGTGACGCCAGGGCGCCACGCGGGATATTTTACCGCCACGATGCCGGGTTGAAAACTCTCCCGCCACGATACCGCACGGGAAATTCTCCCGCCATGACACCGCGCGGGATGTTTCCCGCCTCGCCGGCGGTCTATATTATCCCTTCTCCCCCACCATTGCTGCAAAAACCGTAGAAAATAGCACAATATGGGATTCGTGGGACGAGGCGGCGCTAGAGGCGGCCGTAGAAGTCGTGGAGGCTGACCCGCAGCTCGCAGAGTACGAGGCGTGGGAGGAGGCGGCGCTAGCGGCAACCGTAGATGCCTATGTCACGGACGAGCGGCAGGGCCAGGAGGCGGAGCGGCGGCTGCGGGAGGCGCGGCGGGAGGCGAAGCGGCAGCGCCAGGAGGCGGAGCAGCGGCATCGGGAGGAGGAGAACCGGCTGGCGCTCGAGGAGGCGGAGCGGCCGGAGTTCCAGGAGGCGTGGTGGCGGCGGGAGGCGCTGAGCCAGCGCCGGTGGGAGGCGCGCCGGTGGGAAGCGCGCCGGCAGAAGGGGTGCGAGGAGCTTCCGCTGCGGGCGGTTGCAGCGGGAGGAGACGCAGCGTCAAGATGAACTCTACGAGGGGCGGCGTTTGGCGGAGATGCAGCTCCGGCTACATAGGCAGGAGTTGGATCACCGTCGGCGGCGGGAGGAGCTGGAGCAGCAACTGCGTCAGGAGGCGGTGGCCGCGGATAGAGCCGTCTACTTGACGTTCGTGCGGAGATAGCAGCGGGGATTGACGACGGAGGAGCAGCGGTGAGACCAGGGGAGAGAGCTCCGGTCGATCGTCCACCTCCTCAAAGCCGGGTGGCCAGTAGGTAGTAGGCTAGAGATAAGCAGGTATCAAATGTCATCCGGGTCGAGGAGTGAATAATGTTTTACTCGGATTTGCCCGAAAATATTATTCATTCCTCGATCCTGAATGTCATCCGGGTCGAGGAGTGAATAAGTATAAATATTTAGTTTATGTAAAAAAAATCTATCGGGGCCGCCTGTTTAGGGGTGCCGGTGTGGGAACAGCTTCCCCAAATAGAGAATGCAGTGCCGGCGTCCCTCATACGGAAGTGTCGGCGCCTCTGCCGGCGACTATTTGGGGGGCGCCGGTGGAGATGTTGTTACTCTGTTTTTTCGCACATTAATCAAGCTATCTTCAAACAGTAACTTTTCCAGTGGGGTGGCAACTGGCAAGTGAAGAAAGTGCTTCAGAATTACATCAAGTCATGGCAGCAGCAACAATTTTTCAGGTTTTTTTTTTTTTTTTTTTTGCCGTTGATGCAAGTCCTTGCTGAAAATCAGTTTTTTCTCAGTGTTCCCCGCAGTCTGATTGGCAGTAGAGCATGTTTGTCTAGAGGATGTTAGTGAGGGCAGAATGATCAATTTTACACGCAACTACTTTCATTTTCATTCATGTAAGTTATTTAGAAGGGAAACCGAGATCAAAACGCAACAGCAGCTACAGTATCCGTAATGCATGATATACAGGCATCTGATTTGGTGAGTTTGGGGCCAAGTGGTAGGGGGCAGAAGTAGTCTGGTTCCATTTATTTTGGGTGTCCCTGGATGTACCGTTGATGTATGTATGTCATTTGGGTTTGTGCCTGTTTTCTGTATGTAGTTTCTCTTCTTGTTGTTGTGTAATTTTCCAGAACTATGGATGTAAGTACGAATGATGATTAAACTCCCACGTTCATATAAAGTTGCAACCTGCATCCAGCTTATGGGCCGAGATCTGGTGTTCGAGCGGTATGAATACTTGCAATATTTTCAGGATACAGTTTCAGAGGTGATGGTAAAATCTGGCAGCATCCAGTTTCAGTATACAGTTTTGCTTCACCCAAATCAAATTTCGTTTAAGCATTAGTGCTTATTTTGTAACCCTTTGCATTGTATTTCAATCTGGAAGCTTTTGGTGAAGCAAAATTTGTTTGAAGCTGCTGTAGCTTTTTGGTTAACGATTTTTTCATTGATTTGAGATTGTGCTTACAAAATTTGTGGCTCTGATCTCTGGTCAAAATATTCACTGACAAGACTGTCCACTAATTAGCCGTCCACATTTGTATTATGTTAGTGATGTCTTCCTGATGAATGTAGTATATATCTTACAAAAGAAAGTAACCGGCCTCAGCTGAACTGTAAGGTGGTATAGTATACTTCAATAACAACAGTGATAAGACTTCAAACAGAAAAGAAAAACAAGTTGTGAAGAGATAGTTAGGGCTGTAAGCGGTGCCTGCATACCATCCTGCAAATGAAAAATTAGTGCAAAAGGAGCCACCGAATAGATTGAAATTAAAGCTGGTTTAGGCAAAACTGTGTGCCCACATCCCGCAACCCTTGCCACCCTACTAGTAGTAATAGTAGCGTGCATTTCTACGACAGTTGCAGTGAAGAATGCCAAAGTACATACATTCAACATGAGGGCGGACGAATAGCGCCCGGGCTTGGGTGCTCCGTAAATCAGAAAGTGTACTGGATGGTGATGCGGCTATGCATGCTCATTAAATGAAACTTGGCTGGTCTGGTAAACAAATCAAATACATGAATGTATGGTCTGTATCGCTGGAATGGTATAGTACATAATAAATGTCATGTTGTGAACGGACGCCCCAGGTACAGCATGGAAGGAACAGGACCGGTGTAGAAACAGGTACCTGATGGGCCAATCAGTTTCTCTCCTCTCTAAAACCTAGCAGTCATTAGCACAAGGTTGCTCCAAATTAAAACGAGTTCTACACAGAAAAGATGCACGTCGTCGATAGGGTTCAGTTCTGACCATCGACACCAATTTTCGTGGATTGTATCTTTTTGATTTCATGGAAAAACATACATATCTTTTGGACAAATTTCTCCAGATTTGTCACACACAATCAATCATTTGAAAAAAAAAACAGAGTAGCTTGATCTTGCTGTTTTACACAACTTTTGTGTTGCAAATTTTTGATTTGGTGGAGGTTGAAGAATATATGTGTAGCCGTGTACACTTGTACATGAGGTTGAAGAAGAAGAGGATGAGGAAGTGAAAAAGGAAGACCGTGGTCGCACTTGGCGGCGCCGTCGCCGTGTCATGGACGTGCACCTGGGCGAGTGCAAATGGCGCGACCGAGGATTCTCGTGAAGACGAGGTGGCCTGGCACCAGTGCTCTTGGCCGAAGACACCGGCTACAAATTCTTGGCAATTGTGGGAGCGCTCAGCAGTGTCGTCGCCGTGTCGTTGGTGTGCACGAGTGCACCATCGCGACCGAAGTTCTTGTGAGGACGAGGTGTCCTGCCGCTGGCGCTCATGGCTGGGGACGAATGCCACAGATTCCTGGCGACGGTGGGTGTGTTTGGCGGTGTCGTTTCCTTGTTGGTGGTGTGCATACGGGCGAAGCACGGCCGCAGTTTTGGTGGAGATGCCGGTGAAGAGTACCGTCGCTCGGCGGGATGGTCGCCAGCGACAAGCCACAGTAGTAGCTTTTGTTTCCGCTAATGCCAGTTTACGTACCTCTAATAACAGGTAACAACATTGAGTGCATGCAACCAAATAACTTGTGCAAACGGTGACGATGCATGCTACCAAGCGAAAGGTAGATTTTGTAAAATTCTCATTTTTGTTCAGCCGGCTCAAGTCAGCACTGCCAGCCGGAGATGGAAAAATGATGCAGGCTATCGATCACATCCAAAAACTTTGGTGGTTAGGCTATTTTCAACGGAGCGACGCATTTTGTACCCTTAAATTGTCCATGAGTGTCCGTTGCGTTGCCTGGCGGACGGGAAAATGACCATGAGGCGCAAGTTAGTCGTTTGCATCGGGGGCACACCCAGCGGTCCGACGCATTTTGGAGATCCCAATGTTTTGTTTTCCTGCTTCTTCTTTTCCTTCTTTGAAGAACCCTCCAATTTCTTCATCGGTTGTAATGAATCTTTAAAAGAGCATGGAGAACAAACGCGAAAACAAGTTGTACTGATCATGCCATGCTTTCTCAAATCAAACAAGTTCAAACATATTTAACACACAAACTAAATAACAAACGCGAAATAAATAAATTATGAAGTAATTCTTGGCCTTCTTGTTAGAAGGCCCACCTCGTCGTCCTCACGGACGCGCCTCCTGCTTGTCACCTCCTCCTAGGAAGAGGTACTGCCGGTCGACGCGTCCGATGAGCTTGAGTTCCGGTCCGACGACTGGTCAGTGGAGTCTTCCTCTTCGTCGGTGAACGGACGACGACGCTCCGCTTGCGCCCTTGCCCGGGCCCTCGCCTCCTTCCTTGTCGCTGTCGCGTCGTCCGCCGCCTCCAGCCGTGCCCACTTGGCATCGGAGTCCTCCTCCTCCTGGCCGTCGAGGCCAACGGAAGCTCCCTCCTCCTCGCCCTCCGTCGGCGGGGAGCTAGGGTTGCTGGGCGTCGCAGCCCTATCCCACCAATGCCGCCAACCCGGCGGCTTCCCCTCGTGGTCCATGTCCGATGGCAACGACAGGTTGCTCATGGTGGCTAGCCGGTGTTGGAGAAGAAGAAGAAGAATGGCAGCCGGTTAGACGTGAATTACAGTAGGCGAGGGGTTATATTCAGCGGGGATTAATGGCGGTGCGTATAACAAGGAGGCATGCGGTTGCTCTTCCGCAGCGGTTCGTCGCTCCAATCCGGCGGTTGGCGGGTCGATCGGCGCGGTTGCCACTCCGGCGGTTGACCTTGCTCTGTTTTAATTCACGTCGATCGAGCCAGGGTCGCTGCCAGGCGGGCCGTGGGGAAGCGAGCGGACGCTCGGCGCGACCGCGTAGCGTCCACGGAGACGCAAACATGCAGCATATTTGCGCCGCGTTTGCGTCTCCGTGTACGCCCCAGACACGATGCGTCGCCCCACTGCATGAGGGTGCAGGCGCATTTCCGGTCCGCGCAGCCGCAAACGGTTGCGCAGTGTCCGTTTGCGTCGCTCCGTTGAAGCCGCATGTAATGGATCCAACAGATTCATTCGAAGTTGCATGTTTAATTGAGGGCGCATCTCATTACCTGCATCTGGAAGAATTTTGACAACTGTGTGAGTTAAAAGCAATCTGGCCTTTTGATTCGAATTTCGAAAACACACAGGTAGCTCTGGACCTGATCAGAATCGAGGCACATGATCTAATTACCAAACCGTGACACCGTGTGCAGGTCTCCTTCGTACCGCGTGGCACTGTTGCCTTTTGAATTCTCACGAGCTAGATTGCATACGGTGGAGGTGGTTGGCTGGCAGGAGCGCTGTATTGACCGGTTTGATTACTAAAACTTATACACCTCGCCTTATGACATCAGCAAAAGATATCAACGGCCTGATCTAGGATGGATATATGGAGCACACAAGCTCGGGCTTACTTCAGGGTTTTCGCATTCAACATAGGCTATTCCGTTCAGCACGGTCAAAAATACATACAGCTAAGCCAGTTAATTAACTACGTCTCTTCTCACAAACCTTTACCATGCAGGTTCACTCAGATTTCAGGTAACCGACCATCCAAGACCCAGCAAATATGATTCCAAGTTGACAGCTCCAAACGAAACCATCACGAGATGGGCTTTTGGGCACCCCACTGTTACTCAAAAGCCTGAAATGTACACATAGTTGATATGAGGCCACATCTCTAAAGAACAAACCTTGCATATGAACTCTCTACAAGAGTGACAACAAAAATATACCTCTCAAAATAGCCATGGTCCCCAATGCGCATTTCTCTGTACAGCTCCACAAATGTATCAACATCCTTCTGAACTAGTTCCTCCACTTCCTGAGCTAGTTCCTCCACTTGCTGAACTTGCTCTAGCGCCTGACCAGCCTGCTCAAAACTTGCAACAATCAGTGATGGCTTGAATTTATCCATCATCAATACGTCATTAAATTGAAACAACAACACTGACTTCAATAGTCAAAATGAAATTATAAAAAACTGATCAGCTTAGTGGAGTGTAGATGTTAATCTTCTCGAAGATTCATAATTAATTATTTAACTAATAACAGTGATCACGTCACACAGCTAGGACATTTTCCATTGTACACAAAACTCTTTTTAGATTTATGTGCAGTGGGATACTCTCCCACTGTTTTCACCAAAATCTATAACACCATCTGGCAAATCTCTGAACTTGACCTCTTTGGTTAGATACAAATAGAGCACAATCTGAAGTTTGGTGGACTACAAAGCATTTGTTTCTCCATGACACAGAAAGGCAACTGAAATTCGACAATCTATGAATCATTTATATTTCTATATGCCCCCTATGCTGAAAACCCGAATCTGAAAAAAAGCAGAAACTGGAAATCTATGATATCTAAAAAATGAGAACTAAACCACTTATACAATGATCCAAAGATTTCAACAATTGAAAAGATTTCCAAAATCTGGTACAAATCACTAGAATATCATAGGAAAAAAAAAAGAGTAAGATGGCTAATTGAGTGATTGAAAAAATGGCATTATGTTGCCTCTTCAAAAACTTAACCCAAATGATTGTATGGTGTCCATATAAAATCATATACATATCATGATGTTACAGAACTTCTTGCGTATTTGTCAGAACTTGTACACCATCGAAACATTTAACAGTGCCATGGCAAACGTACAAA
Source organism: Lolium multiflorum (assembly GCA_030979885.1). Classification (NCBI taxonomy): domain Eukaryota; kingdom Viridiplantae; phylum Streptophyta; class Magnoliopsida; order Poales; family Poaceae; genus Lolium; species Lolium multiflorum. Next base: position 45,741,685 of record CM061752.1, on the reverse strand, counting down.
CAAAATATAGCAAAAAGTAACATCTTACAACCGGGTGTTAGTTGAAAAAAAAAAATACATACTACCTGAGTGGACTTATACTCTCACATCACCTACAAAATCTACATTGTGGGAAACAGTATGTGTGTGTAAGTATAACTAAACCTGGCTTTAAGATCAAAATTTCATAAATGTATGCAACCAATTTTTTCTGGTGAGCATGCTGATTGCAACAAATCGTTTTTATCCTTGACCCTCAGAATCTGAACAATGTGAAAACTGAAAAGGCATCCAAGAACAATGTATAGACATTTCATGCAGGAGAAGATGTTACCCTGAAGACCAAGTGAACTCTAGGCCCTGACTGATTGTAGGTGACCTCAAGATCATCTACAGTGACAATCATATGAAGAAGAATGACTGACAACTATAAGTCTGCTGGAAAAATATGGAGCAGCCCACAGTGGATAGGAGATTGACGAGATCAATCTGTCCTTACGCAGATGCACGTGGAGCAACGACAGAGACAAGTCCACCATAGTGAGATTAGAGACCACATCCCTCAATTATTTAATATAATGGGCCTTTGGAAAAATACAGACCATGATTGTGCGAAAATCAGTTCATCTCTTCTACTAAAGTTTGTAACCAAACATTCTTGGGAGAAAAAATGGAACTGCATCATAGATATTTAGGTAAACCAACTCTGTAGCTAAATGAAGTGTACTCACACTCTCCTGTAAGCAAGGAATCTCAATGGAATCCTGAAGAGAAAAAGATGTTTTTTTACATACATGGGGCATCTCACATGAACTATATGCCACATGATTCGAGACCAAGTTTAAAGTTTAAGCTTCAACGAGCTTTTCAGTACCAAACTACTGATTCAAAACCGCGGGCAACAGGAGTACATTATTACTGTATACAATGATTTACTATTGAGTGATGAAACTTGGAGTGCAAATTATTACCGCAAGCTGGTCCATGCGATAGTGATATGTAGGCAAGGTCCAAACTGTAATGTGGTGCACTAACCCGTGACCCACAAAGACTATTTGCAACAACAGACATCAGTAACTGAAAAAGGCTAGGATAATACCCAATATTTTATCCAACAAGAGATCGCGGAGGGATCTAGAGCATATCTTCACCTGATCCGGGGGAGGAGCAGTAGGCTGGCCGTTCTGTCCGGAAAGGTAGCGGCGCGGCACGGTCAGGAGTCCAAGACCGCGGCGGACGGTGGCCCCCCCTTCTCCGCCAAAAGCGGGGGCTGCCCCTGAGGCAGCGCGGAGGAAGGAAACTCCCTGAGGTCTTCCCGATGAGGCGGCCAAGAGAGCGCGGCGGATGGCCGGCGAGCGCAGCAGAGACGACATGGTAGGGTTTACTAGGGCTCGCGACGGCGCAGGGATTTCCCGAGGTCGAGAAGCCTATGCTTGCGGGGAGGCCCTATATTTACCGCCTTTTGTGGGCTGCAACCCAAGAAACTGGTGGGCAGGCCCATTTTTCGTTCTAGTAGTTTTTTTTCTCTAAAACTTTTTTTAGCGTTATTTTTTTGGAAAACGCTGGTGTTCCCCTGGGGGAACAGCGCTCCGATCCTCCCACTCGACGCTCGTTCGATCCGTTTTGATCGAACCGTTCACGGCCCGCCATGTCGGCGTCGCATCCGACCGCGTCGCGTCCGACCTCATCGCACCCGACCTCATTACTGCGCCGCGCCGCGACGCCTTAATCACGCTCTCGGGCGAGGTGGCGGAGGAAGCGAGCGGCGCTAGGAGATTCCACCGCCGCCGACGACGATTTCCCTTCCCCCACCGGAGAACGGCGGCGCCAAGCTTCATAGTAGAGGTTCGTGCTCCTCTCGTGCTGAACAGCCGTCCCCCGGCTTCTGTAACCCTAGTCACCGTTCCCCGCCATTCTCTCCCTTCTGACCCCTAGCTATGTAGGTACCTCGGCGCCAATCTCCTCCTCCGCGGTGGGTTCTTCTTCGTTGTCGATCTCTTCGGGTGAGTAGTAGCTTCCCCTCTCATCTCGTGTCCCTCTCTCTCTGCCTATGGATTTCCACCTTGATCTGAAGGATCTTCCTCCCTCACTAATGGAATCTACTATTTTCTGGTATTTCTGTCATAGTATTGGAGGTAGAAGACGCCCTCATCTATTGGGAGGCAAGGAGGGAAGAAACTTCCACTTTGCTACAGATGGATGTGAGTATTTCCACTGAAATATCAGGATGTACTAGCAGATGTTCCTTTTGTTCTACCAGGCGGATGTTCATGTGTTGTTAGTTATTTTTTGTTATGTAGCATTTTATAGTGTGCTTGATGCGGGGTGGCCTTCGGACACCTCCTCACCAAGACCGACAAGTCCCCCAAGTGGACCAATGACAAGGCTCGAGTTAAAGCTCTACATGATAAGGTGAATTCGCTCCTCTCTACCTCTACCTTTGACACCCCTTGGATGGCTTGCTACTTCATGCAAATACACTATGTTCAATCAGGTACATCGGTCAAGACACAAGCCATGGAGTCCAAGCCAATGGAGAGAGAGCTGGAAATGATGAAGATGGAGCTCCAGACAGTCGAACTTCCGCCCTCCCGGCGAACTTCGCCCCCGACCGAACTTCCGCCCTCCAGACCGGAACTTCCTCCCGATGTCGCCACGATGCCGTCCGGCGCCCGAGAGAGTGGAACCACCGGAACTTCCGCCGAGGGACCGGAACTTCCGCCCACCGAACTCCCAAGTTCCGCCGTTCCGAAAGTCCGTCAAACGCCCGGATGTTACCAAGAAACGGGCTAATTTCGAACTTGACGAACTTGGCCGGAACTTCCGGCGGGCGGAACTTCCGCCTCCGGAACTTCGCTTCTGACCGGAACTTCCGCCCAAGTCGGCCGGAACTTCCGCCACCGCGATTTCAGCACAGCACTACTTTTCACCGTGTAACTTACCCATTCGCCCACCCGACTATAAATAGCCTAGTTGGCTCAGATCTGAGATTAGACTTGTTTAGAACTCAAACCTAACTTTGAGCTTAGTCTCCCTTGGGTATCATCCCTCTGTAATCAAGGCACTCTTGTTGTTGATTTGTGAATTGCTAAGTGAGATTCTAGTGCAAGGCACTCTCTCTCCCTTATCAATCCCCTTCTCTCAACACCAATCTCTCTCCGGGAATTCTGCCGCGTGCCTCTTCCTTGGAGATTCTATTGGCGTGATCTACCGAGTCACGGGGGTATCGGGTGTATCGGGTTGGTGTGCGTGCGTGAGTACCGTGTTCTTCGTGTTCTTCGTGTTCCTCACGTCCTCCCACCTTTTCCCCTTGGTCTTTGGGTTGAATCGCGAGATCGGGCCACATCCTCGATCTTAGATCGCATCATATGGTATCAAGAGCCTTTGGTTACCGCGATTTTGACCCTCCACCCACCCGATTTCGTTTCTAGAAAATTTTCCAAAAAAAAAATAGCCCAAATTGCCTTTGGACCGATCTGTGATTTGGTTGAGTTTTGAGTGGTTTTGATCCAATAGAAACTTGTCTTTGGTGTTGATCTACAATTCCCCACCTTCCCACAGCTTCTAGTGCCATTTTTCCCACGAATTCGAAGATTTTCGGCCCGGATTTCCGCCCAAATCGAAGAACAGCCCGCAGATCTGATTGCGACCGGAAGTTCCGCCTCCGGACCGGAAGTTCCGCCCCTCAGGACCGGAACTTCCGCCTGGCCGAATTTTTCACAGCTAACTTCGTTTTCGTTTTGGCACTAACCCCTTGTGTTTGGACTTCGTAGTGTGTGCCATTTCAGATAACTCCCGCAACATCAACTACGACGACGACACCCCGAGGATCCAAGCGGTTCATTTGACACCTTCCACCATAGCAAGTTCAAGTTCGTCGGCCACCGTCATCAAGTGGTATAACTTGCACCTAACTTGTAGCCTAAGCTTCCTTTGCGTACCTTTCCTATCGAGAGTGGCTTTCTAGTGTTGCGAAGCATTGCGCAAGCGTCCCGACCGTGAGGGTGTGCGTGTGTTGAGCAAAGCTACGAAGCAAGCTCGTGTGAAAAGATAGGCAAAAGAAGTGTGACATACTTACATAGATAGTGAGAAAAAGAAAGCTTCTAAGCATACAAAAAAAAAGGAAAAGAAAAAGAGTGTGAGTGACACCTATACACAAAAGAGTCCAAAGCTTATAAGCAAAAGAGAGAAAAGAGAAGAGAGGCGTCTTGCGCAAATCTTGTTGCTTCTCAATCTTTGCAACCAAGCCACGGTCTCTCTTGCGTTAGCGTGACACCGAGCTAGTAGTCTTCGTTAGGACCATTTTTGTTCGTGCTCATTTTCCGTCGCGCTAACCCCATTTTGTCCCACGTGTGTGTTCCACATTGTGTATGCCTTTTGTGATCACCGCTTTTGACTTGTGACTTTTGAATCTTACCCACTTTTAACAACATACTCGATTTTGGATTTCGTCTTTTGGCTTTCCACCATCCACACCTAACACCATATTTGCTAGCTTTTGCGTGTGCCTTTGTGTGTGTCCCGATACACTTGGTCTTACTTTGGTCTTGGTTGATTGCCTCAATACTATCTTACCAAGGTAAGAGTGCGAGGTAGTCTCCTTCCACTAACATCCACAACATAGTTCTTGTCTTTCCATCATGGATAGGAACGGAGATGAGCCAAGGGATGGAGAAGTCCTCCGCAACACCGAGAGGTTGGCCACCCAACACAATCTATGGGTGCAACGCCAAGAGTTCAAGGAGCAACTTACCTTGTTCGAGACTCGCATCGATGAACAATATGAAGAAGTGGCTCACAATTTCACTCAAGTGAACCAAGATATGCATCTTCTTCGTGAAGCTACGGACAACTTGCATGACCAAGTGACGGCCAATGATGCAAACATGGAGCGGCGCATGGATAGCCTCGAGCGCGCCATCACCAACTTGGGTCGTCATCGCCGACACCGCTCTACTTCATCATCATCAAGCTCGTCACAAGATTACTACTCTCATGGTCACCGTTCATCTTCAAGCTCCTCCTCAAGGCATGAAGACCATCCTCGACCTCATCGACAACATGCTCGTCAAGAGGACTCTCGCTCTAACTCAAGGAGAGGTGAATTCCATCGCCATGCTCGTCCTCATGAACGACCTCCACAAGAACAAGCTCTTCACCAAGATCGTCATCAAGCGACTCGCCATGCCCACCATGGGCATGACGACCAACCCCAAGACAACGTCCTCCACAACATGGACCGGCACCTCATCGTCAAGCCCATGTGGATGCTCAAGACCAAGGTCATCAAGATCCACCAAGGCGTGATCTCCGGAATCATCCTCGCCATGACCAAAGGGGCCGAGGACAACCTCAACATGATCAAGATGAGAGAGCCAACATTGGACAACGTCAACAACCTCGACAAGATCCGCAACAACATCCTCAACATGAGCCAAGTGAAGCTAGTGTTCACCTCCAACGCCAACCCAATGCTATGGTTGGTCGTGGAAGACCTCCTCTACCACCTCAAGTCGCAAGAGATGAAGGCATCCGTCCTCGCCGAAGGAACATGGAAGATGAAGAGAATATGTATGGAAAGCTCAAGTTCAACATGCCCAAATTCAAGGGTGAAGACGACGCCGAGGCCTACCTCTCATGGGCACTCAAGGTTGACAAGATCTTCCGCATCCATAACTACTCCGGTGCCAAGAAAGTAGCCATGGCCTCCCTCGAGTTTGAAGATTATGCCAACACTTGGTGGGAACAAGTTGTCACTCTTAGGGAAGAAAAGGGTGATCCTCCCATTGATACTTGGGAAGACATGAAGGAGGAAATGCAAGCCCGCTTTGTCCCTACACACTACAAGACCGATCTCTTCAACAAGCTACAAAAGTTGAAGCAAGGCACCAAGACCGTTGAGGAATTCTTCAAGGAGATGGAGTTAACCATGATGAGAGCAAACATCCAAGAGTCCGAGAACCAAACCATCGCTAGGTTCTTCATTGGCCTCAACTACCCCATCAAGAGGATTGTGGAGTTCCAACAATACTCCAACATGGTTGAGTTGGTTCACCAAGCTTCCAAGGCCGAGCGTCAAGTGAATGAGGACATCAAGTACTCCAAGTCCAAGCAATACTTCGCCTCCAAGCTTGCCACATCAATTCCTACAACAAGTGTCAAGCCATCCGCATCCTCTACACCTTCCAAGCAACCTTCCATACAAAGTCGCATGAAGCAAACGGTATCCTCCACCGCCTCCTCTAAGGCCTCTACGGGACCCTCCAATGTCACTTGCTTCAAGTGTGGTACTCAAGGCCACAAATCCTTTGAGTGCAAGAACACCAAGGTCATGATCACTATGGAGAATGGTGATATAGAGACGCTAAGTGAAGGTGAATATGAAGCCCTAGTGCAAGCCGCGGTTGCTAATGAGGAAGACTATGATGAAGAAAGTGGAGAAGACCCTCTCTTATGCACACATGATCCAAGCCCTTCTCTTGTGGTCACTCGAGTGCTCACCACTCAACCCCAAGCTATGGAAGACCAAAGATGCAACATCTTCCAAACACGTGCCGGCATTGGTGGCAAGTCCATCAAGGTCATCATCGATGGTGGGAGTTGCCACAACTTGGCAAGCACCGAGTTATGTGAGAAGCTCAACCTCCCACTTCGCAAACATCCTCATCCATACCATGTCCAATGGTTGAGTGACAAGGGCAATGTCAAGATTCAACACACCGTCACCGTCAACTTCAAGATAGGACCCTATGAAGACACCGTCGAGTGTGACGTGGTGCCTATGACCGTGTGCCACATGTTGCTTGGCCGCCCATGGCAATTTGACAAGAAGGCCATACATGATGGTTTCTCCAATGCATACACCTTCAAGGTCAAGGACAAGAAGTTCGAGCTTCGCCCAATGACTCCTAGCCAAATCATCGCCGACAATGCGAAGGCTTTAGCGAGGGCACAACACCACATCCACCATAGTGAGTTGAGAGGAGAGGGAGCGACCCACCAAAAAGAGAGTGAGCGCCACCACCCACATATGAGTGAGAGAAAGAATGTCCTCCTAACCACCAAAAGCGAGTGGAGAGAAGTGAAAGACAACCCATCCACCACCATACACTACGTGCTCATTTGCAAGGGCCCTCGGCGGAGACTAATGACTTAACCAACATTCCTTCGTCTTTATTGTCTCTTTTGAAGGAGTTCCAAGACGTCTTCCCCGACGAGCTACCCCATGGACTACCACCGCTTCGGGGCATCGAGCATCGCATCGACCTCATACCCGGCGCTCCACTACCAAACCGCGCCGCCTACCGCACCAACCCCGAAGACACCAAGGAGATACAACGACAAATACAAGACCTCCTCGCTAAAGGGTATGTCCGAGAAAGCCTTAGCCCTTGTGCCGTTCCCGTCATTCTTGTGCCTAAACCGGATGAGACGCAACGGATGTGTATGGATTGCCGCCCTATCAATGCCATTACCGTCCGTTATCGACATCCCATTCCGCGTTTAGATGACATGCTTGATGAATTGAGTGGTGCCACCATTTTCTCTAAGATTGATTTGCGTAGTGGCTACCACCAAATTCGCATGGCAATTGGTGATGAATGGAAGACGGCATTCAAGACCAAGCTTGGTCTCTATGAATGGCTCGTCATGTCGTTTGGTCTTTCCAATGCTCCTTCCACTTTCATGCGTCTTATGAATCACATTTTGCGACCTCTCATTGGCAAGAGCGTGGTTGTCTACTTTGATGATATTCTCATCTATAGCAAAAATCTCGAGGACCATGTTCAACATGTGAGAGAAGTCTTATGCATCTTGCGCCACGAGAAGCTCTTTGCCAACCTTCCAAAATGCCATTTCGCTCAAAACAAATTGGTTTTTCTTGGTTTTGTGGTTTCCGCCAACGGGATTGAAGTTGATTCTTCCAAGGTTGAGGCCATCCACAATTGGCCCACTCCCACAAATGTTGGTCAAGTTCGAAGCTTCCATGGTCTTGCCGGATTTTACCGCCGCTTTGTGAAAGATTTCAGCACCATCGCTTGCCCTTTAAACGAGCTTACAAAAAGAATGTTCCGTTCGTTTGGGGCAAAGCGCAACAAAAAGCTTTTGATGAATTGAAAAAGAGACTCACCGAGGCACCACTACTTGCTCTTCCCGATTTTGCCAAGACATTTGAGATAGAATGCGACGCAAGTGGCCTTGGAATCGGTGGTGTCCTCATGCAAAATGGAAAACCCGTGGCATACTATAGCGAGAAGTTGGATGGCGCACGCCTCAACTATCCTATATATGACAAGGAGCTTTATGCCTTGGTTCGTGTTCTTGAAGTTTGGCAACACTACCTTTGGCCAAAGAGTTTGTTATCCATTCGGATCATGAGTCCTTGAAATATTTGAAAAGTCAACACAATTTAAACAAGAGACATGCTAAGTGGGTTGAGTTCATAGAGTCCTTCCCTTATGTAATCAAATACAAAAAGGGCAAGGAAAATGTGGTTGCGGATGCACTTTCCCGCAAGATTACTCTTCTACTCACCCGCTTGGAGTTTCACATTTTGGGTCTTGAGGAGATCAAGGAACTTTACCCTTCCGACGCTTTCTTTGGTCCAATCTTTGCCAAGTGTTCCGTTGACCGCGGATTTGATGATTTCTATTTGCATGATGGCTACTTGTTTAAAGCTAACAAGATTTGCATTCCCGAGTCTTCTCTTCGTAAGTTGCTTTTGCAAGAGTCACATGGAGGTGGTCTCATGGGTCACTTTGGACGAGAGAAGACATATGCCATGCTATCAACCCACTACTATTGGCCAAGAATGTACCGCGACGTGGAACGCCTTTGCCGCCGGTGTACAACATGCTTACAAGCTAAGTCTACTTCCAATCCCTATGGTCTTTACATGCCTTTACCCATTCCATATGCACCTTGGTCGGACATAAGCATGGACTTTGTACTTGGCTTACCACGCACCAAACATGGTCATGACTCAATATTTGTGGTAGTGGATAGGTTCTCTAAAATGGCTCATTTCATACCATGTCATAAGAGCGATGATGCTTCACACATTGCTTCATTGTTTTTCAGGGAAGTGGTTCGCCTACATGGGATACCGGCAAGCATTGTGTCGGATCGAGACGTCAAGTTCATGAGTTACCTATGGAAGTCGCTCATGGCGAAGTTTGGAGTGAAGCTCTTGTTCTCATCGTCCTCGCACCCGCAAACCGATGGACAAACCGAAGTGGTCAATCGAAGCCTCTCCACACTCCTCCGCACACTTGTGAAGACAAATTTGAAGTCATGGGAAGATTGCCTACCTCACGCGGAGTTCGCCTACAATCGAGCCAAGCACTCCACAACCGCAAGGAGTCCCTTCATGGTCGTCTACGGATTCGAACCTCCAACGGCACTCGACATCCTCCCACTACCTCTTCATGAAAGAACGAACATGGACTTCGACGAGCGCACCACCGCCATGAAGAAACTACATGAAGAAACAAGAGCAACCATACAAGAGCATGTACTTCGCCAAGCTAACCGCCTCAACGCCAAGAAAAAGGAACGCGTGTTTGAAGAAGGAGACCTCGTGTGGATCCACCTAAGAAAAGAAAGGTTCCCGCAAGAACGCAACTCCAAGCTCAAGCCAAGAGGAGATGGACCCTTCAAGGTCCTCAAGCGCATCAACAACAACGCCTACGTCATCGACATACCCACATCAAAGTACTTGGTGAGCAACACTTTCAACATCTCGGATCTCTCACCCTATCATGGAGATGAGGAGGAACAAGAGTCGAGGACGACTCTCTCCCAAGGGGGGGAGATGATGCGGGGTGGCCTTCGGACACCTCCTCACCAAGACCGACAAGTCCCCCAAGTGGACCAATGACAAGGGCTCGAGTTAAAGCTCTACATGATAAGGTGAATTCGCTCCTCTCTACCTCTACCTTTGACACCCCCTTGGATGGCTTGCTACTTCATGCAAATACACTATGTTCAATCAGGTACATCGGTCAAGACACAAGCCATGGAGTCCAAGCCAATGGAGAGAGAGCTGGAAATGATGAAGATGGAGCTCCAGCGCACAGGCCGGAACTTCCGCCCTCCCGGGCCGGAACTTCCGCCCAGACCGGAACTTCCGCCCTCCAGGACCGGAACTTCCTCCCATGCGCCACGATGCCGTCCAGCGCCCAGAGAAGTGGAACCAGCCGGAACTTCCGCCCCGAGGGACCGGAACTTCCGCCCACCCGGAACTTCCGCCCAAGTTCCGCCCAAGTTCCGTCCGTCAAAACGCCCTGGATGTTACTGCAAGGAAACGGCTAATTTCGGAACTTGACCGAACTTGCCGGAACCGGCCGGGCCGGAACTTCCGCCCTCCGGGCCGAACCCGCCCGACCGGAACTTCCGCCCAAGTCGGCCGGAACTTCCGCCACCGCGATTTCAGCACAACACTACTTTTCAGCGTTACCCATTCGCCCACCCGACTATAAATAGCCTAGTTGGCTCAGATCTGAGATTAGACTTGTTTAGAACTCAAACCTAACTTTGAGCTTAGTCTCCCTTGGGTATCATCCCTCTGTAATCAAGGCACTCTTGTTGTTGATTTGTGAATTGCTAAGTGAGATTCTAGTGCAAGGCACTCTCTCTCCTTATCAATCCCCTTCTCTCCAACACCAATCTCTCTCCGGGAATTCTGCCGCGTGCCTCTTCCTTGGAGATTCTATTGGCGTGATCTACCGAGTCACGGGGGTAAGTATCGGGTGTATCGGGTTGGTGTGCGTGCGTGAGTACCGTGTTCTTCGTGTTCTTCGTGTTCCTCACGTCCTCCCACCTTTTCCCCTTGGTCTTTGGGTTGAATCGCGAGATCGGGCCACATCCTCGATCTTAGATCGCATCAGTGCTCCTGGATCCATTGTAGCATTTTGTGTTTGTTTATGGTAGTTTGTAGCAAACTTTTGTTCCTTTGTGTTTATATCTGTCCATGTGCATCATTTTGTTAAATGTATGCGTTTTGCTACATTATTCCATTTGTTTGCTTCATTTGTTTTTGATACACCACTTATTTTTGTTCATTTTTTGTTTTTCAGGTTTCCAAAAAAGCTGGGAAGCAACCTATGGCTAGTGCAGAGGATCAGGCTAAGTGGACTTCGAAAGACCGTTTTGCTGCGAAGCGTTTGCGTGTTGTTGCAGATGAGCTGAATCCTGAGAAAAGAGCTGTTGTTGAGCAGAAGAGTGCCTTTAGTTCACTACTAAATGTTGCACCATTCAACATACCGAATGAGCTCATAGACTATGTTGCGCAACATATCACACCGTCTCTCCGTGAGTTCAGAGTAGGGAAGAAGCGGATTGTTTTCACCAGAGATATGATTACCAAGGTGTTTGGTATACGCTCAGGGCAAACCCTAGTTATTGAACTCAAAAAGTTTGAATAAAGTGCTCTTCGAGATGTTTACAGGGGTTCTAATCCTAGACCTGATATTCCTACCACCATCAAGGTCCTGAAAGGTTGTGAAGATACTGATGAGGATACTATAGTTAGGTCTTGGGACCTCCTATGTATGGCTACTGTTGTTGATCCGAAGAGTAGCAATCATGTTGGTATGGACTACTTAGGTAGCATGCTTCATCCATCTAGAACCCATGAATATGCCTGGGATGAGTACATCTTGGAGCAGTTGATGGAAGAGGTTAAGAAGATGCAGAAGAAAAGGTTAAAGACTCCTTCTCTTAAGAAAGGGAATCCCAAGTTTGAGTTCTGGATCTCTGGCCCATTTGCTTCTCTTGGTGTATGTTTTCATTCCGACAACTTGTTTCACTTGCTGCACTTAATTCTACAAGCAAAGTTTTTGTTGCTCACATATTGTTGACTGTTTTTCTCTTTATTTTATTTTTGCAGATAATCTATTTGGACCATCTTCAGTTTCCTCCCAGCAGTCATGTCATAGACTATTCACTGCCAAGAGTTTGTCATGTCAAATGCAGTGATTTTGTTTTTGTAGTTCAATGTGACCTTTCCAAGTTGGTTCTTCACAACACCAAGGTTTGTAGGAGACCGGTAAGGAAGTAACCTGCATTTCCATGGTATTTTTTGTTATTTTCTTACTGCTTCAATTAGGAATCTTATCATGTTTTTCCTTGTTCTTTCTTGCTATGTGTGCAGTTCCTTGATATAAGTGAAACACCATATGCAAATGGACTACCTGGACGTGCTGAGGGAGCTCCTGTTGAACATGAAGTGAACCCTTCAGCCTCACTAAATGATTGGCTTGTTTTCCCTAGCTGCCAGGAACTTGAGCTATTGTTTATGGTGCAATCTTATTTTCTTCTTGCTACTTTAGTGTTACATCTTTGCTACCTTATGCACATTTGGTTGCTACTGTTCTGTACTTGCTAATTATACTTTTATCTTTGGTTTTTGGTGCTGCAATTTTTGTATCTGTTTTTATGCTCCAATACTTTATATGAACTGCTACAATACTTAATATGAACTGCTCATATAGCATGTTATTTGTGTTAGCCTCCTTTTTCTACATTTTTTCTGATAACCATTTGCTACAATCTTTATGATCTTTTTGTTTTTGCTGCAAATGATTATGTTAATCAGGTTCCAGACCGTTATAAGCATTTGCATGAGAAGCACAAGACCTTGTTTGCTGCTGAACTTGATATAGCAAACAAGAATTATACTGCTGGTGTCAAGCGTATGCAGTCTCAAAGGATGGCTGCTCTCCTTTGTGATGTTGATGTTGCATCACAGACACAAGAAGGTCCAAGTGTTACATTCCAAGGTGGTTCCAGTATGCATGGAGATGTAAACACTGATGCAGGAGAGGATGGTTCTGCAGATGATGATGAGCAGTCTGACAAGGAGGACTCTAGTGATGAGGATGTTAATGAGAAGGAGACTAAGGGTGCTGATATTGCTGTGGATGATCCAGAAGAGGATGGTTCTACAGATGATGATGATGATGATATTCCTACGGATTGTTCAGAAGATTGTGATTTTGTGCTTGCAGCAAGAGATTGCGATGTTCCCTCACGCCGCGCTGCACCAGATGTTCCACAGCCAGCTATTATTAGAGACTCCTCTTGCCCATGTGAGGATGCACGTGAACATCAATCTGTTGATAGTCATGTGAGATCTCCGGTCCTAGATGATGTTGCTAAGCGTTGTAGGGAAGATGCACTTGCCAAGGCCACTGATGCCCCCCTTTTGAACTTTTTGAGCCTGGCACCCCTGAATGGGAAGACTTTAATAAGATCGCCGATTCAACACCTGGTGCGGTTGATGGCTCTGCTGTAGGGAATCCTGCTGCATGCAGTGCTGCTGATGTTTCTGCAGCTATGAAGGATGTTGATTTTGGTCTTGCTGCCAAGTTGCCTGCTCCAAAGATGCCTGCTCCAGAGATGCCTAGTGCCAAGAGCCCTCCTATTCAGAGTTGTGTTGCAAAGATGCTTGTTCCAGAGAGCTCTGCTCATGAGAGTCCTATTGGAGAGTTGCCTAGTGCTGATATGCCTAGTATGTTTTTCTTCCATTCTCCTTATTTTTTACTTACCTTTCATTTCTTGTTACCTTTTTGTGGTGCTACATTAGTGCTTTATACTTGCTACATTAGGGTACTTCATGTGCTACTTTAGTACATCACTTGTGCTACTTAACATAGACTGCTTTTTCCTTTAATTTTGTTCATTTTTATAGCTAGTGCCACACTAGTGCTTCTATAGTTGCTACATTACTGTACTTTAGTAGCTACTTTAGTACATCAATGGTGCTTGATGTCTACGCACGCTTCTATTCCTGTAGACAGTGTTGGGCCTCCAAGAGCAGAGGTTTCTAGAACAGCAGCAAGTTTCCCTTAAGTGAATCACCCAAGGTTTATCGAACTCAGGGAGGTAGAGGTCAAAGATATCCCTCTCAAGCAACCCGCAATTAAGATACAAGAAGTCTCTTGTGTCTCCAACACACCTAATACACTTGTCAGATGTATAGGTGCACTAGTTCGGCGAAGAGATAGTGAAATACAAGTAATATGGATGATTATAAGTAGCAATTGCAATCTGAAATAAAAATGGCAGCAAGCGAACATGTAGCAGAACTTGTTGGAAACGGTGTTTCAATGCTTAGAAACAAGGCCTAGGGATCATACTTTCACTAGTGGACACTCTCAACAATGATCACATAATTGAATAAATAAATGCTACTCTCAAACACTCTCTTGTTGGATGACAAACACCATTCATTGTGTAGGGCTACAAAAGCACACCTCAAGTCGGAGCAAACAAGCTCCACAACTTCATAAAGGAATCACACACGATGCGCACACTGTCACCATCACACCGTGGAGAGTAACTCCGGAGTTCATATTAAAGTAACCTCTAGAGTGCATAATAGACAAGAGTAACATCTACATATTCAACTAGATTACAAAGCTCATGATCACATAAAGATCACACCATGGGAGAGAGAGAGATGAACCACATAGCTACCGGTAGAGCCCTCAGCCTCGGGGGAGAACTACTCCCTCCTCATGGGAGACAGCAACAACGATGAAGATGGCGATGGAGTCGATGGAGATGGGTTCCGGGGGCACTTCCCCGTCCCGGCGGCGTGCCGGAACAAAGACTTATGTCCCTCGAACTTGGCTTCGCGATGGCGGCGGCTACGTAACTTTTCGTGGAGGAAGACCGATGCTCCTAGGGTTTTTACTTCTGGGAGAATATATAGGAGGAAGGGCGGCGTCGGTGGAGTCCCGAGGGCCCACCCCATAGGGCGCCGCGCCAGGAGGTGGGGCCGCGCCCCCCTATGGTGTGGCCGCCTCGTGGCCCCCCTTCGTCTCTTCTTCGGTGTTCTGGAAGACTCCGTGGAAAATAGGGCCGTGGGCTTTTGTTTCGTCCAATTCCGAGAATATTTGTAAACTAACTTTTCTGAAATCAAAAACAGCAGAAAATAGGAACTGGCACTCGGCATCTTGTTAATAGGTTAGTCTCGGAAAATGCATAAAAACATTATAAAGTATGACTAAAACATGTTGGTATTGTCATAAAACTAGCATGGAACATCGAAATTATAGATACGTTGGAGACGTATCAAGCATCCCTGCTTAGTTCCTACTCGCCCTCGAGTAGGTAAACGATAAAAAGAATAATTTCTGAAGTGACATGCTACCAACATAATCTTGATCAATACTATTGTAAAGCATATGAGATGAATGAATTGACTCAAAGCAATGGTCTATAGTTTGCTATCAAATAGATAATGACTAAACAACTAAATCATATAGCAAAAACTTTTCATGAATAGTACTTTAAAGACAAGCATCAAAAAGTCTTGCATAAGAGTTAACTCATAAAGCAATAGATTCTTAATACAAGGTTTTGAAGCAACACAAAGGAAGATTTAAGTTTCAGCAATTGCTTTCAACTTTCAACATGCATATCTCATGGATAATTGTCAACACAAAGTAATATAATAAGTGCAATAAGTAAACATGTAAGAATCAGTGCACAGTTGACACAAGTGTTTGCTTCTAAGATAGAAAGAAGTAGGTAAACTGACTCAACATAAAGTAAAAGAAAGGCCATTCGCAGAGGGAAGTAGGGATTACTCATGTGCTGGAGCTTTTTATTTTGAAAGCATAGAAACAATTGTGTCAACGGTAGTAATAATTCATATGGGTTATGTATAAAACTTTCTATAAGTTGCAAGCCTCATGCATCAAATACTAATAGTGCCCGCACCTTGTCCTAATTAGCTCGGATTTCCATGGATTATCATTGCATTACATATGTTTCAACCAAGTGTCACAAAGGGGTACCTCTATGCCACCTGTACAAAGGTCCAAGGAGATAAATCGCATTTGATTTCTCGATTTTGATAGATCTCAACTTGAGGACATCCATACCGGGACAACATAGAAAACAGATAATGGACTCCTCTTTTATGCTTTAAGCATTCAACAACAGATAATATTCTCATAAGAGATTCGAGGATTAATGTCCAAGCTGAAACTTCCACCATGATACATGGCTTTGGTTGGCGGCCCAATGTTGTTCTCTAACAATATGCATACTCAAACCATTTAACTCATGTAAAATCTCCCTTACTTCAGACAAGACGAACATGCATAGCAACTCACATGATATTCAACAAAGGTGTGACAGGTTGATGGCGTCCCCAGATAACATGGTTACCGCTCAACAAGCAACTTATAAGAACTAAGATACATAAGCGACATATTCCTTACCACAATAGTTTTTTAGGCTACTTTCCCATGAGCTATGTATTGCAAAAACAAGGAATGAATTTTTGAAAGATTTTAAAGGTAGCACGCAAGCAATTTACTTTGGAATGGCAGAAAAATACCACATAGTAGGTAGTTATGGTGGACACAAATGGCATAGGTTTTGGCTCAAGGATTTGGATGCACGAGAAGTATTCCCTCTCAGTACAAGGCTTTGGCTAGCAAGGTTGTTTGAACCAAACACAAGTATAAACCGGTACAGCAAAACTTACACAAGGACATATTGCAAGCATTATAAGACTCTACACTGTCTTCCTTGTTGCTCAAACACTTTTACAGAAAATATCTAGACCTTAGAGAGACCAATCATGCAATCCAAATTTCAACAAGCTCTACGGTAGTTCTCCACTAATAGATTTAAACTACATGATGCATGCAAGAGCTTAAACATGATCTACTTGAGAGCTCAAAACAATTGCCAAGTATCAAATTATCCGAGACAATATGAAGCATTTTATGTTTCCAACCAAATAACAACAAGTATAAGTGCTGCGGCTTTCAGCTTTCGCCATGAATATAAAGTAAAACGAAGAACACAAGTGTTCAAATGAAAAAGCGGAGCGTGTATCTCTCCCACAAAAGGATTGCTAGGATCCGAATTTATTCAAACACAAACAAAAATAAAATCACACAGACGCTCCAATTAAAGCACATAAGATGTGACGGAATTAAAATATAGTTTCACTAGAGGTGACCTGATAAGTTGTTGATGAAGAAGGGGATGCCTTGGGCATCCCCAAGCTTAGCTTGAGTTTTCTTAAAATATGCAGGGATGAACCACGGGGCATCCCCAAGCTTAGACTTTTCACTCTTCTTGATCATATCATATCATCCTCCTCTCTTGATCCTTGAAAACTTCCTTCACACCAAACTCAAAGCAATCTCATCAGAGGGTTAGTGCATAATCAAAAATTCACATGTTCAGCAAGGACACAATCATTCCAACACTTCTGGACATTACCCAAGGCTACTGAATTTTAATGGAGCAAAGAAATCCACTCAACACAAAAGAGGCAATGCGAAATAAAAGGCAGAATCTGTCAAAACAGAACAGTCCGTAAAGACGAATTTTATCGAGGAACTTAACATGCTCAGATGGAAAAGCTCCAGTTGAATGAAAGTTGCGTACATATCTGAGGATTACTCATGAATTTTTTCAGCATTTTACGAGTTTTCTACAGAGAGAAAAACGCAAATTCGTGACAGCTAAAAATCTGTTCCTGCGCAGAAATCCAAATCTAGTATCAACTTTCTATCAAAGACTTTACTTGGCACAAAAACGAAATAAACATGATAAGGAGAGGTTGCTACAGTAGTAACAACTTCCAAGACACAACAAAACAGTAGAAAAATAAAAACATGGGTTATCTCCCAAGAAGTGCTTTCTTTATAGCCATTAAGATGGGCTCAGTAATTTTAATGATGCTCTCGCAAGAAATAAGAGTTGATGCAAAAGAGAGCATCAAAAGCAAATAAGAAACACTTTTAAGTCTAACCCACTTCCTATGAAAAGGAATCTTGTAAATAAACAAGTCATGTAAGCATAATGCAATAAGCATAGGAAAACAAGACAAGCGCAACTTCAAGATTTTAAGCAAAAAGAGAGGTGTTTTAGTAACATGAAAATCCCTACAACCATATTGTCCTCTCTCATAAAGATTCTCAGTAGCATCATGAACAAACTCAACAATATAACTATCACATGAAACATTCTTATCATGAGCTACATGCATAAAATTATTACTCTCCACATAAGCATAGTCATCACTATTAATTGTAGTGGGAGCAAATTCAATAAGATAGCTATCATTATTATTCTCATCACCATAATCATCATATATAGGAGGCATATTGTAATCATAATTAATTTTCTCCTCAATAGTAGGTGGACTGAAAATATGATAGTCATCATTGTAATCATCATATATAGGAGGTAAAGTATCATCAAAGTAAATTTTCTCCTCCATGCTTGGGGGACTAAAAATATCATGCTCCTCAAAACCAGCTTCCCCAAGCTTAGAATTTTCCATAGCATTAGCAACAATGGTGTTCAAAGCATTCATACTAATAACATTGGCATTAGCATGCATATAAAGTTCCATAGGTTTTTTTAATTTTCTCTTCAAACACCTCATGTCCTAACTCAAGATAAATACTATAAAGATCTCTAATATTTTTATTGTTTTCCATTAAGCCTAACTAGTGAAAATAAAAACAAGAGACAAAAAGATAAAATTGCATAATCTAAAGGAAATAACTTCGAGCACTCACACACCGGCAACAGTGCTAGGAAATAGCTTAGTAATCGGAGGATGTGAATACCTTTTACCTTACCTCCCCGGCAACGGCGCCAGAAAATAGCTTGATGTCTACGCACGCTTCTATTCCTGTAGACAGTGTTGGGCCTCCAGGAGCAGAGGTTTGTAGAACAGCAGCAAGTTTCCCTTAAGTGAATCACCCAAGGTTTATCGAACTCAGGGAGGTAGAGGTCAAAGATATCCCTCTCAAGCAACCCTGCAATTAAGATACAAGAAGTCTCTTGTGTCCCCAACACACCTAATACACTTGTCGATGTATAGGTGCACTAGTTCGGCGAAGAGATAGTGAAATACAAGTAATATGGATGATTATAAGTAGCAATTGCAATCTGAAATAAAAATGGCAGCAAGCGAACATGTAGCAGAACTTGTTGGAAACGGTGTTTCAATGCTTAGAAACAAGGCCTAGGGATCATACTTTCACTAGTGGACACTCTCAACAATGATCACATAATTGAATAAATAAATGCTACTCTCAAACACTCTCTTGTTGGATGACAAACACCATTCATTGTGTAGGGCTACAAAAGCACACCTCAAGCCGGAGTAAACAAGCTCCACAACTTCATAAAGGAATCACACACGATGCGCACACTGTCACCATCACACCGTGGAGAGTAACTCCGGAGTTCATATTAAAGTAACCTCTAGAGTGCATAATAGACAAGAGTAACATCTACATATTCAACTAGATTACAAAGCTCATGATCACATAAAGATCACACCATGGGAGAGAGAGAGATGAACCACATAGCTACCGGTAGAGCCCTCAGCCTCGGGGAGAACTACTCCCTCCTCCTCATGGGAGACAACAACGGCGATGAAGATGGCGATGGAGTCGATGGAGATGGATTCCGGGGCACTTCCCCGTCCCGGCGGCGTGCCGGAACAGAGACTTCTGTCCCCGAACTTGGCTTCGCGATGGCGGCGGCTACGTAACTTTTCGTGGAGGAAGACCGATGCTCCTAGGGTTTTTACTTTTGGGAGAATATATAGGCGGAAGGGCGGCGTCGATGGAGTCCCGAGGGGCCCACCCCATAGGGCAGCGCTAGGAGGTGGGGCCGCGCCCCCTATGGTGTGGCCGCCTGGGCCCCCCTTCGTCTCTCTTCTTCGGTGGAAGACTCCATGGAAAATAGGGCCGTGGGATTTTGCTTCGTCCAATCTGAGAATATTTGTAAACTAACTTTTCTGAAATAAAAAACAGTAGAAAACAGGAACTGACACTGCGGCATCTTGTTAATAGGTTAGTCTCGGAAAATGCATAAAAACATTTATAAAGTATGACTAAAACATGTTGGTATTGTCATAAAACTAGCATGTAACATCAAAAATTATAGATACGTTGGAGACGTATCAGTGCTACTTAACATAGACTGCTTTTTTCCTTTTTTTTGTTCATTTTTATAGTGCTACACTAGTGCTTTTATAATTGCTACATTAGGGTACTTTAGTAGCTACTTTAGTACATCAATGGTGCTACTCCTGGTTTTTGAGCCTTGTTTTTGCTACCTTAACATAGACTGTGCTCTTATTTTCTAACATTTGATATGTTGATTTTTTTGTAGTGATTGTTGTTGCTATCCCCGCTGCTATCCCTGCTGATATCCCCGCCGCTATCCCTGCTGATATCCCTGCTGATATCCCCGCCGCTATCCCTGCTGATATCCATGCCGCTATCCCTGCTGTTGCAAGAGATGTCATTGTTGAGCCTGTCACTCCTGTTGATCCAAAGTCCACATGTTTTGTATCAGTCAAGGAAAACGCTTCTTTCTTTTCCATTTTTTTTGTTCTTAACAACATTTTTTGTTCTTTCTGTGTAGGTGCCACAGTCGCTGAGACATCTTCAGGCAAGAACAATTCAACTTCTGGTCCTGAAACACATGACAGGAAGAACGGGCATAAAAGGGCAGCAAAAGGGGCAGCTGACATCACTCCTCCAAAGATGAAGAAGATTAAGGTCTCTCAAGATACACGTGACATGTATGATCAGTTTATTTGTCATGGTCGTAAGTTTAAGAGGCAGCCAAAGAACAGTGTTCCGTAAGTTTTACCATACCTTTGTGCTCTGTTTTTTCTTTATTATTTCTTCTAATGTGTTTTCAATTGTTTCCCTAATTACTTGCGTTTTTTTGCATTTGCAGTCCTGAGTTTGTGAGGATTGGACGCTTCTATTGCTCATACAAGAGTTTCCTTGATTCTCTTATGCCGCGCCATTACCTAAGCAGTGAGGTTATGAATGTGTGGATTGAGAAGTTCAACCGTGAAGCAAAAATTATTGGTGACAGTAATCCAAGGGCCAAGAAGAAGTTTTCTTGAAATATGCAGGGATGAACCACGGGGGCATCCCCAAGCTTAGACTTTTCACTCTTCTTGATCATATCATATCATCCTCCTCTCTTGATCCTTGAAAACTTCCTTCACACCAAACTCAAAGCAATCTCATTAGAGGGTTAGTGCATAATCAAAAATTCACATGTTCAGCAAGGACACAATCATTCCCAACACTTCTGGATATTACCCAAGAAATTTAATGGAGCAAAGAAATCCACTCAACACAGTAAAAGAGGCAATGCGAAATAAAAGGCAGAATCTATCAAAACAGAACAGTCCGTAAAGACGAATTTTTTTCGAGGCACTTAACATGCTCAGATGGAAAAGCTCCAGTTGAACGTACATATCTGAGGATTACTCATGAATTTTTTCAGCATTTTACGAGTTTTCTACAGAGAGAAAAACGCAAATTCGTGACAGCTAAAAATCTGTTCCTGCGCAAATCCAAATCTAGTATCAACTTTCTATCAAAGACTTTACTTGGCACAAAAACGAAATAAACATGATAAGGAGAGGTTGCTACAATAGTAACAACTTCCAAGACACAACAAAACAGTAGCAAAATAAAAACATGGGTTATCTCCCAAGAAGTGCTTTCTTTATAGCCATTAAGATGGGCTCAGTAATTTTAGTGATGCTCTCGCAAGAAATAAGAGTTGAAGCAAAAGAGAGCATAAAAAGCAAATAAGAAACACTTTTAAGTCTAACCCACTTCCTATGAAAAGGAATCTTGTAAATAAACAATTCATGTAAGCATAATGCAATAAGCATAGGAAAACAAGACAAGCGCAACTTCAAGATTTTAAGCAAAAAGAGAGGTGTTTTAGTAACATGAAAATCCCTACAACCATATTGTCCTCTCTCATAAAGATTTTCAGTAGCATCATGAACAAACTCAACAATATAACTATCACATGAAACATTCTTATCATGAGCTACATGCATAAAATTATTACTCTCCACATAAGCATAGTCATTACTATTAATTGTAGTGGGAGCAAATTCAATAAGATAGCTATCATTATTATTCTCATCACCATAATCATCATATATAGGAGGCATATTGTAATCATAATTAATTTTCTCCTCAATAGTAGGTGGACTGAAAATATGATAGTCATCATTGTAATCATCATATATAGGAGGTAAAGTATCATCAAAGTAAATTTTCTCCTCCATGCTTGGGGGACTAAAAATATCATGCTCATCAAAACCAGCTTCCCCAAGCTTAGAATTTTCCATAGCATTAGCAACAATGGTGTTCAAAGCATTCATACTAATAACATTGGCATTAGCATGCATATAAAGTTCCATAGGTTTTTTAATTTTCTCTTCAAACACCTCATGTCCTAACTCAAGATAAATACTATAAAGATCTCTAATATTTTTATTGTTTTCAATTAAACCTAACTAGTGAAAATAAAAACAAGAGACAAAAAGATAAAATTGCAGAATCTAAAGGAAATAACTTCGAGCACTCACACACCGACAACAGTGCTAGGAAATAGCTTAGTAGTCGGAGGATGTGAATACCTTTTACCTTACCTCCCCGGCAACGGCGCCAGAAAATAGCTTGATGTCTACGCACGCTTCTATTCCCGTAGACGTGTTGGGCCTCCAAGAGCAGAGTTTTGTAGAATAGCAGCAAGTTTCCCTTAAGTGAATCACCCAAGGTTTATCGAACTCAGGGAGGTAGAGGTCAAAGATATCCCTCTCTAGCAACCCTGCAATTAAGATACAAGAAGTCTCTTGTGTCTCCAACACACATAATACACTTGTCAGATGTATAGGTGCACTAGTTCGGCGAAGAGATAGTGAAATACAAGTAATATGGATGATTATAAGTAGCAATTGCAATCTGAAATAAAAATGGCAGCAAGCGAACATGTAGCAGAACTTGTTGGAAACGGTGTTTCAATGCTTAGAAACAAGGCCTAGGGATCATACTTTCACTAGTGGACACTCTCAACAATGATCACATAATTGAATAAATAAATGCTACTCTCAAACACTCTCTTGTTGGATGACAAACACCATTCATTGTGTAGGGCTACAAAAGCACACCTCAAGCCGGAGTAAACAAGCTCCACAACTTCATAAAGGAATCACACACGATGCGCACACTGTCACCATCACACCGTGGAGAGTGACTCCGGAGTTCATATTAAAGTAACCTCTAGAGTGCATAATAGACAAGAGTAACATCTACATATTCAACTAGATTACAAAGCTCATGATCACATAAAGATCACACCATGGGAGAGAGATGAACCACATAGCTACCGGTAGAGCCCTCAGCCTCTGGGGAGAACTACTCCCTCCTCATCTTGGGAGACAACAACGGCGATGAAGATGGCGATGGAGTCGATGGAGATGGATTCCGGGGCACTTCCCGTCCGGCGGCGTGCCGGAACAAAGACTTCTCCCCCAACTTGGCTTCGCGAGGGCGGCGGCTACGTAACTGTTCGTGGAGGAGGACCGATGCTCCTAGGGTTTTTTTACTTTTGGGAGAATATATAGGCGGAAGGGCCGCGTCGGTGGAGTCCCGAGGGGCCCACCCCATAGGGCGGCGCGCTAGGAGGTGGGGCCGTGCCCCCCTATGGTGTGGCCGCCTCGTGGCCCCCCTTCGTCTCTTCTTCGGTGTTCTGGAAGACTCCGTGGAAAATAGGGCCGTGGGCTTTTGCTTCGTCCAATTCCGAGAATATTTGTAAACTAACTTTTCTGAAATCAAAAACAGCAGAAAACAGGAACTGACACTGCGGCATCTTGTTAATAGGTTAGTCTCGGAAAATGCATAAAAATATTATAAAGTATGACTAAAACATGTTGGTATTGTCATAAAACTAGCATGGAACATCAAAAATTATAGATACGTTGGAGACGTATCAGTGCTACTTAACGTAGACTGTTTTTTCCATTTTTTGTTCATTTTTATAGTGCTACACTAGTGCTTTTATAATTGCTACATTAGGGTACTTTAGTAGCTACTTTAGTACATCAATGGTGCTACTCCTGGTTTTTGAGCCTTGTTTTTGCTACCTTAACATAGACCGTGCTCTTATTTTCTCACATTTGATATGTTGATTTTTTTTGTAGTGATTGTTGTTGCTATCCCCGCTGCTATCCCTGCTAATATCCCTGATACATCCAAAACGTACCTACTTTCCCGAACACTTTTGCTATTGTTTTGCCTCTAATTTGTGTATTTTGGATACAACTAACACGGACTAACGCTGTTTTCAGCAGAATTGCACTGGTGTCTTGTTTTTGTGCAGAAACTCAACTTTCAGGAAAATCCCCGGAAATAATCGCAATGGGCCTATTTTCACAGAGAACTTACGAGGCCAAAGGGCGAGCCAGGGGGGGCCCCCACACCATAGGCCGGCGTGGCTCGGAGGGGGTGCGCCGCCCTATGGTGAGGGCGCCTGCGGCCCCCGACGCTCCTTCGACTACAAACCCTTTCGACCTAAAAACGCCGGGGTTCGACCATATTTCCAAGACGTCCAACTCCGCCGCCATCGCGAAACTCCATCTCGGAACCAACTCCGTTCGGCACTCCGGACGGGGAATTGGAGGGGATCATCGCCGCCATCACCACCGACGCCTCTCCATCGACCATCCATGTTTCCCCCATCCATGTGTGAGTAATTCCCCCGCTGTAGGCTGAAGGGGATGGTAGGGATTGGATGAGATTGATCATGTAATAGTCATAAGATTGTTAGGGCATAGTGTCTAGTATCCGTAGTTGGTACTTTTATGATATTGTTGCCACTTGTTATGCTTAATGCTTGTCACTAGGGCCCGAGTGCCATGATTTCAGATCTGAACATGTTATTGATTCATGAAGATATTCATTGTTTTATGATCTTACCTGCAAGTTGTATACACATATTGCTGTCCGGAACCCGAGGCCCCAAAGTGACAGAAATTGGGACAACCGGAGGGGAAGGCGGTGATGTGAGGATCACATGTGTTCACGGAGTGTTAATGCTTTGCTCCGGTACTCTATTAAAAGGAGTACCTTAAGTTCCAGTAGTTTCCCTAGAGGCCCGGCTGCCACCGGCTGGTAGGACAAAAGATGTTGTGCAAGTTTCTCATTGCGAGCACGTACGACTATATACGGAACACATGCCTATGGATTGATTAGTACTTGGATACCGCTTTATTATTATCTGCAAATGCCCTGCCTTGATTGTTACATGAATTCTCTCATCAATGCAACGCCCGTTCATCCATCCCTGTGCCTACAATAATTTAATCCTGTTGTTTATTATAATCACTATTGCTGTCTTTGTTACACTGCTGTTGTTATTTCACTACTCTCACTGCTATAAAATGTTGCCGATAAACTCTTTGAGCAAGTCAAGTCTGTGTGCAGCTGAATTGACAAATCCGCTGTTAAGGCTTACAAATATTCTTTGGCTCCCCTTGTGTCGAATCAATAAATTGGGTTTCACTTCCCTCGAAGACTGTTGCGATCCTCTATACTTGTGGGTCATCAAGACTATTTTCTGGCGCCGTTGCCGGGGAGCATAGCTTTATTTGCAAGCTCACCTGAATTGATATTGTTCGCTGCAAATCCTCCGTCATGGGTAAAACTCGCGATGCTAAAGTTGCCATATTACCATCCACTACAAGAAAAGGTACAACTCTGAGTACCTCTGCTGCTCTTGATTCACCATCGTGATAAGTCAACTTGTTTCACCACCACAAGCTTCACGTGTTGGTATTTCTGCTGAATCTGAAAATTCCTCTGATAATTTTGATGATGCTTCTACTGTGCTTGATAATACTAGTTCATTAGGTCCTTTTCTAGATGCTACAATTGCTAGGTCTAGACAAATTGAAAATACTGAAACTCCTAATGAAAATACTGTTACACCTGTTAATTCACCTGAGTCTGATGACCTTGATGAAGATTATGTGGAACTTGATGATGATTTTATTGATAAATGCAATGCTACTACTAGTACAAGTAACCTTAAAAAGCTTATTGCACAACATGCTGTTAGATATAAACTGTCTCCTGATCCTAAATTTGCCACATCTCCTATAAATATTAAGGATAAAGATTATGATTTTTCTCTTGATTTATCTCATATATCTATTGTTGAGAAAACACCTTTCTGTGGTACTGAAAAAGAGAGTGTTGTAGAGCACATGAATGAGCTTTCTACTTTAAGTAGCTTGTTTTCTGATGATGTTAAGATGCGTACTTATTTTGTTGCTAAAATTTTCCCTTTCTCATTAGGATGATGCTAAGATTTGGTATAATAGTTTACCTCCTGATTCTATTGATAGTCCAAGTTGTTTGCTTGAAGTTTTCTTTCGGAAATATTTTCCCGCTAGTGCTCAACATATTGCTCTGCAGAGAATTTATAGTTTTGATCAAGAAGATGGAGAGAAATTGCCTGAAGCTTGGGCAAGATTTTGCTCTCTTATTAGAGCTCGGCCTGGACATGATTTGGAAAAGCATGATTTACTTGATATATTTTATAGTGGACTAACCATTGAGTCTAGGGCATACCTGGATAGTTGTGCTGATTGTGTTTTCAGGAAAAGAACTCCGGACGAAGCTGAAGAATTATTGGCTAGAATAAGCCAAAATCATGATGATTGGTCTACACCTGAACCAACCCCAACACCAATATTGAAGAAGAGGGGTATGATTGAATTAAATGATGAAGATATGAGGGAAGCCAAGAAATCTCTTATGGAGAAAGGTATTAAATCTGAAAATGTGAAGAATTTACCTCCTATAGAAGATCTATGTAAGATAATTCCCCCTTCATCCACGATTGAGGTACATTCCCTTCAACGCTTTGATAGAGGAGATATCCCTTACTCAAAACCTCCTGATCAATGTTTAGATGAATTTGATAATTATGTTGTTAAGCAAAATAACTTTAATATGAGAGTAGAGAATCATCTAATGGAAAATTCTCAAGCTATTAGTAAATTGCATGATATTGTGGAGAGAACCTCCAATGATGTTAAGATGCTTGTTAACATTTTCATATGATTCAAACTCAAATTGATCAACTTACTAAAGTGCAAAGTGATTTGTTAGAAAATACTCATAAAGAAAAACATGCTTATGAAGTAACAACTAGAGGTGGTGTTTCTACCCAGGATCCTCTATATCCTGAAGGGCATCCCAAAAGAATTGAACAAGATTCTCAACGAACTAAAGAAAACTAGTAGTCCTTCTAAGAAAAAGAAGAAGAAACATAAAACTGTTGTAGAATCCTCTGAACCTGTTAATGATCCTAATAGTATTTCTATTTCTGATGCTGAAACTGAAAGTGGTAATGAACATGATAAAGATAATGATAAGAATGATACTCCTGATAAAGAAGAGATTGAAAAAGAACCTGAAAAGCATGCTAAAAATAAAAAGTACACTAAAGAAGATTTTATTGCTAAGAAACATGGTAGTGAAAGAGAACCTTGGGTTCAAAAGCAAATGCCTTTTCCTTCTAAGAAACTAAAATCAAAGGAAGAGGAACACCATAATAAATTTTGTGATTGGATGAAACCTTTATTTTTGCAAATCCCTTTGACTGATGCTATTAAATTGCCTCCTTATTCAAAGTACATGAAAGATATTGTCTCTAACAAAAGGAAAATTCCTAATGAGGATATTTCCACTATGCTTGCTAATTACTCTTTCAATGGCAAGGTTCCAAAGAAGCTGGGAGACCCAGGTATACCAACTATCCCTTGTTCCATCAAGAATAATTATGTTAGAACTGCTCTATGTGATTTGGGAGCAGGAGTTAGTGTCATGCCTTTTTCTCTTTACAAGAGACTTGATTTAAATTAGTTGATACCAACTGATATATCTTTGCAAATGGCTGATAAATCTACTGTTGTTCCTGTTGGTGTATGTGAAGATGTTCCTGTTCAAGTTACTCAAAATTGCTTAATATTAACTGATTTTGTTGTGTTGGAAATGCCTGAAGATGATAATATGTCTATTATTCTTGGAAGACCCTTTCTTAATACTGCAGGGGCTGTTATTGATTGCAATAAAGGAAAAGTTACTTTCAATGTTGATGACAAGGAGCATACTGTCTATTTTCCCAAGAGGATTGATAAAGTATGGAGTTAATACAATTTTTAATTTGAGAACTATCAAGGTGTGAACTATTGATTGTCCAATATATGAGCCTAAAGAAGAATATCAAACTCTTGTGATTGGATCCATATCAATTCAATATAAGGTAACATGATTGATTTGAGGTTTATCTCTTCTTATGTCATGTAAAATTTATTTGGTAGCAAGACTTGATCAACCTTGTTAACAAGTATATTGTAAATGCATGAGAGAGCTAAACAACACTTCTTTCCTTCTCCACTTGTTTTACTCGCTGTAGCACTATTTGTTTTGCAAGGTTCTTTAATTATTTAGAGATTTCAAAATCTTTTTCTGCCCTGTAATAATAATTTTAACACCCAGAAATGTGCATTTTTCAAAGTTTTCAAAAATTTACAAAAATTATACCGTTGGTCTTATTTTTCGAAGAGCTACCTGGGAACACCTAGGGCTGACCAGTGGGGCACCCCAGGGCTGCCCCCCATGTGCCGGCGCGGCCAAGGAGGGGCGCGCCACCCGTGGTGTGGGCCCCTCCTTGCCCCACTAACTCATCTCTTCCTCCCATTCCACTCTCTCTCCCGAAAAAACTCGTACCAACTTTCTCTCACTCGCAATTTTGCTCAAGAGCTCAGGATTTTTCGATCTCCTTGCTCAACCCAGATTTATGTCTGAAATTTGGCACATTTGCTCTCCGGTATGTGACTCCTTCGATTATCCAAATAGAATTTTGTTTGGTTGAGTGTATCTTGAGAAATTTGCTGCTGTAGATGACATGCTAAGTGAGCTTGCATGCTTGATTCAAGTTGTAGAAATGAGTTTTGATGCATGTTTAGTACTCTAGCAAGTTCCTATAGTAGTTTCCCTCAATTATATGTCTCCAAATCAACTTTTATAATGTTTGTTGAAAAATTTCAGAAAATGGAGTGGAATAGGCACCAACTGAACCAACAAGAATTGGAGGTGCAAGAAGTTATGAGAGTTCACCGCGAAGAGGGAGTATACCCATCTTACTACCCATGCGTTGATTTTATGAGGAGTGCAGGAATCTTGCGAGATGTTCAAAAACTGATTTCCAATGCAGGGTTGGAAGGTTTTGTTGTTGGTGACCCTAACCAATATGAAAAACTAACCATCTCAGTGGTGCAGGATTTTGAATTCAATTGGTCCCAAACTAACCCCATGGTTCGATACAAAATTTATAATAAAACTGTCAACTTGCCCTTTGGTGATTTTTGTGCAGCTATTAGAGTGCCACAATGGGGATCATGTGAGAAGGTTAGGGGACTGCCGCAGGAGCTCTTGAGTCTATACAAGATGATTTGTCAAGGGAGAAGCTTCTCAGATGATAGTGGTAAAATCAGTAGTATTCAACTCCCAGCTATTCGCTACTTTGCTTATTTCATCACAAAGTGCGTTCTTGCTAGAAAGAATGCAAATAAGTTATCTATCCAGGATTTAGCTTTCCTAGCTGCTGCATTGCAAGGTGATAGGACTTATAATTTGGGTGCTTTGATAGCCTATAGACTTGCTACTAACCGTGAGAAGGGAGGAATTTGTGGAGGTCTCATCGCCTCTCGTTTATTAGCTATGCATGGTGTAGAACCTCACCATCTTGATATTCAGCTCTCCATAGAGAAACTTGACATTGTTTCAATGATTAAACATGACTTTGTTTCTGATTTGTCTAATTTGAGTAACCTGTCTTATAAGATAACATTCTATAAGAAAAATTGGAGAACAACTAAGAAAACTGAAAAGCTAGTAGGATTGCCTGCACCTGCTTTGTTTAACCTTGATTCCAGGAAAAATTGGTCGATCACGGAAAATGAACTAAATGCATACATAGAAGGGGAAGGCCATCATGCAGGGGACGGCACGGAGGAGGCCGAGGAACTCCTCGACTCGTCATCCGATGCAGCAAGCTCTTCACATCAACATTATGATCATGTGGAGCCTTCACCCTTTTCTTCTGCAGAGGGATCCTATTATGACCACGCCATGTATGTTGGAACCCCGACCCTCGCTGGGGTTGACCTCCACTTAGGCTAAAAGCCTAAGCTTGGGGGGAGGTATGCCGGCATCACTCATTCATTGCATATTACAATTGCTGGATACTTGTATATAATTGTTTAGCTTCTTAAAGTGGTTTCTAATAAGAGGGAGATGATATTTTGAAAACAAATAGAGTTCATACCAGCCTCTCACCACAGTCGAGTTGCCGTAGATCGTCATTATTGCCTTTCACTTGTGTGGCTTGAATAATAATATGGAATGAAAACCAAGCTCCAACCACCGGAGACCGCTGAACTCCCTAATAAACTTTACAAAACCAAAGAAGAACAACAAATATTTTTGGTGTTTTCGGGTTAGAAATAAGAACAAAAGGAAACAAGCAAACAAAGCAAAATCTTTTTGGATTTTCTCATAGCAAACTAACGATAGCAAATAAGGTAAAATAGGAACAAAGAACCAAATAAACAAATGGTGAAGAGGAACAACAGAAATATTTTTGGTCTTTTTGTGTTTTAGGAAAGAAACAAAGCAAAAACAAGAGAATGAAAACTAAAAGAAACACAGAAAAGCAAGATGGCAAAAATCTGCCAAAACTTGACAGCAGTACAGTAATCGATTTTTACGAAAATCTTCCGCTGCTCAGATCGAAAAGTGTTCAACTAAGGAAAGTTAGATAACAACCTGGGGGACATGCACAAAAATGGGCAGCTCAAAATAACTTTCTGGCTGTTTTTGAGAATTTTTTGGGTATCAGTCCAGAATCTGTTTTCAAACAGCACTTCCCCGATGACGAGTCTCTCATAGACGAAGGTCCTGCACCTGAGATTATCCAGCCTACAGAAGGAGGCCGTGGACCGAGTACACAGCTTTGCGTTGAAGAGGATGCACACCCGGAGATCATCAGGCGTCCCGGTAGTCTCAGGACCACCCAGCCCTGATGCAAAATGTTGAGCTACTTTATGATTCGTACTCTTATGTTCTGGTGCTGTAGTATGTTATGATTTGTACGCCTTTGGCGCTAGATTAAGCATTCAGTGGATGATCGCGTTGCAAAATTCGACACCCACACAATCGGTCATCGTACAAGTAGTAGCACAATTACTTCTACAGCGATTCCTGCCAGCGCAGTAGTTGGTAGCATGAAACACTTTCAGGTACTCCTCTGATTAATATTAATTGACTCAATTCTGTCTAGATATGGATGTATCTAGATGCATTTGTTAACTAGACTAACAAACTTGAGTCAGTTAATATGAATCCGTGTAAACCGCCCAAGTCCTCGAGCAGCTAGTTTATTGACTCTGGACTCCAAGCCTCTCGCGGCAAGCCATCGACGAAGCTTTGACCAGATCTTGGCCCGCAATTTTTTTGTGTGGCGAATAGCAAAGCTTTGACCAGTTCCTCTCGGGATACAGCACGCCGGTGAGCTTGCACGGTTGCCATGAGCACTTTCCGGCGGAACTTCCTCTTCAGCGCCCTCAAGCCGCTGCTGCGAGACAGCACGCAGTGCCTCGAGGTGGACGGAATTCTGGATCTCAGGGCGGGTCCGCATCGTCCGGGAACGATCTCCAGCGGGTTAACGAGGACATGCATGGCGGATTTGTTTTTTGTTTTTTTTTGGTTTGAGCTTGGGATTTGGGGTTTTTTCGGATAGGGGAGGAGGAACCGAGGAAGAGGAAGGAACAGCCGCGTGCTTGGCGCGTGGCGGTGTGCTTGAATTTCGAATTTTTGTGAAATGTTTCATTTCCCGCTACAATTCGGGGGTTTCTTGACGCGCCAATGCGTCCCGCCGGGCAGCTTCAAGTAAATTTGGGGTGCCACACTATGGGCCCTAGTTTCTGAGACATGTAATGACTAGTCACATCAGTAAGTTCACTGTGTAATAAAATATGTTACCCCTCCCTTTATGTAGCACCCCTTCTCTCCCGATCGAGTGCCGATTGCCGACGGATGCAAGCCGCTAGCTCGATCCCCTCCTTTCGCCTCCACCGTCCAGGCATCCAGCTTGGAGGGGCAAGCTGCATCTAGCCCAAGCGGATTAGGTAGGACTAGTAATGTTCTCTCCTTTCTCGAGATCGGTTCTTTTTTCCTCTCCTCGATATCTTGCGCATCTCTTTCCTATTCTGGGCAAGGGGTGTCTTTCTGGTCACCCTCGAGCTGGGAGTGATTGATGGGGGTGGGGGGGGGGCTACCTTTGCTTGGATTGGGGTGTTCTTCCTTTATTTGTCGACATTTGCAACCTTTGTAGTTTCTGCTGATCCTCACTGTATCTTTTGTCACTTGTACAGAAAGGTAAGACCTCGGCGGTGGGGGCAATGGAGCGTAAGGCCACCATGCATGTGGGCAGTTGGCTGAGCCTGAGCTGCGTCCCCAGCCCCGCGAAGCAGGTACTCCGTTTGCTTATCCACTCTTTACCTTTTAAGTGTCTCTCTGGTCTCTGCATCCTCAATCTGTTCCTGTTCTGGAATATGCTTAAAGTAGCACATGTCTTCAGCTGTTTGTGCGTAAAGCCTCTGTGACACCATGCTCTATATTCTCTGTATCAGGTTGGTACCTCCAGGTTCCGTGCGAGGCTATGGGGAACGAGAATAGCGCCACCTGCTGCAGGAGCATGGCCCGATCTGCAGCACAAGAAGCGAAATGCCACGCCGAGCAGTGGACCGCCTTGGTAATTTTTTTAAACCAACTTACCATGATGTAGTCTGAATCTGATACTCCCTCAGATCCAAATTAATTGACTCAACTATCTCTAGATACGGATGTATCTAGATGTGTTTTAGCTCTAGATACTACTGCCTCCATCCCAAAGCTTGGGCTTATATTATTTTTAGAAAGTCAAACTATACCATGTTTGACTAAGCTTTTACCAAAAATCAGTAACATGCAAAATACAAAATTAATATCATTAAATAGATAATAAAATATATTTTCCTACGGTATCTACACAGTATTATATTTGTTGATAGAATGTTCTAAAATTTTGGTCAAACTTTGCTTGTTTTGATTTCTCAAAAATAAATAAGGCTTAAGCTTTTGGATGGTGGTAGTACATTCATATCTAGACAAAGCTGAGTTAACTAGTTTTTTTGTCTGTCCATAGCTAGTGTTCACGCTGCAAAAGGCTAAGAGCATCCACTATATGCATCAGTCTATCTCATACAGTAATTCAATATCACTGCTGAGGTCTGCCTTTTGTTTTGCTATTCATATGCAGACTGAAACTTTAGGGCCTTTACTCAAAAGGAAGATCAAAACTGCGGCTGATCAGGCTGCCAGTATGTTGATGCCGCCCCCATCTTCTAAATGCCTCTACAAGCACAAGGCCACGCACCAGCTGGGTGGTGATCTTTTAATGAATATGGTATATTTTCTTAATCCACAAAACATGCCTTGATTTTTCTCTGTTTATTGTCGGTTTTTCTATGCTTGCCAAAAGTTTACAACAACAACAACAACAACCAAGCCTTTCAGTCCCAAACAAGTTGGGGTAGGCTAGAGTTGAAACCCATAAGATCTCGAAGCCAAAAGTTTAGAAACACCAAATTCGTTTGCTTACAATCATCATACAGTAATGTTCATCTACTCCAGTTCCCCTAACCCAACATAAAATGATGTTAATTTCGATTTTTAGATTAAAAGAGCACCATTAGGCGCTGTTAATTACGACTTTGAGATTAAAATGTCATTTGCAATTGTTAATTACAATTTTGAGACAATTGGTTAGTTTAACCTCGATCTCTTCTGCTCTCCATTTTTCCCAACCGAACAAAAATGTAACCATTCCATTCCTCTGAAATGGAACCATTCCATTCCATTCCACGCTGTTTCAGAACCGAACACACCCTTGCATTGTTGTGAACTGTTGTCCATACACGGCCATACCCTTCCACTTACATCTAGCACTATATGCATCAGTCTGTCTCAGAGTCATTCAATATCACTGCTGAGATCTGTTCCCATTCTTATGCAGGCTGAAACTGCTGCGCCTTTACTCAAGTGGATGCAAAATGGGGCTAATGAGGCTGCTGTGAGGACGATGGTGCCGCACCATCTTCCGAAAACCTCTACAAGCACGAGGCCACGGGCCAGCTGGGTGGTAACCTTTTAATGAATCGGTATATTTTCTTAATCCACATACATGATTTCATTATTATCTGTTTAATTACTGTTGGCTTTGTCTAATGCTTACCAAAAGTTCAGAAACACTGCGTTTGCTTACAATCATCATACACTAATTTTTCACTTTTCAGTCTGTCTCATCCAGTATATATAACTGTTGATTTCCATTGGCTTCTTTTGTAATCATTTGCATTGTTGTCAACTGTTCTCTATGCACAACCCTATTCTTCCACTTACACCCCGCACTATTTGCATCGTCTATCTCATAGATTTATTAAATATCAATGATGAGTTCTGTTGCTATTCATATGCAGGATGAAACTTCTGCCTCTACTCAAATGGATAAAAAATGATCCTGATGAGGCTGCTGTGAAGACGATGGTGCTGCCACCATCTTCTCAAAACCTCCTCAAGCACAAGGCCACGGGCCAGCTGGGTGGTACCCTTTTCAGTAAGCAGGTATATTTTCTTAATCCTCATACATGATTTGATTTTTGTCTGTTTTATTGCCGGCTTTGTCTAATGCTTACCAATAGTTCAGAAACACACACACCTATTCTTCCACTTACATCCAGCACTATATGCATCAGTGTCTCATAGATTCATTTTATATATCACTGATGTCTGTTGCTCTTCAATTTTTATATGCAGAAAACTGCTAAGCCTTCATTGGTCAAAAGGATTGCAACTGCTGCTGATGAGGCATCTGCAGAGGCTGCCACCAAGTTACTGTCAGCCCCACCTTCGGATGCTTATATAAGCTCAAGTCCAAGGATCAGCCGGGCCGTAACCATCCAAGGGTTCGGGTATATTTTCTTAAGCCACATATACATGCCATGATTTATGTCTGATATTATCACCGGCTCTGTCTAATGCTTTTTGGAATTCGGAAACACCAAATTAGCATGCTTATATTCATCATACACTAATTTTTCACTGTTCAGTTTGTAACATAGTGTTATGCACTTGCTTGTCAACATTTGCATTGCTCTGAACTATGCACTTTACACAACCTAATTCTTCCACTTACGTTCAGCGCTACGCACCAGTAGTACCTCCCATGTTTCCTTCACCATCCCGATGCCGAGCTTGCGGGAATATGGCGGGCCCATGTACATACCCCGCATATAACACCTCCTATGGCTCTATCTACCTTTCTAGTAGCTCCTTCACAGAGTTACAGGTATGTATTCTCAGTGGTTTAGCATGAATTGGCATATAGTAAAGTCTTGTTTTTAGTCTTCCTGCTTCTTACATTTGTATCAATTTTCACATGCAGACTGTACCTTGTGAACTTCGTCCAATGATTAACCAGATGTGTCCGCATGAAGGATCTTTCACTATGCATGGCAATGGCAAATTGATGAACACCTACACGGTCTATGAGGTGTATGTCTACAAGACGCAGGCCATCACATATTTGTATGGACATGATTGGAGAAAGTTTGCTTTTGACTACGGTCTGAAGAAGGGCGACGAGCTGAGGATCAGAAACTCAAACGGGCAGATATACGTAACTGCTTACGAGTTGGAGACACTTCCAAATATATAATATGTAACTTTTTTCTACTCATATCTTTTGATAACTGCATTCTGAGCAGTTGTTCTAAACCATTCCCTCTGTTCTAGCTTGCTGGGTTTAACATGATCAAAGCTGCAGATCCCCTGGAACAGGAGCGGATGTCACAAAGGGCAACCACACCAAACCGGCACCGGCTTCCCACTCTCCTGCATCAGACCGGTTCCTGTACCAGCTCCGTTTGTCGCATCTACCCAGAGTCCCCTACATCAGCATTGGTTCCTGTAGAGGCCCCATATACTACACATGCCCAACAGGCTCCTGCATCAGACTGGTTCCTAGCTGCACCCTCGCACCTGCCCAACAGTCTCTCATCGCACCGGTTCCTCTAGAGGCACCGTTTCGCACCTGCCCAGCCTCCATCAGCACCAGCTCGTGTACCGCCCTGGCTCATGCACCTGCCCGGATCACCGAGGTCTCACTCATTGCTGTGGCCACCCGTGTGGTGACCAGGACGCATCCGAAGGCTATGTTCGTGAGTATATGACAGCATAACTGCTCTTATCTTGATGTCTTCTCTGCTCAAAGTCTCACATGGTTCGGTGCATTGGTGCCATTGACTAATTTTTGGTGGTATCTCTTGCTTTGAATCAGAAATTGCCTAAAAGTATCTCCAAGGATCTCAATGCTGGCCGAAGGGGCAAGATATCCCTCGTCATGGAGAGTGAAGGTCTCACCGTGGAGGGACGGTACTCTGTCATCCCACAGATGGCCGCTTGTTACTTCCAGTGGAAAAAGTTCATTGACGGTGCCAAACTTCGCATTGGATCAAAGTTGAAGGTCAAGATCTTTCGATGCCGCTGTGACATGCTGGTCATAAAAGTTCGCTGTTGTCTAGTTAGCCGTTGGTCTTATCCTGCTAATTAATTGTATGCTCCTTAGCAAGTATGTATGTATGATCAGCTATTATGATAACTAATATAATTTGCATTTCCGAAAAAAACTTAATTTCTATTTTGGCTGACCTGTTAGAGAACTATCAGATTGAACCCACAACATGATTCATATAGATTCATTACACTGAGCCACATGTCTTGACCTTGCGATACACTACTTCCATTAATTAGTGCAAGAAGGCTTACCTGAGCTGCCTGAACCATGGCAGATTCGAATCCACCTTATCTATCTAGAAATACAACCTTTGCAAGAGGATTTGCGGTATGGGGAGGCTGACATTGGGGACCCATGAGCCAGCAGCGTCGTCAACGTTTTAAAGGTGGCGGAGATCGAAAGAAAAAATAAGCCAAAAATCAGTTGGTAAACAAATTCAAGAAAAGAAACATTTACCTTTCCGAGAGGATGACATGCGGGACCCATGAGGCAGCATCCTCAACTATTTCAAGGCGGCAGGGGATCAAAATAAAAAAGGAAATAGCCAGAAATTAATTAGGGTAAAAATAAATCCATCAAAGGAAACTTTTATTGTTCATAGAGGATGACATGTGGGACCGACTTGCCAGCTGCGTCGTCATCGTTTCAAAGGGGGCGGGGATCAAAAGAAAAAGACAAATAGCCAGAAATTAGGGGAAAAAATAAATCCAACAAAGAAAACTTTTATTGTTCATAGAGGATGACATGCGGGACCCATGAGCCAGCAGCTTCCTCAACGTTTCAAAGTCGGCATGAGATTGAAAGAAAAAGTCAAGTGACATAATATCAGGAGCCAAAAATAATCCAAGAAAAGAAACTTTATTGTACATAGAGGATGACATGCGGGTCCCATTTTGTAGAAGCGGTCTCAACGCTTCCAAGGCACGGGACCGAAAGAAAAATGAAGTAGCCAGAAATCGGGGTGTGAAAAAATCCAAGAAAAGAAAGATTTTAATTGGGCTGTATCTGGACATCTGGGCCTTCGAACTATCTGTTGGGCCTTTTGACTCGTACAATTTCAGCCCACTCCAAAACAGGAAAGGTCGGATTTTTCTCAAAAAAAAAAACAGGAAAGTCCTATGCTTCGCAAAAACAAAAAACAAGGAGATTCAACATATAAGTTTGTTTATGTAGATATAAAGATTTAATTTATCCGTTTGCAATAGCTCAGAGCGAAATACAACGTTTATTGTCGCAAAATAAAATATCACATGTTTCTTGTACGGGAGGGTGACATCGGGGACCCATGAGCCGGCGGCGTCAACGTTTCAAAGGCGGCGGGGGATCGAAAATAAAAAAATCCAAAAATCAGTTGGTAAAAAATACAAGAAAAGAAAACATTTATCGTTCGAGAGGATGACATGCGGGACCCATGAGGCAGCAGCATCCTCAACGTTTCAAAGTCGGCATGAGATCGAAAGAAAAAGGCAAGTGACATAATATCGGGAGCCAAAAATAATCCAAGAAAAGAAACTTTATTGTACATAGAGGATGACATGCGGGTCCCATTTTGTAGCAGCGGTCTCAACGTTTCCAAGGCGGCACAGGACCAAAAGAAAAATGAGGCAGCAGCATTCTCAACAATTCCAAGGCGGCGGGGGATCAAAAGAAAAATAAAGGAAATAGCCAGAAATTAATTAGGGGTCAAAAATAAATCCACCAAAGGAAACTTTTATTGTTCATAGAGGATGACATGTGGGACCGACCTACAGCGTCCTCATCGTTTCAACGGGGCAGGGATCAAAAGAAAAAGGCAAATAGCCAGAAATTAGGGGTAAAAATAACTCCAAGAAAGGAAACTTTTATTGTTCGTAGAGGATGACATGCGGGACCCATGAGCCCAGCTTACTCAACGTTTCAAGGCGGCATGAGATCGAAAGAAAAAGGCAAGTGACCAAATATCGGGAGCCAAAATAATCCAAGATTTATTGTACATAGAGGATGACATGTGGGTCCCATTTTGCAGCGGTCTCAATGTTTGTAATGCGGCTTGAGATCAAAAGAAAAAGAAAGTAGCTAGTAATTAGGGGTGAAAAAAAATCCAAGAAAAGAAAGTTGATGGACATAGAGGATGACATGCGGGTCCCTTGAACCAACAGCTTACTCAACGTTTCAAAGGGGGCATGGGATCAAAAGAAAAAGGCAAGGCAAAAATCAGAGGGTGAAAAAATCCAACAAAGGAAACTTTTATAGCACACAGAGGATGACATGCGGGTCCATGAGCCAGCAGGTACCTCAACGTTTCAAACGTGGCATGAGATCGAAAGAAAAAGTCAAGTTACCAAATATGAGGTGCCAAAAAAACTCCAAGAAAAGAAAGTTGATTGCTCATAGAGGATGACATGCGGGTCCCATTTAGCTGCAGCGGTCTCACCGTTTGAGAGGCGGGGGATCGAAAGAAAAAGTCAAGTGACCAAATATGAGGTGCCAAAAATAATCCAAAAATGAAAGTTTTATAGTACATAGAGGATGACATGCGGGTCCCATTTAGCAAATCCCATTTGAGAGGCGCGGGGATCGAAAGAAAAGTCAAGTTACCAAATATGAGGTGCCAAAAAATCCAAGAAAAGAAAGTTTTAAGTACATAGTGGATGACATGCGGGTCCCATTTAGCAGCAGCGGTATCACTGTTTGAGAGGCGCAGGGGATCGAAAGAAAAAGTCAAGTGACCAAATATGAGGTGCCAAAAAATCCAAGAAAAGAAAGTTTTATAGTACATAGAGGATGACATGCGGGTCCCATTTAGCGGCAGCGGTATCACCGTTTGAGAGGCAGCAGGTGATCGAAAGAAAAGTCAAGTGACCAAATATGAGGTGCAGAAAAATCCAAGAAAAGAAAGTTTTATAGTACATAGAGGATGACATGCGGGTCCCATTTAGCAGCAGCGGTATCAACGTTTGAGAGGCAGAGTGATCGAAAGAAAAAGTCAAGTGACCAAATATGAGGTGCCAAAAAAATCCAAGAAAAGAAAGTTTTATAGTACATAGAGGATGACATGCGGGTCCCATTTAGCAGCAGCGGTATCACCGTTTGAGAGCAGGGGATCGAAAGAAAAAGGTAAGTGACCAAATATGAGGTGCCAAAAATAATTCAAGAAAAGAAAGTTTTATAGTACATAGAGGATGACATGCGGGTCCCAAGCAGCAGCGGTATCACCGTTTGAGAGGCGGCAGGGGATCGAAAGAAAAGGCAAGTGACCAAATTTGAGGTGCCAAAAAACTCCAAGAAAAGAAAGTTGATTGCACATAGAGGATGACATGCGGGTCCCATTTAGCAGCGGTCTCAACGTTTCCAAGGCGGCAAGGGATCAAAAGAAAAAGGAAGTAGCCAGAAATCAGGGGTCAAAAAAATCCAAGAATAGAAAGAATTTTGGTTCATAGAGGATGACATGCGGGACCCATGATCCTGCATCGTAAACGGCTCGATCGGAGAACGTTGAACGAGATGGCGCGATCTAGAAAAACAATGCAGAGGCTGCCATCTGGGCCCTACATCCCTCGGCGGTGCGGATTTGCGTTGACTCGGCCGGCGAACCCGAGATTTCGAGATGCACCACGTCCCGGCCACCATACGCCACGTTTTGGCCGCTTTCGTCGGGCTAGGTGGCCTCAAAAACGAGAAAAAAAGTTTTGACATGCACCACGGAGGGACCAAAATCGTCGGCCATGGTACACCAGCAACCACGGCGCGACTTCAACTTCGTCGGCCATGGCAACTTTTCTTGTAGTGGGAGTTCTTTCCGTGTGCCATTCAGAGTAATTGATCATCATATCATCAAGAAGCTTTGTTGCAGCACCCAAAGTGATGGACATAAAAGTACCTCCAACAGCTGAATCCAATAAGTTTCTCGAAGAAAAATTCAATCCTGCATAAAAGGTTTGGATGATCATCCAAGTAGTCAGTCCATGGGTAGGGCAATTTTTTACCAAAGATTTCATTCTCTCCCATGCTTGAGAAACATGTTCATTATCTAATTGCTTAAAATTCATAATGCTACTTCTCAAAGATATAATCTTAGCAGGAGGATAATATTTTCCAATAAAAGCATCTTTACATTTAGTCCATGAATCAATACTATTCTTAGGCAAAGACAACCAATCTTTAGCTCTTCCTCTTAAGGAGAAAGGAAACAATTTCGTTTTATAATATCACCATCCATATCCTTATACTTTTGCATTTCACAAAGTTCAACAAAATTATTAAGATGGGCAGGCATCATCAGTACTAACACCAGAAAATTGCTCTCTCATAACAAGATTCAGTAAAGCAGGTATAATTTCATAAAAGTCTGCTGTAGTAGCAGGTGGAGCAATAGGAGTACTTATAAAATCATTATTATTTGTGCTAGTGAAATCACACAACTTAGTATTTTCAGGAGTATTCATTTTAGCAGTAATAAAAGTAAACTAAGCAAACAGAATAAAATAAAGTAAAACAAGTAACTAATTTTTGTGTGTTTTTGATATAAAGCGAACAAGACAGAAAATAAAGTAAAGTAAAGCAAGACAATAAACAAAGTAAAGAGATTGGATGTGAGAGACTCCCCTTGCAGCGTGTCTTGATCTCAACTGCAGAAAAGGCTAGCGCGTAGAAGCTTCCTTGTGACGGTACAGCACACGTCCGTTGGGAACCCCAAGAGGAAGGTATGATGAGCACAGCAGTAAGTTTTCCCTCAGTAAGAAACCAAGGTTTATCGAACTAGTAGGAGATGAAGGCCACGTGAAGATTGTTGGTGGAGGAGTGTAGTGCGGCGCAACACTAGTGATTCCAGCGCCAATGCGGAACCTGCACAACACAATCAAAATACTTTGCCCCAACTTAACAGTGAGGTTGTCAATCTCACCGGCTTGCTGAAAACAAAGAATTAAACGTATGGTGTGGAGAATGATGTTTGTTTGCGAAGAACAACAAAGAACAGAGATTGAAGTAGATTGTATTTTAGATGTAAAAGAATGGACCGGGGTCCACAGTTCACTAGTGGTGTCTCTCCAATAAGATAAATAGCATGCTGGGTGAACAAATTACAGGTGGGCAATTGACAAATAAATATTCATATACATATCATGATGATCACTATGAGATTTAATCGGGGCATTACGACAAAGAACATAGACCGCCATCCAGCATGCATCTATGCCTAAAAAGTCCACCTTTAGCATCCGCACCCCCTCCAGTATTAAGTTGCAAACAACAGACAATTGCATTAAGTATGGTGCGTAATGTAATCAACACAAATATGCTTATACAAAGCATCGATGTTTTATCCCTAGTGGCAACAACACATCCACAACCTTAGAACTTTCTGTCACTGTCCCAGATTCAATGGAGGCATGAACCCACTATCGAGCATAAATACTCCCTCTTGGAGTTACAAGTATCAACTTGGCCAGAGCCTCTACTAGCAACGGAGAGCATGCAAGAACATAAACAACACATATATGATAGATCAATAATCAACTTGACATAGTATTCCATATTCATCGGATCCCACCAAACACAACATGTAGTATTACAAATAGATGATCCCGATCATGATAGGCAGCTCACAAGATCTAAACATGATAGCACAAGAGGAGAAGACAACCATCTAGCTACTGCTATGGACCCATAGTCCAAGGATGAACTACTCATGCATCAGTCCGGAGGCGGGCATGGTGATGTAGAGCCCTCCGGTGATGATTCCCCTCTCCGGCAGGGTGCCGGAGGCGATCTCCTGAATCCCCCGAGATGGGATTGGCGGTGGCGGCGTCTCTTGAACTTTTTCCGTATCGTGGCTCTCGGTACTAGGGTTTCGCGACGGAGAGAGATTATAGGCGAAAGGGCGAGTCGAAGGGCGCTCGAGGGCCCACCCACAGGGCGCGCCCGCCCCTTGGCGCGCCGCCTTGTGGGGTGGGGCCCCTGGCCCTCTCCGTCTCTCCTTCGGTGCTCTGGAACCTTCCGGGAAAATAAGACCGTGGGCTTTTGTTTCGTCCAATTCCGAGAATATTTCTGTGTAGGATTTCGAAACCAAAAACAGCAAAGGCGCTTCGGCACTTGTTAATAGGTTAGTGCGGAAAATGCATCAAAACATCATAAAGTGTGAACAAAACATGTAGGTATTGTCATAAAACTAGCATGGAACATAAGAAATTATAGATACGTTGGAGACGTATCAGTTTTCCCCGAACATGTGAATAAATAGGCAGAAGGGCAAGGTCGGTGGGTGCCCGAGGGGCCCACACCACCCCTAGGCGCGGCCCAGGCCGCGCCTAGGCCAGGTGTGTCCGCCTCATGGAACTTCTTCGTCTCTCCTCCGGACTCCGTCTTTGTTATAGTAAAATAGGAACTTCGGCTTTTGTTTCATCCGATTCAAAGAATATTTTCTGTACAACTTTTCTGAAATAAAAAACAGTAGAAAACAGAGAGCTGGCACTGTGGCATTTTGTCAATAGGTTAGTTCCAGAAAATGCATAAAAGTGCAACAAAGTGTAAACAAAACATATAAAAATTGGTGTAACAAGCATGTAGCATCAAAAATTATAGATACGTTTGCAACGTATCAGCATTCCCAAGCTTAACTCCAACTCGTCCTCGAGTAGGTAAGTGATAACAAAAATAATTTTTGAGGTGACATGAAGCCAACACAATCTTGATCAAGTTATTGTAAAAGCATTATGAGCTGGGACCAAAGTAATTTAAACATAAGCATGATAGATATAATTCTAACAATAGAACTTAGCAACTATGTTACAACATGAGAAGTAACTCAAACAAAAGATCATGAATAATTGTGCACTGAAAGCAACTGTTTGTTTTTGAGCTTAGAGAAAACATAACAAAGTGTTACTGGCACTGTGGCATCTTGTTAATATGTTAGTTCCGGAAAATGCATAAAAGTGCAACGATGTATAAACAAAACATATAGAAATTGGTGTAGAACAAGCATGAGGCATCAAAAATTATAGATACGTTTGCAACGT
Source organism: Lolium multiflorum (assembly GCA_030979885.1). Taxonomy (NCBI): domain Eukaryota; kingdom Viridiplantae; phylum Streptophyta; class Magnoliopsida; order Poales; family Poaceae; genus Lolium; species Lolium multiflorum. Next base: position 45,698,123 of record CM061752.1, on the reverse strand, counting down.
ATCACACGGCTTGACGCCGACGACTCGCGTCAGGTTTTCGACAACCTTCATCGGAGGCCCTCTGGAGGACTCGCGGCGGTGCCCCACTTCCTCCGCACCAAGTGGTCGCGTCCCCGCTGCCGGTGAGGGAGGGAGTCGTTGGACCCGATTGCTTTGTTCATCCTTGGTTTAGGGTCTATCTTATAATTGGAGGATTGTTTTCTATTTGCTGTAATCTTTGAGGTCATTTTTATAAATTGTACCGCACAACTAAGGGCATCTCCAACGGCGCGACGCAAATAGATATTTTTCGTCTGTTTGCGTCTGCGCGGACAAAAAACGCGCTCCAGCGGCTAGACGCAAAACATCCGCAGCGGCCGTCTTAACGCAAACGTGGACCAAATATGCGGCTGAAATGCGTCCATATGGACGCGTCCGCGCATCCGTTTGCGTCCATTTGGGCTGCATGGCCCCTTCTCTCTCCTCCTTTAATGCAGGGTAGGACCATGTGCTCCACTCCTACCACATAAAAGGAGACTTTCTCTCTCTCTTCTCACTAATCAGTGCATGGCATGTCCTTGCGGTCAAAAAATACGTCCCTACTGCTGGAGAAGGGGCTGACCCATGCGTACATGTGACCACTTTTTTTATGTCCGTGCTCGACGCAAAGGGACATAAAAATGCGTCGCCCCGTTGGGATGCCCTAAGAATTTAATGGGCCCTTTCGGGACCTTTCCTAGTTAACAGAAAAAACTCTTTTCGTGTTTCTAGAATTCCATTGCGAGGCCGGAAAACCCTTTTCTGAAAAGGAAATGGGCCGCAAATCCCAGAGCCGTGTTGAGCGAACCCTAGTAGCCGTACCATGTCGTCTCTGCTGCGCTCGCCAAGCATCCGCCGCGCTCTCTCGGCGGCCTCACCTGGGGGCCTCCGTGCCCCATCAGCAGTAGCCGCCGCCATCGGAGGAGAGGGAGGAGCCACCATCCGCCGCGGTCTTGGGCTCCCCACTGTGCCGCGCCGCCACCTCTGCGCACCTCAGCAGAACCGCCACCTTACTGCTACTGCCGTCGATCAGGTGAAGGGACGCACCTACCTCCATCTCCACTTCTTGCTGTAAATTGGCCTTCTTTCCCTCACATCGATGCCGCTTAGCATAATTCGATCGATTGTCTGTTATTATTTATTAACCGTGATAGGATGCTCAGAAATCGATCGGTTCTCTATCATTAGCCACATTGCGAAGCTCGGAAATTATATAAATTACGACATGAATTCCACATTGCAATATAGAATCTTGCTGGATAAAATATTGGGGGTTATTCTTCTGAGGTCGCCTTTTCCCCATGACTCATGTCCGTGACGGTTTCAATTTGCAAATACTCCTAGTTTACCAGTGTCGAAGCCAGGATTTAAAGCATCTAGGGGCGAACTTTTGGTGTCCATACTTTTATAAGACATGTTGCAAATCAGTATAACATAACTAATGGTTCCAAATAGGCACTGATTTTTTTTTTCTGTAGAGAAGTAACATGTGAGCCTTAAAAACTGCACATTGGCTGCTAAAACGGTTAAAATTTTCCATAAAACATAGAAGATGTGATATTTTTTTGTGAAGTTAAGTCATGGCACAAGGATGATAATGGGTCGAAGCTTTTGTATAAGAAAAGGTTTGTATTTTGTGACAGAGGAAACTTATTAGGTTTGTCGGTGTACACGTCACCCATGTAACTGCACTGTGAAGCGCTGTTGTGGAATGAAATGTCAACAATTTGCTTCATCTTCTTACAAAGATCCTACATCATCAAAGTTTGAAACCTAGTTTTAGTATTATGCACCTGTAGTTACTTAAAAACTTAGACAAACGTGGCATGAAATTGATGAACTTTTAGGGAGGACAAAGGGCTTAAGGTGGAGAAGGCTTGTTGTTGTTGCCGCATGCTCTATTCTTAGCTGCAATCCTGTGAATCCATAGACCTAATAAGAGGTTAAGAATGGATGCCGTAGAGATGTCAAATAGCATGTCACTGTTGTCTGTTGATACGATCAGATGAACAACGTGAACGAGCAAATTCACATTTTTTCATGCCATGCTTTCTCCATATATGAGCCAATACACATGTAGAGCGTTGAATACCAATTCATTGGAGGCCACTGTATTAAAACGTCCTTTAAAAAGATTTTTATCGACACTGTTACTGCCAGCAGAAAGAAGGATGATTTCCATGCTTCATGGGATTAATCCTTTTATTTAAATGGAAGCATTGGCACTTCTTGTTTTTCCACCAATTCATTGGAGGTGAGCTTGAGACATAGAGGGAACCATATCAGTTGTGCTATGGATTCTTGACTATTCAGCTGCTTCTGGTGATATTTTCTCTTCCTAGTTCGTTTGTAAGTTTGATCTGCCAGAAAAATTAAATTATATTTTAAATGCTGTCGTATGTCACCTATTTAAGGACTAACAATACTCAAAGTATTAATTTCAATTATAAGTCTGTGGGCCCTGAGCTGCAAAAACATGTTATTCAGCCACTATAAGTCTGTGAGCCCTGCGGAAACTCTTAATATTGACTGCACATGCTTATCTTTTCTTATGATAACTAATTGGAAGCTAAACAAGTTTTATTGCCTGATGATCATGCTGCCATGAATACCACTTGGAACTTCAAAGTCTTACAGAGCATGGGTCAAAATCAAGCAGGGTGCAGGGCATAGGGCATATATGCAGTAAAGCTATTAATATATGATTTGGCAATAGTCTGGAACCACGTTGCTTCCATTGTAATGAGTCGTAAATGATTTGGTTAACAGGAGAGTACCATTTAGTTCTGTTAAACGAAATACCTTCAGTATGCACGGAGGATGTAGGGTGCGTTTGGTTGGTGCCCACCCTAGCCCTACCAAATATTTGGCAAGAGTTGACTTGCCATTTTTTTCGTCAACGAATCCTTGGCCCACATTGGGCCAACTATTTTGCAAGAATCTGTGAGTGGGAGGGGTGGGCATCCATTGGCAGCCAAAATTTTGGCTACAAACCAAATAATGGCAAGAACTTGATGGGCAGCCAATTTTTTGGCGGAGCTACTATGGGAACCAAACCAAACACACCCGTAGATTCTAGTGATAATTTAGTGCCAGTACCATATACTGGTGTAGTAGCTTACATAACTTCTAAATTTCTCACTTAAATATTTTGCACATGCATAATCTTAATTATCTATAAACGATAATCTGCTCAAAGTTACACGTATGATTAAGCATATAAGGTGCTGGTTACTAACCCACCCTTCAGCATAGTTATCTTAGAACAATTAATGTTTCACTGTTGATCAAACTCTTACACTTGTCCCTGTATAGTGTGATGCGCTGTATGAGGAGGTTCGAGCAACGAAGGTTTCGTTACTGGAAAAAGATCTCCTTCTGCACATCATTGAAAGGTAGACATAACAATTTATCATTTTGTTATTTTTTGGGGGAAGAAATACTGATTCTGGTATCTTTGTAGCTCCTGGAATGCTTGCTGTGAGTTTGCCCAGAAGGATAAGTGGAGGACAAGGATGATTTGTGCTGCGACATTGGGTGGCTTCTTTGCTGGATCTTGGATGAGAACGAGGAAGATGGATAATGAGAGAGAGCTCAGGAATGAGGACCAACCAGGGAACGGAGCTGACGAGAACCTCCTGGAATAAACAGGATGTGAGAGCGTTCATGCTGTGGGACATGTAGCTTGTTTAGTTAAGGAACTCGTCTGCCTTGCAGTTTGTATCCAACAGCTTCTAGCATAAATGTACTTGGTAACTTGATGGGTAAGTTGTTCTCGAAAGGCTAGGGTATGTTTTGGGTTGTGCCCCGATATCACCATCGAAATTGATCATAACCAAAATTTGACCTTTATTTGGATAGTTGCCAAAGAGATCGATATGGTAGGTGTGGTATTCTTAAATCAAACGCTGCTTAGTTATGTGGGCGAGGAATGTGGAATGGTCTGTATTTACTCTCTTTTGCTATTCTACTTTGACTGCCAGCATACATGCTTAAAAAAATGGATTCATATTACTTCTTCGCCTAGGAGTCTCAGGTTTTCAACCATGAGGTCCTGTTGGAAATGCTTGCATTTTTTTTATTTCTATATTCTTCCGGGAGGTTGAACTGTTTCAAAGTTTGAACATGCCATTAGCAGTTCCCGTACCATGCTCACCTGATGAAGTCCTCGAATCTGCTAAGCTGAAGCGATTCTGCATTTGTCTATAAATGAACGTCAACTGTTCTATTTTTAGTCGTCGTCGTCCTTCTATGAGGGTAGTGCTGTTAGTCATCAAGGCGACTAGCGCCCTTGGCTCTTGCACAGTTGCATTTGACAAGGGTTGTTTCCGGTTCCAAGTTGATCATTTGCATCATTGCACTTAAGTACACTAGCACACTAGCTGTTTGCCTGTTTTTGTCTTCCCCACCTGAATTTTCATTGGAACTGGTAAGCAAATGCAGAGGACAACACGTCCTAGCCTGATTCCGCTATCGTGGTTTCTCGGGATTGCCCGCCCTTTCCGTATAGCGACTGATCATGGTGGGCTGGCCTCGCACGCGAACGGGCTGGCCTTGCACGCGAACTATATGGCACGTTTGAGCTTGCATCTATTTCATGCACCACTGAGGTAGTCTCCTGCGTTTGAAACGGGCCACGGGCTAGAAAAACCGCGTTGTATGCTGGATTGTGCATAGTTTTTTTGGCTCCATGGAGATTTGGGCTCTGTCCGTTTGGTAGTCGGTTTTTAGGCCTAATAGCAGCCCAGAACGACGCTCCTGTTGTTTGGTTGCAACCTAAAATCCGCTTCTAGTTACCTCTTTCCTTAAGTGGTGAGGTTATCATTGATCGACTGCACAAGCAAGAACACGATGCAAGCAGAAGCAAACTTAGCAGTGATCATAGACGACACTAGTTCACGACACACCATTGTTCAGACACATCACACATGATCATAGTTGAGGACACAACAGACACGATCATAGTTCAGAACACAGCAGACATAATCATAGTTCAGGACACACCAGACACGATGATAGTTCAGGACACACCAGACACGACGATAGTTCAGGACACGAACAACAACTATACACGACTTGATAGCAGCGACACAGTACCAGGTAAGCTTCATACATGATTTTCGAAGACAACACACCTGGTGGCATCGCCATGGAACGGGCACCTGGTCATCACCTTAGTGCAGGTGTGGTCGAAGATTGCCACACTGTACTCGAAGGAGGACACCTTCTTGAAGATGAGAAACTGGCTTACCTTGAGCTGATGGGCGATGGCGAAGCCCGCCCACCCTGGTCGATGTATGTGGCATCGCCTTGTCTCATCGTAGTCGTCCTCCAGTTGCAGTCAGTGTTGTTGCGTACGATGATGTTGGAAGGGATTTCTCTGAACCGCTTGACGAAATCTTGAGAGATCAGGAGCTGGCCGAAGGTAGGCCTAAAGACGATGCGCAGGAACTGGTCGGGCCCTACCTAGTCCTGGAAGTGGCCGACGTTAGCCGCCCTTCGCTTCTTCGACGATCCCTCGTTGGTGGTCTCAGCTGGTGACCTAAGAATGAGCTTCTCAGTCTGCCACAAGAACACGTGCCATTAGAGGTGGGCCTGCTCACAAGTATAGATGAAAATGGACATTGAAAACATTAGTGAGGCCTCATACGTTGACTCACACAACAGCTCAAGGGCTTGCCCTCAAACAAAGTCTAGTGTGCAAGTAATGTGGCACACATGACTAAGTTTGAGGGTAGCACCTTGCCTTTCGTTGTGCCTTTATTGAATCACAAGCCAATGCATAAATCAAGAAGCACACAATGCCTCATGCATTGGCTCACACGACAGGCATAGGGAGTGGCCACAAACTAAGTGTAGTGTGCAACGACTGTGGCACAGATGACTAAGTTTGAGGCCACCACCTAGCCTTCCATGGTGCCATATTTGAATCATTGGCCAACGCAAAAGAGGCCTCATACATTTGGTCACACGCCAGGCGAAGGAACTGTACCCAAACTAAGTCTAGTGTGCAGGGAAACTGGCACACACGACTAAGTTTGAAGGCAACACCTTGCCTTCCATTTTGCCATTGTTCAATCATTGGCCAGTGCACTAGACAAACAAAAAGAGGCCTCATATATAGGATCACACAGCAGGCAAAGGGACTGTCCGCAAACTAAGTCTATTATGCAAGTAATATGGCACACATGACTAAGTTTGAGGGCAACACCCTGCCTTCCGTTGTGCCATTGTTGAATCATTGGCCAATGCACTAGACAAACCAAAAGAAAGTCTCATATATTGGATCACACGACAGGCAGAGGGACTGTCAAAAAACTAAGTGTAGCATGCGTCGAATATGGCACACACGACTTAGTTAGGGGCATCACCCTGCCTTCTGTTGTATCATTGTTCAATCATTGGCCAATGCAGAACTGAAGAAGTAGAAACATACTAAGCAAGGTACCATAGGCCTCATAATATGAGGACATATGGAGGATATGTTTGATTAGAACCAATGGCATGGTCATGTTCAGTGATGCCATAGGTTCTGATCAATCATATCCTCATACTATGATTTCAGGTTATAATCATCGGTCTAGTTCAATCAGAAAAAACACAAGTAGCAGTTCAAATTGAGTACATTACAAGTGGTACTTAGGGTACATTACAAATTCTACTTAGGGTACATTACAAATTCTCCCTAGCTCAACCATCCGTAGGATCTCCTACAGTACATCTACAACATATTCACCACTCATCACAAATAGCACTGATCCTCTTGAGCTTATCCTTGATTGCAAAGTTCCCTTGGAGCAGATCATATATTTCATGATCTAGTTTTCTCTTTTTAGCCTGCAAAACATTTCTTTCTGCCTCTCATTCCTGTTTCTTAGCCCTCATCACTTGTGCTTGTGTTCTCTGTAGATTCTTGAGTAGAGCGACTTCGTTCTTCAAGTCTTCCCACTACTCTTACATCTGAAAAAACTAGTGTGACTCAGCTTAATCTTTCGCACATCAATCACAACATGCTAAACCCCAGCACAAAAAACCCTTTCCCTCTTTGCATGCATAGTAAAATCTGGTAATTTGACCAATCCACAGTCCGATCTACGAAGGATCTACCGCGATTGGAGATTACATTAACAGATCTAAGCAAATCGAGACCGTGAACACCAAGAACTCGACAAGAACGACAAGCAATGGCGATGAACACCTTGCAAACATCTATCTGAACCCTATCCTAATGGAAACCCTAGCAGATCTAATCTGCATGTCGTTGCAAATGCCCAAGCATGGCCTGTTCTGGCACAACGAGTACGAAGGTGAGAAGAAGAGGCTGTTACCGCCATTATTCTGGTCGAGGACGAGGTCGAGTTCGCGGCCAAACTCGAGATGTCGATGAAGACCGCGGTGCAGTTGCGGCAATGTCCCGATGCTGCTCACTGTCGTCTCCTCCTCCGGTGTCGGTGCTCCTCCTTGCGGCGGTGCGGTGGATTGGTCGGCGGGAGGGGACCCACCTGGTGATGTGACAGTTTGGGGGTGGGGTGGGGTGGGGTGAGAGTGAGACGAAGGAGATGGGGGCGGTGAGGCTAGTTATGGCGCGTGTTCCCAAAGGGACGCGCGTTTCCGTCTCCCTTCCCGACACATGCAACCTTCTCGCGACAACGGGCCTGGCTCCACAAAAACTGGCATTCCGGACGTTCCTCCAGGGTCTTTCCCCGGGTGCTTTAAAACCCGGTTCGTGCAAAAACACGGTGGCTTGCAGGCAATCAAACTACCCGTTCCACTTCTCAGCCCATGCAAAAAAAAGCCTTTGCAAGCTACCAGACGCGCCCATAGTTTCGTTCGTCTTCAACAGGAAGTACACAATCCGACAGTTGAAAGGGAATGTCAAGGACTAGATGTTAGGATATAATCCCTCAGCGTCGATTAAGCTGATCGGAGGTTAGTAGGTATTATGGGGGATTAGTGAAGTATTGGCAGTGAAGGCTATTTGGTAATTTCCTGTCAATAGAAAAAAAATACAAATCCAAAATTTTATCTCCACTTGTTTTTTCCTGCAAGTTATCTTATATTTAATCATGAAATTTACCCCTTTGGGCCAAGTTCTTGACATTGTTTGCGCCATGGGTTGCATCACTGGTGCCACATGTTGTTTTGTTTACTGCAAATTCAGTTGCATCTGAGTAGATGTAAGGTACATGTTTTTTAGTGGCCAATTGGTCACCTTATTGTTATTTAGGACACATATGCGGTATATGCTCACCTCTTTCAAATTTGACAAGCTTAACCATACCACACAACACAACAACACACGCATCATAGAGCACAACTAACCAGCATATTAACTTTTAGGTTATCAATTTTAAATGCTAGGTGCCATCTAATTTATTTTATTTTCCTAATATCCATTGTCTAAGAGGAATGTGATTCCTTTTGTTATATGCGTAAAGCACAAACTTTGCCCAATAAATAAAGTGATAACATCGAAGATAGATTTTTCTTGCATGTCTAGGAGCCAATCGGTTGTCTAATTAGGAGCACTGCATGCATAACTAGTTGTAGCGCAAATGCAAACCATTAGACTAGCCACAATGGGAGTATCATAAGTAGTATCATACATGTCATGTTGGTAAAAATCTGACGTGGCACACCAATTAATGAGGTGAGAGATGAGAGTGGTATCATAATATGATACCGTATCATAGCACGTAAAACTAGAAAACTTAATGACAAACACATGTACACACATTTGCACTGAGATTCTACAAAATATTAAATTTGATGATACTATGATACTATCTTATGATACTATGTATGTGGGGTTGGTATCATAAACTAGTATCATGTGCATGATACTAGTGTATGATACTTCCCATTATGACTAGTCTTAGTTGATCGTCTAGCGACCAACGAATGTGTTGGAGCTATCTTAGCATGCATGCACTCATGCTAATCATGATTCATGAAGGTGCAACACGGCTTCTTACTAGGGGTGGTTGGGATGTGTTGACGAGCTAAAATTGGCTTAGTCAGCAAGCTATCATCAAAGCATGTTAGAGCATCTCTAACAGGCGTTCAAAACAGCCACACGCTAAAACAAGGATTCAACACCTGTTTTGGCATTTTTTCGCGCGCGGGAGGAGATATTTTCACCGGGCGTCCAAAGTATTGCTCGCAGAAAGAAACACTTCACCAGACGCGCTAAAATACATCGTGTTGGCGCCTCCACAAACACCAAACAACCACAATTCTAAAACAATGAATATCAAACCGAAAAAAACATCAATAAAATAGTTCAATTATTGTTACAACACAAACACATAGTTTATTTTACAATACAACTAATAGTTTTTAAACAATACAACAAACATGCATATGAGATGAAACATTCTATTGTTGGCCATTCCAAGTCCACCACTCTTCGATGAGATCTTCTTGAGCACATCATCGTCTCGAATAGCTTTGTACCACACAATGAAGCGGGCTACCCTCTCTTATCTCCTGCGTATTTGCACAGGATGTCCCATAAACTCATAGTGCCAGTAGCCATTGTCTTGTCCTCGCTCATTCTCGATGATCATTTAGTGCATGATGACACACGCGCTCATAATATACGAAAGCATCTCCTGATCCCAAAATCTAACCGGTCCTCTCAGAATAGAAAATTGACCTTGCAAAATCCAAAATGCTCTCTCCACGTCTTTCCTAGCTGCCGCTTGTGTATTATGAAACTGAAGATTTTTCTCACCAGATGGTTTGTGCATCGGCTTCACAAATGTTTGCCACTTTGGGTAGATGTCGTTGGCGAGAAAATAGCCATAGTTGTAGGTGCAACCATTTTATTCAAACTCCACTGACGGTGTTTCACCCAATGCAATTTTGTTCATTAGTGGTGAGCTTTGGAGAAAGTTGATGTCATTGCATGAACCTGGCATTCCAAAGAAAGCATGCCAAATCCAAGTCTTGTAATCAGCCAGCCACCGCTTCAAGGATTATAGTGGAATCCTTTTGTGGCCTTCAAACTGTCCATGACATGCCGCAAGACAGTTCTTCCAACTTTAATGCATGCAATCAATTGAACCAAGCATACCTGGAAATCCTGGTTTTTTTTAACTACAGAAGCCTTGCTGTGTCTTGAGCATTGGGAGCTCTCAAGTATACCTCGCCAAACACTTTGGCAATTCCTATAGCAAAACGCTTGACACACTTGATAGCTTGACTCTCACCCATCGCCAAATGATCATCAACTAGATCTGCTGGAATTCCATATGCCAACATACACAAAACGGTGGCGACCTTTCGGCATTTTGTCCAAGTTCTTCGGAGATATGTCGTTTTTACCACGTACCAAAAGGACATGTGGTTGACGAGGTAGGCAACATATCTCCAGAGATATGCATGGAAATTAATTTCCGTTGGCCAACTCACGATGCGGGTTTTGGTTCCGTCCGGCGCCTCGCAACATCCCTTATGTAGCGGGGATGGGCTCGGGGCGTCGGATACCGTATTGGGCCGCGCCGGACTGAGAAGGGATTTGGGGCGCGCGGTTGGGGACGACCTAACATCCGGCGCATCCCAAATCTCTTTGGGAGAGGCAACTGGAGATGTTAGGCCCCTACTGAGCTTCACTGGATCCCCCGGAAGGCCGCAGAGCATAACATGAGATTAAGATGTCACGAGAAGTGGTGAGAAGAAATGCCAAAATCTATCGGGGAATATATCAATCACACCAAGTTGCTTCTCGATATATATCAAGCTTTAATAAATGTGTCTTTAGGGTTTAACCACGAATCCAACAAGCGAAACACCGGACCAGCGTGAAGTTGTCATTGATTGAAATATCACTAGTGGGATAAGAGCGAATTCCACCTTTTACCTTCTAGTTATGCATTTATGACTCAATACCTCCTCGAGTAAAAAATCATGTAGATTACCACTTTAAGAATCTTTAGGTGATGACTGGGTCCCAAAAATATCAAGACAATGACTACAAATGGGACATATGGATAAAATAAGTCTAGATATAATTGAGGACGCGCTCTGATATTTGCACATTTTTCCATCATGCATATCCTATCTAGCAATACCAATCAAATTGCTAAACTGGGGTTAAACCGTGTTCAAAGTTTCCTAAAGGGGATATTTTGGTAGAAGTTTTACTAAATAGGGTAATATATGTCAAAAATGCACAACTGTAGGGTAAAAACTGGAATTCACTCGTGGGATAAGCCGGCTTACCTCTATGAAACCTACAAGAGAAACACACGCACACCCTACCAACACCTTCGGGAGATACCGAGTTTAATACACTGATCCGACGGGTCTTGAGATTCATGAAGTCACCACATGCGCCTCTTTGCGATAGGGAAACAAGGTTTTCATTAGTGGGATAAGCCGACTTGCCATCATGAGTGGGAACTTGCATCTTTCGTCATCGGAACAAGCGAGATGTATAAGGACAAACAAAAAACAGTAATCAAGCTAAGATCCTAGTGTACGAACGACACGAGCCAAATCGAGAGGAGTAGAGGAAATGATACTAAAAAGGTAGGCGGCATCACTCGCACGTTAGCTTTTGATATGAACCAAATGGATACTCGCTAATAACATGCGTGAGTTGGGCGACACGCTCTATCAAGTGGTGAATGATCATGTGTGTCACGAACGAGCTTTAATCAATGTCCTTTTTTTATACAACAGATCGAGATCGATTTGGTATTCTTCTAAGAAGTCTGCGCATATGGGGTTAGAAGCTAAGACTGCTCAACATAGCAAAGTTGCACATGAGTCGATGTCCAAGGTTGTGGGCGAACACGCTCACTCTTCGCTTAGCTTGTCTTCTACAAAGATATTAAAGAACCAAAACAAAGTTAGGCCCCGATTTGGAGTAGACCGCTGCCGATGACAATAATAAGGATAAGACGATCTGTTTGACCCATGTCAATGGCTACCTGTTGCCCTGAAACTCAGAAGGCGGATGCTAGACATGGGTTGCCCACCGAGCCTGAAAAATTGGTTGCCTTCCCCACCCTCTGAATGACAACCAACGCATAGAATCAGCCGCAACGTGTTATTGCATTTTAGCCCCTCATTTTCCTAAAATCATCCCGCAGTATAGAACTTATCCACTTAAATGGAAAGCATATATCGCTTTGGCCTAGATGTTTCCGATATTTACAAAAAAATTGTCACTGGTGTGACATACCCCTAGTATTGCCACAAAAATCCGATTATTCCAGCAAAATTCCTCCTCCCGCGTACAAACAATATGTACTACTAGATGATGCCCCGCGCGTTGTTGCGGCAACACTTGTTCCAAACTGTTGTTGTACTCAATAGCTCTTCTTAAATGATTAGCAAAATAAGAATATAGGGGGGAACTACACATTTCTGCCAACCAGAATTAAATGAAAACATTGGAAAGGGATTAGACGCACACGAAGTACAATGAAGGGTTCCTGGGTGAAATTGTCATCCTAAAAAGTAATTAATGAAATTATCAATCAAATGCTATTCAGAACACTCTGAGTGCACAGTAATCTGATGGAAGTGACAAAATAACGATTAAGTTTCAGGAAAAGGGGAAATATTAACATTGAGTAAGAAAAAAATAGAAGGTACAATGCCAATTCATGATGGTGGGAAAAAGAACACACAGATTCAGTATGCACCATAATTTTTCCTTTTTTTCGATAAAGGGAATATATTAATATCAAAACGATACCAATTACACCCAGCCTCTGCAACAACGCACCACCCTAATGGCACTACGGATGCACACAGCCAAAAAAGGAAAAGAAAACTAAGAAACAAAAGTCCCGCTACAGTATCTCGGGCCTAACAACAGCAATACATCCACCGCCAAGACAACACCTGAAATACAGAATCTCCAAAAACGACGCCTCCAAGAAGGGAACAGTGCGCGAACACCATCGTCGCCCGATCAACGATCTTAGGTTTTCACCTGAAGATAGTCCCCGCTCTCAAAACAATGCCTCCAACAAGGTCATTGCCGCACAACCAGTTAAGGCGGACATTGGCCCTGAAAGGTAGGACTCGAACTTCACCGTGTTGTCGCCCCAACTTTCATACCGCTCCCGGAACACCAAGCAAGTCCCTCAACAACGCGGAGACTTGAACCTCCCTTAGCTAGTCCTCCCCTCCGGCCTTCATGAACTTCTCTTCTTCCGACTTTCATCATGGATCCATAGTCACTTGATGTCAACACAGAAAAAGAGCTTCGCGTCGCTCCCTCCGAACCAATCGGTCGGAATAAAAGCATGGGTGCGCACGACCGAATACCACCGATCCACAAACTCCAGGCAAATAGCACTGTTACATTCGCCGGCGGAGCCTTCCGGAACTCAACACACCGGCTAGATCACGAGTCCAGGCCTCCGGTAGGTCTTCCTCTTCATGCAAGAGAGACCCTAGGACCACCACCTTTATTCAGGTCGGACCCCCACGTCGGCGACCATCCCGGGCTGGCCACTCCAACCCTCCACCGACTCCGTCGCCGGCTTCCAAGCATCTCCATCTCGCCGCCGGAACGCGGTGATAGATCGATAGATCCACCACCACCAACCGCAGCCAACCCTCTCCGGCAAAGAAGAGGGCCACCTCCACCGTCTTACCCAAGGCTGCTGCCGGGCGACCTCGTGTCGCGGGTGAAGCCCGAGATCGCCTCCACTCACCGGCGAGAGGCGGGGGGGGGGGCGAGGCCATGAGCCTGGCCGCCGCCCACCACCAGCCCCGCCGGGCTGCGGAGAGCCGACGGGAGGAGCGGGGCCGCAGCGCTGGCCGCCGCCGGCCGCGCGGCCGAGGAGGCCGGGCGCAGGGCCGCCCGCCGCCCAACCCATCCGCGCGCCCGCCATGCGTCGGGAAGATCCGACCGCCGTCCACCAGGCGTCGACGAGGAAGGGCCCCCGCCGCCGCCACGCCCCGAGGGTCTTTGCCCCGGCGGCGCTACCGGCGGCGGCGGCGGCGTCTAGGGCTGGGGAGTTACGGGAGGCTGGGGAGTTACGTCGTGTATCTGCTTCTAGGCTGGGCATATGCACCATAATATGTACATAATTATTGAAACATTTCTTCCCACACGGGAGTTAATGGAAGTACAGTTGGAGAGACAAATGTACTAACTTAGGCAAGAACAAACCCAGAGGAAAATACCGAGGGATCACCATGGCCTGATAGGATTTAATCGGGCCTTCGATTCCCTTTAAAACATCCATAAGCATATCATGTTGTTTTGTTTTGCTGCTGTTTGTGGTCGGTATAAGTACTGGATTATGAGTTCCGTTCTGTTATATTAATAACCTTAATACTGAAGATAGATAAGTGTAAATGAAAAGAGAATGTTACCTTATGAAAAAAAAATATTAAATACACAAAAGATGTTGAACAGAAGTGGTTCCATTTCAACCAGAGGTCGACACTCGACAACCTGAAACGATTGTACAAAGTAACCAAGGGCGATGACGTGTTTGCTTGCATCCCTGGACTTGAAATTTGGATAGTAAAGGTTAAGTCTGAAAATTGCATGCCATCGCTAGGAGATCTGGGAGCAGATAATATGTCTGTGGTTGAAGAGTGAAATCAAACCATCGCTAGGAGATCGAAGGCAAAGAACAAAACTTACATATGTTGCTGGCAATAGCTTGAAAGCACAAATACCCGTCTCTTCCTGCCCAGCTCACCGATGTAGCACACACGGTGCAAATCTGAGCCCTTTGAAACGTTAAGTCTTCAAAATAGAAACAACATGACATCAAAGGAGAAGGCGGATTCATCTGTCTGCTTTCGGTTGGGGAAAGGTCAGGTCATGGCGGAAGCTCGCGGCAAGCATTGACTTTCTTAAGAACCATCTTATCAATCTCATAAGCTTGTGAAAACGACGGTGAGAACGACGGAGCCTGGGAGGGTGTCGCTGTCGCTGAAGGAGGCGATGTGATCCAGTGAAAAGGAGGCGAGGCAGATCAGTAAAACCTATAAACGGGAAGGAGAGCAGCTGGAGCGGCATAACCACTTTAAATATGCATGGATATCTCTGAAATGGGGAGAGCAAGAGCATACACCCGTCGTTTGATTACTTGGACGTTTATTTCTGGCGTTGAAGAGGAAGCGTCAATTCGTTGGCTGTAGAGTTCATAGCCAAGAAAAATAAAAATGGCCTGTGGTAGCGTTCATTGCCTCACTTTGTCTGCATGTAATGGGGGTGTAGATGAGTTGGGCTGATATGGTGGGCCTGCTGAGGTGGCATAGCTGCATGTTTAGAGAAATAGGTTAGTGGGGATGAACTATTTAGTTATATAGGATTACAGCAAATCATCGCGACATTTCAAAAATAAATAAGTCTAAAAAGTGGTTAAGCAACAACTTTGTTGCCGCAGAGATATTTGTAACAACAATCACCAACAACCTCAACAAAAATCTCAAACTATTTCAGTGAAGGACCTTGTGTTTGCAACAATAATGAAAAATTGGTTAAGCGACAATTTGTTGTTGCCAAAAAATTATTTGCAACAAAATAACCACATGTTTAATCATAAATCACAAATTATTACAACAACAAAAACATGTGCATGAATCATTTAAAAAACATGTAAACATCATCGAAAAATCCGAGGAACCACATGAACTTTTGGAGAAAATCTTGCAACATATGGCGTCTGATTTCACAACAATAGGGACACGAGTTCGTTAGAAGTTGGAAGCACATATGCAACACCGAAAATACAAAAAAAAAATACAACTTTTAGCAAACACCCAAAATCCTTGCAACATATGGCGTGTGATTTCACAACAGTAGCTGTAACTTTTTATACTCTATATGCACATAAATTGGCTAAAATTTCTGATGTGTCTAAGTCATGCTGAAAATTCAGTTTTGGTGCAGCAAAATTTCTGGACATATTCTACCTTACTATTTTAGATCCATTCTTTTGAGTATCAAAATGATTTTTTACTTGGAACTTTTGATAAGCTAGAATGAATAGAACATTATGTGCTCTCTAGTTCATGAAGATATAATTTTATTCTTGAGTGACATATCTGCAAGCATGATTTCTTTGTACCTCTAATGTCACCTTATAGAAAAAAATGGGCAGAAAAATTTGTGTTGAAGTTTTTCCACAGGGAATGGAGGAATATCACACTAAGATGATTCAAGTATGATGAATATCATAAGATGGGGATGCCCATGACACCCCAGTAGATTCATTCAAAAACTCCTGGCTTGAGCACCTCTAAACTCTATTTTTGAGCAACACATAATTTTCGTAAAACCTTGAAGCGTCCTTGTTTTTTGTGTGTCTAGTTTTGTTTTTAAAATGAAAGGACCGTCATATTGAGTGTTCATAATGCATATGCATGAGCTACTGGACCAAACTCTCTATCTCTGAATGTTCAAAGTAAATTAAGTTGCATGATTATAAAAGAAATGAAGGAATGTCTAAAAGCTGAAATTTATTTTGCGTATGGTATTTCTAGTTTCACATGCTCTATTGAGTGATGATTTGTTATGTGCCTTAGTAGTTCTAATTCTTTCTAGTATACATAGATGTTTAATTTTAAGTATTTGTTTGATGATAAATGAATAGTCTATGGATACTATTGCATGCTTTTAGACATCTTGCTAGCCAAAAGATTTGAATTCTTACACAAGCATAGACTTGTTTCCAAGCTCAACTCAAATCCATTGTCTATCTTACCTGATGGGATTCGTAGCATAGAAAACAAAAAATTTCCTACCGCAAGAACGAATAACAAGCCAAGATCCAATCTAGAAGACGGTAGCAACGAGAAGATCATGAGACTAACCCTCGAAGATTTCCAAAGCCTACGAGATTAGATCTCGTTGTTGTTGTAGTCGATCACTTGCCGCTTTCAAAAGCGCGTAGAAGATCTTGACGGTGCCACGGTCGGGCAGCACCTCCGTACTCGGTCACACGTTCGGTTTTGATGACGACGTCCTTCTCCCCGTTCCAGCGGGCAGCGGATGTAGTAGATCCTCCTCGGAATCCCGACAGCACGACGGCGTGGTGTCGGTGGTGGTGGAGATCTCCGGCAGGGCTTCGCCTAAGCGCTGTGGGAGAAGATGGAGGAGGAGAGATGCTAGGGTTTGGGAGAGAGGGAGGGCTATGGGGCGCCGGCCAGGGGGCTCCTTTGGTGGTGCGGCCAAGGGTGGCTCCCCCTCCCTCTCCTCCTCTTTATATAGGTGGAATCCCTAGGGTTTGCCCAAAGTGTTCGAATAAGACCCCAATTCAAAAACTTCCATATGGACGAAACCTAGAGGGACAGGGACTCTCCTCCCCCCCCTTGCTTGGCCGGCCAAGGAGGTGGAGTCCACCATGGACTCCACCCTCCCACTTGGTTGGCTGGTTAGGGTTGGTGGAGTCCAACCGGGACTCCACCTTCCATGGTGATTTCTTCCGGAAGGTTCTAGAACATTCTAGCGCCTTCCATAAATGCACCGGATCATTTCCAAACTTGGAAAGTGACTTCCTATATATGAATCTTATTCTCCGGACCATTCCGGACCTCCTCGTGATGTCCTGGATCTCATCCGAGACTCCGAACAAACATTCGAACTCCATTCCATATTCCATATCTACTTAAAACGACATCAAACCTTAAGTGTGTCACCCCTACGGTTCGTGAACTATGTAGACATGGTTGAGACTCTTCTTCGACCAATAACCAATAGCGGGATCTGGAGATCCATAATGGCTCCCACATATTCAACGATAACTTAGTGATCGATTGAACCATTTACATATGATACCGATTTCCTTTGTCTCGCGATATTTTACTTGTCCGAGGTTCGATCATCGGTATCTCCATACCTTGTTAAACCTCGTCACCGACAAGTACTCTTTACTCGTACCGTGGTATATCATCTCTTGTGAACTATTCACATGCTTGCAAGCTAATCAGACGACATTCCACCGAGAGGGCCCAGAGTATATCGATCTATCCGTCATCGGGATGGACAAATCCCATTCTTGATCCATATGCCTCAAACATACTTTCTGAATACTTAATCCCATCTTTATAACCACCCATTTACGTAGTGGCGTTTGATGTAATCAAAGTACCCTTCCGGTATAAGTGATTTACATGATCTTATGGTCGAAGGACTAGGTAACTATGTATCGGAAGCTAATAGCAAATTGAACTTAATGATGTGATCTTATGCTACACTTATTTGGGTGTGTGTCCATTATATCATTCATCCAATGACATAACCTTGTTATTAATAACATCTAATGTTCATGATCACAAAACCATAATCATCTATTAATCAACAAGCTAGTTATACAAGAGGCTTACTAGGGACTCCTTGTTGTTTACATAACACACATGCATCAATGTTTCGGTTAATACAATTATAGCATGGTATGCAAACATTTATCATAAACACAAAGATATATTATAATAACCATTTTATTATTGCCTCTTGGGCATATCTCCAACAGTCTCCCACTTGCACTAGAGTCAATAATCTAGTTTACATTTGTAAAAATATAACACCTTGGCCTTCTGGTGTTTATCATGTTTTGCTCACGGGAGAGGTTTCAGTCAACAGATCTGACATGCTCAGAAACGTATGTATTTTGTAATTCATTTGCGTCTCAACGCATCACTCATTTTCCAAATGAGTCGGCATTAAATATGTTTGGTCTTCTGGTGGAACCTTAATTCCGCGGTCTGAAATATGTCACTAATATTGTCACACACAATATAGCTTCAAAGTTCTGACACTATCGGAACTACACCAAGTTCTCAAAGAACTTCTCGACTTAACATCCTCAGTCATTGTCAAAACAATGACATACTCTGCCTTCGTTTGTAGAATCCGTCACACTATATAGAACTCATCTAAATCTAGCATAGACTTCTTCTAGCTCATTGTGCTACCTTTTAAACAACACTTAGCCTAATTTAGATTGAAATTTTATTTTTATATGTGACCAAACTAATATCGGTGTAACTCCTTACAACAATTTGTTTGTCATTACCCCATATAAAACTATATATATCCTTGGTTTTTCTAAAGCACTCAGGGATATTCTTACTGTCGTCCAATGATCATCACATGAATCATTCTGGTATATGCTCCTAACTTTTTAGGGCACAGGACATCCGATTTTGTACATATTATTCGTGATCTAAAATCACTCATGTGTTTTTACTCATCGAGTGTTAAATACACTCAAGTCTTGTTAAACCTTCACATGGAAAAGAACACCTTCTTTCTATTGAACTACTTCAATATTCATTCTATGTAATTTAAACTTATTATATGTTTTAATCTTCATAGATCTTGACACTAAATATGTTTCAGTTCATATTCTTTCATTGAAGTTAATTCTCAATGAAAGATTTTTAATCAAGTATATAAGTACATCATTTATAACCAACTATATGTCATCTACATAAAGTATTATAAATATGTCTCGATACTCCCACTTAATTTCTTGCAAATGCAAGCTTCTTCATCGTTTCTGATGAAATCAAAAAAAAACTCTTTGACTATTTTATCCGGTGAAGATTCCAACTCCGTGATACTCACTTCATCCAATTGAAGTTTGTATACCTATCTAGTATTCCACGGACCAGCAAAACTCTTGGTTGTATCTAGTATACATCCTTAATACACACTTCTGGTAAGGAATGTATTTCTGCCATCCTACTATCATATCTCATAAAAGAAATATGTAGCGATTACTAGAATAATCCACATAGACTATAAGCATCGCTACGGAAGATATAATCATATCGTAGTCAACTCTTTGAACTTTGCCGTAAACAACTTTTCGACAAGTCGAGCTTCTTCAAGGATATTGTATCCAAGTCCATCAATTTTACAGATCCATTTACTTTCAAAAAGTATTCACCTATCTTGGATTTCATGGCGCATAGCCATTTTAACGGAGTCAGAGCCCATCATAGCTTCTTTGTATGTAGTTGGTTTATCATTGTCCAAAATCAATTCTTTGTTCACAAATCATTTATTTGATCACAAAGTAAACCATACCTACAAGGTTCAATAGGTACTTCGATCTTCATGACAACACTTTGTAGACATGGGAGCTATGATCATCGTGGCCGCTTCCAGAACCATTTCTGATGCTGCGCTACTCTGATCATCATGCTCAGGTTCATCAACCTTAGTTCTATTGTCCTCCCACTCAAATACTTCACTAGAAACAATTTCTTGGAAATAAGAAACATTGACAAACACTTTTGTCTTTGTCTCCATAGTGGAAAGAATTCCCAATCAATTCTCTGGGATAACCAACAAAGACATTCATCCGATTTTCGTTGTAAACTTATTTACTTATGCTATGCATACCAAAATTTAAGAAAGGACTATTAGGGTTTACACACATGCCATAACTCGTATGGTGTCATTTCTACAGATTATGATGATGCTCTATTCAGTGTAAAAGCGGTAGTCTCTAAAGCATAATCCACAAAAATATAATGGCGTCATATTATTTTATCTCATCATTAATCCAACAAGGTTTGGATACGTCTCTCGGATACTCCATCATCACTATGATACTCCAAGAAACGTGAGTTGTAAAACAATTTCATAACTATCTTAGATCTTCGCTAAAACTCGTAATTCAAATATTTCTACCATGATCCAATCATAGATATTTGACTTTTCTATTACGATGATTTCCACTTCATGCTGAAATTTATTTGAATCCATTCAAATGTTTCAAACTTCTTCCTTACCAAATATATCCACATATATATACTCAATTCATTGTTGGAAGTTTTCATGAAGTAGAAGAATCTCCCGCACACAACTATGCCCAGTGAACCATGATACGTCTCCAACGTATCTATAATTTCTTATGTTCCATGCTAGTTTTATGACAATACCTACATGTTTTGTTCACACTTTATGATGTTTTGATGCATTTTCCGGCACTAACCTATTAACAAGATGCCGAAGCGCCAGTTCCTGTTTTCTGCTGTTTTTGGTTTCAGAAGAAATATTCTCGGAATTGGAAGAAACAAAAGCCCACGGTCTTATTTTCCGCGGAAGGTTCCAGCGCACCGAAGGAGAGACGGAGAGGGGCCAAGGGGGCCCACCCCACAAGGCGGCGCGGCCAAGATGCGGGGCGCCCATGGGGTGGGCCCTCGAGGCCCTCCTACTCTGCCCTTTCGCCTATATAATCTCTCCGTCGCGAAAACCCTAGTACCGAGAGCCACGATACGGAAAAAGTTCCAGAGACGGCGCCACCGCCCAGCCCATCTCGGGGGATTCAGGAGATCGCCTCCGGCACCCTGCCGGAGAGGGGAATCATCATCGGAGGGCTCTACATCACCATGCCCGCCTCTGGACTGATGCGTGAGTACTTCATCCTTGGACTATGGGTCCATAGCAGTAGCTAGATGGTTGTCTTCTCCTCTTGTGCTATCATGTTTAGATCTTGTGAGCTGCCTATCATGATCAGGATCATCTATTTGTAATACTACATGTTGTGTTTGGTGGGATCCGATGAATATGGAATACTATGTCAAGTTGATTATTGATCTATCATATATGTGTTGTTTATGTTCTTGCATGCTCTCCGTTGCTAGTAGAGGCTCTGGCCAAGTTGATACTTGTAACTCCAAGAGGGAGTATTTATGCTCGGTAGTGGGTTCATGCCTCCATTGAATCTGGGACAGTGGAGAAAGTTCTAAGGTTGTGGATGTGTTGTTGCCACTAGGGATAAAACATCGATGCTTTGTCTAAGGATATTTGTGTTGATTACATTACGCATCATACTTAATGCAATTGTCTGTTGTTTGCAACTTAATAAGGGGTGCGGATGCTAACCTGAAGGTGGACTTTTTAGGCATAGATGCATGCTGGATGGCGGTCTATGTTCTTTGTCGTAATGCCCTGATTAAATCTCATAGTGATCATCATGATATGTATATGAATCTTTATTTGTCAATTGCCCACCTATAATTTGTTCACCCAGCATGCTATTTATCTTATTGGAGAGACACCACTAGTGAACTGTGGACCCCGGTCTATTCTTTTACATCTTAAATACAATCTACTGCAATCTCTGTTCTCTGTTGTTTTTCGCAAGCAAACATTATTCTCCACACCATATGTTTAATCCTTTGTTTTCAGCAAGCCGGTGAGATTGACAACCTCACTGTTAAGTTGGGGCAAAGTATTTTGATTGTGTTGTGCAGGTTCCACGTTGGCGCCGGAATCACTGGTGTTGCGCCGCACTACACTCCTCCACCAACAACCTTCACGTGGCATTCATCTCCCACTGGTTCTATAAACCTTGGTTTCTTACTGAGGGAAAACTTACTGCTGTGCTCATCATACCTTCCTCTTGGGGTTCCCAACGGACGTGTTCTGTACCGTCACAAGGAAGCTTCTACACGCTAGCAGCGTGCAACGACTCTTTGCCGTGAGCTCGTTTCGGCCATTGTCGTGCGTTTAACCGAACCTTTGCCATGCGTTTAACCGAACCTTTGCCATGCGTTTAACCGAACCTTTGTCGTGCGTCGATTCATTGCCGTGTATTTTCCTGTTGTCGGGGGGATAACCCCCGGTAGGCTACCCTGGGGCATAATAGACTGGCATAAGATAGTTCTGTCGAATGATTCAGGTTATGCCAGAATACATCACGATAATGTCAAACATATTGAGCAACTCAAAGCTCGTCCGGCTGAAGTACCAGCCCGGGACGGAGGTTGCCGACATAACGGAACCCGGTAGGTAATCTGACATACAGATCGAGCATACGGGTCAAGCTAGACCGGCATACTTGGTGTATGCCGATATGAGGATCTGGTATAGGACCAACGGTCTACGGCTGGTCAAATATCCGGTCGTCCGCTACATGACATTGATGAGATACGCAAGATCAACTTTATGACGAAGCCCCGCTAGCTACCAACTGAGGCCAAAGCACGCCGCCGACGAAGGATCAACAGTGCACAGACCGGCACAGGTCAGCACACAGAGGGCACATGCAAGGACATCACGGCCAGGGTCAAAGCTACTTTTATAAAGGTGGCTGATGTAGGCATATATTCCCTCCCTAGTTCCTTCTCTTCTAAGCCTCCTCTCCACTATATAAGGAGAGGGGCAGCTCCCTTGCATGAGAGGTTCTCAGCTAGATCAGATCTGCTTCTCACTTAGGGTTTTTCTCCCTCTAGCTTCACCTTCTACCTTCGGCCAAGTGGTGAAGAACATTGTAGCTCCCTGTTGAGTTCATCTACTACAGACATGCATGAGTAGGGGTTTTACCTCCTCACGAGGGTAGATCATGTGTCCCTTGCGTGTGTGCTTGAGTTTCATCCCCATCCTCCCCTCATCTGGATCCCCCAGCGTACATTTGGTCCCAACTTAAACCTACCCATGACATCTGTCAGTTCATCACGACGACACCTGTGCGTACACGGCAAAGATTTCTTTGCCGTGCGGCTGCACAACCGTGCCTGTTTTTCCAGCAGTGTATCTATGAAACTAAATGCTTTTCCGTTGCAAGCTCCTCCTTTTATAATATTATACTTATATTTAAAGATTTTATTCAATCCTTGGATCATGCATGCAACAGTTGGATTACCAAATGTTGAGCACGTGCAAAGTGCAATTTAGTAGTAGTGCAGGCTCCCAATGGCTCGAGGCTGACATGGTGGCGATGGACGTTAACACATCCTATAATGTGCCGCCGAAGTCAATCAACCTATGCCACCGAGTACGGCCGCATGCATCACCGCCGTAATACCATGTTGGCTCCTCATTTATCAGTTATCACCCATATTTTTATCCCCGCATCTTTTTTTTTTCCGAGATCATGTACTATGTTAAGAGCATCCCCGCATCAATTCAGTGTGCATCCTCATCTCGTCGATGACCGATGTGCTGCAGAGCAAGAACTAGCACGACGCGTCCCCGGCATTGCACCAGGTTGATCCCCCTCACGGCGTCATCCGGTTTCACCAAGCAAGAGATCATGGCGCCGCTGCACGCTGTGTCAATGACGTTGTGTGTATATATACGTCAAGGAACTCTATGTCATTGCAGTTGTTGACGAACGAGAGCATCTCTCCTGGTTCGGGGTCTGCTGGAGAATCCTTCTCGATCGTGGCGCCGGCGACGGCGGCGTCGCGTCGACGGATGCCCCCATAGCTGGAGATGGTGGACGTTACGGAACGCCAGGAGCCTTGTGAGCACTATGCGTCCGGAGGTCCAAGTGGATGAGGAACGTGAGCCTGGCGAACTCCTCCGGCGCGGCGCACCGAGACTCCCCACTCCCGTGTCATGGCGAGAAACCATCCGTGGCAGCCAACGGTTAGGAATGGAATCTCCACGCTACTCGAACTCGAAGACGCCAAGCTCTGACACGTCGACGGCTACGCTGGACAGGTTGTGGCAGGAGCATGTACTTGGGGGCGAGCTTGCATGCGGAGGCGCGTGTCGAAGAGGGAGAGCGGAGAGCGCAGCCACCGTGTCTGCTGGCCGTTACGAAAGATGGCGATGAAGAGCTGTTACGAAAGAAGGGCGATGAAGAGGAAGAACGGTATGCGAAATAGCAGAGATAAAACTTGTTTTGTCAGGGATTCTAATCTGGTAGTAGATCTGTAGATGGTTTCACTTGTACAAGGTGAACAATTTTGTTCAGTCCTATGATGTGTGGCGCTATATATACAGGTTGCATCTAGTTGTTATTTTCCTTAGAGCATGTCTAACAAATCCTTTAAAACACCCTTTAAAACACCCAAACCCGTATAATAACTGTTAGAATACGGGTTTGAGCTCTACCCGGCCGTCTAGCAGACCCTGTAAAAACGGCTCCCGCATCGATTTTTGCTGGTTTCGATTACGGGGCGGACCTTCGCCCCTTACTTGTGCGGGGTGGGAGGCCAAATACAGGGCCAACCCCTCACTCGTGGCGGGCTGAAATTTCAGAAAATCTAAGAGCATGTCTAACAGGCCCTGACGTGGGCATTACCCTTCGGTTAACCAATATTGCTCTACCCTATACGGTCCAGATGGAGGCCCATGAAGGTACCTGAAGGGAAGATGGGCCACTAAGGCGGTGCAGCGGAAGATTACTTGAAGTACAAGACACGGAAGAAGCCGAACAAGGAAAGATTAGAGATATATCTATCGTAAGCCTACTCGTACTCGATTAGACCTCTCGAGACCTGGCCACCTATATAAAGGCCAGGAGAGGGGCTATCGAGGGACACAATCAATCTTAGCGATCTTAGCCAACAGAAGCTTAGAACTAGGTTACCCTAGCGATTAGCCATCTCGACGAGATCACAGCCGAACTATTCGGCACCCCATTGTAACACTGTTTTCATCATAATCAAGAACAAACAAGCAGGACGTAAGGGTTTTACCTCATCGAGGGCCCCGAACCTGGGTAAATCGCTCCCCCGTTTGTCTTGTACCGATGCCTCGTATCAGCTTGCAGGATTCCATCAACCCTAAGTCCCAATCGGAGGACATTGTCGAGGAACACCCCCGACAATTGGCGCGGAAGACCTGGCACCAGATCAGTCATCGGCAGATCTGATCATGTCGTCGACATCTTCATCGGCACCGCCATCACCAACTCTGGGAGGTCCGGTTCGATTTGGCTCCTACAAAGTTCACCCCGCATAGCGATTCTTCTCGCTCAAATTTCTCGGATCTGCAAGGAAACATGGAGATGACCATCGGCAGCGTCCACTACAACGTCAACGCGGAAGGAATCCTCCAGCTGCTAGAGTCGCCCACCTCTGGATCAACGAGTCCTAGCGCGTCGTCATCGCTCGATCTATTGGTCGGCCTGACAGAGTCGATGAGCTCACCCGCGCCTTCGACTCCCCGTTCACCGTCCTCAATGTCGGTGGGATCCGACGAACCCATGTCTTCAGAATTAACCTCCTACTACTGCTCGAACTGCGACGCCAGGCACGGTTTGGGATCAAGCGACACACCGTTCATCTGCAATGCCCGATACTCGTCGGGAGAAGACAGTGTCGGCAGCATCGCCCGGAGAACCACCCGAAGAACAGCACATCACCAGGTCTATGTCGCCAACAACACAGGAAATACAAGGCACGGAGGAGACGGAGACCGCACGCCCCGCTCTAGCAGGAGAGCGAGCTTCGAAAATAGCGCTAGCAATCGCGACAGCGACTATACCATCGCAGACGAGGAGTGGGCTGCGGCTAGGACAGCCGTACTCAACAACACCCCGCTCCCCGCAACCTCGGTTGGAACCCTAAACGCATACCGCTCTATACTAGAGAAAAACCGGGAGCACCTGTCGATAGAGCAAGCTACCCTCGAGAGACGCCTATCTGCGAACGATCCAGCGAGCGGCGGAGAGCTTCACAAGGAAGCGCTTCCCGAAGTGCTCTTGGGGCGGAAAACATCGGTCAAGACTGTCCAGGCTCTCAGAAGACGACGCCAGAGAAATAACGTCGAATCTAACCAAGTCTTTCTTGACCACGGATACCGCAGGCATGCCACGGCCGAAGAACGTTGCGGGAGCAACGGCCGATCTCGCCGCATACCTCATCAACCAACGCCCCGAAGGATCCATGACACAAGCTCATCGTGGTGCCCTAGAAAGTCTCGCCATATTGGGAAACAATCTAGTTCCGCAGAAGGAGAAACCACGGCGCAGGCCGGTGGTTCGAAACATCGGGCGAGAGATGCTCGGGATGAAATCACCTAGAGCCGGATCGATAAAGCAAGACGACGACGCGCCGCCAAAGGACGACAGTGACTCCTCAGACGAGGATCAAGAGTACGATGGTGAACTGAGGGAAGCCGATTGTTTGAGTTACAAAATCCGCGAGTCGATGCCACCCAAAAAGTTTAAGCCTACTCCCACCGACGCTGCCAAGTATGATGGGCAGCAGGAACCAAGATCTTGGATAGACGATTACCTGCAGACTGTGATTCTGCATAAAGGGAACCAGATAGCAGCAATGCAGTGCTTACAGCTCTACTTAAAGGACTCAGCGCGGGCCTGGTTAAGAGGGCTAAAGGTTCCATCAAATCATGGGACGACCTGGTGGATGCCTTCGTTGCTAACTTCCAGGCAACATATAAAAGACCCGTCGGGATTGAGGAGTTACGCAACTGCCAGCAGAAGCGAAGGAGTCGATGCGCTCTTACATAGGGAGGTTCACCAAACTCCTAAACGCTGCCGAAGATGTATGTAGACAGAGCAATCGACGCTTTCAGCGATGGCGTCCGGCGAAAGTTACATAGAAGAACTTGGACGCAAAAAGCCGAAAACCATCACCAAGCTGATGGAAATCGCCAACAGTTGGCTGATGGCGAGGACAACGTGCGAAGACCACGCCAGCGCAGCGATGACGAAGACGACGACCAGCCAAAGCACGACTCGGGCAGCCGATCGGCACAAAAGGAGGAAAAATCGCAATTACGACGACAACAATCTGGTAGCTGCAGGATACTCCGATCGACATGATGATCGGTATGATGAAAGAAGAGATGATCGACACGATGGCAACCGGAACAACTCTGGAAGCCACGGCAATTATAAACCACGGCAGCAGAGGGTTCCCGAGCTACCCTATGCTGAGCAGATCAACGCTCCCTGTTACCTGCACTCGTATGTCGACTCTAAGGACGGCAAAACAAAGTCGAGTCACCTTCTCAGGGATTGTCGACAGTTCCTCGACATGCTCAAACTTATCCAGCAGTCAGGACAGCAACCGCTACCACCTCCACCCCCACCCCCACCTCAGCACCAAGTCCAGCAGGCCCAACCTCATCAACCCAACGAGGCGTTCCCACCACCACGTGGGCAGATGAGCATGATCCACAAGACAGGTGTCTCGAGAAGAGAGATGAAGAAGCTCACCCGAGAAATTAATCTGGCCGAAAGCATCATGGCAAACATCCCTGAGTACGTCGAGTGGTCCTCTCAGAACGTTACGTTCAGCCGAGTAGACCACCCGATGACCATACCAAACCAGGACACGCTACCCTGGTAGTTGAGGCACAGATAGGGGGATTCAAGATGAGCAAAGTCTTTATGGATGGTGGGAGCGGGTTAAACCTGATTTTCGTCGACACAATCAAGAGTATGGGGATCACCATGGGGATGCTGGAAGAGACGGACACCTGCTTCCACGGGATTCTGCCAACTGAACCAGGTTACTCTCTTGGAAGAATTTACCTGAACGTCGTCTTCGGCAGATCCGACAATTTCAGGAAGGAGAAGATCGAGTTTGAGGTAGTGAACTGGGAGTCACAGTATCATGCTATACTCGGGAGACCAGCCTACGCCAAGTTCATGGCCGTGCCGCATGACATGGGCATACCCTTCGGGTACCCATTATTAGTATACCTGGCTCGGCCCAATATGGAGAAGACCAAATATGGAGAAGGCCCAACAAGGCAACCCGAAGAAGTAGTCGACTAGGACTCTTGTAAAACCCTAGGCTGGTTGCATATATAAAGCTAGCCAGGGCACCCGATAGAGAGGCCAACATATAGACAGAATATAGACAACATAGCTCCGCCTATGGCGGCACCCTGTAAATACATCTATGATCATATATTGGATTGCTAGCAGCACGTAGGGATCCTCCACCGAGGGGACCCGAAGCTAGGTACGTCGTATGCCTAATCTCGTCCCCGGAATCTCCAGCGTCGCTATCTCCCGAAACCCAAGTCTACAATACGTAGGCATTGACGAGGTGATACCTCGTCAATTGGCGCCGTCTGTGGGAATTGCGGCGAGTGGATTTCGTTATCCGGGCGAGATTTTTCAACATATGGCGTCTGATCGGGTCAGCCCATCTTCTTCAACATCGTTCGACTTCAACCGAACGCAGATTTGTTCGCCAGCATCGCCTCCAATCTGCGGGGCTCGACGCAGTCGAGGGAGACAGCAACGCCGTTTTACATGTCACCTTGCGCAGCGGCCGGGCGCTGATCACATCTACACGAGTTCTTCACGAAAAAAAAAGCGGCAAGGGATGGCCTCGATTTCTGATCAGGGCCGGTGGTGTTTTTCACATAGGCGCATACGCGCGCAGAGGATCGCACCTGCCCTGCCACGAAGAATACATGGATCAAAATTCAGAGTTTTCCAGCAGCGGTTTGGTTTGACTGCCGACCAACCAATCCGTCGAGTTAGTGCTAGATTGGTTTTGCTTTACGGAAAAAGGAAGATGCTAGTACACTGGTATCAGACTCGGTCGCGTTTTCTCGTGCAAGGAAGATATTGGAGCTGAATTGATTACAAGGAAAAGAAGGGGCAACATACGTGGCTGGAATCTTCCCATTTAGGTTCCGTGCATTGCCAGGCCACGGACTAATGGAGTGGCGGAAGCCAAAAGATCTGATCGTTTTCTACCAAAAAAGCAAAGCAAAGGGATCAAATCATCCGAGAAAAGCAATCATGATTGGTTCCGGAGCGGAAATCGCAAGTTCATCTGCAAACGACCATCCGATGAACAATAACCAGGTTCTATATTTCCAATCAATCACTATTTGCAAAATTTATTTGGACAAATAGTTTTTTCGGTTTGTGCTGTTATTTGCGCGCAGATTTTCGTGCTCCAATACAACTTCAGGTCGGAACAAGCTAAGCTCCAATTACTTCGTCGCGTGCGGTTGCATGCTTGGGGGTTCGCCCGCCGTAAACCCTACAACGTGTACTCACCTCGATCGGGGGCTCGCTCGCCGAGAACTCGACGATTTTCTCCTCCATGCCGACTACTTCCACCGTGTCGGACATTTTTGGCTTAAACGCCGCACAACTCCGCTGCATTGGCTGCGTCCGCTTCGTCGACTCTATTTTCCGGATGACTTACTTCCACATTGAGTCCGCTACATCCAATAAAAAAGCTAAGTGTTACTCTTCAAAGAGTCAATTATTATTCATTTTCGTCACACCCGAATATTCGGGGGCTGCATCATTACATTATTAGAGCAAATTCACCCAACACTTGGGGCTGTGCCATTACTTCGTCACCACAAATATATTCGGTTACTTGGTGGATTTCGTTTCTTCAGCTCTGGATACATCTTCTTCGGCTTAATGGATTTATCTTCTTCAGTTAAATGAGTTTATCTTCTTCGGTTCAATGAATCTATCTTCTTCGGCTCCGTGGATTTATTTTCTTCGGCTTAATGGATTTATCTTCTTCGGGTTATCATTGGTTTCCCCTAAATATAATACTACCCGCCGGATTTCTGGTTTACTCTTATACAATATTACCCGACGCGTTTCCGGGTCAATGGATTCATTTTCTATGGTTATTACTGGAACTATTTTCTCCGGCTCAATGGATTCATCCTCTATGATATCAACGGATTCATCTTTTATGGTTATTACTGGATTCTTTGGGTCAATGGATTCATCCTCTATGATATCGGCGGATTCATCTTCAATATATTATGGTGTAATATGGATTCATCTCAAGTACTTCATCTCGGACTTCATCTTTAGTATTTCATCCTTAATGGCCTTCTTTCGGCGACACGGATAATACTCGGGGGCTCGACAACGATTTCGCCTCGGGTCACAATTGCAACACGGCGTCTAAGCAACAATCATGACATCACCCCAGCAGTGCTCGGGGGCTCGGCTATTTATTCATCAACAATTTGGCGGCATCTATTTTCGCTATTTGGTGGTTTCTACTTCGGGTAGACTTCTTCTCTGTACTCGAGGATTTTATCGCGCATCAATTCCGTCGTGCCCAATAAAGCTAAGTGTTCCTTTATTTTACACAAAGTTGATTATCATTTACTTTCGCTGCACCCGACACTCGGGGGCTGCGCAATACTGCTTCACTGTACATCTCAGGTTGAAAAAAGAAGAACTACACCTACAAAATTTTCCTCAAGAGAGAACCCGACAAAATCTTCTTCAGCGAGGAACCCGACAACATCAAGAGAGAACCCGACAAAATCTTCTTCAGGGAGGAACCCGATAAAATCAAGAGAGAACCCGACGAAATCTTATTCAGGGAGGACCCGAAGAATTTGCCTCAAGAAGGAACCCGAAGAATTGTCCTCAGGGAGGACCCGAAGAATTGTTCTCAGGGAGGACCCGAAGAATTGTCCTCAAAGAGGACCCGAAGAAAATTTTCATCAAGGAGGAACAAAAAAAAAAGAGATGGACAAATCTTCGGGTCCATTGACTCGTCATATTCTTTCGAGCAAGAGCATCGGTGATGAACCCGACAATATAGAAGAATCCAATATATTCGGCTGTCTCAACACGCCTGAGAAAAATATAGAAGAGCCCGCAAAATGGGTCATTGCATCAGCCGAACAAGGCACTCGACAATATATTCTCAGAGCGCTAAAAGTCGCGAATAATCTCTGAATGCCGCAAAACTCTGCGAAGGTAAGACCCGGGATCCGTCCTGTGTGGCGTGGCATCGCCAAAGACTGCGCTCTGCTACTTTTTCCACATCAACAGATGTGAAGAAATATCCCGGCGGACGCGCTGTGGACCGATAACATTACTGGAATTCGGATCATGGTAAGTCCTTAAGCGGCACGTGACGATTACGCCAGGTCCCGAGATCATGTCCAGGGACGTGATCTTGAAGTAGTTCTTGCGGGATTGCCACTAGAGCAGTTAACTAGTACCTGATCCGTCAGATGAACTAGCCCCAATTACCATTATCCCTGTACAATATAGATATGGATATCAAATAAAAATAGCAACGGCCTGGAGTCGATAAAAAGAGGGGCTGCACCTCGAAATATAGACAAGTTCTTTATCGAGTAGTACAACTTGAGCCTATGCCTAGGTGCAAGCACCTGCCCATAGGCTCGGGGGCTACTCTTATCAAGAGTATTGTTCACCCTCCCGATAAGATACAAGAAAGAGGAAAAATTGTGGTGTCGATTAAAAGCAACTTGAGCCTACACCCAAGTGCAAACACTTGGCTGTAGCCTCGGGGCTACTCCCATCGGGAGCGCTGGTCGCGCACCCGATAGAAAAATAGCTTCGACATCTATGACAATCGAGGTTTATAGACTCAACTCGATTCCACGACTCGAGTGGAGCCTACTCCCATCGGAGCACATGGATTTCATCAAGTCCTCCCGAAATATAGTTAAGTTCTTCATCGAGTAGTACAACTTGAGTCTATGCCCAAGTGCAAGCACTTGCCCATAGACTCGGGGGCTACTCCCATCGGGAGCGCTGCCGCGCACCCGATAATTTCAAGAATCGTCGACATCATCTACGCTACACATGATCTACGACATGGACCTCGCCTTGTATTTCTTCGACTTCGGAGATGGTTATGCTTGGTTTCTACGCAAGTCTTCGACTTCCCTATAAACTCGGGGCTACTGACATGGGCATACCCTTCGGGTACCCATTATTAGTATACCTGGCTCGGCCCAATATGGAGAAGACCAAATATGGAGAAGGCCCAACAAGGCAACCCGAAGAAGTAGTCGACTAGGACTCTTGTAAAACCCTAGGCTGGTTGCATATATAAAGCTAGCCAGGGTACCCGATAGAGAGAGGCCAACATATAGACAGAATATAGACAACATAGCTCCGCCTATGGCGGCACCCTGTAAATACATCTATGATCATATATTGGATTGCTAGCAGCACGTAGGGATCCTCCACCGAGGGACCCGAAGCTGGGTACGTCGTATGCCTAATCTCGTCCCCGGAATCTCCAGCGTCGCTATCTCCCGAAACCCAAGTCTACAATACGTAGGCATTGACGAGGTGATACCTCGTCACCGCACTATGCGTATCTCAAGCTGAAAATGCCTGGCAACAAAGGGACAAACATCACAGTCCATGGAAGTTTTTCGCGCTCAGACAGTTGCGATCGCGATTTCCAGAGGATCGCTGCGAAGTTTGGGAGCAAGCAAGAAAGTATTAAGCCTCCACCCAAGTTGTTGTTGCGTGAAATCAAGGAAGAGAAGGACGACAAGGGAAGCAAAAGAAGCCAGCCGACCTTGCCCTTAAAAAGCCTCGGCAGCAGGAGCTTGGCAGCAAAAGCTTCGGCAGCAAAAGGTTCGGCAGTTGATGAGAAGGCATAGAAAACAGCAAGACGTGGCAGTCACAGCTCAAACCCCTGGTGAAATCAGCAACGCTGCGGCTACCCCAAACGTGGTGAAGAAGCCGGAGAAGAGAAGAACCCCTTCCTTGATTAAGAATTTTTTCAGCATTTATTTTCCTTTTTCTTCTACTTTATACAGGGCCTTCCTTTTTCGCCCTTCAGCCCCATGCTTACCTTATTAATAAGAATTTAAGCTTCCATCTTTTGATAAAGCATTGCAGTGATCACGAACTTCTACGCCCCGTCACTACGAAAACGTAGTACAAGGATTGTGTTCCAAAAAAGCCTCTACGAGTGCTAAAAAGACGTTCACCTTTCCCTCTGCTATAGATGCCTCTACGAGTGCCGTAAATAGCAAGAGTTTGGAAGTACACATAAACAACAACCCACGTTCGATATTTCACCTATGGAAATATCAAGGAACAACGGGCTCATCGGAGAATCACTACACCCGAAATATTCGGGAGTGCCTGTCGAAATTTAAAACGGTTGAAAGCAAAGTTGCGCATACAACAGGTTTAGCAAGATCTGCAACACGAGCTGATCACTCACATGATTTGCTAAACAGCCAATATACATACATTTAAAAACGAGCAACTAAGATTCGCTCAAAATTGAAACTTGCCAACGGCAATAACATGGTAAAAGTACATATGCATGTATCTACCGAATGAAAAGGCGTCAGTACATAATCCAAACACTTGGATAAAGTAGTCAAACTATTTATTTACAAACAGTCATTAAAACCTGAAATCATCCTTGCGGAGTTCATTTTTCTTCAGGTACCTTTGAATCCTTCTCGAGTCTGTCAACAATTATGTTTGCAGGCAACAACACCTTCGGATACAGCGCCTCCAAGTCTCCATAACGTTGGCAATCGACAGTCCTGCCGAAGGATAACGGGCAAGTACAAGAGCAAGTGTAAACCTGGCTCCTGCAAAAACGCGCGCACTAAGTCCCGGATCTTCCTGGCGTTACCAAACTCCGACATCAATGCAAGGAGCGTGGGGGAACTGCGTTCAAAGGAAACATCGTCTTCCAAACCACCCTCATGGCTCTATAGCACTTGTCGAAGAAGTGGTGGACCTGCTGAACTCGATCCTGAAATTGTGCAACAGGCGAAGCCTTCGAATGCTCCCGCCAGAAAATTTCCTCGGCTAAGGATAGCTCGATCAAGGCATTCACACACTCGTGAACCCGTTTGCTCTCTTCCGCACGGTTCAGAGCTATGACTGACAAGGGAAAAAAAGAAGAGGATCAGATAAAACGCTATCGACCAAAGGGTGAAGAGATTAAAGGACTCACAGTTCAAGCTCTCGGTAGCTTTATGTAGCTCAGTAAGAGCGTACCACTCCACGTCGACCGCAGTCTCGCTCTTCTTGTTGATAATCGCGGCCAACGCATAAGTGCTGCGCAGGTCCTTCTCCATCTGGGCGATCCGATCCTTCATCCGTTGGATCCGATCACTTTCGGGAAAAGCACCAGAGGAGTCGTCAACAAACGAGGGCACTGGAAAAACCTGCAGGCAACAGCGTTAAAGAGGATGATATGGTCAAATTAAGCATCCAACAAAACTCCCATCGGGAGAGGTATAAGCAATCCCTATCAGGAGAAGCACAAGTAAAGATATTATGATAAAAACATGCTGGCGACATTGCCGGCATAGTGTTCATTACAAACTTAAAGTTCTCGCAGCAGAATAATATTTCATACTAGCCAAGGGTAAAATTGTTACAACAGTCAAGGAGCCTGAGTCTGGGTCGACAGGCTGGGGCCAACCGATGTTTTTCTTGAAACTAAATCGAGGAGCTGGCGAGCACAAGTACGGGCGGACGCCGTAAAGGCGCTTAAATCAATAGATCGCCCATCTTTTCCTTTCGGCAGCTCCTTAGTCATTTCTTCGATGTCAGCCTTAAAGCCGTAACCCATCATAAGTTGGAAGGCAAGAAGGGCACCATAGGTACGCGAGGTACGCTTGAATACCTCAATGGCCTCCTTGGTGTCGACTGCGAAAGCATCAATCAGCTGCCCCTGAGTCTTCTCCTGCGTGGTCTTGGGGAATATCATCGAATGCATCCGCGTCAGAGCACCCTTTCCCTTGTGAAGGAGCCCCCGGGTGAGTTGGTGAGCGGTGAGAACCATCGACACACCGTTTGCCGGGGAGTTGCTCGGAATTTTATCCAAGGCGGTAGCAGGGATGTCGGCGGTTGCAAGTAGTCAAAGGAAATCATTGACAAAGAAGCAGATCCATAAAAAAATCTACAAGGGATATAGGAACTTACCAAGCAGGGCCAAGGCAGACTGGCGGAGGAGTTCATCCTTTTCGCCGCCGAGTTTCCTCCTCCTTCAGCCGCTCCTTCAGCTTGTTCAGCTCTTCTTTCGGGAGTCGACCTCTGGGCGAGCTACGGCGGCCTTTTTGATAGCACCTTCCAGCTTTGAAGAGGAAGACTTAGCCTCCTCCTGCAGCCGAATTTTGTCCGCCTCCAGAGTGAATTGAGAGCGAAGGCCTCTAAAGAGGATATCACACCTCGTAGATCCTTGAAAAAAGGGAATGTTTGACAAGGATCGTTAAGCAAAGACACATTCCGAAAGATTCTTGCTAGATTCAACAAGGACTTACAGAAGGAGGAGCTGCGGCAGCAGCAGGAGTATCTTTCCCCTTGGAAAGGGAGGAGGCAGTCGATGCTTGCGCCATAGGAGCCACCTTGAGAGCCGAAGCTTCGGAAGCTGCGGCGGCTAGCGAGACAGCATCAGATCTGACCCTCTTAGGTGGAGGCTCAATAAAAGCATCGTCACTACAAAGAAGATTCGATTGACCAAGTCATGAGAAGAATACGAAAAGATCGAGAAGCAGAAAATAGTAAGAAGAAGAAAAGCACTTACAGATCAAGGAGATCATCTTCGTCAGCAAAACCGCCGATTGATCTCTTCATAGGTGAAGCCCTGGTCTCCTCCGCAGCTGCATTAACAAAGGCACCATGATCAGCGTCATCATTGCATGATCCCTGTGTCGCAAGTATCACCGGCTGATGGGGGGAGATTGGCATGGGCAGTTTCAGAATCTATCGGGTCATCATGTTCGCTTGAAGGGCTCGTATGCTCAACAGTACGAGAGTCAACGGGTTCTGAAGAGCCTCTTCCTTCGGAAGTTTCATTTGGCAAATTATGTAAACCCTCGGAGGCTGCGAAGGTCTGTGGAAGGAAAAATAAATGAGGATAACAGTGATATATGTCGATAGCAGCATAACAAGAATTTGAGGAGGGAGATTACCTCTGGTGGTGGATAATCGACATCAAAAGGAATATACGGAGATGTCAGTGGAATCGAATCCTCTTGACTGAAGAAAGTGAGGTGACGGACTTCATCGAGCAGTTCTTTCTCCGATAATTCGGCAGCGTTAATTCTAGTCTCATCTTTTGGACCTGAGTACAACCACATTGGGCGAACCCTAGCCATGACTGGTTGGACTCGACGTTTGAAACACTGCCGCTACTTCTGTACCGACCATGGTTTGCCCGTCAGCCTCCTTGATCCGAAGGAATCTGGCAACTAATTCATCGGCTGCTACTTTTTCGTCGGGAGAGAGAGCATTCTTCCAGGAATTCTTAGGCTTGGCCTCAAGGACGTCGACGAAGCGAGGGAGCTCGGGTGACGAAGAATCCTTGATATAGAACCACTTCAATCTCCACCCTTGCACGGACTCTCTCATCGGGAAATTGAAGTAATTGACATCCGAACGAGCTACGAATCCTACTCCTCCGGTGACAAAAGATCCATTGCTACTGTATCTCTTCACATAGAAGATCTTTTTCCACAAACCAAAATGGGGCTCAACGCCCAGATATGCTTCGCAGAGGGTAATGAACACAACAACGTGAAGGATCGAGTTGGGAGTGAGTTGCCACGGTTGGATTCGTAAGTTCGCGGGAGATGGAGGAGGAATTCGTGAACAGGAAGTGAAAGGCCTCGGTACAAGAACGACAGAACATCACGGTAAAACCGGGGAGGGTTAGGTCGAGAAATCGCACCTGGAAAGATTACATTCCCCTCATCGGAGGAGATCAATCCTAGCTCGGATCTCTTCTCGTCACGCTTGGTGACGGTCGAGGCTGTCCAATCACCGGGCTTGGCTGTTGAGCTCGGTGGCGCCGCGGCCAGGGAGGAGCGGGCGCCCTCCGGAAGAATCGAAGAAGTTTTGGCGGCGGCACCGCTCGTGGAGCTGGCGGCGGCGCTAGGGTTCTTCTTCTTCACCATTGCGAGATCTGGAGAAATCGGAAGACAGTGGTGGCGGCGCGAGCAGTTGTGAACAGGAAAGGAACAAGAACGGCAAAGAAGACGAATGAAGGAGAATGAAAGGGATTTTTTTAATCTCTCGGGGAACTTAAGGAAGGTTTCGTATTGTTAATGGGCCTTTCTCCAGTTAATAATTGCGGAAATCGAGGAGGTGCCTCGTTAACCGTGTAAAGAGGAGCAAGAATCGCTTGAAAACAGGGTTGGCGGGTCGTGTCTTATCAGTCAGAATCAAGGGGACAGAAAAACGTCATCAATGACGTCATGGAGAATGATTGCATACGAAGAGATAAGAAAGGATCGGGTGATCGACTTGAGCTTATGCGCGGATTGCGAGCATCCGCACCTAGGCTCGGGGCTACTCCCATCGGGAGTACTGCCGCGCACCCGACAGAATGAGGATTCGAAGGAAATATTGACTCGAGTCTGCACTCGGGCGTAAAACGCCGTGCACGGGGGCTACTCCCATCGGGAGCGCGGACGCACAGAACTTTCGCACTCAGGATCATGCCCGGGACTTGATTCTGTGTAGGGTAACGTTGTTTTGCCATCGGCAGTTAACCAACAAAAGTTGGGCACGTTATTCGTTATCCCTTGCATAAAGAAAATATATCGGATGGTCTACAAAGACTTGCAGGAAAAATTTCGGCAGAAGAAGATGTTCGAGTGGTACAACTTGAGTCTACGCACGGATTGCAAGCATCCGTACCTAGACTCGGGGGCTACTCCCATCGGGAGCGCGCCACCCGATAGAAGACAGAAGGAAAGCAAGAATGATCAAGGAGAAGAACTTCGGAAGAAGATATGGTCTCTACCCGAACTATGTTCGGCTAGACACTCGGGGGCTACGGACGTGGGCATTACGGTTAACCAATATTGCTCTACCCTATACGGTCCAGATGGAGGCCCATGAAGGTACCGAAGGGAAGATGGGCCACTAAGGCGGTGCAGCGGAAGATTACTTGAAGTACAAGACACGGAAGAAGCCGAACAAGGAAAGATTAGAGATAGATCTATTGTAAGCCTACTCGTACTCAATTAGACCTCTCGGGACCTGGCCACCTATATAAAGGCCGGGAGAGGGGGCTATCGAGGACACAATCAATCTTAGCGATCTTAGCCAGAAGCTTAGAACTAGGTTACCCTAGCGATTAGCCATCTAGACGAGATCACAGCCGAACTATTCGGCACCCTATTGTAACACTGTTTTCATCATAATCAAGAACAGACAAGCAGGACGTAAGGGTTTACCTCATCGAGGGCCCCGAACCTGGTAAATCGCTCCCCCGTTTGTCTGTGTACCGTGCCTCGTATCAGCTTAGGATTCCATCAACCCTAAGTCCCAATCGGAGGACATTGTCGAGGAACACCCCGACATGCCGTATTTTTCGCCCCTGAGTAGAGGGCCCTGTATTCGTTTTTCACCGGCCAAAAACGCGTCCAATCTAGCAGAACGTGTAAACTCACCCTGTAAAAGGAAGTATTCCTAAAATATGCCGAATCAAAAAAATCCTTCCATCTTCTTCCTCTAGCCACCGTGCTCCGTGCTCCCTGCTCCCCCGCCCCGGCCATGGCCGTGCCGCCCCCGGCCGCCCTCGCCTCACCCCGCCCCGGCCCCGGCCGCCCCGGCCGCCCTCGCCCCGCTCCCGACCGCGCTGCCGTCGCCCCGCCCAGGCCATGGCGCGCGCCCCGGCCGCCCTCGCCTCGCCCCACCTGGCCGCCCCGCTCCCGACGCGCGCCTCACCCCGCTGCGTCGCCCTCGCCCCGCCTCGCTCCGGCCAGCCCCGCCCCGGCCATGGCCGTGCCGCCCCCCGCCGCCCTCGCCTCACCCCGCCCCGGTCCCGGTCGCGCCCCCGTCCGCCCTCGCCCCGCTCCCAGCCGCTGCCCTCGCCCCGCCCAGGCCATGGCCGCGCCCCCCGGCCGCCTCGCCTCGCCCCGCCGCCCGCCCCCGCCGCCCGCGCCGCCCTCGCCGCGGCCATGGGCGTCGCACTCGCCTCGCTCCGCCAGCCCCGCCCCGTCGGCCGTGCTCGTCCCGGCCAGCCCCGCCCCGCCGCCTCGCCAGCCCCGCCCGCGATTCGGCGGATTCCGGTGAGGCGAATCGCGAAAGCGGTTAGATTTTCTGAAACTTCAACCCGCCACGAGTGAGGGGTTGGCCCTGTATTTGGCCTCCCACCCCACACAAGTAAGGGGCGAAAGTCCGCCCGTGTCGAAACCAACAAAATCGTGCGGGGGCCATTTTTAGCTGCTAGCGGCGGGTAGAGCTCAAACCGGGTTTGGGTGTTTTAAGGGGTCTGTTAGACATGCTCTAACTGCTTTCGCGATTCGCCTCGCCGGAATCCGGCTAAATTCCGACGAACTGCGGGGCGGGCGCGAAGCGAGCGAGGCGGCGGGCTGGCCGCCTGGAGCGAGGCGGGGCGAGGGCGAGGCGGGCGGGCGAGCGGCGCAGCCATGGGCGGGCGAGGCAGCGGGGGGCGGCGCGAGGCGGCGGCGGGGCAGGCGAGGCGAGGGCGGCCGGGGGCGGCGCGGCCATGGCCGGGGCGGGGCGAGGGCGGCGCGGTCGGGAAGCGGCGGCGAGGGAGGCCGGGGCGAGGTGAGCGAGCGGCCGGGGCGGCACGGCCATGGCCGGGGCGGGGGAGCAGGGAGCACGGTGGCTAGAGGAAGAAGATGGAACGATTTTTTTTTTTGATTCGGCATATTTTAGGAATATTCCCTTTTACAGGGTGAGTTTACAGGTTCTGCTAGATTGGACGCGTTTTTGGCCGGTGAAAAAGAATACAGAGTCCTGTACTCGTGTTTTAAGGGGCGAAAAAATACGGGGCCTGTTAGACATGCTCTTACCAAGTTCTTGAACATGCTAGTCCATAGATGATTTGTGGGATGGATATTAACTCAATCCATTTAAAGAAAGCTCAGTTCATAGATGATTTGTGGGATACAACTAGAAAGCTAAGTTCAAGGTTGTTGATCACAATAGTGTAACCTTAATCAAGCAATGTGGAACAAAAAGCTGACCAATCATTAAAGAGTAGAGTATTCCTGCATTCATAGGTCTTGTAACTTTCTGGACGAATTTGCAGTTATCAAATTTCTGTATAAATTCAGTACAGTGTGTTGATACATATACATACGGAGTAAATTGTTTTAACCATCTTTCCCTGACTCAAATTGTGTGAAGTTGTATGCCACCTATAATCAAATTTGAGTAGTGCTGCAATTTGAATGTACGAATAAAGCTGAAATCATCTTCTAATTCTTTCCCAGTTCATGGCTCTTGGAGTCCTAGTGCAATTTGAATATGTGATCAAAGCTGAATTCATCTTATGGATTTCTAGTTCTTCCCGGTTCATGGCTCTTTCCAACTATAGCTTTCAGTCATCTACTTCTTCCCAGATTTGAAGACTCAAGACAAGAACTGAACCTATCCAAGCCGACAGTACCCTCCAGATGTGATGGCACGGTGCATTTGCTTGTCCACCCCTACCGCCGATCAGAGATTCAGAGGGGCCTCGCCGATGGTTGACCCCATGACCAACCCATACCTGGAGCGTATGGACCGACGGCCTGATCCCGCTCCAGGCGACCATGACGCACGGCGGGGGCGCGCGGCAGCCAAATCAGAGACGAGGCGCCGTGTTCATGAGCTCCTGGCTGGGATAGAGGCGAGCTCGGTGCCTCGGTGGCCTGTGTAGACGCAGACGTTCATGGGAGAAGGCGGTTGCTCCGTGGCACAGTGTAGTCACCACTCAGTAAGCTGTCGCTCAGCCTCGATGGGCACGCAGGTGCCAGTGTCGCTCTACCAGTACGGCCGTCTGGGCGGCATGGTATAGTAGGTGTTGTTGCATCCTCATTGACGGCGACCGTGCAGTCGGTGTGGCCGAGCCTTGGCGAGAGCAGCATGGCTCCGGCGCCGTGGTGCACCTCCGGCAGCAGCAAGCCCGTCGTGCATCATTTCGTCAAGGTGCAGCAGCCGCAGCACGGCCTCTGGGAGTGGGAGTCCGTCCTCCGCACATGTCTCTTGGTGTACTTCCTCCAATCGGTGGCGAGGACGCCGCGGAGGTTGGGCAGGAGCGGGTGGCATAGGGAAAGGAGCACATCGTGCTGTGGCCCAGGGTGTTTCGGCTCCAGCCAGCCAGGCGTACCTCGGCGGCCACTACGCTGGCCGGTGATCAGAGGGGCGAACCCGTCAAGAACAAGAGCATGATCTGCGTCTTCGAACGGTACGCGGGCGACGTCGCGTGGCGCCACGCGCTGAGGCCTGAGGGCTGAGGCTGGCTTGACTGGCATGATCTCTGCTCGATTGTACTAAAATTCAGCTATTACGCGCAGGATCGTGTGATGTTCTTGTATCGTTTGATTCAGATCACTGATCGAGGTCTGGCCTGACGTTGGTGTAGTGCGGGAACTAGGACTACATAATACTCTCCGTCCGTGTTTAATTGACGCGGGAATGCATGCATCCTCTACTAAGCTAACCTCAGTTTTGCGTCGATTAATTAAGGACAGAGGTAGTAATATATATACAGAGTGCGTCCCATGTGGGAGCAGAGCAGCGACGTAAGACAAGAAAAATGTATAGCATCCCATCTGGGTTGAACAAGAAAGAAAACTGTATAGCATCCCATCTGGCTTGCACAAGAAAATGGTGGTCATAAGGCCGCACCAGGCAGAAAGAAACAGATACAAGATGTTAGATTCTCATCCTGACTACTGAATTCATCATACCAATGAAAGTTGCTTCGGTATACAATGTATGCTGCAGCGACAAAATCTAACATCTCACTGAAGTACACAACCCCACCACGGTGAGCCTACTGGTATGCATTTATTTGTGCATCTCAAATACACGCCAACAGGTCCATGCCAGTAAAACGTACAATCAGGCGGACAGAAGTCTAAGCAAAGGAGGACCTAGGAAGTAACTACAAGGTGATGTGAGCCAGAACATACACGACAGCAGCCAATATCTGAGCAACCACCAGCGGGATATAATACTCCTCCGCCATGGCTAAGGCAGCCGCCATGACACGCTTCATGAGCGCCAACCTGGTTTCCTTGCTATCAGCCTCTACGGTCCCCTCGGCAGTCTCCCCTTCTCCCGCCTTGGCTTTCTTGTTCCCTCTATTGAGAATGGAGCACCACAAGTCTCGTTCCTCATCCAGTTTGTGCAATGTCGACTTGGCCTCTGGGTCTTTCACTAGCTTAATCACCTCCCCAAGGCCAGTAAGACCGATATGCCAAGCGCTACCTTTGGTGACCCACTCTTGTAGAGTCTTCACAACAGACCCAGCAATCGACAGGACAAACAAAGCTCTGTTGCTAAGTGGAGAAGCAGCAGCAGAGTTGTGTCTCTCAGTGTCTTGACTTTGCAGCTTCAGGGCCTCCTTGGCTGAGCTGCTAGAAGCTGCCATTGTTGTTGGGTTGGGAAATTGGTTTTGCAGAATCTTTAAAATCTCCCTGTTAACCTCCAGGTTTTGCTCTATGGAATCCCCGATCCTTCTCAGCTCATTTCCAACCAGGTCACCATCGTAGTTGCACTGGGACGAAAATGAACGGACCTACCATGAAATTGCATCGAGTTAACAGACATAGCCATATGCAACAGAAGCAACCAAATCATTTATGTCTGTTTGGCAGTTCATCTATGCTAAGGGTAAATCTTGTTGACGTGCAGGAAAACTTACCATTGCAGATGAAGTTCTCTGTATTGAAGATACTATGAGCTTCCTAAGCTTTCCACCTACCGCAAACTCTCTGCACAGAAGCAACATAAAAAAATGTCATTGCAGTACAGATATGCTCTTCCTTTTTTTCGAAGAAGAGGGGTTCCATTTTCAATTCAAAATGTCTGCAAGACAAAAATTGAGCAGGGGGGAACTTATTTGCAGAAACACAAAGCATGTAAATAACAAAGTAAATGCCTGTCAGAAACCTTAAAGTTCATTATTGATAAAATGTAACAGGTTAGTCTACAAATCTAACTCAAGAATACAAACAGTCAGTTGTTAGTTTTCTTATCAAATTTCCATTTTCCTTCAAAGTTGGTGAACCATGCTCGGTTCCTAGGCCAAGACTTCTTTGTTTCTCCAGTTTCGTTGTTTAGGACCATAACCTGTAACATTGTTTGCCACAAACATGTTCCCTTTATGCATTTTGTTCTCATCCTTGCATTGTTACCTGCTACTGCTACTTTGGGATGAATTTAAAATCAGCTGAAAATGCTAAGTTGGAACACTAGGGGTCTTGGGGATGAGGGAAAAACTGAATTGATTTGCAAGACAACCGATGAAGCAAAAGCTCATACTGCCTACAGAAACTAAACTGTCTGAGATCACGCTGTTCAAAGCAAAACAGGTCTTTGAGCCATCGGAAGGTGCCTCGGCGGGCTTGTCAATCCCTTGGAACCCAAAGAACTACACCGTCATTGTGATTGGTAAGCATGAGCATGCTCTAACAGTAAGTTGAATCTAATTTAGATAATACACTCTTAGTGATAACTAATGTGTATGCCGGCTAGGGATAAGAGCACAAAATTCCTTCACACCATGGCTACTTACAGATTCAGGAAAAACACGAAGTTTCTTCACACCATGGCTACTTACAGATTCAGTAAAAATAAGATGAAAGTGCTATGCCAAAATGAAGAGCAATTCTTTGATGATGCAGCTAAGCTGGCCATTGCCACAACCTTCTTCACAAACTTGTTGAAAGAAGAGAAAAACTGAATCTCAAACATAAACCTGCAGCAACACTAGCATCCCCATTCACCAACTGAGTTTTACAGATTTTACTTGCAAGATATGAAGTCAGAATTACTGCAGCTTTTTCAAACACTATATGGCCAAGAAATTCAGCTATCAGGTCTAAACCTGGCAAACATAACGCTACTTCCGAAATGTGATAGCGCAATGGTTAACTGAATATAGACTGGTCTCACTTCAACAGTCAATTCCAAGACTAATTGCCAAAGTACTTCCTAATAGGCTCCAGCCAAAGATGATAAGGGAAGCCCAGGATAATGGCATCCTCCAATACCCACATCAAGTAAACTCACCCTAAGGCGTCAATGTCGCTACACCGTAGCCCAAGCTGCACCTCGCTCTTTCCATTCATTAAAATCCCAAGCTCTGAACCATATTGCTGCAAGAAAGATTAAACCCATATTAACATCGTCCTGCCACATGGCATTTAGTTTGGACAGTGAAAAACCTCTCTAGTTCAGGCATGTACACATAGATGAAGTGCAAATGCAACTAATAGGAGGCATAAAATTTTAACTCGCCAAAACAAAAAGATTTCAGGAGTTCCAGAGGTATTAGAATTCCCTTTAAAACCATGCTGTTATCACATACTTCTACCTATCCACCAGAATCACATCATAAGTTTGTTAAATTCAAATGCTCAGAGTTAACAGAGCAAAATTCAAGCATCTTGCTATGGAGGGCTAGTTACCATTG
Source organism: Lolium multiflorum (assembly GCA_030979885.1). Taxonomy (NCBI): domain Eukaryota; kingdom Viridiplantae; phylum Streptophyta; class Magnoliopsida; order Poales; family Poaceae; genus Lolium; species Lolium multiflorum. Next base: position 45,653,288 of record CM061752.1, on the reverse strand, counting down.
CAGGTGGCATTTGATACATCTTCTCAACAATGAGCTTGCTCAACTTGGCACTCTCATTGAGGCTTCCACCGGCTGCACCAAACTCCCTGCACATATTTTTTTTTTTGTTATTGCCTACTAAAAGAAGCGTTGCTAGGCTGTGGGCAGAAATCTGCCGTGCTTCAAAATAATATTGGCTGGAACATACAAAGTTGTTTCCTTCGGTGCTCTAATTCTAGAGTTCATATTTCTAGAGGTTGGTAAACTTTAGCTGGGCCATTTTATTTTCTATGGAAATGGAATGGGGCCCAGGCCAGTTGATCTAAAAAAAGGAGTTAAATACAGTAACAGTCCCTGTACTTGAGCACATGGGGCGATTTAGTTCTCGTAATCGTGTTTCACCAGAACATGTAATGTAAAACATGATATATATAGATAGATAGAATGGGGTTAGGAGATAAGTTATAAGATGCGTGATGCACTAATGCCATGTGCGTCCTCGCCGTCGATACGTCCAACATGGACACCGTGGCACTTGCCGGTTTGTTTTTGAGAGAGATAGGTTTTACAAATAACTTCAAGGACTAAAATGTTCCTATTTTGATTGTTTTTGTGTCACATCAGCCTAACTGACTCACACGAGAGGGGCTACATGCAAAATTTTAGGGCAGCCGCTCTCCTACGCAGGACCCATGTCCACGACAACACAATTTCGATGGAAACTGTGTCCAATTTACAAGTACAGGGCAACAGTTCTGCAGAATACAAGTAGGAGGAGTATATCGAAGCATGCACTCAAGTACAGGTTTGAAGGTGCGTGAGGAAGCATGAACTCAAGTACAGGTTTGAGGACTATATCGAATAAGATACTTGCGCTGGAAAAACAAAATCCTCACATCACAGGTGCGTGAGGTTTAGCAAGTATATAAACGCACCAGATGTGACTGTAATTGTAGCCCATCCCAAGCAGCAGATCGAGCTTCCCGTCCCCCCAATTCCCCAGTGGTTCCTGCAAAATGGGGTAAACAAACCCTATCAGCACGGTGGTTCCGAAGCACCTGCACGCGACAATTAAATCAGCACCTGCACGCGATAACTAAATCAGCACCTGCGCACGCAGCGGGTTTTCCACTATCTGGCCAGAGATGGCGCTCCATAGGGTCCCGGGCGAAGTTGACGGCGACGGCGATGTGCGGAGCAGCGCGTGCCCCGTCGAGGACGACGCGGCAGTGGCGCAGGAGGTGGAGCACGCGGCGACGGAGGGGAACGCCCACCCCGGGTGCGCGATGGTGGCGCGCATCAGCGCGATGGTCGCGCGGGGCCGCATGTTGTGCTGCGGCGGCGGCGGCGACGGCGACGGCGACGGCGGCGGTGCGGGGCGGAGCGGAGCGGAGCGGAGCAGGTGGTGGGTTCGTGGGATTGGCGAGGGATGGAAGGCGTGAAGGAGGCGCACGCAATGCGGTGCCGAAATTCGGGGTTTTTGTGTAGTGATGATAGTGGGATGGTGGTGGAATTGTGCGTATATTTTCAGAAAGTGTTTTTTTTTCTCTTGGGCATTCGAAAATTATACATATTTAATTATTTAAAAATTCTAAAAATAAATCTGAACGTAGTAAAAATTGTAGCCTACAAACATGTAAAATTTTAATATAAAATTCTTTATATCGTAGTCTACACAAAAAAAGATAAGATCTGTTAAAATTTAGAGGTTTGAAATATGCATACCAGATCCACCTGTTTTCCCTTTTTTTGTAGCCCAGAATATTTTGTATTTGAAATTGAATTTTTGCAGGTTATGGGATAATTCATTGGCTACGCCATGATTTGTTTTCTACTTTTTGAAAAAACACATAAATGTGATTTTTTACTTTTAAAAAAATGGTAGTAGCACTGGTGTCCAGGAGCCAAAAATCTCTGTCCATAACCTGGTTCATCGGCTCAAAAAGCATCATTGAATGCGATGGTGCTCTCCCAAATCTAGATGTGGCGGTTGTTCGCCTCTTTTTCCGGCGCAACCATGGTGCCGGTGGAAAAAGATGGACGATGTTTCGGTGAGGCACAGGTTTCTCCAAGGGTGAACTTGTAGTTTTACTTCTTGTGAGTTTTTTTGTGCAAAATTATCTGACGCAAATATTTATCTTGTGTCGTTACCATATGTGTAATCTATGTAAATAAACCTGTGTAATAAAATATATAGTTACATAAAAAAGATAGCTCTGTCTACAAAAGAAAGTTCCTTGACACCATGGCGAGTTGAAGTCTAGCGCTCTATCCGTTTTGGCAACTCTCATCGATCGTTCAAGACCATGACCCGGCACCGGCGGGTCGGGTCGAGTCGCTCTCGCCGTCTCGCGCCTCCTCCGACCGACCGCTCAGAACTGTCTTCTTCCGAGTTCCGACCGACCGCTCGTTTCCACCCAAATTGACGAGCCCCTCCAGCGCGGAAGACGCCACCCGGCGATGACGGCGGCGACGGCGCCGCCGCCGCCGATGACGACGAAGGTTTCCGAGGACCACCCCCCCCCCCCCGTCTCGCTCACTGGGTAAGCTCTCCTCACCAATGCGCGGATTTGGTTGGGATTTGGCTCTGTTCGCTAGGGTTTGGCAGGGCCGGAAGAACCCTAGGTTGCCCCCTACCTAATTTTGGGCTCTGATCGACGTATAAATGCAGAGGCGCTCTTAAATTTGCGGTGTCAAGTTGTCAGCTGCGAGATTTTCTGCCTGATTCTGCAATGTGATGAAAGAAATCGTGGGGAGGGGACGACATTTTTCATTTCAGGATACACATCAACTGCACACACTGTTTGTTGAAATGTGGACCTAACTTAAGGATCCAAATCCCATCGACGAAAGAACTGCAATGCAATTTCTGCATGCTGGACACCTATATGTATGTACTAACATAACATCTCAACATGATCAAAATTGCAGCCCAATTTGTGGTTTAGACAACCCAATGTTCCATGCAGCAAAGCAGTTTTTTTCCCTTAATCCATACGGTAGATCTCTTCGAAAGTAGCAGCAGGCTCAGCATTTACAAGAGGCCCCTCCAACTTACTTTGGCGCTTAATCAGGGGTTGGATTATTTCTTCTGGCCTTTTTGGTCAGATGCTAATAAGCTATATAATTCTAGTAACCGTTAATCTTTGAATGGTTGGTGTTGTACAATGTATGGTATAGTGTCCATTGCAATGAAAAAGAGAAATTAGTCCCTGCTTTTGTGTCTAACTGAATGCACTGGCAGGTCTGAACCACTCACCAAGCTCCTAGCAATCAATGTGTTGGCTTCGCGTTGCTTGCATTTGTGCTAAACTAGACCATTGACAGCCAATTCAGACATGGACATAGCAGCAAAGTAGCTTTTTCCCTTAATCGGTGGACCTCTTTGAATCTCGTCTTCCTCTCCTTTGTACTTTTTGCATTTATTTATTACTGTTTTCTAAGCATTCTTAGTTAAGCGTCTGATCTGTATTTCAAGTCACTGAAAGTGAAGCCACTGGTGGTGATGTGCAAATTTTGCTAACCATTCTATAAATCATGAAATGTGATTTACAGAGTTGGCTTTCCTATTCTTGTTGTTTTTCTTTGCATCTGACTTTACCAAGTTAATGTGTTCATAATTATAATTCTGAGCTGTCTGCATATTAAGACAATGGGCCAACATCTGCTTCTTAACAAATGTGACAATACCTATTTTTTTGCAGGGGCAATCCGTATGTGTTTTAAGTCTGTTAGTCTGTTGCTTCTTTTCTTTCATGCATCAGCTATGAAATTGCCCTGTTCTTGCTATGCATGCAGATTATTTAGTCAGTAATTTAATTTATTCTTTGTCGTTCATATATGTGCACAGATGAAAAGAATTAAGGGTCAGGGCTGGTATCATCTTCCAGATCGGCCAAACATATGGTGAGAGTCGTATATAAGACAGGGGTTTGATTAAAAAAAAAAGATAAACGTTCCTGTCTTATAATCATCTTTTGTGTGTAACACTGCAACCTGTATATAACAGGTTCAGATTGGTGGCTTCTTTCTGCACAAACTGAGGTACTAATTTCTCAGTACTTGCTGCTCTTCAGAATGCAGTGGCAGGTCTCAACCCACTCACCAAGCTGTCCTGTTTTGATTTTATTTTTTTACATTCTTATTGCTAGAGCAAGTCAACTAGATAAACACCCGGATACCCAGAATATAGATTGCACAGAGTACTTCGGGGACTTCTTCAATGGCGTCATCCCCATGCCGCAGAACAGCAGGGTCTGAAGCCTGACATGCTCCTTTGGTAAGATCAGGATTTCTCCTTAGGTAATTAAACTGTACAATATGAAGTTTGATCAGTGAGAAGCGCAGCTGAAATAAGATAATGTGATTGTTCTACTCTGATGTTCAAGCAAGGTTATTATCCTCTGATGTCAAACTTATGGCTTAGCTTGTTCACTATCTATGAGATCCAAGATTTTGCTGTCAGTTGGTACTCCTAGATGTAGAATTGTTGTTGTCCTTAGACATCTGTGCGGATCTGTGTGGGGTATTTTCTTTGGCCTATTCATCGGGACTTTGGTTTTGTGTTCCAACCAGGTTATCAAGAGAGCAACCCTTTTCAACCAGGTTATAGATATCCTGCTGTTTAATGTCAATGTGCATAGCTTACTTTTGCGACCCTTTTCAACCAGTCTAGTCCTCATTGATCAAACTTCAAATTGTACAATGTAATTCAGTGTTGTTTTCTGTTATTCTTCAGGCATTCAGTGGCCATATAGGGCCAGTCTCATGTCTTGCTTTTGGGTTGGACTCTCCAGAGCTATTCTCTGGTTCTTACGACAGTTCAATAATGCAGTGGAATGATGACGATAGAACGTCCATGCACTGCCTATATAGCCATCAAGGTGAAATATTGACAACTGATGCACTGAGCAAAGACAGACTTCTGACTGTAGCGCGGGACAGAACAATGCATCTTTGGAAGGTAATTTTGCCCTTAGCTTTTGTGAATCTTTTTGGTACTGACTATTTTGTACAACTGCTGAAATAAGAGAAGCAATGCTGACATCAGAGTAGCATTAGTGACTAAGATAATGTGCTTTATTTCTGAATCTTTTTGGTACTGACTATTTGGTATAGCTGCTGAACTCCTAGTGTAATGTAATGTTTGTACCTATATGTGAACTGCATTTACTGAATAACAGAGTATATTCTCAGCAACATCATCAGTCTATCATGATTAATTGTCTAGCTCAGATTCAACAGTTAACACGACTCAGACACTGTGCTGGCTGGGTGTTGAAATTCTTCAGAAAATACTGCTTAATTTGTCTCCTCCAGGCCCATAAAACAGTTATTCTTCAGGAATTGCATTCACTTAAAATCAGAGTTAATCATCAGTCTACCATGAATTTGTATTGCCTGCACTCCATTGGTACTATAGCTGTAGTGAAGAGGGCACAACCATGCATTTTAGGGGCAGAGCATGAAAATATTGACTTGAACATAGTTTATGTGAACATAAGTAAGCATCACTGTACTGGCACAATTCAAGAAACTTATCCTTTTTCTCTGAAGGCTTACAAAAAGAAAGAAGCTTTTCAAATAGAGCAGGCAGATTTACATATGGTTACTACTCCATAAAATACAGCAGCCTTTTTGTTCTACTGTAGCTGCACCACACTTTTTTTTTTGAAACTTGGACATATATTAATCAAGACACATAAGATGTTTTACAATCATAATTTGCCAGTTCAACCACACAGGGAGGAACTGCACCGACTAAAACATGCCCAGCTACCTCTTCTCTGCCTAGTTTCGCCAATCTGTGAGCAACCTGGTTGCTGGCTCTATTCACTTTGGAGAAAATACTGTCAGACATAGATCCAAGAAGAGATTTAGTGTCCTTAACAATATCCGCGATCGCTGTTAGCCTTGCTAGTTCACAGGTAGTGTGTGAGAAGTAGTCTGTTTGTGTGATGCTGCCAAAAGCTTGTGCAGCTTGTATTGCATAGTGGTATTTATAGGATACAAGCTAGATACAACATGTAGATTAAGCCTTCTAGAGCTTTCTACTGCTATCCTTTTGTAGCTATCTACTACTAGAACTGGGTACTCAATAAGTCGCCATGCATAAGTCGCCATGCTTGTTTTGCAAGTAGTGCTTGATTAAATAGTCTCAGGTCTCTAAAACCAATGCCACCCTGAATGTTTGGCTTTGTCATTTTATCCCAGCTCATCCAGTGTACTTTCCTCCTGTCCACTTCATCTCCCCACCAAAAGTTCCTAATTATTTGTGACAAATCATCGCACAGACCGGCTGAGAATTTGAACACACTGACTTGTAGGCTTGTAGCTGCACCACACTGACTTGTGGCTTTGAAAATATTTCAACAAAGCACCACATTGTGTGAATCTAATCTCTTCAGAAAGCATTTTCTTCTTGCATACGATTAATCTGGGCACATGTAGACAAGTTCATGAAAAATATAAACATTTGTGTACTGTACAAAAAAGCAATACAGTATTAAGTCGCATGTAGACCTTCTAGCTGCTGTATGAAAAAAATACACTCCTAACTCTTTTTTCTGTATTGTACACATATCAATATCTGTACATGTATCCTCAAATGTGTATGCCTCTGTCAGTTCACTGTCATCTTGGAAATACAAGTACTCTGTCAGTTCACTGTGAGTTCTATCAACTGCCTGATATATGTAGGAGTTCACTCCTGCTAATGCCAAGATTGGAATCTGCACATGAAAAATTGTATAGAAATTAAAATGTCTTCCCTTCTTGTAATTTCTAGGAGTATAATGTTGCATTTTAATTAATCTAGCTTCTGAACATTGATCGGTTAGTGACAACTAGAAGCATCAGGTTTACATTCTCGAAAGAAAAAACGTTTTGTGAACCATTTTTTTGCAAGAACAATGTCTTGTAGGCTTTTGCACAATCGCAGTGTTGCTGGTTGCTGATAGTTACAAGATTGATATTGATACCTACCAGCTCAAGACATTGCTGGGGCACTGGCGGGGGAGGCGACGGCAATCGGCCTCGCCTCCATGGCTTCACGTCGAGAGGGATTCCGGCAGGGAGCAGGGTGCAGTCAGGGCTGCCAGGGCGGGAGGAGAAGCTGGCCCGGTGGTGCCTGCCACCTTGAGCCGGACGCATGGGCTCCAGCGGCGGCGAGCTCGAGCAGCGACGGAGTGCGTCTTCAAGCAGCGGCGGAGCGCGGGAGGACGCCGGCCTGCCGGCGTGAGGCGCGAGAGGTCGCCGGCGCCAAGGGCGAGGCCACCGCCCGCCGGCGCGAGGCTGCGAGATCCACCGGGACCCAGCGGCGCAAGGCTGCTAGGAGCGCGGGAGTCCGCCGGCGGGAAGCTGCGAGCGCGGGAATCCGCCGGCGAGCGAGCGTGACCCTGCTGCGATCGATTGGTCGATCGATTGGGGATGCGATTGAAGTTTTTTCGAAATAATAAGGGTGCAAATGAAAATTTTGCTTTGAACTAAACTCCGGACACCTAATACGTGACAGAGGGAGTAGTACGTATAATATGGATCTGTTCCTGTTATTTTCCTAGCCATCTCCTGTTTTATATGAGAATTATTCTCTGGGCATTTGATTGTTATTGCATGATGTCTGATGGCTGTTCAACCAGTTTCCTAGCGTTCTCATGTCAGATCAACGCAACATGCAACAACAACACAGCGCTTGTAGAACTTGAATTGATTCTTTTTTTTTCTCTTGTCAGTTTGAACCATGGCGACAGACAGGCCCAGGAGGCACGCCCCAATCTGTTGAGCACCTTCTTTTCAGTGTAGGAATCAGATGGACGAATTAGGAAATGGGTAGAGAGTAGCTCTGTCTTGGGCAGCCTCTGGGACAGGAAAGCTTTCAACTGGTTGGTAATTCCGTAAAGCTTCACAAGAGGTGATAAATGGACAAGATCAACTCAAAAAAAAAAAAATGGTACCATACATATATTGGTGCTCAAGAAGTGATGGTTTTGGTGGATGGTGCCGATCAAATGTTCACATATATACAACACTTGAGGTCAATCTTGTTTTGTCAGGTAGACAGTGGAAGTGTGGAACGATAATTGTTCTTGGAAATACCAAACTGAATTCATAAGCTAAGTCTGCATGCTTGTTTTCTTTAGACAAGGTTAATACAGATGCTGATTTTTTTGTGTGGTGATCAAGAAACCCGTACTTCTGTCGTTGCTATTATTCTTGACTTCCCGTCGTGGTGATGCTGATTCGTGAACTAACTGACCATGGAGTGCTAAACAGACTGGTCCAGCCTAGGTAGAGTAACATTTAACTCTGCCTGGTCGCTAAATGAGACTAGAGCTTGCTGATATATAACCATGTGAAGCGGGACCAGATCTAAGCAGCTATACAATGTTTACCGTTGATAGAAAATAAAACGAAAAATAAAATGAATGGCAGCAGAGCTCCTGACTAAGGAACTTCCATCCTTCTGATGGGACGTATCTGTTTCTGTGTGCAAAGGACAAGTAGGCTCATGTATGGATCTCCGCACGGAGGTTAGGGCAGGGGAAGGCCAGCCACCAAATGACTACAAGCTAAATGTCAATGGGGCAGAAAAAAGGAGTACCATAAATATGATCACCACAGCTGTCATTTGACCATTCTGCAAAACTAATACAGTATAACTAGGTCCCATACCATACTCCCACGTTTTTCATACTAGACTCAGCATAGCATGGTCAGTGAACAAACCATTCCGATCACCAACCATCATAAATGTAGGATTACAACAATTTCACTTAGTGCAAATCGAACACAACGAGAATTAGTCTTCTTATGGAGTCTAACCACTCATGTCCCAGGTTCTGGATTTGAACACTTAAGAGAACCTTTTTGAAGCCTTGGGTGCAAAGTACATAATAGCAGACGTGATGCCCAAAGAAAGGTGGTAGCTGCGACGGTGGGCGGGATCATCTCGCTTCAATCCATGCTCTATCTTCCTGCAGAGCAAGACATTTTTCAACTTAGAAAAATTACAGGCCAACATTGCACTGAAGGACAACTTGGCCCACATTGTGTAAGATATTACAAGCAGTACAGCGCAAATAGTTTTCATGTCATAGCAAGACAATGCAATGAGCAGAAACTACTTAGGCCCTGTTTGGATTGGGGGTAAACTTAGTGTGTTCACCGATATTTAGTTCAACTTTGAGCTAAATACCGGTGGCCACATTAATTGTACCGCCATTCCAAACGGCCCCTTAGGCCTTAGGGGAGGTGATTTCCCAACCCTTGGGAGAGTTTTCACCAGGATATGATTTCGAGCTAGGCAATAAGACATTTGAATTTCAGACATGAACTTGAAAATTCAGACATCAAGAAAAAAAACTGCCCAATGCTTTGAATTTGAAATGTCACCATCAATTAGAAAAATAAATAAATAAAGTAGTTATCATGGTTTGTACACTCATACTGGTCAATCATACTGAAAATTCAGACATCAAGATAAAAACTGAGGTCTGTAACCCTACATGAGACCGTCAGCAATAGCTTTTGTAAGTATCCTAGAGAGCACCATTTTATGCTGCTATAAGGAAAAGATGAAAGCAGGACCCTTCTTATAAGGAAAAAAAAAATGAAAGCATGCAATCAGTATAAGTTTCAGTCCCCATTTCCCTATTTTTTTTCTCAGACATAGTGTGAGACAATGAGCATGCAGCAGAGGGATTTCATGGTATGTTCTGTTCAGTACATCTTCAAACAAAATACTACATCTCTACGTTAGGCTCCAAACAAATTATAATGTTACCAACCCTGATATAAGTTTTTTCATGTTAACGAAATAGAAAAGAAGACAACATTACCATATTTTCTGCCGTGTCATTCGTATGGTTAGGATTCAATAGTGAAACAGGGATTTTGTCAATCAATTGGACTAAACCAAACATAACCAAGTTGTCAAACTGCGGTGGGCCAATAGTGAAACATGTATTATAAAGGAATCAACATATGCAATTGACACTTAGTGGTGCCATAATAATAAAACCATACGACATGCTTTTGTTTGTTTCATCTTTGAATTGCTATTCCCTTCATCATTTCCCCAATATATTTTACTATTTTGAGGTGGTGATTTAACCCAAAACCTAGTAGGTAGCGTGAGGTGAATCCCCAACATATGCAGTAGAGTCGTGATTTGTGTCGAGTAGAAGTAATTGGTACCTCTCATTGAACCTCCAAACCACACGTTGGCTCCTGGCGTTGGCCTCTAACTCTTGAATAGACTTGGAGATGCTGTCCACCTGGATATTGGCCTCCTTCAACCTCTCGACCTTCTCCAGCACCTGAATAGCATCACAAATCTTAGGCCATGTACTAGTTTCCAACGCAAATACTAGTCGACGCTAGGCGCCAATGACCGGGACTGCAGCGCATGGAGGCCAGCGCCCGTCCCAAGCGCCGCCTTGGATCGAGCAATCACCAGTAAGAAAGGGGAGGCGCGGGAGGACAGGATATGCAAATACCGCCTGGTAGTTGGGGACAAGGGGCCGGCGAGGCGTCGTCTTCACCGCAGAAGCCAAGAATCGCACCGCCGACGACATGCTCGCTCGCTCGCTCGCTCGATTCGCTAGCTAGGGTTTCTACCCCGATGGGAGAATTTCTTGGATCTAATCGCAAACTTGGCCTTTCTTTTTTTTTTGAACAAATATATATATATTACTGGCTAGCAAGCCGCCTCATTAAAAACCTTCCAGCCCCCTTAGGTACCCTGGAAGGAAAAGAGTAAAAGAAATCTAGGGGGCTCATCGTCCCAATTACAAGAATTTGCATTAGTAAAAGAGGCCCTAGCCAGCTCATGAGCAACCTTATTTGCTTCTCTCGGGCAGTAGTTGAAGCTCACATCTCCAATAGTTGTAACAAGATCCACACAGTCTGCAAATACTGCAGTAGCTTCACTCCACCATCTATCCCCTCCAGAACAAGCATCTATAATCTCCAATGAATCAGATTCAGCTTGAATTCTATTACATCCCATTCTATTTGCTAGTAAAAGTCCGTTCTTCATAGCAATTGCCTCAGCCATCGCCGCTGATGCGACATGCGGTATGACTGTATTTGATGCTGCAACAAATCTTCCTTCATAATCCCTCAGGACAGCGCCAGTAGCCCCAGCCCGCTGATCCTCATGATAAGCAGCGTCTACATTCAGTTTGATATATCTCGGATCTGGCTTAAGCCACTTCACAGTTTCAGAATTACCTTGTATCTTCATAGCCCTAGCTGAATTGGCTACAATAGCTAGGATTGACATCTTGCATCTAAACATTGGTGGAACCGATTCATTGTGTGTGCGCCTTCTTCTAATCCACCATAAATACCAACAAGTAACCATAATAGTTTCCTTTAACCCCACATTCTCAAAGCCTCGTAGCGAATTATCCTGTCTTCTTAGCAAAACCTCAAGCACAACTGAGCCAGATCGGTCTGTTTGCACTGCATCAGTAATAATATCTAGAATTCCCATGGCTTCCCAAAGCTGAGTAGCGGCTGGGCAAAGAAATAATAGGTGCAGTACATCCTCCGGGCCAACTCCACAAATAGGACAGCTAGCCGATGTACCAATATGGCGATTTGCAAGAATACACTTAAGAGGTATGATGCCGTGTAAGGCTCTCCATATAAAGATTTTAACCTTGCTTGGTACTTTGATCTTCCAAAGAGTTTTCCAAACCGGGTTTGTAGCCGAGGAACCAGGCAATGCTAGTAGTGGCGCCGAGGGGCCAAATTGATGCCGCCATTGTAGGTAGTATCCCGACCTTACAGTATACCTTCCATGAGAAGTTGATCCCCAAGCAATAAAATCCTCAAGACCATGACTATGTAGCGGAATTTGCAAGATACGCCTTACATCAATGTCTGCAAAAATGCTTCTCAGTAGTTCCTCATCCCATTGGTTTGTCACCGGATTAATCAACTCACAGACCTTAGTATAGATCACCCCACCTCTCGGGGATAAAATTTTCCTAGACGGACTACTGGGAATCCATGGGTCACGCCAAATGTTTATTTTTTCTCCGTTACCGATTCTCCAAATATAGCCTCGCTTAAACGTGGTTACCCCCGCTAGGATGCTTTGCCAAGTTAGAGAGGAACCTGCTTTAGGACCCGCTGTCAAAATATTTCCATCAGGGTAGTATTTGGCCTGCAGGACCCGTGCACACAAGGAATCCGGGGTATCAATGAGTCTCCCCACCTGCTTTGCCAGCATGGCTAGATTAAAAGAGTGAAAGTCCCTGAAACCCATTCCACCTTCATTCTTGGGATAGCAGAGTTTCCACCATGCAAACCAGTGCATTTTATTTGAATTGTCATCATCGCCCCACCAGAATTTTGAAATTGCATCCATCATACCTTTACAAACCCCTTTTGGTATTAAGAAGACCGACATAGCATAAACAGGTATAGCCTGAGCTACTGCCTTCAGTAAGATTTCTTTGCCCCCAATAGATAATAGTTTTTCCTTCCAGCCATTGATACGTTGTATAATCCTTTCAATGAAATGTTTGAAGCAATCACTCCTATCAGCCCCTACTAAAGCTGGGAGACCCAAGTATTTATCCGATAATGCTTCTGTATCAATGTGTAAAGCCTCACATATTTCTGCTCTAAGAAGAACATTAGTATTCGGAGAGAAAAAAATGCTTGATTTTGCCAAACTCACCATCTGTCCTGAGTTTGCACAGTACGTGTCCAAGACTCGTTGTAAGGAAGTTGCATTGTTCATATCAGCTTTCATGAGGATCAGAGAATCATCAGCAAATAAAAGGTGTGAAACTGACGGTGCATTTCTGCACACCCTGACCCCATCGATACCACCAACTTCTTCTTCATACAACAGCAGACTTGATAACCCCTCTGCACACAACAGGAATAAATAAGGTGATAGAGGGTCCCCTTGGCGAAGCCCTCTAGTAGGAACAAACATATCGGTTTCTTCTGAATTAAATCTCACTTGGTATCTAACCGATCTAACACAAGCCATCATAATAGAGATCCATCGCTCAGAAAATCCCATCTTCCTCATCATATTCTCCAGAAAAATCCATTCAACTCTATCATAAGCTTTGTGCATATCAAGCTTGACTGCACAGTATCCATTAGTCCCCGATCTCTTGTTCTTTATAGTATGAATACTCTCATATGCCACAAGAACATTATCAGTAATAAGACGACCGGGGACAAAAGCACTCTGAGTAGGGGAAATGACCTCAGGCAGAATTTGTTTAAGTCGGAGGGCCAGCATCTTGGATATAATTTTATAAATGACATTGCAAAGACTTATCGGACGGAATTGAGTAATGAGCTCAGGGTTTTCTACCTTTGGGATAAGAACCACTGTAGTATCATTCCATCCATCAGGAATCTGCCCAGAATTCAACGCTTGCAATATCTCCTGTGTGATATCCTCCCCACAAATATTCCAGAACTGTTTATAGAAAATAGCATGAAGCCCATCCGGACCAGGAGCTTTGTAATCACCAATGCTAAAGGCCGCTTTTTTGACATCCTCGGCAGTGAAGGGGGCATCTAAATTTTCATTCATGAAATCAGTCACTCTTGGTTGAATTTTTTCCAAAACCGCCGGGTCTATATCCTGGACTTCAGAGGTGAACAGATCAGTAAAGTAGTTAAGAACAAGAGGCTTAAGATCATTTGTGCCTTCCACCCAATTATTGTTGCCATCCTTCAACTTAACAATGAAATTCTTTTTTCTTCTTGCCGAAGCAAAATTGTGGAAAAAGTTTGTATTTCTGTCTCCATACCGAATCCAATTAGCTCGGGAACGCTGTGACCAGTACACTTCTTCTTGCTCAAGAAGGATTTCAATAAGATTCGCCATCTCTTTTGCTTTAGCCTCGTTCTCATCCGTTAATTGCCCAGACATAGCTTCTTCTAGTTCACGCTGGGCTTTACGTAGCCTTTTTTTCGGTTTTTTCAGAATAGTTGAATCCCACTCATGCAAGGATGCATGCATACAGCCGAGCTTAGCTAATACTCCAGTCTGATTTGATGAAGCTTCTTCCCAGGCTCGTTGCACAATCTGCCGAAAACCTGGCTCACGTAGCCATTTTGCTTCAAATTTCCGTGAACCTTTCCTGTGACCAGTTATATCTGATTTATATTCCGTGTCCAACATAATGGGGCGGTGATCAGATTTAATATAACCAAGGTGTTGCAAAGCAGCACCCGGGTGCATAGTAATCCAAGCAGCATTAGCCACCGCCCGGTCCAATCTTTCTCGAATTCTGCCTCTCTTCCATGTAAAAGCATCACCAGTATATCCCAGATCATCCAAGTCACAGTCATCCAGAGCTTGTCGGAACGCCTGCATGAATGAATCCGGTCTTGGATTACCACCTTCCTTCTCATGCGAAAAAGCAATCTCATTAAAATCCCCAATAATGGCCCACGGGAGTGTAGAATTGCCGTTCAACTCTCTGATTTTATTCCACGTTTTATACTTATCTTCCCATCGTGGTTCGCCATAGATACCAGTTAACCTCCAGATCTTCTCTGGTGATTCAATAACTTTAACATCAATATATTTAGGATCTGAGAAAATCTGCTGTATGACAATCTCCTTTCTCCAAAAAAGAAGTACACCTCCACTTCTGGTAGAGCTTGGATTAACAATTTTGAAATCCATCTGCATTCTTCTTCTCAAACATTCCGCTGGATAATCTTCTAAGTGTGTCTCAGATAGGAACATTACATCGGGATCATAACGCCTTCGTAGATCCGAAAGCGTGCGAACTGTCGGGTCGTTCCCTAAACCCTGACAGTTCAAAGATAATATTTTCATTGCGACCGGACAGGTTCCTCGTAGGAACCCGCCGATCCTAGTGAAGTGGAGTTAGCTCCTTCCTTCTTCGAACGCTTCTTTCTATCCTTCTCAGCCACCTCTGAATTAAATCCCTGAGGCAATTCAGTTCCATCTACCAGCATTGCAGCAGGTGCCCCATTGCCGGTATCAGTCTGTTCCTGCTCTTCCTCTAGTACCTCTGGTGCCATATTTAACCTCCTCTTTGCTCCAGGGTCAGAAGTCTCGTCATCTGTCATCACCACCTCAGGTGTTTTAACCGGACTGGTTGCGGTGTCCCTCAAATTATCATCTATTTCTGAGTCTCTGAATTGTCTAATAGCATTATGCCGCCAACTGGTAAAGGGTCCAGTCCCGCGGCCACGACCAGGGATAATAGGCTCATATGATTCCATGTCTCTTCCATCACCATCAAATCTTCCCCGGCCACTCATAGACCTTCCTCTACCCCTGCCTCGGTTGCCTTTCTTTGTCTACTAGGGATCGCAAACTTGGTCTGGGATGGATTATATATACTGCAATGCAATGCAATGCGTGCGTCGTTCACCAAGGCCCACCTACGTCTATGGGCCGCACTGCAATTGTCGTAGCGAAAAAAGGCTTTGAAAGCTGGGCTGTACAGTACCTGGGTTCTAGTTTCATGGGCCTCTGTGGTTAGCTGATCAAAGCCAGATCTCTAAAACAAACAAGCAAGACCTAGGTTCGGCTTCTTCCTCAACGTCGGCGCAAACCCACCATGTCGTCTCTGCTGCGTTCTCCGGCCATCCGCCGCGCCCTCTCGGCCGCCTCACCGGGAGGTTCCTTCCTCCGTGCGCCCTCAGTAGCAGCCCCAGCAGCTGCAGGAGAGGGAGGAGCGCCCGTCCGCCGTCGTCTTGGGCTCCCGGCCGTGCCGCGCCGCCACCTCTCAGGACAAGAGCAGAACGGCAAGCGTCCTACTCTTTCCGCCGAGCAGGTGAACAAATACCCTAAACCTTCTCCGCGATTTCTTGTCTTGTTGGATAAATAAAAGATTGGGTGGTTTGTGAGGTAGCCTTTCCCAATTACTCATGTCTTTTAGGGTTGCAAATTGCCCATTGCACGTATTGTAACCGCCCTTACTGCACTGCACCACTACTGGATCAATCACTATCGCATGGGCCACCCAGCAGTCTTAAGTCTTAACTTGCATTCACAAGTTCTCAATGGACCAAACACTGACCAATTGTGTTGTAGGTTAATTCTTTTCGTGCTGTTTTGAGTTAATTCCTACTGAATAGCAGGTTGAGCCTTAAACCTTAATCCTGGTGTTGAATCATGATGCATATAGTTCATTTGAGATGCCCAATCTATGTCCTCCAACCTATTTTGGCCACAATGTTGGTTTACCCACATGTCTGCAATGTGGTTCCATAATTTTCCATCTGAACGTTTGACTTCATCAAACTTACAAGAGATGAACTGATTCGAAAGATGTTTTCAACTCATGTTCTTAAATAATTGAGGATTGTGATCTCTACTCTCACCAATGGTGGATGTATCAGACAGATTCTAGTGTGTGTGTGAATTATCTTGTGTCTTGTTTTGAACATTTCATGTAGTTGATTCTAGATTATAAGCACAGTTCACTACATGCCATGCATAATTAGCAAGTGGACAGACAAAAAAAAGGATTCACAGTGTCTAGATTATCAAAAATTGATACTTTTTATCTGCGGACAAACCTTCTCCAGCCAACAAGTTCCTTGTTAGGATTCATTATTTAGTAATGAACATCATGAAAAATTTGATTCACAGAGCTACATATGCTTTGCTGAATGATTTGTATGGGAAATTACTGTCTGTCATCTTCAGCTTTTTGTACATTCAGCAACCTGTGGAATATTCATCCTTTAGTGTCCAAAGTTTACATCTTTGGTTCAGGTTGAAAGTGTCCCTACAGAGTCCTTTTGAAATCTATTTTTTCATCAACGCACTGTTAAGCTTAGATACGACATAAACCCCAATGAACATTGTTTGAAGGCATCGCCGTGTCATGCTTAAGTGCTTAGGCGCCCCAGGATGGTGAGGGGCCTTTCATGCCTTAGATATTAAGCGTACAGGTGCCTCAGTGGTACCCATTGGACATGCCACCGCCTGTTCCTAGCTGCATCATCACTGTGGCAGTTCCTGCGGCTTGGAGACGACAACAATGCCACCTCCCAGCACTCCAGCGAGCATCCTGGCATGAGTCTTGCTGTCATCACCTTCCTTGTATGATCTACTCTGCTGTTCTGAGAAAGAAGGCATGCTGCAGAGAGGGAGTTGAGGACCTGAGGAGAAGGGAGGAGATTTAGGTTTGTGTGTTGCTACCATGAGGAAAGAGAGCAGAAAGGATGTGGCGGCTGTGGTGAAGGAGTATAGAGGAATTAGGACATGGCGAGGAGTATGTGGCTATACTAACTGGGCGTTTGGGCAACGGAGAAGTGTGTAAATAGTGGCCCATCTCTCAGTCTTTCTTATTTTTCCTTGCAATACATGTGTTAAACTGTTGATTGCTCTGTGAGTGCAATGTCTAAGGTGCCACCTTGCCTAGCCTTAAGCGCTTATAAAAGGTAAGGCGGGGGTTAGGCACCTCGCCTTGCAACCTTGGTTCTGAATTATGTGAACAACCTGAAACACATTTGAATCAATGGCTTGTCATCAGTCGGTTAGTTCTCCCGAAACCTCGTTTGCTCATTTTACTCGGCTTGTCATCAATCGATTTCTCCTCCCCAGACCGGGTTTGCTCCCAGTCTCAACTTTTCTTTGCACCAAGTGAAGAAGGTATCTTTATTAGCTCTAATGAGGACTGACCAAAAGGAATTTCCTGCTTTCATTTTTTTCCCCTGAGAGAGTGTTATCACCTGATATTTTCTTCTTATATATCAGCTGTTTCAACATGTCATACTTATTTTCTAAGTCTTTGTTCAAACATTTTCTTAAAGTGTGCAATGTTCATGGTTCTTAAGTTCAATATCCCTGAGCCTTGGGGTTGGCCACATGGAATATTCTCTTACGGAAAAATTGCCTTGGGACCCTTAAAGATTTTTTTAACTTGTTTAATACTGTTTGAATTCCATTCTGTCAGACGGATTCATGCCATCTCCATTCCTGTTGTGTAAATTTTAGCATTTTGTGGAGAGAATAACAAGCTCATTTCAGAAATCCTGAAACTATATTTCTCTAGTAAGGTTTTACGTAGCATTAGCAATGATGACACTTCGAGGTCTCTCACTTACAGCCAGTTGACAATACTACTTGATTTTTCTGGTGCTGTGCAGGTCAATGTGATAGATCAGAATCTGGAGAAAATGCGAGCTGCTATGGACAATGGATTTGTCGTGTGTGGAACCATTAGACAGTATGTATTTGCCTAAAATTTCTTAGATGCACTTCTAACTATGACATCGACGTGTCCTTATATATTCGATACTTCCGAATGCAGTCTCCTTGAGGAAGGCAAACAACGTAATCCGTTTGTCCAGTGGGCATGGATGCTTGGCCTTACTTATTTTGTTTCTTCTGCCGTACAAGTGATGAGGTCAGCGAAGGGAGGCTGATTCGGTATTCTTCCTTCTTGTCTTTTGATTACTTAAAGCATTGGCTTCTACTTACGAGAATCAGTAATGCATTTTATGAGTACAATTACATGCTGACCTTCATCGGGGCACATTATTGTTCATGTGCAGACCATAATTTGACTTGAAGGAGGGAGCCATTCTGAGAGATGGATGTGGTATCCTTCAAGGATCTAGATGCACCTGAAGGTTTTGTTTTGTTGTTGATGGTATTAATTAAGGGCACCTGTTAACCTGTTTATTTATGAAAAATACTGTTGTCTTCCTTTTAGCAAAAGAGGAGATCCATCAAACTCCAGGAGTGAGTTGTTGTGGCACCGTTTGCATGTCTAATCTTAACTTATATTATGGTTGATACATGTTGTATGAATTTAAGTGTATCTGATGAATTTACACATGTTTAATCTTTAACTTTGGTTGTATGATCGAGTTGCTGTGCACTGTCAGATTGTTGGGTGTTTTGGAAGAAGGTTCTCTGTCGTAATTCCCAATCAAGTTTTTTGTCATCCTGCTGATTTTATGCACACTGTTAAGTTCCATATCCAAACGGCCTAGCGGCTAGGCCACATAAGCAAGGCGGCCTCACGGACTGTGTCTATTTGGCCCGCCAGG
The DNA here is from genome assembly GCA_030979885.1 of Lolium multiflorum. Taxonomy (NCBI): domain Eukaryota; kingdom Viridiplantae; phylum Streptophyta; class Magnoliopsida; order Poales; family Poaceae; genus Lolium; species Lolium multiflorum. Next base: position 45,634,268 of record CM061752.1, on the reverse strand, counting down.
CCGTCCATCCCGCTAAGAAAAGAAAAGGCTATCGCTAGTAGCAAAGGAAGCAGAGTAGATAGGGCACGCCGCCACGCTGGTCGCCGCCGTCGGGCCGGTGCCTTGCTCGCTCTTCCCAACACGTGAACGTCTGCACCTAGCTCGCCGCCTCCCTGCACCCCGCTCGTATCCGCCCAACACCTTTCTTCTGCGCCTCCGGCTGCCTTGTCGTCGCCGCCTTTGGGAGAGATCACAGATTGGCGCGGAGGTGGGGGAGGGCAAGAATCCGGCGGAGGAGGAAACGAATCTAGCAGACAAGGAGGTGCACAAGTGAATGTACTAGGACGTCGCCTAGAGGGGGGGGGGGGGGCGAATAGGCGGTGTATAAAAACTTCTACTTGAGAGCTAAACTAGGCGGAATAAAATTAAGTGTTTACTAGTTTAGCTCAAAGCCTATCAACTAGGGGTTTGCCTAAGTGCTCCAACAACCTATGCTAGCATGATGAGCAACAAGGTGATAACAAGATAGGTATAGCACATCAAGCAAGATAGATATCACAATGTAAAGCGCATAGGTAAAGGAGCTCGCGTTGAGAAGTAACCGGTGCACGAGGAGACGACGATGTATCCCGAAGTTCACACCACAAAAGGTGCTACGTCTCCGTTGGAGCGGTGTGGAGGTGCGAGGCACTCCAAGAAGCCAACTAGGGCCACCGTATTCTTGTAATATCCCAGGTATTGGGGTTACAAATATAGAGGAAACAGATGTGTGCATTGCATTCATGCATAGAAAATCTGGGGAATTTTCGCGCTTTAAAGTAAAACAGTCACTGATGTTTCACTTGACCTTGGTGGAATTGAAGTAGCTCATCAAGTCAAGCATTATAAACCTCAATGTGACCTTTGTTAAAACATTGTTTTGGGTAGAGATAATTTGATCTAAAGGGTTAGATCAAATGGAACTAAAACCAACACAATAACATATTAATCAAGGATCAATTACTTGATCTTATTAAAGATCATAATATGGTAATCCTTGCCATAACTTATGAACATCCATTTAATTGGAAATCAAGTAACAATAAATGGAGAAATTATTCTTCGCTTATCTTTTCCATGTCTTAAACTAATCCCTGATCCTACCATGAGCCCCATGGTATTCATTATACTTAATTCTTGGATAAATAACAAGGAGATCCACTCTAGAAATTTACAGTATTCTCTATTCCAAATAGTTTTACATCAAACCTAGAGAGGTGGGAGTTCTATAATAATTATTAGAGAAGCAATAACAAACCTTGAGCTAAACCTTGGATATGCATCCAAGTCTTCAAATCATCATCTTTAAGAGGAACACTAGGATATTATTCAAGACATTCCATAGAGAGAGAAACCATTTGTGTTAAACATAGACATTGATGATTACATCAACCTCTATGGAGCCTAACCCTAGGTTAGTATTAAAGACCTTCCCAAATGAGAAAGACCAATCATAGTAGTCCCAGTCAAGAAGGTAAATTAGAAGTACTATACCCTAGTTGAACAAGACAATGCTTGATCATGGAACCGAGAAACCTAATTAATCAGAGGTACCTTAGGAAGTCCAACTTTGATCATTATAACTTGAGTAATGATCATAAACCCTAAGAATTTGAGGTAAAGATATTAGGAACAAGTTGATCATGTCTAATCCATGATCATGCTCCTGTGGTATAGTTAAATCCTAATAGGATAAGTACATATTGTTAATCACATGAAATCTTAGGGTAGTAACTAGTAAGCAACCCTAGGCTTACGTTCTAACCTTAACTTGTGAACCACTTTGTGATCATAAGTAGAACCCTACCACATCTACATTCCACTCATTCTTCACATAAGAAACATAAGAAAACCTTAGAGTAAAACTCCATACTTAATATGGTGAGAAACCATCCATCCATAAGACCAAAGTTAACTATAAAAAGAAACCATAACAACTGTAGTTACTTTCATGATAAATTGGGGATAATAATAGAAGTTAATGGGTATAATATAAAAAACCAATTCTAAAGTCCTTAGAAATTAAAGGAGAACAGAAACAATTAAGCAAGTAACTATATTACCTTGGTTAGGGGAGAATAAACCCTAGCAAATGCAATATGATGTCACCCAATCCTATAAACTAGAGTTATATCTCAACCCTAGTTTATACATCACTATGTCGATCATAATATGAACCTAGGCCATAATAGAAACTTAAACCAATTTTCATTAGGTGAATATCATTAGAAACCTAGTATGGCATAGTAATAAAATCTTAACCTTCGTTTATTAAACCTGAGGAAAACCTTGTGATACATCTTATAATTAAAACCCTCAGTGTGAATATCAACCACTTACCTATACCATTAAGACCCAACCTTGAGGAGAGTAATATTTCCTCTAGGTATGTCAAAGGATTAAGAGACCATAACACTAATGTTAGTTTTAATATGGGTTATCCTCAAACCTACAAAACATTAATAAAATGTTGCTCACATGAAATAATATGCAAGTGATTAATCCCTTAAATGGAAACCAAGACACAATAACAATTTCTGAAAAACTTTGAGATGAAAGTATCCACCCTCATGATTCCAAACAGAATTGGTTGCATAGTTAAAAGAGAATTAAAGGGAACCTATAAAAAATTCATGATTAATTGTTATGTTGAACAAATTCATAAATATGTAATAGAATCTCATCTAAAATGATTTCTCCAAAAAGAATTGGGGAAATAGTAGTCAGGAAACTAAATCTTAATTAAAATAACATAATTAAAATAATTGCAAACAGTATTGGATTCAAATATGAATTCAAATTGAAAATATAAAACAGAAAATAAAAACAGAAAGAGAAAAGTGGGAAAAACCTTACCAGACCCTTACCTGGCCGTGGCAGCCCACCAGAAGCCCATCAGCAACAGCCTAGCAGCAGCCCACCAGGCCAACCCAACCCAACCCACATATCGATTCACCTTGCTTTAAGAAGCGTGCGAGAAGACGTGGTCTTCGCCTTCCCCGCATGGACGCCACCGCGACGTCGTGCAAGGTTTCGCCGGCCACCTCACCATCGTAGATTGGGATGAATCGGACGCCAAACTCCAAACCTAAGCTGCTCTACAGCCTAGCTGCGTCCGTCCTATCGAAAATGTGCCAAGATTCGCGCCCTGAAAACCCTAACCAACGCCACCATATCCTGGCCGCCAGTCGCCGACGCTCATCGTCGTTCCCGACCGTCTCGAGCCCTATAAAATCACCAGGAGGACCGCCGTGCTACCGTTGTTCATCTCCGCCATCCCAATTTCTCTCGTTCGCTCTCTATCTCTCGCCACAAGATCACAGTAGTCGCCGGTGTCGAGCATGAACTCGTCGGAGGAGGCCACCCCAGGGACACCAAGGTAGTCCAGGAGAAGCGCACGAGTGAGAGGATCATCCTGGTAGAAGGAATCGAAAAGGGGAGGTCTCAATCGCGCGAATTTGAGTATTCCCTTTCTCGGATACTTTGGGGATTTCTCACCGGAGAGCTCGTCTCCGGCCGTCACTGCCTTCATCGACCACGCCAACACAACCAGGGTGAGATTGCGCATCGACTGAGCCCTTATTCGCTGCCTAGCATGCATCCTAGCTCTTTTTTGCACTTCGCCGGAGTAAACCGCCGCGGTGACGCTCGCCGGAGAGAGCTCCCGTGACCATCTCATGGGGGTGCCACCACCACTGCACTCAGCGTGTCGCAGGGGTTCAGGAGAACCTATCCGCGCGTCCGGGGGCGCCAGAAAACGGCGGCGCCGCCGCACACGGACTCGCCGGCGTTTAGCCGTCGGCGAGGTCAACAAGCCCGGTCAAACTTGACCCGTCGTTGCTTGCGTGGCAGCCGACGTGGCACAGACCCCACGGGTCAGTGTATATTGCTAGTGTCTGCCACGGTACCAAAAGTTTTGTCCATTTAATTTAAATTACAGTAAATTGCCGCAACTTCAAATAATTCTAGAAAATTCATTATAAATCAGAAAAATTCAAATTAGATATCAAAATGATCCTAAAAAGAAAATCTATCCAGTAAAAATATAATATGAAATTTTTATTTTTAGTAAAAATTTAATTGTTTAACCATTATTAATTGAGCCTTTTCTTTTATTCTTAATTGAATTTAAAATTCAATAAACAGAAAAAAAATCTAAATTAAATAAAAACCCATTAGAAAATAAAGAAAGCAATAAAACTAATTCTCCCTATTATTATTATTATTATTCTGTTAAATCATTATTAAAGAGATTTAAACCCTGATTAATAATTACCCTAATTAGTAAATTATTTAAAAATAATAAAAAGCCAAATTTAATATTATTTTATTTTGAAGTTATTAATAACTTCAACTTAAATGAAGTTATTAACTTATGAATTAAATAGTAATTATGCAACCCTAGTTCCATATGGTAGAAAAACTAGGAACTCATCATTTCATGTGTAATCCTAAAACCCTAAGGCCATTTAGAACCTAGTTCCATTATTACATGTGAACCCTAAATTGCCTCTAAACCTAAACCCTAGGTTAGAGCATGTGATCATGGTACCTTCTTTCAAAGCATGGAACCATAGTAGCAACTAAATACTTGTCTTGGCCACATGAAATGTAGGAGACCTATCACTAATATATGGGTATCCCATGTGTTCATCTTCATCAGACCTAAATAATCAAGTAGGGTCAACCAAGTGTAAACCCTAGATCCTATTACCCAAAACCATCAATTCCTATTCATTCCTATTTAGCATCACATCAATGTGGTGAACCTTAGGGGCAACTATGCCAAATCTTGAGCATTACCTAACCATATTCCACTAAACCCTACTAGTGTTGGATACTTATGAACCATCCTATTTAGGAACCAATCATTCTTTACTTAGGGAATTAAATAGTAAACCTAAACCACCTCAACCCTAATTAATACACTTCTTATTATTTAATAAGTATGTTCTTCAAAAGTTATTCTTTTGAAGTAAATAAAGAATCATCATCAATCCTGCCTAATAGAACCTATAGCCAATATCCAACTATCATCAGCAAGGAAAACCAACCTTGATAGCAACTAATTATAATAAATTGCTCAAGATGCCTAGGCTTAACTCAACCTTACAAGCCCTTGGGGTTGATGAATCCAACTAGGTTGTGATCCATCTAATACTTACTCCAGAAACTAGATGAAACCATAGTCAACCATAGAACCCCACCAATCTAATTATCATACTTGTTCTTTATTCAAGAACATGTTCTTCAAAAGTTATTCTTTTTAAATATATAATAAGTAATCATCAACCATGCAATATTAGACTTAAAATTGGCAACTGCTCTTTACTTATTATACAACTACTATTCCTGGGTGTGTATGATTTTTACTATGCATTGTACCACCTGCTTATAATTCTAAAACAACACAACCCTGAATAAGAACCTTGTTTGTGAATCACCCTAAAAGTGCAACACACCCTGAACCAATCATTATAACTCACTGATCCTAAATCATCGGGGTTAGGTCACGCTTAGAGCGAATGCATCTCATACTTATGCATTATTGCATCCTTGTCAATCTTTTAAACATCGTCCTTACCGGACGATGATGCTATTTCAGAATTTGGAGTTATTGCATATCGAAGACCTTGTCTGCATAATCTTGCAGTCAAGAAAGGCAAGTTCATCGCTTGCTCATGTCATTTGAGTATTTTTACCAAATTACTTGCAAAGTACTATGTCTATCACTCTTGCATGAAAAGCAAAAATACTATTTTCATAACTATGAATATGACTATGTGGTGGGCAATGGAACCATGGTATGTGTTGATATGGTGGAGGTTCCATTGCAAGGGTTTATATCCATCTAGGATTAAACAACAAATGTCGTCCAGTGATTCTTGTGCCGTAATACCCGTGTTAACCATAAGATCGGAGTGGGACGGAGTAGCCAATTGTATTTCCACCTCTCGTACATCAACGGATGCACTTACCGTAGCAGTTGTGGGAGCAACTTGAGGGTGGGGAGCCCCTTCTAATTCCCCACGGTATAGCGGTGCTTACCGTAGCGGTTGCGGCTTGCGGAACAACTTGAGGGTGGGGATCCCCTTCTAATTCCCCACGGTAATGTGGTCTATGATGGGTTGCAGCTACGGCGAAGGAGTTTGGTTAACGAGTCCTAACTTGTCGTGGTCGGGGTCCATCCTTAATTGGTGTAAGAGGACCGACAAGGACCCAGGGTCGGGGTATGCAACAAAGGGTGGGTGTGCGAGGTAGCGGAGGAAATGAACGGCTAGGACCTTATACGGGCCTCACACCAAAGGAAGTGTGGACGGGTCGGGTTGCACCAAGGTTAAGATCTCTTATGGGTAAAGCAACACACCTCTGCAGAGTGTAATGTGACCAGTCACTCCTGTTCGGGATATGGAACTGACAGCCGGAAAGGAACTCCATAAAGTTCTAGTCAACCGGTGAAGGTGACGGACATAGCTCTTCGAATAAAAGCAACCTTTTGAAGAAATGATTACAAAAACTTGCATTGCCTATGACTTTCTGGTTTATGGCTGTAGCTAGTGCATTAAACACCTCTTTCCTAAAATGAACTTGTTGAGTACGCTCGTACTCATCCCACTCTTAAATCCCTGCTTAGGTATGGAGGCATCAAAGGAGGATCTACAGTGCAACTCGAAGGCCGAGGAGTCAACAACTACTTCAAGAGACAGGACCATGTCAGGAGAGTCAGATACCACATTCAACAAGGAGAAAACTTAGACTAGCAATAGAAAGGAACTAGCTTCCAAAACCTAGCTCCTATTTAGCTAGAATCTATTCTTAGCCTCTATAGCTAGTTAAATACTCTACAAGTAGAGTTCGTGATAAGTCTAGACTACGGGTCGTTCTTCTGGAGTTTATTTGCAGTTTTACCTCATTGTAAAGTAGGAGGCTGTGATGATCTTTTGTAACTGAGTCAATGTTGTAATTCTATAGACATGCCTTGGACCCGCATATGTTTCTGTTGTACCACTCTGAGCGATATAATACTAGTGGAACGGTGTTTAATTGGTGTTATATCAGACTTGCATACTACACCATGCAGTGGTATGCCGGGTCACCACAGTTGGTATCAGAGCAAATGCTTTGACCTTAGGATTAAAAACCCTTTAAAGGAGACCTATAGGATTGGTAGTGTCTATAGGAAGTGGTCTTAGTTAAACCAAATTTTCTTTTGACTTGAGATGGATATTCACTTGAGAATAATCCTAACACACTTGAGTCAACTTTCTTACCTATCTTTTCTAAGTGAAGTTAGGTAGCTAATCCCAAACATGTAGCACACCATTACATTCTTAAAACAATAGATGAGTAGATCACAGTTGGTATACAATACATGGTAGTCCAAAGAGAGGATACAACCATAAGGAAGATATCCTATTGGAAGATGTGTACCAACACATGTTATTGGTTAAGTAAAAGTTATCCAGACCTGTAATAGGAACAATATAAAGTGATAAAGATAAGTATATTAGGAAGATATCCTACTAGAAGGTGTATATCAAGACAAGTAATAGGGTAAGTAAAAATTTACCTAAACTTGTGAAACAACTGATAGTAAGTGAGACAAACAAGTGATATGAGGTAGTATAGACCCTGATGAGTCAATCATGGGAGGTAAGAAATAGTGATAGGAATAAAATATGTCTACCTACATGCAGAGATAGTAATCATATAAGATTCACCGGAGAGTCATTATGTGATGGACTAGAACATCGAAAATATATAGGAAGAGTACAATAAGAAGTTAGTTGTTCATCAATAGTGTAAGATTGTGCTTCAAAACCATGAGAAGTGTGCCAAGCACATCATGACCATAGTCTTATGATAGAAACACTTGGAAGTATAGGAGCTATAACCTAATAGATAGGTATTCAGAGTAGACATGGTAGAACTAATTATATCTTAGGAAGTAGTCCACAATAGCACGAATATATGGTATACTATTTTGTTAGTGCTACCAAAGAAAACTAGATTAATTTTAACTATTCCAGGCCACTTTGTTTCAAGTTTATCTCCTTGCAAATGTGAAATTAAGATAAATGTTGAGACAAATAGTAGAAATCCACATATATGTGCTAAGTATCACGATATAAACCTATATTATGTGGTGTTATATACTACACATCAGAGCCTGATGTTTAGAGATGTCTTACTCAACTATTATATTCAGGCTTATGATGGTGTGTATTATATGCACAAAGCTGAATCTTCTTGGATTTTCATTGTTTGACTAGATCCATACATGAAGTTTGACTTCGATATGCAAATGCATGTTGCAATATCAAGTTCTTACTTGATGCTATAGATCTAGAGGGTAATGGTATTCGTGTGAGGAAGTGACGAATTCTAAAGATTTTGAAGACAAGATGAAGGTTCATCGGAAGAAGGAAGCAAAATTGTGGGAAGCAACCACAAAACTCCGAAGGAAGTATCAACCAAAACTCATGCTTTGCCTCAACAGAGGAGTACTTTAGTAAAGAAGCATGAAGGTGAGAAATCTGGTGATTATGGTGAAGCTGAAGAAGATCCATAATTAATATAGAAGAATGGGAAATCACTTTGGATACTATATTCATAGTGGTTTTCTTGCAAAATAAACCCTGAAGAAAGGAAGATGATATATGAACTCATAACAGATTTAAGAAGACCATAGTTGATATCAGAAGACCATAGTTGATATGGGATCAATACTGCGAGATAAAGTAGAAGATGTCTCGTCCAGTAAATCAGAACCTATAATAGAATCCATTTTTAGATATCAAATAGCCACAATTGATATCAACTAGTCCATAATTGGATTCTTCATATCAAGAAGTTGTGAACAAATAAAATTTTGTCAACCAAATAGCAATGACCTATAATCATTTAGTCGAAGAATTAACTTTGGATGTCCACAATTGAGTGGATGCACCACATATATTCTTCACAAGACCTAGAAGAGTACAAACCATAAGCTATACTTAGACCAATATTCCAACAATCAATCCAATGGTTGGAAGAAAAGGAGTTGAAGACATGAGAAAACTCTAAGGGGTAGAGTAAAGATTGAGTTGTATGTACAGTAACTCAATACTTTAAGCTATATAGGAGCAGAGGGTCTGAACTGAGAGGAAGTTCGATCTTATTTTCATAAGATTGTTGAACATTACTTTCAGAAGTATGTCAGAAGAGGTTTATACCTCGAGGAAGTAAGAAGTGGACTATAACTTGAGAAAGTGAGTAATATTTACTCAGAAGTACGAAAGCTCAAGAAAGCAAGCATAAAGAAGTTGGACGAAGAAAATACCATAGACCAAATACAGCTCAAGAAGGCCAAAGACCGAAGAAGTTTGACCATACCAGAACCACGGACTAATAGAATGATTCCTTTCATGGAACCTAAATAACCAAAATAGTTATAGGTATCAACTATAAACCATGATTGGATAGGCTAAATGAGTCTAACCTTCTTAGTAAAATAAACCGTAAAAACCATTTCTATGGTAAGTACCTTACTAAGTACCATTATTGCACTTTTGGTAGTAAGGGAAAACAAAGACCTATTTAGCAATTAGGAGTTTATTATTAAATTAGCCTTCAAATAAGACCAACTGCACCAGAAGAAGTCACAATCATTGAATCTTCAATGAGAAAGGAAACAAGATTATAGTATTGAAAGAAATCAAATAATTAAAGTTAGAAGCTTTTTCCCAGGTATTATTAGATTCCAGGGAACTGGAGTAAGAAACTAATGTTTAGAGACAAACAGTGATGGATTCCAGGAAGAATCTGGATAAGGGATATATTCAAATATATCCACAAAGATCAACACAGAGTTTAAGAAAAGATGTAGTCTGCATTAGACAGATCCACACTCCGGAAACGTGAGAGAGATCAAACTTCGAGGACGAAGTTTAGTTTAAGGGGTAGAGACTATAATATCCCAGGTATTGGGGTTACAAATATAGAGGAAACAGATGTGTGCATTGCATTCATGCATAGAAAATCCGGGAATTTTCGCGCTTTAAAGTAAAACAGTCACAGAAAGTTTCACTTGACTTTGGTGGAATTGAAGTAGCTCATCAAGTCAAGCATTATAAACCTCAATGTGACCTTTGTTAAAACATTGTTTTGGGTAGAGATAATTTGATCTAAAGGGTTAGATCAAATGGAACTAAAACCAACACAATAACATATTAATCAAGGATCAATTACTTGATCTTATTAAAGATCATAATATGGTAATCCTTGCCATAACTTATGAACATCCATTTAATTGGAAATCAAGTAACAACAAATGGAGAAATTATTCTTCGCTTATCTTTTCCATGTCTTAAACTAATCCCTGATCCTACCATGAGCCCCATGGTATTCATTATACTTAATTCTTGGATAAATAACAAGGAGATCCACTCTAGAAATTTACATTATTCTCTATTCCAAATAGTTTTACATCAAACCTAGAGAGGTGAGAGTTCTATAATAATTATTAGAGAAGCAATAACAAACCTTGAGCTAAACCTTGGATATGCATCCAAGTCTTCAAATCATCATCTTTAAGAGGAACACTAGGATATTATTCAAGACATTCCATAGAGAGAGAAACCATTTGTGTTAAACATAGACATTGATGATTACATCAACCTCTATGGAGCCTAACCCTAGGTTAGTATTAAAGACCTTCCCAAATGAGAAAGACCAATCATAGTAGTCCCAGTCAAGAAGGTAAATTAGAAGTACTATACCCTAGTTGAACAAGACAATGCTTGATCATGGAACTGAGAAACCTAATTAATCAGAGGTACCTTAGGAAGTCCAACTTTGATCATTACTAGTAAATCGTACGTGCAAATGCACGTCACACATTATAGGGTTCGAATAAAAAATATTAATGCTTTTGACTCACGAGCTCTAACGATTCGTATGTTAAAAAAATTATAGTTATGTGTTTAAAAATTTATGAAAAAAACTTAGACATGGCTAATGAATGGTGTAACCTATAAGCATGAAAATTTTCTTTGCGAAATTCATTGTATCTTGTGCTACACAAAAATTACAAAAATCTGAAAAAGTTTGAAGATTTGAAAATATACATCTGAGATTCACACGCTTTATTATTTTTGTGTAGCCGACAATACAAATTTGCTACATCTAGATGTTTTTTCAATTTTATATACCTTGTATATATGATTATTGATTTTTTGAAAAACTACAGGATTACTCGTGCCTAGGAGCCAAAAAAATCTCCACCGAAGAGAATCCCTTCAAAGAAAATAATAGAAAAAATAATACTCCAGTGCTCTTGATTTTTAAAATATTTAAAAATTGTATTGATGCGTTTTAAAAATTATAAATTCATTAGATGAATACATATACATGTTCGGAATGCTCGTGTAAAGTTTTGGTATAAACTGTGTTCTATTTTAAGCTACAGAAAAATAATAAATTTGTAGTTTTATGTATTGATTTGAAAACTCATATTTCTGTCAGAAATTTCTTTTTTCGTATAGTACAAAATACAACATATTTTTTCCTGAAATTTCTACCGAACCTTAGAAATAGAGAGAGAAATATATATATATACACATGCATATTTAATTTCAGATTTCTTATGTCCTATAAATATATTTAAAAAACGAAAACAAGGTTGTTCATGTACCGAAGGCACTTTCTGCATATACACGTACGTACATGATTTACGAACGGTACAACGACCTGAGATTCTAGATCGAGTCTATATCAGTTTTAGTGTAATGAGAGAGAGGGGCCTGTGTACATGCCGGGAAGTAAAACAGAGAACATGAGAGAGGTTCGTGGAAGCATCTGGAGAAATCGGTACTGTAACTGCTTTTGATTTCTTTCAGTGGGGCCAAGCAAGCTTCGATGCACACAGGAGACATACAGGAGGGCGAATCCCAGCATTACCGGTCGTTGGATTCATATGATCGGACGGTTTCAGTAGTATCTTACTAACATATGTGAACTGCAAGCCGTCCGATGAAAATAATCCAATGGCTACCATGCATTCATATTGGTACACTATATAGTGGTATAGATATAGATAACTTGAGTAATGATCATAAACCCTAAGAATTTGAGGTAAAGATATTAGGAACAAGTTGATCATGCCTAATCCATGATCATGCTCCTGTGGTATAGTTAAATCCTAATAGGATAAGTACATATTGTTAATCACATGAAATCTTAGGGTAGTAACTAGTAAGCAACCCTAGGCTTATGTTCTAACCTTAACTTGTGAACCACTTTGTGATCATAAGTAGAACCCTACCACATCTACATTCCACTCATTCTTCACATAAGAAACATAAGAAAACCTTAGAGTAAAACTCCATACTTAATATGGTGAGAAACCATCCATCCATAAGACCAAAGTTAACTATAAAAAGAAACCATAACAACTGTAGTTACTTTCATGATAAATTAGGGATAATAATAGAAGTTAATGGGTATAGTATAAAAAACCAATTCTCAAGTCCTTAGAAATTAAAGGAGAACAGAAACAATTAAGCAAGTAACTATATTACCTTGGTTAGGGGAGAATAAACCCTAGCAAATGCAATATGATGTCACCCAATCCTATAAACTAGAGTTATATCTCAACCCTAGTTTATACATCACTATGTCGATCATAATATGAACCTAGGCCATAATAGAAACTTAAACCAATTTTCATTAGGTGAATATCATTAGAAACCTAGTATGGCATAGTAATAAAATCTTAACCTTCGTTTATTAAACCTGAGGAAAACCTTGTGATACATCTTATAATTAAAACCCTCAGTGTGAATATCAACCACTTACCTATACCATTAAGACCCAACCTTGAGGAGAGTAATATTTCCTCTAGGTATGTCAAAGGATTAAGAGACCATAACACTAATGTTAGTTTTAATATGGGTTATCCTCAAACCTACAAAACATTAATAAAATGTTGCTCACATGAAATAATATGCAAGTGATTAATCCCTTAAATGGAAACCAAGACACAATAACAATTTCTGAAAAACTTTGAGATGAATGTATCCACCCTCATGATTCCAAACAGAATTGGTTGCATAGTTAAAAGAGAATTAAAGGGAACCTATAAAAAATTCATGATTAATTGTTATGTTGAACAAATTCATAAATATGTAATAGAATCTCATCTAAAATGATTTCTCCAAAAAGAATTGGGGAAATAGTAGTCAGGAAACTAAATCTTAATTAAAATAACATAATTAAAATAATTGCAAACAGTATTGGATTCAAATATGAATTCAAATTGAAAATATAAAACAGAAAATAAAAACAGAAAGAGAAAAGTGGGAAAAACCTTACCAGACCCTTACCTGGCCGTGGCAGCCCACCAGAAGCCCATCAGCAACAGCCTAGCAGCAGCCCACCAGGCCAACCCAACCCAACCCACATATCGATTCACCTTGCTTTAAGAAGCGTGCGAGAAGACGTGGTCTTCGTCTTCCCCGCATGGACGCCACCGCGACGTCGTGCAAGGTTTCGCCGGCCACCTCACCGTCGTAGATTGGGATGAATCGGACGCCAAACTCCAAACCTAAGCTGCTCTACAGCCTAGCTGCATCGGTCCTATCCAAAATGTGCCAAGATTCGCGCCCTGAAAACCCTAACCAACACCACCGTATCCTGGCCGCCAGTCGCCGACGCTCATCGTCGTTCCCGACCGTCTCGAGCCCTATAAAATCACCAGGAGGACCGCCGTGCTACCGTTGTTCATCTCCGCCATCCCAATTTCTCTCGTTCGCTCTCTATCTCTCGCCACAAGCCCACAGTAGTCGCCGGTGTCGAGCATGAACTCGTCGGAGGAGGCCACCCCAGGGACACCGAGGTAGTCCAGGAGAAGCGCACGAGTGAGAGGAGCATCCTGGTAGAAGGAATCGAAAAGGGGAGGTCTCAATCGCGCGAATTTGAGTATTCCCTTTCTCGGATACTTTGGGGATTTCTCACCGGAGAGCTCGTCTCCGGCCGTCACTGCCTTCATCGACCACGCCAACACAACCAGGGTGAGATTGCGCATCGACTGAGCCCTTATTCGCTGCCTAGCATGCATCCTAGCTCTTTTTTTGCACTTCGCCGGAGTAAACCGCCGCGGTGACGCTCGCCGGAGAGAGCTCCGGTGACCATCTCGTGGGGGTGCCACCACCACTGCACTCAGCGTGTCGCAGGGGTTCAGGAGAACCTATCCGCGCGTCCGGGGGCGCCAGAAAACGGCGGCGCCGCCGCACACGGACTCGCCGGCGTTTAGCCGTCGGCGAGGTCAACAAGCCCGGTCAAACTTGACCCGTCGTCGCTTGCGTGGCAGCCAACGTGGCACAGACCCCACGGGTCAGTGTATATTGCTAGTGTCTGCCACGGTACCAAAAGTTTTGTCCATTTAATTTAAATTACAGTAAATTGCTGCAACTTCAAATAATTCTAGGAAATTCATTATAAATCAGAAAAATTCAAATTAGATATCAAAATGATCCTAAAAAGAAAATCTATGCAATAAAAATATAATATGAAATTTTTATTTTTAGTAAAAATTTAATTGTTTAACCATTATTAATTGAGCCTTTTCTTTTATTCTTAATTTAATTTAAAATTCAATAAACAGAAAAAAATCTAAATTAAATAAAAACCCATTAGAAAATAAAGAAAGCAATAAAACTAATTCTCCCTATTATTATTATTCTGTTAAATCATTAGTAAATTATTTAAAAATAATAAAAAGCCAAATTTAATATTATTTTATTTTGAAGTTATTAATAACTTCAACTTAAATGAAGTTATTAACTTATGAATTAAATAGTAATTATGCAACCCTAGTTCCATATGGTAGAAAAACTAGGAACTCATCATTTCATGTGTAATCCTAAAACCCTAAGGCCATTTAGAACCTAGTTCCATTATTACATGTGAACCCTAAATTGCCTCTAAACCTAAACCCTAGGTTAGAGCATGTGATCATGGTACCTTCTTTCAAAGCATGGAACCATAGTAGCAACTAAATACTTGTCTTGGCCACATGAAATGTAGGAGACCTATCACTAATATATGGGTATCCCATGTGTTCATGTGAGAACCGGAACTTAACTTTCCGACCCTCCTGTGTTACTCGTCAATCCCAAGATCAATGTTGACGACACAGCGAAATGTATATCATTACAAATGTACAAAAATTAATTATTACAAAGTTTGAATAGCCACATAGTGTGACATTCATTACAATCAGAAAGCACAACGGATAAATAAAACGCGAAGTGACTCCATCTCAGCCACAGGCAGTTGATGTAGTCCACGAGGCCTCACTCTTCAATGTCGCCGTAGTTGTTGTAGTCTTCCTTGTCTTCGTAGTACTCTGAATATCAACAAAATTATTGCCATGAGTACATTTCGTACTCAACACACCCCCTCGATGCAAGACCTAATATATCTACATGAGGCTTCAAAGGAAGGCTGTAGGTTCTTTTGCATAAAAGCCAATTTTATTTGCAATACATTTGATAAAAGCATTTTAGACGAAAACATGTTTTATAATGAGTGCAATATTTCTCATCAATGTGATTGTCCTTGACAACTCACGTATCTCATAGGATTCGGATTCTAGGGAAAAGATGAAAGGAGAGAGAGAGGGGTAAAGAGGGAAATAGCAAAACAGGTTCCCGTATGTCAAGATAGATTCATGTGTCGTCCATGACCATGGACACGGCTATTCGAATAGTTTTAACTCTGCAGAGATTGTACACTTTTCCCACACGACACAACCCCGTCTTGTTGCCCACCAGCCGTCGCTGATTTAGTACACACCAATTGGTGTACCGGCAGAGGGATTGTGACAAGGTCTTTTAGCTAGATCCCCCAAAGATGTGACATGCCCACCGGGTCTGGCGCACGGTATTGAGAGTACGTCCTAAACCGGTCCCCCCATCTGAAGGTTCTCCCGTAGGCAGCCACCTCATCTGCGGTACGGCGACATCAACACCTAAGGCTGACTAACTTACTTAACCAGGCCAGTGCCCATATAGCATGTGGTTGTACGGTTGTCACAATCTTCAAATCCAAGACTTTTTAGGACCCTTAAGCGGCACGAACGACGGATTGCTCCCTCCAACTTGTGAAGGGCAGCCAATCGCTCCTTCAACATTTGATTCAGCTGTCGCTCCGCGCCATGTTTAGATGGTAAATTTCACCCAGAGTAGAAGAGAGAGAGTAGATGAAGCACAACGGCTAACCAGCCTAGCTCAACGAGCTCAACAACTTTCAAAAGGGTATGTTTGACCCGAAGGTCGATCAATTCCTCCAAAGAGGCAATAGGAAGTATCCTAATGATTATTTAGCGTGCTGAGCATCTCTACTCTATCAGGATTATTATACAATCTCTACTCAGGGTATCAAGTAAAAGGCGACAAACGAATCAAGGTTGGTGTGTCAATCGACACGCTAGCTACTGGAATAAAATAGCATATATATTTGTAAAACATAAAATAGCATGCAATTTGTAAAACTGGGATAAATATGATGAGAGGGCATGCCTTCGTTGGTGAATCCTTCGTCTTTCTCAATAACCTGATTATGTCCACGTTCAACCTCGCCACTCCCTACTCGTCGTAACGATAGCAAATAGCAACAAAATAAATACCAAAACAATAATCACCAAAAGCGAATGAAATACAAATAAGAATGAATGGGTGGATAGGTGTCGAATAGGTGGGACAACTTGGATGGAATTGAGAAAGTGAGTTGTGTAACTCAAATAAGAATCAAATAGCATGGGTATGATGCTAGGATAGATTATCGGGATAGAGATCTACGATTAGATATAAACGGATGCTTGTTATAACTAGGTAACTACATATCGATGATCTAAGGGTTATTGTATAGTTGGTAACCGCCACGTTACATAGTGAACCCGCACTACACAATATGCATAACTAGACAACTAGCAAACTTGTACGACATACAAATAAACCATACCATACTAATTTGCTATGATCAAACAATACCTATCGTACTAGTAATATAAACAGTAGCAAATAGTATCTAACATTCTATCACAAACATATAAGCAAGACAAATGCCCAGATAAACATACATCATAAAACAACAAGAAATGCAATCTAAAGCCGATACTATGATTTGCATCACGCTAGTGAACATAGATGTACACAACAATACAAAGAGCAACAAAAATATAAAATACTAACATGAAACACAAACTGGCCAAAGCATTATATGGTTTATCACATGAGGTAACAAACATCTCATAAGCTACCATACATGTACGAGACAATAAATAAATCTATATATAACTAAACAAGAGTAAGACATGTTGCTATCTATTCGACAAGTAAATATATGCTAGCATACATGAAGACACTTGATTATATAGTATGCAATACTAACATGAAAATAAGCTATCATCTATGTATGTAACACAAATGATCGATCAATGGAGTATCACATGAACAACATATATAACTATAATATAGGCCAATCATGATCATGCACACTATTATAACAATAAGCTAGTAAAATAAATAGAAGCAAGCATCTTATATGACACACGACCATGGTAGCTAAGCATGAATGATAAACTAGCTAAACAACATATATGTAATATCATGACAAGCTAATTGCATGAAGTAATATTAGACCAAATAAGTGTATGCATGAGCTACTAGTGAAACAAGAGCTATTAAACAATGTCATCATCTTATATGCAAATCTAGCATACTAAACAAGTAATTAAATAATATACGCTCACATAATAGAAGAAACTAACAAGAACAATTCATGTCACAAATATAATAGTACCAATATATTGCGTCAAATACTAAACATGTATTATAACATAGAACACTAGTAGCATAAACATGCATAGCCCACACAAGTAAACTAGATGGAAGTAACTCATCGATAGAACCAGCATGAAAATAATCATATTAACAAATATAAACAGAGATAATAAAACAACCTATCATGCTATGGAATCACTAGTAAAATTGTAGAATAGCCTTCTAGATAATAAGTCAATATCTAGTATTAATAAAATATCATTCCCACAACTCAAATGCTAATTAGACATAACCAACCGATCTGAATTAAGTCTAGAATATAACTAGCTAAAAGATGCATGTAAGCCAATAGTTAAATCTAGCAATTTACACACCTACAACTAAGAATGTGTGGTTGATCTACAAACTATGATCAAAGTAGTCAGTCACGAATGCAGAATTAGCTAGCAGCAGTAGTAGTGCATTTGACAAAACAAAATCACAGGTACACCTATAGTCAACCATGTGAAAACCTTTGTATCTGCTATGATCGAACAAGACATCTAAAAATACTTAGACAACTATCACAATACAGCCAGTCCATTCAACTACATGAAAACAACTACATGCTCACAGTAATGCACCAAATTTAGTTCATCATGAATCTGGGTCGAATTTAAGTGTATTTCAAAATAGTTTCATAAACAGTAGATGATATGCAAATAATAACATCGCTGCTGCGTTGCTAAGGTCATCTGCAAACTTTTCTAAGTTGGACTCAAGATCAAAATACGTGTGGAAGATAGGCTACAAAACTGATGCCATCGAACGGCATTCGGTTCACCGGCAGCGCGACGAACTACCGAACAAAGGCTGAGGATCATGTCTAGGAGGTAGCTCTATGGATGGGGATCGCGTTCCGAGCAAAAGAAACGGCTAGTTCTCACCAAGTTCGTCGCAGTTTGAGGTAGACGTCGGTGGCCGGAGTCGATCGCGTTGCCGGAGGTGTGGTCCGTGATCAACGGTTTGCCTTCTCCTTCCGTGGATGAACTCCCCTGGTGCTGCTGATCCTTCTGGCGCAGCAGCTCTGCCTCTCCTGGCCCGAGTCGTCGGGAACGCGGACGGTGTCCGGTGGCGTTCTCGCATGATTGGGGCTTGTGTGTGAGTCTAGAGCTTCGACCCCAGGGGTGAGATAGAAAAGGGAGAGGGGCTGGGGTTGAAATGGGACTGAATAGGAGCAAAACGGTGCGCTCTGATAATCAGAATTAAAGAGACAATAAACGTTCTGAGTGAAGAGGCTAAGAGGTAATGCGTTTCTGGTGGAGCTTGCGTTTCAGTCTGGCTATTAAACGTATTGTCTGTGCGTGTGTGTGCGAAGACGAAGCATTACGAGTAACGAACGAGTGACTGTTCGTCAGTGGGCGAGTGTGCTGGGACGGGTCTGCTGGCCTGCAAGTAGATGGGACTGAGCTGATCATGTTCGTGCAGAGAAAGCAAGAATAACATGAGAGAGAGAGAGGGATGAAAAAGAAAGAGAAACAGGCAAAGGAAAGGAACAGCGACTCGTGCAAGTAGAGTCTGCCATGGCGTGCGTGCATGGCTAGCCATAGCTCACATGCACGTTTATGTGAAGGCCTAGTGGGAGTTTTAGAACAGAACAAAACGAAAATTGGCAATTTAAAAGCAGCTCCAAACTTTAAAATGCAAGAAGTATTCTGAGAAATTAATCTCCTTCTATTATATGTAAAATTAATTCCAAAACATATGGAATTAAGTTTAACAACTCCAAACGGAAATTTATTTTTATATTGCAACATCCTTTGTTTAGAAGAAAAAAAAAACCAGCCCGTGAAAATCAGGATGTTACAGTTCATCTTCATCAGACCTAAATAATCAAGTAGGGTCAACCAAGTGTAAACCCTAGATCCTATTACCCAAAACCATCAATTCCTATTCATTCCTATTTAGCATCACATCAATGTGATGAACCTTAGGGGCAACTATGCCAAATCTTGAGCATTACCTAACCATATTCCACTAAACCCTACTAGTGTTGGATACTTATGAACCATCCTATTTAGGAACCAATCATTCTTTACTTAGGGAATTAAATAGTAAACCTAAACCACCTCAACCCTAATTAATACACTTCTTATTATTTAATAAGTATGTTCTTCAAAAGTTATTCTTTTGAAGTAAATAAAGAATCATCATCAATCCTGCCTAATAGAACCTATAGCCAATATCCAACTATCATCAGCAAGGAAAACCAACCTTGATAGCAACTAATTATAATAAATTGCTCAAGATGCCTAGGCTTAACTCAACCTTACAAGCCCTTGGGGTTGATGAATCCAACTAGGTTGTGATCCATCTAATACTTACTCAGAAACTAGATGAAACCATAGTCAACCATAGAACCCCACCAATCTAATTATCATACTTGTTCTTTATTCAAGAACATGTTCTTCAAAAGTTATTCTTTTTAAATATATAATAAGTAATCATCAACCATGCAATATTAGACTTAAAATTGGCAACTGCTCTTTACTTATTATACAACTACTATTTCTGGGTGTGTATGATTTTTACTATGCATTGTACCACCTGCTTATAATTCTAAAACAACACAACCCTGAATAAGAACCTTGTTTGTGAATCACCCTAAAAGTGCAACACACCCTGAAACAATCATTATAACTCACTGATCCTAAATCATCGGGGTTAGGTCACGCTTAGAGCGAATGCATCTCATACTTATGCATTATTGCATCCTTGCCAATCTTTTAAACATCGTCCTTACCGGACGATGATACTATTTCAGAATTTGGAGTTATTGCATATCGAAGACCTTGTCTGCATAATCTTGCAGTCAAGAAAGGCAAGTTCATCGCTTGCTCATGTCATTTGAGTATTTTTACCAAATTACTTGCAAAGTACTATGTCTATCACTCTTGCATGAAAAGCAAAAATACTATTTTCATAACTATGAATATGACTATGTGGTGGGCAATGGAACCATGGTATGTGTTGATATGGTGGAGGTTCCATTGCAAGGGTTTATATCCATCTAGGATTAAACAACAAATGTCGTCCGTGATTCTTGTGCCGTAATACCCGTGTTAACCATAAGATCTGAGTGGGACGGAGTAGCCAATTGTATTTCCACCTCTCGTACATCAACGGATGCACTTACCGTAGCATTGTGTCTTGCGGAGCAACTTGAGGGTGGGGAGCCCCTTCTAATTCCCACGGTATAGCAACCGTAGCGGTTGCGGCTTGCGGAACAACTTGAGGGTGGGGATCCCCTTCTAATTCCCCACGGTAATGTGGTCTATGATGGGTTGCAGCTACCGGCGAAGGAGTTTGGTTAACGAGTCCCAAACTTTTGTCGTGGTCGGGGTCCATCCTTAATTGGTGTAAGAGGACCAACGAGGACCCAGGGTCGGGGTATGCAACAAAGGGTGGGTGTGCGAGGTAGCGGAGGAATATGAACGGCTAGGACCTTATACCGGGCCTCACACCAAAGGAAGTGTGGACGGGTCGCCCCGGTTGGCACCAAGGTTAAGATCTCTTATGGGTAAAGCAACACACCTCTGCAGAGTGTAACGAAGTGACCGTCACTCCTGTTCGGGATATGGAACTGAACGCTGGGAAAGGAACTCCATAAAGTTCTAGTCAACCGGTGAAGGCTGACGGACATTGCTCTTCTGAATAAAAGCAACCTTTTGAAGACATGATTACAAAAACTTGCATTGCCTATGACTTTCTGGTCTATGGCTGTAGCTAGTGCATTAAACACCTCTTTCCTAAAATGAACTTGTTGAGTACGCTCGTACTCATCCCACTCTTAAATCCCTGCTTAGGTATGGAGGCATCAAAGGAGGATCTACAGTGCAACTCGAAGGCCGAGGAGTCAACAACTACTTCAAGAGACAGGACCATGTCAGGAGAGTCAGATACCACATTCAACAAGGAGAAAACTTAGACTAGCAATAGAAAGGAACTAGCTTCCAAAACCTAGCTCCTATTTAGCTAGAATCTATTCTTAGCCTCTATAGCTAGTTAAATACTCTACAAGTAGAGTTCGTGATAAGTCTAGACTACGGGTCGTTCTTCTGGAGTTTATTTGCAGTTTTACCTCATTGTAAAGTAGGAGGATGTGATGATCTTTTGTAACTGAGTCAATGCTGTAATTCTATAGACATGCCTTGGACCCGCATATGTTTCTGTTGTACCACTCTGAGCGATATAATACTAGTGGAACGGTGTTTCATTGGTGTTATATCAGACTTGCATACTACACCATGCAGTGGTATGCCGGGTCACCACAATTCTCCTCGAGCCCTTCCACCAAAGGAAAGCCTCGATCCACTAAGGGACACTTGAGGGTGGTCACCGAACCCGTACAAGCTTGGGCAAACGCCAAGTATCAAGCTTGAGGCAACTCCACAACACGGAGGCTCTCAAGTAGGCCACAAGAGGCAACACCCACCACCAAAGAAACACGCTCCACCTAGGATGCTAATGCGCCACAAGAGGCTAACACACTCCACCAAGGAAACGCGCTCCACCTAGGATGCTAATGCGCCACAAGAGGCTAACACACTGCACCAAGGAAACGATGCGCCACAAGAGGCTAACACACTCCACCTAGGATGCTAATGTGCCACAAGAGGCTAACACACTCCACCAAGGAACCGATGCGCCACAAGAGGCTAACACGGTGCCACAAGAGGCAAGATGGCCACTAAAGGCACGATGGCCACTAAGGCAAGAACACCACTAAGAACGAACACACACTCTACGAGATCGAAACCCGGAGAGAACTCAAACCGATGCACCTAATGCAATGGCTAAGAACACCACTAAGATGCCCAAGTTCTACTCTCCCAAATTCCAACAAAGCTACACAAGCTATTGGGGGAATAAGGGAGGAAGAACAAAGAGTGGAGAAACACCAAGAAACTCCAAGATCTAGATCTAGCAAGATCCCCTCACTTGGAGAGGGATTCAATTGGTGAAGCTCTAGATCTAGATCTCCTCTCTCCTTTCCCCAAAAATATGCAACAAGTAGTGGGAGGATCAAGAGGAGGAAGCAAGAACCCAAGGTCAACAATGGAGGAGAGAGAATGGAGGGGAAGGGTTAGTTGGGTCGGAGGTGGAAGAGAGGTATAAATAGAGGGCCCAGAAATATGTCCGTTGGGGCTGAAAAAAGGTCAGATTCGCGCCCGAGCGGTACTACCGCTTGTCAAAGCGGTACTACCGCTCGCGCACAAAAGACAGGCGGAAAATATGCGAAAAGCAGTTTTTGGGGCGGTACTACCGCCCTATGGGCCGGTACTACCGCTCATGTGAAAACAACTGCAAAACAGCAAAGAGAGAAAGGCTTGGAGGAAGGGCTGGTGAGGATGGGCTGGTGAGGATGGGCCGGAAATGGGGAGCAGTTGCGGCCCAGCAGCAGTGCAAGCGAGCGGGAGCGAGGGCAGCGCAGCAGCGAGCCAGCTAGCGACGAGGAAGTGGGCGGGAGCCGTACCGCCTCGATCTCCCGCTGGTCAACGCCTTCCCGCGCGGGAGCGAGCGCGGCGTGTCGAGCAGCGAGCGAGCAGAGCAAGGGGCTAGCGCGGAGCTGGGCCGCGCTGAGGCTCGGGCGGCCCACTACGGGAGAGGTGGAGGCTGGCCAAGGCGAGCAGGGGCGGCCCAGGTGCGGGCGAGCTGGACTGGCGGTGGTGGGCTGGAAGATGACCTAGGCCGGTACTACCGGCCAGATACCGGCCTGGTACCGTAAATTGTACGGTAGTACCGGCCCGGTACCGGCCTGGTACCGGCCTAGGTTCCAGGGGCTCTCAGAGATAGATACGGTACTGGGCCGGTACCTCCAGCGGTGGTACCGCCCGGCCCAAAACGCAGTTTTTCTTTTTCTTTTTCTGCGAAACGGAAAACGCAATATCTTGAGCTAGGAAGATCGGAATGACGTGAAACCAATTTCGTTGGAAAGAGGGCGACATGAGCTACCTTCTCACATGATAAAAACATGCAAAAGAGTGAGTGATGAGTTTCTCATGGTCATAGAGGTGTAACCTCTCAATACGGTATATCGAGAAAATCATCACCCTCTCATATGCAACATGCGATGCAACCGAAATCCGTTTCATGCATAAGAACCAAGAAGAACCAAGAACACGATGCAGTGCATGCAAGGTTTGTGCTCTCTCCGATGATGCGACTCACTATCCTATCGAGACCTAGTCCTTGCGCGTTCTTCTCGAGTCGGCGAGCTCCGTCTTCATCCTCTTCATGATTGTACATGCCACCGTCTTCCTTCAACATACCCGCCACCGTCTTCTTTCATCTTGCACGCCACCGTCTTCATCCATCTTCAACGCCGTCTTCTCTCTTCATCTTCAACACGGTCTTCGTCTCTCTTCGACACCGTCTTCATCATTGTACTCGATCTTCTCCATCTCGCAACCTTGAGACCATCATGTAGCTATGGACTTGACCTAAGATTGATTCTCAATGCAACCATTAGTCCATAGGGATTGTCATCAATTACCAAAACCACACATTGGCAATGGACATGTTCTTTCAATCTCCCCCATTTTGGTAATTGATGACAATCTCTTTGAGAGGGTTTGAATATGGAATTTAGCGAACAACCCAAGTTGAATATTTAGAACAAACACCCCATAATATATGCATGTGTGAATGAACTTGAATTTCATTGCATATACCGGCAATTAAAGCCTAGCGGAGTATCCTCTAAATATTCAACCATGCAAAGCAACAAATGCAAGGCATGAAAGGCAAATGCTTAAGAATCACAAAAGCAATTCACTTAAACCCTCCAAACTTCTCCCCCATTGGCATCGATTGCCAAAATGGACGAAAGGTTTGGAAGGCCAATATAGTGAGCGTTCCTCCATAAGTTGTGCATTTCTCATAATTGTGAGTGAAATCAAATGCACATATTCAATGACGAATATTCGGAGGAACTCAAACTATATTGAGGATCAAAGATTGCAAGAGGATGTGAAGGTGAGAAAGCTTCGACAAATGAAGCAAGCAATCAATGAACCAACAAAATGCTCTAAGTAATGTGTGGAAGCTCCCCCAAAGTTTGTGCACAAGATAAACAATTTGCATTGAAGAATAAGGTGCACAAGCATGGCATCATCTTTCCCACAATATCACTCAAAGCTTGTGCCAAAATCAACTATGAGTGCTTGAAGATTCAAATAGGATAAAACAAGCACTCATAGCCAAGTTCTTTGTGGAGTCATCAAAGAGATGAACAAGAATAAAGGAATGGACTCCAACAAAGATGGATATCTAAAGATATGCACCATCTCTTATGTGTATAAGTTTCTCTAAGTGGACAACATCACAAAGATATTTATCCACAAAGAAACATGCACACACAAGATAGGTACAAGAGAAATAGTGCAAGATATCCAAAACAAGCATGCTCAAGGAGTTGTCTCATTTTAGGAAAGTAAAATCAAATATCAAGAAATGAGATAGCCAACTCCCAAAGAAAGCAAGGTTCCAAATAAACCAAACCCTCAACACTTTTCATGATGGCACAAAAGTACCGAAAAGAAAAGGTTTGTCTTCCAAGTCAAATTCTTGAAGCAAGAGAGTGTTCTAGCAAACATAGGAGATCTCCCCCAAGATTAGTGCACTATTTAGGATTTTTCATTTGAATACGAAATGCACATATGTGGGATCATCGCTCAACCACTGTTTATCAAAACACTAACAAGGTTCAAGTGAAATAAGGAGATCCAAAAGAAGCAAGGAAGACATATGGGAGTCTAACCCACAAGGACAAATTCTTGGCAAGAATGAAGCAATTGAGCACATGAGCCAAGTGTGAGGATGATCTGGAACAATACCACACAACTTATTACCAATTGTCCAAGGACAAGAGGTATTTATGAAATATCCATATGGTAGTTTGTGAGTATGTCCAAGATTATCTTCACAACAAAGAAAGCATATGTAAAGTGGGATTTGTTTGAGCAAACATGTCACATAGGAACAAGATAATCTATAATATCAATTCTATGTGACACAACCTCAAGTGTTCACATTTTCTAGGCTTGTAAGATGCACAAAGCATAATACTCCCCCATAATGTGATAAAGACATTTTTCGTGCAAGAGGCAAATAAGAACCAAGTGAGATAATTAATGGACATTATAGAATTTTAATTTATCATGTCGCACATTTTAGGATTGTGAAGTGCACAAAGCATATCACTCCCCCAAAATGGGATAATCCATTAATTTCTCACATGAGCCAACAACTAAGATATCAATAAGATGCAATAGGCTCAACAAACAACAATTTTACATGATGTGCCACCCAACATAATAATCAAGCAAGCAAGATAAGCAAGTAGGAGGCACAACATATACAACCACATGCAAGGTACAAAACCAACACATGTGAAAGGGGAGCGAGTAACTTTCAATGTAAAGAGTTGAGGACTCGTTACCGCAATGAGGTGCATGGGTAAAGGATGAAAGGGATACAACTTGACTTGAGAAAGTGAGAATGATGAAGATCCCCCAAGTCTTCATGAACTAGTCAAGCCTCCATGCCCTCCACATGTACCTATTGATCAAATTTTGGCTTGTTGGTCCCCAACCAAGTTGGGTCCTAAGAAGTTAGTCACAATAGGCTTGGCAACCCAAATGGTTCTTTTTACGAAACCACTTTGAGTGCCAACATATTTGGCAAACACATTTCCAACCTTATCCTTGCAAAGAGAATAAGCACCATCGATCAAGATAGGGTTGGATGAGTTACCAATAGTGCAAAAGGAGGAGATGTGGCCCTTCTCACGGCATATGTAGCATGTTCTTCTCTTCTCCTTCTTCTCACTTGATTTCTCCACAACGGGAGCCTTGGCTTGATCCTTCTTGGGTAGCGGCCTTTCTTCAAGTCGAGGTAGACCGTAAGCTCCATCTTGAGGCCGCTTCCCTTGTTTCTTCTCGCCATGTGGCTTCTTCTTCAAGGGGCACGATCTAACATGTTGCCCTTCAATCTTGCACTTGAAGCACACAATCTTGGCGGGGTCCTTCACATGCCCATGGCCCTTCTTCCGCTTGTGCGTGGTGGACTTGTTCTTGTTGTTGGAGTTGAATCCAAGTCCATCCTTGTCATTGAGGGATTGCTTCCCTTCATGACCCTTTACCAAGTCCTTCTTCAAAGAAGAGACTTGGGCCTCGAGCTCTTTGATTTCCCCTACATGGTTAGTAACAACACAAGTACTAGGGGAAATGGAAGCTTCATTGTTAGAGCAACAAGGCAAGGAAGGTAGTTCACCACAAGATAAATCAATAGCATGAGTGGGTGAACTAAAAGCACTAGCACATGGCAAAATATCATTTTGAGAAGTAGTGCTAGTACTCACATGAGGCTCACAAGATTTTACCTTTGACATGATAGCCTCATGAGCTAACTTTAGCAAATTATGAGAGACTAGAAGATAATCATGGGAGCTAGAGAGCTTTCCATGACTTTCTTACAATTTCTCATAATTGCTCGTTAGCAAAGCAAGTTGAGCCCTTAGCTCAACATTCTCCTTCAAGATGGAAGCTTCACAAGAGGTAGAGTTAG
The DNA here is from genome assembly GCA_030979885.1 of Lolium multiflorum. Taxonomy (NCBI): domain Eukaryota; kingdom Viridiplantae; phylum Streptophyta; class Magnoliopsida; order Poales; family Poaceae; genus Lolium; species Lolium multiflorum. The sequence continues at coordinate 45,606,813 of CM061752.1, read as the reverse complement.
TAGCACAAGCATTATCAATTATAGCACAAGAAGAAGGCAACTTAGGAAGCTCTATTAGGTTGGGAGCCTTAAATTGCTCATGTGACTCGGTGAGTTTGATGAGCTCACTCTCAATAGCCCTAGAGCTACTTTTGAGAAGCTCAAAATCCTCAAGGAGTTTAGCATGAGCACTTACTAGCTCAACATTTTTAGTTCGAAAATCATGTGCCACCTCTAAAGCTCTATCACGAGATTCCTTTACCATAAGTATCTTTAGAGCAAAGTTCTCCTCAAGAGTTTCATTGGTGGTTTGTTGTTCTTTAAGAGCTTCACTAAGAGTTGCAATCTCGTTTGCATCCTCGCGCTCATGCCCTTCCATTTTATCAATAAGTTTTATGCTCTCAATGGCAAAAGTCAAGATTTTTGTGAATTTAGAGAAAGCAAATTTCTTCTTATGAAGAGCATGAACAACCAACTCACCCATCTTGTTTAAGGAAGCAACATTAAGTTCTTCCATATCATCAACCTCATCATCACTAGATATATAAGGTTCCAAGGAAGGAGATACCTTAGAAGCCTTAGCCATAAGGCAAGTGTGGGAACCATGAGATGATGAAGAGGACGAAGTAATTGAAGCTCCATCCAATATCTTGTCTTGGCCCATAGTATCCTTGGTTCCCTCTACATTGTTAGTCACACAAATACTAGAGGAAAGCAAGGTATGTTCATTATGGCAACAAGACAAGGCAAGCATATCATCATGGGATGAAGACACGCAAGGACTATCAACACTAGCACGTAAAGCATTTATAGTGCTATAAGTGTTCAAGTCCATAGATGAAACATTGCAATGGGATAGGAATGAAGAATCATCAAGAGAAGGCTCACCATCAACAATGCAATGTTCATCACCACTCACCATAGCATTACCTTGTGTCTTACCACACATTGGTGAAGTGGAAGGAGTGTGATCATCCTCAATGGTCTTGGACCCACCATATGTATCTCAAAGCTTTGTCCAAACTCATGAGCACTCCGGAAGGGCGCGATGGAGGAAATCACTACATGACTCACAACACGGCAAAGCACTTTAGTAGCTTGAGCATCTAGATAAGAGTTTTTCTTCTCCTCAAAAGTTGGATTTTGTGGATCCTTAGGAGGAGAAAAACCCATATCAAGAATTTGCTCCACATGTGGGTGCATGCCCCTAAAATAATCAAGCATGTATAATTTCCAAGCATCATAATTAGTGCCATCAAATATATAAGAGGAAATGTGCACTAATCCTCTAGCCGACGTCATACTCTCTAGGCGGTGAAGCCCGACAAGATAAGAGAGCCCTAGCTCTTATACCAATTGAATGTACTAGGACGTCGCCTAGAGGGGGTGAATAGGCGGTGTATAAAAACTTCTACTTGAGAGCTAAACTAGGCGGAATAAAACTAAGTGTTTACTAGTTTAGCTCAAAGCCTATCAACTAGGGGTTTGCCTAAGTGCTCCAACAACCTATGCTAGCATGATGAGCAACAAGGTGATAACAAGATAGGTATAGCACATCAAGCAAGATAGATATCACAATGTAAAGTGCATAGGTAAAGGAGCTCGGGTTGAGAAGTAACCGGTGCACGAGGAGACGACGATGTATCCCGAAGTTCACACCACAAAGGTGCTACGTCTCCGTTGGAGCGGTGTGGAGGTGCGAGGCACTCCAAGAAGCCAACTAGGGCCACCGTATTCTCCTCGAGCCCTTCCACCAAAGGAAAGCCTCGATCCACTAAGGGACACTTGAGGGTGGTCACCGAACCCGTACAAGCTTGGGCAAACGCCAAGTATCAAGCTTGAGGCAACTCCACAACACGGAGGCTCTCAAGTAGGCCACAAGAGGCAACACCCACCACCAAGGAAACACGCTCCACCTAGGATGCTAATGCGCCACAAGAGGCTAACACACTCCACCAAGGAAACGCGCTCCACTGATGCGCGTAAATGTACACGTCCGTTGGGAACCCCAAGAGGAAGATATGATGCGCACAGTGGCAAGTTTTCCCTCAGAAAGAAACCAAGGTTTAATCGGACCAGTAGGAGCCAAGAAGCACGTTGAAGGTTGATGGTGGCGAAATGTGATGCGGCGCAACAGGGATTCCGGCGCCAACGTGGAACCTGCACAACACAACCCAAGTACTTTGCCCCAACGAAACAGTGAGGTTGTCAATCTCACCGGCTTGCTGTAACAAAGGATTAACCGTATTGTGTGGAAGATGATTGTTTGCAAGAAAACAGTAAAACAAGTATTGCAGTAGATTGTATGCTACGTAAAGAATAGGACCGGGGTCCACAGTTCACTAGAGGTGTCTCTCCCATAAGATAAAAGCATGTTGGGTGAACAAATTACAGTCGGGCAATTGACAAATAGAGAAGGGCATAACAATGCATATACATGATATGATAAATATAGTGAGATTTAATCCGGGCATTACGACAAAGTACATAGACCGCCATCCAACCGCATCTATGCCTAAAAGTCTACCTTCAGTTATCATCCGAACCCCATTCAGTATTAAGTTGCAAAGCAACAGACAATTGCATTAAGTATGGTGCGTAATGTAATCGACAACTACATCCTTAGACATAGAATCAATGTTTTATCCCTAGTGGCAACAGCACATCACAACCTTAGAAACTTCACTGTCCCAGGTGTCAATGAAGGCATGAACCCACTATCGAGCATAAATACTCCCTCTTGGAGTTAAGAGCAAAAACTTGGCAGAGCCTCTACTAATAACGGAGAGCATGCAAGATCATAAACAACACATAAACAATAGATTGATAATCACCATAACATAGTATTCTCTATCCATCGGATCCCGACAAACACAACATATAGAATTACAGATAGATGATCTTGATCATGTTAGGCAGCTCACAAGATCCAACAATGAAGCACAATTAGGAGAAGACAACCATCTAGCTACTGCTATGGACCCATAGTCCAGGGTGAACTACTCACTCATCACTCCGGAGGCGATCATGGCGATGAAGAGTCCTCCGGGAGATGAATCCCCTCTCCGGCAGGGTGCCGGAGGCGATCTCTGAATCCCCCGAGATGGGATTCGCGGCGGCGTCTCCGGGGTTTTTTCCGTATCGTGGCTCTCGGTAGGGGTTTCGCGACGAGGCTATTTGTAGGCGGAAGGGTAGGTCGGGGGCGGCACGAGGGGCCCAGGGGCAGGCCACGCGGCCAGGGCTGGCCGCGCCGCCTGTCACTGGCCTCGTGGCCCCACTTACTCCCTTCGGTCTTCTGGAAGCTCCGTGCAAAATAGGACCCTGGGCGGTGATTTCATCCAATTCCGAGAATATTTCCTTACTAGGATTTCTGAAACCAAAAACAACAAACGGCTCTTCGGCATCTTGTTAATAGGTTAGTTCCGAAAAATGCGTAAATACGACATATAATGTGCATAAAACATGTAGGTATCATCAATAAAGTAGCATGGAACATAAGAAATTATCGATACGTTGGAGACGTATCAGCATCCCCAAGCTTAGTTCTGCTCGTCCCGAGCAGGTAAAACGATAACAAAGATAATTTCTGAAGTGACATGCCATCATAATCTTGATCATACTATTTGTAAACATATGTAATGAATGCAGCGATCAAAACAATGGTAATGACATGAGTAAACAACTGAATCATAAAGCAAAGACTTTTCATGAATAGTACTTCAAGACAAGCATCAATAAGTCTTGCATAAGAGTTAACTCATAAAGCAATAAATCAAAGTAAAGGTGTTGAAGCAACACAAAGGAAGATTAAGTTTCAGCAGTTGCTTTCAACTTATAACATGTATATCTCATTGATATTGTCAACATAAAGTAATATAACAAGTGCAATATGCAAGTATGTAGGAATCAATGCACAGTTCACACAAGTGTTTGCTTCTTAAGGTGGAGGGAGATAGGTAAACTGACTCAACAATAAAAGTAAAAGAAAGGTCCTTCAAAGAGGAAAGCATCGATTGCTGTATTTGTGCTAGAGCTTTTATTTTGAAAACATGAAACAATTTTGTCAACGGTAGTAATAAAGCATATGAGTTATGTAAATTATATCTTACAAGTTGCAAGCCTCATGCATAGTATACTAATAGTGCCCGCACCTTGTCCTACTTAGCTTGGACTACCGGATCTTCGCAATGCTATGTTTCAACCAAGTGTCACAAAGGGGTACCTCCATGCCGCCTGTACAAAGGTCTAAGGAGAAAGCTCGCATTTTGGATTTCTCGCTTTTGATTATTCTCAACTTAGACATCCATACCGGGACAACATGGACAACAGATAATGGACTCCTCTTAAATGCATAAGCAGGTAGCAACAATTATTATTCTCATATGAGATTGAGGATATATGTCCAAAACTGAAACTTCAACCATGATTCATGGCTTTAGTTAGCGGCCCAATGTTCTTCTCTAACAATTTGCATGCTCCAATCATTAAGGTGATAGATCCTTCAGACAAGACGGAAATTCATAGCAACTCACATGATATTCAACAATAGTTGATGGCGTTCCCCAGAAGCATGGTTATCGCACAACAAGCAACTTAATAAAAGATAAAGTGCATAAGTACATATTCAATACTATGATAGTTTTTAAGGCTATTTTGTCCCATGAGCTATATATTGCAAAGGCGAATGATGGAATTTTAAAGGTAGCACTCAAGCAATTTACTTTGGAATGGCGGAGAAATACCATGTAGTAGGTAGGTATGGTGGACACAAATGGCATAGTAGTTGGCTCAAGGATTTTGGATGTATGAGAAGTATTCCCTCTCGATACAAGGTTTAGGCTAGCAAGGTTATTTGAAGCAAACTCAAGGATGAACCGGTGCAGCAAAACTCACATAAAAGACATATTGTAAACATTATAAGACTCTACACCGTCTTCCTTGTTGTTCAAAACTCAATACTAGATATTATCTAGACCTTAGAGAGACCAAATATGCAAATCCAATTTTAGCAAGCTCTATGTATTTCTTCATTAATGGGTGCAAAGCATATGATGCAAGAGCTTAATCATGAGCACAACAATTGCCAAGTATCACATTATCCAAGACATTTTAGAATTACTACATGTAGCATTTTCCAATTCCAACCATATAACAATTTAACGAAGAAGAAACTTCGCCTTGAACATTATGAGTAAAGCCTAAGGACATATTTGTCCATATGCAACAGCGGAGCGTGTCTCTCTCCCACAAAGTGAATGCTAGGATCCATTTTATTCAAACAAAAACAAAAACAAACCGACGCTCCAAGTAAAGAACACAAGATGTGATTGAATAAAAATATAGTTTCGGGGAGGAACCGATGATGTTGTCGATGAAGAAGGAGATGCCTTGGGCATCCCCAAGCTTAGACGCTTGAGTCTTCCTAGAATATGCAGGGATGAACCACGGGGCATCCCCAAGCTTAGAGCTTTCACTCCTCTTGATCATAGTATATCATACTCCTCTCTTGACCCTTGAAAACTTCCTTCACACCAAACTTCAAGCAAACTCATTAGAGGGTTAGTGCACAATTAATAATTCACACATTCAGAGGTGACACAAACATTCTTTTCACTTCTGGACATTGCATAAAGCTACTGGACATTAATGGATCAAAGAAATTCATCCAACATAGCAAAAGAGGCAATGCGAAATAAAAGGCAGAATCTGTCAAAAACAGAACAGTCCGTAAAGACGAATTTTAAAATGGCACCAGACTTGCTCAAATGGAAAAACTCAAAACTAATGAAAGTTGCGTACATATCTGAGGATCACGCTCGTAAATTGGCAGATTTTTACGAATTTTCTACAGATACTTGTGCCCAGATTCGTGACAGACAGCAATGCTGTTTCTGCGCAGCGATCCCAAATATAACATCAACTATAACATAGAAACTTTACTTGGCACAAAAACATGATAAGGAGAGGTTGCTACAGTAGTAAACAACTTCCAAGACTCAAATATAAAACAAAGTACTGTAGTAAAAACATGGGTTGTCTCCCATAAGCGCTTTTCTTTAACGCCTTTCAGCTAGGCGCAGAAAGTGCAAATCAAGTAACATCAAGAGTAGAAGCATCAACATCATAACTTGTTCTAATAATAGAATCAAAAGGCAACTTCATTCTCTTTCTAGGGAAGTGTTCCATACCTTTCTTGAGAGGAAATTGATATTTAATATTACCTTCCCTCATATCAATAATAGCACCAACAGTTCGAAGAAAAGGTCTTCCCAACACAATAGGACAAGATGCATTGCATTCGATATCCAAGACAACAAAATCAACGGGGACAAGGTTATTGTTAACCATAATGCGCACATTATCAATCCTCCCCAAAGGTTTCTTTTTAACATTATCGGCAAGATTAACATCCAAATAACAATTCTTCAATGGTGGCAAGTCAAGCATATCATAAATCTTTCTTTAGAATAACCCATCACATAAAGCATTACATTCAAAGTCATTGAATTTCATTTTAATGATGGGCTCCCAACCATCTTCTAACTTTCTAGGAATAGAAGTTTCAAGTTTTAGTTTCTCTTCTCTAGCTTTTGTGAGAGCATTTGTAATATGTTTTGTAAAGGCTAAATTTATAGCACTAGCATTAGGACTTTTAGCAAGTTTTTGTAAGAACTTTATAACTTCAGAGATGTGGCAATCATCAAAATCTAAATCATTATGAGCTACAGCAATGGGATCATTGTTCCCAAGGTTGGAAAAAATTCAGCAGTTTTATCACAAGTTTCAGCAGTTTTAGCAATTTCAGGCAGTTTTGTTCGCTTTGCACTAGAAGTAGAAACATTGCCAACACCAATTATTTTACCATTGATAGTAGGAGATGCAGCAACATGTGAATCATTATCATTACTAATCGTGGTAATAATCCAAACTTTAGCTATATTATTCTCTTTAGCTAGTTTTTCATTTTCTTCTCTATCCCACCTAGCACGCAATTCAGCCATTAATCTTATATTCTCATTAATTCTAACTTGGATGGCATTTGCTGTAGTAGTAATCTTATTATCAATATCATTATTAGGCATAACTTTAAATTTTAAAAGATTAACATCGAGGCAAGTCTATCAACTCTAGAAGCAATAATATCAATTTTATCAAGCTTTTCCTCAACAGATTTGTTAAAAGCAGTTTGTGTACTAATAAATTATTTAAGCATAGCTTCAAGAACAGAGGGTACACTCCTATTATTATTGTAAGAATTCCCATAAGAATTACCATAACCATTACCATTAGCAGAAGGATATGGCCTATAGTTATTACCAGGGTTGTTCCTATAAGCATTGTTGTTGAAATTATTATTTTTAATGAAATTCACATCAACATTTTCTTCTTGAGCAACCAATGAAGCTAAAGGAACATTATTTGGATCTACATTAGATCTACCATTCACAAGCATAGACATAATCACATCAATCTTATCACTCAAGGAAGAGGTTTCTTCAACAGAATTTACCTTCTTACCTTGTGGAGCTCTTTCCGTGTGCCATTCAGAGTAATTTATCATCATATCTTCAAGAAATTTTGTAGCCGCCCCCAAAGTGATGGACATAAAGGTACCTCCAGCAGCTGAATCCAATAAATTCCGAAGAAAAATTTAGTCCTGCATAGAAGGTTTGGATGATCATCCAAGTAGTCAGTCCATGGGTTGGGCAATTCTTTACCAAAGTTTTCATTCTCTCCCATGCTTGAGCAACATGTTCAGTATCTAATTGCTTAAAATTCATTATGCTACTTCTCAAAGATATAATTTTAGCGGGAGGATAATATCTACCAATAAAAGCATCCTTACATTTAGTCTATGAATCAATACTATTCTTAGGCAAAGATAGCAACCAATATTTAGCTCTTCCTCTTAATGAGAAAGGAAACACTTTCAATTTAATAATATCACCATCTACATCCTTATACTTTTGCATTTCACAAAGTTCAACAAAATTATTGAGATGGGCAGCAGCATCATCAGAACTAACACCAAAAATTGATCTCTCATAACCAGGTTCATAAAGCAGGTTTAATTTCAAAGAATTCTCTGTAGTAGCAGGTGGAGCAATAGGTGTGCATAGGAAATCATTATTATTTGCGTTTGTGAAATCACACAACTTAGTATTTTCAGGGGTATTCATTTTAGCAACAGTAAATAAAGCAAACTAGATAAAGTAAATGCAAGTAACTGATTTTTTTGTGTTTTTGATATAGAGAGCAAGACAGTAAATAAAGTAAAACTAGCAACTAATTTTTTTGTGTTTTGTTTAGGTGCAACAAACAAAGTAGTAAATAAAATAAAGCAAGACAAAAACAAAGTAAAGAGATTGAGAAGTGGAGACTCCCTAGCGTGTCTTGATCTCCCGGCAACGCGCGAAAACGAGCTTGATGCGCGTAAATGTACACGTCCGTTGGGAACCCCAAGAGGAAGGTATGATGCGCACATGGCAAGTTTTCCCTCGAGAAAGAAACCAAGGTTTAATCGGACCAGGAGAGCCAAGAAGCACGTTGAAGGTTGATGGTGGCGAAATGTGATGCGGCGCAACAACGGATTCGGCGCCAACGTGGAACCTGCACAACACAACCCAAGTACTTTGCCCCAACGAAACAGTGAGGTTGTCAATCTCACCGGCTTGCTGTAACAAAGGATTAACCGTATTGTGTGGAAGATGATTGTTTGCAAGAAAACAGTAAAACAAGTATTGCAGTAGATTGTATGCTATGTAAAGAATAGGACCGGGGTCCACGCTTCACTAGAGGTGTCTCTCCCATAAGATAAAAGCATGTTGGGTGAACAAATTACAGTCGGGCAATTGACAAATAGAGAAGGGCATAACAATGCATATACATGATATGATAAATATAGTGAGATTTAATCCGGGCATTACGACAAAGTACATAGACCGCCATCCAACGCATCTATGCCTAAAAAGTCCACCTTCAGTTATCATCCGAACCCCATTCAGTATTAAGTTGCAAAGCAACAGACAATTGCATTAAGTATGGTGCGTAATGTAATCGACAACTACATCCTTAGACATAGAATCAATGTTTTATCCCTAGTGGCAAACACATCACAACCTTAGAACTTTCTGTCGTCCCAGTGTCAATGAAGGCATGAACCCACTATCGACCATAAATACTCCCTCTTGGAGTTAAGAGCAAAAACTTGGCCAGAGCCTCTACTAATAACGGAGAGCATGCAAGATCATAAACAACACATAAACAATAGATTGATAATCACCATAACATAGTATTCTCTATCCATCGGATCCCGACAAACACAACATATAGAATTACAGATAGATGATCTTGATCATGTTAGGCAGCTCACAAGATCCAACAATGAAGCACAATTAGGAGAAGACGGCCATCTAGCTACTGCTATGGACCCATAGTCCAGGGGTGAACTACTCACTCATCACTCGGAGGCGATCATGGCGATGAAGAGTCCTCCGGGAGATGAATCCCCTCTCCGGCAGGGTGCCGGAGCGATCTCTGAATCCCCCGAGATGGGATTCGCGGCGCGTCTCGGAAGGTTTTCCGTATCGTGGCTCTCTGCTGGGGGTTTCGCGACGGAGGCTATTTGTAGGCGGAAGGGTAGGTCGGGGGGAGGCACGAGGGCCCGAGGGGCAGGGCGGCGAGGTCTGGGCCCGCGCCGTCACCTGGGCCACCTCGTGGCCCCTTGACTCCCCGGTCTTCGAAGCTCCGTGCAAAAATAGGACCAGGCGGTGATTTCGTCCAATTCCGAGAATATTTCCTTACTAGGATTTCTGAAACCAAAAACAGCGAAAACAACAACTGGCTCTTCGGCATCTTGTTAATAGGTTAGTTCCAGAAAATGCGTAAATACGACATATAATGTGCATAAAACATGTAAGTATCATCAATAAAGTAGCATGGAACATAAGAAATTATCGATACGTTGGAGACGTATCATCCACCTAGGATGCTAATGCGCCACAAGAGGCTAACACACTCCACCAAGGAAACGATGCGCCACAAGAGGCTAACACACTCCACCTAGGATGCTAATGCGCCACAAGAGGCTAACACACTCCACCAAGGAACCGATGCGCCACAAGAGCGACGATGGAGATTCCGGGGGCGAGATTAGGCACACGACGTACCCAGCTTCGGGTCCCCTCGGTGGAGGTGATGCTAGCAATCCACTATATGATCATAGATGTGTTTACAGGGTGCCGCCATAGGCGGAGCTATGTTGTCTATCTGTTGGCCCCCTCCTTGCGGGTGCCCTGGCTAGCTTTATATATGCAACCAACCTAGGGTTTTACAAGAGTCCTAGTCGACTACTTCTTCGGGTTGCCTTATTGGGCCTTCTCCATATTTGGTCTTCTCCATATTGGGCCGAGCCAGTATACTAATAATGGGTACCCGAAGGTTTTGCCCATGTCAGTAGCCCCCGAGTTTATAGGGAAGTCGAAGACTTGCGTAGAAACTCCAAGCATAACCATCTCCGAAGTCGAAGAAATACAAGGCGAGGTCCATGTCGTAGATCATGTGTAGCGTAGAAACTCCAAGCATAACCATCTCCGAAGTCGAAGAAATACAAGGCGAGGTCCATGTCGTAGATCATGTGTAGCGTAAATGATGTCGACGATTCTTGAAATTATTTTCTATCGGGTGCGCGGTAGCGCTCCCGATGGGAGTAGCCCCCGAGTCTATGGGAAAGTGCTTGCACTTGGGCATAGACTCAAGTTGTACTACTCGATGAAGAACTTAACTATATTTCTGGAGGACTTGATGAAATCCATGGGCTCCCGATGGGAGTAGGCTCCACTCGAATCGTGGAATCGAGTTGAGTCTACAAAGCTTGATTGTCGTAGATGCTGTCGAAGTTATTTTTCTATCGGGTGCGCGACCAGCGCCGATGGAGTAGCCCCCGAGGCTACAGCCAAGTGTTTGCACTTGGGTGTAGGCTCAACTTGCTTGTAATCGACTCCACAATTTTTTCTCTCTTGTATCTTATCGGGAGGGTGAACAATGCTCTCGAGAAGAGTAGCCCCCGAGCCTATGGGCAGGTGCTTGCACCTGGGCATAGACTCAAGTTGTACTACTCAATAACGAACTTAACCATATTTCTGGGCGCAACCCCTCTTTTATCGACTCCCGACCGTTGCTATCTATGTTGTTCAGGGATAATGGTAAATGGGGTTGGTTCATCTGACGGATCAGGTACCAGTTAACTCCTCTTGTGGCAATCCCGCAAGAACCTACTTCAAGATCACGTCCCTGGACATGATCTCGGGACCTGGCGTAATTCGTCACGTGCCGCTTAAGGACTTACCATGATCCGAATTCCAGTAATGTTATCGGATCCACAGCGCGTCCGCCGGGATATTTCTTCACATCTGTTGATGTGGAAAAAAGTAGCAGAGCGCAGGGTGCCACGCCGCACAGGACGGATCCGGGGTCTTACCTTCGCGAGTTTTGCGGCATTCAGAGATTATTCGCGACTTTTAGCGCTCTGAGAATATATTGTCGAGTGCCTTGTTCGGCTGATGCAATGACCCATTTTGCGGGTTCTTCTATTTTTCTCTCGGGCTTGATGAGTCAGCCGAATATATTGCGTTCTTCTATATTATCGTCAGGCATATCACCGATGTTCTTGATCGGAACAAATGACGAGTCAATGGACCCGAAGATTTGTCCACTTATTTTTTTTTTTTGGGTTCCTCCTTGATGAAAATTTCGTCGAGTTCCTCCTTCAGGAAAATTTCTTCGGGTCCTCTTTGAGGACAATTCTTCGGGTCCTCCCTGAGGACAATTCTTCGGGTCCTCTTTGAAGACAATTCTTCGATTCCTCCCTGAGGACAATTCTTCGGGACCTCATTGAAGATAATTTTTCGGGACCTCCCTGAATATAATTCTTCGAGACCTCCTTGAATATAATTTTTCGGGTCCTCCTTGAAGATAATTTTTTGGGTCCTCCTTGAGGCAAAATTCTTCGGGACCTCATTGAAGATAATTTTTCGGGACCTCCTTGAAGATAATTCTTCGGCACCTCCTTGAAGATAATTCTTCGACACCTCCTTGAATAAGATTTCATCGAGTTCTGTATTGAAGACAATTTCGTCGGGTTCGCTCAAGATTTCGTCGGGTTCTCTTTTGAAGACAATTTTTGTAGGCACAGTTCTTCTTTTGCCATCCTGAGATGTATAGTGAAGAAATATGGCGCAGCCCCCAAGTGTGGGGTATGGCGAAAGTAAATGATAATTAACTTTATGTAAAACAAAGGAATTACTTAGCTTATTGGGCACGACGGAGTCGGCACGATGAAGTCTTCGAGTGCGGAGAAGAAGTCGAGCCGAAGTAGAGACCACCAAATAGCGAAAATAAATGCCGCCATATTTTGTGAGGAAGAACTAGCCGAGCCCGAGCGCTGCTGGGGTGATGTCATTATTGTTGCTTAGACACCGTGTCACAGTTATTACTCAGGACGTAGTCATTGTCAAGCCCCCGAGTATTATCCATGTCGCCGAAAGAAGGCCATTAAGGATGAAATACTGAAGATGAAGTCCGAGATGAAGTACTTGAGATGCCATATCAAAGATTATACCATCAAATATGAGTCATATATTGAAGATGAATCCGCCGATATCATAGAGGATGAATCCATTGGCCCGAAGAATCCAATAATAATCATAGAAGATGAATCCACTGATATTATAGAGGATGAATCCATTGACCCGAAGAATCCAGTAATAACCATAGAAGATGAATCCGTTGATATCATAGAGGATGAGTCCATTGACCCGAAGAAAATAATTCCAGTAATAACCATACAAGATGAATCCGTTGATATCATAGAGGATAAATCCATTGAGCCGGAGAAAATAGTTCCAGTAATAACCATAGAAGATGAATCCATTAACCCGGAAACGCGTCAGGTAATATTGTATAAGTGAACCAATAATAACCCAAAGAAAACCAATCCAGTAATCCAGAGAGAATAAATCCACTGAGCCAAAGAAGATAAATCCACTAAGTCGAAGAAAATAATTCCACTAAGCCGAAGAAAATAATTTCACTGAACCGTAGAAAATAAATCCACTGAGCCGGAGAAGATAAATCCAGAGTCGAAGAAAAGAAATTCACCAAGTAAACGAATATATTTGTGGTAACGAAGTAATGGTACAGCCACGAGTGTCGGGTGTATTTGCTGTAATGATGTAATGGTGCCACCCCCAAGTATCTGGGTGTAACGGAAGTAAATAATAATTGAATCTTGAAAGAGGGACACTTAGCTTTTTTATCGGATGCGGTGGCGCCGACATGAAAGGAGGTCGTGCGGTGGACACAGTCGATGTACTCGCGCGGCGCCTGGCCGGTAGCAGTTGATGAAGAAAACGTAGTCGATGTGACGGATCCGCGATGGTGAAATTATTCGCGACAGGTGAGCCCCGAGCGTACCAAGTGCGCAGCGGCGAAGTAGTCGGAGCTTATTCCGATCTGCAATTTGTATTAAGGCGCAAAAAATCTTGCGAACAAGTAACAACACAAACCGAAAAAATATCTAGCCATATGAATTTTGCAAATAATAATTAATTGAAAATATAGCACCTGATGATCCTTGTGTCAGATAAAATCACGGTGGCGACTGAGCCAAATTTTATTCGGCTGTATCGCGGTTCTTTTTAGTACCCGATACTTTTGTGCTTTCTTGACTGACTTGTATGGCCCGCCGATGACACAGGAATTTACACACGAACACACAAAACACTTCATAGTAATATTAGAGTATAAAGTAGTACAAGCATAATTTCAGTTGAATTTTAGAATTTAGGACACATCAAATAATAATTGAAGTAATATTATCTAATAATTTTCGAGTATGCAATACATTCAGAGATCTAATCTTAGCTAAATAGCACTAGTGAACGAATAATATGGAAAAACAAATACTGGTAATTTCAGTACTTAGGGTCTAGTAATACTTAGCTCTGCCTTTTAGATGAAGGAAAACGTACGACTGGATGTTGGAACTTGTGAACAATGCGCTTCTCTTCAGGCAACTCGCGATACTTCTGGTCGTGTGGTGCGCCTGTCCGCATGAGCTTCTCCTCGGCACTTGACCCGACTGTTTTTAATCAATGGTTGTTCTCTTGGATTTCAGCAGTGCACGGCGACCCTGACTGGCAGTGCACGGCGACCCTGACTGATTTGACTAGCCATCGCGACGGCACATGTGCGAGAGCCGCCCAACGTCGTGTGGCCGTGAGGTAGTGTTGATGTTGGTCTTGGCCGCACAGTCCAAACGGCAGTCCAAACGTCGGGTTGCAGCATAAACCATCTTCTCTGATGATCTTTATGTTGGGTGAAATTGGGCCGACGATTTTCGGCGCAAATATGCTGTTGAGTATTTCGTCGTGGAGATTGATATGAACAGCTAGCGTTGTCCGTAGTCTTCTAGACATGATCGACAGAGGCGGGCACAGTTGCAGTCCAAGATGGTAATGATCCAAAGGACAGCATCATTGCTGCTTTCAATTCTGCCTCCATCGCTCAATTCTCCAAACTCTCTTCTTTGGTAGAAACGCGTCGGTAGACACATGTGTCTGGCATAACACGATCTGGCCGAAACCTGAGCGCGGCGTCTTGTTGATGATGAAACCGATCCAACCGAAGAATTTTTTTTTTGACCGACAGCCGCAGGGAGCTTATCGGATGCGCCTGTTTCTTGACGTAGATCATATCCGCCGTTTTCTGACGTAGATCGGATTCGCTTGTTGATGAGATGCAATCCAAAGATAATCGATGATGAACGATCTCGCCCGGATGACAAAATCCAGTCGCCGCAATCCCCACGGTCGGCGCCAATTGACGAGGGATCACCTCGGCAATGCCTACGTATTATAGACTAGGGTTTCGGGAGAGAGCGACGATGGAGATTCCGGGGCGAGATTAGGCACACGACGTACCCAGCTTCGGGTCCCCTCGGTGGAGGATCCCTACGTGCTGCTAGCAATCCACTATATGATCATAGATGTGTTTACAGGGTACCGCCATAGGCGGAGCTATGTTGTCTATCTGTTGGCCCCCTCCTTGCGGGTGCCCTGGCTAGC
This sequence comes from Lolium multiflorum, assembly GCA_030979885.1. Taxonomy (NCBI): domain Eukaryota; kingdom Viridiplantae; phylum Streptophyta; class Magnoliopsida; order Poales; family Poaceae; genus Lolium; species Lolium multiflorum. The sequence goes on along the minus strand of CM061752.1, from coordinate 45,591,709 downwards.
TTTATATATGCAACCAACCTAGGGTTTTACAAGAGTCCTAGTCGACTACTTCTTCGGGTTGCCTTATTGGGCCTTCTCCATATTTGGTCTTCTCCATATTGGGCCGAGCCAGGTATACTAATAATGGGTACCCGAAGGGTATGCCCATGTCACTAACACACTCCACCAAGGAACCGATGCGCCACAAGAGGCTAACACGGTGCCACAAGAGGCAAGATGGCCACTAAAGGCACGATGGCCACTAAGGCAAGAACACCACTAAGAACGAACACACACTCTACGAGATCGAAACCCCGGAGAGAACTCAAACCGATGCACCTAATGCAATGGCTAAGAACACCACTAAGATGCCCAAGTTCTTCTCTACCAAATTCCAACAAAGCTACACAAGCTATTGGGGGAAAAGGGAACAAAGAGTGGAGAAACACCAAGAAACTCCAAGATCTAGATCTAGCAAGATCCCCTCACTTGGAGAGGGATTCAATTGGTGAAGCTCTAGATCTAGATCTCCTCTCTCCTTTCCCCCAAAAATATGCAACAAGTAGTGGGAGGATCAAGAGGAGGAAGCAAGAACCCAAGGTCAACAATGGAGGGAAGAGGAGGGGAAGGAGGGGGAGGAAAGAGATATATAAATAGGGGCTGAAAACGGTCAGATTCGCGCCCGAGCGGTACTACCGCTTGTCAAAGCGGTACTACCGCTCGCGCACAAAAGACATGCAGAAAATATGCGAAAAGCAGTTTTTGGGGCGGTACTACCGCTCATGTGAAAACAACTGCAAAACAGCAAAGAGAGAAAGGCTTGGAGGAAGGGCTGGTGAGGATGGGCCGAAAATGGGGAGCAGTTGCGGCCCAGCAGCAGTGCAAGCGAGCGGGAGCGAGGGCAGCGCAGCAGCGAGCCAGCTAGCGACGAGGAAGTGGGCGGGAGCCGTACCGCCTCGATCTCCCGCGGGTCAACGCCTTCCCGCGCGGGAGCGAGCGCGGCGTGTCGAGCAGCGAGCGAGCAGAGCAAGGGGTTGGCGCGGAGCTGGGCCGCGCTGAGGCTCGGGAGGCCCACTGCGGGAGAGGTGGAGGCTGGCCAAGGCGAGCGGGGGCGGCCCAGGTGTGGGCGAGCTGGACTGGCGGTGGTGGGCTGGAAGATGACCTAGGCCGGTACTACCGGCCAGGTACCGGACTGGTACCGTAAATTGTACGGTAGTACCGGCCCGGTACCGGCCTGGTACCGGCCTGGGTTCCAGGGGCTCTCAGAGACAGATACGGTACTGGGCCGGTACCTCCAGCGGTGGTACCGCCCGGCCCAAAACGCAGTTTTTCTTTTTCTTTTTCTGCAAAACGGAAAACGCAATATCTTGAGCTAGAAAGATCGGAATGACGTGAAACCAATTTCGTTGGAAAGATGGCGACATGAGCTACCTTCTCACATGATAAAAACATGCAAAAGAGTGAGTGATGAGTTTCTCATGGTCATAGAGATGTAACCTCTCAATACGGTATATCGAGAAAATCATCACCCTCTCATATGCAACATGCGATGCAACTGAAATCCGTTTCATGCATGGTACTTCCCGTTGAAGACGAACGAAACTATGGGTGCGTCTGGTAGCTTGCAAAGGCTTTTTTTTGCATGGGCTGAGAAGTGGAACGGGTAGTTTGATTGCCTGCAAGCCACCGCGTTTTTGCACGAACCGGGTTTTAAAGCACCCGGGGAAAGACCCTGGAGGAACGTCCGGAATGCCAGTTTTTGTGGAGCCAGGCCCGTTGTCGCGAGAAGGTTGCATGTGTCGGGAAGGGAACACGCGCCATAACTAGCCTCACCGCCCCCATCTCCTTCGTCTCACTCTCACTCTCACCCCACCCCACCCCACCCCCAAACTGTCACATCACCAGGTGGTTCCCCTCCCGCCGACCAATCCACCGCACCGCCGCAACGAGGAGCACCGATACCGGAGGAGGAGACGACAGTGAGCAGCATCGGGACATCGCCGCAACTGCACCGCGGTCTTCATCGACATCTCGAGTTTGGCCGCGAACTCGACCTCGTCCTCGACCAGAATAATGGCGGTAACAGCCTCTTCTTCTCACCTTCATACTCGTTGTGCCAGAACAGGCCATGCTTGGGCATTTGCGACGACATGCAAATTAGATCTGCTAGGGTTTCCATTAGGATAGGGTTCAGATAGATGTTTGCAAGGTGTTCATCGCCATTGCTTGTCGTTCTTGTCGAGTTCTTGGTGTTCACGGTCTCGATTTGCTTAGATCTGTTAATGTAATCTCCAATCGCGGTAGATCCTTCATAGATCGGACTGTGGATTGGTTAAATTGCCAGATTTTACTATGCATGCAAAGAGGGAAAGGGTTTTTTGTGCTGGGGTTTAGCATGTTGTGATTGATGTGCGAAAGATTAAGCTGAGTCACGCTAGTTTTTCCATATGTAAGAGTAGTGGGAAGACTTGAAGAACGAAGTCGCTCTACTCAAGAATCTACAGAGAACACAAGCACAAGTGATGAGGGCTAAGAAACAGGAATGAGAGGCAGAAAGAAATGTTTTGCAGGCTAAAAAGAGAAAACCAGATCATGAAATATATGATCTGCTCCAAGGGAACTTTGCAATCAAGGATAAGCTCAAGAGGATCAGTGCTATTTGTGATGAGTGGTGAATTTGTTGTAGATGTACTGTAGGAGATCCTACGGATGGTTGAGCTAGGGAGAATTTGTAATGTACCCTAAGTAGAATTTGTAATGTACCCTAAGTACCACTTGTAATGTACTCAATTTGAACTGCTACTTGTGTTTTTTCTGATTGAACTAGACCGATGATTATAACCTGAAATCATAGTATGAGGAGATGATTGATCAGAACCTATGGCATGACTGAACATGACCATGTCATTAGTTCTAATCAAACATATCCTCCATATGTCCTCATATTATGAGGCCTATGGTACCTTGCTTAGCATGTTTCTACTTCTTCAGTTCTGCATTGGCCAATGATTGAACAATGACACAACAGAAGGCAGGGTGATGCCCCTAACTAAGTCGTGTGTGCCATATTCGATGCACGCTACACTTAGTTTTTTGACAGTCCCTCTGCATGCCGTGTGATCCAATATATGAGACTTTCTTTTGGTTTGTCTAGTGCATTGGCCAATGATTCAATAATGGCACAACGGAAGGCAGGGTGTTGCCCTCAAACTTAGTCATGTGTGCCATATTACTTGCATACTAGACTTAGTTTGCGGACAGTCCATTTGCCTGCTGTGTGATCCTATATATGAGGCCTCTTTTTGTTTGTCTAGTGCATTGGCCAATGATTGAACAATGGCAAAATGGAAGGCAGGGTGTTGCCTTCAAACTTAATCGTGTGTGCCAGTTTCCCTGCACACTAGACTTAGTTTGGGTACAGTTCCTTCGCCTGGCGTGTGACCAAATGTATGAGGCCTCTTTTGCGTTGGCCAATGATTCAAATATGGCACCATGGAAGGCTAGGTGGTGGCCTCAAACTTAGTCATCTGTGCCACAGTCGTTGCACACTACACTTAGTTTGTGGCCACTCCCTATGCATGCCGTGTGAGCCAATGTATGAGGCATTGTGTGCTTCTTGATTTATGCATTGGCTTGTGATTCAATAAAGGCACAACGGAAGGCAAGGTGCTACCCTCAAACTTAGTCGTGTGTGCCACATTACTTGCACACTAGACTTTGTTTGAGGGCAATCCCTTGAGCTGTTGTGTGAGTCAACGTATGAGGCCTCACTAATGTTTTCAATGTCCATTTTCATCTATACTTGTGAGCAGGCCCACCTCTAATGGCATGTGTTCTTGTGGCAGACTGAAAAGCTCATTCTTAGGTCACCAGCTGAGACCACCAACGAGGGACTGTCGAAGAAGCGAAGGGCGGCTAACGTTGGCCACTTCCAGGACTAGGTAGGGCCCGACCAGTTCCTGCGCATCGTCTTTAGGCCTACCTTCGGCCAGCTCCTGATCTCTCAAGATTTCGTCAAGCGGTTCAGAGAAATCCCTTCCAACATCATCGTCCGCAACAACACTGACTGCAACTGGAGGACGACTACGATGAGACAAGGCGATGCCACATACATCGACCAGGGGTGGGCGGGCTTCGCCATCGCCCATCAGCTCAAGGTAAGCCAGTTTCTCATCTTCAAGAAGGTGTCCTCCTTCGAGTACAGTGTGGCAATCTTCAACCACACCTGCACTAAGGTGACCAGGTGCCCGTTCCATGGCGATGCCACCAGGTGTGTTGTTTTCGAAAATCATGTATGAAGCTTACCTGGTACTGTGTCGCTGCTATCAAGTCGTGTATAGTTGTTGTTCGTGTCCTGAACTATCGTCGTGTCTGGTGTGTCCTGAACTATCATCGTGTCTGGTGTGTCCTGAACTATGATTGTGTCTGCTGTGTTCTGAACTATGATCGTGTCTGTTGTGTCCTCAACTATGATCATGTGTGATGTGTCTGAACAATGGTGTGTCGTGAACTAGTGTCGTCTATGATCACTGCTAAGTTTGCTTCTGCTTGCATCGTGTACTTGCTTGTGCAGTCGATCAATGATAACCTCACCACTTAAGGGAAGAGGTAACTAGGCGGATTTTAGGTTGCAACCAAACAACAGGAGCGTCGTTCTAGGCTGCTACTGGGCCTAAAAACCGACTACCAAACGGGCAGAGCCTAAATCTCCATGGAGCCGAAAAACTATGCGCAATCCACCATACAACGCGACTTTTCTAGCCCGTGACCCGTTTCAAACGCAGGAGACTACCTCAGTGGTGCATGAAATAGATGCAAACTCAAACGTGCCATACAGTCCGCGTGCAAGGCCAGCCCGTTCGCGTGCGAGGCCAGCCCACCATGATCAGTCGCTATACGGAAAGGGCGGGCAATCCCGAGAAACCACGATAGCGGAATCAGGCTAGGACGTGTTGTCCTCTGCATTTGCTTACCAGTTCCAATGAAAATTCAGGAGGGGAAGACAAAAACAGGCAAACAGCTAGTGTGCTAGTGTACAAGTGCAATGATGCAAATGATCAACTTGGAACCGGAAACAACCCTTGTCAAATGCAACTGTGCAAGAGCCAAGGGCGCTAGTCGCCTTGATGACTAACAGCACTACCCTCATAGAAGGACGACGACGACTAAAAATAGAACAGTTGACGTTCATTTATAGACAAATGCAGAATCGCTTCAGCTTAGCAGATTCGAGGACTTCATCAGGTGAGCATGGTACGGGAACTGCTAATGGCATGTTCGAACTTTGAAACAGTTCAACCTCCCGGAAGAATATAGAAATAAAAAAAATGCAAGCATTTCCAACAGGACCTCATGGTTGAAAACCTGAAACTCCTAGGCGAAGAAGTAATATGAATCCATTTTTTTAAGCATGTATGCTGGCAGTCAAAGTAGAATAGCAAAAGAGAGTAAATACAGACCATTCCACATTCCTCGCCCACATAACTAAGCAGCGTTTGATTTAAGAATACCACACCTACCATATCGATCTCTTTGGCAACTATCCAAATAAAGGTCAAATTTTGGTTATGATCAATTTCGATGGTGATATCGGGACACAACCCAAAACATACCCTAGCCTTTCGAGAACAACTTACCCATCAAGTTACCAAGTACATTTATGCTAGAAGCTGTTGGATACAAACTGCAAGGCAGGCGAGTTCCTTAACTAAACAAGCTACATGTCCCACAAAATGAACGCTCTCACATCCTGTTTATTCCAGGAGGTTCTCGTCAGCTCCGTTCCCTGGTTGGTCCTCATTCCTGAGCTCTCTCTCATTATCCATCTTCCTCGTTCTCATCCAAGATCCAGCAAAGAAGCCACCCAATGTCGCAGCACAAATCATCCTTGTCCTCCACTTATCCTTCTGGGCAAACTCACAGCAAGCATTCCAGGAGCTACAAAGATACCAGAATCAGTATTTCTTCCCCCAAAAAATAACAAAATGATAAATTGTTATGTCTACCTTTCAATGATGTGCAGAAGGAGATCTTTTTCCAGTAACGAAACCTTCGTTGCTCGAACCTCCTCATACAGCGCATCACACTATACAGGGACAAGTGTAAGAGTTTGATCAACAGTGAAACATTAATTGTTCTAAGATAACTATGCTGAAGGGTGGGCTAGTAACCAGCACCTTATATGCTTAATCATACGTGTAACTTTGAGCAGATTATCGTTTATAGATAATTAAGATTATGCATGTGCAAAATATTTAAGTGAGAAATTTAGAAGTTATGTAAGCTACTACACCAGTATATGGTACTGGCACTAAATTATCACTAGAATCTACGGGTGTGTTTGGTTTGGTTCCCATAGTAGCTCCGCCAAAAAATTGGCTGCCCATCAAGTTCTTGCCATTATTTGGTTTGTAGCCAAAATTTTGGCTGCCAATGGATGCCCACCCCTCCCACTCACAGATTCTTGCAAAATAGTTGGCCCAATGTGGGCCAAGGATTCATTGACGAAAAAAATGGCAAGTAAACTCTTGCCAAATATTTGGTAGGGCTAGGGTGGGCACCAACCAAACGCACCCTACATCCTCCGTGCATACTGAAGGTATTTCGTTTAACAGAACTAAATGGTACTCTCCTGTTAACCAAATCATTTACGACTCATTACAATGGAAGCAACGTGGTTCCAGACTATTGCCAAATCATATATTAATAGCTTTACTGCATATATGCCCCCTGCCCTGCACCCTTCTTGATTGTGACCCATGCTCTGTAAGACTTTGAAGTTCCAAGTGGTATTCATGGCAGCATGATCATCAACTTGTTTAGCTTCCAATTAGTTATCATAAGAAAAGATAAGCATGTACAGTCAATATTAAGAGTTTCCGCAGGGCTCACAGACTTATAGTGGCTGAATAACATGTTTTTGCAGCTCAGGGCCCACAGACTTATAATTGAAATTAATACTTTGAGTACTGTTAGTCCTTAAATAGGTGACATACGACAGCATTTAAAATATAATATAAATTTTTGCTGGCAGATCAAACATACAAACGAACTAGGAAGATAAAATATCACCAGAAGCAGCTGAATAGTCAAGAATCCATAGCACAACTGATATGGTTCCCTCTATGTCTCAAGCTCACCTCCAATGAATTGGTGGAAAAACAAGAAGGGCCAATGCTTCCATTTAAATAAAAGGATTAATCCCATGAAGCATGGAAATCACCCTTCTTTCCGCTGGCAGTAACAGTGTTGATAAAAATCTTTTTAAAGGACGTTTTAAGACAGTGGCCTCCAATGAATTGGTATTCAATGCTCTACATGTGTATTGGCCCATATATGGAGAAGGCATGGCATGAAAAAAAATCTGAATTTGCTCCTTCACGTTGTTCATCTGATCGTATCAACAGACAACAGTGACATGCTATTTGACATCTCTACGGCATCCATTCTTAACCTCTTATTAGGTCTATGGATTCACAGGATCGCAGCTAAGAACAGAGCATGCAGCAACAACAACAACAAGCCTTCTCCACCTTAAGCCCTTTGTCCTCCCTAAAAGTTCATCAATTTCATGCCACGTTTGTCTAAGTTTTTAAGTAACTACAGGTGCATAATACTAAAACTAGGTTTCAAACTTTGATGATGTAGGATCTTTGTAAGAAGATGAAGCAAATTGTTGACATTTCATTCCACAACAGCGCTTCACAGTGCAGTTACATGGGTGACGTGTACACCGACAAACCTAATAAGTTTCCTCTGTCACAAAATACAAACCTTTTCTTATACAAAAGCTTCGACCCATTATCATCCTTGTGCCATGACTTAACTTCACAAAAAAATATCACATCTTCTATGTTTTATGGAAAATTTTAACCGTTTTAGCAGCCAATGTGCAGTTTTTAAGGCTCACATGTTACTTCTCTACAGAAAAAAAAAAGCAGTGCCTATTTGGAACCATTAGTTATGTTATACTGATTTGCAACATGTCTTATAAAAGTATGGACACCAAAAGTTCGCCCCTAGATGCTTTAAATCCTGGCTTCGACACTGGTAAACTAGGAGTATTTGCAAATTGAAACCGTCACGGACATGAGTCATGGGGAAAAGGCGACCTCAGAAGAATAACCCCCAATATTTTATCCAGCAAGATTCTATATTGCAATGTGGACATGTCGTAATTTATATAATTTCCGAGCTTCGCAATGTGGCTAATGATAGATACCCGATCGATTTCTGAGCATCCTATCACGGTTAATAACAGACAATCGATCGAATTATGGTAAGCGGCATCAATGTGAAAGAAGGCCAATTTACAGCAAGAAGTGGAGATGGAGGTAGGTGTGTCCCTTCACCTGATCGACGGCAGTAGCAGTAAGGTGGCGGTTCTGCTGAGGTGCGCAGAGGTGGCGGCGCGGCACAGTGGGGAGGCCAAGACCGCGGCGGATGGTGGCTCCTCCCTCTCCTCCGATGGCGGCGGCTACTGCTGATGGGGCACGGAGGAAGGAAGCTCCGTGTGGCCCCCCAGGTGAGGCCGCCGAGAGAGCGCGGCGGATGCTTGGCGAGCGCAGCAGAGACGACATGGTACGGCTACTAGGGTTCGCTCGCCACGGCTCTGCCTCTGGGATTTGCGGAGCCTAGCTAGGCTTGCGGTGCGGGGAGACGCGTGCGGGCGTGCCCAACAAACTCAACCCCAGACACGAGCTCTGTGGGCAGACACATTTCCTTTTCAGGGAAGGTTTTCCACGCAATGGAATTTTAGAAAGACGAAAAGAGTTTTTTTTATTTGGAGGGAAACGCGTGCCCCTTTATTAATCAATAATCATAATGTCATTACACATAGCCTCTCGGATACAATCCGGAGAAACACCACCCCACACAGCGCAAATTAAAGAAACTAGTACAAATGCCCGTGCGTTGCCACGGGTCCTTAAATTTTATTTCTCAATGTACATATATAATTCACAATCCACTATGAAATTTAAAATAAATCAGGGATATCATAATGTACTACAACATGATAATACCGATCGCAATAATAAGATAACATTGTTTAGCATTTGCATGGTTCCAAGTTTTAGGTCTTCTTGTTACTCTTTCGCGATAAGTCCCACACATGTGTCCTGGACCATCATAACACTCAACTCAACAACCTCTACTTCTAGATGTATTATTATCTCACAAAATATGGATGCTACAAACATAGGTACAGTGTACTGATGCATAGTCCGGTGGCTAGGATGGGCTGATGCATCCCGGCCCGCCCAAGTTCAAATCTCCATATTTGCAATTTGGTGTTATGGGTACAATCACTTCTACTCCCTCCGTCTATAAATAGATGTCTTAATTTTGTCAAAATTTGAATGTATCTAGACCCATTTTAGTATCTAGATACATTCAAATTTGTCCTAAGTTGAGACATCTTTTTATAGACGGAGGTTAGTAGTAAAAACAGGACGCTTTGGGTTTCTTCCCCTTAAAGCCAAATCACAAACATAGGTACAACTGAAGGAATACTTCTTTTCTGATTAGTCCAAACAATATTTTGATATTCATAAAGGATGTAAAGTTGACCGCCTCCTCACTCTCTCGAGCTCCACCACTCTCTCAAGAAGACCGAGCGCAGACCGGTCCCTCCCTTGCCTCTCCATCACCAGTGCAAGGACCGTCGTAGTTCCGCGTTCGAGAGCCTTCGAAGACCACACCTAGTAGGCTCATCGTCACCGCACCATCGTTGTCTTGGCCGTCCTCCATCCAAGACGATGGATCTGGCTGTTCGTGGTCGCTCCCGCCTCTCTATCCACATCTTGGTGGTGGCCATCGGCGAACTCCAATTCTGGCCGTGCAATTCAGCTTCGGCATCCTTACCTTCAGGAAAGAGACAATTCAGTGACAACGTACTGCTTCCCCCTTAACTGAAATGTGATATTCAACTGTCAGAGTTTTCCCCAATTGGTACAAGTATCTAAAAAAATCTAGATATAATCAACTCATAATAACCTCCTAACTTTATATAAGTATGTAAAGGTATCTAGATATATAGGTATGTAAAGAAATCTAGATATAATCAACTCATAATAACCTCCTAGTCTATATAAGTATGTAAAGAAATCTAGATATAAGTTGACACTGAATGAATTGCAAAATGCGTCAAGCAGTAAAATGATACATGCCAGAGTTTTCTTCTTTACAATGTCATTTTTCTTACAATATCAATATTTCTCCCTTGCTAGCATTAATCCATCTCTTCAGGCAAGGATTGAGTCGTCATGGGCCTCCGTACCTTCATACTTCCTGCAGCAAGCATGCCGAAACTGTCCATCCAAAAACATGCCGTTCCTCACCATCAGTGTTAATTTTAAAACAATTGTCATCCGATTTCTGCCACTTCTGCACGATTGTATTTGTATTACCTTCTCTTTGCTACGAAACTCAGGTTTTATTAGTTCATTCGCTCTCCTTGGCTGGTACTTCTCTTCTCCATATCCATGATGATAATTTTTCTAGTTTCTCCAGATGCACCACGGAACTGAAACTGCAATGTTGGCTATCTAGAAAGTCCCTCGCCAATGTAATAGGGTGCAGGTTAGGCAAATTCAGACCAAAATAATTTCTTGCTGCATACCAGAAGAGTTTGACATGCTCACAACGTATTAAAGCATGGTACAAATCTTCTTCTTCATGAACACACAAAGGACAAAAACTAAAAGGTCCTATGTGTGTCTCCTTTTCAATTCACCTAAGCAAGGCAATATATTTGTTCACTACTCGCCACCAAGAATTTTGGGCATCACTTGAAGCTTTCATAGAGCTTTCCAAATATCTGTCAAGCCCTCCAAGGATCCAACTGAACCAGCATGCAAAACAATGTCTCCTCGCTAGTTCTCGTTAAGTTGAACACTGAAAACAAGTCCAAATTTCTCCCCCGGCCACGATATACCAACTCCCTCTTCCACTGATTGTCTACATGACTGATCAAATCATCCACCAACACTGAACCAGAGCATCACCTATTCTTCCTAGAGGTCTACTAAGAACTGCTCCATCAATCCATTTGCCATGCCAAAAAAAGATCATCCTTTCATCACCCACACAGCGCAGAGCTTGTTTTAAAACATATATTCCTTGCAAATTCATTCTCTTGACAGTTTGCACTAAGCACATCAAATGGTTTCCCCATCACTAAAAAACATGATAGTGGAGCCCATTTGTGAGGCAATTTAAGTAATGAAGATATAGATATCAAAAAGTCAATATGTGGCAAAAACTTTGTATGACTAAAATGATGGGACAAGTTGTAATAAAGCTACCCAATTATTGGCAACTTCACAACATCAGTTAACTTGAATAGCAAGATATTGGCAACATCAACATCATCGGCTAACTTGAGATGGAAAGAAATGTGAAACTACTGACTACACATAATTTAAATGACAGACCAAATTAGGTGAAAGTAAATTATTTCCATGGTAATGCATGTCTTGAGCAATAAAAAATGCAATCATGATGAGATAAAAATCTATGTAGCACATGCACAGAGAATAACATTGGCTAAATCATAATCATAGACTGACTTTGGTATGCAGCAATCACCGTTATTGCAGTTGTAATGGCTGGTTTGACGTTACACAATCACAAAAACCACCCATATGGTCAGAACAAACTTGGTGTTTTGGGACAAATACATCTAGGGCTGTTTACAGTAAATTGTCATATCTGCAGGTAATTAGGTATAAATATCACCGGTTTTCTAGTGGGAAATACATCAGCATAATAGTATTTCCTTTGCAAAAAAAAACCAGTTCACGGCAGAGTTGATTGGGTTGGTTTCAAAAGTGGTGTGTGGGGTATCTCAGATGCAATTGAGGGTCACTTGGTGAAGAGTTCTAACTAAAGTATCATGACTGGACTCGAAACAATCAAGTGAGGAGAGAAACTGAACTTAAGGCCAATAGTACACCAATGCTCCTCCCATCGGCGGCTGCGTGGTGACACCGGGATCTCGGCGACATCGCTCCTCCCATCGGCGGCTGCGTGGTGCCACTGGGGCGCACACCAATGCAGATCCACAAATTCTATCAAGTCCCGAAGGTGCCGGTTGGTACACGCTGGTGCTGGCACCAAGAAGATTCCAAAATAATCAAAAACGCAGGGATAATTTGAAGCAAATCGGGGGAGAAGAAGATGAGTCGGTCATGGACACTCACCAATGCCGAGGGGCTCTCCTCGCCGGCGACGTGCGTAGTTATGGGGGCGACCAGAGAATGTTCGAGGCAAGAAGCCTTGACGCCCATGTGCCCCTGGAAGGCGCTGAGGAACTCCACCACGACGGGAGGCAGAGACCTCGAATCTGTGTCTCAGGAAGGAAAGCTTCATCTTGACGGGATGGTATCAGAGGAGGATGCACATGTGCGATAGGGATTGGGGAGCAAATCTTGCCCGGAGTGAATGGATCGGGGCAGGGCGGGGCGGATCCGGGCGCTAGAGGATGGTGGAGGACTGCGGGTGTGAGCGACGGACGAAACGAGCAAAACAATCCTACTGCCGAGACTCCTCGCCCCACTCCCTGCGGGAGACGACCACAATGTCGGGTGGTGGCGCCGGCGCACGAGGTGGAGCGATGGAGTCCGGCGGCGACTACCCGGGGAAGAGAAAGGGATTGCTGGCGGCGGATGGGGAAAATGTTGGGGTGGGGGGACTGTGGAATAATTTCCCAATTTGCAAGGGACCCAATAGCAAAATGCACAGCGACGGGAGTATTGGTCGACGACGAAAAGGATTGACGTATTGAGATTTTGGCAGAATAAGGAACCAGTTTAGTCTTTTTAAGTAGTAGAGATTACACATAACCGATGGGCAGCAACGTTGAACATGTGAAGCACATGACGTAAAGATGAAAAGAGTTTTGTGAGGAAGAATATTTACTAGAACATTTTTATTGAGAAGAAGCCATTCAATTTAATTTTAAATACCAGTTACAGCGTCCACTGGAGCAAATGCCTCATTAACCCAATTACAACAAGATTTAGACATAAAAACAGTCCTAGCTATTACATGAGCTGTTACATTCAATATTTGTTCCAACTGCGATGTCCTCAGCAATGGTGATTTTAGAGATGGCTTAGAAATTTTTCGAAGCATGGGTGCGTCGCAAGGCAACTAAAACATCGGAGGAAGAAAATAGTGAACACAATACATTACACGTTCTCCATATATTCTAATTTTCACAAATTCACAACACATTCGACCGTTTGGTTCTGGAGGGGGCGGCGCGAAGCTCTTTTCTGTGTTGACATCAAATGATATTGGATCCATGGTGAAAGTCAGAAGAAGAGAATATCATGAAGACCGGATAGGAGGACTAGCTAAGGGAGGTTCAACTCCCCGCGTTGTTGAGGGACTTGCTTGATGAAAACCCAAGGTCTGGCCTTAACTGGTTGTGCCTAGCAATGACCTTGTTGGAGGCATTGTTTTGAGAGCGGGAACTATCTTCAGGGTGAAAACTTAAGATCTTTGGTCGGGCGACGATGGTGCTGGAACATTGTTCCCTTCTTCGAGGTGTCTCTTTTGGAGAGTCTGTATTTCGGGTGTTGTCTTGGTGGTGGATGTATTACTGTTGTTAGGCCTGGAATACTGTAGCAGGACTTTTATTTCTTAGTTTTCATTTTTTTTCTTATTTGAATGTGTGCATCTGTACTGCTATGTCAACACCCGGATTTTTAAGTCCAGATGCCTATTATGCCATTCATCGCAATCCCAGGAATATTGTTTTTGCGAGACATAATAGATTGATATCTCAACACATCATTCATTACATCACATAATTGTCTTACATAGAGGGATCACATGATCCAGTCTTAATACATCATAGTGGATCTAGAGATCCTATTACAAAACACATAGCGGAAGCGAAGTAACGATTGCGGTCCATCTATTCCACAGCAACTGTTGACGTCAGGAGTGATCCTAGTTGTCGTAGACGTCCCGCTGTCCATCTTCCTCGTACTGCTTCCTCTTCATAGTCTGGCCATTTGAATAGCCAGGGACAAAGCCATGAGTACTTTAAAGTACTCGCAAACTAATACTAATGTAAGCACTATCAACTATAGTAAGGGGGATGCTAAGCTCTAGGTTTATTTGCATAAAGCCAAGTTTATTTCATAAACATTTAGTAAAGATGCTTGAATCGCTAGACTAACTCAAGGGGGAACATTAGTGTCATTCCCACAACTCTGTTGTGATTCAAGTCAAAGTCACCAGTTCAGGTTCAAAACACAAGTCACCCTTCACATGTCACATTTTTGAAAATGGTCTGATGACGGAACAGTATGGCCTTTCCAATCGTCCGTAACCGTGGACACGGCTATTCGAATAGTTCTACACTCTGCAGAGGTCGTACACTTGTGCCACAACATTTGCAATAGTCCGTCAGGTTAACTGGCCTGATTTATCACACTCCGTGTGCGGACTACCAACCATAACCTTTCACTTACATATCCTAGTATAGGCACCTCTCCCCATGAGCTTGGCCTCCCAGTGAAGACAGACAGTCAGCCTGGGAACTGCACAGGGCTTGGGCCGGACAGTTCACCTCATGCATTCACGTCATTTCACATCATGTCATGTTTCTTTGGAGGCAGCCCTTGGCATAACCCCGATGACGCTTGTTTAGAGGGAACCCATACTAAGATACATAAACTTCCAGTTAAGCCCTTACCCATAATCAGGTATTGTGGGGGTACTTGCAAAATTGGAATGGTATCGCATCCGAACCCAACCATCAGTTTTTGTAAAGTTCACCATGTCATTCACAAGTCACATTCACCTTCAAAATATTTCAATAGAATGACTCATCATTCCAAGGTTTTCAAAGTCATTTCATTTCACAAGTTCCCATCTAGAGTAGTCAATTTTATTTGTTAGCACTAGCAACTAATCATGAGGGGTGCTATCTAGCTTTCATTGCTCTAGGCTAAATTTGCTGATCTTGTTCTACTCTAGACCAAGTGAATCATGAACCAAAAGTAAACTTTGATAAACCAAAAACATTAAAGCTTGTAAGGTAAAACTTGGGTTGGGATCATTAAGCATAGAGTAAAAAGTGGTGGTGCCTTGCTCTGGTAGAGCTTTGCACTTAGCAATAATATTAGCTTGCAAGGGTATAGCTTGCCTCGGAGTTAGCTTGTATTAATAATAGCTTGCCTTGGTTGGAGTAGTGATCAAAGTTCTCTTCCTCTTCAAAGTAGTCCTCCTCCTCCTCGGTGTACTCCTCGGTACTAGCGTCTAAATACGAGTACAATACACACAATTACCACACAAAGCCTAAGTACTAGACTAAGCACACACATAAATCATTCCTACTAAGCTATCAATCAACATGCTTATTAGGTGAGTTGATTTAATTTTATTCTTAAGAAAAATATTTTCATCTCATTATAAATATTAATTAGAGTTTCTATTTATTTCTTGAGAGATAATAATTTCCTCTCATTAAATATTATTAAGATTTAATTTCCTTCATGAATAAGATGTGACCTAGGTTGACTAAAGTCAACCTCTTCACAAGTGTCAATTGGGAAATGATTTAAATGAGGTACACCCCTCATGCCTTTTTATTACTCATGATTAATGATTTAATATCATCAACTAATTTAATATGAGTTTAAAATTGACCATAGTCTATACCCCATATTAACTTAGTTGAGACAAGATTTAAATGAGACCACTACATCTCATAAGATTTAATAAGTAGCCTTGAATAATTTAAATACTACTATGAAAAGGATTGAATATTTTTAAATAAGAACCTATGGATTATTACTACATGTGTCATTAATTCTCATTGAATCCCTTGGAGTAAGTATTTAAATGAGAGGCTACACCTCACATAGTTTAATACCACATACTAATGATTTAAATGAGGTGTAGCACCTCATACCATTTAATTTTTAACATGGTAAGGATCTAATATTATCCACAATTCATATGAGACCTAAATGACCAGAGTCTCTAGCTTATTTTGAATTGTTCATGACAAGATTTAAATGAGAGAAATATTCCCCTAAGCTTGGTTAATAGTTTTGGACAATATCTTTGACTAGAAATAGCCATAAGGTCTTTTAATTAAACTAGGCCATGATCATTCAAGGTAAGCATGGCATATTTTTGCAGAAACAATTAATGTAAGTGAAATGTGAATTATAGGAGTTGGAATCAACTCAAAAGCATTTTTGGTTGATTTTTAAGAATTAATCTAAGGCAGAAAAGTCCCTGCCTTGTTCTTTTTGTCACATTTATTCTATAATAAATCTAAGGTTCAGGCCAGTGGGGTTTTGTAGATATTTTCACAAGGTTTCTAAATATATAAAATTTGTCAAATTTGGTTTAGTGCATTTTATTCTATTTAACTTTGAATATGGCATCTGCAAGGAATTTCAAATAAAAGAATTATTACGAATTCAAACTATTGGGCTTGGCGGGAAAATAAACCGGCCAGGGAAAGAGGGAACGAGTTGGGCCGGCCCAGCTATGCTGGCGATGCTCGCGGGCCGCCTGACAGGGGCTACCCCACCTGTCAGCCTCACTTAAACCCGCGAAGCGGTACGCGAAGCGTGAGCCGTTGGATTAGAACTAGATCGAGCGGCTCAGGAGGGTCATCGTCTCCGGCGAGAACCAGGGTTACGGGCGGCGACAGTGGGGGGTCGGAGAGTCACCTGGGCTCCGGCGAGG
Organism: Lolium multiflorum; assembly: GCA_030979885.1. Taxonomy (NCBI): domain Eukaryota; kingdom Viridiplantae; phylum Streptophyta; class Magnoliopsida; order Poales; family Poaceae; genus Lolium; species Lolium multiflorum. Next base: position 45,575,005 of record CM061752.1, on the reverse strand, counting down.
CTGGTCGTCGGTGCAGGGTGATGTTGCGGACGATGAGGAAGCGACTGGTACCGACGGCGGCTCGAATGGTGGTCGGATTTGATGGCTTCCTTCTCAGCACCGCCGCGGGCTCCGGCGAGAAATTTGACGGCTGCGGGCGGCAATGTGGAGGGGCAGGAGGTCGAGAGGGCTCAGGAGGGAGTGGGGAGTGGAGAGGTGTGAAGAGATCATCCAGGGGATGCCTCCTTTTATAGCGGCGCGTGGTGGCCGTGTCGAGCGGGGCAGGTCGTCGACGTCGGCATGGCTACGGTAGGTTAGCGTCAACGGCGGAGGTGCGGCAGTGTTGGCGACGTCACTGTGGACACGACGGGCGTGCTGGCGTTGAAATTGGAGCACGGGAGCGTCGGCGTCATCACCATGTACCCGTGTACCTTGGCGGATGGCGTCGGCCATGGCGTGATGCACAGGGTTCCCGCGGCCAGGTAGGCGTGTCCAAGGCGTTGCTGGGGTCGTGGTCGTCCTTCTGGCGCAGAGAGAGAAGAGGGGGAGCGACGGAGCAGGTGGCGCGACGACGTGGCCAGGCGCGTCTGCGACGCACGCCGTGCGCGCTCTGGCGTGCGCGTGCACGTTCCGGGCGCGTCTGGGCGTCCCTGTTCCGGCGCGTGTGACGCACCAAAACGTCGAGGCTGGGGTCTGGCACGACCGTGGGAGTGTGTAGAGCAAGTTTGGCAAGGTGGTGCGTGCTGGAGATGGCTAGGGAGAAAGGTGGCATGGTGACATCCATGCCATGCCACGGCATGGCAAGTTTTGGGTCAAAATATGATGAGTGCTTGTACCACAGCTTGTCCCTTCTGTTTGGCAAGGTTTAGCAAGGTCAATGGAGTACAGAGGATGACCTAAGGTTGAAGAGGAATGCCAAAATCTGCTGGACAAAGCCATGTCTTGGGTTGGCAGATTGGGGCTCACAAAGTGTTTGATGAAATGGCCGCAAGAACAAAACTTTCAAATTTTTGGATGAATTTTGGTGGGTTGCAAACATATATTATTTGCAGTAGAATAGTGGTGGTTTGGGTTAATTTGGCAAAGATTTGCAAAATCACAAAATGCATGTGATCTTACATATGCAACAAAGTCTCAATTTTGGTTCACCACCATTTGAAAAAGAGAGGGAATTTGGGTGGTGTCTTTGGGCAAAGTTATTCACCTTGATGTTGTCTTGGATGAGGTGCAAAGTTTGAGCAAAGTCTAGAAGAGAAATCTCAAGAAAACAGGGCTCAAAGTAGGTACCAGAATAAGAAAAGCCAAAATGACCATATTGCATGTCACTTGGAATTTGAATTTGGTTTTGGTTTGATTTGAGTTTCTTCACTTCCAAAAGTGTTTAAATGTGTTTAGTAACCATTTACCTCCAATGGTGCAAGCCATAAAGGTCTAGGTTCAAGATTTGTAAAAATGGCCATAACCACATATGTGTATTGGGAAATCTTCTTATTTTCTATTTGATTAGGTTTTTCTTGATCTACTTGATGTGGTTGAGGTTTAATATGATATAAGAAAACAATCCAAGCAATAGAAACAAGCTTGATGGTCTTTGGCTCAAATTTATATTTTTGGCCATATGCACATATGTGCATTTCATCTTTTTATTTTATTTTCTTGATCTATGATCAAAGGTCATGGTTCATGGTTGATTTAGTATTGGTTTGGGTTTAGTAAGGTTTTCAACCATTTTGGCAAGGTAGAGGTGCTTAGGCAAGTTTTTGGAAAAATGGCTATGTGTCACATATGCCTCTATGCATAGGTGGCATTTGATTTTTAATTTGACTTTGCTTGTCCCAAATGGTGTTGTTGAGTGTTGATATGTTATATGGAGGTGAGCTAACCATTCACAACAAATCCTAGGGTCAACCTTCTCAATTTCATAAATTTGCTAATTTACTCTCATATGCCTCTATGGCATGTTTAGTTTCTTTTTATTTTCTTTGGCAACAACTTAACTTAGGTTTGATAAGTACCAGATAGGGTGTACAATGGTTTTCCAAACCACTAAACAAAGTAGAGGAGCTTGGGGTAAAGATTTATAAAAATAGCCATAGGCACATATGCCTCCTTTTCTTATTTATTTTCCTTTTATTTTATTTTAACTATGATGGTGAAAAGAGGGGGGGGAGGTTTAGGGTTTAGTGGAGTATCACAATGGTTCACCTATATTTTGAAGAGTAAGCATGTCATTAGTCAATATTTGCATGTTAGGGTTATAGGCCCACATATTTTACTTCATTTGAGTTCCTTCTTATTTGATACTATTTTGTTGTGAGAAGATTAGGGTTTAGGGTTTTGGGAATTAGGTTCAATGCAATAAATAAACAATCATGGCAATATCACCACATATAAGCATGCTCACTATGTACCAAACTTAATTTAATAAAAGTTTTTGTTGGTTCTCATTTTTGGAAAAAGGGAATTCATTTTCTCTTTGTTTTAAATTTTTGGGATGTTACAATCCCTTCCCCTTAAACAAATCTCGTCCCGAGATTTTAAGAAAAGTTAGGTTCCTAAGAAAGATTGAGCAATTTGATTCACAGAAAAACATACTTGGTATGGCCTGAGGTGCTTCCTGTGCTTCTGCTGTATTCATGTGGTAGAGTCGGCCGTTATTGGTGTTCTGGTTCTTTCTACCTGCGAAGCGGCGTTGCTGGCAGGTGCAGCAGTGTTGGCGGCAATCCTGGCAAGCTTCTTGGGGCACTCATTGGAGTAGTGACCCACAACTCCACATTCATAGCAGTTTATAGTTGACTTATCTTTGGGGTTGATGGGAACAGTGTTGCTTCCAGTCTTTGGGGCATTATTGGGGTTGTTATTGTTACCATTGGGGTGGTTGTTGGTGTTGTTGGGGTTGCTGTTGTTGTTGTTGCTATGGTGGTTATGGTTGCCTCCGGGCTTCGGGGGTCCTCGGTTATTGTTGGAGTAATTCTGAGCAGGGGGCTTGTTGTGTCTTGGGGTGAATCCTCCGGAGGAGTTGTTGCGGTACTTCTGGGTATGGTGGGGTCCATTCTGTTCATCATCCTGCGCTTGCGGTTTTCATTTGCGATGCAGCTTTCCTTCCATCTGTATGGCTGAGTCCACTAGGGCTTCGAGGTCAGCGAACGGAATGTTCACTAACACAGTTTGCATCTCGTCATGCAGTCCATTCAGAAATCTCTCCTTCCTCTTCTCATTGGTCTCATCCGGGCGTACCTTGACAGTGTAAGAAACTTGTCGCGGTATTCCACCACGGACATTCTTCCTTGCTTCAGTTCTCGGAACTCGTCTCTCATTTTCTTGATTAGTCCTTGGGGCACATGGTATTTACTAAACTTCAGCTTGAAGTTCATCATTTGTCCAGCATTCATTGCGCGGCACTTGTCCACCAGGCTCTTGCAGGTCCTGACAGATAGTGGGTGGCGAACAGTACTTTCTCTGCGGCTTCTACTCCGCAACTTCCAGTTGTTCTCCATTGTTTGGAGCCAATCATCTGCGTCAAGTGGCTCTTCGGTCTTGCTAAACATCGGAGGGTTGGTGTTCTGAAAGTTCTTCAGCTTTGATCCTGGGTGATCATGGTTTCCATGGCCTTGATTGTTCTGAGCTATCTGTTGCAGTGCAGCTAAGTTGGCCTGTCGTTCAGCTCTCGTGGCTTCGCGATCTTCCATCATCATCTGGAGCATCTGCATCATTGCGTCTTGGTTGCGGTTTGGTGGGGCCATCTGAGCATTGGTTTAGATGATAAGATAAGAGGGAAATTTCTATGGTTTGTTTGAGTTAAATTCAAAAAGTTCAAAACTTGAGTAGTGTTGAGGGGGTAGAAACCAACAACACTTTTTCATTCATACCAAGCATCACACATTACAAAGCTAACACACCGTTGGTTTTAAGAACCATTCATTCGCTCTACGATACAAGGGATCCTGATACAACTCACACCTACTTAGTGCTTTAATGATACTACTCTTCAGGGGAGAATTCTTCGTCTTCACTGTTGTGGTGTTTGGCGACGGGCGAGGGCGTTTTCCAAATCCCTGCGGGTTTTGTACTGCCTGAAGTCCTGAGGGGCTTTATAGGGGTTCATCTCTGGTTGTGGTGGGGGCATGGTCATCGGTCTTCCCATGGAGTCATGTCTTGGGTAGTAGAGGAAACGAGTGTTCCGGATCTTGTTCTCATTTTGTCCACACAGACGGGCGCTTGCTTCTTGCATAGCTTTGACTAGTCCTTCCTTCCAGGTGTTTCCCGTTACAGAAAACCATATGGTTTCCCATACCGGGGCTTTCTTCCTAGATCAGCAGAAACTTCCCACCGAGGTGGTCCTCCCAACTGATTATTGAAGGATGTTCCGAAGAACTCAGGGTACGGGTGTCCTAGATATTCCACTAGTTGCTTCAAATCCTTTTCAAACTTCAGTTCTCCTCCATGACCAAGCTGATAGCATTTCCATTGGTATTCCATCTGTGCGAAATTTAAGATGAGTAAGTTAGAGAAGTGATCAAGTGTGCAAACTTTTATGTAGGATTATAAGGAAAAGTGGAGTATGGATCTCTTATTTTGGGAAAAGATCTCAAGGATAAGAGTGAGAATAATTTTTCATAAATATTCACTTCATTTGTTTTGAAACTAAATTTTTCAGGACGTCCATTCTAACTAGGGTCTCCTAAGGTCAACAATGGCTCTGATACCAACTTGTCAACACCCGGATTTTTAAGTCCAGATGCCTATTATGCCATTCATCGCAATCCCAGGAATATTGTTTTTGCGAGACATAATAGATTGATATCTCAACACATCATTCATTACATCACATAATTGTCTTACATAGAGGGATCACATGATCCAGTCTTAATACATCATAGTGGATCTAGAGATCCTATTACAAAACACATAGCGGAGTAACGATTGCGGTCCATCTATTCCACAGGCACTGTTGACGTCAGGAGTGATCCTAGTTGTCGTAGACGTCCCGCTGTCCATCTTCCTTCTGTTCCTCTTCATAGTCGGCCATTTGAATAGCCAGGGACAAAGCCATGAGTACTTTAAAGTACTCGCAAACTAATACTAATGTAAGCACTATCAACTATAGTAAGGGGGATGCTAAGCTCTAGGTTTATTTGCATAAAGCCAAGTTTATTTCATAAACATTTAGTAAAGATGCTTGAATCGCTAGACTAACTCAAGGGGGAACATTAGTGTCATTCCCACAACTCTGTTGATTCATTCAAAGTCACCAGTTCAGGTTCAAAACACAAGTCACCCTTCACATGTCACATTTTTGAAAATGGTGATGACGGAACAGTATGGCCTTTCCAATCGTCCGTAACCGTGGACACGGCTATTCGAATAGTTCTACACTCTGCAGAGGTCGTACACTTGTGCCACAACATTTGCAATAGTCCGTCAGGGTTAACTGGCCCTGATTTATCACACTCCGTGTGCGGACTACCAACCATAACCTTTCACTTACATATCCTAGTATAGGCACCTCTCCCCATGAGCTTGGCCTCCCAGTGAAGACAACCAACCCGGGAACTGCACAGGCTTGGACAGTTCACCTCATGCATTCACGTCATTTCACATCATGTCATGTTTCTTTGGAGGCAGCCCTTGGCATAACCCCGATGACGCTTGTTTAGAGGGAACCCATACTAAGATACATAAACTTCCAGTTAAGCCCTTACCCATAATCGGTATTGTGGGGGTACTTGCAAAATTGGAATGGTATCGCATCCGAACCCAACCATCAGTTTTTGTAAAGTTCACCATGTCATTCACAAGTCACATTCACCTTCAAAATATTTCAATAGAATGACTCATCATTCCAAGGTTTTCAAAGTCATTTCATTTCACAAGTTCCCATCTAGAGTAGTCAATTTTATTTGTTAGCACTAGCAACTAATCATGAGGGGTGCTATCTAGCTTTCATTGCTCTAGGCTAAATTTGCTGATCTTGTTCTACTCTAGACCAAGTGAATCATGAACCAAAAGTAAACTTTGATAAACCAAAAACATTAAAGCTTGTAAGGTAAAACTTGGGTTGGGATCATTAAGCATAGAGTAAAAAGTGGTGGTGCCTTGCTCTGGTAGAGCTTTGCACTTAGCAATAATATTAGCTTGCAAGGGTATAGCTTGCCTCGGAGTTAGCTTGTATTAATAATAGCTTGCCTTGGTTGGAGTAGTGATCAAAGTTCTCTTCCTCTTCAAAGTAGTCCTCCTCCTCCTCGGTGTACTCCTCGGTACTAGCGTCTAAATACGAGTACAATACACACAATTACCACACAAAGCCTAAGTACTAGACTAAGCACACACATAAATCATTCCTACTAAGCTATCAATCAACATGCTTATTAGGTGAGTTGATTTAATTTTATTCTTAAGAAAAATATTTTCATCTCATTATAAATATTAATTAGAGTTTCTATTTATTTCTTGAGAGATAATAATTTCCTCTCATTAAATATTATTAAGATTTAATTTCCTTCATGAATAAGATGTGACCTAGGTTGACTAAAGTCAACCTCTTCACAAGTGTCAATTGGGAAATGATTTAAATGAGGTACACCCCTCATGCCTTTTTATTACTCATGATTAATGATTTAATATCATCAACTAATTTAATATGAGTTTAAAATTGACCATAGTCTATACCCCATATTAACTTAGTTGAGACAAGATTTAAATGAGACCACTACATCTCATAAGATTTAATAAGTAGCCTTGAATAATTTAAATACTACTATGAAAAGGATTGAATATTTTTAAATAAGAACCTATGGATTATTACTACATGTGTCATTAATTCTCATTGAATCCCTTGGAGTAAGTATTTAAATGAGAGGCTACACCTCACATAGTTTAATACCACATACTAATGATTTAAATGAGGTGTAGCACCTCATACCATTTAATTTTAACATGGTAAGGATCTAATATTATCCACAATTCATATGAGACCTAAATGACCAGAGTCTCTAGCTTATTTTGAATTGTTCATGACAAGATTTAAATGAGAGAAATATTCCCCTAAGCTTGGTTAATAGTTTTGGACAATATCTTTGACTAGAAATAGCCATAAGGTCTTTTAATTAAACTAGGCCATGATCATTCAAGGTAAGCATGGCATATTTTTGCAGAAACAATTAATGTAAGTGAAATGTGAATTATAGGAGTTGGAATCAACTCAAAAGCATTTTTGGTTGATTTTTAAGAATTAATCTAAGGCAGAAAAGTCCCTGCCTTGTTCTTTTTGTCACATTTATTCTATAATAAATCTAAGGTTCAGGCCAGTGGGGTTTTGTAGATATTTTCACAAGGTTTCTAAATATATAAAATTTGTCAAATTTGGTTTAGTGCATTTTATTCTATTTAACTTTGAATATGGCATCTGCAAGGAATTTCAAATAAAAGAATTATTACGAATTCAAACTATTGGGCTTGGCGGGAAAATAAACCGGCCAGGGAAAGAGGGAACGAGTTGGGCCGGCCCAGCTATGCTGGCGATGCTCGCGGGCCGCCTGACAGGGGCTACCCCACCTGTCAGCCTCACTTAAACCCGCGAAGCGGTACGCGAAGCGTGAGCCGTTGGATTAGAACTAGATCGAGCGGCTCAGGAGGGTCATCGTCTCCGGCGAGAACCAGGGTTACGGGCGGCGACAGTGGGGGGTCGGAGAGTCACCTGGGCTCCGGCGAGGCTGGTCGTCGGTGCAGGGTGATGTTGCGGACGATGAGGAAGCGACTGGTACCGACGGCGGCTCGAATGGTGGTCGGATTTGATGGCTTCCTTCTCAGCACCGCCGCGGGCTCCGGCGAGAAATTTGACGGCTGCGGGCGGCAATGTGGAGGGGCAGGAGGTCGAGAGGGCTCAGGAGGGAGTGGGGAGTGGAGAGGTGTGAAGAGATCATCCAGGGGATGCCTCCTTTTATAGCGGCGCGTGGTGGCCGTGTCGAGCGGGGCAGGTCGTCGACGTCGGCATGGCTACGGTAGGTTAGCGTCAACGGCGGAGGTGCGGCAGTGTTGGCGACGTCACTGTGGACACGACGGGCGTCCTGGCGTTGAAATTGGAGCACGGGAGCGTCGGCGTCATCACCATGTACCCGTGTACCTTGGCGGATGGCGTCGGCCATGGCGTGATGCACAGGGTTCCCGCGGCCAGGTAGGCGTGTCCAAGGCGTTGCTGGGGTCGTGGTCGTCCTTCTGGCGCAGAGAGAGAAGAGGGGGAGCGACGGAGCAGGTGGCGCGACGACGTGGCCAGGCGCGTCTGCGACGCACGCCGTGCGCGCTCTGGCGTGCGCGTGCACGTTCCGGGCGCGTCTGGGCGTCCCTGTTCCGGCGCGTGTGACGCACCAAAACGTCGAGGCTGGGGTCTGGCACGACCGTGGGAGTGTGTAGAGCAAGTTTGGCAAGGTGGTGCGTGCTGGAGATGGCTAGGGAGAAAGGTGGCATGGTGACATCCATGCCATGCCACGGCATGGCAAGTTTTGGGTCAAAATATGATGAGTGCTTGTACCACAGCTTGTCCCTTCTGTTTGGCAAGGTTTAGCAAGGTCAATGGAGTACAGAGGATGACCTAAGGTTGAAGAGGAATGCCAAAATCTGCTGGACAAAGCCATGTCTTGGGTTGGCAGATTGGGGCTCACAAAGTGTTTGATGAAATGGCCGCAAGAACAAAACTTTCAAATTTTTGGATGAATTTTGGTGGGTTGCAAACATATATTATTTGCAGTAGAATAGTGGTGGTTTGGGTTAATTTGGCAAAGATTTGCAAAATCACAAAATGCATGTGATCTTACATATGCAACAAAGTCTCAATTTTGGTTCACCACCATTTGAAAAAGAGAGGGAATTTGGGGTGGTGTCTTTGGGCAAAGTTATTCACCTTGATGTTGTCTTGGATGAGGTGCAAAGTTTGAGCAAAGTCTAGAAGAGAAATCTCAAGAAAACAGGGCTCAAAGTAGGTACCAGAATAAGAAAAGCCAAAATGACCATATTGCATGTCACTTGGAATTTGAATTTGGTTTTGGTTTGATTTGAGTTTCTTCACTTCCAAAAGTGTTTAAATGTGTTTAGTAACCATTTACCTCCAATGGTGCAAGCCATAAAGGTCTAGGTTCAAGATTTGTAAAAATGGCCATAACCACATATGTGTATTGGGAAATCTTCTTATTTTCTATTTGATTAGGTTTTTCTTGATCTACTTGATGTGGTTGAGGTTTAATATGATATAAGAAAACAATCCAAGCAATAGAAACAAGCTTGATGGTCTTTGGCTCAAATTTATATTTTTGGCCATATGCACATATGTGCATTTCATCTTTTTATTTTATTTTCTTGATCTATGATCAAAGGTCATGGTTCATGGTTGATTTAGTATTGGTTTGGGTTTAGTAAGGTTTTCAACCATTTTGGCAAGGTAGAGGTGCTTAGGCAAGTTTTTGGAAAAATGGCTATGTGTCACATATGCCTCTATGCATAGGTGGCATTTGATTTTTAATTTGACTTTGCTTGTCCCAAATGGTGTTGTTGAGTGTTGATATGTTATATGGAGGTGAGCTAACCATTCACAACAAATCCTAGGGTCAACCTTCTCAATTTCATAAATTTGCTAATTTACTCTCATATGCCTCTATGGCATGTTTAGTTTCTTTTTATTTTCTTTGGCAACAACTTAACTTAGGTTTGATAAGTACCAGATAGGGTGTACAATGGTTTTCCAAACCACTAAACAAAGTAGAGGAGCTTGGGGTAAAGATTTATAAAAATAGCCATAGGCACATATGCCTCCTTTTCTTATTTATTTTCCTTTTATTTTATTTTAACTATGATGGTGAAAAGAGGGGGGGAGGTTTAGGGTTTAGTGGAGTATCACAATGGTTCACCTATATTTTGAAGAGTAAGCATGTCATTAGTCAATATTTGCATGTTAGGGTTATAGGCCCACATATTTTACTTCATTTGAGTTCCTTCTTATTTGATACTATTTTGTTGTGAGAAGATTAGGGTTTAGGGTTTTGGGAATTAGGTTCAATGCAATAAATAAACAATCATGGCAATATCACCACATATAAGCATGCTCACTATGTACCAAACTTAATTTAATAAAAGTTTTTGTTGGTTCTCATTTTTGGAAAAAGGGAATTCATTTTCTCTTTGTTTTAAATTTTTGGGATGTTACATGCTATTAGAGTGTTGCGTTGTTGCAGAGGTTGGGTGTAATTGGTATCTTCTGATATTAATATATTCCCTTTATCGAAAAAATGTTAGTGGGGTTGGGTATGGGAGGAGAACGAGACGATCGGTTTGTTCGCTGCCTTTTTTCTCTCTGGCCGATGATGATGATTCTGATCTTGCTGGCTCCTGATACGTCTCCAACGTATCGATAATTTCTTATGTTCCATGCTACTTTATTGATGATACCTACATGTTTTATGCACATTATATGTCGTATTTATGCATTTTCGGAACTAACCTATTAACAAGATGCCGAAGTGCCAGTTCCTGTTTTCTGCTTTTTTAGTTTCAGAAATCCTAGTAACGAAATATTCTCGGAATTGGACGAAATCAACGCCCGGGTTCCTATTTTGCCCGGAAGCATCCGAACACCCGAGAGCCGCGGAGGGGCCTGTGGGCCCGGATGATAGGGGGCGCGGCCTGGGCCCGCCGCGCCATCATATGGTGTGGGCACCCTTCGACCCTCTGCGCCGCCTCTTCGCCTATTTAAAGCCCCTGCGAAAACCCTTACGGAGGAAGCCACGGTACGCGAAACCTTCGAGCCGCCGCCATCGCGAAGCCAAGATCGGGGACGGAGTCTCTGTTCCGGCACCCGCCGGACGGGGAAGTGCCCCGGAAGGCTCCTCCATCGACACCGCTGCCATCTCCACCGCCATCTTCATCACCGCCTGCTCCCATGAGGAGGAGTAGTTCTCCATCGAGGCTCGGGTGTACCGGTAGCTATGTGGTTCATCTCTCTTCTATGTACTTCAATACAATAATCTCATGAGCTGCCTTACATGATTGAGATTCATATGATGATGCTTGTAATCTAGATGTCATTATGCTAGTCAAGTGAGTTTTACTTATGTGATCTCCGGAGACTCCTTGTCCCACGTGTGTAAAGGTGACAGTGTGTGCACCGTGTGGGTCTCTTAGGCTATATTTCACAGAATACTTATTCACTGTTATGAATGGCATAGTGAAGTGCTTATTTATATCTCTTTATGATTGCAATGTGTTTTGTATCACAATTTATCTATGTGCTACTCTAGTGATGTTATTAAAGTAGTTTTATTCCTCCTACACGGTGTAATGGTGACAGTGTGTGCACTCGTGTTAGTACTTGGTTTATGCTATGATCATGATCTCTTGTAGATTGCGAAGTTAACTATTGCTATGATAGTATTGATGTGTATTATTCCTCCTACATAAGCATGAAGGTGACAGTGTGCATGCTATGTTAGTACTTGGTTTAGTCGTTTCAATCTTTCATGCACTCTAAGGTTATTTAAATATGAACATTGAATTGTGGAGCTTGTTAACTCCGGCATTGAGGGTTCGTGTAATCCTACGCAATGTGTTCATCATCCAACAAGAGTGTAGAGTATGCATTTATCTATTGTTATGTGATCAATGTTGAGAGTGTCCACTAGTGAAAGTCTAATCCCTAGGCCTTGTTCCTAAATATCGCTATCGCTTTCTTGTTTTTTGCGTTACTCGCTGCGTTACTACGCATGTTTACTTTCTACAATATTACTACCATCAACTGCACGCCACTTTTCTGGCGCCGTACTACTGCTCATATTTATTCATACCACTTGTATTTCACTATCTCTTCGCCGACTAGTGCACCTATTAGGTGTGTTGGGGACACAAGAGACTTCTTGCTTTGTGGTTGCAGGTTGCATGAGAGGGATATCTTTGACCTCTTCCTCCCTGAGTTCGATAAATCTTGGGTAATCCACTTAAGGGAAACTTGCTGTTCTACAAACCTCTGCTCTTGGAGGCCCAACACTGTCTACAAGAATAGAAGCACCCGTAGACATCAAGCACTTTTCGGCGCCGTTGAGGAAAGGTAAAAGGCACTCATACTCCGGTTCCAGGTAACAGTACTTTTCTGCGCCATTGTGTGTGTACTCGAAGCTATTTCCTTTAGACTCTGAAATTACGACATTTGGTTTCTTGTTTACACTAGTTAGGCATAATGGACAACAATGACCTTTTTATTCTATTTCCTGATTTAAGACATGGATGGTTTGATGCGAAAATTAAAAAACCCATGGAACATATTAATATGAATGCTTTGAACACCATTGTTGTTAATGATATGGAAAATTCTAAGCTTGGGGAAGCTGGCTTTGATGAGCATGATATTTTTAGTCCCCCAAGCATTGAGGAGAAAATTTACTTTGATGATACTATGCCTCCAATATTTGATGATGAGAATAATAATGATAGCTACTTTGTTGAATTTGCTCCCACTACAACTAATAAAATTGATTATGCTTATGTTGGGAGTAGTAATAATTTTATGCATGAGACTCATGATAAGAATGCTTTATGTGATAGTTATATTGTTGAGTTTGCTCATGATGCTACTGAAAGTTATTATGAGAGAGAAAAATATGGTTGTAGAAATTTTCATGTTACTAAAACACTTCTCTATATGCTGAAATTTTTGAAGCTACACTTGTTTTATCTTCCTATGCTTGTTACTTTGCTCTTCATGAACTTGTTTATTTACAAGATTCCTATGCATAGGAAACATGTTAGACTTAAATGAGTTTTGAATTTGCCTCTTGATGCTCTCTTTTGCTTCAACTTCTATTTCTTGCGAGTGCATCATTAAAACTGCTGAGCCCATCTTAATGGCTATAAAGAAAAACTTCTTGGGAGATAACCCATGTGTTTATTTTACTACAGCAATTTTTGTTTTGTTGAGTCTTGGAAGTTGTTTACTACTGTAGCAACCTCTCCTTATCATGTTTTTGTGCCAAGTAAAGTTTCTATGTTAAAGTTGATGTTATATTTGGGATCGCTGCGCAGAAACAGCATTGCTGTCTGTCACGAATCTGGGCACAAGTCTCTGTAGAAAATTCGAAAAAATCTTCTAATTTACGAGCGTGATCCTCAGATATGTACGCAACTTTCATTAGTTTTGAGTTTTTCCGTTTGAGCAAGTCTGGTGCCATTTTAAAATTCGTCTTTACGGACTGTTCTGTTTTTGACAGATTCTGCCTTTTATTTCGTATTGCCGCTTTTGTTAAGTTGAATGAGTTTCTTTGTTCTATTAACTTTCAGAAGTTTTGTGCAATGTCCATAAGTGTTAAGAATGATTGTGTCACCTCTGAACATGTGAATTTTTGATTATGCACTAACCCTCTAATGAGTTTGCTTGAAGTTTGGTGTGAAGGAAGTTTTCAAGGGTCAATAGAAGAGGGTGATATAATGTGATCGAGAAGAGTGAAAGGTCTAAGCTTGGGGATGCCCCGTGGTTCACCCCTGCATATTTTAAGAAGACTCAAGCATCTAAGCTTGGGGATGCCCAAGGCATCCCCTTCTTCATCGACAACTTATTAGGTTTCTTCTAGTGAAACTATATTTTTATTCATCACATCTTATGTATTTTACTTGGAGCGTCTTGTGCTTTTATTTTTGTTTTGTTATCTTAGTTCTCTTAAGTTTATCCTTGTGTGGAGAGAGACACGCTCCGTGGTTCGTATGAACACATGTGTTCTTAGCTCATAATATTCATGGCGAAGTTTCTTCTTCGTTATATTGTTATATGGTTGGAATTGGAAAAATGCTACATGTAGTAATTGGTAAAATGTATTGGATAATGTGATACTTGGTAATTGTTGTGCTCATGTTTAAGCTCTTGCATCATATACTTTGCACCTATTAGTGAAGAAATACATAGAGCATGCTAAAATTTGGTTTGCATAATTGATCTCTCTAAGGTCTAGATAATTTCTAGTATTGAGTTTGAACAACAAGGAAGACGGTGTAAAGTCTTATAATGTTTACAATATGTCTTTTATGTGAGTTTTGCTGCCGGTTCATCCTTGAGTTTGCTTCAAATAACCTTGCTAGCCTAAACCTTGTATCGAGAGGGAATACTTCTCATGCATCCAAAATCCTTGAGCCAACTACTATGCCATTTGTGTCCACCATACCTACCTACTACCTGGTATTTCTCCGTCATTCCAAAGTAAATTGCTTGAGTGCTACCTTTAAAAATTCCATCATTCACCTTTGCAATATATAGCTCATGGGACAAAATAGCTTTAAAAAACTATCGTAGTATTGAATATGTACTTATGCACTTTATCTCTTATTAAGTTGCTTGTTGTGCGATAACCATGCTTCGGGACGCCATCAACTATTCTTTGTTGAATATCATGTGAGTTTCTATGCATGTCCGTCTTGTCTGAAGGATCTACCACCTTAATGATTGGAGCATGCATATTGTTAGAGAAGAACATTGGGCCGCTAACTAAAGCCATGAATCATGGTGGAAGTTTCAGTTTGGACATATATCCTCAATCTCATATGAGAATAATAATTATTGCCACATGCTTATGCATTAAAGAGGAGTCCATTATCTGTTGTCCATGTTGTCCCTATGGATGTCTAAGTTGAGAATAATCAAAGCGAGAAATCCAAAATGCGAGCTTTCTCCTTAGACCTTTGTACGGCATGGAGGTACCCTTTGTGACACTTGGTTGAAACATGGCATTGCAAAGATCCGGTAGTCCAAGCTAAGTAGGACAAGGTGCGGGCACTATTAGTATACTATGCATGAGGCTTGCAACTTGTAAGATATAATTTACATAACTCATATGCTTTATTACTACCGTTGACAAAATTGTTTCATGTTTTCAAAATAAAAGCTCTAGCACAAATATAGCAATCGATGCTTTCCTCTTTGAAGGACCATTCTTTTACCTTTATGTTGAGTCAGTTCACCTATTTCTCTCCATCCCAAGAAGCAAACACTTGTGTGAACTGTGCATTGATTCTTACATACTTGCTTATTGCATTTGTTATATTACTCTATGTTGACAATTATCCATGAGATATACATGTTACAAGTTGAAAGCAACCGCTGAAACTTAATCTTCCATTGTGTTGCTTCAATGTCTATACTTTAAATTATTGCTTTATGAGTTAACTCTTATGCAAGACTTATTGATGTCTGTCTTGAAAGTGCTATTCATGAAAAGTCATTGCTTTATGATTCAGTTGTTTACTCATGTCATTACCATTGTTTTGATCGCTGCATTCATTACATATGTTTACAAATAGTATGATCAAGATTATGATGGCATGTCACTTAAATTATCTTTGTTATCGTTTTACCTGCTCGGGACGAGAACTAAGCTGCTGATACGTCTCCAACGTATCGATAATTTCTTATGTTCCATGCTACTTTATTGATGATACCTACATGTTTTATGCACATTATATGTCGTATTTATGCATTTTGGAACTAACCTATTAACAAGATGCCGAAGTGCCCTGTTTTCTGCTGTTTTTGGTTTAGAAATCCTAGTAACGAAATATTCTCGGAATTGGACGAAATCAACACCCAGGTTCCTATTTTGCCCGGAAGCATCCGAACACCCGAGAGCCGGAGGGGCCGTGGGCCCAGATGATGAGGGTGGCGCACAGGCCTGGCGCGCCAGCCTATGGTGTGGGCACCCCTTCGACCCTCTGCGCCTCTTCGCCTATTTAAAGCCTCTGCGTCGAAAACCCTTACGGAGGAAGCCACGGTACGCGAAACCTTCCGAGCCGCCGCCATCGCGAAGCCAAGATCTGGGGACAGGAGTCTGTTCGCACCTGACGGGGAAGTGCCCCGGAAGGCTCCTCCATCGACACCGCTGCCATCTCCACCGCCATCTTCATCACCGCTGCTCCCATGAGGAGGAGTAGTTCTCCATCGAGGCTCGGGGCTACCGGTAGCTATGTGGTTCATCTCTCTTCTATGTACTTCAATACAATAATCTCATGAGCTGCCTTACATGATTGAGATTCATATGATGATGCTTGTAATCTAGATGTCATTATGCTAGTCAAGTGAGTTTTACTTATGTGATCTCCGGAGACTCCTTGTCCCACGTGTGTAAAGGTGACAGTGTGTGCACCGTGTGGGTCTCTTAGGCTATATTTCACAGAATACTTATTCACTGTTATGAATGGTATAGTGAAGTGCTTATTTATATCTCTTTATGATTGCAATGTGTTTTGTATCACAATTTATCTATGTGCTACTCTAGTGATGTTATTAAAGTAGTTTTATTCCTCCTACACGGTGTAATGGTGACAGTGTGTGCACTCGTGTTAGTACTTGGTTTATGCTATGATCATGATCTCTTGTAGATTGGAGTTAACTATTGCTATGATAGTATTGATGTGTATTATTCCTCCTATATAAGCATGAAGGTGACAGTGTGCATGCTATGTTAGTACTTGGTTTAGTCGTTTCGATCTTTCATGCACTCTAAGGTTATTTAAATATGAACATTGAATTGTGGAGCTTGTTAACTCCGGCATTGAGGGTTCGTGTAATCCTACGCAATGTGTTCATCATCCAACAAGAGTGTAGAGTATGCATTTATCTATTCTGTTATGTGATCAATGTTGAGAGTGTCCACTAGTGAAAGTCTAATCCCTAGGCCTTGTTCCTAAATATATCTGCTTGTTTACTGTTTTACTACGTTACTACCTGCGTTACTACGCATGTTTACTTCCTACAATATCACTACCATCAACGCACGCCCGAGCACTTTTCGCGCCGTACTACGCTCATATTTATTCATACCACTTGTATTTCACTATCTCTTCGCCGAACTAGTGCACCTATTAGGTGTGTTGGGGACACAAGAGACTTCTTGCTTTGTGGTTGCAGGGGTTGCATGAGGGATATCTTTGACCTCTTCCTCCCGAGTTCGATAAACCTTGGGTAATCCACTTAAGGGAAACTTGCTGCTGTTCTACAAACCTCTGCTCTTGGAGGCCCAACACTGTCTACAAGAATAGAAGCACCCGTAGACATCAGCTCCCTGCATCTTATTCAACTCGCACGGCACCACGCGTCTAAGCGGCTGTTTTTGCCCCAGCTCGGGTCCTCCTCCCTGGCGCCCTCGCGTCTCCTTGGGTGCGTTCGGTAGGTTGTGCACCCCTTGGCTTGCATCGGCACACTCTCCCCCCAAATTTCGAGCTCCTCCTCCCGTCGGCAAGCAGGTAAGAGGCGCACGCATCTCCGTTCGGCGACGGTGGCAGCGGCGGCGGCGACTGCATCTGGGATGCTTCATCTACTTCCTAGTGCAGCACATCTTCACCTCCAGCGATGACTGTAAGGAATCACTTATCCCGGTAACGCGGTAATGTTTAGATCTAGGTTAGAAGTTGTCAGGTCTTGTCTAGGGTTTGGTCTTGTAGCAGAGGTTGGTCCATATTATGCTGAGCTATCATGATCTTGCTAGGGTTCGACATTTCCGGTTGCTTCTTTGTCCCAAATGTGCTCACCTACCATGACCTTTCTAGGATTTGTGCTATTAACAATTACAATGAACTGCTTGTCTGATTTAGGATAATTGTTGGTATGGTTTGTGTTATCCACTTTGGCATGTCTTTGCTTGCAAGTACATTCACGTTATATGTACTACGATGTGTGCAGGACTCCTTCTGTGATGACTTTATCCAAGCGCTTGTCTGCGTTGGGACTCTCAGATCCCTTCGCAAGTTCCCGATTCACAACCCGTCTATGACTCCAAGGTGTTGGTCACCCCTTTGCCATCCGTCAATGGGCATGTGGCTGACCTGGTGGCTCGGGTAGCGGCAGAGGTCGCAGCTAGGTTGGCCACCACAAAGAATAACAAGAACAACAGGGAAGCAGACAGGGCCTTGAAGGCCTCGCAGAAAGGGACAGGCACCATGAAATGGCTTCCATTCATGTCCAGCTTCGTCTTGGAGAAGATGTGCGGCTTGATCAAGACCGGAGTCAGAACTGGCAAAGGATTCAAGGAAGTCCATATGACTGTTGTGGCGAAGGGCCTGTTTGAACATTGTGGTGTCTCCGCGTGCTCCACTCAGGTGTACAACCACCTGAGGAAGTGGAGACAGAGGTGGCTCACCATTACCAGGCTCCGCGATCTAGGTGGGTCTCAGTGGTGCGAGGATACCAAATCCATCATCCTTGAGGGTGAGCACTACTGCGGGCACGTCGCGGTGAGCACGTTCAGTCCACCTCACTAACTCTTTTGATCAGCCACGAGCAGAACTAACATCATTGTCCCTTCGTATCGTAGGATCACCCAAAGGATGTGGAGTTCCTGAATGTGCCCATTGTCAACTACTACGAGATGCATACAATCTTCTCTTTTGGCCTCGCTACCGGCAAGTACGCCATGGGACCCAGTGAGCCCCTAGGCTCAGCTGCAGCAAATCCTTCACCTGAGGATGCTGAAACCTAGGAGTCCGACACGATCAACCTCGATGCGCCTGAGAAGGTGGCCGCCGCCAAGAGGAAGAGAGGCGCCTTCGCCGATGACGAGCTGGTGGCCTTCACCAACATGACTGTTGCTGTGAAGGACGTCGCACAGGCCATCAGGGACAACAAGCCCACGAACATGCACCCTGACATGTACAATGCGGGCATGGACATGCTTGGCTTCGCCGAGGATGATCTCATGGCCGTCCTGAGCCACCTCGTCGACCACAAGGCCCAGGGTTGCAGCTTTGTGGGCATGATCGAGCCACACCGCATCCTCTGGCTAAGGAACTACGTTGCCAAGTACCATTGCAAGGTGTAGTGGTGCCCTTGAGGGGGTGGTTTAGGGGATTCATGCATGGAGGTGATGAACTTGATGATGATGCTGATGATGTACATTTTGGTTGTAGCTACGGTTGAAAAACATTTGATGGCCCCCTTCTGCAACTATGATGGGGTGGTATATACTAACCCCTTAGGTGATGATGAACTTGCGATTTTAGGATGACACGCACTTTTGTTGCGGTGGTAGGATGACACCATAATAGTGTAGGATGAACTTGTAATACACTTTTGGAATGATCATGCATGTCCCTGTTAGTTTATCATTTGCTGTCAATACTTCATGGATGGTGAACTGTTGACAACAATAAAACCACACTGCGTCAGTGAGAAGAACGCCCCTACACGTTTTATACGGGCCACGAGCTAGAAACGGCATGTTGTTTGGTCGTCTGGGCCGCCTATTTCTGCACCAGGTAGGGAAGTGAGGCCCCATTGTTTGGTTCCTCGCATGTTTTTCCTAGCCTCACCTATATAGCAACATGGTGACCTTACCTCACCCATCACAAGTATTGGCACGTTGCCGACCACAAAGCAAGCGACCACCATTGCACCGCCGTTCATGCCGGTCCCAAACATCACCACGTCGCCGACCACGAAGACGAAGACCACCATAACACCGCCGGTCACAAGCATGGGCACGTCATCGACCACGAAGATGAAGACCACTATGGCACCGTCGGTCACGCCGTTCACAAGCATCACCACATCGCCGACCACGAAGACGAAGACCAACATGACACCACCGGTCACGTCGGTCACAAGCACCACTACGTCGCTGACCACGAAGACGAACACCACCATGACACCGATGTTCATGCCCGTCACAAGCATCACCATGTAGTCGACCACAAAGACGAAGAACACCGTGACACAGCCGGTCACGCCGACCACGAAGCATCACCACGTCGCCGACCATGAAGACAAAGACCACCATGACACCGACGTTCATGCCCGTCACAAGCATCACCATGTCGCCGACCACGAAGGATAATACCGCCATGACACCACCGGTCACGCCGGTCACAAGCATCACCACATCGCCGACCACGAAGAAGAACATAACCATGCCGCGCTGCGCCGGCAGTAACGGAGCTACCGCTGGCACACATACAGATGCGCCGGCAGTAGTCCTTTACCACCGGCCCATTCCCAACGGCGGGCTCTTGTGCACCGGCAGTAGATGAATTTGGTGCGCCGGCAGTAGTGCTTTTTCTAGTAGTGCGCCGCCCCCATGGATTAACCTCTTACTTCTCACATATCATCACCACGTCTCCATCCATGGACGACAAGCGAGAAGTTGAGCAAAAGTATTCCAAACTATACTCACACATACATACACATTACAGTATACTAGCGAATCATTTATCTATTTGTGTATGTACACCGAAACAAAAACATATTATTGTGGGTATACTTCATAGGTGTATCATAACAGTACCTAGATCCGGCAAGGCCGGGTGGCCCACAGACGGTGATGGTGGCATACGATCCATCGGGCGGCCAGTTGTTGTTGATCAAAATGGAGGAAGTCCAGCCCAGAAACAAGGAGTCGGATCTAGCCTAACCTGTGCCAGGAGTCGGATCCGACAAGGCGCATCAAGGTAGCCGAATCCAGTACGACATTTTAGATAGTAGGCGGATCCTTGACGTGCACGACAATGTAATATTCCGTAGTTAGGCAAGTTTGTATTCCAGCTAGGACTCTCCGAAGAAACCCTAAATCCTGACTCCTTTATAAGCCGGATCCCGGGAGCCCTGAGACACAACCGCAACTTATTGTAATAACACGAAAGCGTCCACATAATTTCAGACAAGCAGCAGTAGGTCCTGCCTCCGAGCAGCGTGTTCCGAAGCTAGGTAAACCGCGTACCACCGTCCCAATGACTGCTACTTCTTCCCTCTTGGTGAGGATCCCTCCTCCGGGTACCGTCGATTAGGAAACGACGCCTATCAACATGAAATTCATGCAGAATGGTGAGGTGAATCTACTCCTTAAAGAAAATTTCAAACGGTTGAGCGCGATGAATTTGGTAAAATTCGCTCAAAACTTTATACAAAAAATTGACGATTTACGATTGACGAAATTCGAAACCGATTGTCAAAATTAATTTATATCATCGACACACATCTTTTTTATATATAATTTATATTGATTTAAAATATGATTATGTTAATTTGAAGAGAAAGTGCGTGGGGTAGTTTGATGACGCGTCTCTGGCTTCGTCGTGCTTAGAACAGAGACATAACGTCCCATCAGACATCAGGATGGATTTTTTTTTGTAGTTGAGGGCTCCACTGTTGTTCATTTAGTTTTGGATCGATCTCCACTGTCTTTTATTTTGTTTCGCCGGTGGCGGTGGACATCTTGTTGATCTATTCATTACCGCGCTTTAGCGCCACCGTAACTCTCATCAGCCAGCTCCACATATGTTGTAGCGGTTGTGAATGCGTTTCTGCTCTACTCTCTTTCCTTTTGAACCCTACAAAGCCACACCAAAATTAGATTCAGATCCTGACAACGCGGAGGTCGAGATCGAGCGGACCAAAGCTAATGCTTGGAGCCAAGCCGCAGGCGGCCTGTGTGGAGCGCCTCCTTCCGCTCTCGGTGTGGTGCCTGGACGCGGCCGGCAATGATTCTGCATGAAGTCCGGCGACCAGGCATCTGCTGTATGATGTTGTGTTCTCAGGTTATGCAGTTTTTGATTTGTTCTCTATGCTCGATGAAATGAGTGACGGAGCAAATAAATTTTCTTTTGTACTTCGAGAGATGAAGTTGAAGGTGGAGGAAAATCTTTGGACGCACCTCAGGTTCCTTGATGATTTTGACCGTGAGAGAGAATAAACTGCATTCGGTCGTAACAAGGTATGATCATCATGTTTCAGAGATGGCAAGCGTATGTGGTATGTACTGCCTTGCAAGCACCAATATATGCATTGACCATTTATGCTGCATTTCAGGACAACAGATACAGATTGAGGCCAAGATGCAACATGTTAGAGTATCTTATGCATGACTCAGTTTACTTTGGAAAACAACATTCATTTGATTGTTTTACACTGGTGACTAGTTTCAGAGTTGGATGAATGGGTTGTCATCGTGATGCAACGGAGGAAAAAGATCAAGGAGGAGGCGTGAATGGATTCTACGGTATGGCGTGCCTTAAATGTTCAGAACCTACCCGCGACAATACATTCCTTGAACAAAAAAATGGCGGGGTGCATAATAAATCTTGTTCAGTTTATTCTACTGATTTGATTCATGGTATTTGTGATGCATTTCAAGTTTTTTACTTGTACACATGCCTGCAACACAAACTTTATGATAGAGAACGAGGTTGTGCAGTCTCACATTAAAAGAATGCTTAAATTGCGAGTCATTACCTCCTCCGTTTCAATGAGTAAGGTACACGCGTATTTGAAGACGAACTTTGATAGAAAATTGAGTTATAAAATCTTTATTATTTTTTATATAATTAGTATCATTGGATAGTGAAAAATACTTTCTAATGATGCTAATTTTATACCCAAAATGTTTATATATTTAGAATAAGTTTAGTCAAAGAAAAGACATGTAAAACAAGGGCGCCTTATTCATTAAATTTGAGAGAGTATTGTTCTTGCAATGTAATTTAATCTTAATTTAAGTATTGGCAAGAGGCTTAATAAATGTTGTACATGTAGGTTGTTAGTGAAAACTTCTAAAAGTTCATCACTAAAGACACAAGCATTCACTTCTTACATTTCTTCCCCCAGTTTTCAATTATCAAGACTCGGAGAGGAGTTGTTCCATTTTGTCGCCAACATAACTTTATAGATGTAATAGCTTATAGGTAATTACCAAAAAAAAAGATGCTAGATTCCCTCCAACACTAAGGTTTTTGAATTCTTCTACCTTAATATGTTGGCTTCTTATTTTTATTTTTTTGCGAGAAGATCATCGATCTATTAATATCATCAATATCGGTACAAAAAAAAACCAAAAGGATGCATGGACACTTACTTAGGTGATTTTACTCTTTGATATACTTATGTTTATTTTCTATCTATATATACAAATATTTTGGTACGTGTGAACGCTCTTTTATATCAAGGAATTATTCTGGTATACATGAATATTTTTTAGGATCCATGAAAATTTATTTTGACATACATGGGATATTCATTGTTTGAAAAGAACAATGTTTTTTTTTCCATTATTGAGATGACTTATGAAATAAATAGAAACTTAGCATTATTTTTTTATATATTTTTTATATTTTGGTTTCTTTTCCCTCTCTTTTTCTTTAAATGTTTTATATTTTCTTATATTTCCACCTATACATGAACTTTTTAAAAATAAGAACTTGTTTATATGTATGAACATTTTTTCTTGTACACAAACTTTGTTGTATACACGAAAATTTATTTTTATATGTATGAACATTTTCTTCTTACATACACGACAATTTTATGTTCATATATTGAAACATTTATTTTATATGCATGGACATTTCCTTTTATTACTTGCAATGAGTTTTTTTGGCAACAATAATATTTTTATTGTTAAAATTAATTTCTATATCTATTAAAAAGTGGAAATACAAACAAAAATTTATCTCTAGAGGTCTAGTCAATGTTTTAACCGACACAAGGCTCGCGAAACAGAACGAGAGAGAAAACGAAACTGTCAAGCGAAGAACATGGGCCGAGCCCGATAACCGTGCGGCTCTACCGGATTTGCTGAAGGCCCTCTTTGGCGGCTGAGCTGAAATCCCCAACCCCAAACAAACTACACCATGGCCACCCCTCCCGCCGCCGGCGTCGACCTATCCCCGGCGGCGACCGACCTCGGCCGGGTACACCTTCTGCCCTGCGGGATCAGGCACAACAGCGCCGCCGCCGTATCCGACTACTTCAAGCCGAGGGACACAGGTCCGTGCGCTCGTCCCACCCCCCTCTCTCTCTGTGTCTGTCTCGCATCTATCTGTTTGGTTTTGGTGAACTGGTGCGTGCGTGCAGGCGTGGAGGTGGATGGGATCAGGGTGGAGGAGGCCTTCTTCCGCGGGAGGAAGCTGCAGGGCGCCACCGTCGCGCTCCCCGATGGCTACCGAGGTGAGCTCCGGCGATATGTGATGGTGTCATGACATCTAAACCTGTCACTGTTCGGTGGAAACAGTGACGTTATCTTAGATTTTTTTTTAAAGAGAAAAGGTCCCTACTCCACAACAAACGCATTTTCCAGACCATAGTTTCTGGCAATGAGTTGCACAGCTGACTGGATCTGCCCCCTGAAACATATCTGGAGGAAAAAATTGCTTTTAAAGGAAAATTGGATCCACACATCTCCATTATTCTAACATCCTTAACCCCAGAGTTATTCATGAACAAGTAGAGGGATTTAAAAACTTTATTCTAGCATCAAGAGACCACACAACAGTGTCCCCTTCAGTCAATAAAGCAATATTATCTAGTACCCCTTACAAGCCATTCCATTCACTCAGCTCCTCAGGGTCAAAATACATGTTGAAATAAGGTGCGAACCATCCTATCAGGGCTACACCGTCCAATTGTTGTTCACAACAGGCAAAGATTGCTGGAAACTAGGGCACTAACATGTCCACACATCATTCCAGAACATGATATGTTTGCCATTACCAACACTATAGGCAGACCCCATCTTGAACCAGTGTTTTATCTTATGAAGGTTTTTTTCAAAATTGTGACCCTATAGCACCATCAGATTGATAGAAGCCAACACCCCCCATACACTTGCTTCTAAGAATTTGAAAACTAAGATTTTGGGCTGCATTTTCCAGCTTATAGATCTATTTACTCAATAACCAAATGTTCCTAGTTAAGGTATCAGTGGAACCCAAACAACCAAACTCCTTAGGCCTGCTCAAAGCATCCCACTTCACCATGTGATACTTCTTTCCCCCCTACCCCTTCCCAAAAGAAACAAGTTCTAGACATATCCATCTTATCGTGTGATATTTTAGAGAAAAGATAGGAACCTGTAGCATACTTAGTTAGGTGTAAACATGAATTGATCAACACTTTTTTTCCACATGAAGAAACATGTGAGTTGAAACCATCATCTAATTTTTATCCAGTTTCTGAGCCACAAAATAAGATCCTTTACTAATGTCTTATCAAGGCCCACCGAAAGACCTAGGTACTTCAAAAGAAACTCTAGCCTCAGAATTAAAAAGATTGGCAGTCCTAGTTTGCTCATCAACATTAATACCATAACAAAAAACTCCATTTTTTGTAGTTTATTTTAAACCTGACATAGCTTCATTATAGTAAAGAAGAAACTTACTTATTAAAATGCTATCTTTGTCATTCTCTGCCATCTGCATACGGCAGATGACTGACCTCCCATTTGGTGAGATGCTAGGCCAAACCCCTGATGTGACCTGCAGCTTTGGCAGAGTTTAACATCTCACCAAAGCATCAATTACCGAGTTAAAGAGGAGAGGAGAAAGTGGGTCTCCTTGCCTTAATACTTTGTAGACTTGTAGTTAATAAAGTCTCCCCCATTCTCCTCATTTAAATTGATGCCAACCCTCCCCAGTTTGCAGAACCTGTTTGATCCAAGAGAAACCTTTCCTATTAAATACTTCCACTAAAAAACCCACTGGGGTTTGTCATCAGCTTTTTCAAAATCAAGCTTAAGGACAATCCCAGTCTTTTTGAAGCATTTCAGGTCATCAAATATTTCATGGAATACAACTCCATCTGAAGTGTATACCTACCAGGAACTAACGTGGTCTTATAGCTAAACTAATATATAAGCCTCCATAGTCAAGATTTTTAAATTATCTTAAAATTACATGAATGAGATAGATGCTCCTATATTGTTTGATTACATTAGCAATAAGGATTTTGGGCAGTAGGATAATTATTCGATGCTATGGAATCTCCCTCTTGCCTATCCTATTATTATTTTTTGAACCTTCTATCCCTATATTTCTAGTCCAGTGGAGCACCCTTTCTGGTAATGGAGCTATGGGAGTCATTGACGGAAAACTCGTACTGGTTTTCACCATAAACTAGGGCTGATAAGATCGGGGCCATCTGCTTAGAAGAAGAAATGGTGCAGTACGAAAAAAGTTGTTAGAACACCTCTAAGGGTATAATATTTTTTCGGATAGGCCAGCCTTTTGAATAACTCAATAATCCATAAGATCTTGGAAACCATGGGGACTCTTCAAATCATTTCATAAATGAATGACTTTTTTTTCCTCTTTCAATTCTTGTGCGGGAACAATAGCTCTGAATTGCTCAATGGAGGACCTTGGCTTATTGGTAGTCAGGTTTTCATCCTGAAAAAATGGGAAAAAGATTGGATGTCCATAAAGACCTTTTCGAGAGTATATTTATGAGGGTAAAGTTTCCTTAGCTCGGGCTTCACCTTTTGTCATCCAATATTATAGCAAGATTTGCTAGTATTATAGTTAAGCCACTTTATATGGAGAAGCAGACCTATACCGAATCGTCTCTTGTGTTTGTCAGGGTTTGTATTGAAGTTAATAGAGCAAAGAAGCTGTATTTGAAGGTTTGGATCGATGTCGAAAATGGAAGCCTTGAGGAAGAATGTGTCGAATACGAATGTAACTTTCCGACCTTTGATAAAAGATACCATCGTCTTGTTCTGGAAAATCTTTTTTCATCTTCCTGTTGGCCTAGAATTGCCTTTACTTTTTTCCTTTTACTATTGATTTTTGTATCATTAAACGAAAGTACTACCTCTATCTATAAATAGATGTCTGAGATTTGTCTAAATCTGGATGTATCTAGATGCTATGTCTAGATACATCCAGATTTAGACAAAACTCAGACATCTATTTATAGACGGAGGGAGTAGTAATGATACAAAAATCAATAGAAGGGGGGGAAATGAAAGACAATTCTAGGCCAATGGGAAAATGAAAAACTCCGATAAAAATGATGGGACCTTTTATCAAAGGTTGGAAAGTTCCATTCTCATTCGACACATTCTTCTCCAAGGCTTCCATTTCCCACGTCGATCTGAACCTTGAAAGGGGACTTCTTTGCTCTATTAACTTCAATACAGACCCAGGCAAACACGAGTGGATTTAGTATAAGTCTGTTGTTCATATAAAGTGGTTTAATAGGAAATCTTCCTATAATATTGGATGACCAAAGGTGGAGCCTAGGCCGAGGGAGTCGCAAAAGATCTTTACGGATATCCAATCCTCTTCCCCATTTCTTCCGTATGAAAATCCGACCACCAATAGGCGAAGATCCGCCTTTGAGCACTTTGGATCAATTTTCCCTTAGCAGAGGAAAAGGCATTCATTTATGAAATGATCTCAAGAGCCCATCTCGGTTCGAAGATCTTAGGGAGGTCTTTATTGAGATATTCAAAAGGCAGGCCTCTTTGAATAAATTGTATACCCATAGAGGGTTTTCTTCCAACTTTTTCCATTCTCCACGAGCTCTTCTTCCGGGCAGATGATCACGATCTTATTAGCCCTAGTTCAAGGTCAAAAGTAATCGAGTTTTCGCTTGATGTGGCCCTCTATTACCAAAAAGGGTGCTCCATTGGACGGGGTTCCTAATATATAAATTTGTCTGCTGTTGAGGGATAGCCAGGATGAATTGATCAAATGCCCCTTTGTCATAAGATTTTTGACGTTAAACTCTGGAATCTGGGTGGGAGACATAAAATTTTGTTCGATTTGTAACAGTATACGTTGAATAACGGAAGGATGGGTATAAAGAATTGCACATGATATCTCCCTTGTTGAAATTGTGCTGTCCTATTTACCAGTTGGTTCGAGGTATTATGTGTGTGCTACTGCTTGAAGTTAAGCTTTCTCTTGAGATATGAATTATTATACTGTAGCTGAATTTTGACCTGCGTGTGTTATAACTTGTTGAAGGATACCTAATTAGATAGGTGTAATTCTTTCAACGGGCATTTGCTTGTAATGAAAACCTTCGCAAGAAACCTGAAGTTTGCTTTGGTTTACTACAGAAATGTTCATTGAATTCTGACATGGTCTTCTACTCCTTTGTTATTTTATATCAAGCCCGTATGGAAATCTTAGGGGTCTTATTCCTGGCAGAATGCAAAATGGTCTAGGGATACTAGGTGTGCAACTATAACATCGTGTATCTGTACTGTTATGGTCTCATATGATGTTGGTGAATCCATGCTTTCAGTACAATATCTGTCTTAGTCTGACACTTACCTGTAGGTTATGTATTGGAGAAGAAGAATGGAGAAAAGGATACCCAGGGCATGGATGGGGATGTTAGCAGTTTTGTATCCCGTGCAGAATTCCAGAACATAACTTACTGGAATCATGATACCATGCCATCAGCAGAGGATCCTCTCCCACGGTGCTTTCACTGGTTAACCATTGCGAATGCGGTGAGTACTTTTTTGCCCCCTGATTTAGTGTCTATTTTAAGTACATGAGTTGTTATGTCTGTTTACCTTCCATTATATCAATTATTTGCAGATGAGTCATAGTAAGGTACATGATACAAAATTGTTGGTGGGGTATAAGATGATTGACTGCCATACAGTGAATTAACTTGTACCCTTTGATTGCTGAGTTGCTTATGTTAGTAGTTCCACATTTCAAGTTCTGCTTGTTGATTCAGTCCATTCTTCGGAACTGTTCAATGGACACTGCTTTGCAAAATAGCATCATTATTTGTGTTCTATTCTTGGACCTACTTGTGCTGAGCATGATCAGCAAGATGTCTGTTTGTTTTTATTGATCCTCCTTTCATTTGGTTAGGCACGGTAACATGTACTAGGTATCCACTGAAAGATCTTTGGAATTCTACTAGCATTTTCCTAACTAAAGCTTCTTTTGGTGCAGATGCACAAGCCAGTGACGGCTGAAGACATGGAAAACATGTCAGCCATGCAGAATCGGAACAGCTGACCGAAGTCCATTGCATAGTGAACCTGTAATTTAGTTCCAGCAGGTGAATCATCCCACCAACCAATGTAACAAGAAATCTACTACTCCAGTGAACCTGGATATGTTGGTATCGTAACTTTAGTTATTAAGTAACGGTGACTGTCTGTGATCCTGTGAGGGCCAGGCACTCTGCCTCAGATGCCCTGGTGGAGAACGATTGTCCCCCTGTTCTCTTCTTGAAGAGGAAATCCTTCATCAAATGTGCTGTTCTAATGTTGTGATTGGGTTCCAGTGTGAACTTCTGAACTATCAAATGTGTAAAGATTACATTGTCTTATTATGATAAGGGAATTTCTCATACTACCCTATATTAAGGCTAAACTAATTAGTTCATCCTCAGTACCTCAGGTACTGTAGAAGTTGGATTTTGTTTCAGTGGAAGGTTGACATGGTAACTGTCAAGGTGTTCATGTTGCCATCAAACTCAGAAAGTTGACACAAAATTGATTTATCACGTCACAGAATCTCAAAATCTAAAACCAGGCCATGCATTGCAAAACGAAATGACAAAATTTGGTTTCACTTGAGTTTTTAAGGATGCTTTGATCACAAACTTTATCAAACAACAAGATAGACTGTCATGTATAGTTGTTGCAACAAAAATAGATCATTTCACTGACTATTTTTGTATTTTTTCCAATGTCGATATGACAGTGTTCAGTAGAACAAAGGTGGCACTTCTTCAAAAACAATTATAATAAAGAAAATACACAACCTTGGCAAACAGAATTTAGAACTGATTATTTCTTGAAACAGGAAAATATCTGCAAAATTACATCAGATTACAATGTTACAACATGACTGCGAGCAGAAGCCTCTTCCAGAATCCGATGAAAATCGAAGGATAACAAACCGCTGAACCGTGTTCTAAGTTCTAACCCGCAGCGCTAAAAAAAAACAGAGATACAAATACAAATTTGAATGATACAGCTCCATGTGGTACAACTTCTATCATAACTATGAGAAAAAGGATAAAAAAAATATAATCAACACTATCTGGGCGTGGTGGATTTTATTGCAAGCCATCAAAGAAACCAGGTCCAGCCTTTGCTTTCAGTTCGTGGCCAGCATCTTGGCCTATCGCAACCATGTCATCAAAGGAATATGTTCCACTTCTTGATGTCTCATATACTGTAAGCGAAATCACACATAGACGAAAAAATTATTCTCTGAAGAAGTTCAGCTAGTTCATATCACATACTCTGAATTGAAGAAAATGATACCTATAGATCCATCTGGTGAAGCCAATAGCCCACGGAATGAACAATTCCCATCACTATCACGATAAGCATATGCCGCAATTGGAGTTCGGCAGTTACCATCAAGAACAGACAAGAACTCTCTTTCACATGCAACAGCTAATCTGGTATCTTCATGATTCAAAGAAGATAGATACTCCATCTACAAAATAAAAAATGGAAAGAGAGGGAGATTTTAGCACCTTTAGCTAGGTGTAATAAAAGAGAAACTCAGGCAATCGGCTGGTGTGTTCTGCACAGCTCTAGGGCGTTTAAGCACAAGGAAAGCATACTGTTCTAAATGTATGCTCTCTGAGTAGTTTATAATAAACATCTTTGAAAAAATCTGAAATATTCAATAAGGTCAGGAAAAAACAACTGTAAAAGGATTGTAGGCACACTAGGCAAAAGGGAATAAGTATGTGAGACTAGTTGGTTTGACAATGCAGACTTGGATGCATCTGTATCTGGGTGTTAAAGAACATGTTATGATGCAATGGCCAACACGGACCACAACATTGAAGAACTAAAACATACTGGAGTAAGGCAGCTGGCACCCGATTTGGATATGGCATTACCACATTAAGCATGCATCACCTATGATTTTTAATCTAATAGCAGATTCGGATATTAGATGACCTACCATTTTGTCATCACTGGTCCTGCAAGCTATTCCAATAGCACCTTGAGCAACTGCTGGGAGCATTTCATCTACTGATAATACAGATGTTGCAGTTTCCGCCATGTTTAATCGTTTCAGTCCAGCCAGTGCCAACAATGTAGCGTGTACATCTCCTTCCTTAAGTTTCCTTAACCTTGTCTGAACATTTCCTCTGAAGTTAACAACCTGAAAAGTAATCACTACTGTTAAGCCCTACATTAACTGAGAAGAATCACTCTAAGAAAAATTCTTCTAAACTAATTAAAACAGTACATATTACTAAAGTATAAGGCCGAGTTGTCTGGGATTGGACAGATTCTAACCAAGAAGAACAAAATTGCAAAAATACTGAATGGCACATAAGGGACATGGAACAATAAACCGTCAAAATATCAATCTGCAGTATATGTGTTTGTACAAGTTCTTAGGCAGCTTTATAAATGGAAAATGAGTTTAACAGCGATGGGGTAGCAGTGAATATTTTTAGCATAAAAAACAACCAAGGAACAAAACATAAGGGGAAAAATGCGTTACACTAATGCAGTCATCGCACGCCCATACTTACTTTTAGTGATGGATATTTGTAGAGAATCTGAGATTGCCTCCGCAGGGAAGCACTTCCGACAACACTACCAGCAGGAAGATCCGCAAGAGTTTTTGCAGTCAAGCATATGAACGCATCCCTCACATCCTCTCGTGGGAGGTTACAGGGCAATATCGTGCCTTCCGGTAGATATGTTGGGACGTCCTTCATCGAGTGAACCGCGATGTCAATCCGTCCCTGCAAGAGCGCGTCGTCTATCTCCTTGGTGAATAAACCCTTGCCTCCAATATCGGCCAGGGGCTTGTCCAGGATCATGTCTCCCGTTGTCTTTATGATGATAATCTCAACAGCACCATCCTCGGCTAACTCGGTGTGTGCAGCTTTCAGCTTCTCACGGGTTTCGTGAGCTTGTGCAAGAGCAAGAGGACTGTCCTACATAGTCAGCAATTTGAATTATAGACTTGCATGTGTAAGCAATATTATGCTCTAGTACAGAACAAAGCAATGAAAGCACATCTGGCTGAACATTGAAAAAGACAGCTACAGAACCCTTCTCTTGTGGGTTTCTGCTTCCGGTTTTATTTTTCCAACCGTAAAATCAAAGCTGAAACGACCCAAGTTTTCCACAAGATCCAAGTCAAAATCAGAATTCACTAAGCTAAACAAGCATAAGGTGGCTAATATCTACACCAATCTTCTACTTTGAGTCCTGTTAACTCAAAATCCCTGAAAATTCTCGCATTGACCCATCTACAGGTGCAATCTTGCTGACGACAGAAAGCCCATTATTCAGGTCAACGGCACGCAAATCTCAGCTAAAATGCAAATCTCGGCAAGCATCCCCGACAATTCGCATCTGAATTGACCCATATATGGCACCTACGCAATCGGGTCATCAGTCAGACCTGCATATCCTCACAAAAATAACAAAACAGGATCTCGCAGGCGCCTCCGCCACATTGCGGCCCCCCAAATCCACCCAAGACGCGATTTTGCAGCAGCTAAGCTGGGAAATTCGCACCCTGATGAACGAAAGAAAGGAACTTTGCAGTAAAATCGGAGGTTCGAAATTTGATCACCTCCCGCGCGTGCCAATCCGGATGAGGGAGACCTTGGGCCCCGCCTCGGCCTGGACGGCGACGGCGGCGCGCACGACCGCGGGGCACCTCCGGCGCGGGCGCGCGACGCAGGTTGGCGAGCCGAGGAGGGTGTGGTTGGTGCATCTCATCGTCGCCATCCCCGGCGGTCGGGGAAGAGAGGAGGGGGAGGAGAAAGGGGGGGCTGGGCGAGGCGAGGCGGGAGACGCAGGGGAGCAAGCAGATTTCTGTGCTGATATGGATGAGGGGGAGAGGATAATGTGTATGTCCGGATTGGCCTGCTGCCTACTCCTCGAGTGCAGAGAGAGAGAAGAGAGGTTTATTGGATCTTGTAGGTTTCTGCGGTTAATTCAGCCTTTTCCCGACTCGCCCTTTAGTTTGACCATCAAGTAAGTGTGGTAATTCCATGGAGAGATGCAGCTCGGATCTATTTAATCTAATTTTGGGTCACTTTTGTTTTCTGATATTTTGTTTGTATCTTTCAGATATGGAATAAGACATTTCTAATATTAGTATAGATATTTAGCTTTCCAATAGGAGATTTATTTTCAAATGTCCACCAAGTGTTAAAGACTTCAAAAGAAAGATCCAACAAAAGTTCAGATGTGACTTCAGTGAAATGTAAATTTTCGATGTCCACTAACTTTTACTTTTTGACCATGAAGAAACTGTGGTAATTTAATTATAGCCCATGCACCGACGCAGAAACAGAATTAATTGTACCAAAGTCTTGCGAGTTGCGACAATTGTAGCTTGTATGTATCATCGAATTATACAAAAAATTTAGCGTGAGCAAAGATTATATATTTCTGTGTACACTGACAAATCTTATTTCGATGTTGACGTGTGTTAGGGACTTCCAAGGTACTTCTAGTTAATCGTAATTATAAAGTTTGAAGTTAGGGGGTGAGCTCGCCTTACATCCTCTCTATTCACAATTAGACTTTGCAGACTCATAAATAAACAATTATATTCTTGCTCACATGTAGAACTTGAAAAGGATGCACTTCTTACTTTCATGGTACCAATACTTGCAGCAGGCACAACTAAACTAATATGAAAAATGCGACTCCAAATGACAAATATAATATTTCTTTTGATTTCATTGCCCAAAACATTATTCATGTTTTGTATGTAGCATAAAGGACCGAATAACAGTGCTTGCATATTCTAACGTGACAATAGACATCATCCTTCTACCTCATCGACATCCTCGTGATATATCATTTATAATGCACATCCTTTTGCATTACAATATCTGAAAGGTTGACTCGGTTCAATCTTGTAATGGACCTGGCATGGTTGCCTCATATTATTCACCGTCTCGCTGCATGCAACTATCTCTTCATCTTTTTGTGGTCCTTTTGATCGCGAATCATGCAGGGTTGCACAACACATCTAAGTATCGATGCACCCATTTCTTACTTCATGGAAGAACACTAAAGTTACAGGTGTTATTGGACATGATAGTACAGGGATTGGCATACTTATTCAGTTCTCCAGTGGTGGAAAGGAATTCAATATCATGTTGGAGACTTTTGCTCCGATGGCTAACTCGGCCCTACAAGCTGAAGCAAAAGCGTTGATTTTCGGTGCTACAATAGCAAGCTCACTTCAAATTCACATAACGACGTTCTTAACGGACAACTTTCTACTCGCCTAGGCAGCGACAATCCAAAGACTTGCTTTTGGTCATCTTAACTGGGACATAAGAGGCATCATGGCAGATTTCTTTTAAAAATCTTCTGAGATGGAGCAGACTATATATCATATTTCTAGGGATATTAACGGCGTTGCTCACAACTGCGTCCATCAAGTTCTTAGACAATCGCTGAAGCAGTCTTCACCTCTGTGAATCAAAAGCATGGACATAACTCATGCCCTAGTTTCAATCTTGCAAATTTTTCTTTTCTAACGCTATGTAATCCACAGCTGCACTTAATTTCAATGAATGGCGCCTCAGACATCTTTATCTCTACTACTTATAAAGGCACGAAGTTGCGTTGGAAAATAAGATCTGGACCGCACGTAGACTTCCATCTAACGAACGAGAGTCATTTGTTCTCCCCTCTCCCACCCCCATTCCACCCCCAAATCACGCTGACGCGCACACCCCTCCGAAGTTTCCAACCCGCTCCTGCACAGCTGCACACCCTGATTTCGTGGAGATACTGTTACTGCCGACAATTCCTATTTTATGCCGATTTGTCTTACTGCGGCGAACCAATCTACTGAATCAACATTGCGGATGATGAATCGTTGATATCGGCTGAGCGAGCAGCGGTCGAGGCGGCGGTGCGGAGGAAGGAGGGTCCGTTGCGGCTGTCTGCGCGTGCCTCGACGAGATTTCCGTCGTGGGGCACCATCATGCGCACCTCCAGCAGCCCCGAGTAGGTCACGTTCTGTGACCGCCAGATCGCCAGCGCACGACTCCTCGGCCGCGCTTATTTGGGCCCCAGCGCCGCCTGCATCGGCCCCGGCGCTGCCATGCACCACGGCGTTGCCTCCTTCGTCCAACACTTCATCTCCCAGGTGAAGATCTACTCCCGTCATGTTTCACTTATTACAGATATACCTGTGCCACGGTACTAGATATCTGCTCTCCTTACAAATAATGTGCTACGGTACTAGATGTCTGATCTCCGTCGATCTGTATGTCACTTGAATTTTGATGGCTCACAAGGAAGAGATTGTTGGATTCCTCCCCAGATCAAACGGATGCACCAAGTATAAGGAAAGTATTCAACGATATGCTCCTCTTTGACTACATTATAGGCATCGTTGTCAGTATATAAGGAAAATATTCAAGGACCAAGGGTGTGGCTTGCTTATGCAACTAAAACCAGATTTTTTTTATCAATATGGTTCCATTTGATTGATATAGAGTGATCAGGTGAGATCTTCATAATGACTAGGATGTTCACCTGTGCTTTGATGCCTCAAACCTACCCTTCCTGATGATGATTTGTGCATTGTTATTGCACCGACCACTATGGATGTGGCCTTGAAAGGATATGAGGAAAGGAAGGAATTATTCCCTCTTTTTGGGTGAGGGAGCTTGTGGAGGACCAAGTTATTCTAGATAACGGTACATCAGTACTTGACACAGGGATAATAAGCAGTAAGAGGTAAACCGTGATGGGCTTGTTGCCTTGCATACTCATCTAGCCAGAGCATTGATATGTGAGCTTTATCATTTGACAAACATACGTGTTCCTTCTGATATCTTCCTAAATCACTTCTGTGTGCTGCACCAACAACCAACATATGTTCATGCAAACTAGGTTTAGGAACTTATGTCAGTGCGATTAGTCTGCAAAAATATTACTTGATGTTATTCTGTACATTTTACTGTCTCTGAAAATACCAAAGTTTATGGTGTGATTTACATTGCAGCCTTCGCAATGATATATACTTCTGCCGAAATATGCCTGCAACTAGGCATTGGACTATGTTGTATCTAGACTTGGTTTTGTTGCTTCTTGTTTCTTGTCTGTTTTCATATTTGTGTTAATGTATATTGCTTTTAAAAAAGTATCACTTTTCGGTTTTCTAAGAACAAGATGACATTGTAACGTTTTTTCTGAATATTCTAAGCATAGCTTATGTTTTACAAGAGGTGCTGCTGAAACTCCATGCCAGTACATATGTGCCAGACAGATAGCACATGCCTCGCTGTTGTTATGCTGCTCTGGAAGAGTTCATATGCATTTTTGGGGGACCTTGGTTATTCGGTCTACTTCTTTCAGGGCTTTTTATTTTGTTATATGTTGTTATAAATGTTGCTCGGATGACATTTGTTGGCACTGGCAAGTTACCAGAGTCTGCACCAACTCAACAAAGGTGGCAGATTGGCCACTCCTTGCCTTTCCTAGAATCTTTAAACGAGGTACTTTATGATTTTACTGCTTGAACTAATATTTAATTTAAATACAATGTGAAGGCTGATTTATTTTGAGAAAACCACACGTTCAATTAAAATGGACGCTTGGCTATTGCTGCGGGTCTTGGAAACTAATAGAGCTGAAGAATCACATGGTCATGTACACAGTTTATTTTTCATGGGCCCCAACATCTTCCGTGTATCTTGGCGTCTCTAACACACCCCGCCGGAACAGATTCATCCTTGTCCTCAAGTATATCTAGCCGCTATTAAAAAATAGCTTTCACTATCATCACTGCACTGGCTCGGTTTTTCTTAAATTATAGTATGAATTTGATTGACTTCTCTACTTCGAACGGAAATAACTGCTCACCTAAGACTTTGCGGGTAAAATTTAGTTGAAGCCCTCCTAGATACACTCCCGCTCCAGTGGATATGTCTCAGTTAAGATGAGCATGCACCTTTTTTCTCTATCTTTATTTCTACTAATGCTGAAGGTATTATATTGCCTCATCACCATTTTTCCTTACATCTTCTTATGCTACAAACTGTTAACATACTAAATTCACTTACATGCCATGAGTATCAAATGAGTCTTTGTTGCCTTGTTGGGAGATGCAGGAGTGCAGTATCGTAGTGTTGTACTTAATTAAAATCATTTTAATTTCGTTGGTACAAGTTGTCGAATGGTTTTCTTAGCACCACTTTTTAACCACATTTTAGCAACATTATGCTTGATAGTTCCTTCTAGCCTCCCAACATGAATTATTCATATTTTACAAAAGCTATATAAACATAAGAAGAATGGTGTTATGCTATGTCTTGCATTTCTTCCCTTCAAGTTATAGTGACATCTTCCAGTAGTCTATCATAAGGGATGACATTCCCAATTCTTTGTACAGTTTGAGTATTATAATTTTGTGCTCAATACAAACTATTTATGCAGCAGTTCTAGCATAGATTTTACTATATATTAAGATATTGCTATTTTAAATGGAAACTATTGGTTTAAAATTTTGGTTTGAGTAAAACTTTAACTTGTTTGTAATGCTCTATGG
This sequence comes from Lolium multiflorum, assembly GCA_030979885.1. Lineage (NCBI taxonomy): Eukaryota > Viridiplantae > Streptophyta > Magnoliopsida > Poales > Poaceae > Lolium > Lolium multiflorum. The sequence continues at coordinate 45,537,745 of CM061752.1, read as the reverse complement.
TTTTAGCATTGTGGTTAGATGGTCAAATGGATATGAAATATCTCCTTTTGTCTCTAATTCTTTGCATCTTCCTTCTCCAGGAGTCGAGGTTTTGTTGGGTATCCTGTTCTTGTTGTCATTCTCTTGAGTACATCTCAAGAGACAAGAGCTACACTCAGCTGTGAGCAAGTTTTGGCATGGTTACACTTTCTGAAATATGTACTTTGACGCACTGTCCTCTTAGTATTTTAGCATGGTTACACTTGCTGTGTGCCCAAGTTTTTAGAGCTCAAGTTATCACCTAGCAGAAAATGTTTCTTACAACTATTGTATGTTGTTTAACATTCTTCAAATGCTTTTCAGCCAAATTAAATGAGCTGATAATGACATGTACTGTCTGGAAGAAAAAATATTGTCATTCTGAATTTTTGTCATGTACATCTTGTGAATGGCAGCATACATTGGTTGCATCCTTTACATTTTTGAAAGTATATGCTGGATTGCATCTTTCAAAACATTTACAGACTAATGTAAACCTTACTATGTATATTTTATTTTTTTAGTTTATAAATATTTAGAATTGTAATTTGGATTAGTTGACGTGCGTTGCACGTGCAAACTTACTAGTTTTACAAAAGCTATATAAACATAAGAAGAATGGTGTTATGCTATGTCTTGCATTTCTTCCCTTCAAGTTATAGTGACATCTTCCAGTAGTCTATCATAAGGGATGACATTCCCAATTCTTTGTACAGTTTGAGTATTATAATTTTGTGCTCAATACAAACTATTTATGCAGCAGTTCTAGCATAGATTTTACTATATATTAAGATATTGCTATTTTAAATGGAAACTATTGGTTTAAAATTTTGGTTTGAGTAAAACTTTAACTTGTTTGTAATGCTCTATGGTTTTAGCATTGTGGTTAGATGGTCAAATGGATATGAAATATCTCCTTTTGTCTCTAATTCTTTGCATCTTCCTTCTCCAGGAGTCGAGGTTTTGTTGGGTATCCTGTTCTTGTTGTCATTCTCTTGAGTACATCTCAAGAGACAAGAGCTACACTCAGCTGTGAGCAAGTTTTGGCATGGTTACACTTTCTGAAATATGTACTTTGACGCACTGTCCTCTTAGTATTTTAGCATGGTTACACTTGCTGTGTGCCCAAGTTTTTAGAGCTCAAGTTATCACCTAGCAGAAAATGTTTCTTACAACTATTGTATGTTGTTTAACATTCTTCAAATGCTTTTCAGCCAAATTAAATGAGCTGATAATGACATGTACTGTCTGGAAGAAAAAATATTGTCATTCTGAATTTTTGTCATGTACATCTTGTGAATGGCAGCATACATTGGTTGCATCCTTTACATTTTTGAAAGTATATGCTGGATTGCATCTTTCAAAACATTTACAGACTAATGTAAACCTTACTATGTATATTTTATTTTTTTAGTTTATAAATATTTAGAATTGTAATTTGGATTAGTTGACGTGCGTTGCACGTGCAAACTTACTAGTTTGTTCAAAAAAAAAAAAAATCCTGAGTACCAAGATTTATCAAGAAAACACCGATTTGCAAATTGAGCAGGAACCCCATCTGATTTCTTTTAATTGAATCGAATTTAGTATTAAGTTATACTAAATCCAAATCAACTGAAAATAATCGGAGCAAGTAAGATAATTTATTAGCGAGAGAAAGATACACTTTTTTTTTTCTCGCACGACTTGCATATATATTTTCATCCGTGAGTTCTTTTAGTCTATCCGTGAAAGGAAACCAATATATCTTCTGTCCCTGGAGGGCGTTTCATGATTCCTATGTTCTTTTCTCCTTTTCTTGTCATTTTATTTTAATAAGAAAACAAAAAACGAGGCCCTTGAGGAAAATGGATGGAAAATAGGTGCGAAAATCAAAGCTAAATCCAGAAGCGAAGGAAAATATAGCAACTGTAGCGGCCTTCATGGTCATCGCTGCCGCCGCCCCGGTGGCCGGTGCCGTGCCGCCGCCTCCCAAGAAAACAAAGACCGTGACCCTAGCTGCAGCATCACCACTCACGGCCACAAGAAGGCACCTCTTCCTGGCAGCCGCCGCATCCGCCCTCCCCACAGCGGCCGCCTCCGCCACCGCCGGTCGATTCACTGAGATCCCCGGCTCCGGCGGCGTGAAGGCCCTGGAGCTCCGGGAGGGTTCCGGCGATGTCCCGGCTGACGGAGACCAGGTGAAGGCAATAGTGGAATTGCGCTTATTACCAGCATCCTTTCTTGCCTGTCCCCATTATCCAACTTTACACCTTGAAAACAAAAAATTGCTCTCGTCTACACACCACTCACCACACCAAGCTATCATGATACATAGATGTGCATGGGTTTGTTACAAGTAACGTAGTAATTTTCCCCACAAAAAGAATAATGCTAATTTTAGTAGGTACATAAGGAACTAAATGGATTATATTCTTATGGTTGATCTAATGTTCCCTGCCTGTTTGAAGGTTGCAATTCACTATTATGGGAGGTTGGCTGCGAAGCAAGGATGGCGCTTCGACTCAACTTACGATCACAAAGATGCGACTGGTGATCCTATACCGTTTGTCTTTACCGTCGGATCTGGAAAGGTGAGCTGAGAGTTTCATTGGAACTCTTTGCAAAAATAAGTAAGGGCATCTTAGGGTGCTGATACTACACTACATTATGTTAGTTGAGTTTGATTGGCGAAAGTTTGTGGCCACAACAATATGAGAGTTTTCTGTTTTTGTAACTAATAATGAGCTTTGCTGTATCCTTTTTGTGAGGAAACTTGCTAGAGTACATTTATTGTTCTTGCAAGCATGCCTACGTAATGAATTATACACATAGAGTTTCAGTGGCTAAATAACAAAGAGGAGCGGGTTTTTCTTTGCAAAGTTTTGGTATTTAATTAATTTTTTAACTAAATAATGAAACTTTATCAAGAAATACCCCTCTACCAAACAGACCCTAACTGAAAACTAGCTCCAGAATCGTTGAATGCACCTTAAAACAAGTAATGTACTGTTATTGCTCTGGATGTTAGCTGAGAATTATTGATCAATATTGGTCTTGATGGGCTTCTCTCGTTTATGTGATATTCCACCCAGTTCTTGGGATGTCTGTCTCTAGAATATTTTTCAGGCTGATAATCTTGCCACGATAATTTAATAAATAATCCTGCAGGTTATACCTGGTATCGAGGCAGCAGTGAAGTCCATGAGAGTCGGTGGTCTTCGTCGTGTGGTCATTCCACCATCACAGGGATACCAAAACACATCACAAGAACCAATTCCTCCTAATGTAACTTTCATGCTATCTGAATTCCAGAGTTTCACATTTATTATCTTATTTTGCTTATGCTCATTTGAAGCTTCTCCAATCTTGGCAATTCCTACTTCCAACTTGTTCCTTTCTATTGCACGCTTCATGCATTCAGAAATGTGTTCTCCACTTCTCCTAGAAGGCTATTATTTTATTTAGTGATTTATTAAACCATGCATATAGACGTGTTTAGATTCAGAAAATCCCCACTTGAATCAGGTACTGAATTTGCCTGTTGCTTCATGTGCAGTTCTTTGATCGGCAGAGACTGTTTACTACTATATTGAACCCGACGCGCCTCGCTAATGGCGAGGGTTCCACTCTTGGTATTGTCATCTTCGACATTGAGCTACTCAGCATAAGGCAGCATACCTAACTGTTGTTCTTTGGCTATTGAAATCTTTGGCACTGTACACTTCTGTCTTAAAGAAGATCTGAGCTATATTATGATCATGTTTATGTCCAATTCCTCTGTAAATACAATTTATGAAGAAATGTAAGGTAATTATCTCAATTTATTGATTTCCGATACACAAAGAAAAACAACGATGAAAAATAATCGAGTTAACTAATTTGCTTCTCATCAGAATCTCATTTTTTTTTGGTCAACTGACTGGCAGTAGTTACTTATAAAGAGCAGAATATTATATCAGAGCTTCTTCAGCAGAACACATGGTACCTGATGATGATGCACTCTTAGCTATAGATTATTAGCAGTGTCCTTTCTCCGAAGCTGCGAGAATCATGATTAAGATGCTGTTTAGTGATACCATGTGAAGCTTAGCACTCTCTGTCTCTGATTATGATTAGTTTGTCCTGTTTTTCTAAAAGAGAAGGGTGGATCATCCATTGCTTTCTCATAGTTAAGCCATGCTTCTTTATATTGCTAAATAATAATGAAAAGAAGTACTTTACGAGGGCACTCAACTCTGAAGCATGTTCTTCGAAAGAAACTGTATGGGCTTCACTGACCAAAAAGAACATGAAACTGATACCCATTCTGCAAGTGTACTAGTACTATATTTCTGTAACTAGTCATTTTGACTCTGGAAAAATTGGATAGTTCTTTTTACCGGGCGTCTGTTTTTTTCTTCTTCTTTTTGCGGGTACCCGGTGTCTGTTTTCCTTATAAATTTCATAGCAAAAGTACCAGCAGATCTGGCTCTGTGGTACTTACTATTGAAACTTTCTGCAAGTTGCAGCATGTATTCTCCATCACATGGAGGGATCACGGAATGCATACACACATAATTACAAATGTGTACACGAGCGTGTGGATGGAAGGATTGCAAGTGCCAAAACTATGGAGTATGGACCACTCCACTTCATCTACGGTTTACCTCTGCGTTGGTTGAAAGAAGATTTTTTACAAGTTATACGTACCACACTGACCAACATATTGACACCTTTATATATGGAACAGAGATATTAGGCGTAATTTGACGGATCAAATTCATATTTTCTCCAACAAATAGTCAAATAATAATTTATGTTACTACACAAAATAGACACTATTTGATTCACATCCGAAATCACTTTCATATGATTGTGATTTTGTATCCATCGAGTAAATATTGTGCTGTATCACATTTACTGTCAAAGCTCAAACATAGACCGTCAAAACACGCCTTATATTTTGGAATTGAGTAAGTTCCAATTGTGGATCTCACAGAATATCATGTTTTTATCCCTCAAAACACATATGTAGGCTGTTTCAAAATCCTCGTTAACCCGTTTTCTTCTAACCCTCAGTATCGATAATTTTAACATCTATTGTATCACAAGATTAGTTAGTAAGTGTTATTTTTGTTATGCATTTTAGCTTTGTATTTTCACACAAAATAATTGGCCAATGTAATTTAAAGACCACACTAACATATGTACTCCCCCGATTCATATTATTTGTCACTGAAACGAGTAAAATGTGTTAGATACATGCCAACCAATGGCACTTAATATGGATTGAACGAAGTAACACAACATGCATAGTGCCACGAACCAAGATGAATGAGTTTACACACTAGAACACATTTAGATATATTATTTAAAAATAAAAGCTAAAAGGTCTGAATGGAGGGAGTATCTGTTGTATCTATGAATTGTCTTTTTAGTCGGAGACGACATTTCTCTAGCAAGTCACATGCGAAGACTTTGTCAAATTCGAAGTTTTAAGTCCGTAGTTGTAGTGATAAGTATACTGTATATCTGTACATTTTGTGATGTATAAGTGCAATCTCGGTGTTTCCAACATCCAGCTTGAAAAAATGTCTGAACAAATGCTTTGGCATTCACGAAAACGAATGACAAAACTACCCCCTCTCCCTCCAGCTCGAGCACTTGCTGTTCTCTTCTTCCTTCCTTCCTCTCCCGGCGGTTGGCTTCCCTCCCTGCTCGTCTCAATTCCCCACGCCACCATCCTCCACCTCGCTCCGGCGAGCACGCTTCCGCACCTCCTACCGCAGCAGCACGCCACCCGGAGCGAATTCCCCTACCAAAGCCCTCGCCCGTCTCCCTCCTCCGCTCTACTGGACCGGCGCCGAGTCGAGATCCACCCGGGGCCGGACTCATTTCTGCCGTCGGTAAGGAACCCAACGTACCTGGATTGTCCTTAGAGGTATCTTCTGGTACTTTGTTTGATGCAAGCACTCTGTAATCAAAATCTTTTCTCCCTGGGATGGATGCTCGAGTTCGTCCGTTCTGTTGCGATTTTCGGTTGCTCCGTGGAGTAATAGTGTCAGCTTATTTTTCCAAATGAATTTGGGGGTTCAGCTGAACTCGCATGCCCCGACGCTTAGGTCTGCCACTGTTAGCGCTGCACAGGCTCCGAGTAGTACATAGTGGAGAGCTAGTAGTAGATTTCAGTTCAAGGAAAAGTGGTAGCAGCAGATTGTGATGTGAGCACCTACTCTATAATATCGGTTATCAGTTTGCCGAGGATTTCCTGCATTTGAAAATGAATTACTGCATGTTTACTGTTTAGTGTGTCAGCTCTCTGTTCATAGGGGTGAGTGTATGCCCGTGTATGTGAGCGTCTACGTTTGTACTGTGTTTCTCAACAAAAAAAAAGTATGTCAGATCTCTGTTCTTTCTGAAATGGGCACCTAGAAACTCTGTGTATGCTTCAGCATTGACATCTAGATGGCTGATGTGCAGCCCTAGAATCGAAGCCATTAAACCTTATGTACTGACGATGAACTTGTTTTATGATTGTGCTTGTTGTCCATGTGATATGTTGATGTGTGCTTTGAAGTGTTAAAATTGTTTGATCACCAAACTCTGCTTTCGTTTCTTTGCAGTCTACAGTGAACCCGTACCTTCTCAATGCTCTTTCTGAGTTAGCATGTCTGAACCACAGGATCATGTTAGTAAAAGCTCCTGCTCAAGTATTAGCACCAGTACTCAGGGGAGCGATGACGACGGCACCGTTGGTGCCCTTTTAACTGAGGCAAAGAACAATGGGCGCAGTCTTGGAAAGCGGCTGTCTCACTTAGATTCGCTCCCGGTACTAATTCTGTCAGTTATTGAATACGTGTTTTTCGTTGTTTTGCTGCCCTCTGATCCTTTTAAATCTGCCATATCTCTGTTGACTTGTTTGGCATGAAATGAAACTTGAATATGAAGCCTTGAATAAAAAAATTGTAATAATGGACGGTCTACTGTAGAGCAGTATTATACATTTTCATTATTGAATCTAATCACTATCCTCCAAGTTCCTTACGTTTCTAATACCTCCCCTTCCTATCTAGTTACTGATGCCGTCCTTATTTGCAGCACACTCCTCGAGTCAATGGGAAAATTCCCGATTTTAATAATGCAACAATAGACCATGAATCATTATTGGAAAGGTAAATGTTGCATTTTGTTATTGCTTTCCCCCTCTGTTTTATATTAGATTCATTTACCTCACACTTCTTTTTGAAAGATTGGGCACTTACGGCTTAGCTGAATATCAGATAGAAGGAGATGGTAATTGCCAGGTTAGTTTATTACATGCTTGACAGAGTATATTGTGTTTATAAAGTAAAATATTAAGAGGATTTTTTTCTGCTACATTCCTTGAATCCATCCTACATTTTCTGTATCTTCTTCCCATAAGTAAATGCTAATGTCTTATAATATATTTTTACAGCTCATCTTCCGGGTGAACTTTTTTACTGTACCTTCAATGCTTCCTAATTTTTCTTATGTGTTTTATCTACAGTTTCGAGCTCTGGCAGACCAGATATTCCGCAATCCTGACTATCACAGACATGTGAGGAAGGCAGTAGTCAAGCAGGTAAATCGCCATTTCCCTCTCTTTATCTATATCTATTTTTCATGATATGTGGTTATGCTGAAACAACATATCTATGTTTTAGCTAAAGGAATTCAGGAAACACTATGAAGGCTATGTACCATTGGACTACAAGGTTTACTTGAAGAAAATGAAAAGGTTATGTACTTCCAGTCCATAGCAGATTTGAGAGTCTGATCACGTTTACAGTTCAGTTTGTTGCTCATCTCCTTATTCGTAGCTATATTATTTTTGATTCTGTAGATCTGGGGAATGGGGAGATCATGTTACCTTACAAGCAGCTGCAGACCGGGTACTATAACACTTCCAAGATGGCTGGTTATTTTTGATACGAGTACTTCTGGCATATAGTACTTGTAGATTGAGTTAGATGTTTTCATTTTCTAATAAAATGCCTTTAAAAAATACGAAGTTAGTAATATACTGTTTACTTATTTTAGTAGAAATAACTATGTATTCATTGCTTTAAGATCGTTTCTGTTATTACGGTTAGTTTGGTAAACTACCAAATGTGTGTTTTATCCCTATATATGATCTTCGTGCATCTAAATTGGCAAGCAAAATCATGTTTTTCATACTGAGTTGCTTATTTTTTTCATGATTACCACACATGCTATCATTCACCCTTTAATGCTTCTTACAGTTCATTTTGGAGTTACATCTTCTGTTAATGAGATGCACTTTTATATTGTTTAAATAACATGGTCCACTTTTTTATATGAATGTCACAGAAGTCCAAGCTACCAGTACCCAGTTGTTTCAATATTAAGAGGTTCCTTGTATCCGTTTTAGTTTATCTGATACCTTTTTATTGTTAAATCAGTTTGGTGCCAAAATTTGTCTGCTGACATCGTTTAGAGACACATGCCTAATCGAGATAGTCCCCAGGGATGTTGCTCCTACAAGAGGTTAGAGCTGAGATCTTGCTTTTCCCAAAGCTGACTTATTCTGTTCCATGTCGGACTTACAATGTCCTATTAATTCTGAGCTACTCTCTTACTGTGGCAACCCTTCGTTGTAGTAATATTTCCCCGCTGTTAGCTGCTAAATAACCTATCCTCAAATGCAGTAAATTAGGTGCTTATCGTACCCTTGTTCCCTCTTGCAGAGCTTTGGCTAAGTTTCTGGTGCGAAGTACACTACAATTCCTTATATGCAAACGAAGGTGAGCAGTATTTTGCTCGTTGATACCAGCCACTTGTAACATCATTTTTGTGCTTACATTTGGAAATATCGAATGTAGTATGTATGTCATCGGTTAGTAGGCCCAGTTCACATGAGCTTGCACTCATCATATAATCAATTCTTTGGCAGATCTTCCGACGCGGAAGTCTAAAAAGAAGCACTGGCTGTTCTAGGTAGGGTTTGTTGGTTCTTAGTCCAGCAGCATCTGTATTCATTTTATGTAACCTTATTTCATTCTCCTGATGCTGTAAGTTGTAATATGGACCTGGGAGAAAACAGACTCGTGTAAGCTTATTTTACTGTACAGTGAAATGCTGAAAATGTTCTATTTGTTTGCAAGGAAGACGAGACAGAAACTAGATGCCATAGTTAAGCAGGACTGGGAGGTTACCATATTTTGTTCCTTCTTTCTTAGTGGAAGTGATGGATAATCCTTTTTATGAAATCTCTTCTGTTGTGCGTGTGTAAGAAAATAATGTTTGTGAAGTGGTCTATATGGCTACAAGTAAATAGATAAATAGTAACTTAGAGTGTCAAAATAATGCATTTGTCTATAACAAAGGTGTCAAAAACCTATTTATATTCATGTACAGAACTGCCAAGATTCGATTCTATCTAGACCTTTCTCTTTGTTTTCACCTTCGACTTTGTTGTTGAAGTAGTGAGTTGATTGTAAGAATTAGTGATCGGCTTTCCGAGGTAGTTTCTCGAGTTACCCAAACAGCTGGTTTTGACTTATATCTGACATCGCACTCTGATTGCATAAATTGGTCGTAGTTGTCCTTATTATCAGAAGCATTTTCAAAATCGATCGATGATGTACGCAAACGCAATATAGTGTTACCTACCTAGTAATAATATGTGCCCAAGATACCATCATGAGAGATAGCACCACTGTTTATTTCGCAAGTATCAACAATCCCCACGAGCTTGCGCCTTGTTGCTCCTTACTTTGCGTAGCCACCCGCAAAGATGTGCTTGAACGAGGAAAATGAGTGAGTAGGGTGTACAAGGAGATAAAATAACTCACAACTACCAAGACTTGATTAGAACCATAATATCAAAATCATATTTTAAAATATGTCAGAAAATCCATACTAATTTAGTAGTATCATCATTATAATGATATGATTTGAGATGTTGCTGAATCTGAATTACTTCTCTTCCAATAGTGTTTTGGAAAAAAAGACATATTTGCAAACGTTAAATTAATCCAAGGGTTCTCGTCAAAATCGAGGAAGATAACACAATTGGTCGCACTTTGATTGCACACATTGGTTGTGTTGTCCTTGTCATCTGAAGCGTTTTCAAAACCGATCAATTATATACCTACCAAGCAATAATACGTGTGCGGGATACTATCATCAGAGTTCATATATATTTGACTAGTATATCAAGAGCCACAACCAGTCTCCATTGCACCTTGTGTTACTAGTTGGTTTTCAAAATCCTCAAAGCAACACACACACATGTGTTTGAAGGAGGAGTAAGGTGTAGAAGGGGTAAATAATAATGCCCAGGCACCAGTACAACAGCAGAAAAATGAAGGATATATATAAACTAGTGAAGTATGGTAATCATACGCCTTCTCTAGGAATAGGAGGCATTAGGGAAGAAATAACATTTCGTGCACAGACCTAGGCAACAACGACATTTGCTGAGTTTCACATGGAAGATAGTGGAGTGCTGATGGGTTACTCTGAGGCTCTCTAGGACTCTAGGTCCAGATAGAACAGCTGAGGCACACCAACTAGCCGGCAGTACACCACCGTTATGGCTCGTTTGATACCACGTATGTGGGAGCAAAGGATGGGCTCGTTTGATTAATAAGAAGATTCTAGTGTTGTGGATTAACTGGTTCTCAAATCATTTCTGAACCTGTTCCGGAAAGAATGACCGAATCAGCTGTTTGCACTGGATCTGCCCCGTCCTCAGCGCTATCTATGTAACCTTTACAAGTGGCGCTAGCGATGCAACCTTTGAAAGTGCGACAGGTGATGTGGTTCCGCTCACTCTCCTCTTAAACTCCATTACCTACTCCTCTTATAATAAACACAACCATGATTCAAATCAAAAATAAATTGTACATAAAAAGATACGTGTCGATGATATGAATCGATTCCAATAACTGGTATCGAGTTTCGTCAGCCATAAATTGTAAATTTCATATTTCAAGTTTTGAGAAAATTTCATCAAATTTGCCGCACATACTCAACCGTTTAAAATTTCCTTTGAGAAGTAGGTTCGCCTCACCATTCCGCACAATTCCCGTGTTGTATGTTTTTCATTTCGGTGAACTTAGACGCATAGATAAATGACTCTAGTATAGTGTAACTCGTGCATGAGTTCATTTTTTTGCTCAATGTCTCACTTGCCTTCTTGATCACCTTGTTCATCGGTCCAGAGTCGGCATGGTGGTATTTCTGCACACCATCATGGTAAGATTCGTGAAAGACGACGTGGTGAATGACGCTATCTTGTTCCCGGCTTCATGAATGGCGACGTGGCGAATAGTTTGTGCACAACTTTATGAACGGTGATGTGGTGAATGTCGCCATCTTGCCCACCTTCGTGAACGGCGCCATCTTGCCTAACTTCGTGGCCGGCGATGTGGTCATGGTAGGTGAGAGGTGGTAACCCATGGTGGTAGTCACCCTTGTAGTCGGCAACATGGTGTTATTTCCACGCGCCATCATGTGGACCACAACGACATGTGGTTATTTCTGCGCACCATCGTGGATGACGACGTCATGGTGTTATTTTGTGCACCCTCATGACATGCCGACATGAACAACAACATGGTGATAGTTGTGGTAGGTGAGAGGTGAAATTTTTAAGACCACCATGTGGTATTTCCACACGATGTCGTGGCATGCTAGCATGGACCGCGGTGTCATGGTGGTGTCCGGCTTTGTGGACGACGACGTGGTGATGCTTGTGATCGTTGCCTTCATGGTTTGCCGGCGTGGGTGACGGTGCATGGTGGTGTCTGGCTTCGTGAACGGTGACATGGTGATGCTTGTGAGGGTTGCAGTCGTGGCTTGCTGACATGGACAAGAGGTGTCATGGTGGTGTTTGTCTTCGTGAACGGCGGCGTGGTGATACTTGTGATGGATGAGGTAAGATCACTATGATGCCAAAAGGGCGAGGCTAAGAAAAGTATGCGAGTACTAAACAAAGCGGAACTTCGATAACACTAGGGGAGCGTTTGGTACCCTGGTGATACGTTGCAAACGTATCTATAATTTTTGATGCTCCATGCTTGTTTTACACCAATGTATATATATGTTTTGTTTACACTTCGTTGTACTTTTATACATTTTCCGGCACTAACCTATTGACAATATGCCACGGTTCTTGTTTTCTGCTGTTTTGTATTTTAGAAAAGTTGTACAAGAAATATTTCCGGAATTGGACGAAACAAAATCCGAAGATCTTATTTTTCGTAACGAAGACGAAGTCCGGAAGGGGGATGAAGAGGCGCCACAGGGCGGCCAGACCAGGCCTAGGCGCGGCCCAGGCCCTGGCCGCACCTAGGGGTGGTCTGGAGCCCCCCGGCCTCCACCAACCTCTCCCTTCCGCCTATAAGAAGCCTCCCGATGCGTGAACCCTAAATAAACCAGCCTCCGCCCACGAAAAGTTTCGTAGCTTCGCCGCCATCGCAGACAAGATCCATGAGACAGAAGTCTTTGTTCTGGCACCATGCCGGGACGGGGAATTGCCCCTGGAGCCATCTCCATCGACTCCACCGCCATCTTCATCGCCATTGCTGACTCCCATGATGATGAGTGAGTAGTTCTTCCCCCAGGCTGAGGGTTTTAACGATAGCTATGTGGTCTATCTATCTCTCCATGTATGATATTTATGTGATCATGAGCTTTGTAATCTAGTTGAATAAGTAGATGTTATTTTTCAACTAGTGTGCTACTCAAGTGGTTTTACTATGTGATCTCTGGGGACACCTTGTTCAACGTTGTTGACAGTGCACACCGTGTTTGTTTTTCAAGCTTAATTTATAGAAATACTTAATTGTGGTGTCTAGTTAGTACCATCTTTGTATGCTCAAAGTGACAGCGTGGGGCATCTATAGATTGAGAATGCGAACTTTAAGGAATGCTTATGCAGCCCTACGCAGTGAATTTGTGTTTATTATCAAACCGGAGAGTGGTTCGGAGTAGCATAGTGAAGTGATAATTAATATCTATGTCCTTGGAGGTATATTATGGTACTTTGTTTGATGCAAGCAACCTGTAATCAAAATGTTTTCTCCCTGGGATGGATGCTCCAATTCGTCCGTTCTGTTGCGATTTTCGGTTGCTGCGGGGAGTAATAGTGGCAGCTTATTTCTCCAAATGAATTTGGGGGTTCAGCTGAACTCCCTTGCCCCACCGCTTAGGTCTGCCACTGCTGGTGCTGCACAGGCTCCGAATAGTATTTAGTGGAGAGCTAGTAGTAGATTTCAGTTCAGGAGAAGTGGTAGCAGCAGATTGTGATGTGAGCACCTACTCTATATCGGTTATCAGTTTGTCGAGGATTTCCTGCATTTGAAAATGAAATACTGCGTGTTTACTGTTTAGCATGTCAGCTCTCTGTTCTTCGTAAAATGGGCACGTAGAAACCGTGTGTATGCTTCAGTATTGATATCTAGATGGCTGACGTGCAGCCCTAGAATCGAAGCCATTAAACCTTATGTACTGACGGTGAACTTGTTTTATGATTGTGCTTGTTGTCCATGCAATATGTTGATGCGTGCTTTGAAGTGTTAGAATTGTTTGATCACCAAACTCTGCTTTCGTTTCTTTGCAGTCTACAGTGAACCCGTACCTTCTCAATGCTCTTTCTGAGTTAGCATGTCTGAACAACAGGATCATGTTAGTAAAAGCTCCTGCTCAAGTATTAGCACCAGTACTCAGGGGAACGATGACGACGGGACCGTTGGTGCCCTTTTAACTGAGGCAAAGAACAATGGGCGCAGTCTTGGAAAGCGGCTGTCTCACTTAGATTCGCTCCCGGTACTAATTATATCAGTTATTGAATATGTGTTTTTCATTGTTTTTCTGCCCTCTGATCCTTTTAAATATGCCATATCTCTGTTGACTTGGTTGGCATGAAATGAAACTTGAATATGCCTTGAATAAAAAATTGTTGAATCTAATCACTATCCTCCAAGTTCCTTACGTCTCTAATACCTCCCCTTCCTATCTAGTTACTGATACCGTCCTTATTTGCAGCACACTCCTCGAGTCAATGGGAAAATTCCCGATTTTAATAATGCAACAATAGACCATGAATCATTATTGGAAAGGTAAATGTTGCATTTTGTTATTGCTTTCCCACTCTGTTTTATATTAGATTCATTTACCTCACACTTCTTTTTGAAAGATTGGGCACTTACGGCTTAGCTGAATATCAGATAGAAGGAGATGGTAATTGCCAGGTTAGTTTATTACATGCTTGACAGAGTATATTGTGTTTATAAAGTAAAATATTAAGAGGAATTTTTTCTGCTACATTCCTTGAATCCATCCTACATTTTCTTTATCTTCTTCCGATAAGTAAATGTTAATGTCTTATAATATATTTTTACAGCTCATCTTCCAGGTGAACTTTTTTACTGTACCTTCAATGCTTCCTAATTTTTCTTATGTGTTTTATCTACAGTTTCGAGCTCTGGCAGACCAGATATTCCGCAATCCTGACTATCACAGACATGTGAGGAAGGCAGTAGTCAAGCAGGTAATCGCCATTTCCCTCTCTTTATCTATATCTATTTTTCATGATATGTGGTTATGCTGAAACAACATATCTATGTTTTAGCTAAAGGAATTCAGGAAACACTATGAAGGCTATGTACCATTGGACTACAAGGTTTACTTGAAGAAAATGAAAGGTTATGTACTTCCAGTCCATAGCAGATTTGAGAGTCTGATCACGTTTACAGTTCAGTTTGTTGCTCATCTCCTTATTCGTAGCTATATTATTTTTGATTCTGTAGATCTGGGGAATGGGGAGATCATGTTACCTTACAAGCAGCTGCAGACTCTCTTGCGTGAAGAGGAGGACCTATCGGAGGCCTGGACTCGTGATCTGGCCGGAGGGTTGAGTTCCGGAAGGCTACGCCAGCGAATGTAACAGTGCTTTGCCTGGAGTTTGCTGGATCGGAGGTATTCGGTCGTGCGCACCCATGCGTTTATTCCGACCGTTTGGTTCTGGAGGGAGCGGCGCGAAGCTCTTTTTGTGTTGACATCAAGTGACTATGGATCCATGATGAAAGTCGGAAGAAGAGAATTTCATGAAGGCCGGAGGGAGGACTAGCTAAGGGAGGTTCAAGTCTCCGCGTTGTTGAGGGGCTTGGTGTCCCGGCTTCACAACAACGGTATGAAAGTGGGGGCGACAACACAGGTGAAGCGCAGAGTCCTACCTTTCGGGGTGAAAACCCAAGGTCTGGCCTTAACTGGTTGTGCCTGGCAATGACCTTGGTGGAGGCATTGTTTTGAGAGCGGGGACTATCTTCAGGGTGAAAACCTAAGATCTTTGATCGGGCGACGACGGTGTTTGAGCACTGTTCCCTTCTTGGAGGCGTCGTTTTTTTGGAGAGTCTGTAATTCAGGTGTTGTCATGGCGGTGGATGTATTGTTGTTGTTAGGCCCGAGATACTGTAGCGGGACTTTTGTTTCTTAGTTTTCTTTTCCTTTTTTGGCTGTGTGCATCCGTAGTGCCATTAGGGTGGTGCGTTGTTGCAGAGGCTGGGTGTAATTCTTCTTGATATTAATATATTCCCTTTATCAACAAAAAAAAAAGCAGCTGCAGACCGGGTACTATAACACTTCCAAGATGGCTGGTTATTTTTGATTCGAGTACTTCTGGCATATAGTACTTGTAGATTGAGTTAGATGTTTTCATTTTCTAATAAAATGCCTTTTAAAAATACAAAGTTAGTAATATACTGTTTACTATTTTAGTAGAAATAACTATGTATTCATTGCTTTAAGATCGTTTCTGTTATTATGGTTGGTTTGGTAAACTACCAAATGTGTGTTTTATCCCTATATATATATATATGATCTTCGTGCATCTAAATTGGCAAGCAAAATGATGTTTTTCATATTGAGTTGCTTATTTTTTTTCATGATTACCACACATGCTATCATTCACCCTTTAATGCTTCTTACACTTCATTTTGGAGTTACATCTTCTGTTAATGAGATGCACTTTTATATTGTTTAAATAACATGTCCACTTTTTTATATGAATGTCACAGAAGTCCAAGCTACCAGTACCCTGTTGTTTCAATATTAAGAGGTGCCTTGTATCAGTTTTAGTTTATCTGATACCTTTTTATTGTTAAATCAGTTTGGTGCCAAAATTTGTCTGCTGACATCGTTTAGAGACACATGCCTAATCGAGATAGTCCCCAGGGATGTTGCTCCTACAAGAGGTTAGAGCTGAGATCTTGCTTTTCCCAAAGCTGACTTATTCTGTTCCATGTCGGACTTACAATGTCCTATTAATTCTGAGCTACTTTCTTACTGTGGCAACCCTTCGTTGTAGTAATATTTCCCCGCTGTTAGCTGCTAAATAACCTATCCTCAAATGTAGTAAATTAGGTGCTTATCATACCCTTGTTCCCTCTTGCAGAGCTTTGGCTAAGTTTCTGGTGCAAAGTACACTACAATTCCTTATATGCAAATGAAGGTGAGCAGTATTTTGCTCGTTGATACCAGCCACTTGTAACATCATTTTTGTGCTTACATTTGGAAATATCGAATGTAGTATGTATGTCATCAGTTAGTAGGCCCAGTTCACATGAGCTTGCACTCATCATATAATCAATTCTTTGGCAGATCTTCCGACGCGGAAGTCTAAAAAGAAGCACTGGCTGTTCTAGGTAGGGTTTGTTGGTTCTTAGTCCAGCAGCATCTGTATTCATTTTATGTAACCTTATTTCATTCTGCTGATGCTGTAAGTTGTAATATGGACCTGGGAGAAAACAGACTCGTTGTAATATCCCAGGTATTGGGGTTACAAAAATAGAGGAAACAGATGTGTGCATTGCATTCATGCATAGAAAATCTGGGAAATTTTCGCGCTTTAAAGTAAAACAGTCACAGTAACTGAAGTTTCACTTGACCTTGGTGGAATTGAACTAGCTCATCAAGTCAAGCGCTATAAACCTCAATGTGACTTTGTTAAAACCTTGTTCTGGGTAGATATGATTTGATCTAAGGGGTTAGATCAAATGGAACTAAGAATCAACACAACAACACTTTACTCAGTGATCAATTACTTGATCTTATTAAAAGATCACAATATGATGTTCCTTGCCATAACCTATGAACATCCATTTAATTGGAAATCAAGTAACAATAATTGGAGAAAACTATTCTTCACCTATCTTCCCCATGTCTTAAACTAATCCATGCACTTATCATAAACCATATGATATTCATTCTACCTTAATCTTGGAAACAAAACAAGGAGATCCAACTACAGAATATAATTCTTCTCTATTCCAAAATTATTATACCACAAACCTAGAGAGGTGAGAGTCCTATTCTATTTAAGGAAGCAATGACAAACCTTGAGGCAAATCTTGAATATAAATATCCATATGATCACAACATTATCTTCCAGAGGAACCCTAGAGTACTATTCAAGCCTTCCCAAATGAGAGAGACCATTTACTCTAAACCTAGCTTTACCTATTAATGAACAAAGGACAACCTTTGAACTAAAGTATTAGGTTATAAACCATTTCCCTTGGAGTGGTGAGATAACCTAATATCACATGGAATAATATCATATCCATGAATTGATAAAGTAAAGAGTAGATTAATTCAAGCAAGATAGTCAAGTGGAGTTCTAGACTTAATACCTATTGAGATATTGTGAGTACACCATAAAACCTAGAATAACTATTCCTGTATGAGAGAATTCAAGCTATGGTGTTATTCTCAAGATAGTTGAGTCAACACTTAAATTTGTGAGAAGGACCTATTCCATATATCCAGATGATTATGTCATCATACCTTGGAAAGAACTCTAACATAATATCTCTGGCATTCTCCTGGGATATAAATTATTGGGGCAACCATAACCATGTCCATTCAAGAAATTATAAAATAAGTCCTATACCTTAATTCATCAAGACAATACTTAACCTTGGGAGTGAGAAACCTAATTCTTGAGATATAACTTAGGAAGCCAAACCCTGATCATTATAAATGGTGTAATGATCATAAACCCTAAGAAATTGAGATAAAGATATTAAGAACAAGTTGATTATGCCTAATCCATGATCATGTTCTTGAGGTATTGGGGATAAAACCTAATAGGATAAGTAGATATCATTCACCCATGAAATTTTAGGGAGGTAATTAGTAAGCAACCCTAGGCTTATATCTTATCTTTAACTTGTGAACCACAGGGTGATCATAAGTAGAATCCTACCATATCTATATTTCATAAATTAAAGAACTCAAGAAAACCTTAGAGTTAAACCCTATACTTCATATGGTGAGAAACCATACATCCATATGACCAAAGTTAACTATAAAAAGAACTATAACCACTGTAGTTACTTTAATGATTAATTGAGGATAATAATAGAAGTTAATTGGTAGAAGATAAAACCAATTCTCAAATCCTTAGTAATTAGAGAAGCGCATGAAATATTAAGCAAGTAACCATTTTATCATGCATTGGGAAGAGTAAATCTAGCCAATGCAATATGGTGGCATCTCATCTCTATAAATAGGATTGCATCCTCATTAATATCTTATGCTTCAATTCATGAACATAAGAAACCCTTGTCCTATACTCTCTAATTAAAACCCATAAGTGGTGATCAACCACTTATTCTTATAATTAAGACCAAATCATGAGGAGAGTAGTATCTACTTTAGGTGTTAATAAAATATAATACTAGTGCTACCCTTGAAATAGGATTATAATAATACTTACAAGACCTTAACAAATATATGCCCACATAAAATGTTAGACAAGTAATCAAATTATCAAATAAGCAATCAAGCCCCTATAAGTATTCAGGTACATGAAATCATGCCATTAGATCAACTCTTTAGGACACATAAGATAACACCCTTGTAATCCTATTTCAAAATAGGAAATTAAGCATTAAAATCACAATGCATTAATCAATTCTTGCTAGATAAAACAAAGCAACATGTAACCTGCTATAAGAGTTATTACAAGTATTATAAATACTTGGAATTCCAATAAAAAGAAAAGAGAATTTGTATTTGTTAATATACCTAATTAAAATATTATGTATGTTGAAACTATCAAATTATTAACAATTAAAATAGTAAGTCTCAAGTAGAATCATTATTTAAGAGGTAATTGCCAAGTTAAAAGTATTTGCAAAGATCTGCAAGGCAGAATTGAATTCAAATTTGAATTCAACAAAGAGAATTTGAAAACAGAAAATAAAAACAGAAAAAAGAAAAGGGGAACAAGGCCTCACCTGACTTACCTGGAAGGCCACCGAGCCCAGCAGCAGCCCATGGCCCAGCACCACTTCTTAGCCCAATACCCCTTCGTTAAAAAAAATCTCGAGGACGAGCTCGTCCTCATCTCCTTCCTTCGCATGGGCGCCAGCACGAAGACGTGCTCCTCTTCGTCGTCTCGCTGGCGACCTCTCCTCGATCGAAGGCGTGACGAGGCGCGCCCTGGCGCCGTATAAAGGCCGCGACGAACCCTAATCCCCGAATTTCTTCCTCCTCTGCTCAAACTTCCCCATGCCCGAAACCCTAGCTAGCCGGCCATCTTCAACGCCGCCGGTAGGAACCTCCCCAAGCCCCGTCGTGGCTACCATCTTCACCGCAATCGTCGACTTGTTACTCCTGCACAAGGAATCGAGCCAAGAAGCCCCCAGTCGCCGGTGGGAGCTCGTTCCCTTTCGCCGGTCACCGCCAGCAAACCGACGATCGCCGTCGATTAGGACCACCTCCGGCCACACCGTCTAGCTCAACACAACCACGGTGAGCTCACGCACCTCCTGGACTCCCGATTGCATCCAATCGCAGCCCGTAGCTTCGTCGCGCCGTTCAACCGTGCCCGCCGCCGCAAGATCATGTCGCCGGCCATGCTCCGGTGACCGTATCGGGGCGGCGCCGCCACCAATGTGTTTTCCTTGGCGTGCTC
Source organism: Lolium multiflorum (assembly GCA_030979885.1). NCBI lineage: Eukaryota > Viridiplantae > Streptophyta > Magnoliopsida > Poales > Poaceae > Lolium > Lolium multiflorum. The sequence continues at coordinate 45,517,794 of CM061752.1, read as the reverse complement.
GTCCCAACGCGCATCTGCGTGACCCCGCGGGAACCCAGGAATGCCGCCGTCGTCGGCAACTGGCCGCCGGCCAGCAGCTTCCCTTGCCACATCATCGCCACCAGGGCACTGACGTGGACACTGGCCCACTGGTCAGTGTCATGCGGGTAGAGTAGCCGGGTACTGGTAGTATTTCACTTGTTTTTAATTCAAAATTCAACAATTCCTGAAACTTTGCAGATATTTATTAAATCCATCTTAACTCAGAAAAATCCAAATGAGATATTAAAATGTTCAGAAAAATAAACTCCACTCAATAAAAATATAATATGAAATTTTTATTTTTAATAAAAATTCAGTTATTTAATACTTGTTAATTAAGCCTTTTCCTTTATTTCTAAATACAATTAAAAATTTAGAAATTAAGGAAACATTTATGAAATAAATAAAACCAATAAGAAAATAAAGAAAACATGAAAACTAATTTTCTTTATTTGTTATTTTAGTTAAATCCTTATTAGAGATTTAAACCCTGATTATAATTAACATAAATATTAAAATCTTTAAAAATAGAAGAATACTAAATCCTATATCATTTTTATTTCAAAGTTATTAATAACTTCAATTTTCTTAATGAAGTTATTAATCCTAGAATTATAGGGTAATTAGGAAACCCTAGTTCCTTTATAAACCAAGTGATAACCTCATAATTTTTGTGGAACCCTAAAACCCTAATTCAATTATGCCCCAAACCCTAATTCCATTATTACATGTGAACCCTAAATTGCTTCTAACCTAAACCCTAGGCTAGAGCATGTGATCATGGTACCTTCTTTCAAAACATAGAACCATAGTAGCAACTAAATACTTGTCCTGGCCACATAAAATGTAGAAGACCTATCACTAGTATATGGGTATCCCATGTGTTCATCCTCATCAGACCTAAATAATCAAGTAGGGTTAACCAAGTGTAAACCCTAGATCCTATTACCAAAACAATCATCCTTAATTACCCATACTTAGCATTACACCAATGTGATGAACCTCAGGAGCAACTATGCCAAATCCTGAGCATTACCTAACCATATTCCACTAAACCCTACTAGTATTGGATACTTATCAACCATCCTATTCAGGAGCCAATTATTCCTTATTTAATAGAACCAACAGTAAAACCTAGACCACCTCAATCCTAATCGTTATACTTCTTATTATTTAAGAAGTATGTTCTTCAAAAGTTATTCTTTTGAAGTAAAGAAAGAATCATCATCAACCCTGCTTATAAGGACCTATAAACCCTAGCCAGCTATCACTAGCAAGATAAACCAACCTTGACAACAACCATCTATAATGAATTGCTTAGGATGCCTAGGCTTATCTTAACCTTACAAGCCCTAGGTGTTGATGAATCCAACTTTGTTGGGATCCATCTAATACTTACTCCAGCAACTACATGAAACCATAGTCAACCATAGAAACCCAACCTAATTATCATACTTGTTCTTTATCAAAGAACATGTTCTTCAAAAGTTATTCTTTTAAAGTATATGATAATCAATCATTAACCATGCCCTATAGTACTAAAACTGACAACTGTTCTTTACATGTTAACATTATGCCAATTATCATTCTTTGTGTGCTCAATTGATTACTGTGCTTTATTATCTACCTGATCATGGTACCAAGTAATCACACCTGAATAAGAACCTTGTATGTGAATCACTCTAAAAGTACAACACACCCTAAACCAATCATTACAAATCACTGATCCTAAATCATCGGGATTAGGTCACGCCTAGAATGAATGCATCTCATACTTATGCATTACTGCATCCTTGCCAATCCTTTAAACATCGTCCTTACCGGACGATGATGCTATTTCAGAATTTGGAGTTATTGCGTATCGAAGACCTTGCCTTGCAGTCAAGAAAGGCAAGTTCATCGCTTGCTCATGTCATTTGAGTATTTTTATCAAATTACTTGCAAAGTACTATGTTTATCACTATTGCATAAAAAGCAAAACCACTATTTTCATAACTATGAATATGACTAAGTGGTGGGCAATGGAACCATGGATTGTGTTGATATGGTGGAGGTTCCATTGCAAGGGTTTATATCCATCTAGGATTAAACAACAAATGTCGTCTAGTGATTCTTGTGCCGTAATACCCGTGTTAACCATAAGATCGGAGTGGGACGGAATAGTCAATCGTATTTCCACCTCTTGTACATCAACGGATGCACTTGCCGTAGCGGTTGTATCTTGCGGAATGGAGGGTGGGGAGCCCCTTCTAATTCCCCACGGTAATGCAATGCTTACCGTAGCGGTTGTGCTTGCGGAACAACTGGAGGGTGGGGATCCCCTTCTAATTCCCCACGGTAATGTGGTCTATGATGGGTTGCAGCTACCGGCGAAGGAGTTTGGTTAACGAGTCCCAACTGTCGTGGTCGGGTCCATCCTTAATTGGTGTAAGAGGACCGGCGAGGACCCGGGGTCGGGGTGCAACAAAGGGTGGGTGTGCGAGGTAGCGGAGGAATATGATTGGCTATGACCTTATACCGGGCCTCACACCAAAGGAAGTGTGGACGGGAAGATCACCCGGTTGGCACCAAGGTTAAGATCTCTTATGGGTAAAGCAACACACCTCTGCAGAGTGTAATGAATCGTGACTGTCACTCCCTGTTCCGGGATATGGAACTGAACGCTGCCGGAAAGGAACTCCATGAAGTTCTAGTAAACCGGTCAAGGCTGACGGACATAGTTCTTCTGAATAAAAGCAACCTTTTGAAGAAATGGTTATGAAAACCTGCATTGGTATTAGACTTTCGGTCTAATGTAGCTAGTGCATTAAACACCTCTTTCCTATAATGAACTTGTTGAGTACGCTCGTACTCATCCCACTCTTAAATCCCCTGCTTAGATATGGAGGCATCGAAGGAGGATCTACAGTGCAACTCGAAGGCCGAGGAGTCAACAACTACTTCAAGGAACAAGACCTTGTCAGAGGAGTCAAACACTACATCCAACAAGGAGAAAAACCTAGATTAGCAATAGAAGGGAACTAGCTTCCTAAACTTAGCTCCTATTTAGCTAGAATCTATTCATAGCCTATGTAGCTAGTAAAATACTCTACCAATAGAGTTCATGTTAGGATTAGACTACGAGTCGATCTTCTGGAGTTTATTTGCAGTTTTACCTCATTGTAAAGTAGGAGGCTATGATGATCTTATGTAATCTGTGTGTAATTCTATAGACATGCCTTGGACCCGCATATGTTTCTGTTGTACCACTCTGAGTGATATAATACTAGTGGAACGGTGTTTCATTGGTGTTATATCAGACTTGCATACTACACCATGCAGTGGTATGCCGGGTCACCAGTTGGTATCAGAGCAAATGCTTTGAACCTAGGATTAAAACCCTTTAAAGGAGACCTATAGGATTGGTAGTGTCTATAGGAAGTTGTCCTAGGTAAACCAAATACTTCTTATGACTTGAAATGGATATTCACTTGAGAATAATCCTGACACACTAGAGTCAATGTTTCTTACCTAACTTACCAAGATAAAGTAAAGTTAGTCAGCTAATCCCAAACATGTAGTGCACAATTAAGTCTCTAAACAATAGATGAGTAGATCACAGTTGGTATACAATACATGGTAGTCCAAAGAGAGGATACAACCATAAGGAAGATATCCTATTGGAAGATGTGTACCAACACATGTTATGGTTAAGTAAGAATTATCCAGACCTATAATCAGAGTGATATCAAGTGATGAAGATAAGTATATAAGAAAAATACCCTATTAGAAGGTGTAAACCAATACAAGTAATGGGTAAGTAAATTATCCAAACTTGTAAAACAACTGATAGTAAGGGATGAATATAAGTTAGATAAAGTAGTATATACCATGATGAGTCAATCATGGGAGGTAAGGAAGAGAGATATATCAATAAATATGTCTACTTACATGGTAGAGTTGTTAATCATATATGATTCACTGGAGAGTCATTATGTGATGGACTAGCACATCATAAATATTTAGGAGGAGTACAATAAGAAACTAAGCGTTAAACAATAGTGCCAGATTACTGACCCAAAACCATGGCAACTATGTTAAGTATGCTAGAACCATAGTCCAAAGTCTGGAGAAGACTTAATTAGAGCATAGCTTATAAAGAAACCTTGGAAGTATAGGAGCTATATGATACGTCTCCGACGTATCGATAATTTCTTATGTTCCATGCCACATTATTGATGATATCTACATGTTTTATGCATACTTTATGTCATACTTATGCATTTTCCGGCACTAACCTATTAACGAGATGCCGAAGAACCAGTTGCTGTTTTCTGCTGTTTTTGGTTTCAGAAATCCTACAAAGGAAATATTCTCGGAATTGGACGAAATCAACGCCCAGGGGCCTATTTTTACACGAAGCTTCCAGAAGACCGGAGGGGAGACGAAGTGGGGCCACGAGGTGGCGACACAACAGGGCGGCACGGCCTGGGCCCTGGCCGCGCGGCCCTGGTGTGTGGGCCCCCCGTGACCCTTTGACCTGCCCTTCCGCCTACTTAAAGCCTCCGTCGCGAAACCCCCTCGAGAGCCACGATACGGAAAACCTTGCAGACGCCGCCGCCGCCAATCCCATCTCGGGGATTCAGGAGATCGCCTCCGGCACCCTGCCGGAGAGGGGAATCATCTCCCGGAGGACTCTTCACCGCCATGGTCGCCTCCGGAGTGATGAGTGAGTAGTTCACCCCTGACTATGGGTCCATAGCGGTAGCTAGATGGTCGTCTTCTCCTTATGTGCTTCATTGTTGGATCTTGTGAGCTGCCTAACATGATCAAGATCATCTATCTGTAATGCTATATGTTGTGTTTGTCGGGATCCGATGGATAGAGAATACTATGTTATGTTGATTATCAATCTATTACCTATGTGTTGTTTATGATCTTGCATGCTCTCCGTTATTAGTAGAGGCTCTGGCCAAGTTTTTGCTCTTAACTCCAAGAGGGAGTATTTATGCTCGATAGTGGGTTCATGCCTCCATTAAATCGGGACAGTGACAGAAAGTTCTAAGGTTGTGGATGTGCTGTGCCACTAGGGATAAAACATTGATGCTATGTCCGAGGATGTAGTTATTGATTACATTACGCACCATACTTAATGCAATTGTCTGTTGTTTGCAACTTAATACTGGAAGGGGTTCGGATGATAACTTGAAGGTGGACTTTTTAGGCATAGATGCATGCTGGATAGCGGTCTATGTACTTTGTCGTAATGCCCAATTAAATCTCACTATACTTATCATATCATGTATGTGCATTGTCATGCCCTCTCTATTTGTCAATTGCTCGACTGTAATTTGTTCACCCAACATGCTATTTATCTTATGGGAGAGACACCTCTAGTGAACTGTGGACCCCGGTCCTATTCTTTTACATTGAATACAATTTACTGCAATACTTGTTCTACTGTTTTCGCAAACAATCATCATCCACACTATACATCTAATCCTTTGTTACAGCAAGACGGTGAGATTGACAACCTCACTGTTTCGTTGGGGCAAAGTACTTTGGTTGTGTTGTGCAGGTTCCACGTTGGCGCCGGAATCCCTGGTGTTGCGCCGCACTACATCCCGCCATCAACCTTCAACGTGCTTCTTGGCTCCTCCTGGTTCGATAAACCTTGGTTTCTTTCTGAGGGAAAACTTGCTACTGTGTACATCATACCTTCCTCTTGGGGTTCCCAACGAACGTGTGTATTACACGCCATCACTATATTCCAATAGTGAGGAGTTTAGATTAGCCATGTTAGAACCTAGAGATGTAGTGTGAAGTAGTCCTCAACAAAATGGAAGTTAAGTTGATACTTCCAAAGGAAATTAGGTTAACCTTAATTATTCCAGACCAACTTAGTTCAAGTTTATCTCATTGCAATTGTGCAATTAAGGTAAATGTTGAGACAAATAGTAGAATCCCATATATTCGTGCTAAGTATCACGATATAAACCTATATTATGTGGTGTTATATATACTACACATCGCAGCCTGATGTTTAGAGATGTCTTACTCAACTATTATATTCAGACTTATGATGGTGTGTATTATATGCCCAAAGCTGAATCTTCTTGGATTTTATTGGAATTTCATTGTTTGACTAGATCCATACATGAAGTTTGACTTTGATATGCAAATGCATGTTGCAATATCAAGTCCTTACTTGGTGCTATAGATCTAGAGGGTAATGGTAAACGTGTGAGGAAGTGACGAACTCTGAAGATCTTAAAGACAAGATGAAGGTTCATCAGAAAAAGGAAGTAAAGTTGTGGGAAGTAACCACAATACTCTGAAGGAAGTACAATCAGAAACTCATGCTTACCTCAACAGAGGAGTACTTTAGTACGAAAGAAGCATGAGGGTGAGAAATATAATGATTATGGTGAAGCTGAAGCAGATCCATAGTTAATGTAGAAGAGGGAATGCATGGGAAATCACTCAGGATACTATATTCATAGTGTCAGCTAGTGGTTTTCTTGCAAAATAAACCCTGAATGAAGGAAGATGATTTAGGAAACTATAGCAGATATAAGAAGAACATAGTTGATATCCACAATTGGTATAGTATCAATACTGCGAGATAAAGTAGAAGATGTCTCGTCCAGTTGATCAGAACCTATAATAGAATCCATTTTTAGATATCAAATAGCCACAGTTGGTATAATAACCACAGCTGGTATCAGTTGGTATTACAAATAGTCCACGATTTAATTATTTGTAACAAAAGTTTGTGAACAAATAAAAATCTTGTCAGCCAAATAGCTAGATCTATAATCATTTAGTTGAAGGATTCACATTGGATGTCCACAATTGAGTGGATACACCACAAACATTCTTCGCGAGACCTTAGAAGAAATAAAACCCATAAGTTAGAACCAGACCAATATTCTAATCATAAGTCCAATAGTTGGAAGAAAAGGAGTTGAAGACCATAAGAAAACTCTAAGGGGTAGAGTAAAGATTGAGTTGACTGTACAATGACTCAATACTTTAAGCAAGATAGAAGAAGAAGGTCTGAACTGAGAGGAAGTTCGATCTTATTTTCATAAGATTGTTGATACTACTTTCAGAAGGATGTCAGACCAGAAGCCGAGGTTATACCTCGAGGAAGTAAGAATTAGTCTGTAACTTGAGGAAGTGAGTAAGAGTTACTCAGAAGTACAAAAGCCTAAGTAAGCTAAGCTTAATGAAGTTGTAGGAAGGAAATATCAAAGGCCAAATACTGAAGAAGATTGACCATACCAAAACTAATTATTAATTGAAAGATTCCTTTCATGGAACTTAAAAGAACCAAAATAGTTATAGGTGTCAATCATAAACCATGATTGGATGGACTAAATGAGTCTAATCCATTCTTAGAGGAATAAACCATCACGACCATTTCCATGGTAAGTACCTTACAAGTACCATTATTGCAGTTTTGGTAGTAAGGGAAAACAAAGACCTATTTACCAATTAGGAGTATGTTATCCAATTAGTCTTCAGTTGAGACTAGCAGCATCAGAATAAGTCCCAATCATTAAATCTTCAATAAGAAAGGAAACAAGCTTATAGAGTTGGAAGAAATCAAAGAATTAAAGTTAGAAGCCATGGCTCAGAGACAAGTATTATTAGATTCCAGAGAAAAATCATAGAACTGGAGTAAGAAACTAATGCTCAGAGACAGATATTAATGGATTCCAGGAAGAATCTGGATAAGGGATATATTCAATTATATCCAGTGAGATCACCACGGTGTTCGAGAAAAGTCGTAGTCTGCACAAGTCAGATCCACACTCCGAAACGTAAGAGAGTTCAAACTTCGAGGACGAAGTTTAGTTTAAAGGGTAGAGACTGTAATATCCCAGGTATTGGGGTTACAAAAATAGAGGAAACAGATGTGTGCATTGCATTCATGCATAGAAAATCTGGGAATTTTCGCGCTTTAAAGTAAAACAGTCACAGTAACGAAGTTTCACTTGACCTTGGTGGAATTGAACTAGCTCATCAAGTCAAGCGCTATAAACCTCAATGTGACTTTGTTAAAACCTTGTTCTGGGTAGAGATGATTTGATCTAAGGGGTTAGATCAAATGGAACTAAGAATCAACACAACAACACTTTACTCAGTGATCAATTACTTGATCTTATTAAAAGATCACAATATGATGTTCCTTGCCATAACCTATGAACATCCATTTAATTGGAAATCAAGTAACAATAATTGGAGAAAACTATTCTTCACCTATCTTCCCCATGTCTTAAACTAATCCATGCACTTATCATAAACCATATGATATTCATTCTACCTTAATCTTGGAAACAAAACAAGGAGATCCAACTACAGAATATAATTCTTCTCTATTCCAAAATTATTATACCACAAACCTAGAGAGGTGAGAGTTCTATTCTATTTAAGGAAGCAATGACAAACCTTGAGGCAAATTTTGAATATAAATATCCATATGATCACAACATTATCTTCCAGAGGAACCCTAGAGTACTATTCAAGCCTTCCCAAATGAGAGAGACCATTTACTCTAAACCTAGCTTTACCTATTAATGAACAAAGGACAACCTTTGAACTAAAGTATTAGGTTGTAAACCATTTCCCTTGGAGTGGTGAGATAACCTAATATCACATGGAATAATATCATATCCATGAATTGATAAAGTAAAGAGGAGATTAATTCAAGCAAGATAGTCAAGTGGAGTTCTAGACTTAATACCTATTGAGATATTGTGAGTACACCATAAAACCTAGAATAACTATTCCTGTATGAGAGAACTCAAGCTATGGTGTTATTCTCAAGATAGTTGAGTCAACACTTAAATTTGTGAGAAGGACCTATTCCATATATCCAGATGATTATGTCATCATACCTTGGAAAGAACTCTAACATAATATCTCTGGCATTCTCCTGGGATATAAATTATTGGGGCAACCATAACCATGTCCATTCAAGAAATTATAAAATAAGTCCTATACCTTAATTCATCAAGACAATACTTAACCTTGGGAGTGAGAAACCTAATTCTTGAGATATAACTTAGGAAGCCAAACCCTGATCATTATAAATGGTGTAATGATCATTGATGTCTACGGGTGCTTCTATTCTTGTAGACAGTGTTGGGCCTCCAAGAGCAGAGGTTTGTAGAACAGCAGCAAGTTTCCCTTAAGTGGATCACCCAAGGTTTATCGAACTCAGGGAGGAAGAGGTCAAAGATATCCCTCTCATGCAACCCTGCAACCACAAAGCAAGAAGTCTCTTGTGTCCCCAACACACCTAATAGGTGCACTAGTTCGGCGAAGAGATAGTGAAATACAAGTGGTATGAATGAATATGAGCAGTAGTACGGCGCCAGAAAAGTGCTTGCTGGCGTGCAGTTGATGGTAATAATATTGCAGGAAGTAAAGATGCAGAAAACAGTAAACAAGCAGCGATAGCAGTATTTATGAACAAGGCCTAGGGATCATACTTTCACTAGTGGACACTCTCAACATTGATCACATAACAGAATAAATAGATAGATGCTAGACTCTACACCCTATTGTTGGATGATGAACACCACTAACTTGTAGGATTACACGAACCCTCAATGCCGGAGTTAACAAGCTCCACAATATTCAATGTTCATATTTAAATAACCTTAGAGTGCATGACAGATCAACATAACCAAACCAAGTACTAACATAGCATGCACACTGTCACCTTCACACTACGAAAGGAGGAATAGATCACATCAATACTATCATAGCAATAGTTAACTTCATAATCTACAAGAGATCACAATCATAGCCTACGCCAAGTACTACACGATGCACACACTGTCACCATTACACCGTGCGGAGGAATAAACTACTTTAATAACATCACTAGAGTAGCAGATATATTGTGATACAAAACACATTGCAATCATAAAGGGATATAAATAAGCACTTCACTATGCCATTCATAACGGTGAATAAGTATTCTGTGAAATATAGCCTAAGAGACCCACACGGTGCACACACTGTCACCTTTACACACGTGGGACAAGGAGTCTCCGGAGATCACATAAGTAAAATCCACTTGACTAGCATAATGACATCTAGATTACAAGCATCATCATATGAATCTCAATCATGTAAGGCAGCTCATGAGATTATTGTATTGAAGTACATAGGAGAGAGATTAACCACATAGCTACCGGTACAGCCCTTAGCCTCGATGGAGAACTACTCCCTCCTCATGGGAGACAGCAGCGTTGGTGAAGATGGCGGTGGTGTTGATGGAGAAGCCTTCCGGGGCACTTCCCCGTCCCGGCGGCGTGCCGGAACAGAGACTCCTGTCCCCCGGATCTTGGCTTCGCGATGGCGGCGGCTCGGAAGGTTTTCTCTGGTTTCGTCGAACGTGGTAGGGTTTTCGCGACGGATACCTTAAGTAGGCGGAAGGGCAGGTCGGGGGGCCACACGAGGTGGCCACACAATAGGCGGCGCGGCCCAAGCCCGGCCGCGCCGCCTTGTGTGTCGTCGCCTCGTGGCCCCACTTTGTTTCCTCTTCGGTCTTCTGGAAGCTTCGTGGAAAAATAGGACCCTGGGCGTTGATTTCGTCCAATTCCGAGAATATTTCCTTACTAGGATTTCGGAACCAAAACAGCAGAAAACCTGGCCCTTCGGCATCTCGTCAATAGGTTAGTTCCGAAAAACGCATAATAATGACATAAAGTATGCATAAAACATGTAGATATCATCAATAATGTGGCATGGAACATAAGAAATTATCGATACGTCGGACGTATCAGCATCCCCAAGCTTAGTTCCTGCTCGTCCCGAGCAGTAAACGATAACAAAGATAATTTCTGGAGTGACATGCCATCATAACCTTGATCATACTATTGTAAGCATATGTAATGAATGCATGATCAAAACAATGGTAATGACATGAGTAAACAACTGAATCATAAAGCAAAGACTTTTCATGAATAGTACTTTCAAGACAAGCATCAATAAGTCTTGCATAAGAGTTAACTCATAAAGCAATAAATCAAAGTAAAGGTATTGAAGCAACACAAAGGAAGATTGAGTTTCAGCGGTTGCTTTCAACTTATAACATGTATATCTCATGGATATTGTCAATGTAAAGTAATATAACAAGTGCAATATGCAAGTATGTAGGAATCAATGCATTCACACAAGTGTTTGTTTCTTGAGGTGGAGAGAGATAGGTGAACTGACTCAACATAAAAGGTAAAAGAATGGCCCTTCGCAGAGGAAGCATTGATTGCTATATTTGTGCTAGAGCTTTGGTTTTGAAAACATAAAGAGAGCATAAAAGTAAAATTTTGAGAGGTGTTTGTTGTTGTCAACGAATGGTAGTGGGCACTCTAACCCCTTGCCAGACAAACCTTCAAAGAGCGGCTCCCATGAATTTTATTTTTGGGTGGCACTCCTTCCAATCTTTCTTTCACAAACCATGGCTAACCGAATCCTCGGGTGCCTGCCAACAATCTCATACCATGAAGGAGTGCCTTTTTATTTTAGTTTTATTATGATGACACTCCTCCCCACCTTTGCTTTCTCAAGCCATGGCTAACCGAATCCTTCGGGTGCCGTCCAACAATCACATACCATGGAGGAGTGTCTATTTAGGTTAATTAATTTGGGACTGGGAATCCCATTGCCAGCTCTTTTTGCAAAATTATTGGATAAGCGGATGAAGCCACTAGTCCATTGGTGAAAGTTGCCCAACAAGAATGAAAGATAAACACCACATACTTCCTCATGAGCTATAAAACATTGACACAAATCAGAGGTGATAAATTTTGAATTATTTAAAGGTAGCACTCAAGCAATTTACTTTGGAATGGCGGAGAAATACCATGTAGTAGGTAGGTATGGTGGACACAAATGGCATAGTGGTTGGCTCAAGGATTTTGGATGCATGAGAAGTAATCCCTCTCGATACAAGGCTTAGGCTAGCAAGGTTATTTGAAACAAACACAAGGATGAACCGGTGCAGCAAAACTTACATAAAAGACATATTGTAAACATTATAAGACTCTACACCGTCTTCCTTGTTGTTCAAAACTCAATACTAGAAATTATCTAGACTTTAGAGAGACCAAATATGCAAACCAAATTTTAGCAAGCTCTATGTATTTCTTCATTAATGGGTGCAAAGTATATGATGCAAGAGCTTAAACATGAGCACAACAATTGCCAAGTATCAAATTATTCAAGACATTTTACCAATTACTACATGTAGCATTTTCCGTTTCCAACCATATAACAATGAACGAAGCAGTTTCAACCTTCGCCATGAACATTAAAAGTAAAGCTAAGAACACATGTGTTCATATGCAACAACGGAGCGTGTCTCTCTCCCACACAAGCATGTATTTATTCAGAGAATAAAAATAACAAAACGAAAATAAAAGCACACAGACGCTCCAAGTAAAGTACATAAGATGTGACGGAATAAAAATATAGTTTCAAGAGAAGAAACCTGATAAATTGTTGATGAAGAAGGGGATGCCTTGGGCATCCCCAAGCTTAGATGCTTGAGTCTTCTTGAAATATGCAGGGATGAACCACCGGGCACCCCAAGCTTAGACTCTTCACTCTTCTTGATCATAGTATATCATCCTCCTCTCTTGACCCTTGAAAACTTCCTCCACACCAAACTCGAAACAAACTCATTAGAGGGTTAGTGCATAATAAAAATTCACATGTTCAGAGGTGACACAATCATTCTTAACACTTCTGAGCATTGCCCAAAGCTACTGGAAGTCAATGGAACAAAGGAATCCATCCCACATAACAAAAGAGGCAATGCGAAATAAAAGGCAGAATCTGTCAAAACAGAACAGTCCGTAAAGACGAATTTTAAAGTGGCACCAGACTTGCTCAGATGAAAATTCCCAAATTGAATGAAAGTTGCGTACATATCTGAGGATCAAGCACGTAAATTGGCAGATTTTTCTGAGTTACCTACAGAGAGGCAGGTCGAAATTCGTGACAGCAAGAAATCTGTTTCTGCGCAGTAATCCAAATCTAGTATTGACTTTACTATCAAAGACTTTACTTGGCACAACAATGCAATAAAATAAGATAAGGAGAGGTTGCTACAGTAGTAAAAACTTCCAAGACACAAATATAAAATAGAGGTACTGTAGCAAAATAAACACATGGGTTATCTCCCAAAAAGTGCTTTCTTTATAGCCATTAAGATGGGCTCAGCAGTTTTAATGATGCACTCGCAAGAAATAAGAGTTGAAGCAAAAGAGAGCATCGAGAGGCAAATTCAAAACAAATTTAAGTCTAACATGCTTCCTATGCATAGGAGTTTTGTAAATAAACAAGTTCATGAAGAAAAAAGTAACAAGCATAGGAAGATAGAACAAGTGTAGCTTCAAAAATTTCAGCACATAGAGAGGTGTTTTAGTAACATGAAAATTTCTACAACCATATTTTCCTCTCTCATAATAACTTTCAGTAGCAACATGAGCAAACTCAACAATATAACTATCACATAAAGCATTCTTATCGTCTCATGCATAAAATTATTACTCTCCACATAGGCATAATCAATTTTATTAGTTGTAGTGGGAGCAAATTCAACAAAGTAGCTATCATTATTATTCTCATCATCAAATATAGGAGGCATATTGTAATCATAATCAAATTTATCCTCCATAACGGTACTAAAAGACCAATATCATTATAATCATCATAAATAGGAGGCAAAGTATCATCAAAGTAAATTTTCTCCTCAATGCTTGGGGGACTAAAAATATCATGCTCATCAAAGCCAGCTTCCCCAAGCTTAGAATTTTCCATATCATTAGCAACAATGGTGTTCAAAGCGTTCATACTAATATGTTCCATAGGTTTTTTAATTTTTGCATCAAACCATCCATGTCTTAAATCAGGAAATAGTATAAGAAGCTCATTGTTGTCCATTATGCCTAACTAGTGTAAACAAGAAACAAAAAGATGCAATTGCGGATCTAAAGGAAATAGCTTCGAGCACACACACACGGCAAAGTAAAGTTACCTGGGACCGCAGTATGAGAGCCTTTTACCTTTCCTCCCCAGCAACGGCGCCAGAAAATAGCTTGATGTCTACGGGTGCTTCTATTCTTGTAGACAGTGTTGGGCCTCCAAGAGCAGAGGTTTGTAGAACAGCAGCAAGTTTCCCTTAAGTGGATCACCCAAGGTTTATCGAACTCGGGAGGAAGAGGTCAAAGATATCCCTCTCATGCAACCCTGCAACCACAAAGCAAGAAGTCTCTTGTGTCCCCAACACACCTAATAGGTGCACTAGTTCGGCGAAGAGATAGTGAAATACAAGTGGTATGAATGAATATGAACGTAGTAACGGCGCCAGAAAAGTGCTTGCTGGCGTGCGATTGATGGTAATAATATTGCAGGAAGTAAAGATGCAGTAAACAGTAAACAAGCATCGATAGCAGTATTTAGGAACAAGGCCTAGGGATCATACTTTCACTAGTGGACACTCTCAACATTGATCACATAACAGAATAAATAGATAGATGCTAGACTCTACACCCTCTTGTTGGATGATGAACACCACTAACTGTGTAGGATTACACGAACCCTCAATGCCGGAGTTAACAAGCTCCACAATATTCAATGTTCATATTTAAATAACCTTAGAGTGCATGACAGATCAACATAACCAAACCAAGTACTAACATAGCATGCACACTGTCACCTTCACACTACGAAAGGAGGAATAGATCACATCAATACTATCATAGCAATAGTTAACTTCATAATCTACAAGAGATCACAATCATAGCCTACGCCAAGTACTACACGATGCACACTGTCACCATTACACCGTGCAGGAGGAATAAACTACTTTAATAACATCACTAGAGTAGCACGCAGATATATTGTGATACAAAACACATTGCAATCATAAAGGGATATAAATAAGCACTTCACTATGCCATTCATAACAGTGAATAAGTATTCTGTGAAATATAGCCTAAGAGACCCACACGGTGCACACACTGTCACCTTTACACACGTGGGACAAGGAGTCTCCGGAGATCACATAAGTAAAATCCACTTGACTAGCATAATGACATCTAGATTACAAGCATCATCATATGAATCTCAATCATGTAAGGCAGCTCATGAGATTATTGTATTGAAGTACATAGGAGAGAGATTAACCACATAGCTACCGGTACAGCCCTTAGCCTCGATGGAGAACTACTCCTCCTCATGGGAGACAGCAGCGTTGGTGAAGATGGCGGTGGTGTTGATGGAGAAGCCTTCCGGGGGCACTTCCCGTCCGGCGGCGTGCCGGAACAGAGACTCCTGTCCCCCAGATCTTGGCTTCGCGATGGCGATGGCTCTGGAAGGTTTTCTCTGGTTTCGTCGAACGTGGTAGGGTTTTCGCGATGGAGACCTTAAGTAGGCGGAAGGGCAGGTCAGGGGGCCACACGAGGTGGCCACACAATAGGCCGGCGCGGCCCAAGCCCAGGCCGCGCCGCCTTGTTGTGTCGTCGCCTCGTGGCCCCACTTTGTTTCCTCTTCGGTCTTCTGGAAGCTTCGTGGAAAAATAAGACCCTGGCGTTGATTTCGTCCAATTCCGAGAATATTTCCTTACTAGGATTTCTGAAACCAAAAACAGAACAGAACTGGCCCTTCGGCATCTCGTCAATAGGTTAGTTCCGGAAAACGCATAATAATGACATAAAGTATGCATAAAACATGTAGATATCATCAATAATGTGGCATGGAACATAAGAAATTATCGATACGTCGGAGACGTATCAATCATAAACCCTAAGAAATTGAGATAAAGATATTAAGAACAAGTTGATTATGCCTAATCCATGATCATGTTCTTGAGGTATTGGGGATAAAACCTAATAGGATAAGTAGATATCATTCACCCATGAAATTTTAGGGAGGTAATTAGTAAGAAACCCTAGGCTTATATCTTATCTTTAACTTGTGAACCACAGGGTGATCATAAGTAGAATCCTACCATATCTATATTTCATAAATTAAAGAACTCAAGAAAACCTTAGAGTTAAACCCTATACTTCATATGGTGAGAAACCATACATCCATATGACCAAAGTTAACTATAAAAAGAACTATAACCACTCTAGTTACTTTAATGATTAATTGAGGATAATAATAGAAGTTAATTGGTAGAAGATAAAACCAATTCTCAAATCCTTAGTAATTAGAGAAGCGCATGAAATATTAAGCAAGTAACCATTTTATCATGCATTGGGAAGAGTAAATCTAGCCAATGCAATATGGTGGCATCTCATCTCTATAAATAGGATTGCATCCTCATTAATATCTTATGCTTCAATTCATGAACATAAGAAACCCTTGTCCTATACTCTCTAATTAAAACCCATAAGTGGTGATCAACCACTTATTCTTATAATTAAGACCAAATCATGAGGAGAGTAGTATCTACTTTAGGTGTTAATAAAATATAATACTAGTGCTACCCTTGAAATAGGATTATAATAATACTTACAAGACCTTAACAAATATATGCCCACATAAAATGTTAGACAAGTAATCAAATTATCAAATAAGCAATCAAGCCCCTATAAGTATTCAGGTACATGAAATCATGCCATTAGCTCAACTCTTTAGGACACATAAGATAACACCCTTGTAATCCTATTTCAAAATAGGAAATTAAGCATTAAAATCACAATGCATTAATCAATTCTTGCTAGATAAAACAAAGCAACATGTAACCTGCTATAAGAGTTATTACAAGTATTATAAATACTTGGAATTCCAATAAAAAGAAAACAGAATTTGTATTTGTTAATATACCTAATTAAAATATTATGTATGTTGAAACTATCAAATTATTAACAATTAAAATAGTAAGTCTCAAGTAGAATCATTATTTAAGAGGTAATTGCCAAGTTAAAAGTATTTGCAAAGATCTGCAAGGCAGAATTGAATTCAAATTTGAATTCAACAAAGAGAATTTGAAAACAGAAAATAAAAACAGAAAAAAGAAAAGGGGAACAAGGCCTCACCTGACTTACCTGGAAGGCCACCGAGCCCAGCAGCAGCCCATGGCCCAGCACCACTTCGTAGCCCAATACCCCTTCGTTAAAAAAAATCTCGAGGACGAGCTCGTCCTCATCTCCTTCCTTCGCATGGGCGCCAGCACGAAGACGTGCTCCTCTTCGTCGTCTCGCTGGCGACCTCTCCTCGATCGAAGGCGTGACGAGGCGCGCCCTGGCGCCGTATAAAGGCCGCGACGAACCCTAATCCCCGAATTTCTTCCTCCTCTGCTCAAACTTCCCCATGCCCGAAACCCTAGCTAGCCGGCCATCTTCAACGCCGCCGGTAGGAACCTCCCCAAGCCCCGCCGTGGCTACCATCTTCACCGCAATCGTCGACTTGTTACTCCTGCACAAGGAATAGAGCCAAGAAGCCCCCAGTCGCCGGTGGGAGCTCGTTCCCTTTCGCCGGTCACCGCCAGCAAACCGACGATCGCCGTCGATTAGGACCACCTCCGGCCACGCCGTCTAGCTCAACACAACCACGGTGAGCTCACGCACCTCCTGGACTCCCGATTGCATCCAATCGCAGCCCGTAGCTTTGTCGCGCCGTTCAACCGTGCCCGCCGCCGCAGGATCATGTCGTCGGCCATGCTCCGGTGACCGTATCGGGGCGGCGCCGCCACCAATGTGTTTGCCTTGGCGTGCTCGTCCCAACGCGCATCTGCGTGACCCCGCGGGAACCCAGGAATGCCGCCGTCGTCGGCAACTGGCCGCCGGCCAGCAGCTTCCCTTGCCACATCATCGCCACCAGGGCACTGACGTGGACACTGGCCCACTGGTCAGTGTCATGCGGGTAGAGTAGCCGGGTACTGGTAGTATTTCACTTGTTTTTAATTCAAAATTCAACAATTCCTGAAACTTTGCAGATATTTATTAAATCCATCTTAACTCAGAAAAATCCAAATGAGATATTAAAATGTTCAGAAAAATAAAATCCACTCAATAAAAATATAATATGAAATTTTTATTTTTAATAAAAATTCAGTTATTTAATACTTGTTAATTAAGCCTTTTCCTTTATTTCTAAATACAATTAAAAATTTAGAAATTAAGGAAACATTTATGAAATAAATAAAACCAATAAGAAAATAAAGAAAACATGAAAACTAATTTTCTTTATTTGTTATTTTAGTTAAATCCTTATTAGAGATTTAAACCCTGATTATAATTAACATAAATATTAAAATCTTTAAAAATAGAAGAATACTAAATCCTATATCATTTTTATTTCAAAGTTATTAATAACTTCAATTTTCTTAATGAAGTTATTAATCCTAGAATTATAGGGTAATTAGGAAACCCTAGTTCCTTTATAAACCAAGTGATAACCTCATAATTTTTGTGGAACCCTAAAACCCTAATTCAATTATGCCCCAAACCCTAATTCCATTATTACATGTGAACCCTAAATTGCTTCTAACCTAAACCCTAGGCTAGAGCATGTGATCATGGTACCTTCTTTCAAAACATAGAACCATAGTAGCAACTAAATACTTGTCCTGGCCACATAAAATGTAGAAGACCTATCACTAGTATATGGGTATCCCATGTGTTCATCCTCATCAGACCTAAATAATCAAGTAGGGTTAACCAAGTGTAAACCCTAGATCCTATTACCAAAACAATCATCCTTAATTACCCATACTTAGCATTACACCAATGTGATGAACCTCAGGAGCAACTATGCCAAATCCTGAGCATTACCTAACCATATTCCACTAAACCCTACTAGTATTGGATACTTATCAACCATCCTATTCAGGAGCCAATTATTCCTTATTTAATAGAACCAACAGTAAAACCTAGACCACCTCAATCCTAATCGTTATACTTCTTATTATTTAAGAAGTATGTTCTTCAAAAGTTATTCTTTTGAAGTAAAGAAAGAATCATCATCAACCCTGCTTATAAGGACCTATAAACCCTAGCCAGCTATCACTAGCAAGATAAACCAACCTTGACAACAACCATCTATAATGAATTGCTTAGGATGCCTAGGCTTATCTTAACCTTACAAGCCCTAGGTGTTGATGAATCCAACTTTGTTGGGATCCATCTAATACTTACTCCAGCAACTACATGAAACCATAGTCAACCATAGAAACCCAACCTAATTATCATACTTGTTCTTTATCAAAGAACATGTTCTTCAAAAGTTATTCTTTTAAAGTATATGATAATCAATCATTAACCATGCCCTATAGTACTAAAACTGACAACTGTTCTTTACATGTTAACATTATGCCAATTATCATTCTTTGTGTGCTCAATTGATTACTGTGCTTTATTATCTACCTGATCATGGTACCAAGTAATCACACCTGAATAAGAACCTTGTATGTGAATCACTCTAAAAGTACAACACACCCTAAACCAATCATTACAAATCACTGATCCTAAATCATCGGGATTAGGTCACGCCTAGAATGAATGCATCTCATACTTATGCATTACTGCATCCTTGCCAATCCTTTAAACATCGTCCTTACCGGACGATGATGCTATTTCAGAATTTGGAGTTATTGCGTATCGAAGACCTTGCCTGCATAATCTTGCAGTCAAGAAAGGCAAGTTCATCGCTTGCTCATGTCATTTGAGTATTTTTATCAAATTACTTGCAAAGTACTATGTTTATCACTATTGCATAAAAAGCAAAACCACTATTTTCATAACTATGAATATGACTAAGTGGTGGGCAATGGAACCATGGATTGTGTTGATATGGTGGAGGTTCCATTGCAAGGGTTTATATCCATCTAGGATTAAACAACAAATGTCGTCCAGTGATTCTTGTGCCGTAATACCCGTGTTAACCATAAGATCTGGAGTGGGACGGAATAGTCAATCGTATTTCCACCTCTTGTACATCAACGGATGCACTTGCCGTAGCGGTTGTATCTTGCGGAGTAACTGGAGGGTGGGGAGCCCCTTCTAATTCCCCACGGTAATGCAATGCTTACCGTAGCGGTTGCTTCTTGAATTTGATCCCGGTCTAATTTGGGTAATGGTTGGAGTTTAGTTTTGGTTAACGAGTCCAGGTGTCGGGTCCATCCTTGGTGTAAGAGGACCGGCGAGGACCCAGGGTCGGGGTATGCAACAAAGGGTGTGTGAGGTAGCGGAGGATATGATTGGCTATGGACCTTATGGGCGTTCAAAATGTTAAGATCTCATGGGTTGGGCAAACAAGATCTCTGGAGTGTAATGAATCGTGACAATCACTCCCTGTTCGGGATATGGAACTGCCGGGAAAGGAACTCCATGAAGTTCTAGTAAACCGGTGAAGGCTGACGGACATAGTTCTTCTGAATAAAAGCAACCTTTTGAAGAAATGGTTATGAAAACCTGCATTGGTATTAGACTTTCTGGTCTAATGCTAGTGCATTAAACACCTCTTTCCTATAATGAACTTGTTGAGTACGCTCGTACTCATCCCACTCTTAAATCCCTTGCTTAGATATGGAGGCATCGAAGGAGGATCTACAGTGCAACTCGAAGGCCGAGGAGTCAACAACTACTTCAAGGAACAAGACCTTGTCAGAGGAGTCAAACACTACATCCAACAAGGAGAAAAACCTAGATTAGCAATAGAAGGGAACTAGCTTCCTAAACTTAGCTCCTATTTAGCTAGAATTAATCTATTCATAGCCTATGTAGCTAGTAAAATACTGTACCAATAGAGTTCGTGTTAGGATTAGACTACGAGTCGATCTTCTGGAGTTTATTTGCAGTTTTACCTCATTGTAAAGTAGGAGGCTATGATGATCTTATGTAACAGAGTCTGTGTGTAATTCTATAGACATGCCTTGGACCCGCATATGTTTCTTGTACCAACGGTATTTCATTGGTGTTGGTGGTGTATTGCATATACACCATGGGTCACCACACACTCGTGTAAGCTTATTTTACTGTACAGTGAAATGCTGAAAATGTTCTATTTGTTTGCAAGGAAGACGAGACAGAAACTAGATGTGCACAGTGCAGTTGCCAAAGTTAAGCAGGACTGGGAGGTTACCATATTTTGTTCCTTCTTTCTTAGTGGAAGTGATGGATAATCCTTTTTATGAAATCTCTTCTGTTGTGCGTGTGTAAGAAAATAATTTTTGTGAAGTGGTCTATATGGCTACAAGCAAATTTTTTTCGGTAAAGGGAATATATTAATA
The DNA here is from genome assembly GCA_030979885.1 of Lolium multiflorum. Classification (NCBI taxonomy): domain Eukaryota; kingdom Viridiplantae; phylum Streptophyta; class Magnoliopsida; order Poales; family Poaceae; genus Lolium; species Lolium multiflorum. The sequence continues at coordinate 45,496,529 of CM061752.1, read as the reverse complement.
TCAAGAAGATACCAATTAATCTCAGCCTCTGCAACAACGCACCACCCTAATGGCACAGCCAAAAAAAGGAAAAGAAAACTAAGAAACAAAAGTCCCGCTACAGTATCTCGGGCCTAACAACAGCAATACATCCACCGCCAAGACAACACCTGAATTACAGACTCTCCAAAAAATGACGCATCCAAGAAGGGAACAGTGCTCAAACACCATCGTCGCCCAATCAAAGATCTTACGTTTTCACCCTGAAGATAGTCCCCGCTCTCAAAACAATGCCTCCACCAAGGCCATTGCCAGGCACAACCAATTAAGGCCAGACCTTGGGTTTTCCTGAAAGGTAGGACTGCACTTCACTGTGTTGTCGTCCCCACTTTCATACCGCTTTGAAGCCGGGAACACCAAGCAAGTCTCTCAACAGCGCGGAGACTTGAACCTCCCTTAGCTAGTCCTCCCTCCGGCCTTCATGAAATTCTCTTCTTCCGACTTTCATCATGGATCCATAGTCACTTGATGTCAACACGAAAAAGAGCTTCGCGCCGCTCCCTCCAGAACCAATCGGTCGGAATTAAAGCATGGGTGCGCACGACCGAATACCTCCGATCCGGCAAACTCCGGGCAAAGCTGTTACATTCGCCGTGAGCCCCAGGAACTCAACCCACCGGATCACGAGTCCAGGCCTCCGGGTCCTCCTCTTCACGCAAGAGAGGCCCTAGGACCGCCGTCTTTATACAGATCGGACCCCCACGTCGGCGACCATCCCGGGCTGGCCAATCCAACCCTCCACCGGCGACACCATCACCGGCTTCCATGCCCCTCCATCTCGCCGCCGGAACGTGGTGATGGATCAAAAGATCCACCACCCCCAACCGCAGGTCGACCCTCTCCGGCGTAGAAGAGAGTCACCTCCTCGTCGAACCCAAGGCTGCTGCCCCGGCGCCCTCGTGACGCGGCCCGAGATCGCCTCCACGCACCGACGAGAGGTGGGGGCGGGGGGGGGGGGTGGGTAGGGCATGGCGCAGACCGAGGGCCTGGCCGCCGCCCACCACCAGCCCCTGCCGGTGTGCTGCGTGTGGAAGCCTAGAGGAGGGGAGGGGGGACCGCCGCAAGACCGCGCGCCCATCACCATCCGCGGCCGCCGCCGCCGCGGCGCCTCCGCCCGTCGCCGTCGGACCCCCGCCGCCGCCACGCCCCGAGGGTCTTTGCCCCGGCAGCACTACCGGTGGCGGCGGCGGTTAGGGTTGGGGAGGGGTTCGGGAGAGCGGATTCTGTTTTACTTCTCAGCTCTTTCTCCTGCTACAAGCAAATAGATAAATAGTAACTTAGAGTGTCAAAATAATGCATTTGTCTATAACAACGGTGTCAAAACCCTAATTATATTCATGTACAGAACTCCCAAGATTCGATTCTATCTAGACTTTTCCCTTTGTTTTCACCTTCGACTTTGTTGTTTAAGTAGTGAGTTAATTGTAAGAATTAGTGATCGGCTTTCCGAGGTAGTTTCTCGAGTTACCCAAACAGCTGGTTTTGACTGATATCTGACATCGCACTCTGATTGCATAAATTGGTTGTAGTTGTCCTTATTATCATAAGCATTTTCAAAATCGATCGATGATGTACGCAAATGCAATATAGTGTTACCTACCTAGTAATAATATGTGCCCAAGATACCATCATGAGAGATAGCACCACTGTTTATTTCGCAAGTATCAACAATCCCCACGAGCTTGCGCCTTGTTGCTCCTTACTTTGCCTAGCCACCCGCAAACATGTGCTTGAACGAGGAGAATGAGTGAGTAGGGTGTACAAGGAGATAAAATAACTCGCAACTACCAAGACTTGATTAGAACCATAATATCAAAATCATATTTTAAAATATGTCAGAAAATCCATACTAATTTAGTAGTATCATCAGTATAATGATATGATTTGAGATGTTGCTGAACCTGAATTACTTCTCTTCCAGTAGTGTTTTGAAAAAAAAAGACATATTTGCAAACGTTAAATTAATCCAAGGGTTCTCGTCGATAGAAATCGAGGAAGATAACACAATTGGTCGCACTTTGATTGCACACATTGGTTGTGTTGTCCTTGTCATCAGAAGCGTTTTCAAAACCGATCAATTATATACCTACCAAGCAATACGTGTGCGTTATACTATCATCAGAGTTCATATATATTTGACTAGTATATCAAGAGCCACAACCAGTCTCCATTGCACCTTGTGTTACTAGTTTGTTTTCCAAATCCTCAAAGCAACACACAAACATATTTTTGAAGGAGGAGTAAGGTGTAGAAGAGGTAAAGAATAATACCCAGGCACCAGTACAACATTAGAAAAATGAAGGACATATAAACTAGTGAATTATGGTAATCATACGTCTTCTCTAGGAATAGGAGACATTAGGGAAGAAGTAACATTTCGTGCACAGGACTAGGCAGCAACGACGTTGGTCAGTTTCACATCGAAGTAGTGGAGTGCTGATGGGTTACTCTGAGGCTCTCTAGAACTCTAGGTCCAGATAGAACAGTTGTCCTGCAATGCTCATCGTGGTGTTATTTGACGCGTCGCTCCGCGAGAGATGCTAGGCCCACATGAAAAGGGTTGGGTTGCTACGGACTCCTTAAACCGACCAAGGTGGCTTTCAAAAAAAAATTGGGCTTAATGCGCCATCTTGAGCCAATAAGCGATGAGCCAGGCCCGTTCTTTCCCTATCGTCTTATTTCTGTGTCATTAGTGAAGCCTCGTAAGAGCAAGAATAATAGTGTAGCTGGAAGCTGGCTATAGTAGTTTGACACGTCATTTGTAGTTAACTTATAGCTAGTATGTATAATTATAGACTATAAAAAGGTAGTACTTTCACAATATATGGTCCACCTTTTAGGTTCACAAAGTGCCTATGAGCATGTGCTAGCATGGCTCTTGCATGAAAGCTCACTTCACTTCTCTCGCCTAATCTCTTTCATCCAACTAAGCAAGAACATAATATTTTATGTCTTATACCATGCTGATTGAATCTTATTGTACTTGTTCTAACTCGTGACCTGAAACCGTCGACGTAATCATGGTAAGACAATATTGACTGTCTCCTCCTATAATGATGTCGATTAATGCTCGGCTGCAATGTGTCTGCAATTGTTCAACTGTTCAGTCTGGTCATGTATTAGGCTGCGCATAATCATTTTTCTACCACCCTTTTATCACCTCTCAATGTTGCCTGCTATTTTTCTTGCTCAGTTTCTTGTTCCTCGCCATACTTCTTCATTCATGTAATGTCGATGACGCCTTTGTATATACCAAGCTGAGTTACTGTTGCTCTTTTTAGGGTTTTCCATGCTCATCGATCAGGATCTCTGAATAGGAATTGCTCACATGGTGGATGACTTCCAAACAATCTTGTGACAGTTGATATGAAACCATCGACTGCTGGACTGATTCGTTTTTGTATCACTTTAGCTTATTCCACATCTGGTCTTCATAGTTTTTTTTTCTTATTACGTTCAAATTGGATTCCTATTGTGTGAAGTCAACCGCACGGCTATTGCTCATGAAAAGTCGATGGGTAGAGGATATCGGTTTTGTGTATAGCAACCATATATTTCTATTGTTATTTCTCAGATTTTGATTCCGATTCTTAATCATTCCAGACATGATGGTTTGTACTCGGCTCTTGACATATGTAGAGTGATGCACTTCATACTGACATTCATGATTAGCAATAAAATTAGTTTGCATTAGTGCTAGCAAGAGTTGAATCCTCAAAAAAGAAACATCCTGACTAGAGACGAATTTTGTAGAAGAATACAAGTTGGTAGCTTTGGAGCTTATTTCCTTTTAAGATGGGCGGGAGCAAGAACACGTGCCTTCATGGTCTAGTATATAGCAAAACTGGCCGCCTATTTCAATCTATCAATTAAAATGGTATTAGAAAAAGATTTAGAGCTCCAACACCATTCAAAGCAAGTAGAAGAACAATTCACATGTCAAAATTCAAATTCAGTGCTAGTCTTTTTTGTCGTTTATCACCACATTGTATTTACACAATGCAATCAAAACAACTGAGTAGTAATATTCTTGAGCTGGAAAAATGTGAGGATGATCGAGAATTTGATTGATGTATACATGAGCTATTTTTTTCCAATTAAGGAGCAGAGCTCCGCCCGTAAAAAAAACTACAGTAAAGAAAAACAAAGAACTCAGGTTATCTTCATGAATCTGTTCAGGCCCAACATTTCACTGCACGCTCTCCTCAGTCCAAGCCCAGACCTAGCAAGCTCCATGGCGCCGGCGCCGGCGCTGCGCCTCACCGAGTCGCCGCCGGACGAGCTCATCGAGGAGATCCTCCTCCGCCTCCCTCCCGATGAGCCGTCGTGCCTCCTCCGCGCCTCGCTCGTCTGCAAGCCCTGGCGACGCATCATCTCGCACCGCAGGTTCCGCCGCCGCCTCCACGAGCTCCACGGGAGACCCCCCGTACTGGGCTTCCTTCGAAACAACCCCAAGGCCGTAAAAGACTTCGTCGCCACCACAGCCTCAGCCTTCTCCCTCGCCGTCCCAGGCGACTACCTTGCCCTCGACTACCGCCATGGCCGCGCGCTTCTCCTCGACATGGTTCCGGGTTGGGGTGAGCTCGTGTTGTGGGATCCAATCACTGGCGACCAGGAGAGCGTGCCGTTGCCAGAGGCGATGTGGGACAACACGTTCCAGGGAGACAACCCAACCGCAGCCATTGTCTGTGCGGCGGCCGGGTGCGACCACCGCGGCTGTCACGGGAGGAGGCCCTTTCACTTGGTCATGGTCTATTCTGACACCATCGGCTTCCAGAATGGCTACCAAGACGAGGAGGATCTGGAGTGGGTCACATGGGCGTGCTCCTACTCGTCGGAGACCGGCGAATGGGGCGACGTGAGCTGCATCCAAGATTCGGCTGTGGACTTCAGGCTCCATCCCGAGGAGACGGCAGCTCCAAGCGTGCGCAGGGGTCGGTTCGAGTCGCTTCGCTTCTGGAGCCAGGCTGGCAGGCGAGCCCGCGTAATCAAGTCTCCGTCCAAGCAAGTGAGCGCGCGTAATAATGCATGCAAACAGCCCACCCCTACACGCCTCCCATCTAAATGGCTGCCTGGATATTTTCTTCTTCTCAAATCTCCTACTCGACCACACAATATTACAACCTTCATTCAATCAGTAATAAACATGCCACATCCAGCAACGCCAGGTCGAAACCAAACCACATAAGCAACGCAGGCTGTGGTGGACAAGCCCGCATCATCGGAAACCTACACTGCTGTACCACCAAGTCGAATAAAGAGAGGCACCCTCCTGTCATGCCAGCAGCAAACGGAATTTTCTCACACAAAAACAACTCGTCAGCAAAAAAGAATTCGAACTTTTGGCATCAACTATGCCGATTTTTATCTGGAACACATGGCTAATATCTGACAAAAAAAAAGTGCATAACAGCACAACAGCTGCGGTATCTCAACATACAATTCAGATCAGACAAGGGAAATTCATGAACCAAATACTACGAACGTGCACGCACAGGAAACAACTCCTGATCATTCCGATTTCTCAAACACCCAACATTGCAATCTTCATTAAAGCAGTAATAAACAGGCCACAGCCAGTGGCCGCAGCACCGCCAAAGCATGGCGGGACAGGACGGACCAAAAAAGGAACCGGTGCGGCAAAGGACTACTGACACCAGAAACTTACCAAAAACCTACCGAGTCGAAGAAGAAAGACACCCTCCTCCAGTCATGCATCGGATAGCAGCCTCCTATGCATTGCAAATTGGAACAACGTAAGTGGGTTCAAATCAAGAAATAATGATAGATAAATGCTATTGCTCCAACTGTATCCTTGAGATGATGATATTTCTAATCAAGCTTCTAATCATAAACAAGCTAGCAGATTTCAAATGGAAGATGGTGGTAACCTGGCAGGCGAGGGCCTGGGAGTGGGGCGATGCTGCTCTTAACGGAGACCGTGTAGTCGATTCGCAGCCACCTGAGCGGCTCCCCGCATGCACCTGTGGATGTCTCCGATGGCGTTCGCCACAGTGCTTCCTACTTCCCGTTCCCCTTCGACACGGCCTCCTGGTACCCCTGCTTCGCGCCCTTCAGCTCCTCCTCCGATATGCTTTCAACCTTGAAAAACATGAAAGATTTCAGCATTGCCTATGCATATCAAACAAATAATCAAAACAATTGAGCACATACTAGTGCCTAGACATCTACTGCCTTTGCACACAAGTATTCAAAGAACTGAAACAAATACGTGCTCATCTATACATGCATGCTCTATCTACTGCCTTTGCACACAAGTTCTGGAGGAGGGTTTCAACTTGATAAGCAGTGTATTCAAAGTCTGATTCTCCTCCGGCTGCTCAAGAAAAAATCGATTTTTGAGATTGAGTTGGGAAGAAGACGAGTGGGGGATGAGGGTTGGGCATAGCTCATACCTGCATCAGCACCTGCAGTGGTCAACATCACGGCGCCGGCGACGCCGCTGGACGGCTCCACCAGTACGGCCACGGCGTCCAGAAGCGAGGACCCATTAGGTGAAGAGGGAGGAGCGGCCGGTGGGCGGGGCGAGGCCTGCCGGCGGCGGAATGGGAAGGGGATCGAAGATTTTAGGATCGCCGTCTAGGGTTTGTAGGAGGCGGAGGGGATTGGGTGGGTGGGGGATGGCCGGGGAGCGGCGGAGGGGCTGGGTCGGCCAGCGAGGAGGCGGTGGCCGGCGCCGGGACGGAGGAAGAGGAGTCGCGCGCGAGGGGAATCGAAGTGTGGTTGAGTTGGGTCGCGCCATTGCGATGACTTCTTTTAATTTTCGATATAATCGAGAGAGAGAGAGAGTATGATTGATTCGCCAGTGGATCATCTCCACCTCATCTGGTCGCTTCGTTTTCTCCTCAAATTTCGCTAGGTCCCAATGCGTTGCCTTCATTTGCTACACAAACCAACAAACTTTGAAAAGTTAGCCCGAGTTATTACTAGTAGTATGCATATACTATTACGTGTATAGCTTCTTTTTCTTTTCTTTCTCCAAAATGTTCTGGTACATCTATTAATCAAAGAAAAACAAATTACACCTCAAATTAAAAAAAAAAGTCCCCTACAAAACATAATAGTCATAAGCAGCCCCTTTCTTGGTAGCAGCTCTTCATATCACAGTACGCCGCTGGCCACCGCCCTCTAGCACAGACCGCCAAGACGTTGATCGACATATGTAGCCTGAAAGATCGAGGGAACCTCGTCGGAGTCCATTGATACCAAGCACGACGAGATCCGATATAACATATGACAATATGAGACGTAACGGGAGGGGCATAACGCCGATCCATGCTGATTGAGAAAAGTAACCTAGCTCATCGGCAAGAAGAAGCGTGGCTCTACACGCTCCTCGACGATGATTGGGTTGTCGATAGTGATCACTATAGTTCAAATTCTTGGTCTAGAATTCTATATGACAACGTTTTCGGAGAGTATGTCAAAAATATGTGTGATGCCTTGAATAGACTTCTCGGCTGGAATGGCTCGATCTACCCTTTTCTCTAGATCTTGACCACATACCCCTAAGTCACCATAAAAAAAATGCCAAATTTAATGGAAATTTAATGGAAAAAAAATACATGCACATGAACTAGCTAGTTCACGTTAATGTTGTACTATGTGCGTCTATGAAATGGCAAAGGAGCGTACCGTGAGCCTGCCTATCTATAGTACCTACGATTGATCCGCCCATCCCATGCATAGTGTACGACATGTGGAATTGGTAGTAACAATTGCTAATGTAATGTCGCTTGGATGGAGAAAGAGGACGCGCTAGGCATGTCATTTTAATCGTACAACTAGCTAGCTAGCTTCTTTGATGGACATAATAACAACAAGTGCTTTCTCTGTCATAGCCGTGATGCACTATCCGTGTTGTGGTGGCACGACACAACGACGGGCCTATCCGCCTATGCCGACATGTGCGGGCTTCGGTCTATGCCGATATCTATGGGCCTCGTCGTCCTTACATTGGCTAGCCAGAAAACCAGTTATCACCTGAACAATCGCTTGTATATATGGCCGCAACTTGCGAGGAAGAGGAGCAAAGCACTCGAGACTAGATGTTTGTCACCTAGAAGTACCAAAAACCAAACTAGAGAAATCGAAGAACCTATCAACCCAAGGATTTATATAGGAGGAGCCTACAATAGCATCTCGATTGTCTTTACTACAAGATCGAAGTCATTTAGTGCATGCATGGTAGCTATAGAGCACGAAAGATATACGATAACAAGATGGTAGCTGCTCATAACCTGTTGGTGCCCGTAGGATATTTTTTTCGAGAATACACCCTATAAGGTGTATCAATCACATAGAAGAAGAGACCATGTAGACCATGCAAGACTGCCGGTACAACGCCCAAAGGGCACCACAATACAAACGCAACACCACATGACTAACAACACTTCCCACACAAGCTAACCGGTAAGTACACGCCTTGCACCGTCACCCGCCAAGAATGGTGAGGAGGCGATGCACAAAGCTTCTAGGCCGCGTCACAGACGAAGGATGGAACTCTAGGAGGTCGACTGCAACTCCAAGATGACCCAAGCCGCCACATATTTCCACCAGAGCCTAAGGGTCTGAGAGAGAACGGCGGGACCGAACCAGACCGGAGGTAGCGACGACCATGAAGTTCCGGTGAAGGTGTACATAGCGCCCCGGACGCCCAGCTCTAGGCTGCAACCGACAAAGACTCCATCAGGTGCACCGAGAGCTCCATGAACCACCTAGACGACATATCCAAGAAGGGAGACAACACATCTGCGCCGCCGCCTGTTCTGATGGCCGAAACTAGGGTTTCCCCTGGTGGTCGGGAAGGAGAAGCACAAATAGTGCCATGATGATGCCTCCAAGAAGGTGACGACGCCCTTGGGTGTCACCCTCATCAGCATCACACAAGGATTTCTCCCGGCCCTGCCATCGACCCCAAATCCGTTGGGCGCACGCAGAAAGGAGTGCCTTGTCCTTACCAACGACAAGAGGCGAGCCATGGCCATCGGCCGAGCAGGAGGGTCGCTGCCAATCGCCCAACTAACACCGAAAACGGGGCTAGGCGGTGGGGATCCTAGCCTACCGCCACTTGGCAGGCCACCAGCACCACCACGATGCCCTGCAACCGACGCTGAAGGCGCCACCACGCGTGCTCGTCATCATAGCCCAGATCTGCAAACCTGCACATGCCAAGATCGCATCCATGGCAGCGGGGGCCTCCACCGCAGTGAGGCCGCGCCACCCCTCAGCCGACGCCATGGCGCGGTCGCCCTGAGCTCCGCGGCCACCGGAAACCACACCGCCGCTAGAGGAGCAACCACCACTGCCACACGAAGGTGTCAAAGGCCCCACCACCGTCGCTGCCTTCGCCCGGCGGGTCCACCGATGGTGGCAGAGGAGGAGGGGACGAGGAGAGAGGGGCTCGAGCACCGGTGGCAGGGTCGCCCCCCGTGTTGCCTAGGGCGAGGCGACACATGGGTTAGGTTTTGCTTCCTGTCCGTAGGATATGGTAGAGGAATCTGGGAGTGGCAATCGTGGCAACGACCATCAAGAGTATTTCAGCATGCATATTTCCACGGTTCAAATATATGCGGTGCACGGTTTCACCGCGATGGCCACTTGCTTTTTGGAGACATCGTTTAGGCTAGCCGTTTGTCCAATCCTTGTGACGATGGCTTGTGTCCAAGCATCACAGAAAGAACAACGGGTTCAAGGGAAAGGTTATCGAGGTCATGTCAACATCATCTTTCGAGCAAGGCCATGGGCTATGGTGGAAGTCAGTCAACATGTATTGATTGATGCTTGGTTGATTACCGTCCATGACATGATCGTCATACTCGTGCTCGTGCTCTATAGCTACAATGCATATGGAGTACTTGAAAGTTGTGAAGTAGAGTATGTTCAACGTGTCTAGTAACAATAAAAAAAATAGAATGAATCAAGGATAGGTTTGTGCGTCACCCCTGAGCATGCAAGTTTAATTAAGGCAAACACTTAACTAGAGGAAGCGCATCAGTCGGAAAGGCAAGCTTAATTAACACAAAACTTTTTTGAACAAACTTAATTAAGACAATTTAATTAACGGGAGGGCACCAGCCTATGGGGCAACAAAAAGTCACGATCAATCCGCATTTCGGCCAATGAGATCCACAGAAAACCGCCTCGTGTGAATCGTCCCTAGAGAAGCCCATCCGAACCGTCGGCACGAAATCCAGCGATCCGTTCGTTTCAAAAAATTTATTGGTCTTTTCTCTGATTTCCAATGAAACAAGCACATACTCCCTCGGTCCGAAAATTATATGTTGCATATAATTTTCGGCCAAAGTCAAACTTTGTTAAGTTGATTAGGTGTATAGCAAAATATATCAAATGTTTAAAACTAAATCAATGTTATATCAACTTTATAGTACCAAAGTAATGTTATTAGAATCATCATAACATATAATTTCATATCATATACATTTGACATTGTGCATCAGCTATGCCTTCGTCGATGGGATGGTGAAGACCGGGTATGCCCCCATCAGCGGTCTTGATGACACCACGAGCTACCAACAAGTCGGGTGCGACGAAGATCGGTGCGACGATTGTGTGGCGAGTTATGAGTGGGCATGGTGGTGCACCACCAACGAATGGTGGCAAAGACGAGGTATGGATGTCGTGAGCTGCATGCCGGCTAGTCCCGACGCAACAATGTCCCTGCCGCCTAGAGCACGATGGTCTTGGCGCGCTTGTCACCATCTTGATCCAACATGGCGCAGGAGCGCACGAGCATGCGACAAACGCGACATTTTTTTTATAGTCTTACTTCGAACTGGCTAGGCTTATGCAAGGATCCATAATGGTATTATATGGACGGAAGGAGTATATTTCTTGCTTCTATCTTATGATCTCAAATAAACATGAGCTTTGCTGTTCGTGAATGATCAGTGCTGAAACTTGATCAAGCAGAAAACATTGCTACATACAAATAGGTTGTGGGGCGAGACAAATGAAATCAGATCCATCTCTAGCCCCAACAGGTCTCGTAAACCCCGGTGTCAAATTAATGTTAACTGTTGAGTTTTTGTGTATTCTCGAAAACAATTAATGTTGAGTTTATGGAGCCTGTTGTTTTTCCAAGTCCCAACGGACCTCAGTCGATTCATTTCCGGCAAATGAAATCGGATCCAGCTCTCTGTCGCTCCGCTCAACCAGCCCCTATCTTCCGAAGTACGTATCCATCTGCGGTTCCTGGCCCTTGCCGGCCACACCCAACCTCGTTCCCGCCGGCGCAGCTCCGTCTCCTCACCCTCGGGTCTCGGCTCATTTCCTTGCTACCGCTGCATCACCTGCCCTCCAATCGCAGATTTCACCTAAACCTGGCAACGTGACTGCCGACCGGCTTGGAGGACGACGGGCCCCGGTCTCGCGCGGTTCCGGTTCGCCTTCGGCTGGGCCATGCCGTCGATTTACCGGCCATGGGAACCGCTGCTCGTCCACATCATAAGGGGCCGCTGCTGGCCATCCCCGACACGAGCCGCGTGCGTGCAAGGTCGCCGCTGCTCGCGAGCTCCGACGCGCCGCCGGCGTCTTCGCCGGGTCGCCCGACGGTATGTAGGCCCTGTATGCGGCCGTGAGCACTGCATATGAAAGCTGGGCGGGGCACATCCTCGACCCGGAGAAGCTCGCCCCAATCCCCAGCTCTGACGCCTTTGCGGAGTCTTCGCCGGCGTCTTTTCAGGGCCGTCCGAGCGGCACTTCCACGCTCCGCATCTGAAGCCACACATCCACGTCGTTCGCCCCCAAACCCCACCGCAGACGACGTTGTTCAGCACGACTTCATCGACATCAAGGCCAATATTTGACCGCCGTTCCCCTTTGCCGGCGTCTTTACGAGGTCGCCGGAAGGCAGGAAGGCCATCGATGCGGCCGGGGAGGGGCCCAACCACAGCCGCCGTTCAGCATGGTCAAAATTTCCCCTTTGCGGAGTCTTCGCCGGTGTCTTTTCGGGGTCGTCCGACTACAGGTAGCTCCTCTATTTGCTTGCTGCTGTTTGATTCTGATTATAGGATAGTAGTAGATGATAATGGAACTATTTGACATGCTTCTTTGCCATCTGCTAATTGTAGGACTGCCTGCTGAAAGTTATCTCATATTTATTTGCTCTGCTCTAGACTATGGTGGGTAGGAGGTCTCACTGTTTTCCTTTTGGTGTTTGTATGAGGTCAAGGCCTAGGTAGCTTAGGATGGTGGTACAACCCTGAGGCGGCGATGACAGCGGGGATGGACAGCGGCGGGGATCGGAGTTCAGGAATGACTACCTCCATCCAGTCGGACGACGCCGGGGACAAGAACGGCTACTACAACCCATTGTACGGTTTCTTCTACCGTCTTTTACTTCAAAATTTTAGCTGTTTTGGCTGCTTCTCTTGCATCACAATTCAGCAGTTGCAGAGAAGGTTGTAGATAATTTGGACCTAACCATATCAAACTAGTTCAGCATGTGTGTACCCTCAAGGTGTTGAGCTGATTTTTGTACCGATCCTCAAGATCGACCTTTCATCGTGATCTGGTTTGGTAGATATACTTATGTCCTTGTGTATTAATACTCATGAATAAATCTGCAGTACATGTTTTCTGATTAAATAAATGCATATATAGATAAACTATTCAGTACACTTAGCCAAAACTGTAATATTTGTATGCTGATTTTCTGTTTTGAAATAACCTATGCGTGATAAGACTGTATATAAGTTTTTATTTTAACTACATTCTGATTGCTTTTCTTTCCAACACAGTTCATGGCGTCGAAATGCATTTGAAGGACATGATCAGCCCACAAGTGGGGTATTGGAGGTAGAAACTTGCCAATGACCTGGTGTTGCCCTACTCACTAGGTTTCTGGAAGTACTTCTTGATTGCAAATGACATGGTTGTACTGTTTTCCGAGTGTTTGGGAGGTATTGCACGCTACTCTATGTTTTGAGAGTCACGCTTGGCAAACATGTATCACTTTTGTGGTTGTTGCTGTAGTTTGAAACTAGAGTCAACTCTGTGTGTTTCACTACTTTTGAATAAGTGTTTTCTATGGTATATTCTTGGAGATGATGCAGCTCCATAGTAGTTGGAAACATTTGTGTTGCATTATTGTCGTTGGTTTTATATTTTTCTGCTGATGAGCGAGGTTGGATGGTGGTTGATGCTCTAAAATAGTTATGTGATACAGAGTTGTAGGTTCATTAGTGCTATACCGGTAAGATGCAGGATAGGTTTAGATTAGCTTACCTATTTCTATGATTTGACTTCAACTACAAATTATAGTTAAGGTTTAAACAACAGTGTTAACACACTATACATTGATGGCTATATGAGCATGCATATTTACTAGACCCACAGGCGTGCAGTGGTTTGTCAATTGGATCACTTTTTTTGATTCACTGGCTGCCATGTCAATTTTCTCGTGGAATGTGGATGGTATCGCTGCCTATGACAATTGATTGGAAATCAATTTTGATTTTCTTGCTGAAAATGTCTGTGTTTGCCAGCTTGATATAGACTAATAATGTTTGGTTATATAGTGTTAACTGAAAGTTGGGTTTTCTCTATGCAAATAGCATGATAAGTTGACATATTGTTTATATTTAAATCCAGTCCGTAATGTTTATATTTAAATCCGTTCTGCAATTACCTTTTTCGGGTATTTGGCAATTGAAAGAGAACATGATTTCATGGCATGTTGTATTGAACAGGGAATAAGAGTTTTCCATGGATTGTGGTTTACTAAACCTTTCATAATTTCAGGCATCTACTGAAGTATAGATTCTTAACTATTTGGTTTATATAGTGTTAACTGAAAGTTAGTCTTTCTTTTTGCCAATAGCACTGATAATATATTAAGGATTGGTTCTCTTTAAATTCCATGTGCATTTTCTGGCCCTTTTGTTTATATAAATGCAATGTTATTAAGTAGAATTGCAGTCCAATTCCTTGTGTAGTTGAACACTGCACAAGCATTTTCATGGCAAGCTGAACTAAACAAGGAATTGGACTTTGGTGTGCAGTGTTGTGGTGTATATGATCCTTCATAATTTCATCCATTCCTGCGTAGTTAATTTACTATGGCCATTTGGTCTTATAAGGATAATGCATATTTCCACTTGATCTTACATTATTTGGTACTACCTCCGCTCCATATTTCCACTTGATCTTGCATTGCGACAACTAATATGGAACGCAGTGAGTATCCACTAATACATTTATGTAACTATGTTTGAGGTTTGGAGCATCAAAGCTCAGAGATGTGTGACATTGTTCTTCTGTTTCCAGTGAGGATGGGCGAAGAGGGGGGGGGGACTCGTGGTAATGTGCCTCCCGCTTCCCTCTCTGATAAGCACTAAAGGAAGGACATACTTGTGCTCTTTTACCATGAGCTGATCAATATGACCTTACTGGTCTTATTTATCTTTTGTTTTGTTTTGCTGGAATGGAGTAGTTACCTACCAATTGTGTCATTGATTATGCTTTGCTTCATGCTAAGGAAATGAACGTTTATTTAGTTGAACATGATTTACTTGTCCTCCCCATAGTGCAAATGGATCTCGAATTTGTTCATTTCCTTGTGTGCAGGAACAACCAAAAAAAACATGTTCTTCTTTTTTGGCTTTGGTTTTTTTTATTCTGAACTAACATATGTATGCATCACTGGTTATATATGATTGGTGTGTAAATATGTATGTATTACTGGATCGAGGACATCAATTACAATATTAGGATTGCAACAACTTTGTTCAGATTTGAAGCTTAAGCTTTTTTCTCCAACGTTGGATACTACTTTGATATATACCCTGATGGTTCTTGGATGCAAATTTGTCCCTATCGCACAACTATCTTAGTTTAATTCTCATTGTGTTGTTGAACGAGTGTCTACCCGCTTGGTCCCGTCATTTTTTTTCAACTTGACCTGCGAGGACTATTCAATTGACGTGCATATCACCCACATATTTAAGATTGGTAGCATTGTTTCTTGGTCTTGCATAATTTTCGTGTCTTGTGTGAGGGTCATGACATTGTTACCTTGCTCAATTGTATTCAAGCCAATGAAGCTTATAGGTGCACTCATATTCTAGCATTAGGAACTTGATTGTACAATCGAGGATCTCTCTCTAATTAACTACTGATGGAAACTATAGTATTGATGGTTCTTGGATGCAAATTTGTCTCTATCGCACAACTATCCAAATTTAATTCTCATTGTTTTGTTGAAGGAGTATCTACCCGCTTGGTCCCGTCATTTTTTTCGAATTGGCATGCTAGGACTACTCAGTTGACATGCATATCACCCACATATTTAAGATTGGTAGCATTGTTTCTTGGCCTTGCTTATTTTTGCGTGTCTTGTGTTAGGGTCAGGGCATTGTTTTTTTTTAAACGGAGGCAAAAGCTTTGCCTCATTCATTCATAAAGCAGAAAGGTGCCCGATTTTTAGGAGAAAATCGGGCAAAAACCAACAACAACAGTGCCAGAGCACACCCAAGACCACACACCCCGCCACAAGGGCACACCCAGCCACCCTGGCTACCCACAAAAGCTAAGAAGCTCAAGCCGGCCTATGCCAAACGAGCCTCGGAGAGGAGATGCGCAAGACAAGCGTCGAATAGGACCTTCACCGGACCACCCCTCGAAGATCATCGTACACCGCCCGAGGGTGGCTTCGACTTCACAACAAGAAGAGACCACCACGAAGACATTCGAACACGCCGGAACGGAGCCGACTAACATGACCTTGCCGCAACCAGACCTTGGTCACCACCATCGTCGTTGCCTCTCAAGTCTCCACCCGGAACACCCTCATCTCCGGTTGACCTCCTGCCAACCTAGATGCCCTGTGTGTCGAGGCCGCAGGAGGGCGCGAAGGGGATCATCAACTTCAAGACGACGCCCTCAAGAGGGGACACGACAAAGAATCGACGCCGTCGTCCGATCCCGCGGGATCTAGGCTTTCGCCCGAAGATGTGAACCCGAGGCAGCGAAGGTCGTAAAGCTCCCCCCCCCCCAAGAAGGACGGTGACATCCGCAGACGCCGCGCGGTCAGGCTTTCGCCCGGAGCAAACGAGCCACCACGCCCTCACGCGGCCGAACAGCGAGACGAAGACCGAAACCGCTGCCAGCCCGCACTCCGCAGACACACCTCATGCGCATAAGCGGCGCCACCGCCGCACACAAGCCACCACCGCCACCACAACCAGACCAAGGAGCCCGCAAGCTCCGCTGCCACCACCCGCACCGCGCGGGGCTGAAGAGCCGAGCCGCACCATTGCTGCCGACCAAGCTCGCCGAGAAGAGCTCCGCGGGCGCCACCAACCGCCACAGAGAGGGAGCTTCGACGGACGCCAACACAGGTGTCCAAGACCGAGGCATCGGCCGCAGCAGCGCGAGCTCCCCGGTCCAGCCACCATGCCGCCCTCGCGGCCACCGCGGCCGCCAAACCAGCCAGAGCACACACCGGGCCGCCACCTGAAATGACCATTAATTTATATTAGCAATTGCATGTTTATCTTGTCTTACACATGTATGTTTGGTAGGCGGTGTCGTTTCTGTGCTGGCCATACCTGCGATTCTCTCCCACTAGGTAATCGAGGTATATATTTTATGAATTTGACGCTTTAAATTTGGCTGGCTTTATATTTATATACAACCAGAAATTTTCCTGGCTTTATATTTATATGTTTGTGTTTCCTGGTAGATGTTTTCTCGCGGTGATTTTTATTCCTTGAAATCATGTATTCTTTTCTATGCTGAATAGTCAATTCATGGTAAATTGCTGCACCCTTTGTTTAACAGATGATAGCTTATGAACCGTGGCCAGCATAAGGGGCTCGATCCGGCGGGAGGCACGAAGGATGGCCTAGTTGTCCGCCTGCCCCAGCTACTTCTGCTAGCAGTCCGGCCGGAGCTGTTGTTGGGCGACCACCCATTTGATCTTCTGGTCCTTCAAGCTACCTACTCATGCCGCTGGCCACCACTCGGATTTGCTGCTGCAAGTCAGGTCTCTCTCATTCATCCGTTTATTCTTGCTAAAAAATCATCTTTTTTCCTAAATGTGTATGCAGTAGATAAAAGCATTTGCATGGATTGATGTATTGATGAGAAAAACATTTGAATGTGTGTGATACTGATGCAACTCGTGCTTTCCTTTTGGTCTTGTCAAATGCTCAAACTGAGTGTGTTGTTAACTGCTCGTAGTATTTGGCATTGAGGTGTTCACTGTATCATATGATTTTCTGCGAAGAGACAAGTCAGATGTGACTTTATAATTAACAGGAAGGCGAGTGTAGTTACTTACAATGGAATCTTCACAATTGGGAGGCAAAAACTACATGGAATATCTTAGTATGCACATTTTGGCTTGTGACAGTAATAAACCTCCTGCTTATATTCCCTAGTGTTTGACATCAGATGACATTCCTTGTGTACCTGTGGTTCTTACGGTAATTTCACTACGAATTGGTTTTCTAAGGGACCAATGAATTGTTTGTATGCCAAGTAAATATTTTTTTAAGTATGAGAGCACTATATTATTTCGTGGGCATTAATCATGATTTGGTATGATACACTCTGGATATGATTTTTAATACCACCAACTTCTACAAATGCTAATTGATGTGCAAAGTGCATAATTAGTACTCCCTCCGATCCATATTACTTGATGCTAAAATGGATGTATCTACAACTAAAATGTGTCTAGATACATCTATATTAGTATCAAGTAATATGGATCAGAGGGAGTACTTCCATTAGATTCACTTTTATGCAGACACACAAGTATCCAGTCTAATGTACAAGTTATATTTGCAGTGGGGGTTGAGGTCAGTCAAGTGAGCTTCTAAGCGTGCACGAGTGTAGTCGCCTGGCAAGATGTTTGATTTCATCCATCTCTACAATGGGCATCGAAAGGTACCTCCTTGGGCACGGTTGAATTCATTTCTTCATGGCTTTTTTGTCAGGTTGCCGATGGGGATCTTGCACCATATGTCTGATGAGAATTCCACAGCAGTGGTTGCGGAGCTCTGCTGATCCAGCAAACAGTCTAGCCGGGCCATCGATCGAGCTGCTCACATACAGTTGCGCCTTCTTCGTCTTCCACATTTTTTTATTTTAATCCCTTTTTCATCTGTACAAGTAGACTGCTTTGGTGTCGCTGGGCAACCTGCCGCACGAGTGGTCTGAGTCTGTGACACCACTGGAGGCGTCCTATATATGTTTGCCCAATCGTGCGTTTTGTGCATGGTTCTATCGGCATTGGACAATACCTTCTCAGTCATAATTTCTCTTTCCTGTGCCATTGTTATGGTGACTAAATTGCTTGTAATTTTACCTTCCATTGTTACTTTGTTTCTCTCTTTCTATTCGGCTGTGAACAAATTAAGACACTATTATATGATTGAGTTGTTTTAAAGCTTAATCTTCTATGTAGACAACTTTGCATAACATGTGGACATCAAACACACATATTCTTTTGTCACTACTATTGTAGATTAGATCAGTACATGTAAAAGTATCAACATGTATACTTATTTTACTCTGGATGGTAATGATTAGGACTTGAAACTTTGGTGTTAATTATGTGTCACTATCTTGCAATGCTTGAAATAATTTTTCTGAATTTGATGCTTCATATTTGCCCGGCTTTATATTTTTATATAGAAAAAAAAATACTTGGCTTTTGAACATGCTTTGTGCTTGCTGCATGTGTTGATGCTTGTCATGGCCTGTTCTAGAGTATATCTTGTTTGTTGTGCCTTTGAGGTGAAAGACGCAACGATGCGAGATTGTTCAGGCCGGTGGTTTTGTAGTCGGATGCGATGCTTTAGATTGCATGTGGTGATGATCAGGTGCAAAAAGTTGCTCTACTGCACTCTCCTTTGAGGAAGTGATGTTTATAATCTTATGTTATGGTTTTTTTAAAAAAAAACTAGTGTTATTGTCTGGATTTGTGTTTGTTGCTATCTGATGGTTTTTTCTCTAAAGTGTGATTCGTTCGGTGCATGTCAATGATTTCTAGTTTGCCCCCCCCCCCCCTTCTAAATTTGTTATAGTCTCGAGTATGAAATTACATCCATTGATCGACTTTGCTCATTTCGGTATGATAACTCGGCTTGATCCATTGACTCGCTTTCAGCATTTCCAATTTTGATTGAAGATATCGGTCAAAGTACAAGCTTCTAGATATTACTCTACTCTACATTTGTGCAAAATGACAAGTCAATCAATCATGCATTTTTTCTTCAAATGCCGGAGATGTCCAAGTAGACCTTTTTTTTATGCAATGAGGCAATTGTTAGTAGTTAATTAAGCTGTGATCATTCCTTGAACAGTCAGTTCCTAAGTGTTGGTTCTGATTACTTAAGAAAGTAGTCGGTAAAAAACATCGATGCCCTATCCACAGAGCCATTTCTTCTTAATTATCTATATTCATAGTATCTGGGTTTGCCTTTTTCCATTTTGTATGAAGTATTATTGGTTCAAGAATTACACTAAGTATTTGTGTATCATTCATCAAAATTTCACTCAAGTTATTTTGTTTTGCAATAAGAAAGCATTGCTTTTCTTTTGCTATTACTTAGCCTGCACTCCTGGAGATTGAATATTTCTATTGTTGTTCAAGTGATTTTCCTGATTTAGAAAGTGAGAATAAAAGAAAGTGTCTTCAGTTTGGTGACGAGTTATTCTTGTTGAATCCAGAATTGCCTCTCGGGGCTCATTTGGACAATAATGATTATGGTATTTCAAGGATACTTGTAAGGATGATGGATGCTTTGAAAATAGTGGATCTAAAAAGGAGATGATTCATATACTTCATTGAGATGTGTCTCCCCTTAGGTCGATGATGTATTTGTCCATGGCCTTCATGGTGGCCCATTCAACTCATGGTGAATAGCTGATGAAAAGTCATCAACTACCAAAGGTGGTCTGGTGGAAACCATCGACAAAGATGCTAAGGCACTTGTTGGCCAAGAGAATGGCTTGGCTTTCATCAGATTTTCCTCGAGCTCCTTTCTTGATGGTCAAATACAAGGTTTGTTCTTTCATGCTTCAATTTTCTCTTATGTTGGGAGATTTATGTTGATAACTTTACAAGCTTAGCTTTGTCAACATTTTATGCTTCTCTTCTGATACCATTCTTGCTCCGTTATAAATGTTCCAAGATCCTTACCGTTTCAAATGATTTATGCAGACAACTTTGACACAGTGTTTTGGAGCCATCTTACCCCTTTAGGTTAGTGGTCTGGACGGGTTTATGTTGTCCACATACTTCCAACTTCCTTTTCTCTGTGGTTCATACAATTTTTTCTGTACAAATAGATCATGCTATTACAATTTATGCTTACATCGCTCTAGGTTATAATATTATCTTATTTGAAGATATACATGGTTCTAAGATATTTTGATGTCTTTGTGTGTTGGCTTCATATTTTCTTGGTCAAATTGCATGCGTTTGAGATCATTTGTTGTATAGGAGGTGAGTTATATGCTGTTGAGGAAGATGGTTGCTACTCTAATCGGTAGGCGGCATATTGTATTTGTGACTCATAGGTGAGGATGGTTGTTTGGTTTCTACTGCTGCACAAACATGGGCTGAAAAGTCTGTAACAACTTAATGAAACAACAAGCTAACGTTTTATCTCCCATTTTTGTATTTGCAGCATCGCGTGACTGGTGCATCACGCGTAACTGAAATATTATGAAAAGTTCCTGAACAATACAATTGGACTAGTATGGGTTATGTGCTTCGTCAAACTCCTGCATTTTGTTAGGAAATGTTCTCATATACTTACACTGCATGCTTTCACTGCCACAACACCAAGTTATTTGTGCAAATTTGATCTATAGAAAAGTTACATGCGCTAATTGGCTTCTTAGCAGAGCGATGTCACACCAATTGTTGAAGCTTATGGTGTTTCCTCATTTCGAGTGGAGGATAGTGCCAATTGAGTCTAAATTCCCAGGATATGGGGAGCTCGTTGTAAGTATCCTATCACTTGTATAATTTCATTCAAACCATCATGTAAAGAGATGTTATACTTGCTTGTATTTTGAGGGACTTGAGTGCAACATATGGTGAGCTCTCCAATTGTGACATGAATAATGATGGAAATAGTACATATGCGTTCAAAGTCAAAGTTATTTCAAAATATCCTAGTTGCACTGCTAAATAATATGGAAAAACACAGGGTTTGGGGTTTATGTGCACTACTGTAGTTATCCCAGTGTAACTGGAGACTTAAGAGTTCAGGGTCATATCATCATTTATAACATGTGACCCATTTGTTGTCAAGCTTAATAAAAAATTTCTGCTAATTGACGCAACTTGAAATGCAATTGATCGTTAATTCTATGAAATTTTGCAGGTTCTGTAGCACGCTGACCATATAAATTTATGTAAACCGATGAAAAAGATTAATCCTTCGTATGCGGAGAGTTTGGCATTTCTGGACAAAAAAACTTGAAATTGTGTGAAAAAAGCTGAGTTCTAGTTTGTGTTTTCTATATACAGGGTTGAGCTCCAGTACGGTACATCACTTACGTGCGAATAGTGCACATAATTTCCTTTGTCGGTATAGATGGTTCAGTTTTCTCTCAGAGATTCATGTACTTTTAGGAAATTTGGGCGGGGTAGGCACAACAATATGTTGTACATGTAACGGAGAATCTGCAAATAGTGATCCTGTTTTGCTTAGCCGAAATGGTTCATCTTTGAATATAGTGTCTGATGGGTCTGAAGAAGACCTCTCAACCTCGCCGCCGCTGTCCTGCTGCCCATATGTGGATGACCAAGACTTACCGGCGAGTACGGCGTGGAGGTAATGCCACTTTTTCCAACCCTGGTGGTTTGGTATGTTTGCTGCCAATGGTGATTTTTGGAACTGATCAGGCATGCTATCTTGTTAGAGGTGAAACAATATTGACATATTAATTTTGGTGCTTAGTACCCATTTGCAACAATAGATAAATTTAACTAGATACGTACAACTAGCCGAGTAATATGAACCATATTGTTTATTGGTCTTGGCTAGAAAATTCATCTTTCACAGATTGAAATATAACTCCTATTGGAATATAGTTGAGACCTTGTGTAGATAGCATGCACTAGTGCTGAAGATGCACAACTTGATATTGTTCTAGTTAATTGACGACATCGACGAAACGTCACTAGGCGTAATGCCGGGATCAAATTCTGAATGCAGAAACTTTAGGTGTGTAATTCACAAAACTGTTGTCGCCTTACACAACCAAAGAAAAATCAAAATGTGCTTAATATGTGTCAATTGGCATGTCAACTAGATTTTGTGTTATCTTGTATAGCAACATTTACATTTTTTTTGCATTGATCTCTTGCAGATTTGACATATACAACAACAAATAAGTTTTGGAGGTATGGCATTTGGAGAGTGAAGAATCTGAAATCATCAGTGTGTGGATGCAAGTAGTTGATAAAATTTACAAGGACTTATGTCAGCTTTGTCTTGAACACCTGAGAAGCAGTGAAGAGGCTGCATGTTGATGGTTGTGTGATCTAGCCGTGCAAGGACTTATGTTGAACCTGGTTGGTTGTGCAAAATGTGCTTGTGTTGACGTATGTAGTGACTAGTGAGCATTCAGCTACAATACTTTGAGCTGGGGCTTGTTTTCTTATGTTTTAAATGGTAACTAGTGAGTTGAAAGAGATATGTAATATTAGCGCCGTGACAGTCGGCTTGTGAATATTCTTGTGGCGCTTGAAATTTGAGACTGATTTTTTAAGCTGGTTATCTTGTTTCAACCAGTTAGTTGAGAATTTGAGACTGAAATCTTGTTCCAGTTTTAGTCATGTATCTATGTTGTGAACTAAACGATCTGGGGCAAATAATAATATTCGAAACCTTTTGCTACATGTATTATGCTCCTTTGCTCCATTCATGTCCACATACATAGATCAAGATTATTTGTTTTATGCACTTTCGACCTGTATGTTATGACAAATCGTCTGAGAATTTGAGAATTTGCTGCATCATAAATTTCTCCACCTATTCATATTCAAGTTGAGCATGCTGCTCGATAAAATTCCACTACTCCCCTCCGTACCGGTTTAAAGGGAAATTACGAATTTCAAGAAAAAAGTTTGACTACAAATTTAGTCAAGAAAATACAAGATATATGTTAGACAAATTATACCACTGGATTTATATTCAAAAAAAGTTTCTAATAGTATAATTTTTGTGATATCTTATATTTTGTTGACCAAATTAATAGTTAAACTTTTTTCTTAAATTACGTAATTGCCCTGTAGCCCAATAGAGTAGATCTCAGAGCAATAATGTGCCCATGTCGCGGCTGTACCAGATGCACCTAATTGCTCACAAAACCAAGGGTCCCTTTGGGCCAAAGAAAAGTCCATACTAATCCAAGGAAATTGTGCAGCCTGCAATTATATGCAATTATAAGTACAACTCCTCGTTTACAGAGACAACAACTCCGTTGTGGAAAGTTGAAAAGGGCGCACCCGATTAATTATTGAGTACTGCTAACTAGGCTAACCCGCAATTGTCTAGCTGACCGAAAATCTGGTTCCCGCCCTACTTTCTTCCCTATTCTCCCTAGAAATTCAAACCATCCCAAAACCTCTGAACCTTCCTTTATAAATACAAGATTATTGTCACACACCGCGTGCGGGTTGCGCGTGTGACTTAGACTTAGACTTTTACTTGTCGAGGAGAGGAGAGGGCACTCTACTCTGTGAGATGTGAGATATACAGATAGCTGCCGTCTCCTCGCGTCATCCATATTTCTCGCTCTTCCCATTCAAAGACGCCAGATGGTTGAATCTCTACTACTGGGTTGGTTCATCACGTGACTTGACGCAGGCATGAGGCGTGGCGTGGTGGGGTTAGTGAGAAGTTTTCAACTGGATAGGCGGCGGCGAGTTCTTTATGCCAATTGATCTAGCTGTATATCTCAGGTAATCGACCTATCTTCTCTCCATTCTCTTCCGTTCTTCACCCTTGCCTTTTTATGTGCTAGATCCTCTAGTGATTGGGTAATTTGTCCATTAGGAACGAGAGTTTGTTTGGGAGGGACAAAGAGATCGCCAGATGAGTCAGATCGATATGCCTGTCGTAGAGCTTTCTTTCCCCAGGGAACATTATTCCAAGTTGAAACGCAGTTACGGCTCGCTCTTGCTTTTTTTTTTCTTTCCCTTTTGGATCGATCAAGTAGCCCCGTCTTTTTTCCTTTGCTCAATAGATGACAGAAGCCAATTCATGCACCACTTGTGTTTTTTATTCTTCTTTTAAAAAAGGATAAAAAGTCAAAGGAAGAGAAGTTCAACAGCAGTAAAAGTAGGTGTGACTGTCTCGCCTCTAGCCTGCACCTCTTCTTTTCCAATGCCGGCAAGATCAGCTCGTGGTTCCCCCTTTTCACCATCGCTGCCAAGCAAGTTGATCTTACTTGAAGAAACTAACAGCTGTGGTCTCTGTTCTGTTGTGACTGTCGGTGAACTTGGCGGTGTTGGCAAGATTATTCTAAGCTCAACACATACACAATGATAAGAAGGCCAGCTCCGAGTTTGAAATGAAGATGTGGGTACAGTTTGGTCTCTTTGAAGCTCGCCGAAGGCCCTGAGATGAACTAATTGCATGGTTGGTCCGGCCAGAGTGGGGCAAGGACTACTCTGTAGCAGACGAAGAGGATCGTGCTGAAGATATTGCTTGCAACTACTTTGATGACCTTGTCATTTTGTCAAATTTATTTAGAGATTGCCATCTTGAGGAAAGGTACTGCAATGTTATTTTTTTGCAACTCTCTGGAATTTTTATTAATGTCTCATAATTATGGTACACGCCTTTTCCATGTCTCATACTCCAGCTGCAGTCTACCTACTTGTGTGCTTGACTGAATCACTGGATCCTTACTCCTCAGCAACTACCTATGACTCAACCACATGCAAACACTCCTATATGAGTCCAGCTCCATGCTAGAACTATACATCATCATTCTGTTGTCATAGCAAGATCTTTTTTTTTTGCCATGAAGAGTTCGTAATGTTGATGTCATTATGCATATAGTAATCCGTTCCACTATACGAAACAACATAAGTGTATGTTGATAAGGTGTGTGTGAGCTCCTATGGCGTCTAAAGTATGAAGATATATAGATCATATCAAACCTGAACAAGTTTTTCCAACGATGAAATTAAAGGTGTCCCACCAAAACATAGACGTAGCTTCATTACGAAATTGACCAAAGTCGTACAAAACACACCCCACCAAAACCAGACCATGCACAAGTCACATCAGACCTTGTCATGGAAGAACATTCAGCCATCCCATGACAAATGTGAGATAAACCGTCTCGTTATAAGAGGAAGCCAACTCATGTGTACACCTTGGTACACAAGAGTCAACCAATTTTTTGGTACAAATTCATTCATATAGTATGTAATTAGATATGCCACCGCGATCCCGCTTTTCTATCCACGCAGCGTTTTTGAATTCCGAAAAATCAAGGAGGCAACATCCCGTCGCGTTTCCGCGCATTTATTCTGTTTCCGCGCTTTTTCGAATTCTCAAAAGACGCCAAAACAGTCCCGTAATAAGAGGGGAGTACACGTAGGCACACAAGAACCAAACATATTTTGGTGCAAACTCATCCATATATAGTATGTAATTAGACATGCCGCCGCGATCCCGCGCCTTTTCTACTCCCGCGGTTTTTTAAATTCCGAAAAACTAAAACAGAAACACGTCGTCGCGATTCCCGCGCCTTTTCTATTCCCGCGTTTTTCCGAATACTAAAAATTCAAATAGATAGCAAAGAAAGAAAAAAAAACTGCAAGTTGTAACCAGGAAAAGAAACCAGCGCGCTTCATTCCACACCATTTCAGCCGAAACCCAAATCCCAGCCCTGGCGCTCCGTTTCGAATTTCGAAATCCGAAATGAAACCCTTCCAAAAAAGGGCCAGACCCCACAGCGCAACTACGCCCATGGGCGTGCCATGCCCGGGGCCGCCGGCCCGACGCCCAGAAGATGCAGCAGCGCCGCTGGCCGTCTTCGCCGTCGAAGAGGAGGTCGAGACCTCGCCACGCGAGCAACTCCGGCCGTGGAGGGTGCCGCCTCTCACCCCTGGCCGCTCCCAGCGGGCGCCCCGCCGCCGCCACGCCGAGCAGCCTTTGGCCGGCGACGGCTTTGGTGGCGGTGGAGGGAGGAGAGGACGGAGGAGAGGGCGCTGGAGGGGCTCGTCGTCGGATTCCCTAGGCGGCGCGGCGCCGCCGCCGCCAGGGTCGCGTGGCATCAACAACTCGAGGACATAGAGGGGATAAGGAGGATGAGGTAGCTACGGCTCGCTGGCAAAAGAAGGAGGTGGGTTCGGCCGTTGGGCTAGCTTCCTCGATGGCGCACGATTGATTGTCGAAATCGACCAGATTTACTCTAAGATAGCTCTTCACAGTCCTTTATCTCTTGCCTAAAAAGGACCTCTTTTTGGGAAAAGCATTATAAGAGTCATCGAATAATACAAAGCACTAAACAAAAATAAAAATTACAAAAAAATACTTGAGATGCCATTTGTCTTCAGCCTCCATATCGTGTCGACTCTGGATGTCGTTTCCGCTCTTCCTTTATCTCTACCTCCGGCAGCTCTCAATTCTTCTTTCTCCGCTTCATCATGTTGGGTACCTAGGTATGAGGGTCAGGACGAGTATCCAGGGATAAACAATGGGATGTTGTGGGCCGTTCCTGACCATTCGGGGGCCCTAGGGCGAGAAACAAGTGGAGTCCCTAAGGCATAAAAAATGTGGCTTTAAGAGTAAAGAAGATGTTTGTTTCATTTTCTTTAAAAATTTAAATTTGACCTTTTTTTTTAAGATGTAAAGATGATTTTTATTCAGAGTTTTTTTATTGTGTCGATTCATTCCTTGTGAGGTTTTCATTCCTTGTGAGGTTAATCAACTCATCTGCTTGTTTCCCTTCTTTGGCTTCTAGCTAGATAAGGTATGGAAACTGCTGGGCGTCCCCCGGGGATCTGATTTCCCAGCCCCTGGGTCTTCAGCCGTTGGATCAGCCATCTTAGACGGCCAGATCTATTTTTACTGAATGTAGCAAAAAAACATCTCCCGGCAGCAAAAAATAACCCACTTTTGCTATATTGTAGCAAAAAATGGTTCAGTCACGAAATCAAATAAAAAGGCTAAGCTCGCCGGACACCTCGTAGCAAAAGAATTATGCTATTGTAGCAAAAAAAAGTGCTAATGTAGCAAAAACCAATATCATCAGAAAAATTGACGAAGACCTCACCGGAGACCTTGTAGCAAAATTTCTATCTAAAGTAGCAAAACAACAAAACAATTATAACAAAAAAAAAGCATCACAACATTTTTTACAAAGGTCTCTGGCGAGGTTATTGCTATTGTATCAAAACAGACCTCGTAGCAAAATTTCTATACTAAAGGTAGCAACGCCCAGAACCGTCGATAGCAACGTCGGACATCTAAGGTAGCAAAATTCACCCTCCGCCGGTAGCACTGCCAGACACCCAAGGTAGCAATGTCGGCCTACGCTGGCAGCAACAACATGCGCCCAAGGTAGCACTCTCGACTGTCGTTGGTAGCATCGCCATATGCCACCCAAGGTAGCACCTCTTTGCCAGCAACAGCTTCCTGGTGGAGCCCCGCCTTGGTGCCCCTGCGCTCCTCAACGGCCAACGCTGCTCGCGGCCATGACCTCTGACGGGGAGAGGTGAGGAGATGCAAGATGGAACTCGAGGTGAGGCCGGGGATGGAGGGTGCAGAGGTAGACGTGCGTCTTGAGGGAATCTGGGGATGGCGGCGTGGATGGCGTGGACGGCGGTGGTAGGGGAGCTCGCACGTGCTCGCAGAGATACGGGATGCGGGCGGCTGCGTCGGCGGCGGAGAGGACCGGCGGCGAGGCTCGGTGGGTAACAGGATCAGCGGCGCCGCATGTGGGTGAGAGGAGCAGCGGCAGCGGCGCTCGGTGGCTAGAGAGGAGCCATGGTGGAGAGAGAGCAGCGGTGGCGGCGCTCGGTGGCGATGAGTGGGCACGCTCGGAGATCCATGGCGCGCTGGCCAGCGGCCGAGATGGCGGTGAGGAGCCATGGCGCCAAGATGGGAGCGGGGGATTCGCGGGCAGAGACGAGGTAGCGCCGGCGGCCGAAGAGGTCGAGGGGATCCTGCCGCAGGGAGCGCGCGGGAGCTGTGTGGAGGCGACCGGCAACGAAGTCTCGTGGGGAAAAGTGAAGACCAGGAGGTTAAGGTTGGAAGGAAGAAGAAAGAAGAAAAAACGACATGGGGCCCACACAAGTGCGTCCATGGGATGCGTCGCATCGAACGGCAGGATGTGAGTTTTGCTGCACCGGTTCATCCTTGTGTTTGTTTCAAATAAGCCTTGCTAGCCTAAACCTTGTATCGAGAGGGAATACTTCTCATGCATCCAAAATACTTGAGCCAACCACTATGCCATCCGTGTCCACCATACCTACCTATACTACATGGTATTTTCCCGCCATTCCAAAGTAAATTGCTTGAGTGCTACCTTTAAAATTCCATCATTCACCTTTGCAATATATAGCTCATGGGACAAATAGCTTAAAAACTATTGTGGTATTGAATATGTAATTATGCACTTTATCTCTTATTAAGTTGCTTGTTGTGCGATAACCATGTTTACTGGGGAACGCCATCAACTCATTGTTGAATTTCATGTGAGTTGCTATGCATGTTCGTCTTGTCTGAAGTAAGGGCGGTTTTCAATCAAATGGTTTGAGTATGCATATTGTTAGAGAAGAACATTGGGCCGCTAACTAAAGCCATGAATCATGGTGGAAGTTTCAGTTTGGACATAAAACCTCAATCTCTTATGAGAATATTAACATTGTTGAATGCTTAAGCATTAAAAGAGGAGTCCATTATCTGTTGTCTATGTTGTCCCGGTATGGGTGTCTAAGTTGAAGAATGATCAAAAGCGAGAAATCCAATGCGAACTTTCTCCTTAGACCCTTGTACAGGCGGCATAGAGGTACCCCTTTGTGACACTTGGTTGAAACATATGTTATGCAATGATGATCAGTGTTAACCCAAGCTAATTAGGACAAGGTGCGGACACTATTGGTACGCTATGCATGAGGCTTGCAGCTTATAAGATATAATTTACATGATGCATATGCTTTATTACTACCGTTGACAAAATTGTTTCATGTTTTCAAAATCAAAGCTCTAGCACAAATATAGCAATCGATGCTTTTCCTCTATGAGGACCATTCTTTTACTTTCAATGTTGAGTCAGTTCACCTATTTCTCTCCACCTCAAGAAGCAAACACTTGTGTGAACTGTGCATTGATTCCTACATACTTGCTTATTGCACTTATTATATTACTCTATGTTGACAATATCCATGAGATATACATGTTACAAGTTGAAAGCAACCGCTGAAACTTAATCTTCTTTTGTGTTGCTTCAATACCTTTACTTTGAATTATTGCTTTATGAGTTAACTCTTATGCAAGACTTATTGATGCTTGTCTTGAAGTGCTATTCATGAAAAGTCTTTGCTTTATGATTCACTTGTTTACTCATGTCATACACATTGTTTTGATCGCTGCATTCACTACATATGCTTTACAAATAGTATGATCAAGATTATGATGGCATGTCAGAAATTATCTTTGTTATCGTTTTACCTCGGGACGAGCATAACTTGGGATGCTGATACGTCTCCAACGTATCGATAATTTCTTGTGTTCCATGCCACATTATTGATGTTATCTACATGTTTTATGCACACTTTATGTCATATTCGTGCATTTTACGAACTAACCTATTAACAAGATGCCGAAGTGCCAGTTCTGTTTTGCTGTTTTTGGTTTCAGAAATCCTAGTAAAGAAATATTCTCGGAATTGGACGAAATCAAAGCCCAGGGGCCTATTTTCTCACGAAGCTTCCAAGTCCGAAGACGAAACGAAGTGGGGCCACGGGGCCAAACCCTAGGGCGGCGCGGCCCCCCCGCCGCGCGCGCTGTCATCGGGGCCCTGTGCCCCTCTCGACTTGCCCTTCCGCCTACTTAAAGCCTCCGTGAAACCTCCGTGCGAGAGCCACGATACGGAAAACCTTCGAGACGCGTCGCCGCCGATCCCATCTCGGGGATCCGGGAGATCGCCTCCGGCACCCTGCCGGAGGGGAATCATCTCCCGGAGGACTCTACACCGCCATGGTCGCCTCCGGAGTGATGAGTGAGTAGTCTACCCCTGGACTATGGGTCCATAGCGGTAGCTAGATGGTTGTCTTCTCCCGTTGTGCTATCATTGTCGAATCTTGTGAGCTGCCTATCATGATCAAGATCATCTATCGTAATTCTATATGTTGCGTTTGTTGGGATCCGATGAATAGAGAATACTTGTTATGTTGATTATCAAAGTTATGCTTATGTGTTGTTTATGATCTTGCATGCTCTCCGTTACTAGTAGATGCTCTGGCCAAGTAGATGCTTTTAACTCCAAGAGGAGTACTTATGCTCGATAGTGGGTTCATGCTGCATTGACACCTGGGACATGACAGAAAGTTCTAAGGTTGTGTTGTCTGTTGCCACTAGGGATAAAACATTGATGCTATGTCTAAGGATGTAGTTGTTGATTACATTACGCACCATACTTAATGCAATTGTCATTGCTTTGCAACTTAATGGAGGGGGTTCGGATGATAACTGAAGGTGGACTTTTTAGGCATAGATGCGGTTGGATGGCGGTCTATGTACTTTGTCGTAATGCCCAATTAAATCTCACTATACTCATCATGATATGTATGTGCATTGTCATGCTCTCTTTATTTGTCAATTGCCCAATTGTAATTTGTTCACCCAACATGTTCGTCTTATGGGAGAGACACCTCTATTGAACTGTGGACCCCGGTCCAATTCTCTTTACTGAAATACAATCTCTGCAATACTTGTTTTTACTGTTTTCTCTGCAAACAATCATCTTCCACACAATACGGTTAATCCTTTGTTACACAAGCCGGTGAGATTGACAACCTCACCATTTCGTTGGGGCAAAGTACTTTGGTGTGTTGTGCGGGTTCACGTTGGCGCGGAATCTCGGTGTTGCGCCGCACATCCGCCGCCATCAACCTTCAACGTGCTTCTTGCTCCTCCGGTTCGATAAGTGGTTTCTTTCGAGGAAACTTTGTTGTCTCATCATCATCTTGGGTTCGAACGTGTGAAATACACGCCATCAGGCAGTGGCTGCTTGCAGCTCCGGCGGTGCCGCTTGCCGCCCGCGGCGACGCCACCTGCAGGTCGGCCGGTTGCCGTATGCAGCTCATGTCGAGTCCATTTGAAGCACTAGCGATTCCCACTTTTGCAACTCTCGGTGGCGGCCCTTGCAGCTAAGACGGTGGCCGCTTGCAGCTCCCCGCGGCGCCGCTTGAACCTTGGGCGCTAGCCGTATGCAGCTCATGCTGAGGCCGTTTGCAGCACCGGTGGCCCCACTTTGCAGCTCTCGGCGGCGCCCCTTGCAGCTCGGGCGGTGGTCGGTTGCAGGTCCCGGCGACACTACCTGTAGCTCCGGCGGTGGCCGGTTGCAGCTCATGCTGAGGCTGTTTCCAGCACCGGCGGCGCCGCTCTGCAGCTCTCCGCGGCGCCGCTTGCAGCTCGGACGGCGGCCGGTTGGAGCTCGGACGGCGGCCGGTTGCAGCTCGGGACAAGGCCACTTGCAGCTCCCGGCAGTACCGCCATCCATGAGTAGAAAAACCATTTATCCCTGTCGCTTGAGCAGAACGCCGAGGGGAGCATGCAGCTCGGTTCGTCCGGGTAGTTGGTTAACGATGGTGGAGTGACCGCGTGGTGCGAGCTCTCCGCCGGCGTGAGGTGCTAGGCGAGCAGGAGGAGGTTGTGGTCGACGGTCTACGGCGAGGCTAAGCAGCGAGGGTCGCGCGGATCAAGCCGAGCTTGTGGAGGCGGAGCTTGGCTGCAGGGGAGGCCGCACACGGAAAGGGCGGAGGCAGCTCGGGGCAACCGGCGGCGCGGGTGCTCGGGGCAACCGGCGGCGCAGGAAGTCAGGGTGACCGGTGGCGTATCGCGTCGGCCAACCGGCGACACAACAAAGTCCGGGCAAGGCGCATCGCGTGCGAGTAGTTGGGAAATTTATTTTCGGAAATCCTTTTTACGCTGCAGAGATGGGAAAACGAGAGGATAAGATGGAAAACATGCTAGACCCCACAGAAGCGTGAAAAGGCCCCACAGGACACGCGTCGCCCAACCGAGCCGGAGGTTGCCAGACGACCGTGCCTCGGGAGGAAACGCATCATTATCCGATAAAAAAACCTAAAGAAAAAGAAAAAACTCAGGTTATCTTCATGAATGTGGTCAGACCCAACATTTCACTGCACGCTCTCCTCAGTCCAAGCCCAGACCTAGCAAGCTCCATGGCGCCGCCGCCGGCGCTGCGGCTCACCGAGTCGCCGCCGGACGAGCTCATCTAGGAGATCCTCCTCCGCCTCCCTCCCGATGAGCCGTTGTGCCTCCTCCGCGCCTCGCTCGTCTGCAAGCCCTGGCGACGCATCATCTCGCATCGCAGGTTCCGCCGCCGCCTCCACGAGCTCCAGGGGAGATCCCCCGTACTGGGCTTCCTCCGAAACAGCCGCAAGGCCGTAAAAGACTTCGTCGCCACCACAGCCTCAGCCTTCTCCCTCGCCGTCCCAGGTGACTACCTGGCCCTCGACTACCTCCATGGCCGCGCGCTTCTCCTCGACATGGTTCCGGGTTGGGGTGAGCTCGTGTTGTGGGATCCAATCACTGGCGACCAGGAGCGCGTGCCGGTGCCAGAGGCGATGTGGGACAACACGTTCCTGGGAGACAACCCAACCGCAGCCATTGTCTCTGCGGCGGCCGGGTGCGACCACCGCGGCTGTCACGGGAGGAGGCCCTTTCACTTGGTGATGGTCTATTGTGACACCATCGGCTACCAGAATGGCTACCAAGACGAGGAGGATCTGGAGTGGGACACATGGGCGTGCTCCTACTCGTCGGAGACCGGCGAGTGGGGCGACCTGACTTGCATCCACGATTTGGCTGTGGACTTCAGGCTCCACACCACCAGCGTGCTCGTGGGGGACTCTCTGCTCTACTTCCTGTCCGATCGTGGAACAATCATCGAGTACGACTTGGCCGGGGAGGATGCTACCACCATCTCGCCCCCGGAGTTCGAGGGGTACGGTTCAGTGGCCCTCATTCTCACCGAGGATGGTGGATTAGGAGTTGCTCAATTTTCTCCAGACTGTGGTCTCAACATATGGTCGAGGTTGGTTAGTGACGACAATGACGCAGCACTATGGGTAAAGAGCGACGTCATCTGCCTGGACAATTTGCTCCCAGCTGATGCTCTCGAGGAGGAGGTAAGAGCATCCCCACTCGTTGGCGCTCCCCACGCCCAAATCCGGCGAATTTTTCGAGGAAGATTTGGCGTGGGGAGTAGTAGTTTCCCAGCCGCGTGCCCAGGCGAAGTCGACGAGGCGAATTTGAAAAACGGAAACTTGACAAACTACGGCTAAAAAGGGGTGAATATAGACTAAATTTAATGATATTTATCATATAACGGGCGGAGTTCATACATAGAGGCCGAATTCGACTATATTTCGAATTCGGCTAGGGGAATTCAAATGTTAATTCTAAAACACGGCGATCTACATGCCTAAACGGCGGTAGAACATCGTGTAGTCGCCGTCGTCGTCGTCGGAGCCGTCGTCCTTCTGCGGCTACTTCTATCGGGCGTCTCCCCCGAGATGGCTTGTACCGACGTCGTCGGAGGACTCGAGGTCGGGGGACGACGACGCGGATGGAGGTGTCGCGGGACGGCGGTCGCGCGACATCGTCGTTGGCGGCGGCGCGGCGGCGAGTTGGCGTGCGGCGGCCAGTCCGGCGACGCCGTGGCTCCCCTCTGGCGCTCGATCGCGCCCAGCCCGATCCGTGCGGCGTCGTCGCGCTTCTCCTCTCATGTCGTGCGGCGGCGATCGCCTCCCATCGCGGCGTCCTCCGCGCGCTTCGCCTCCTCCTCGGCGAGGCGGCTTGCGGCGGCCTCTTTCTTCGTCTTCTTCCGCTGCGGCGCGGAATTCTCGGATGACGAGGCGCCGCTGCGCCTCGGTCGCCGGCGGAGACGCGGCTCTCTTGGCGCGCACCGGCGTCGAAGGCGCGTCCTCCTCTTCCGGCGCCAAGGATGACCTTGGCCGATCCGACCCGGTGGCGGCCATGCGCCGTGGCTGCCGCTTCCCCACGGCGGCTCGCCGATGCCCTCGATGCCGATAGAGGGGGCATCGTGAGCACCGGGAAGTTGCCGCCCTCGATGTGCGCGACGACGTTCGCCAACGTCCTTTCGGCGCGCTCCACCACCGTCGGCCCGCGGCGTTGTTGCGCGCGGAGGAGCGGCGGGGCCGTCGTGGCGCCTCCCGCTCCCGGAGGAAGAACGAGTTCCACGCCCTGTAGTTGTCGGGGTGGTGGCGTGGCTCGGCGCGCTCCTCGTCCGTCATCGTCATCCGAGCCTCCTCGATGGCGACGTCGACGTGGCCCCGTGGCGGTGGTGGGATTGGTACGCCGCCGGCCTTAGCCGCCGGCGCGCCGGGAGGCCTCGTGTCCGGCGGGCGGGGGTACCCGCGGTGGAGGAGCCCCCTCCACGCGTGGAGCGACCGGCGGGGCCGTTGTTGGCTGCGCCGTCGTCGTCGTAGAACGCCATCGGGAGAGAGAGGGAGAGTGGAGGGAGAGTGGAGCACGGGGTACGCCTCGCGGTGATCGGACCGGCGTATATAGGCGTGGCTGGCGCGGGGATTAAATGCCGCGTGGAATGCGACGCGTCCGCGGCGAGCTGACCGGCGGCAGCCTTTAGTGCGCGCGAAAGACGATGCGCGCGCGGAAGACGACGACATTAACTCGCCGCGTGGCCGGCGAATGCGGCCGGC
Organism: Lolium multiflorum; assembly: GCA_030979885.1. Classification (NCBI taxonomy): domain Eukaryota; kingdom Viridiplantae; phylum Streptophyta; class Magnoliopsida; order Poales; family Poaceae; genus Lolium; species Lolium multiflorum. Next base: position 45,461,518 of record CM061752.1, on the reverse strand, counting down.
GGCTTTACGGCGCGCGGAAGACGATGCGATGAGGACGACGATCGGTTTCTCTCGCCGACAAGTTGGGGCCACCGGATGCGCGGGAAGTTGCCTCGCCGTTTCGCTTTCGTTTCGTCCAGTCCCGAGCGCTCCGGCGGGGATGGCGTGGGATCGCGGATGGTTAGGCCCAAATCCGGAAAACGAGGAACCGGGCGCGACGGGCCGCGCCGCCCGGATGGAAAAAACGCCCGCCGGGGGCCTCGTCGGGGGGACGAGTGGAGATGCTCTAAGGCTTTTGAGCTTTGCCGAGAGTGCAAATGTGCTTTTCATAAAGACACCGGCCAGAATCTTCACAATCGAGCTACACTCAGAGCGAGTGAGGAACGTGTGTGAGGAGGACGATGACGATGATGATGATGATGATGATGATGATGATGATGATGATGATGATGATGATGATGATGATGATGATGATGATGATGATGATGATGATGATGATGATGATGATGATGATGATGATGATGATGATGATGATGATGATGACGACGACGACGACTCATGCTCTTTGGTTCCGATTGAAGGCTTCTACACTCCCCATTGGCGACTCAAGGCGAAGAAGGTGAACACACTACTAATTTTATCTGTTCATCCTCATGCTGCATCGACAAAGAAAAACGAATTTTCTTGCTTATATACAGTAATGACAGCTCTGAATTGTCTTGATTCAGCTTGAAGAACTGAAGCAAGCAGCCACAAGCCATCTGTCATGGATGGTGGATGAGACAGAGGGTTGCCTCAGTGGCAACCTATGAGCAGTGCTGCGCAAAGATTAGTAATGTGTATTTTGTTCCAATCTTGCAGGACCTTTTTGTTGTTGTGGTGGTTACTATGTTATCATGGCATTTCTATCCTTATGTGCTGTCACAAGATTGTGGACTTTCTGTTTATAGCAGAATTGAGATGCCGATCATGCTTGAAGTTCACTTTGTTATTCATCTCATTGTACATGTCTATATGATTTCGCTAGTGGGGTAGCTTGTGCCAGCGTAGCCAGGATACGCGACACTTGAGGTGTGTGACGTGTGTCTGCCAAGGCACTAGGAGGTGCCGGAGAATCAAAGTTTAATCCTTCCCCTGGCTACTCTTCAAGCGCATGTTGTCCGGCGACAGTAATGAGATGATTAGAAAAGGAGACATGAGAGATGGCGTGACAACGTCGGCGGGGCGGCGACGGCTGTGGAGGACTGATGGGGCATGGGCGCATGGCAGGGTAGTGGTGTGGAGACGACGGCGGCGGTAGAGGGCTGACACAATCCGCGATGGGGGCAGGCGGAGAGGGTGACCATGTTCGGTGCTTCCATCACAAAGGGTGGTTTGGTAGGTTGTTTCTGATTCGTGATTGGCGCAGCGCTGCAAGTACACTTGCGCGTCCTGAACGAGCACTAGTAGGAAAACCCTTATAGGCAAAGCTTAGTTTTGTGGCGCACCACTAAAAATGCGCCACAGAATATTGTTTTGTGGCGCACCATACTGGGTGCGCCACAGAAATAGCTTAATTTTGTGGCGCACTACGGAACGCTGCGCCACAAAAACTTGGTGGGGCCCACATCCTGTCACGCCCAACCATTGGTCTTACCTTTTCTACGGCGCACTGCACTGTGCCCAGAAATAACGTGTTACGTGGCGCACGCCTCGGTGCGCCACGAAATCTGTTTTACGTGGCGCACTTGCGGATGCGCCACGAAATAACGTGTCTATATCAAGGCCGTACCTCCCTCGCAGATTCCTCTCCCTCTCTCACCGCGCGGCGAGCCGTGCTCGCCGCCGCCGCCGCCTTCCTCCGCGAGGCCGGATGCCGCCACGCTCCACCCATCCCCGCCACCGCAGCACAAGCCGCTGCGGCGTGGAGGAGAGGCGGGCGTCAGGTGGAGGAGCCGCCGCGTCAAGGTGGAGGAGCCGCGCGACCTCCACCCTGCCGTCGTCGTCGGTGAGCTCCTCCACGACTCTCCAAATCGTCGGTGAGCTCCTCCCTCCCTCCTCTTCCTCCCCGAGCACAACGTGCTCGGAAATGCTCGCTCGGTTGGTTAATCTTGATGCTACTGGTGGGCTTAGCTAATCTTGATGCATTGCTGCTAGTGATGCTTAGCTGTTAATCTTGATGCTACTGGTTCATTTGTTGGCTCTGGATGCATTGCTGCTAGTGATGCATTGCTGCTCGGTTGGTTCATTTGATGCTACACTGGTTCATTTGTTGTGCTCAGTGAGGTTAACTGTTAATCTTGATGGCTTATTACTACTGGTTCATTTGTTGTGCTCAGTGAGGTTAACTGTTAACAATTTTCTTGATGGGTTCATAGGAATTTGATGCTACTGTTCATTTAAATGCTTGTTGTGCTCAGTGAGGTTAACTGGTTCATAGGAATTTAAATGCATGAAATGCTACTGGTGGGCTTGTATACATACATATTTATAGTTGCTCTTGGTTGGCATGGGATTAGTTTTCTGGACCCCAAGTAATTCTCTGTTGGGATTAGTTTTCTGGACCCCAAGTTTTTTGGACCCCTGATGATTTACTTGATGGATTCTTGTGAGCTTATGGTATGCTTATAATGCTCTGATTAGTGGGGATGCTTACTGGATCATGTGCATATAGTTCATATAGTTCCCTAAAAATAAAGAATGCTCCCTGGCCAAGCTTGATGTCTTAGCTCAGCCAGTGATGTCTTAGCTTTGTTTTGAACTCAACGAGTAATGATAAATTTCTATTTCTTGTGTTGGCTTTGATGAAAATAGAGATATCCACAGTAGGGGATCATGTAAATGAATGCCACTGTGGTATCCTTTGAAGAAAAAGGACTATTTCTGATGGTTTTAAAAGGCTAGGTGGTGCTAGGTGATTCAGTTGGCTACCAAGACTTGTCTCATCTGGTTAGCTGGGATATGCTATGTGTTGTTGCTTGTTTAGGCATATCTATCACTTACTGGATTTACTGGTTCTTGATTGGCCTCTCTTTTGCCAGCATCACTTGGTCTATATACCAAGTGATGAATAATCCCTTTGGAGCATCTGCTCCATGCATGCTATGTGTGTTTGAGCATCTTGACTTATGTCCCTATGATAATGGATCATCAAATGTTTCCCTTTGTCCCTGGTTGCCTCCTTAATTGATGCCTTATGATCCAAATGATCCAAGTCCCTTGCATGATCCCATTTGTCCCTAATGTTGCTTAATTAAGATGAATAAATTCCCTCTAATCACCATTTGGAGATCAAGACTAGTTCTTGATATCCATTAGTTACTGTCAACACATGTGTTTGCATGTGTGTGTGAGCTGCTTGTAGTGTCACTTGACTATTCAAGTTTCAATGTTGGTTACTTTTCCTCTAGTGCAAGAAATGGTTGAGCAGATGTTTATCCAATGTTGGCCTTTATTCTTGGGTAGCTCAAAGTGTCATGCACTTACTGGATCATCAAATGTTTCCCTTAATTTGTCCCTGGTTGCCTCCTTAATTGATGCCTTATGATCCAAATTACTATATTATTGGATTGAGTGATATGGCTACTGCTTGTTTGCTCTCCAAATGCTATATATGTGTATTTGACCATGCTTATGATGGATTTGTTTTAAGGACTCTAGCTAGATTAGAGGGGAAAAAGTTGCTGCTTTGTTGCCTATGATAATGGATCATCAAATGTTTCCCTTTGTCCCTGGTTGCCTCCTTAATTGATGCCTTATGATCCAAATGACCCAAGTCCCTTGCATATATGATCCCATTTGTCCCTAATGTTGCTTAAGATGAATAAATTCCCTCTAATCACCATTTGGAGATCAAGACTAGTTCTTGATTTCCATTAGCTAGACTCCAATATTAAAAATGTCTCCCAAATATGGAGACAAACATTTTAACATTACCCCAAGTGATTTACTTGTCGATGATTAGATGGTTGGTCGATCACTCGTACACTCGGGGGTGGAGCAAGTGAGGCTTGGTGTGATGGCACAAATATCAATATCTTGTGCATCCTACCTGGCCTCACTTACTCCATCCCTGGATGTTAATATTTGTTTCGACCAACAAAGTATGAGGCATTCCATTTAGTTGATACCACTTGGCTCTTTCTTCCATTTTAGTGCCGATGATTAGAATGTTCGGTCAACTGTACACTCCGGGGTGTCGCTAGTGAGCCTGGTGTGATGGCACAAATATCAATCTCTTGTGCATCCTACCTGGCCTCACTAACGCCATCCCGGGATGTTCATATTTGTTTCGACCAACAAAGTATGAGGCATTCCATTTAGTTCATACTAGCTACTTCTTAATTGCATTGGCCTTTCTTCCATTTTAGTGCCGATGATTAGAATGTTTGGTCACCTATACGCGCAATATACTTTGTAGACGAGGCCCCTTTCCCTGGCCGCCGTTCCGTGAACGAGTCCTTGATGAAACAACAACGCCGACATGCCTCTCCGCAGCACCACTTTTCTTCTCGCCGTCCAGTACGTGAACGAGTCCTTAATGCCAAGACGGTGCCAGCCTCCCTAGCATCATGCCGACCCTGTTGTCGCGCTTCAGGCCGTGTCGATCATGCGCCCTGCACTCTTCGCCTTCTTGCCCGGTGAACGAATAGACTAATCGTTGGAATAAGGAAGCCGATGACGGCCGATCGCAATTTAATCTTGCGACCGGCTGTCATCGGTTTCCTTATTCCAACGATCAATATTGGTTCACCGGGCAAGCAGCTGTGCGGCGCGGCTGACAGCGCGGCAACACGGCCCGGCATAATCTTGGCAGGGGCACGGTCGTTGCATCAGGACTCGTTCATGGCAGCGAGGGAGCGTGGTTGCGCCGGAGATGCAGATCGGCGTTGTTGTGTCGTCAAGCACCCGTTGACACGCCGACCGGGGAAAGGGCCCTTCTGCAAAGTATTTGTGTTGACCAACAATGTATGAGGCACATATTCTATTTTGTCATTCCATTTGCTTTGAGATTTTCAAAATGCCGATGATTAAAATGCTTGGTCACCGTACACTTGGGGGTGGCGTAAGTGAGCCTGGTAAGATAGCACAAATATCAATCTCTTGTGCATCCTACCTGGCATCGCTTACCCCATCCCTAAATGTTAATATTTGTGTTGACCAACAATGTATGAGGCACTTATTCCATTTTGTCATTCCATTTGCTTTGAGATTTTCAAAATGCCGATGATTAAAATGCTTGGTCACCGTACACTTGGGGGTGGCGTAAGTGAGCCTGGTAAGATAGCACAAATATCAATCTCTTGTGCATCGGACTTGGTCTCACTTACGCCATCCCTAAATGTTAATATTTGTGTTGACCAACAATGTATGAGGCACTTATTCCATTTGTCATTCCATTTGCTTTGACATTTTCAAAATGCCGATGATTAAAATGTTTGGTCACCGTACACTCGGGGGCGGCGTAAGTGAGCCTGGTAAGATAGCACAAATATCAATCTCTTGTGCATCGGACTTGGTCTCACTTACACCGTCCCTGAATGTTAATATTTGTGTTGACCAACAATGTATGAGGCATTTATTCCATTTCTCTTGTGCATCGGATACTTGTTGGTCTCACTTTCTTCCATTTTCATCATAGTAGGAACTGGATGGAAGGACCCCGATGCAAGCGAGCCTGGTGGGTAGAGATGACGGAGCAAAGGAGGAACCGGATGAAGACTACTTTGTATCTCGAAATTGTGAATTTTGTATGAATTAAGAGTTGTATGTAAAACATTTGACACTTGCCACTATATATGTATCTCGATCGGGCTCTAAGTAATGTGATGATGATGTCTATGTTATATCTGTGCAATGTACATGATATTTATATCGGATGAAGCTTGCTACCCGCATGGGTAGCTACACACCCATGTAGTATACCAATATGCAAGCCATATTAACTTGTTTTAGCTCAGTTTCCTAGTAGAACGTGGAATTCTAGTGTATAAAAGTGGTTTCCGAATTTTGATTTGAACTTTTTTTTGTCAAAGTCAACTCAATATTCAAAAAGTCAATGCAAAATACGTTGGTGAGTTGACTTTGATCAAAAAATATTCATATCAAAATTCGGAAACCACTTTTGTACACTAGAATTCCACGTTCTACTAGGAAACCGAGCTAAAACAAATTTTGCATATTGGTATACTGCATGGGTGTGTAGCTACCCATGCGGGTAGCGAATGCACTCTCTATTTATATTATATCTGAATGCTGTATTGTGTATATGTATTGTTGTGTATAAACTGCATATGTATAGCAGGCAGCACAAAATCGTGTATAATACAAGCAAATTCTGTGGCGCACTGAAAACCATTTTGCGCACCTTACTGTGCGCCTAAACTTGCGCACGACCATTTGGGCGCACGAAAGCTTGTGGCGACATTTCTGTGCGCACCACCGCCACAGGTCAAATTTTACTGATGAGGCTTTTCCTACTAGTGGAGCTACAGATCGAAATTGGTCTGTTGTTTGGTAGGCCGGGCTGCATCGGCTGGACCAAATAAGACTTTCTGTTTGTTTGCCTGCAGCCAAGCTCAAATCTTGATGGAGATGAGATTAGACCTATTTGGTACCATCCAGGCATGCCTAAGATTACCTCTTCTCTACAACGGGTAGCCTTACCATGCTCTCATCTCCCATCACACATAAATCACAGTTCATGATAGTTGGAAACTTACGAAACATAGCAGTTCACAAAATCAGCCCTAGCTATTACGAATGGTAGTTCATAACACGATGCTCCCTAGCTACTACGAATATCAATTTATCATCACGGGTAGTTCAACATATGGGGATCAAATTGGGGTTCGAGAAACAGGGGATCAAAGAGGGGTTCTTCTTCACTTCTTCTCAGATGGTGGTGTTGCCTCTGGATTCCCGCATTGCGTCTGCCCACTCTTGGCTCTTCACCTTCCAGGCATCATTGTCGCATGCTTTCACGCCATGGCCGGTCTCTACTTCATCAAAATTGACACCTCTTCGAAGAACTCATCCTCGCCCCAACCTAGAATCCAGTTGTGAAGAATGCAATAAGTAAGGACTAACTTAACTTAGTCTCAAACGTGTGGAACGGTTTCTGGTCAAAGACCTTGAACCTATTCTTCAATGCAGCAAATGCCATCTCAATGGTGACTCTAAGGCTTGAGTGTCTCAGATTGAACAACTCTCTCGCATTCAGAGGTCGGTACTTCGCAGAGAACTCGTTGAGGTGGTACCTTGTTTTCTGAAGGGAGGTAGAGTTCCAGGTTGGCATGCATACCTAGCATCTACAAGGTAGAACTTACCCTCAGGGATTTGTAACCCATCAGGCCTTGACAAGCTGTCGGCCAGGATGCTCACATCATGAGATGAACCCTCCCACCCAGCAAGCACGTAGGTGAACCTCATATCGAAATCCATAGCTGCTAGCACGTTCTGGCTGGTGTAGTGCTTCTTCCTGCGAAATGCTGCAGATATTGATCTCGATACATTTGCAGTGACATGAGTACCATCAATAGCCCCAATGCAATCCTGTAAAAAAAATTAGCACACAGTCATGTTTCTGACAATAGCACACATCTGATAGGTAGAAGGAACATGATTTTGTACTCACCCTGAAATAGAGGAACCACCTATAGCTGTTCTTGATCTTGGTTGGTGTGTTCATTGATGCTAGCTTGATCTTTTCACCTCTGAGCTCCCCAATTGCGTACAAGACCTGCTAGAAGTACCGAGAGATAGTCTTCGTGGATCGTCTGAATGTGTTATGGATGACTCTGAACCTCTGGTTATGACCGACAACATGAAGAAACATTGCGACTTGTTATTCGACAGTTGTGTGGATGCTATCAGTCAGCAGTCATCTACCCCTGGACGTTTTCACAAGTGCATAGAAAGGAGCTCTTCTTATCTGTAGCATCTGGATAGCCTCTACGTCGTTTCAGTTGTAGATGTTGTTTTGGTTGACAATCCTCTCTTGATCTCATTGTAACATAGGTCCGTAAGTCACACAAGGAAAAACAGCATGCCTATCTGCTCTCTTGTGCACCATCAGGATCCAGGCTTGTATGCAAACGATGAGTGCTGCAGCGTGATACACAAGCTAGAGCTGGTCGGTCTACTCAATCAAGATCTATGCATTACGAACGGTCTTATCGAATCCAACTAGTTCTACGAACATGAATCTAACACTACAACACAGCAAAGGAGTTTCCCATTACCTCCGTCATGGCGGACAAAGGACACGTCTGAAAGCCACCGCAGATGTGCGCAGGCTCCGCCGCAGCTGGAGAAGAGGATCCTGGTCCGGCGCTGGAGACTGAAGGTAGATGCGCGCTGCCAGGGTCGCCGCCGCCGGTGCGAAAATTGGGGGAATGCAAAATTTGGGAGGGGGCTAATGTAGAGGGTAACCGAAGAGGGAGGTTACCCCTACCTTTGTCGCGCAATGCCGCTGGGATTTTGGCTTCTCCCGCCATGCCGAGGCGGAGCTCCAGCACGAACGGCGTTGTCGATTTTCGTCTCGCCAGGGCCTAGCCCTGGAGAAACTATCAAACCGGGCGTTCCTCCGGGGCATATCCCAGGGTGCTTTAAAACCCGTGCTATGCAAGAACGCGAGTGCACCCATGGAAACTAAACAACCCGCCCAGGCAACCAACCGCGCCCAAAACCATCACAAAAAAAACGACATGTGAAATTGCAATTGTACCCATAAGCTTAGATGAAAACCGAGCACGGGATTAATACTAGTGAACCGCCTAAAATGCCTTTAATGGCCAAATATATGAATTTGGATGTAGTATTGCAAATATGGGCCGTTGGATCACGAAAATAAACGAACTGAAATCCTTTGATGTACTGTAAAAGAACTGATAAATAATAACTTTGAGCGTCAAAATAATGCATTCGTTCGTAAGCAAAGGTGTATTGAGTGTCCAAAACCTAATTTGTAATCAGCAACGAGCTTCCAAGATTCAAATCTCTCTAAATCCTTCTCCCTCTCTCTCTCTTTTCAGCTTTTGTTAGGTTGCTGAAGTCATGATGTAATTGTATGGATTAGTGACGGGATCTACGATAGAGTTTCTCGGCTTCCCCATCGCACTTTAATTGCATACATTGGCTGTAGTTACGGCTTGGCCTGTAGTTGTTCTTGTCACCAGAAAGGATCAGCGAGATACACATGCAGTATAATATGGGCTCAAGTTACCAACAGGAGGGCTACGCCATTATATATTTCACAAGTATCAAGAGTCACCGCTGAGTCTCCCTTGTGCCTTGATACTTGTTAGTTTGCCTAGCAACACGCAAATATGTGCTTGAACGAGGAAAGTCTAGGAGAGAAAAAAGATAATGCGCGAGAAAATGGAGTAGCAAAGTATAGTAAATGTGCGCTGTGAATAGGAGACGTTGGGGAAGAAATAAATTTTAGTGCTTAGACATAGGGAGCAAGCTCAAACTTCCGATGGTTTCATCCAGCAGGCAACTGAGCTTGGCTATAACCTCATTTTTTAAAGAGTAGGCCGTAGCCCTGCCTTAAATTAATAAGGCCGTTGCCGGCAAGTGTTACAGGATGCTGAAGAACAGCTTACAAACATCGATGAACAAGCAAACGAAAGATTACAAAGAAAACAACTTGTCATCAAGGCCATCATCTCAAGGAAGAACCAGAGCGGAGGAGAAACAACGCCATGAAGCTCGCCACCGGGAGCCCTGCCACCGTCAAGTCCTGTCGCATCGCAGCCGGAATGCCATCCGCCTCCACCTCCGAAGAAGGTCCCAACCTTCTCGCCCTGGCTCGTAGGGCGCCGGACCGTCGGCAAGCGGAGCAGCTCTCCCTAGAGCACGAATGAGCACCAGGGGCATCAAACCAAGGACAAGAACCAGACACGACCACCACACGCGACAGACCACAGGCCTCGCCGCCGGCCAACGCACCGGCCACCCAAAAGACTTCAGCATCAGGACGGAGATCGCCAGAGAAGACACGGCAAGCACCGCAACCGCAGACCAGGACACCTACGCAGCACGGACACCTTCCGCCGACCCAAGGCGGCGCCTTCAAGAAGGAACACGACGCCAGAGCGCCGTCGCCGCCCAATCCAGATATTTGGGTTTTCACCCGGGTGCCAAAGGAAGGAGGGAGAGGGATATACCTCAGCATCGCCTCCAAGGAGGAAGACGGCGTCAAGGACGTCGCCGACGCTGTGACCGCCACCGCCGGCCAAGGATTTCTCCCGGCCAGAGCCCCCTGCCCTGCCACCCCAACCACACCGACGAGAACGCCGGAAGTCATGGCCTTGGGGTGGGTACCACATGAAATCCGGCCTCCGTCTTCAGATCTGCCACGAGGTCGACGGGGCAACCACCGCGGCCCGAGCACCCTCCACCGCCTCCACGCCGCCCACGCGACCGAGGAGACGGTCCTCGGCATCAGCAAGCGCTCCCCGCCGCCAGGGACCGCGCCGCCCTCACCTCGCAGAGGCCGCCGCCTCCGGTGCCCAAGCCCCCACCGGGAGGAGCGCTGGACGACCACGCCCTGACCCACGGCTGCTCCGGCAGGAGCAAGACGCAGCAGGGGCGCCGCCATCGCGCCCGCTCCGGCACCAGCAGATCCCGCGCGGCGTTCCTCCTCCTATCGTCGCGCGCGGAGCCGGGAGCCCAGATCCCCGCCGCCCCCTTCCTGGGCGTCGCGGCCTTCGACCGGCGGCGCCTCCGGGGGCGACGAGGAGAGGAGAACGAGGCGGGGGGAGCTGGCGGCGGCGGCCTAGGGTTTCGTCCCCCGGTCGCCAGGAGGAGGCGACGCGGGGGAGCGAACCGGTTTTCCTTGTTCTCGCTATAACCTCATTCAACCTCAATGCTCGTCCTTTGCTCGGGGCTGCAATGGCTCGCAGTTCTCAACCTTGTTGCCTTGTCATTGATGAATTGGTGGTCATCGCGGTGGGGTGCCATCTAAGATTGGAGGGGAGGGAATTGCTAGCCTTGCCCACTCCATGGGTCCCTGATGCAGCAAGCGTGATGGCCTAGACGATAAGTGTAAGTTCATCGAATGTGTGGCAGGAGATGAGGGAAGATGTGAGATTGATCTAATGTACAATGTACAAGCTCCAGCTGGAACAAGGCTTGTGACCAGCACCTCATTAGAACCATTAGTTGATAACCGAATCTTCAAATGTGTCAGAAATTCATATTAGTTTTGTATCTTTTTAAAAATGTAGTTTGACATGTTGTTAAACATTAAATAGATTTCCTCTCCTGAGCAATTACAAGTGATTAGTTTTGAACAAGCTCAATGAAATGTGGCAATGCATTCTAGCGCATGGTTTCCATGTAATACATGTGTATAGCATGTTCCTTTCATCTATACAATTATTTGCATTTGCCTCTTGCTAATTAATGTGGAGTAATTTTAAAGTGACACTACCCTCTATAGATTATCTTGGCCATTAGATCAACATAATAATAGCAAAATAATCTACTTTCATTAAAAGATTTATTAGATAATCGAAAACAGAGGATCTTGAGTACTATTAGAAATTCAGAAGAATTGCGTAGAGGGACCATTGAGAAACTCGAAAAAGCTCGGATTCGATTACAGAAAGTCGAACTAGAGGCGGCGAAAAAAAATGAATCCTTTTGTAGCTCATCATTTATTGGCAAATGAACGGCCAATATCATTTAGGAGCATCTTAAAATTTCTGGTTATAATAATTATCAATCAAGGGTCATGTTTCTATCCAAGTTGTAGACCAATAATGTTTGATAACACAAACATATTTGCAAAACTAAATTAATCCAAGTGTCTGATTGATCAAGATCCAGTAAGATGACTTGAATAACACACGATTTGGTTGCACTTTGATTGCATACACTGGTAGTGTTGTCCTTGTCATCAAATATGTTTTCAACACGGATCAATGATACACACAGTGCAGTGTTACCAACCAGGCAATTACACGTACATGTGCGAGATTCTACCATCCGATCAAGTACCAACATATATTTGACTTGTATGAAGATCCACCACCAATCTCTCTTGCCCTTTGATACTGGTTAGTTTGCCAACTCTTTTGAAGCGACACACAATATGTGCTTGACCGAGGGGGAGGGGAGACTAAGGTGTAGAAGGGGGACAATAACATCCCACTAGGAATAAAACCACGGAAAAATGTAGGAGAAAAAACTAGTGAAGGGTGGTAATCATACATCTTCTCTAGAAATAGGAGACACTAGGAAACAAATGACTATTCATGCACAGAGCTAGGCGGAACCATGTTCCTCCTCAGTCTCACATTACCAGTAGTTGATAGCTGGTGCGTTATTCTGAGGCTCTTTCGGTCGATTTGAGGCTCTTGGAGTTGCATGTACTCTTCCTGAGACTCGCTGAGATGGAACAGCCCAGACGCACGCAACTAGTTGAGCAGCTCCTAATCATAGCGAGCTATTACAGAACAAACCTCAGTTGATTTTCTTGTGGATTTCGGAATTCATCTCCGGTTTAACAAACCACAAGTGATAAAAGGATAAAGGATGCCAAGTACAAATGCACTATGACCAAAGGTGCAAACCAACTTTTGGTATTTTCATTTTTCTCATCTACCCTCTATAATAATATAAGATAAGCAAAAAAAGAAAGACAACTATAAAAGACAGCTAATACGTAATAATATGTGCCCAAGATACCATCATGAGAGATAGCACCACTATTTATTTCGCAAGTATCAACAATCCCCACGAGTACTCTCTTGTTAGTTTGCCTAGCCACCTGTAAACATGTGCTTGAAACCAACACTTGATCAAAACCATAATAAGATAACTATATTTTAAAGTGGTGTTTTACGGTAGGGATTACTAGTTCTATGCATGGGCTACTAGTATTCAACTTTCAACCGTTGTTTGCAAGGGTACTTTTGGAAATTAAGCTTTATCCATTTCTATTTTACTTTTCTTCTTTGCAAGTGCAATTTGGTCCGTAATTAACTCATAGTTATTGTCCTGACGTCTTGTAGACACGAAACTGATCCTGCAAAAAGAGAAGTACGCAAGACATAGAGCATCGCCGCCCTCGCGCACGATCCTGCACTTTCCGCAGTGCCAGGCGTGCATGCGGGCCTGTCATCGCTGATAGTCCCTTACGGCATCCTTTCCGGCAGTTCAAGTCTGAGTAGTAATTATTTTTCATGTGCGATTTGCAGAAGATGTAGGCGAAGGCAGCACATGAAAAAAGGCCGCGTGCGCTTTTGGGTCTGGCCGGATGCGGTCTAGCACCGTGTGTCCCATGGAAAGGTGGCCTGGCGGGTCGAGGTGCGGCTTCAACGGCAAAGAGGAAAGCCATGCTCGTGGCAATAGGGACGTCCATGCTGAGGACGGCAACGAGCGCGCCGAGACGGCCAAGCCGACGACGCCCAAGGCAACGCAGACTTCCACGACCATGGAGACGATGGCAACACAGCCACACGGACGGACACGCAAATGGCAGCAGCATGATCGCAGTGCCGTGTGGTGAGCATGCATGATCGCCGTGCCGTGTGGTGAGCATGCATGGTCGTCATCGACCTGCATCTAATCTGTCGGATCAATCTTGAGGGAACACTAAGAGCGCATTAGATTGTGGCAAGGAAGGAGTACCAAATTTGCCCTTCGGTGAAAATTTACTACTACTCATCTTGGTCAGTAGTATTGATTGATTTGAGCCATTGGATCTGCTGGTTCAACGGCCCATATTATCCGGTCACTACCATAAAAGCACCCAATTTAAAATATGTCGGAAAATCGATACTAAAATTTAGTATCATATTTATTATATAATTCGAGATGCTTCCTGAACCTGAATTAGATCTCTTCCAGTAGTGTTTTGGAAAACAAGACATATTTGCAAACGGTTAAATTTATCCAAAGGTTCTCGCCGATTGAAATCCAGTAAGATAGCATGATTGGTCGCACTTTGATTGCACACATTGGTTGTGTTATCCTTGTCATCAGAAGCGTTTTCAAAACCGATCAATGATATACCTACCAAGCAATAATATGTGTGGGGGAAACTATCATCACAGTTAGAACCAATATATATTTGACTAGTATATATTGTGGCCAGGTCGACCACGAGTGTGCAGAAGCAGTAGGCGACCGGTACAGCACCGTCCGCGACATGCTTGGGCAGCGGCGGCATGGATGGTTGCGTGGGCGGCGGCCGTGGCTGGGCTCTGGCGCTGGACTGAGTTAAGAAACACAAGTGTTTAGGGTTTTCGTGGGGGCAATGCCTCTCCACGTATCTCTTTATATATAGATCAGCTACGTACATAATACACGTATACATGACAGGTATAATACATCTAGACCTACTTTAACACTCCCCCTCAATCTGAACTTCTACTTTGTACAAGGTTCAGATTGGTACTAAAACGGTCTAGCATCTGTCGAGTAGCTGGTTTGGTAAACACATCAGCTAGCTGATCATTGGAAGAGATGAACCTGACTTGAAGAGCTCCAGACGCCACGCGCTCACGCACAAAATGGAAATCGATCTCAATGTGCTTTGTCCTTGCATGAAACACTGGATTAGCTGTCAGGTAAGTTGCCCCTAAATTATCACACCACAATATGGGTGTTCGCTGCCGAGATACTCCTAACTCCTTGAGTAGAGACTCTATCCAAATAGCTTCAGCAGCTCCATTCGCCAATGCTTTGTACTCTGCCTCGGTACTCGATCTCGAGACGGTGGGTTGTTTCTTCGAACTCCAAGAAATAAGATTCGACCCAACAAAGATGGCGTACCCTCCAGTGGATCGTCGGTCATCCACACATCCTGCCCAATCTGCGTCAGTAAACACACTGATTCCTGTCGAGGCCGACTTGCGAAAAAGCAATCCCGTGCTCAAAGTGCCCTTGACATAACGCAGTATACGCTTGACTGATTCCCAATGTACATCAGTCGGCTGTGACAAGAACTGGCATACTTTGTTTACTGCAAATGATATGTCCGGACGGGTGAGAGTCAAATACTGGAGGCCTCCAACAACGCTGCGATAGCGGTGAGAATCCTCATCACTCAATAAAGTGCCAATCTCTCGAGACAGATGCTCTGTCACATTCAGCGGTGTAGAAGTGGGTCTACAATTCTCCATACTCACACGGTGCAAAAGATCCAATGCATACTTCCGTTGAGTGACAGTCATCCCCCCTGAATTGTAGGACGCTTCAAGACCCAAGAAGTACTCCAGCGTACCAAGATCCTTAATGGGAAAACTGGCTGAGAGGGCACGCACAAGTCCATCAACCGCCCCTGGAGTAGAACCAGCAATGACAATATCATCGACGTACACCAACATGTACACCTGAACACCATCTCGAGAAAAGGTGAACAAGGAAGTGTCAGCCTTGGAGGGAACAAAGCCCAAATCAACCAGCAAAGCGCTCAGCCGAGCATACCAAGCGCGCGGGGACTGCTTCAGGCCATAGAGAGCTCGCTGCAACTTACACACATGGGAGGGATACCGATCATCCTCAAAGCCGGGTGGTTGTTGCATGTACACATCCTCGGACAGAAAACCATGGAGGAAAGCATTGCTAACATCAACCTGACGGAGACTCCATCCGCGAGACACGGCAAGAGAGAGGACCAGCCGCACCGTAGCTGGTTTGACAACTGGGCTAAACGTATCACCATAGTCAATGCCATGCCGCTGAGTGAAACCCCGAGCGACGAGTCGAGCCTTATGTTTATCAATAGAACCATCAGGGCGATGCTTGGTCTTAAAAATCCACTTGCAGCCAACAACATTGACGCCGGGAGGACGAGGAACCAAGACCCATGTCCTGGTGTGATGAAGGGCAGCAACCTCCTCAGCCATGGCAGCGCGCCACGCAGCCTCACGGAGAGCATCACGATGTGAGACGGGCGTAGCAAAGAAGGCCCGTCGGCTAGGATCATAACGCACCGTACCATCGGTGTACACCCGCTCACGCCGAGTGTTGTCACGAGCACGAGTGACCATGGCGTGGCCTGGAGCAGCCGTGGGCGTCGCGGTCGAGGAGCCCTCGACAGAAGGCGACGCAGGCTGATCAGGGAGAGGGGCCGCGCTGAGAGAGGCAGCGGCCGCGGGTGACGCAGCAGGCTCGGGCGAGGGCGCTGCATGTGGCGCGGGATCGCGCGCCTCCGCATGCACGTCGATCACCGGGGCATGCTCAGCGGGCGCGGACGGTGGTGCAGCTTCGGCGGCCATTTGTTCCTGCACAAAAGGAGCACTACCAGGCACATCAAGAGGTAAACAGGACAAGTCATATTTGCGCATAGGGACACTCGTAACCGGTTCATCGGTCGGAAAAGACAATGCATCCGCTAGGGTGGAGACGTCGACCGAAACACCGGGAGTGGCATAGGGAAACACGGACTCGTCGAAGACAACATCACGGGATATATAAATGCGACCCGTGGACCTATCCAGACACTTATAACCTTTGTGCATGGGGCTGTACCCGAGGAAGACACACATAGTGGACCGAAACGCAAGCTTGTGTGTGTTATATTTGCGCAGACTTGGCCAGCACGCGCAACCAAAGGTGCGAAGAAAGGAATAGTCAGGCTTGACCTGAAGAAGCCGATAGATAGGTGTATCTTGCTGCAAAACAGCAGTCGGCATGCGATTGATCAAATAGCACGCCGTAAGAAAAGCCTCATCCCAAAAACGCAAAGGGAGAGAAGAATGAGCAAGAAGAGCAAGCCCCGTTTCCACCAAGTGATGATGCTTGCGCTCCGCCACCCCGTTTTGCTGCGAGGTATGCGGGCAAGAGACACGATGAGCAATGCCAGTGCGCTTGAAATAGCTATGAAGCCGATGATACTCACCACCCCAGTCCGACTGAACAGTTTTGATTTTAGTGTCTAAGAGACGCTCAACATGAGCTTGAAAGGCATAAAACACTTGCTCAACATCAGACTTGTGCTTGAGGAGATAAATCCACACAAAACGAGAATAATCATCGACAAAACTCACATAGTACTTATACCCTCCCGAGGAAGAAATAGCAGGACCCCAAACATCGGAGTGAATCAACTCAAGAGGCATAGTAGAAACACGATGAGAAGCATGATATGGCAATTGTCGACTTTTAGCACATTGACAAGCATCACAAACTGGAGTCTGATTATTTGGAGAGCACACTAAATCATTATTTCTAACAATGTGTTGAACGACATTATTGGTAGGGTGACCAAGGCGATGGTGCCACTGTGAAGCAGAGGCACGGACACTAGACGACGCTTGACGTGATGACGACGAAGAGGCACGGCTGAACGGCACCGGGTAGAGACCGCCGTGACTCCTACCGTGTAGCAGGACCTTCTTGGTGACCTTGTCCTTAACAAGGAAAAAGAACTTATGAAATTCCACAAAGACATTGTTATCACAGACAAGGCGATAAACAGAAAGAAGGTGCTTGCTAATGTGCGGGACATGAAGAATATTATGCAAGCGAAGCGATGAACCGGTTAATTGAGAGTGACCAATATGCGAAATAGACAAACCTGCACCGTTGGCCACTTGCACTTGATCCTTCCCGCCATAGCGCTCATGGACATGCAGGCGCTCAAGATCACTCGTCAGGTGGTCGGTGGCACCTGTATCAAGATGCCAATATTGCTCGTTGTCGTTGGAGGAGGTCGAGGCGCCGTTGCCGGAGCGCTGATCCCGATCATAGCGCCGACGGCAGTCATTTGCATCATGCCCCCATTTGTCACAAATCTGGCACTGGGGACGCCAGCGACGGTTGCGACCGTTGCCGCCACCGTTTCCTCCTCCTCCATTGTTGCGGGCATTGCCGCCATTGCCGTTGCCGTCAGTGCGGCGGCGATCCTGGCCACCTTGGCCACCCTGGCCGTAGCCGATCTGGCCCTGCGGAGCTCCCTGGCCGGCAGGACGACCGCCGCTTGGGCGGTTGGAGTCATACGTGCGCCCGGGGTTGTTGAGGTGGACTGGGCGTGACGCGAGATTGGCTGAGGATGTCCAGTCCTCGTTTTCCGCCTGCTGCTTCTGGAGACTTTCGAAGTTCAGCACGTTCTTGTAGAACACTGCGAGGGTGACGGGGGCCGGCGCGAAGTCCATGGAAGCGGCGATGGGGTTGTATGCAGGGCCGAGCCCTGCCAGCATGTAGTCGATGATCTCGTCATCGCGAAGCGGGGATCCAGCGGCAGCCATGGCGTCGGCGAGCGCCTTCACCTTCTGCATGTACTCGCTGGCGGTTTTATCGCCCTTCCGAAGCCCTTGGATCTGGCGGCGAAGAGCACGAACGCCGGCTCGGTTCTCGGCGGAAAACATGGCGTGGACGGCGCTCCAAGCCGCCGCAGCCGAGGTGCAGCCGATGAGTTGGGCTGAGATCTCCTCATGCATCGAGCCGAGGAGATGGCCGAGAACCTTCTGGTCCATCGTCCACCACTGCGCGTAGTCGGGATTGACAACGTCGCGCGCGTCAGTTCCGGTCCCTTCCTTGATGGTCGCGGATGGGGCCTGTGCCGATCCGTCGAGGAAGCCATGGAGACGGGCACCGGCGAGGTTGGGAAGGGCGTGAGCCCTCCAGAGCATGAAGTTGTTGCCGTTTAACCGCACGGTGATGGCGGGGAGGACCGGCGCAGCTGCAGTTGCAGATGGCGGATCGATGACGGGTCCAGCGACCATCGTGGAGAGACTCCCCACGGTAGACAGCGTGAGGGCAGAGCTGGTCATCGCGGCAGACGCGTGGCGAGAAGGCGCGGCGGCTGCGGCTGATCGGAGAGGCGGCGCGCGGCGGAAAACTTGCGGCAGCGGCGGGAGCCCTAGGTGGCTCTGATACCAAGTTAAGAAACACAAGTGTTTAGGGTTTTCATGGGGGCAATGCCTCTCCACGTATCTCTTTATATATAGATCAGCTACGTACATAATACACGTATACATGACAGGTATAATACATCTAGACCTACTTTAACAGACTGCTACTGCGTCAGGTGGATAGGAAATGGGATAAGAAGCCAACCACTTTATTTAGGACCACATGCTCGTTCCCACGTCACAAACCGCACAACACACTGCATTAGATATGTGATCACAAGGTTTCATCCGAAAACATTACTTAGTTTCCTATAACTTTGCATTGTCATAAATGGAAGTTGTCGGAGTCATATCACAAGATATGTGGTTTAATCTATTCTACATCCCATGCATATTACACCCTTTTACCATGGCAGTCTTAGGTGTATCGTGTTTTAGGAATGATACATGAACATGTGAACTCATGCAGTGATGTCCCACCCCTTTCTTACATACATATAAGATACTAGCAGAAGGCACATGATATGCATGTGGTGGTTTATGAATGATTACCACTGCAAATAAAATCACAACATACATCTATATTTTACAAATCATATTTAACAATAAAATGTTTAAACCACTTTATGTAAGCTGTAATGGTCTCCTTTTTGTGTTCGCTAATGTGATTTTCGGTATTTATCATAGAAGACGAGGCTCCATTGTCGAACCTGCAAGATTTTGAGAAACAGTGGTCAAGAGTAGCTGTTTTGTCTTGATTAATTTATGAAAACTGCATTTGCTTGGTTGTCACATCATCTAGATATGTACCTGTGGAAGTACTTTCAGGTCATAGCTTGCACAAGCACAAATTATTTAAAGTGAAATGCAAGGGTCACATTTACTAGATTGTCAGGTCGAGTACCACTGTGAGAACTCTAGAGAGATCCTTGTCAGCCTCATTTTGGCCCAGGCCATACTAAGCGAATCTCAGAATCATATGTTGTTCAATCAACCATATTGAGAGATGATTAATGGTTGATATTCATCATGTGAATAAAATAATAGGCTAATAATTTCTTGTACGTCATGACGATAGATAATCAAAATTCAAAACTGGTGTACTATATAGTGGTATAAATTTTTCACTAGATGACACTCTAGGGGCTTGAGGGGTGTAAGGTATTTGTCGCTAGATAATATTGAGGTGGCATGATTGGATATATGGGATATGCCACGAGAAGACACTAAGGAGACAAGATTGGATCTATAAGATATTTCAGTGGACAATGCATGAGTAAAGCAACAACATGACTGGATCTATCACCGGATAACATTGTAGCAGAATGGCTGCATTTGATCTACGGGATCTGTTACGAGACAACACTACGGTGGTATGGTTGGATCTATGGGACCTGCCACTAGACTACACTAATGATTTAGAATAGGATCAGAGATAGATTCCTCGAGGTGCTCAAGATCCTATGGAGGGAGTATGTCATGAATGAACCTTTGCGAACCTTAGAGTTAAAGTCATTTGTTTTTCCTTTGCAAAAGCTTAGGACTTTATACATTTGATTCCAAACTGTATCTAAGGAGGCTCGAGGTGTAGGAATTGTAGGAAAAGGCAGGACATGGAGTAAGTAGCAAGGCTTTGAGGTTTTGTTATATGGTGGCTTAATTGTTCTATTAAAAATACAAGGGGTTGGTTCCCTTCATTTTTGATTGGGTCGACAAGGGGCAGGATATCTAGGTAAACGCCATACTTACACTTTTAAAAAATTTATAATGGGCACGTGGAGGGTGCATGGACTCACCGAAGTCTATCTCACCCCGACTATAGGTCTGTATCTTCCTCATTAAAATTTTCACCTATATATTTTCCCGTGATTTTCAGAACCCCGCAAGGTTTCAGCCTGTTGTTTTCTACTCTTGTTTCCAAAATCCTAGATTGTTTCATTATCATTGAGCAAAGAAAGTATTTTGATCAAAGGTAACAAGAATATCCACATTTTTGGAGTATATTGTAAAAGCAGAATGTTAATATTTGGATCCCATTGTGATAGGCACCTTAAGATCAAAGTTGGAGCTTAGCTGGTGGTCCAACACTAATACAAAAAGTAAACATGAGAAGTACACACACACTAACATGGGAAGTGTACAAACAAAACATGAAAATACAGACAGTGCGAATACATACCAAAAAAATCACTTTTTGTGAACTCATATTTATGGATTTCTACATAAGAATATAAAAATATATTAATGCAAAAGTAAAAGAGAAAGGTGTAAGCAATATGGATATATGTAGTATGTATATTACACATTAAAAATATATGTGAGTTACGATAAAAAAAAAGGAATGATGTCACACATGCATATATAAGGGAGAGTGAAAATATATACACCATCACTAGTTAATTTGCTTATAGACAATATAACCACACATAAAAGCGAAAATGGCTAACGGAACCTGGGTACGCGCGAATGAAAACGTTTCCAATCAAAGAGCACCACGTGTCTGCCACATGCGTATTCGTCAGGTATATGATGTGTATTTCCATAAAAATCATTGCGTGTCAGACGCGTCCTGCATTAACTTCCAAACAGCCAGTCCTTATTACTTGCCATGCCTCAGCTGCTTCGCTAGCTTCTTGCCGGCAGCGAGCTCCTTTGGCCGTCTTGCTCCTCCACCCACGCTCCACCAACCACCGTGCTCTTCTCTCTAAGCTCCGCGGCAGCAAGCTTCTTTAGCCGTCGTCGTCCTGCACCCAAGGTCCAACTTCCAAGGCAGCAAGCTCTTCCGATCGTCGTGCTCCTTAGTCCTCTGGCCAAGCTCAGTGGTAGAGAGCTCTAGCAGCCAGTTCATCCTCACGGTCAGGTGGCACAGCGGCGGAGAAACCTTGGGTTAAAAGCAGCGGCGTGGCCACAGCGTCCTTGCTCGCCCCATTCCTGCAGTGACATGCCCAGGTTGGCAGGCAATGCCCAGCTCACGACATGTCAATCTCCATGGAACCAGTGACAGTTGACTCGCCATGCCTAGCAGCAAGCGCGGCCTTAGCCGTCAATCTCGCCTGGTCAGTAGCAGCATGCTGCTGGGCAACGAGGACCTCTTCCAAGGCAGCGAGATCCTCTGGGGCGTTGTGCTCCTTCATCCAAGCTTGACGTTAGCGAGGTCCTCCGGCCGTGCGTGGTGCTTGCCAGAGCGCGACGGCCTACCAGTGGTGCTAGAAGAACACGAAGGACCACATCGTGTCGCCGGCTTCGGCAGCGTTCTTCATGTCGTCGGTGGTGAGTAATCAGGACGGAGGACGATGGTGCGGGAGGCGGCCTCTATGATGCGGTGGGCAGCAACGCTCATGGCACTGGCAGCGGCCGTATACATGGCTTGCGCGCGGAGGGGTATGGACCAACCGGGAGTAGTGCTGCGCAGAGCGTGGTCACGTTCCCGCGATGGTTGGCAACCTCGGCTTCCTTCCCGCATGGTGGGTGAGAACGGCAGACTTCCCGTGCTGCTGGGCGAGCATGGTGGCGTTCGAATGATACTGGACGAGAATGGTGGCGTTCCCATGCTGGTCTGAAGGTGTTTGCGGGTGGCGTTGCCATTGGGGAAGAAGGTAATGCCGTGGGGCAAAAAAATTCGCACTAGATTAGCTTCTCAATTATGGCGCATGCATGTTAGCGAGGAGAGAGAGTGCACCAACACCGAGAGAATTAAGGCATCATTGCCGTATAAGTTCAGAATTAATGCTGGGAGCCAAGCTGACACCCAACACATCACATTAACTCCAGAGGACAACCTGCCCCTATTAATTTACAAATTAACATTGATTAAAAAAGTTGATGCTTCATCAAATTGGTTCTTCTAATTCAGAGCTTATCCAACAATAATTTGGTCATGAACAATAGGATTATTTTTTGGTAAGTAAATTTTCTTTCTTAAGTATGAACAGAACAATGCATGTAACAATTGATGCTTCTAATTCATCCAACAATAATCTGTTCTAGACATGTTGCTAAACCCAAACTAACATGATTAATTAACTCATGTGTGTCAGACGTGTGCACCATGCATGCACTCATCGATTGCCATCATTGCAACATGCATGCAAGATTAACTCATGTGTGTCAGTGCGTTGCTTTTACTGATGGATCAGCCAACATGCATGCACTCATTGATTACTACCAAAACACTGGCTGTGCATTAATTACCTGCATGTATCTCAGCTCGTATTCAAGTAGTATCAAAGAGGTAAAGCCACCGTATTATTCACCTGCTATATTAAGTCCGAATCACAAACAACACTTCAAGGCTACTGATATCGACCTCGCGCGTTGCCAGGTTCTAAACGTCCGCGTCGCACATAAAAGTGCTAAAAACATGCTTAGTTGTATATAACTTTGCATTGTCGTAAATGGAAATTGTAGGAACCATATCACAAGATATCATTAGGTTTAAGCTATGGTACATCCCATGAATATTTTGCCCTTTTACAATGGCATTCTTAGGTGTACCGTGCTTTAGGAATGATACATGGACGTGTGAACTCATGAAGTGATGCACTGTAAAGGCAAGGTGTAATTTGTCCCACCCCTTTCCTACATGAATATAAAATACTAGTAGAAGGTACATGATATTCATGTGGTGGTTGATGAACGATGACCATTGCAAATAAGATCCCAACATACATCTATATTTTAGGAACCAAAATTAACAATAAAATGTTAAAACCACTTTATGTAAGCCATAGTAGTCTTACACTCCTTTTTATGTTCGCTAATGTGCTTTTCGGTATTTATCATAGCAGATTACCAGCCTCTGTTGTAGAACATGCTAGACTTTAAGAAATTATGGTAAAGAGTAGCTTTTTTGTCTTGATTAATTTATAAAACATGCACTCGCTTGGTAGTCACATCACATATGTACTCGTGCAAGTACATATTATTTAAAATAGCATGCAAGGGTCACATTTATTGGATCATGAGGTCGAGTGCCACTATGAGAACTCTAGAGAGATCCTTGTCAACCTCATTTTGGCGCAGGCTGTAATGAGTGAATGCCAGAAAACATTGGTGTTTGATCAATCACATCGAGAGCTGATAAATGGTTGATATTCACCATGTGAAGAAAATAAACGGCTAAGAATTTCTTATACGTCATTACGATGGATAATCATAGTTCAAAAGTTGGTGTATTATATAGTGGTATAGATTTGTCACCAAATGACACTCAGGGTGCTTGAGGGGAATAAGGTATTTGTGAATAAATAACATTGAGGTGGCAGTATTTGATATATGGCATCTGCCACCAAATGACACTAAGGAGACAATATTGGATCTATAATATATTCCACTGGACAATGCATGAGTAAAGCAACAACATGATTGGATCTATCACCGGACAACATCATAGTGGAATGGTTGGATTTGATCTATGGGATCTCTTACGGGACGACACTAGGGTGGTAGGGTTGGATGTATGGGATCTGCCACTAGACTACACTAGGGCTATACAACAGGAACATAGAGAGATTTCTCGAGGTGTGCATGACCCGATGGAGGGAGAGTGTCAGGAAATGAACCTTTGCCAACCTTAGAATTGAAGTCATTTGTTTTTTCTTTGCAATAGTTTAGGAGTTTATTCATTTTATTTTAAACTGTATCTAAGGGAATGCCACGAGGTGTAGGAATTGGAGGAAGCCAAACCATTGAATAAGTAGGAAGGTTTTGTCATATGGTGGATTCATTGTTCTATTCAAAATACCAGGAGTTGGTTCCCTTCATTTTCGATTGGATCCACAAGGGGAGGGGTATCTATGTAAAGGACATACATACACTTCTAAAAATCTTATAATGGGGCACGTGGAGGGTGACATGGTACTACCAAAGTCTATCTCACCCCAAAATCTAGTTATGTGTTTCCCTCATTAAAAAAATTCACCTAAATATTTTTCCCGTGATTTTTAAAACCTTGCATCCCAAGGTTTCAGCCTGTTATTTTCTATTCCTGTTTCCAAAATCCTAGATTGTTGCATCAACATCGAAAATAGAGAGCATTGTGACCAAAGGTGGTGCAACATCATCAAGAACAACAATAATATCAACATTTTTTGGAGTATATTGTAAATGTAGAATGTGAACATTTGGATCCCGTTATGGGAACAGGAACCTTATGATCAAAGTTGGAGGTTAGCTGGTAGTACAACACCAATACAAGAAGTAAACATGAGAAGTACACACTCACTAAAATGGGAAGCACGTGTACAAACTAAACTAGAAAGTACACACAGTACATACAAATACATACATTAAATTCGTACATACTATTTTTCCGTGAATTCATTCTTATTGATTTCTACATAAGAATATAAAAATATATTAGTGCAAAATTTATAATAGCAAGGTGTAAGCAATATGGATATACATAGTACATACATTACACAGTACAAATATATGTGAGTTACGATAAAAAGGAATGATCTCACACATGCTTTGATAAGGGACAGTCAAAATATATACACCATCACTAGTTAACTTGATTATAGACAATATAACCACACATAGAATACTTACTACTCAATCTTGACCAATGCTAAACTTGATCAGTAGAATAACATTGGAACTAAGTGTTCTAGTATTTTTTTAGGGGTAGATTTTTGAGAGGCCACACAATAATAATACTTAGACTATTTATTCTATTATGTTTAGAGTAAATAAAATGAAATTGGTACATCTCTTCTCATACAACCACATAAAAGTTAATGTATACAAAGATATTGACCCGAGTTTTATGTGAACCCTTATTTTCTCGATCTATTTTAGTAACTTTCTATCCACTTTGGATGGTGATACGTCCCAAACGTATCTATAATTTCTTATGTTTCATGCTACTTTTATGATGATACTCACATGTTTTATACACATTATATGTCATTATTATGCATTTTCCGGCACTAACCTATTGACGAGATGCCGAAGAGCCGATTGATGTTTTCTTGTTGTTTGGTTTCAGAAATCCTAGTAAGGAAATATTCTCGGAATTGGACGAAATCAACGTCCAGGGTCCTATTTTTCTACGAAGCTTCCAGAAGACCGAAAGGATCAAGAAGTGGGGCCACGAGGCGATGACACGCCAGGGCGGCGCGGCCTGGGCCCTGGCCGCGCGGCCCTATTGTGTGGGTCCCTCGTGACGCCCCTTGACCTGCCCTTCCGCCTACTTAAAGTCTTCGTCGCGAAACCCCCAGTACCGAGAGCCACGATACGGAAAATCTTACAGAGACGCCGCTGCCGCCAATCCCATCTCGGGGATTCGGGAGATCGCCTCGCACCCTGCCGGAGAGGGGAATCATCTCCCGGAGGTCTCTTCATCGCCATGATCGCCTCGGGTCGATGTGTGAGTAGTCCACCCCTGGACTATGGGTCCATAGCAGTAGCTAGATGGTTGTCTTCTCCTCATTGTGCTATCATGTTAGATCTTGTGAGCTGCCTATCATGATCAAGATCATCTATTTGTAATGCTACATGTTGTGTTTGTTGGGATCCGATGAATATTGAATACTATGTCAAGTTGATTATCAATCTATCATATATGTTATTTATGTTCTTGCATGCTCTCCGTTGCTAGTAGAGGCTTTGGCCAAGTTGATACTTGTGACTCCAAGGGGGAGTATTTATGCTCGATAGTGGGTTCATGCCTCCATTAAGTCTGGGACAGTGACAGAAAGTTCTAAGGTTGTGGATGTGTTGTTGCCACTAGGGATAAAACATCGATGCTTTGTCTAAGGATATTTGTGTTGATTACATTACGCACCATACTTAATGCAATTGTCTGTTGTTTGCAACTTAATACGGAAGGGGTTCGGATGATAACCTGAAGGTGGACTTTTTAGGCATAGATGCATGCTGGATAGCGGTCTATGTACTTTGTCGTAATGCCCTGATTAAATCTCATAGTACTCATCATGATATATGTATGTGCATTGTTATGCCTTCTTTATTTGTCAATTGCCCAACTGTAATTTGTTCACCCAACATCTGTTTATCTTATGGGAGAGACACCACTAGTGAACTGTGGACCCCGGTCCTATTCGTCATCTGAAATACAATCGCAATTGTTCTTTACTTGTTCTTCGCAAACAATCATCATCATCCACACTATACATCTAATCCTTTGTTTACAGCAAGCCGGTGAGATTGACAACCTCACATTACGTTGGGACAAAGTACCATTGTGTTGTGCAGGTTCCACGTTGGCGCCGGAATCCCTGGTGTTGCGCCACACTACACTCCGCCACCAACAACCTTCAACGTGCTTCTTGGCTCCTACTGGTTCGATAACCTTGGTTTCTTACTGAGGGAAAACTTACTGCTGTGCGCATCACACCTTCCTCTTGGGGTTTCCAACGGACGTGTCAATTATACGCGCATCAGATGGTTTCGGTGCTTTCCTTCAAATATTATGTAAGTGATCTCTCTTAATTAGCAAGTATGATCTTGGCTTGAATACTCACTATAAGATCAGTATATTTGTTGTTCGAGCAATATTCTTGTCTAGTAATAGCAACCGATTTTGGAGGAACATAAACTTACGATTCATCTCCACAATCGCTCCTTTGACGTGTCCTATATTACTATAGCAAGCGCTCTTGCAATATCGTCGAATAATCTCTAATATTTTCCTCAAGGAAACACCGCTACGGAATCTCTTCCAATTCACCATCGTGGTCAATTTTTTGGATCTCTCAAAAACTAGTGGTAAGTGTTCTATCACTATCACTCAAGGTTGTTTTAGGCACAGTCCCTTGATTCTTGTGGATTTGTCTTCATCTTACTTTCCAATTCCTTAGTTTCCCAAGTGACATGGATACAACCATGCACACTTTCTCCTATCACTCTCATCTAGATCTGTTTACTCTTTATAACTAACGAATACGAAAGGTGATAAAATGGAAAAAAATTCAATGTTTTGAGTTTATTCTTGGATGGACATGCATATACATGCACATATCTTTGCTATTTAGGAATGAATTCTATGTGTTACTAATGCACTATAAAAACCTAATTGTTCATGGTTTGGTTGAAATCGATGTGCAAAATACATTACTTAGTTGCCTATAACTTTGCATTGTCTCAAATGGAGTTGTAGGAGCCATATCACAAGATATCATGTGGTTTAATCTATGGTACATCCCATGCATGTTACTTCCTTTTACCATGTCATTCTTAGGTATGTCGTTCTTTAGGAGTTATACATGGACATGTGAACTCATGGAGTGATGGACCGTCACAACCAAGGTGAAATGTGTCCCACCCCTTTCCTACATGCATATAAGATACTAGCATAAGGTACATGATATGCACATGGTGGTTGATGAATCATGACCATTGCAAATAAGATCACAACATGCATCTATATTTTACGAATCAGAATTAACAATAAAATGTTAAAACCACTTTATGTAAGTTGTAAAGGTTTTACACTCCATTTTTATGTTCACTAAATGTGCTAGATTTTTGAGAAACGGTGGTCCAAGAGTAGCTGTTTTTTCTTTATTAATTTATAAAAACTGCATTCAATTGGTTGTCACATCATCTACATATGTAATCATGCAAGCACTTCAGGTCATAGCTTGCACAACCCAAAATTATTTAAAATAGCATGCAAGGGTCACGTTTACTAGATCGTAAGGTATAGTGCCACCGTGAGAATCCTAGAGAGATCCTTGCTAGTCTCATTTAGTGACTTTCTATCCACTTTGGATGGTGTCAGCGCTTTCCTTCAAAGATTCTGTAAGTGACATCTCTTCATTACAATCCATGGTTCTAGCTTGAGTAGTCGCTCTAAAATCAATATATTTCTCGTCTGAGCATAATTCTTATTTAGTAATAGCAATAGCTTTAGGAGGAACATAAGATTCATAATAGAAATACTTTAGGAGGAACATAAGATTCAGATTCATCTCCACAATCGCTCCTTTTGATGTGTCATATACTACTATAACAAGCGCTCTTGCAATACCGTTGACTAATCTCTAATATTTTTCTCCAAAAAACACTTCTACGGAATCTCTTCCAATTCATCGTAGTGGTCAAACTTTTTGTATCTCTCCAAAACTAGTGGTAAGTGTGCTCTCACTATCACTCAAGGTTGTTTTGCCACAATAGCTTGATTCCTGCGGATTTTCCTTCATCTAGCTTTCTGATTCCTTAGCTTCCCGAGCGACATGGATACAACCATGCGGACTTGTGCCATCACTTTTATCTAGACTAGATCCCTTTACTCTTTTTGTAACTGGCGAATACGACAGATAATAAAAATGAAAATTTTCAATGATTCGCGTATATTTTTCGATGGCCATACATATGCATGCACCTGTCTTTGGCATTTAGGAATCAATGGTATGAGTTACCAATGAACCATAAATACCATAGTCGTTCATGGTTTGGCTGAAATCGAAGTGCTAAAAACATTACTTAGTTGCCTATAACTTTAAGATATTGTACATCACATGCATGTTACACCCTTTTACCATGGCACTTTTAGGTGTATCGTGTTTTGGAATGATACATGGGCATGTAAAATAATGGAGTGATGCACTATCAAAACCAAGGTTAAATTTGTCCCACCCCTTTCCTACATACATATATATAAGATACTAGTAGAAGGTACATGATATGCACGTGATGGCTGATGAATGATGACAATTGCAAATAAGATCGCGACATACATCTATATTTTACGAATCAGAATTAACAATAAAATATTAAAACCACTTTATTTAAGTCGTAATGGTCTTACACTCCTTTTATGTTCTTTAATGTGCTTTTGGGTGTTTCTCATAGAGGATTACCAAGCTCTGTTGTCGAACCTGCTAGATTTTGAGAAGCGATGGTCACGAGTAGCTCTATTCCCTTGATTAATTTATAAAAACTGCATTCAACTGGTTGTCATAGCATCTACATACGTACTCATGCAAGTACTTAATCTCATAGCTAGCACAACCGCAAAATATTTAAAATAGCATGCAAGGGTCACATTTACTTGATTCTAAGGTCGAGGGCCACCATGAGAACTCTAGAGAGATCCTTGTCATCCTCATTTTGGTGCAGGTTGTACGGAGAGAAACCCAGAAAACTCTATCGACATATCAATCAGGTCGAGAGCTGATAAATTGTTGATATTCACCATGTAAAGAAAATCAGTGACTAAGAATTTCTTGTACATCATGACGGTGGCTAATCAGAATTTAATATTTATAGTTGTATAGATTTGTGACCAAAAGACACTCACGGGGCTTGAGGGGTCTAAGTTATTTGTCACTAGATGACATTGAGGTGACAAGATTGGATATATGCATGTGATCTTCCACCAGACGAGACTAAGGAGACAAGATTGGAGCTATAAGATATTCCACCGGACAACGTATGAGTAAAGCAACAACATGATTAAATACATCACCGCACAACACTGTAGCAGAATGGCTGTATTTGATCTATGGGATCTGTCACGGGACGGCACTATGGTGGTAGTGTTGGATCTATGGGATCTGCCAATAGACTACACTAGGGATGTAGAATAGGATGAGAGAGAGATTTCGCGAGGTGTGCATCACCCGATGGAGGGAGAGCGCCAAGAATGAACCTTTACCAATCCTAGAGTTGAAGTCTTTTTTTTTCTTTGCAAAAGTTTAGGAGTTTATTCATTTGATTTCAAACTGTATCTAAGGGAGTGAAATGAGGTGTAGGAATTGACCAAGGGAGGCCATGGAATAAGTAGCAAGGTTTTGAGGTTTTGTCATATGGTGGCTTAATTGTTATATTTAGAATGCGTGGATCCACAAGGGGCGGGATATCTAGGTAAAGACCATACATACACTTCTAAAAATGTTATAATGGGCACATGGAGGTGACATGGTCCCACATAAGTTTGCATACCTATATTTTTTTCCTGTGATTTTTAGAACCTTGCATCGCAAGATTTCATCCTGTTATTTTCTATTCTTGTTTCCAAAATCCTAGATTGTTGCATCAACGTCGAGCAAAGAGAGTAGTTTGATCAAGGTGGTGCGACTTCATCAAGAACAACAAGATTATCCGCATTTTTAGTGTATATTGTAAATGTAGAAAGTGAATATTTGGATCCCATTATGGGAATAGGCACCTTATGGTCAGAGTTGGAGCTTAGCTGGTAGTCGAACACTA
The DNA here is from genome assembly GCA_030979885.1 of Lolium multiflorum. NCBI lineage: Eukaryota > Viridiplantae > Streptophyta > Magnoliopsida > Poales > Poaceae > Lolium > Lolium multiflorum. Next base: position 45,430,565 of record CM061752.1, on the reverse strand, counting down.
ATACAAGAATTAAACATGAGAAGTACACATTCACATGCACTAATATGGGAAGTGCATAAACTGAAGTGGAAAGTACACACAATACATATAAATACGAGAAGTACACATGTACAAATTAAATTGGGAGATTCACACAAAAATATAGACACCGGAGGTACACACAAACACGAGACACTCAAACATGATATTTACACACAAACGCGTGGAGTAAGCATACGGACATGAAAGGTACACACAAAAACATGAGAAGTAGAAACACATAACGCATGAAGTACAAACAAATAAACACATGATAAGTAGACGCCTAATACCATGGGAACTAAACAAACAATCTACCGGAAGTACACGTTCCATAAAAAAAAAGTTTGACAAACCTATAAACATAGGATCTAATTTCGAACATTTCGCCATGAGGGATGCAATAATGATACTAGTGAGTAATTCGAACAAACATTTCTAAATATATTTATTTTTGAAATTTGAGTTGCAAAAATTTACAAGTTTACACCAATAGTGTAAACTACATTCTAGTTATCCATCATCGGGATCGCTATTCTGAGCCGGGGGCTCATAAGAACGGTATAGTGAAATCGCCCTTGGGTCAAGATCGAGACAAGTCCATCTTTTGCATCCTCCAAAGCATAGGGAGCATCTACTACTATATACCCACGCGATTCCCTCCCAAGGCGCCCATCTGCGAACCTCGGTCTCCCCGGAACACCAGTTGAGAGGAAATGAAAATATAAGGGAGATGCTGCATCTGTTATCTCATTCTCTTCATAACCTTCTCTTGGTATTTGTTCTGGTCAAATGAGAATACCTACATCTACAGGGTATGTGCAAGCATAGTAGCTCATGAAGTACGGATATACTAACACGAGATGTGCATGAACATTAGTGCGGGAAGTAAAACTATGAAAAATAATGTTTGTCAAAACTTACAAATATGGTATCTAATTACAAAGTCTCCATGAGGGTATCACAACGATAAAATGTTTGGTTATTTGAATGATTGGTTCAAAGTATATTTTGTTTTGAATCCTCAAAAAATATACATCCAACTTTGCACCATCCTAGGAGAATATTCCGCCAAAGCGGTACCCTTTGGATACTTGTCAAACATACCATACATCATGTGTCCCAAGGAGAAAGTAACAAAACTAACTTTTGCAAAGAGTAACAAAACCAAACAATGGCACAATCAACGGGATATGAAAATGCATGCAGTTGCTTTTTCATTAAAACTTTCAGACTTCACTTTTACAAATTGTCACAACGGTCATTAGATTAAATGATTGCAATGGTGCAGGAGCCCTATCAAAAATCCATAAAAAAGAACAAAAAATTCAGTCTTTCGCCCCTTTGATCTTCATGTGGTACATTCTCGAGTAAAGGCCATTCCTTGCAGAGACCAAAGTTTCATGGCCGCCCATCTCCACCACCTCACCTTTGTCCATCACAAAGATCACATCCGCGCTCACGACCGTGGACAGCCTGTGGGCGATCGTGATGCTGGTGGTCTTGCCTGAGAGCTCACCGTTGTTCCTCCACCCATGTGCTTCCAAAGAGCTCATCACCACCCTCTCGGACTCGCCGTCCAGAGCGCTGGTTGCCTCGTCTAGTAGAAGTATGGCAGGATTCTTCAGCACAGTCCTCGCGATCGCTATCCGCTGCTTCTGGCCTCCGGAGAGCTGGCTCCCTTTGTCCCCAACAACAGTGTCGTACCCCGTCGACAGGCTGCTGATGAACTCGTGGATGTTCGCCTGCATTGCGGCCTCCACTATCTCTGCCTCCGACACGCCTTCGTTGCCGTAGCTGATGTTCTCTCTGATGGACAGGTTGAACAGGATCGGCTCCTGCTGAACCAATCCTATCTGCTTCCTCAGACGCTTCAGGTTGTAGTCTCTGATGTCCTTACCATCCACAAGTACTTTTCCTTTGGAAGGCTCGTAGAATCTCAGCAGAAGGGAGAAGACAGTGGATTTCCCGGCCCCGCTCGGGCCAACCAATGCGACCCTTTGCCCGGGCTCGATGGCTAGACTGAAGCCATCTAGTACCATCACTTTTGTCCTCGCGGGATAACTGAAGCTGACATCTGCAAACGCAATGTGACCCGTAATCCTGTCTTCTTCAGCAGGAACTTCTGGTCCATCTGCCACAATCTGTGTTTCTCTGTCGAGAATGTCAAGTGCGGGATCGAGCAGTGAGATCGCCGTCATTACCATAGGGATCAAGGACCATAGCTCTGTGATGGAAGGTACTGTCAGTGCAAATGTTTGGTATGATCGTACACAGTTTTCAAATGTTGCTAGTCCCTTCTCAAGCAGCGCAATGGTGCAGCTCAACTGGATGGCGTGCGTCATATGCCATAAGCAGAGGGCAACCCCCTGCACTGCCCCATACTTGATGCTCTCCATCCTGATTATCCGCATCGGTTCTTGGAGCGCCAAGTCCGCTTTCCTAAGTATCTCTTCTTCGTGAACAAAAGACGCCACCGTACGGATGTTGCTGACGGCCTCTGAGGTGAGTGAGATGAGCTTCTGGTGGGAAGTAGAGATGTCAGTGGCAAAACCTTTCGCTGACCTGACTTGTACAAGGCCAGCGATCAGGTGACATGGCATCATAGCATATACAACCAGACCCATCCTCCAGTTCACTGCTGTGCTCAACACCGTTGCTATCAGGACTGAAGAGATGCACTGAATGATGACGGGCATTCGGTCAGATATAACTGTCTTGATCATCGAGGTGTCACTGACAACACGTGAAGTCAGGAAGCCGACGCTGTTCCCCGGTTCTTCAAACCAACCTACTTCGCTCCGAAGGATGACTGCATTTAGCAAAGAGACATGGTGTTACATTCCAAACAAGCGGCGGTTCATATACTTCTGAGAGATTAAAAAAAATTTATGTCTGTCGTGTGTCAGACCTGAAAAGAGGGCCTCCCTTAGGTTATTCATTGCCCTTTCGCCAACAAGGCCATAGATATAGTGCTGAATGATGTTACTGAAAAATGTTACCAACCCAACTAGGAACAAAATTATTGAGTACTTGCTGACTATTCTCTTTGCATCTGTCTCCAGGTATGCCATGCCAACTGTTATGATGAAGAAAGCAAATATAGGCCTTGAGATCCCAGAGACTGCTGCTGCTGCGGAACCTAGCAGAACTTTTCCTGGCACAAGTTTAAAGGTTCTAAGGAATATTCTGTAGAAAACAGATGTTCTCTTTCTGATCCCTTGCTTCAGTTTCTTCGACGTCAGTTCTATTCTCTTCCCTTGATCATGTCTAGAGAAAGATGTCTCATTGTCTTGTTCTTCGTCTTCTTCGGTGCTTCTGTTTTACCAATCAAAATAAGCTAGTGAGTAAACTTTACTCATTACAAGAAATAAAGTTAGGTGCTTGTCCAGTTGTAGAAAAACATATTTTCAGCACTGTGCTCATACATCTTCTGGCACGCATAACTGCCCATGAACAGTGTGATGATGAATTTTATAAGGGAGCATTACACAGTGTAAAAGAAAGTGTGTTGGGTACATTTTACCTTTCTTCACTCATGCCAGATTTCTTCTCAAGATTTTGCATATTGCATACACTCGAGTAGAATACACTTTTACCTAGCAATTCTTCATGTGTTCCAGAATGAGCTACTCTTCCATTCTCTATAACAACAATCTTGTTTGCATTTATAATTGTTGATATTCTGTGGGCAATCAAGATAACAGTCCTGCCTTGCATAGCTCTATCAAGAGCATCCTGAACTAGCTTCTCGGATTCTGAATCAAGTGCGCTTGTGGCTTCATCAAGAAGAAGAATTGGGGGATTTTTTAGAATAGCCCTTGCAATCGCTATTCTTTGTTTTTGACCTCCTGATAGTAGCACACCTCTTTCTCCTACCTGAAGTGATCCATAAGTAGGGGTAATGCTTACTTTCATATTAATTTGGCATCTAACCAAAAGTTACAAAAAAGTAGCTACTTCTGGGCATCAAATTGCTGCTCTCTATTGACTACATAGGGATAGGGGCAACAACAAAGTGCCCAACTTGAAATGTAGTCTGCATTTTTATAAGGCTATTTAAACTCAATAATTTGAATTAATTTGATTCAAAAACTTAGGATAAAAGAGATATTTGTGAGGTTTTACCGCCCTTGCTCTGTGAACATAAAGTCTTACCTCAGTTGAGTATTGCTTTGGAAGTTTGGATATAAATGAGTGCACATTTGCTGTTTTTGCTGCTTCAATTATCTCTTCATCAGTTGCATTTATTTTGCCAATTCTCAAATTATCAGAAATAGTACCAGAAAAGAGTGATGGTTCTTGAGATACTGAACCTATATTTCTCCTCAGGGACTTCAGATCAAGTTCTTTAATGTTTTGACCATCAATAAATATGTCACCTGAATTGTTAGACCATATTACTTACAGTAGAAAAATCTGAGTTTACTATTTTAGCACAAAATCTTGCAATCGCCTTTCTGCATTAAAAAACAATTCTCCTTCTTTCTACTATGCCAGCATCTTATTGTGTTTCGGATACATCCGTTTGTTCAGAGGTTTTTCAGCATTAAGAATATATGAGAAAATAAAGCATTAAAAATACCAAATATTAATAAAAATTAAGAAAATGTAGATTAAAATAGTCCTGGGGAACATGAAGGAACACCCTGCACCATGTTAGAAATTTTTATAAATATCTTATACTAGGATTGTTTAAGGATGAAGGGCGGGCCTGGTGCAGCGGTAGAGCCTCACCGCCTGTGACCGAGAGGTCCCAGGTTCGAGTCGCGGTCTCCTCACATTGCACTTCGTGAGGGTAAGGCTTGCCACTAACACCTTCCCCAGACCCCGCACAGTGCGGGAGCTCTCAGCACTGGGTACGTCCTTTTAGGATTGTTTAAGGATGTTCCAACACAGTTTAAGTGTTTTCTGAATTATGCACTATGATCAAAATTTCCAAGGTTTATGGGCATCCAAGTAATATTCCTAGTGTTATATTTTACATATTTGCTTCCAAAGGCGACCAATTATTTGTTTTCAATTGGAGTTTTCTTTATTATTTCCTGAATTTCTTTTCATTTATCTATTGTTCTGTTTTTTCTGAATGTTCAAACCTCTTTAACCACATGGAAGTGGCAGAAACAAAATAGGGTATGCTAGAACTGTGGCACAACTGAGAACAATACATTTTAGAGCAAAAGGGAGATTTCAAGAGTTTCCGGCTACAGATATATTTCCACCCTTTTTTCTCGAAACACTATATTTTTTCAATTAATATGTTGATACTGTAATGTGAAGTTGCAAAAACAAGCACTGCTGAACATAATCAAGCAAACACTATGAAAAATATACAGCTCAACAAAAGTTTATGCAGAGTTAAAGGTATGTCCTAGATGCATACCTGATCTAGCATCGTAGAAGCGTTGAACCAAAGAAATCACGGTGCTCTTTCCACATCCACTACTCCCCACAAGAGCTACAATCTTGCCTGCAGGTACAGCCAGCGAAAATCCTTGGAGAACTGGATTGCCTTCACGGGATGGATATGTGAAATCCACCTCTCGTATTACAATGTCTCCAGTAACCTTCTCTAATATTCTTCCATTTGATTCATGACATATTGCTGGATTTGTTTTGATAACCTTGAATACTTCTTTACCAGCAGCTTTTGCTTGACTGAAGGTCTGAAGATCCGGCGCTGCATTCAAGAGATATCTGAAATCACACTTTAAAAGATCAGTACTGATAACTTTGCAAGATTACTATCTTTTGATGAATAGTAATTTTGTATAACCATGCCACTATGATACATTGTTATAAAGATGGTTCTCAGTATTACATTGCACCGGAGAGGATGTTAATGACAGCAGCAATCGATTCACCCGCTTTCGCCGATCTTCGGGTTACTGCTACCGCTCCAACATAGATTGTCAGTGAATACGAACAGAATGTTGTAATCTGCAACATTCCCAAACCTAGTCCTTTGATGAATGCCTCTTTTTGGCTTAGCTTGTATTGCTTGTCCATGCATTTCACGAAGGATTTCATGGCCGAGATTTCTCCAACAAATGAGAAGACAGTCTTGATATGTGAAAGAGTCTGCACAAATACATGTATTATTAACATACAAATTTAATACGGCAACCTACTTGGTTCTAACAAAACAGTCATCTGTGCATGTGCATGTACCTGTTCTACAACAGTGGTTGTTTCAGAGACGAAAGCTGTCCTTGTCATCGACATGCCAATCATCGTTTTCGCATATGTTGACCCAACCACGAGAAGCATCGGAATAACTAACAGGGTGAGCATACCCACCTCCCAGCAGCACACAAAAGCAACAACGACAGAGACTATGAATATGGAACAATTAGAAATGAAGTGACCCATCTGAGGAAAAATAAGTAAGCCTGTGTTCACGGTTTGTTATCATAAAACAAACTTCTGTGCTTCGCTTTGTTTACCAACATACAGCGAATGTTATAAAATGCAAACGGATACCTTCTCGCCAATTGCTTCTTTTATGACGCTCATGTGATTGGTTACTCCAGCCATGATGTTCGCGGTGGTTAAGTCAGTGTCAAAAGCTCCAATATCTTGATTGAGTACTGATCTCACATATGCCATCTGCATTCTTGTCATCTGTCTCTGACCTGTGTACATCCAACATGCAATTTCTGCAGCACAGGGTCATTGTGGCAGAACGGTAAGACAAGTTTATTTGAATATGACTGATGCTATTCATATTATTTGTGCTACGATCACGTGGTGTTCTCTTGTTCATGCAGCAATAATGAACTAATAGAAGTAATTAAACACTAACAGGTATTACTATGAAATTTCCCTCTTTAACTGTCATAAGCTTTTTTTTCTGTGCATATTTGTTGTTGTTGTGATGTTGTGCTGCTAGCCTGCTACTCTTCTGAACTTTCAATAATAATATTTTGTGTCCAGCTATCTGAACTGTCAATTGTTTAGTAAATCACTATCTTAGGATTTCCATTGATTCCTTTAGGGTATAACTAATACCTATAACTTCCACCATCTTGTTTACATTCTCAAAAATGGTTAGAAGAGTGTACTCACCAAGCATTCCAGCGGGAAGTGTAATAATTGCCAAGGACCACATATATGGAACCAACTACAGACCAGAACAAAAAATATGTACATTGTCAGTGACATGGCTAACTGCTTTTTCAACGTTATTAAATTCGAACAAAAACACTCCTAAAACACAAATGGCGCCTTATATCATGGCTTTGAATATGGATAGAACGTTAACCTTGGAAAGTTCATGGACAATTGCCTCCCGATTGCCTATGTTGTTCCCAAACATATCGACGGCTTTGCCAAGGATGTAATACGACATTGCAGGCGCCATGCCGTGCATTAAGGACCCAATTGTTCCTGCCACCATGAGCAGCCAATCTAGCGCATCGGCATAGCAAAGCAGTCCAAAGAACGGGAACAGTTCATCCGCAGCTGCTGCTTCTGACACAGAATATGATGTGTTTTTCTGGTCATCCTGGCTCTTGGGTTTGAATGGTTTGACGGGGCACTCCGTCTCTTGCATGTGTGGCATTGTTCTTGTGGGTCTTGTGATATCTTGCAGAAGAGTAGCAGAAACACGGTGTGGTATGTATATAGAAACAGATAACTTGGTTTCGGACTAGGTACAAGGTAGGACAAAACACACTGTTACTCTCAAGGTACATGCTGAGCTACTACAGCATGAAATCAAATAACATCAAGTTTATTTGCCTACAAAAACATTAGTATAATGTATCAGCTTTAGCCCTTAGTGGTTGCCATTCTCGGTTAGAACTGTATTTGCTGGCATGATCATGTCAACCTGCTTATTCAAACTCAGCAAGAAAGGCACTTTTTGTTTGGAGTGTCATGCGACAGTCAGACTTATTCACTGAAAGTCACACCACTGTGAAATACAAAGCATGAATCTTTTGTCGATATAATCAACTTTGTTTTCACCTACGAATTTTGTAAGAGACAGAGACACCAAAGTACTGCCTAGGATCTCCCTTCAAAGATCCTTAACCATACGTTAAATATACTTTTGCCTCCTAGTATGATGTCTTAATGAGATCAAGATGAGTTCATCTGAAGAATAGGTTAAGAAATGCTTACATAACCACAGTTGGTGACATATCTGTTGCATAATTTGAGCATATAGTTTATTCATGCACTCTGTCCGTATGGTTTACTGGAGCATTTTTGTCCAAGTACAAAAACATTAACCATTCCATACGGAGTATGACTGAGCTTATGCTCACTTTTCATCAAAACAGAACAAAACTAATGCCTGCCCGTTTTGCATTGTGCGGTTTCGGATAGCTGGGTGATTTATTGTCAGATTTCTGAACAAAAGCACAATCTTTTTTTTTTTTTTGAGGTGGGGACAAAAGCAGAATCTTCTGCAACTAACTTCTCCAGGTTCAGAAGGAAACTTGGAGGCCACAGAAAAAGAATTTCTTTTTAACCAAAAAAACCATGTTTTCATTCATCTGGGCTCAGGAAAACTTCTGATGTCAGGCAGAGTACACCCTTCTAAACATGCCACGGTCATTAATTGGCCAAAAAATGACACGGTGTTTTTGTAAGAGGAATTATTCTGCTGCTGGCTCTCTTGAGTGAAGCAACGGCTGTGTTTTATACAATATGAACAAAAATGTAGTGCATTACTACTACCTGTAGGTTGTAGCTATCTTGTATTGGATGAATCAGCTGTGTGCCCAGAAACCACCGTCCCCTTTTGTTCCTTGTCAAGTTGTGAATCCCATGAGCTTGGAACTTTGCCCACATAAAAAATTCCTTGTCACAATAGGGGTCGATATACGATGTATCTGATTCCACCGGGCAGGCATTTTGTTGAGAAGGAAAGCCTCTAAACAAGAATCTTTCTTGAGGAAATTACAAAGTGGTACAGAATCAAGAAGTTTCATTTGTCGGAACAAGCGTACATGAATGGATAGACTCGTACAAATTTTCTATGTGATATTGCCAGCATGAAATTCTCGACAGGGCGAAGCAAGCTGCTCTCACTAAACAACAGAATGCAAACAGGGTAGTACCACACAACGAGCTCTTAAACTAAAATCTGTCCAGCACGATGCTGTTCAGGAAACAACTTTTGTACACACTCACAAAGTACACAGGAAATACTTGGCCAAACTCATTGCCTAAGTGCAACATGCAGTGCGATCTGTCCAGATTCTAGCATGGAAAGTACTGTCGAGCTGCTGTACCTACTCCTTTCTAGACAAGATTCGGCCGAAAATTATTTCCTTGTGTGTGATTGTGTTTCCGTCAGATGTTGTGTGCCTCAAAGGTCAGTGGCAGGAGACGTTATTTGTTCCGTAACTTATGCGTTGAAGGCTTGTGTCCGACATATCTGTCATCCATCTCTGCGGCCCGCCATCATCTCCAATGATGTTGTACGCATAGGACGACAGCCCAACATCCTCGCCGCATGAGCTTGCCTTCCCAAGATTATATAGCCTTTCCGTTCTAGACAAAACTACAAGGTTGGAAAATGTTGAGAAGCTATTGCCAACAAACACATCCGCTCTGGCGCATACCTCAAAGTCGATGGCGGATTTTATAAGATAAGGTTGTCTATCGTATATGTCAGTAACTCCAAGTTTCTTCTTCTCATAAGCAATCATGCCAACTCTCCAACCACTGGTTACTGAATCATCTTCTAGAAGGCTGTCGGCTACTGCAAGATAAACTACAACCGGGCGGCGAAGGTCAGTGATCTGTGAGACCTTATGAATGATCTCTCCTTTGCTGCTGCAGATTTCCTTCGAATTGGACCGCTGCTCCCACTTCTTGCAATGGATCATCCAATCTTTCTCTATTCTCATGTGAACAGCAATGTACTGCACAGAAAGGTTTGTCGAACTATCGGTCCTCTTCTTATTATGAGAAATGGCAGCCTCATGTCTTGCTTTTTTCCCTGCATCTTTGATCTTGGATATGACCTTGACTACTTCAGATTCTATCTCAGGAGCTAAGGTTAGGCAATCAAAGATCCTGGCATAGTCTTTCACAGGCCAATGGTCAGGCCACAGAAAAGGATGTTTTCCAGTGACATGAATTACTTCAGAGCCATCAGCCTCGCCCAATCTGGATTGCTGGAGTTGATCCAAGTCTCTGTCCACTGTCCACCTCCTGCCACTTCCCTTTTGGAGTTTGAAAGGTTCTGTATGATTCAGAACTTGTGAATACCGAGCTAGCCTTACAAACCCATGACAACGAGCATTGAACTTGTTAAAGTCAAACACCTTGTCGAAAGCAATAGGCTTCAGCAAGTCAACCTCTTTGTAGAAAAGTGAAGCACTCAGACTTGGCATGAGCAGAGACCGGTTGAGGAATTTTGCTGTCAAGCATGCTCTGGCGAATGCAATCTTCTGATTGTTCAATCCCCATATAATCTGTGGGACCTCAACAAACTTGTCTCTCCTAACTCCAGGGAACAAGTCAAGGGTTGTTGACTCGTAAAAACTCTTCTCGGACGAGCTAATGGCAAGAAAAGGGGAGATAATTGCTCTCAATACAATAAGACCAATCACTATGAGAAGGCATTTGCAAATGACAGGCCTCGTCGGCAAGCTAATGTGCTTCAGATGCTTGAGCTCTAGTAAGATGTTCATTGAAACAGTCCTTTAATTCCTTCTCATCCTAGCAGGTCCTTCTTATCACCCAATGGAGCAGGTTATCTCATTGCCAGTGCCAGTGGTGCAGGACCAACATTTTCCTTTGATGTTGTGTTGAAGTACAAGCTGCGCTGCAATCTCGTGGAATCAGTAACCAAGCACGCTTGGATGGCTTCGCCAGCTCTTCCAGGGCAGTGGGTAAATCAGGTTTTAAACTCGGTCATTCAGTTACTAATGTAAGCATACTTCTTGAACCCTTCTGTTAACAATCTAGTGTTCGCTCCACCAGAGGGGCTGCAAAAAATAAAAAGAAAAGGCACAGTTCAACAAGGTTACTATACTGCCAGACTGTATGAAACTTGAAAAACTGCTAAGTGGCTAGATAAAGAACTTTTTTCTTCACTGTATTAACTCACAGATAAACTATCCTAACAGTAAAATAATAGCCAAGCACCAGAAACAATGTGCACAAACTGCTAAGTGGCTAGATAAAGAACTTTTTTCTTCTGTGGTAACTCACAGATAAACTATCCTAACAGCAAAATAATAGCCAATTATAGCACCGAAACAATGTGCACAGGTTACGTAAATTCGCCAAATTTCTAGTTGAGAGGACATAGAGCTTGCAAAAAGAAACGTGCCTGTGAATCAGCAAATAAGGACGCACAGAAGAAGGCCCTACAGTGTTGTGTGTTATCTATCTACTCAGTGAAGTCAGTTGCGCGCGTGTGTATTTTCACACCTTTAGATCTGGCAGAACCTGTACAGCCACAAATAAAAACTAAGAACACAGCTATTAAGTCTTGTATATTCATACTAACTGATCTGAGCAGATCTTTCTTGAGCAAAACGGAAGTTGGATAATCTGAAAAGTAGCACGCTTTACCGTGTGAAGCCTGCAGTGCGCAGCTGTCCCCGAATCGCCGCCCTTGCCCTGACCTCGACAGAACCCGCAGCTGCACCTCCGGAACCCAATCTTATCTGCAGCCGTCCAGAACGGGTCCGCCGCCGCAAGAGCCCAGCCTTCTCTCACACCAAGGCCGCCGTTCTTCCTCCTCCTCCGCTCCTCCGGGAGGCCCGATCCAGCAAGCGTGAATGGCTCGATCTATCGCGGAGGGGCAGGAGGAGGAGAGAAATGGGGTTGATTCCGGTTGTCCGACGCAGATCGCTCCGCTCCACGGCGAGCTGACCACCGGAAGGCAGGGAAGAAATTGGGGAAGGGGAAAAACACGAAGCCGGTGAGTCAATGGGGAGAAGGTGCACGAAGTGGTCACGTGCACTGACTTGTGGGCCCAGATTGTCATTTTTATTTTATTGTCAGGTACCCACGGGCCAAACTGTCAGTGCCATAATGTATCTCTAAGTTTATGATATGTGATGCGTGGACAAAAACATGATTTTTTTTTTTAATTTTCCGCGTGATCTTGAAGATTATTTCGGGTGAAAATGTATTGCGCTATTAGTAAAACTAGAAGATTTTTTATTTTATTTTTAAAGCGAAGGAATATCTTCGATTTCATTAACGAAACCAACAGTTTTCTACATTGTTCATCCTTAGAACACCAGGCGGTCATTTACGTCCTTCTTCACCTGCAAAGAACTCCAGTAGTACATATAGTAGCAAATTTTAAAAATAATTGAACAAGGTTCATCAGCCACTTTTTATCAAAACGGGCCGAGTTCCTGACTTTCCAGATACTTCAAAGGACAGATGCAATCCCCACAACAAGCATTTCTTTTTTTTCCCTCTAAAACCTCACAGCCATATCGAAATGCATCGGGTAGAAGAATTTTTTTTTTTTTGAAAAGAGGGCAAAAGCTTTGCCCTATTCCATTAATTAAGGAGAAGAAGAATAGTTTTTACAACACACCCCCTCGAAGCAAAAGGGGACTACTCTCGCGGCATCAAATTACTCATACACTTATCACCCGCCAAAACCCAAAGTCTAGCCTCTAACTTGATGTTGTTGAAAAGCACCGAGGGTGGCGCATGCTTGTTTTTGAAGATCCGAGCATTTCTTTCGTTCCAAAGCTCCCAAGACACAAGAAGGGCTAAGGAAGCCACATCCTTGTGTTTCGTCATATTACCCCACCAAGGATGAAGGGTGGTGGCCGACCAAAGATTGAGGTCAAGCGCTTGAATGTGAAGCCACTCGTTTAGAAGACTCCAAAGTCGAATGGTGTAACGACAATTGACAAGAAGGTGATCAACGGATTCCAAAACTCATTTGCATAGGGGACACTCCCGGCAATTTGGCCACCCCCTCTTCTCCAAACGGTCATTAGTCCAAAGCCTATTTTGAAGCGCGAGCCACATGAAGAACTTGTATTTAGGCGGGGCCCAAAACTTCCACACCGTGGAGGCGATGGGGGAAGATGTAGCTCCAAAGAATTGAGCACGGTAGGCGGATGAAGATGAATAGTGGCCATTGCCGGTGAGGTTCCAAGTGATTGCATCATCAATGCCCTCTTGAAGAGTGACTTCCGAGAGCTTGACCCAAAGGGAGATATATTGGCGGATATGTTGTAAGGTGAACTCCGCCGCCAAGTTGATTTTAGAGATCCAACCTTGATTGGTCATGGCCTTCTTAACGTTCCAATTTTTCCTAGTGGAGATGTTGTATATGAGGGGGGCAATGTCGATAGGCTTAAGACCATTCAACCACGGCGCCTTCCAAAAGGGGGTCTTCTCCCCATTGCCCAACATAATGGTTGTGGAGGCGTAGAAGAGGTCCATATCCGTATCATCACAAGGGTTGCCAAGACCCACCCAAATCTTGGACGGCTCCTTCCATTCCTTCCAAGGCCATCGCAACCGAAGAGCACGAGAGAAGAAGTCGGCATTGAGAACTCCTAGCCCCCCGAGGTTTTTGGGTCTACAAACAATGTCCCAATTGACTTTGCATTGTCCACCGGAGACCTTGTCGGTGCCCGCCCACAAAAAGGCTCTTTCCATCTTCTTCATATTGAGCATAGATCCGGTAGGAACATTGAGAGAAGTGCAGTGGTAGATAGCTTGTGAGGCAAGGACGGATTTGACAAGCGCGGTACGGCCCACCATGTTGATGAGTTTCCCATTCCAAGACGGGATCTTCCGGGCCGCTTGGTCCTCAAGAGATTGGAAATCCGTTCTACGAAGGCACCAAATGGAGAGGGGTAATCCGAGGTAATTCAATGGGAACGAAGTCCTAAGAACCGGGGTGCCATGGAGGATCTCGTCAAGGTCAATGTTGTGGCAACAAATAGGCACCACGGAGCTCTTGTGAAAGTTGGTGCAAAGGCCCGTAACCTCTCCAAAACCTTGAAGGATGGCGGTAAGGTTTTTCACATCGTGCTTGGATGGAGCAATGAAGATTGCCGCATCATCGGCGTAAAGAGATGTCCTCAAAATGGTGGTCCTCCTTGCATTCTTGTGAAGCAAACCATGAGCGGAGGCAAGTTCAAGAATTTGGGTAATGGGGTCGATAGCAATGACAAAAAGGAGGGGCGACAACGGATCCCCTTGGCGTAGCCCACGGCCATGTTTGATGGGCGGGCCGGCCACCCCATTAAGAAGGACCCTCGAGGATGCGGTAACAAGCAAGGCCACCACCCAATTCCGAAAGCGTGGCGGAAAACCGCGTTTTTTGAGGAGGTCAACAATATAGTCCCAACGCACGGAGTCGAACGCTTTTCGGATGTCAAGCATGAAAAGAAGGGCCGGCGTTTTTCTGTTGTGAAGCCTCGTAGCAAGATTCTTGACATAGAGGAAGTTATCATGAATGCTCCTTTTCTTGATGAAAGCACTTTGCGCCTTAGAGACAAGGTCATCCATATGCGGTGCAAGCCGTAGGGAAAGCATTTTGGCGATGATCTTGGCAATTCCATGAATGAGGCTAATAGGCCTAAAGTCGGAAATCTCCTCGGCCCCATCCTTCTTGGGCAAGAGGGCAATGTTGGCGGAGTTTAACCAATGGAAGTTGGCCGCATGGAGGTCCCCAAAGAGATTGATCGCTCTCATAACATCTTCGGAAATAATATCCCAACAACTCTTGTAGAAGGCACCCGTAAAACCGTCCGGTCCGGGGGCCTTGTCCCCAGGAAGTAGGTTGATGGCGTTCTTGACTTCATCCTCGGTGAAAGCGGCATCAAGGGAGGACAAGTCCGGCTCTTCAAAGTGGAGGCCGGCTCAATTGAGGTCCGAATTGCGATGTTGGCCTCTTCCCATAACATCTTCGAAGTGATCGGAGATGACCTTCTCTTTGTGGTTGTGGTCGGTTATCCACCCATTGTTGTGTTTAAGGCGGTGAATGTGGTTCTTCCTCCTTCGCCCATTAATCTTCCTATGAAAGAATTTGGTATTGGCGTCGCCCTCCCGTATGTTGGTGATCCTCGAGCATTGCCTCTTACGAGCCCGCTCAATAACCGCAAGGCTCACCACTTTCCTCTTAAGGTCGGATCTCAAAGCCGTTTCCTCATGAGAAAGAGACCTCGCCTCTTGAGCCAAATCCAAGCGAAGGATGATAATAAGGGCGGCGTGGTGCAACACCTTGTTGGAGGAGAAAAGGGTTCGACTCCAAGAAGACAAATTCTTTCCCGTGTGTTGGAGCTTGTGGAAAAGGGCTTGACAAGGTTCAACATGTGAAGAGTGTGCCGCCCAAGCCTTGGAAACCTCGTCCTTGAAACCGGGAACCCGCAACCAAAAGTTCTCAAACTTGAAGGACCGAGGGCGGCAAGGGCCCTATCATCGGCAAGAAGCAACGGGCAATGGTCCGAGAGGGACGAGGATAAGGCGAAAAGGACATGAGAGTCGAAGGTGAGGTCCCAATCGGAATTACAAAAGAAAGCGTCAAGTTTGCAAAGCGTCGGGTTGAGCCTCTCGTTGCTCCAAGTGAACCTCCGGTTTTGTAGAGGAATCTCTTTGAGCTCACAATCTTGCAAGGCCGAGCGGAAGCGATTAATGCAACCGCGGTTGACGTTGGTTTTGTTCTTGTCACGCGCCCTGTAGATTTGGTTGAAATCTCCGAGGACGATCCATTTTTCTCCTCCCAAAGGCTTTAACCCGCGAAGCTCGTTGAAGAAGTCGTCCTTTCTTGCGGAAGTAGAGGGGCCATAAACTGTAGTCAGCTTGAATTCCTCCTCGGAATTGATCACAAAAACGGTGACTGAGAGGGAGAAGTCGGAAACATGAACATTTGAGATGCGGACCATCGTCTCGTCCCAGAGGAGCAAAATACCACCCCTCGTTCCCGCCGCAGGTTTCTCCGCAAAGCTCTTCAACCTATTGCCTCCAATAAAGTAAGCGTCTGCCGGCGAGACCGAGTCCAACTTAGTTTCCTGAAGGCAGACGATGTGACAAGTGGAAGTGGCAATAATCTCATTGACCGTGGAGCATCTGTCAGGGTCATTCAGGCCGCGGACATTCCAACAAAGGATGTTGAAGGAGGAGTTTAACATTGGCAACTCTGGAAGCCCAGAAGCGAAAAACAGCACATCAGAGGCACTAAGCAGACTTGCAGTTTAAACAGAAAACACACTTCCTGGGACAAGCACCAGGACGCAGCTGGGTCAACATTCAGTTCAAACAGAAAAGACTTTTCCTGGGACAAGCGCCAGGTCGCAGCTCGGTCATACATAGCCAGACTAAGACTAAGAGCTAATAAGGCACTACGCTTGGTAAGTTGTAACATTGGAGTACAAATGATCCCAAAGGAACAGCAGACAGGAAGCAGCTTAAACATTGGACAAATCTTCCTCTGCGGCAGCTTCAAGCGCGGCAGCTCCACCATACGCTATCAGGGCATCTCCAACAGCGGTAGACACAGGATCATCAAGCTTGAAGAGCGCACGGAGTGCAGCCACAACCTCCAGAGATACCTGCCCTTCGAAGCGGCGAGAGAACTCCTCCAGCGCTTGTTCCGTGATCAGCTGCCCGTTGCTGACGATGCCAAGGGAGTGGCATAGCAGCGCCTCGGCCTTCTTGGCCACCGGAGCCTTCCTGCGGCGGGCCTGAAGCCTAGCGCTGGCACGGCGCAAGGAGAAGCCGTATGCCCTGGAGATCGTCATGCCAGCGAGCGTCTTCCTGCGCGCCGCCGACCGTCGAGGAGGCGAGGACATGGGCGGCGAGCCGAGAAGAGCAGGCTGGGCCGGCACAAACAACTGCTGCATGGCCGGATTTGCCTCCAGCCTTGTCGAAGCGGGCGATGGCGACGCCGGAGTGCGTGTCAACACCCGGTTTTTTTAAGTCCAGATGCCTATTATGCCATTCCTCGCAATACCAGGAATATTGTTTTTGCGAGACATAATAGATTGATATCACAACACATCATTCATTACAACACATAATCGTCTTACAAATAAAGGATCACATGATCCAGTCTCATTACAATAATAGAAGTTTTATTGATCCATTACATAACACATAGCGGAAGCGAAATAGCGTAGTAGTAGTCCATCTATTCCACAGGCAATTGTTGACGTCAGGAGTGATCCTAGTTGTCGTAGACGTCCTGCTGTCCTTCTTCCGGGTTCTCGTACTCCTCTTCATAGTCTGGCCATTTGGATAGCCAGGGACACAGCCATGAGTACTTTAAAGTACTCGCAAACTAATACTAAGGTAAAAACTATCAACTATAACAAGGGGGTTCTAAGCTCTAGTTTCATTTGCCGAAAGCCAGTTTTATTTCATAAGTAGTTGAAATCAAAAACTCCTCATTTGCCTAACTTAACTCAAGTGGGAACATTAGTGTCATTCCCACAACTCAGTTGTGATTTAAAGTCAAAGTCACCTTTCAATTCAGATCACAAGTCACCATTCATATTTTTAGAAAAGTTCTGATGACGGAACAGTATGGCCTTTCCAATTGTCCATAACCGCGGACGCTGCTATTCGAATAGGTTAAACTCTGCAGAGGTTTTACACTTGTGCCCCAACAATTGCAATAGTTCGTCAGGGGTAACTGGCCCTGATTTATCGTACACAGTACGCGAACTACCAATCCTAACCTTTCATTTACACACCCTAGTAGGCACCTCTCCCCATGAGCTTGGCCTCCCAGTGGGAACTGCAGTCAGGGAACTGCACAGAGCTTGGGCCGGACATTCACCTCATTTCACGTCATTTCACATCATTCCTTTTGTTGTAGAGGCAGCCTGGATAACCCCGATGACGCTTGTTTTAGAGGGAACCCATACTAAGACACATAAATTTCCAGCTAAGCCTTACCTAGATTCGTATTGTGGGGGTACTTGTAAAATTGGAATGGTATCGCATCCGAACCCAACCATCAGCTTTTGTAAAATTCACCAAGTCATTCACAAGTCATATTCACCTTCAAAATCTTTCAATAGAATGACTCATCATTCCAAGGTTTTCAAAGTCATTGGTTTTCACAAGTTCCCATCTATAGTAGTATATTTTAATCTTTAGCACTAGCAACTAGTTATGAGGGGTGCTAAGTAACTTGGATTGCTCTAGGCTAAGTTTGATACTCTTGTACTACTCCATAACTAAACCGAGTGAATCATGAATCAAAAAGTACTTTGATAAACAACATTTAGTAAAACTTGTAAAGTAAAAAACTTGGGATAGGAGCATTAAGCATAAAATAAAAGGTGGGATGCCTTGCTCTTGTAGAGCTTTGCACTTTGCAAGAATATTCGCTTGCAAATAAAAATAGCTTGCATTAGTCTAGCTTGCCTTGATTGGTGATGTGATCAAAGTTTTCTTCTCCTTCCTCTTGGTAGAATACCTCTTCCTCTTGATAGTCTCCGGTACTAGCGTCTATAAACGAATACGAGGATACAATCACCAAACAACACTTAAGTAGTCTTAATTAGCCTTATTGGCTCACACAAATGATCTAACATCACTACCTAACATTTATTCACAAATTATGCTAGGGTTTCTGTCGCGACCCCGGAGGTCAGGGCTAGACAAACCCAGATATCACATCTTGCATAAGCCTAACCTAGATCTCTAGGGCCTACAGGGTGAGAATCGGTAACATAACAGTGACTCTACGACTGAAAGAAAATATATTACAACTCTTAGAAGAGTTAAGATCCAAATTTATTACACGCAGAGGTCACTGACCACAATTCAACAAGCAACGGAAAGCAAATTATGTTATCTAGATAACAAGACTGCAAAGGGCCTAAGAGGCCATAACATAAGGCGACGTCCCAGCCCATAAGTCTCAGGCCCGCCTGGGAACTCCGAACTACTCGTCGACGCCAAGGTAGAAGCCACCATTTGTTGGAAGGACTTCGTCTGAAACAAAGCAAGGCTGAGTACATGGACTCAGCAAGACTTAGTACAACCTGTTAGCAAAGCGGTATGCGAGGCTTTATGTGGAGCTTATTTTGCGGAAAGCCGCTTTTCCTTTGTAAACTGAGGGAGCAGAAGCTCGTGTATTCGCACCATTTTCAAAAGGGGTAAGAGAGCGATAACAACTCTAGCTCTAAGATCATCATGTTGAATCCACCGAAACTTCATCATTACCTGAACCTATCACCTAGGATCACCCCCTCGACACCATGAGAGGGGATCCTTATCACACGTTGACATCAAGTTTTACGATTAAGTTCAAGTTGTCTATGATCACAGAATCCATCACCAAGTCGTCCATAACCGTGGACACGGCTTTTCGAAAAGATTTACCCTGCAGGGGTGTACAACTTTACCCACACGCGCCGACCGACTCTTAGTGCCACTAGATTAACACACTTCCTTGGTGTGCCGGCAGAGGGTGGTCGACCAAAACCTTTCCCTTACTTCACCTATTCCATGAGTCAAACTAACTGGGGAGCTCCGTCATCGTAGGGCCATTCTTCGAGGCGGTCCCGGTCATTGTGTGCAGGGATCCAGTTCAATGCCTCCGCATCCTTCACCCCGGCCACGCCCTGTATGATGCACTTTGAAAACCTTTTCCACCTTTCCCCATGCGTATGGCAAATGGAACTCACAAACTAATTGACTCATGGGTAAGCTAGGTAAGTTCGGGCCAAGGGGTTCCCATGGGCCCCGTGTGGCTATACGCTCAGTCTTGGTTCCGAAGGCGAGAACTCAGGTCCTAGTATCGGCGAGAACGAGTCAAATCACCACATACCCATGTGGTGGCCCATCCAAGCCTGTAGCATGTTTATTAACATCATCTCTGATCTTACCACGTCATCCTGACAAACTAGGTTCATTCGTAGCTCTGATTCATCAACCGGATGGATCAGACTTCAACAACTAAGCATGGCTAAGCATATCATAAATAAGGCTCTAGCGATGCGATCAAGCTCAACCTAATTTTGCTGGGAGCGGTGGATCAGGAACTTTAGGCTACAAGGATAGATTGTGCACACATAGGATATCTACAACTGCCGATAAAACATATTTGAAGCGCATATGTAAAAACTAGAAGTAAAAGCATTTCGAAACCATATATGAACCAGGTTAGGGCTTGCCTTGTCCCTCGTTGTTTTGGTGCTGCTCTTCGGTGGCGTTGATCTCAGGCTCGCGTTCGGTCCCTATCGAGAAGAACCAAATACCGGAAAGGAAGAGCACAATCAAGACATGGTACAATGCAATGCACATACCATATGATGACATGTCATATTAAAGGGGTTTGGGTAACCCTAGGTGCATCGATGGAAATTAAAGGGGTTCGCCTTCGAACCCGACATATGAGAGGGGTCAAATTAGGGTTTCTACTAAGGCTCATATTTAATTGGTTCAAAGATGTATGAAACATGGATAAACAACTAGGATTTGTTTTTCTGATCATTTTGATATATAATTTTATATTTTTCTGATTTAAAATGAATTATTTATGAATTTCCCAAGTTTAATTCATTTTAAAACAACTTCTGAAAATTCTATAAAAATAATAAAAGTTGGACCCACATGTCATAATGTTATTCTTTTCTAAACATTTATGAAATTATTAAAATTCTGAACAGGGGACCCACATGTCATATTATTTCCTATTTAAAGAAATACAGAAATGATTTATTGAAAATAGGAAAATGCAATTATGGCGTCATGCTGACGTCATCATGACGTCAGCCGACCATGAGCTCGCAATTGAGCTCTGGTGGAGCTCCAATCGGAGGCTCCCGGGGGCGAGAGAACACGCACAAGGGCGTGGTCGACTCCGCGCATCGCGCGCGACCTAAAGGAGGCGGCGCGGCCGTGGATGGCCCGCCGGAGCAGGGCCTCCGGCGAGGTGCTGCGGCGGCCGGGGCAGATGGCGCGTGGGGGCGGAGCTAGAGGGGGCGAGAGAGCGAGGCGAGGGCACCAGGAGGTGCAGCAGCTCACCGCGAGCACGAGGGCGTGGTCGGCGATGGCCGGGGGGCCTCGTCGGCGGCGAATCGAACGGCGGCCGGCCGTCTCTGTGAGGGTTAGGGTTAGGTCTGGGGGGCGCGGGAGAGAGCGGCGAAGGGGGAGACTGGGGCTAGGGTTCCAGGGCGCGGCGGCGAGCTATTTGTAGTCGTCGGGGGCGGCGGAGCACATCGTGGCCATCGGCGCCATCGCTCGGCCGACAGCTCTCCACCGAGCTGCTTCAGTCGGCGGGGAAGACGGTGTTTTTGCGCTTAACCCCCTGGAAAAACTGTTGGGCTAGTGAAGGGGTGCGGCTGGGCCACTTGGGCCGTTCTGGGTTGCCGCCAGAGAGAGGAGAGAGGGAAGAAGAGATGGGCTGCGGCCCAGGGGAGAGAGAAGAGGGTTTCTCCCCTTTTTCTGGTTTTTCTTCTCTTTCTCTTTTCAAATTCAAATTTCAACTCAGTTTTGAATTTTGTTTGAACTCAAATTTTTCCAGAGAACAATAAACACACACATGGGTTTTATTGAAAACAACAAAACCATGTGACTCATTTTATAAAATCTTGAGAGAAATTTGAGACAAATAACTAGAGAAGGATTTGCATAATAGAAAATGGAGATGCAAATTTGGCTCAAATTCAAACTATATGCATGCAATGCTCATGAACACTCATTTATTTATAAACACAAGGTTGGGATGTTACAGTTTCCTCATTTAATACTTGGAAAAAAATAATTTCCTCTCATTAAAAATTGGAATTAGGGTTTCTCTTTGGTTTGGGAGAAATAATTTCCTCTCATTGAATTCTTCTTAAGATTTAATCTTCTCAAATAACCAGGGATGATCACATGTTGACCAAGGTCAACACTTCACATTTATTATTTGAGAAAAGTGATTTAATTGAGATTCATCATCTCATGTGATTTAAATAACCATGGCAATATTAAATACTATTTTGATTTAAATTCTACAAGTGAGCAAGTCTGAACCTATGTAGTAGAGGTCATCATATTAGTTCATATCACTTGAGAAAATGATTTAAATGAGGTGCTACACCTCATAGATTTAAATTCCTAAAATTTGAAATAGTTTTAAATGAGCTAGTATTGACTACATAGCCAATTTTTGAATCTAGCCCATGAGCATGTACAAAACCCATATCATATTTTTACATAGTAAATTAGAGTTTGTTAAATGTGAATTATTGCAATTGGATTCACTTCAAAATTCAAATTGGTTGATTTTCTATATTTATTTGAATACTGAAAAGTCTATGTTTTGTTATTTTTGCTATTCAAAATCTACACAAGCTATGGGGTTGAATCCAGTGGGATTGGATCAAGATTTTCATGGGCTTTCCAACAATATAAGTTTGGTCAAATTTTGTTGAGTAGATTTGAAGTTATTTGAAATTGATTAAAGCATATGCGAGCAAATTCAATGAAATGATTTAAAACGAATTCAAATCTTGGGCTTAGGCGGGAAAGGAAATGGGCCAGAATAAGAGAAAACGATCTGGGCTGGCCCAACTAGCGCTGCCCACGCCGCGGGCCAACTGACATGGTGGGGTCTACATGTCAATCTCTCTTTAACCCGAAACGGTACCTGTGAACGCGAGCCGCTGGATCAGATGGAGATCGGACGGTGGGGCTTCGTTATTTTTGTAAATTGTTCCCCTTTCCTTACTGGGGCATGGGTTAGGGTCAATTTAGTGTTATATTAGGTTTGGAGATGGTTTCCCATCATTTGGTCAAGGTTTAAAGTCATAGGGCAAAATTTGGTGAAATGGTTATGTGTCACATATGCCTCTATGCATATGTTGCATTTGAGTTTGAATTTGACTTGGCTTGACCCAAATGGTGTTGTTGAGTGATGAAATGGTATATAGGAGTGATCCCACCATTCACAACAAGTCTGAGGGTCAAGATTCCCAAATCCACAAATTTGCTATTTTACTCACATATGCCTCTATGGCATTTTTAGTTTCTTTTTATTTTCTTTGGAAACAACTTGAATTAGGTTTGATAAGTACTAGGTAAGGTGTATGAAGGTTTTCCAAACCTCTAAGCAAAGTGGAAAGGTCTAGGGCAAAGATTTATAAAAATAGCCATAGGCACATATGCCTTTTTCTTATATAATTTCCTTTTATTTTATTTTAACTTGGGTGATGAAAAGAGGGGTGAGGTTTAGGGTTTAAGATCATTTCAAACTAATTTAACAAGCAATCATGGAAATAGCACAAGAATTAAGCAAGATCACTATGCCTCAAACTTAATTCAATAAAAGTTTTTGTTGGTTCCAAAATTTGTAATTAGGGAAATTCATTTGTTGTGTTTTGAAAATTTTGGGATGTTACAAACCCTTCCCCCTTAAACAAATCTCGTCCCGAGATTTTAAGAAAAGTTAGGTTCCTAAGAGAGATTGATTATTTTATTTAACAGGAAGACATACTTGGCATGGTCTGGGGTGTTTCCTGAGCTTCATTGGCAGTCATGTGGTAGAAACGGCCGTTGTTGTTGTTCTGGTTCCTTCTTCCTGCAAAGCGGCGCTGTTGAGCTGCAGCTGCGGTGTTGGCGGCAATCTTGGCAAGCTTCTTGGGGCACTCATTGAGTAGTGACCCACAACTCCACATTCATAGCAGGTCATTGTGACTTGTCCTTCGGGGTGACGGGATGGCATTGCTCAAGTCCTGCCGTTGTTGGTGTTGTTGTTGTTCCCATTGTTGCCTGCTGTTGTGGTTGTTGTTGTTGTGGTGGCTGTTGTTGTTGTTACCGGGCTTCGGGGTCCTCCGTTGTTGTTGGTGTAGTTGGGCGATAACTCTGAGCCGGGGGCTTGTTGTGTCTTGGGGTGAATCCTCCGAGGAGTTGTTGCGGTACTTCCGGGTATGGTGGGGTCCATTCTGATTCATCATCCCGCTTGCGGTTCTCATTGGCCCGATGCAGCTTTCCTTCCATCCGTATGGCTGAGTCCACGTGGGCTTCTAAGTCGCGAACGGAATGTTCACCAACACGCTTTGCATCTCATCATGCAGTTCAGAAATCTTTCCTTTCTCTTCTCATTGGTGTCGATCTCATCCGGGCGTACCTGACAGAGTGAGGAATCTGCCGCGGTATTCCACCACGGACATCCTTCCTTGCTTGAGTTCCCGGAACTCGTCTCTCATCTTCTTGATTAGTCCTTGGGGCACATGGTATTTGCTGAATTTCAGCTTAAAGTCCTCCCAGGTCATCATCTGTCATGCATTCATTGCACGGGCACTTGTCCACCAGGCTCTGGCAGGTCCTGACAGATAGTGGGTGGCGAACAGTACTTTTTACTTCAACTCCCGCAACTTCGAGGTTGTTCTCCATGGTCCGGAGCCGTCATCAGCATCTAGGGGCTCTTCGCCTTGTTGAATATCGGTGGGTTGGTGTTCTGAAGTTCTTCACCTTCGATCCAGGGTGATCGTGGTTTCCATGGCCTTGATTATTCGAGCTATCTTGCTGGGCAAGGTTTGCTTGGCGTCAGTGTCTTTCGGCTTCTCGGTCTGCCATCATCGCTTGCAGCAGCTTGCATCATGGCATCCGGGTGGCGTTGCGGGTTGGTGGGGCCATCTCAACATTGAGGTAGATGATAAGATAAGAGGGAAATTTCTAGGGTTTGTTTTGTTAAAATTTAAAAGTTCATAAATTGAAAACTTGAGTAGTGTTGCGGGGGTAAAACCAACAACACTTTTTCATTCATACCAAACATCACATATTACAAAGCTAACACACCGTTGGTTTGAAGAGCCATTCATTCGCTCTACGATACAAGGGGATCCTGATACAACTCACACCTACTTAAGTGCTTGGGTGATACTACGCTTCAGGGTGGACTCCTTCGTCTTCACGGGTAATGTGCTTGGCGAGAGGCGGGCGTTGTCCAAATCCCCGCGGGTTTTGTACATCCCTGAAGTCCCGGTGTGCTACATAGGGGTTCATCTCCGTGTGCGGGGGCATGGTCATCGGTTTTCCCATGGGGTCATGTCTTGGGTAGTAGATGAAGCGAGTGTTCTTGATCTTGTTCTCATTTTGTCCGCACACACGGAAAATTGCTTCTTGCATAGCTCTGACTAGTCCTTCCTTCCAAGTGTTTCCCGTTACCGAAAACCAGATGGTTTCCCATACCGGGGCTCCAAGCTTTCTTCGTAAATCAGTAGAAACTTCCCACCGAGGTGGTTCTCCGGAGTGGTTGTTGAGGGGTATTCCGAAGAACTCGGGATACGGGTGTCCTAGATATTCCACTAGTTGCTTCAAATCCTTTTCGAACCTTAGGTTGCTCCGGGACCAAGCTGATAGAACTCCCATTGGTACTTCATCTGTGAGCAATTAGGATAAGTAAGTTAAAGAAATAGTCAAGTGTGCAAAATTTTAGGTAGGCTTGCAAAGAAAGTAGAGTATAGATTTTCTCATTTTTTTGAAAAAGGATCTCAAGGATAAGAGTAAGAACAAGTTTTCACAAATATTCACTTCATTGGTTTTTGAAACTAAGTTTTTCAGACGTCCATTCTAACTAGGGTCTCCTAAGGTCAAACAATGGCTCGATACCAACTTGTCAACACCCGGATTTTTAAGTCCAGATGCCTATTATGCCATTCCTCGCAATATTGTTTTTGCGAGACATAATAGATTGATATCACAACACATCATTCATTACAACACATAATCGTCTTATAAATAAAGGATCACATGATCCAGTCTCATTACAATAATAGAAGTTCTATTGATCCATTACATAACACATAGCGTAAGAGAAATAGCGTAGTAGTAGTCCATCTATTCCACAAGCAACTGACGTCAGAGTGATCCTAGTTGTCGAGACGTCCCGCCGTCCTTCTTCCGGGTTCGGTACTCCTCTTCATAGTCTGGCCATTTGAATAGCCAGGGACACAGCCATGAGTACTTTAAAGTACTCGCAAACTAATACTAAGGTAAAAACTATCAACTATAGCAAGGGGGTTCTAAGCTCTAGTTTCATTTGCCGAAAGCCAGTTTTATTTCATAAGTAGTTGAAATCAAAAACTCCTCATTTGCCTAGGCTAAGTTTGATACTCTTGTACTACTCCATAACTAAACCGAGTGAATCATGAATCAAAAAGTACTTTGATAAACAACATTTAGTAAAACTTGTAAAGTAAAAAACTTGGGATAGGAGCATTAAGCATAAAATAAAAGGTGGGGATGCCTTGCTCTTGTAGAGCTTTGCACTTTGCAAGAATATTCGCTTGCAAACAAAAATAGCTTGCATTAGTCTAGCTTGCCTTGATTGGTGATGTGATCAAAGTTTTCTTCTCCTTCCTCTTGGTAGAATACCTCTTCCTCTTGATAGTCTCCGGTACTAGCGTCTATAAACGAATACGAGGATACAATCACCAAACAACACTTAAGTAGTCTTAATTAGCCTTATTGGCTCACACAAATGATCTAACATCACTACCTAACATTTATTCACAAATTATGCTAGGGTTTTCTCATTTAATAATTGGAAAAAAATAATTTCCTCTCATTAAAAATTGGAATTAGGGTTTCTCTTTGGTTTGGGAGAAATAATTTCCTCTCATTGAATTCTTCTTAAGATTTAATCTTCTCAAATAACCAGGGATGATCACATGTTGACCAAGGTCAACACTTCACATTTATTATTTGAGAAAAGTGATTTAATTGAGATTCATCATCTCATGTGATTTAAATAACCATGGCAATATTAAATACTATTTTGATTTAAATTCTACAAGTGAGCAAGTATGAACCTATGCAGTATAGGTCATCATATTACTTCATCTCACTTGAGAAAATGATTTAAATGAGGTGCTACACCTCATTGATTTAAATTCCTAAAATTTGAAATAGTTTTAAATGAGCTAGTATTGACTACATAGCCAATTTTTGAATCTAGCCCATGATCATGTACAAAACCCATATCATATTTTTACATAGTAAATTAGATTTTGTTAAATGTGAATTATTGCAATTGGATTCACTTCAAAATTCAAATTGTTTGATTTTCTATATTTATTTGAATACTGAAAAGTCTCTGTTTTGTTATTTTTTCTATTCAAAATCTACACAAGCTATGGGGTTGAATCCAGTGGGATTGGATCCAGATTTTCATGGGCTTTCCAACAATATAAGTTTGGTCAAATTTGGTTGAGTAGATTTGAAGTTATTTGAATTTGATTAAAGCATCTGCGAGCAAATTCAATGAAATGATTTAAAACGAATTCAAATCTTGGGCTTAGGCGGGAAAGGAAATGGGCCAGAATAAGAGAAAACGATCTGGGCTGGCCCAACTAGCGCTGCCCACGCCGCGGGCCAACTGATATGGTGGGGTCTACATGTCAATCTCTCTTTAACCCGAAACGGTACCTGTGAACGCGAGCCGCTGGATCAGATGGAGATCGGACGGTGGGGCTTCGTCGTCACCGTCGGGGGAGAGGAGCTTGCTGCGCCGGCGAGGTAGGGGTTCGGCGGTGTGACGGAGGTTCCCGCGGGGTTCTGGTGGGTGCGAGGCGGCGTTGTCGACGGCGAGGAAACGTCTGGTAGCGGTGGCGAGGCCTGGGGTGGCGAATCGGCGACGGTGATCTGCGGGCTCCGGCGACCGTCGGCTTCAAATTGGAGCAGCTCCGGTGGAATTGGGACGAGGGAGGTGTTCGAGGAGGTCAAGGAGGAGGAGGGGAGCAGATTGTGTGAAGGAAGAAGGGGCGGGGGAGCTCTATTTATAGGAGGGTGAGAGTCCGCGGGTGCTGTGAAGGGGCAAGCATGGCGATGGCGGTCGGAGGCGTGAAGGGGCAAGCTATGATGCGCGTCGTGTAGGCGACGGCTAGGCGGAGCTAACGCACTTGAAGGGACAGCAGAGGGAGGACGGGAGCGTGCTGCCAACGCTCGAGTGTTCTCACGGCGCGGCAGGACGTCGATCATGGCGACGGTGATGGGCGTGCGAGCTAGGGAGGGTGTCTAGGAGGTAGCCGCAGGCGTGGTGATCTGTGTGCCAAGTGGGAGAGGAAGAGAAGGACGGGAGCGTCCAGTGAGTGGCGCATCGGCGCGTCCAGGATGGTGTTCTGGGCGCGCTCACCGCGTGCGCCGGCACGCCGTGGCGAGCATGGGCGCGCGTTCTGGCCACTGGCGTGTGTCTTTTTGCTTAGGGCTGGTACGAGCGTGCTTAGGGGAGTACAGAGAAGCTAGATGACATAGTGAGGGTGACCAGAGGGAGCAGATGAGGAGAGGTGGCATGGTGATGGTCATGAGGCTCTGCATGGATGAAATATGATCATGGCATCACTTTCCTCAGGGCTGCCAGGCATAGGATGATGCAAGGATGGTACCAGTAGGTTGATGATCACAAAGCAAAAGAAGTGTAGGCTAAAAACCAGTGGATAATAGGGTGTAGTGCATTTTCAGAATTGTGCCTGCAAGGTGTATGATGAAATGGCCGCATGAAATTTTTATTGGAAATTTGCAATTCTTTTTGGTGGAGCTCACTTATATAATTATTGTGAAAGAATGGTGGTGGTGGTATTCAATTTGGTGAAGATTTGTGAGATTCCAAAATTGGTATGATCTTCTCATAGTTTCAAAGTCTCCACTTGTCAAATCCCTACTGGTCAACCTGGTCAAAGTTAGCAATGGTGGTCAACATCAAAGTTGTTGACTTTGACATGGTCCTGGATGACATGGCAATGGTTGACCAAGTTTAGTTTAAGAAAAGATTAAACCAGAGGGGTAAAGTGAGGAAGATGTTAAAAAGTGCACATATGACCATTATCATATGTGTGAAGGTTTTGAGATTTGCTTTGGTTTGATTCTTGTTTCTTTGATTCAATTGTGTTTGTTTAACATATATAAGAGTTTTACAAACAATAGATCAAGCAATGGTGGCCTTGGGTGAAGATTTGCAAAATTGACCAAAGTGTATGTGAGGGAAAAATGGAATTTTCTCACCATTTGATTTCTCTCTATTTGATTTGACTTTTCTTGACTCAAAAGTGATTCTTATTAGTTTAGGAACATTTTCAAACCATTGAAACCATTCCAAATGGTCTTGTTCAAAGATTTGCAAAAATGGCCATAACACATAAGAGGTGAGGTGTCAAAATTCATTATTTTTGTAAATTGTTCCCCTTGCCTTACTTGGGCATGGGTTAGGGTCAATTTAGTGTTATATTAGGTTTGGAGATGGTTTCCCATCATTTGGTCAAGGTTTAAAGTCATAGGGCAAAATTTGGTGAAATGGCTATGTGTCACATATGCCTCTATGCATATGTTGCATTTGAGTTTGAATTTGACTTGGCTTGACCCAAATGGTGTTGTTGAGTGATGAAATGGTATATAGGAGTGATCCCACCATTCACAACAAGTCTGAGGGTCAAGATTCCCAAATCCACAAATTTGCTATTTTACTCACATATGCCTCTATGGCATTTTTAGTTTCTTTTTATTTTCTTTGGAAACAACTTGAATTAGGTTTGATAAGTACTAGGTAAGGTGTATGAAGGTTTTCCAAACCTCTAAGCAAAGTGGAAAGGTCTAGGGCAAAGATTTATAAAAATAGCCATAGGCACATATGCCTTTTTCTTATTTAATTTCCTTTTATTTTATTTTAACTTGGGTGATGAAAAGAGGGGTGAGGTTTAGGGTTTAAGATCATTTCAAACTACTTTAACAAGCAATCATGGCAATAGCACAAGAATTAAGCAAGATCACTATGCCTCAAACTTAATTCAATAAAAGTTTTTGTTGGTTCCAAAATTTGGAATTAGGGAAATTCATTTGTTTTGTTTTGAAAATTTTGGGATGTTACAAACCCTTCCCTTTACACAATCTCGTCCCGAGATTTTAAGAAAAGTTAGGTTCCTAAGAGAGATTGATTATTTTATTTAACAGAAGACATACTTGGCATGGTCTCGGTGTTTCCTGAGCTTCAGTCATGTGGTAGAAACGGCGTTTGTTGTTGTTCTGGTTCCTTCTTCCGCAAAGCGGCGTTGTTGCTGAGCCTGCGGTATTGGCGGCAATCTTGGCAAGCTTCTTGGGGCACTCATTGGAGTAGTGACCCACAACTCCACATTCATAGCAGTACGCTGACTTGTCCTTCGGTGACGGGGATGGCATTGCTCTAGTCCTGGCTGTTGGTGTTATTGTTGTTCCCATTGTTGCCATTGCTGTTGTGGTTGTTGTTGTTGTGGTGGCTGTTGTTGTTGTTACCTCCGGGCTTCGGGGGTCCTCCGTTGTTGTTGGTGTAGTTGGGGCGATAACTCTGAGCCGTTGTGTCTTGGGGTGAATCCTCCGTGAGGAGTTGTTGCGTACTGGTATGGTGGGGTCCATTCTGATTCATCATCCAGCTGCGTTCTCATTGGCCTCGATGCAGCTTTCCTTTCATATGTATGGCCGAGTCCACGAGGGGTCTAAGTCGGCTGAACTAATGTTCACTAACACAGCTTGCATCTCATCATGCAAATTGTTCTCAGAATCTTTCCTTTCTTCTCATTGGTGTCGATCTCATCCGGCGTACTCTTGACAGAGTGAGGAATCTCAGATTCCACCACGGATTCCTTGCTTGAGTTCCCGAACTCGTCTCTCATCTTCTTGATTAGTCCTTGGGGCACATGGTATTTGCTGAATTTCAGCTTAAAGTCCTCCCAGGTCATCATTTGTCCCGCATTCATTGCACGGGCACTTGTCCACCAGGCTCTGGCAGGTCCTGACAGATAGTGGGTGGCGAATAAGTTTTCTCGCGGCTTCAACTCCAACTTCGAGGTTGTTCTCCATAGTCCGGAGCCGTCATCGCATCTAGGGGCTCTTCAGTCTTGTTGAATATCGGTGGGTTGGTGTTCTGAAGTTCTTCACCTTCGATCCAGGGTGATCGTGGTTTCCATGGCCTTGATTGTTCCGAGCTATTTGTTGCAAAGCGCAAGGTTTGCTTTGGGCTCTTTCGGCTTTCTCGGTCCGCCATCATCGTTTTAGGCATCATGGCATCTTGGGTGCTTGTTGGTGGGGCCATCTCAACATTGAGGTAGATGATAAGATAAGAGGGAAATTTCTAGGGTTTGTTTTGTTAAAACTTAAAAAGTTCATAAATTGAAAACTTGAGTAGTGTTGCGGGGGTAAAAACCAACAACACTTTTTCATTCATACCAAACATCACATATTACAAAGCTAGCACACCGTTGGTTTGAAGAACCATTCATTCGCTCTACGATACAAGGGGATCCTGATACAACTCACACCTACTTAAGTGCTTGGGTGATACTACGCTTCAGGGTGGACTCCTTCGTCTTCACGGGTAATGTGCTTGGCGAGAGGCGAGGGCGTTGTCCAAATACCTGCAGGTTTTGTACATCCTGAAGTCCTGGTGTGCTACATAGGGGTTCATCTCCGTGTGCGGGGGCATGGTCATCAGTTTTCCCATGGGGTCATGTCTTGGGTAGTAGATGAAGCGAGTGTTCTTGATCTTGTTCTCATTTTGTCCGCACAGACTGAAAATCGCTTCTTGCATAGCTCTGACTAGTCCTTCCTTCCAAGTGTTTCCCGTTACCGAAAACCAGATGCTTTCCCATACCGGGGCTCCAAGCTTTCTTCGTAAATCAGTAGAAACTTCCCACCGAGGTGGTTCTCCAGAGTGGTTGTTGAGGGGTATTCCGAAGAACTCGGGATACGGGTGTCCTAGATATTCCACTAGGTGCTTCAAATCCTTTTCGAACCTTAGGTTGCCTCCGGGACCAAGCTGATAGAACTCCCATTGGTACTTCATCTGTGAGCAATTAGGATAAGTAAGTTAAAGAAATAGTCAAGTGTGCAAAATTTTAGGTAGGCTTGCAAAGAAAGTAGAGTATAGATTTTCTCATTTTTTTGAAAAAGGATCTCAAGGATAAGAGTAAGAACAAGTTTTCACAAATATTCACTTCATTGGTTTTTGAAACTAAGTTTTTTAGACGTCCATTCTAACTAGGGTCTCCTAAGGTCAAACAATGGCTCTGATACCAACTTGTCAACACCCGGTTTTTAAGTCCAGATGCCTATTATGCCATTCCTCGCAATCCCAGGAATATTGTTTTTGCGAGACATAATAGATTGATATCACAACACATCATTCATTACAACACATAATCGTCTTATAAATAAAGGATCACATGATCCAGTCTCATTACAATAATAGAAGTTCTATTGATCCATTACATAACACATAGCGGAAGCGAAATAGCGTAGTAGTAGTCCATCTATTCCACAGTAACTATTGATGTCAGAGGATCCTAGTTGTCGAGACGTCCGCTGTCCTTCTTCCGGTTCTGGTACTCTTCATAGTCTGCCATTTGAATAGCCAGGGACACAGCCATGAGTACTTTAAAGTACTCGCAAACTAATACTAAGGTAAAAACTATCAACTATAGCAAGGGGGTTCTAAGCTCTAGTTTCATTTGCCGAAAGCCAGTTTTATTTCATAAGTAGTTGAAATCAAAAACTCCTCATTTGCCTAACTTAACTCAAGTGGGAACATTAGTGTCATTCCCACAACTCAGTTGTGATTCAAAGTCAAAGTCACCTTTCAATTCAGATCACAAGTCACCATTCATATTTTTAGAAAAGTTCTGATGACGGAACAGTATGGCCTTTCCAAAACTGAATAGGTAAACTCTGCAGAGGTTGTACACTTGTGCCACAACAATTGCAATAGTTCGTCAGGGTAACTGGCCCTGATTTATCGTACGCAGTACGCGAACTACCAATCCTAACCTTTCATTTACACACCCTAGTATAGGCACCTCTCCCATGAGCTTGGCCTCCCAAAGAAGACAGACAACTGCTGAACGCACAGGGCTTGGGCCGGACATTCACCTCATTTCACGTCATTTCAAATCATTCCTTTTGTTGTAGAGGTAGCCTCCAGCATAACCCCGATGACGCTTGTTTTAGAGGGAACCCATACTAAGACACATAAATTTCCAGCTAAGCCTTACCCAGATTCAGGTATTGTGGGGGTACTTGTAAAATAGGAATGGTATCGCATCCGAACCCAACCATCAGTTTTGGTAAAATTCACCAAGTCATTCACAAGTCATATTCACCTTCAAAATATTTCAATAGAATGACTCATCATTCCAAGGTTTTCAAAGTCATTGGTTTTCACAAGTTCCCATCTATAGTAGTATATTTTAATCTTTAGCACTAGCAACTAATTATGAGGGGTGCTAAGTAACTTGGATTGCTCTAGGCTAAGTTTGATACTCTTGTAATACTCCATAACTAAACTGAGTGAATCATGAATCAAAAAGTACTTTGATAAACAACATTTAGTAAAGTTTGTAAAGTAAAAAACTTGGGATGGGAGCATTAAGCATAAAATAAAAGGTGGGGATGCCTTGCTCTTGTAGAGCTTTGCACTTTGCAAGAATATTCGCTTGCAAACAAAAATAGCTTGCATTAGTCTAGCTTGCCTTGATTGGTGATGTGATCAAAGTTTTATTCTCCTTCCTCTTGGTAGAATACCTCTTCCTCTTGATAGTCTCCGGTACTAGCGTTTATAAACGAATACGAGATACAATCACCAAACAACACTTAAGTAGTCTTAATTAGCCTTATTGGCTCACACAAATGATCTAACATCACTACCTAACATTTATTCACAAATTATGCTAGGGTTTCCGCATTTAATAATTGGAAAAAAATAATTTCCTCTCATTAAAAATTGGAATTAGGGTTTCTCTTTGGTTTGGGAGAAATAATTTCCTCTCATTGAATTCTTCTTAAGATTTAATCTTCTCAAATAACCAGGGATGATCACATGTTGACCAAGGTCAACACTTCACATTTATTATTTGAGAAAAGTGATTTAATTGAGATTCATCATCTCATGTGATTTAAATAACCATGGCAATATTAAATACTATTTTGATTTAAATTCTACAAGTGAGCAAGTATGAACCTATGCAGTATAGGTCATCATATTACTTCATCTCACTTGAGAAATGATTTAAATGAGGTGCTACACCTCATAGATTTAAATTCCTAAAATTTGAAATAGTTTTAAATGAGCTAGTATTGACTACATAGCCAATTTTTGAATCTAGCCCATGATCATGTACAAAACCCATATCATATTTTTACATAGTAAATTAGAGTTTGTTAAATGTGAATTATTGCAATTGGATTCACTTCAAAATTCAAATTGGTTGATTTTCTATATTTATTTGAATACTGAAAAGTCTCTGTTTTGTTATTTTTGCTATTCAAAATCTACACAAGCTATGGGGTTGAATCCAGTGGGATTGGATCAAGATTTTCATGGGCTTTCCAACAATATAAGTTTGGTCAAATTGGTTGAGTAGATTTGAAGTTATTTGAATTTGATTAAAGCATCTGCGAGCAAATTCAATGAAATGATTTAAAACGAATTCAAATCTTGGGCTTAGGCGGGAAAGGAAATGGGCCAGAATAAGAGAAAACGATCTGGGCTGGCCCAACTAGCGCTGCCCACGCCGCGGGCCAACTGACATGGTGGGGTCTACATGTCAATCTCTCTTTAACCCGAAACGGTACCTGTGAACGCGAGCTGGATCAGATGGAGATCGGACGGTGGGGCTTCGTCGTCACCGTCGGGGGAGAGGAGCTTGCTGCGCCGGCGAGGCAGGGGGTCGGCGGCGTGACGGAGGTTCCCGCGAGGTTCTGGTGGGTGCGAGGCGGCGTTGTCGACGCTGAGGAAAAGTCTGGTAGCGGTGGCGAGGCCTGGGGCGGCGTAAATCGGCGACGGTGATCTGAGGGCTCCGGACCACGGCTTCAAATTGAGCAGCTCCGGTGGAATTGGGACGAGGGAGGTGTTCGAGGAGGTCAAGGAGGAGGAGGGGAGCAGATTGTATGAAGGAAGAAGGGGCGGGGGAGCTCTATTTATAGGAGGGTGAAAAGTCCGGCGGGTGCTGTGAAGGGGCAAGCATGGCGATGGCGGTCTGAGGCGTGAAGGGCAGCTATGATGCGCGTCGGTAGGCGACGGCAGGCGAGCTAACGCACTGAAGGGACAGCATAGAGGGACGGGAGCGTGCTGGCAACGCCGAGTGTTCTCAGACGGGCGCTGCAGATCGCCGATCATGGCGACGGGGATGGGGCGTGCGCGGCCAAGCGAGCATGTCTGGCGAGTAGCCGCGTGGTGATCACGTGTGCCAAGTGGGAGAGGAAGAGAAGGACGGGAGCGTCCAGGCGAGCGGCGTACTGGCGCGTCAGAGGTGGTGATAGGCATCCCAAATGGCGTGAAGATAGTACCCGGGTTTATTGAAGGCCCATTACCCGAAGAATAAGAAGACTCGGAAGCCCAAGATAGTATTAAGGAAAGTAAGAGTTGTAATAGAGAGTCTTATTTGTAATCTTACGGGATGAGTTAGAAACTTTCCCGGACTTTGTAACTTGTACAGCACGAATCCCTCGGCTCCGCCTCCTATATAAGGGGGAGTCGAGGGACGCAGAGATCATCGAATCATTGTTTTACAAACCCTAGTTTTCATAATCGTCGAGTACTTTTCGGCTGAAACCTTCGAGATCTACTTGCCCTCTACATCCAACTAAACCCAAGTCTACAATCCGTAGGCATTGACAAGTTAATACCTTGTCAATTGGCGCCGTCTGGGGATCTAGAGGCGACAAGGAGCTGATCTCGATGGCACGTTCAAGATCGTCGACTTCATCAGCAGCAAGCAACATCATGGACAGAGGTAAACAGATCGAAACTGGTCTTGTTGATTTTATTCCTCACCCGCCCTCCCGTTTGGATGCATATGCGTATCTGGAGGAGCCAATGAAGATGACGTTTGGAAAATTCGATTTCCACGTCGAGAAAGAAGGAGTGTATCGTCTCGAAGTTCCGATCTCGTCGGGATTATCGGCGGGTGGTTCTGAACTATCAAACTCAGTATCATCCGTCGAGTCAAGCGATAAGGAAATTTCGTCGCCACACTTCATCGACAGCAGGGCAAGTGAAAAACTCGCCAAAATCTTCAGCGACATGTCCTTCGAATCATCGGCGGACTCTTATATAAGCGATGATTCGAGCGACACCGATAGCTTCGACTTCATCGACAAATCTATCTCTATTGGGAAGGTCTTCACCAAACTCTATGATGGTGTCACCAAACCAAGCAAAGCGAAAACCTCGAAATATCACCAAGTTTATGTCATTGGAGAGGCAAGTCGCGCTCAAGAGGAAACATCGGAGGCTTTCGACGATTTGGGAAATCCCTATGTCGATCCCTCAGATTTAAGGAGAGGTTTGGGCACTAAATATGTTGGGCCCACACCACGCGTCAGAGTTCAACTTCCACAAACAGCCTGGGATAGCTGCGAAAGCTTTAGATGGCTCAACCAATGACGACAATCACAGTCCCAAGAACCAAGCCTATCAATATAAACTCGCCCGAGCCGAAGAGAGCTAGAAAAACAGCAGCTAAACAAAAGAAAGGAGGCAGCTTCCGCATCAAGAAAGCACGCGCGGAATTAAGTCGACAATCGAAACTTCGGACATAGTCACAGAGAAGCTCGGAGAAGAGCAAGATCTCGGCTGCAAAATATACCGGAAGCTGAAAGAGAGACTCTAATCCAAAACCTCGACATGTCCTTTATGTCAATCGACACGAGGGGGAATATTATCCCAAAAACACCAGAAGCAGGATACATGGCGACACAAGCTTTCATCTTAGCGTCCAGGCCACCTCCAGGAGATCCGAGGGAAGCGTTGTACAACATGGCCATGGCAGGATGTGGAGCCATGGGGGCAGCGTTCACAACCACACCTCCCGAAGGAACTGCAAGGCAAAATAGTCCGAGACCTACCGCAGCAATGCAAGATCCACCAAGAGCAAGTGGAGCCAGGAACACAACAACTCAAGCCAGAGTTGATAGAGCACGACAAGAAAGAAGGGAACGTCGGTACTCACCAGATCTTGCTGAAGAGGACATGTGTGGGCTCCCATGCTTCACACGACGAGTTCGAAAAACTCGAGTTCCATCAGGATTCAAGCTACCCGATAGTTTCAAGAAATTTGATGGCCTGCAAGACCCTGAGGACTGGCTTATAGATTACCTCGAGACAGTAAAATTGATAGGCGGGACCAGAGCGACAACCATGCAGAGCATCCAGATACATCCGAGCTGAGCCGCGATCATGGATAAAAAAGCTTCCCCAGGTTCCATCGACAGCTGGGAAAGTTTCGAGGATATGTTTATCAAGAATTTCCGGTCAACCTGCAAGAAACCTGCGACACTAGAGGAGTTAAGGTCATGTCGACAAAAGCATGATGAATCAATGAGGAAGTACATTCAAAGATGGAACATCATCAAAAACTCGGCAGAAAATATATCTGACGAAAGAGCGATAGATGCATTTGTTGCAGGAATTCGACGAGGAGATTTCGTGGAGGATTTGGGGAGGACAAACCCAAAAACAGTATCATCTTTAATGGAGATAGCAAACAGATGGGCAGATGGCGAAGATGCGGTGCACAACAAACGACATAGGTCCCCAGAGGAAGATCGCAGTCGAAATTTCCAAAATAGACGCTGATTTCCCCGTCAATTTTCAAGCTATGATGCACCTGGCCAAATATCGGCTGGCTGGGAAACAATGGAGGAAACGGTAGAGACGACTACCAGAGAAGCAACGCACAACAAGGTGACAACAAAAATAGCGGCCAAGGTTCCGAGACCTTGTGTCCCCCGAAGAAATGATGAACTGCCATGTCGATGCATTTTCTCGACAAAGAACGGAAAAGAGACAATGACATTTACGTAAAGACCGTCAAAATTTTCAGCAATGTTAAGATGGAGTTCATGCAAATGCTCAGGCAGCACAAAGAAATCCTCAAGGACCCAGGAGTGAGATTCACTTACCACCTCCTCCCGTGATTACAGATGAAAATCGACATCAGCTCAGAATCGCGGCAGCACCTGCTCCACCGCCCTATGTCGACCCTAATTCTAACGGAGCGGTCTCGATGATTCAGAAAGGTAGGCCATCCAATAGAGCTCAAGTAATCTCGCGAGTGTTTGGCAGAGAAAATGCCACCACCAACAGTCGAGTACCTTAACTGGTCGGACAAGATATTGGCTTCACAATAGCCGATCATCCGCAGCAAGTTCCTCGACCAGGGGCCATCACCGATCTTACCTAAATATTGCGGGATTCGATGTATCTCGAGTATTCATAGATGGCGGCAGCAGTCTAAACCTTATGTACGCAGATACTGTAACACCCCAAATTTCAATAAAAAGAAAGTTAGAGAATTTCAGAAAGCAAAATTTCAATCCAACAAAAACTTTTCTTTTGCATATAGTACCATGCATAGGACTTGTGCATTTGAGTGATATGCCATGATGATTGTTATTACTTGTATTTGATATGCTCTAAACCCTAGGGTGATCATATGAAGATCACCAACCAAATCAATCAAAGAGGAAGAAAATCCAATAATTGGAAAACCCTAAAAACCCTCACATATGCCCTATGGCATTTTTATAAATCTTGACCCTAGACCTATTTGGTCTTCACCATTAGTTGGAGAATGTTCTTAAACACTTATCACAACTTTTGGGAATCAAGGTTTCACAATTCAAATAAAATTCAAAGACATTTCCCAATCACATATGATAATGGTCCAAATTGACAATTCTAGTCTGATCACTACTTTGAGCCC
Organism: Lolium multiflorum; assembly: GCA_030979885.1. Taxonomy (NCBI): domain Eukaryota; kingdom Viridiplantae; phylum Streptophyta; class Magnoliopsida; order Poales; family Poaceae; genus Lolium; species Lolium multiflorum. The sequence goes on along the minus strand of CM061752.1, from coordinate 45,391,917 downwards.
TTGCCATTCAATTTTCCCAAACCAATTCTTGCTAACTCTTTGCACCGTTTCAAAGTCAACATCAAGGTGAACAACTTTGATAAAGATCACCCTGCCAAATTCATCTTTGATCATTAGCTATGCTCATCCAAAGTTGCAACATTTTAACAAGTGGAACAATCTCACACTTGTCAATTTTAGCAATTCTTGAATTCTACTTTTTCCACCACCACCTCAAATCATCTCTGGTCAATTACAACTTATCTAAACCCTCACATTTCAAAAACATTCATCTTTTGAATTATTTCAAATTTGGACAATTTTGTGAATTCCAAAATTGGGCACTATTTGCAACTATTGCAAATAGTGATCTATCTCACCTAACCTAACTCCAAGCTATACTACATTGTCCCCTGGTCCCCTTAAACCATCAAGGCAACATAGCAAACCTAGGGAGAGGAGGAGCAAGGCTAGGACATGGCCATGCCGGCCATGTCACCAACCCGACCACCTCCACCTCTCTCCCTTGCTCTCCAACCCTGGCCACCTTGCCCTAGCTCGCCACCTCGCTCCTCTACGTCGTCTAGCACCAACAGAAGCAAGGTAGATGCCCTAGCTACGCCGGAGGACGCGCGCCCAAAACCGCCAGTATGCCGCTCGCGTCGCGACCATGCGCGCCATGGACGCGCACTGGCCACGCGCCACCCCGCCAGTACACGCAGCCCCTGGACCCCCTGCGAGCACCTTGAGCCTCACCGTGACACCGCGACGCCGTTGGACACGCCCTCGACCACGACCCGCACCCGCCGTCGCCGGAGAAGCCAACCCTGGTCCGCCGCGGGCGCGGCAGACACGGACACAATCCTACGCCATACCACGCCGCCCGACCGTGCCAACACCACCTCTAGCTTAGCCTGGACGAGGAGAACCCGACAGCATCGCCGCCTAGCTCGACAGCTCGCCGAGACGCCGCGCGTGTCGACTTCGTCGCCCCGCAGACACTCGCGTTGCTATAAATAGAGCTCTCTTTCGTCGATCCAACCACACCAGCTCACTCCCCACCTCTCACTGCCACTCAACCACCCCACCGTTCACCTGATTCACACCGAGCAAGGCCAATCGGGAGCTCGCCGCCGCGGAAGCCCCGCAGAATCGACGGCGAACCCGACCACCTCAGCGACGCCGCCAGCACTGAGCTTCGCCGTCGTCCACATCTACCCCGAGCACACTGCCATCCCTTGCTGGAGCCGCCGTAAGCTCTCCCACCCCCTACTGCCGCCGCCGCACCGTCGGGTTCTCGTCGGAGACGACGACGAACCACGACCGTAGATCTGCGATCTAATCCAACGCACCACACGTCTCCATACCGTTTCGGGTTTTAAAAGAGGCTGACAGGCGGACCCCACCCTGTCAGGCAGCCCGCGCGGTACTGGACCGTAGCTGGGCTGGCCTTGGGCCCGTTTAAACGATCTGGCCCGTTTAGTTTTCCCGCCGGCCTTTTAATTCAAATTCGATTCAAATAATTCCCAAACAATTTCCTCACAACACAAACTTTGAAATTAAATAGTTTCCAATTGGCTAAACCAAATTTAGTGAATTTTATGTTGTTGGAAAGCTACTGAAATTCTCTACAACATGCCACTGGCCTCATGGTCAGATTCTTTGTGGAATAAATGTGATAAAAATAACAAGACAGGGACTTTTCCCTATTCAAATAATTCCTAAAAATCAACCAAAATAGATATTAAGTTAATTCCAACTCTAATAGTTCACATTTGACTTACACTAATTGTTTCTGCAAGAAAATGGTGTGGTTACTTTGCATGATCATGCCATGGTTTAATGAATGGATAATTTGACTAGTTTAACTAGTTGATATTGTCCAAAACTATTAAAGTAAATTGTGTGAAGTCTTATGCTTCATTTAAACTTGTCTCACATGCATTCATGGGATGTTTGTACCTCTGGTCCAAACTCTCTTATATGAATGGCTTGAGATTTAAATCATATGTAGGGTTATTAAAATGGTATGAGGTGAGCTACCTCATTTAAATCATTTTCTCAAATACTGATGATGAATGGTTGACCTAGGTCAATACCCATTTCATGTATAATTGTTTGAGAAATTAAATCTTAAGAAGATTTCAATGAGAGGAATTTATTTCTCGAGAACCCTATGGAAACTATCATTTACACATAAAATACAAAGAAGTGAATTCCTTTTAAACCCCACCACCCATGCACTCTAGTTAATTTATTTGTGTACATATAGTTTGTGTGTTATATGTGATGTATGGAATAGCCATTGAATTAGTGAGTAATTATACTCGTATTCAAATTTAGACGGTAGCACCGGAGAGTACGCCGAAGAAGAAGGATACTACCAGGAGGAGGAGGAACAGCTTGAGAACTACCAAGGCAAGCTAATATTCTTGCAAAGTGCAAAGCCCCTTGGGGCAAGGCACCATGACTCTTACCTTTTCTTACATAAGCCTATCCCAAGTTTTTACTTTACAAGATTTTACTTGTTTTCTCAATAAGTTACTTTTATAGTTAACCCTTGGTCAAAGTACAAGTTGGTTACTAGAGTAGTGAAGTAGTTCTAACAAGCAAAGCAAGATAGCACCCCTCATGGATTAGAGCTAGTGCTAATGAATTAAAACCTGACTACTCTAGATGGGAACAATGTGAATTTGAAATGAATTTGAAACCTTGGAATGATGATGCATTCCATTGAATGATTTTTGAAGGGGAATATGAACAAGAGAAGATGGTGATTTTTGATAAAACAATGATGTTGGTTTGAATGCGATACCTTTCCAATTATCAAGTACCCCCACAATACCTGATTATGGGTAGGGCTTAACTGGAAGTTTATGTGTCTTAGTATGGGTTCCCTCTAAACAAGAGTCATCGGGGTTATGCCTCTACCACAAAAGAAACGATATGATATGATGCGAAATGAGGTGAATGTCCGGCCCAAGCCCTGTGCAGTTCCTGGGACTGGTCTTCACCGGGAGGCCAAGCTCATGGGGAGAGGTGCTCGTACTAGGATTCGTAAGTGAAAGGTTATGGTTGATGATCCGCGTACTGTGTTACGATGATTCGGGAAATCCCGACGGATGAAATCAAATGTTGTGGCACAAGTGTGCAACCTCTCGCAGAGTGTAAACCTATTCGAATAGCCGCGTCCACGGTTACGGACGGTTGGAAAGGCCATACAGTTTCCGATGTCATATTTTTTGAAAATGATGCTGAAAGGTGATGGTGAAATGACTTGTGGTGAATTGAATTGAAATCACCACAGAATGGTGGGAAGGACACTAATGTTCCCACTTGAGTTAGTTAGCACTGAAATAAGCTTTTTCTCAAACTTTGCGAACTAAAACTAGCTTTATGCACATAAACTAGAGCTTAGCAAACCATACTAGAATGTCTAGCACTTACTTTAGTATTAGTTTGCAAGTACTTAAAGTACTCATGGCTTTGTCCCCGGCTATTCAAATGGCCAGAGTATGAAGAGGAACAAGGAGATGACCAGCAGGACGCCTACGACAACTAAGCGCCTTCCGACGTCAAGCATTGGCCTGTGGACTAGAGAGTCCTTGTATCTTCCGCTTCCGCTATGTTGAACTGTGAACTTGTGTTTGTTCGTTGATCGATAGATCAACTATTCGTGTAATATGGATGATGTGATTCCAAATTGTAAGACTTATGGTATGTAATGAATCATGACTGTGATACTTAACTATTATGCCTCGCAACAACAATATTCCTGGGACTGCGATGTATGACATAATAGGCATCCGGACTTAAAATCCGGGTGTTGACAAGTTGGTATCAGATCCATTGTTTGACCTTAGAATACCTTAGTTAGAATGGGCGTTATGAAAAATTTAATTTTTAAATCAAATGAAAGAAAATATTTGTGAAAAACTTACTACACTCTTGTCTTAAGACTTTGCCAAAATTTGATGAATCATGTTCTATCTTATTTGAATCAACTTAAAATTTTGCCACACTTTGCACTCTCTAACTTACTCAACCAATTCTCTTTCAGATGGAGCCCAATGAACCCATCAACACCAAGTTTTATCAACTTGGGAACGGAGGGAACTTGATCTTCGAGAACGACCTCGACGCCGTCTCTGAATTCCTTGGGCGCCCACACCCCGAGTTCCACGGGGTTCAGCTGGACGACACGCCCGGGGAGAGTTGCAGTGGGTGATCACCCGACTTAAGGGGCAAGATGGAGCCTCCCACCTCGGAGAGGATCCTGTTCTCGTTCCGGGAGAGCAACTGGTTAGATGGACTTGCACGTGCTCTTCAGAGGCACTTGCTCGTCTTTGTGGCCAGAATGTGGTACGCCTGCTTGCGTCTCGCTACGCACACCTTGTGAGGCGGATGCGCGGGAGTGCCCATGGAGCTGCAGCCGCACCCGGAGTTGAGGCACCATGCCGAGCACCGGACTTCATGCTCTACCGACTCAAGGACCTCGACGCCTCTCGCGCTTACGCGAACCAGACCCATGCTCACATCACCGAGCAGGGTGAGGCGATCAAGCTACTCAACCGCAGGCCTTCGCCAGCAGCGCGCCAAGAAGGACGCTACGATTCGTCGCCTTCGCGCCCGGATCGCGCACTTGGAGGCCACCGTCAAGGCCCAGGAGGATCAGATTCGTCAGCTGAGGATGACGATGGAGGCATCAACATTCAGGGAGGAGACGCCTTCCTGAGCGACGACGACGACTTTGAGGACGATGAGAATACCGAGGAGGAGGACTACGAGTTCCTGGAGGCAGGACCCGACGACTACGTCCCGATCGATGTTGATGATGAGGAGTAGTTGCACTAGTCTCACTTATAGTAGGTGTGAGTTGTATCCCGTCCCTTGTATCGTAGCAAGAGAATGGTTCTTAAAACCATGGAAGTATGTGTGTTAGTTTGTACCATGTGTTGCATGAATGAATGAATGTTATGTTTGTCATGAAAAGTTTACAAGTTTTCAAATGTTTTTCAAACTTAACCAAAATAAACCATAGAATGTTCCCTCTTATCTCATGATCTTCTATATCTTCAGATGGCCCCTCCAAATCGCACCAACGACGCGATGCTGCAACTGCTGCAAACCATGCTTGCCGACAGAGAGACAGAAAGAGGAACGCCAAGCCAACCTCATCGCCTTGCAGAACATCGCCAACCAAGGCCATGGAAATCATGACCACCCCGGATCCAAACTCAAGAACTTCCAAAACACCAACCCTCCGGTGTTTAGCAAGACCGAGGAACCCCTTGACGCCGATGATTGGCTCCAGACTATGGAGAACAATCTAGAGGTAGCCGGAGTAGAAGCCAACGAGAAAGTTCTGTTCGCCACCCACTATCTCGCTGGACCAGCCCGCGCTTGGTGGACAAGCACCCGTGCCATGAACGGGGGTCAATTCATGACTTGGGAGAATTTCAAACTCAAGTTCAGCAAGTACCATGTACCCCCGGGTCTTATCAAGAAGATGAGGGATGAGTTCCGTGAACTAAAACAAGGCCGCATGACGGTAGTTGAATACCGCGACAAGTTTCTTACACTGTCGAGGTATGCCCCTGATGAGACCGACACCGTTGAGAAGAGGAAGGAGAGATTCCCGAACGGACTGCATGATGAGATGCGACTGTCCTCGTCAACATCCCCTTTGCAGACCTCGAAGCCCTTGTTGACTCCGCCATCCAGATGGAGGGCAAGTTAAACCAAGCCAATGAGAACCGCAAGCGCCGCATGGCGAATCAGAGTGGATCCATCCACCCCCAAAGGTTTTGCCCTAGCTCAAGCGGAGGTTTCACTCCGAGAAACAATAAGCCACCGATGCAGAACTCGCGCCCCAGTTATCAGAATCGGAGTGGAGGAAACTCCAAGCCAGGAGGCTACAACAACAACAACAACCGCGCACCACCCCGAGCCCCTAACAACAACAACAACAACAACACCAACACGAACCGGAAGCAATGCCATCCCCGTCGCGAACAAGCAGGACAAGTCCACCATCACTTGTTATGAGTGTGGTGTAGTGGGGCACTACTCCAACGAGTGTCCCAAGCGTCTCGCCAAGCTCGCCGGCAACACCGCTGCACCGCTCAGCAGCAACGCCGTGTCTCCACCGGCAAGAAGTTCGCCCCCAACAACCCCAACAACCGCAACGGCCGTCTCTTCCACATGAGCGCCGAAGAAGCCCAGAAGCACCGATGTTGTACTGTGTTTCTTTCACAACCACACCCGCCAGTGTTGTTTGATTCCGGAGCATCTCATTCTTTTGTCACCGAAGACTTTGCATCAACAAGTAAAATTCAACCCTCAGTTTGAAGCATGTTATGATAGTTCAAATCCCCGGATCAACCACCAAGGCCAGAAAATTTTGCAAAAATGTACCCATCATAATACATGAGGTAGAATTCTATGCAAATCTCATCATTCTTGGAACCAAAGGTTTGGAAGTTGTCCTAGGAATGGACTGGATGTCCAAGCACAATGGATTGATAGACTGTGCCAAGAAAGCCATAACCATGACTAGCGGCACCGGTATCGTAGTTGAGCACGTCTCTGAAAAACTACCCAGAAAATTCACGTGTAACCAAAGTGTAGCCAAGCCAACTCTGGATCAAATCAGGGTCGTGTCGATACCCTCGATGTGTTTCCGATGATCTACCCGTATGCCCCCAGATAGGGATATCGAGTTTATCATCGAGTTAATTCCCGGAACGGACCCATAGCCCAGAGAGCCTACAACATGAACGCAACGGAGCTTGTGGAGCTGAAGAAGCAGATAGATGATATGTTGGCCAAGGGTCTGATTAGACCAAGTGCATCCCCCTGGAGATCCCCCGTCTTGTTTGTAGACAAGAAGGATGGTGCAAATCGTTTATGTACCGACTATCGGAAGCTTAACGACGTCACCATCAAAAACAAATACCCCTACCCAAGATAGAAGACTTGTTTGATCAACTCACCGGAGCCAAAGTTTTCTCCAAGATCGACCTTAGAACGGATATCATCAACTGAAGATCCGAGCCACCGACATCCCAAAAACTGCCTTTACCACTAGATATGGGTTGTATGAGTACAACGTCATGTCGTTTGGACTAACCAATGCCCTCGCTTACTTCATGAATCTCATGAATAAGATCTTCATGAACTTTTTGGACAAGTTTGTCGTTGTCTTCATCGACGACATTCTCGTATACTCCAAGTCCGAAGAGGAACATGAACAGCATTTGGAGACTGTCCTAGAAACCCTTAGACAGCACAAGTTTTATGCCAAGTTTAGCAAGTGTGAGTTTTGGCTGGAAGAAGTTGGATTCCTGGGACACATCTTGTCTGCAGGAGGAATTGCCGTAGATCCCTCAAAGATAAAAACTGTTATGGAATGGAAAGCCCCCACCACCCAAACCGAGGTTCGCGCTTTTCTTGGATTAGCCGGATATTACCGCAGATTTGTAGAAGGTTTTTCGAGCATCGCTCGACCAATGACCCAACTTGAAGAAGGACAAGAAGTTCGAGTGGACCGATAAATGTGAAGAGAGCTTTCAACAGCTCAAGAGTAGACTGACCACCGCCCCAATCCTGATCATGCCTGATATCGCTAAGCCCTTTGACGTATACTGCGACGCCTCCAATATTGGTCTTGGATGTGTGCTTATGCAAGAAGGCAAGGTGGTATCCTACCTTTCAAGACAGCTCAAGCAACATGAACAAAACTACCCAACCCATGACCTCGAGCTTGCAGCTGTGGTCTTAGCCTTGAAAGTTTGGCGTCATTACCTCATGGGTAATCGATGCGAGATCTACTCCGACCACAAAAGCCTCAAATACATATTCACCCAGAAAGAGTTAAATATGAGACAACGCCGATGGATCGAATTGATCAAAGATTACGACATGGAGATTCACTACCACCCCGCAAGGCCAATGTGGTAGCGGATGCTTTGAGTAGACTGTCGGGCTTGAACTCCATGTCGCAACCGAAAGCCCACTTTGCATCAAGAGTTTGAGCAGTTCAGACTTGAACTTGTTAGCGAAGGATTCCTAGCCAGCATAGAACTCGCAACCCACCTTGGTTAGTCGATCAAGGAAGCCCAGAAGGACAACGCTAGCATCGACGGAATCAAGAAACAGATAGCCGCAGGAAAGCCCCCGGTTTCACCGTAGACGAAGATGGAGTTCTTTGGTACAAAGAACGTCTCTGTACCATCGGACTCGACTTGAAACAAGTCATCCTGCAAGAAGCCCACGACACCCTTTACTCAATCCACCCGGAGGTACCAAGATGTACCAAGACCTGAAAGAACAATTTTGGTGGCATGGAATGAAGAGAGAGATCGGTAGCTATATCGCCAAATGTGACATCTGTCAGAGAGTCAAGGCAGAACATCAACGACCCGCCGGACTGTTGCAACCTACCCGAATGGAAATGGGACTCCGTAGGAATGGACTTTATCACCGGACTGCCCAAATCCAGCAAAGGCAATGATTCCATATGGGTAGTTGTCGATAGATTGACCAAAGTCGCCCATTTCATCGCCGTAAAACCACTTATCAAGGCCCAAAGTTAGCTGAACTATACATCTCCAGAATAGTCGCTTTGCACGGAACCCCCAAATCGATAGTGTCGATAGAGGATCACAACCACCTCACCTGGCAGAAAGTGCACGAAGGACTAGGAACCCGTCGAATTTCGCACGCCTATCACCCTCGACCGACGGACAGATCGAGAGAGTAAACCAGATACCGGAAGACATGCTTAGAGCATGCGTACGGGAATACGGATCCAAGTGGAAAGACTGCCTACCTTACGCAGATTTCTCTTACAACAATAGCTACCAAGCCAGCCTACAGATGGCCCCCTTTGAAGCCTTGTATGGAAGGAAATGCCGTACCCCAACTGGTCGGAAGTCGGAGAAAGCCAAGTTTTTGGCCCAGATGTTCTTCGTGAAGCCGAAGAGAAAGTACACAAGATCCGAGAGTACCTCAAGACGGCGCAATCAAGACAAAAGAGCTACGCCGACAAGAGACGTCGAGATGACCTTCGAGATCGGAGACTTTGTCTATCTCAAGGTATTCCCCTTGAAAGGAATGCAAAGGTTTCAGCTGAAAGGAAAGCTAGCACCCCGCTACGTCGGACCCTTCCAAGTCCTCAGCCGCCGAGGAGAAGTATCTTATCAACTGGAGTTGCCGGAAGAAATGTCGGCCGTACACGACGTGTTTCACATCTCACTCCTCCGGAGATGCCTTGAAGTCCCGGAGAAGACCGAAGTGTTCAAGAACATTGATCACCGATCGGTAGATATCAACAAGGATCTGACTTACCGCGAACTGCCAATTCGCATCTTGGAAGAAGCGTACCGAACCACCCGCACCCGAAGCATCAAGTTTCTGAAGATCCAATGGAGCAATCATACCGAGGATGAAGCCACATGGGAACGCGAAGACTTCATAAAGAAGGAGTACCCAGATCTCTTTAGTACCTAACTTTCTTTTCGATCTCGGGACGAGATCTTTTGTAAGGGGGAAGGGTTTGTAACACCCCAAATTTCAATAAAAAGAAAGTTAGAGAATTTCAGAAAGCAAAATTTCAAACCAACAAAAACTTTTCTTTTGCATATAGTACCATGCATAGGACTTGTGCATTTGAGTGATATGCCATGATGATTGTTATTACTTGTATTTGATATGCTCTAAAACCCTAGGGTGATCATATGAAGATCACCAACCAAATCAATCAAAGAGGAAGAAAATCCAATAATTGGAAAACCCTAAAAACCCTCACATATGCCCTATGGCATTTTTATAAATCTTGACCCTAGACCTATTTGGTCTTCACCATTAGTTGGAGAATGTTCTTAAACACTTATCACAACTTTTGGGAATCAAGGTTTCACAATTCAAATAAAATTCAAAGACATTTCCCAATCACATATGATAATGGTCCAAATTGACAATTCTAGTCTGATCACTACTTTGAGCCCTTGCCATTCAATTTTCCCAAACCAATTCTTGCTAACTCTTTGCACCATTTCAAAGTCAACATCAAGGTGAAAACTTTGATAAAGATCACCCTGCCAAATTCATCTTTGATCATTAGCTATGCTCATCCAAAGTTGCAACATTTTAACAAGTGGAACAATCTCACACTTGTCAATTTTAGCAATTCTTGAATTCTACTTTTTCCACCACCACCTCAAATCATCTCTGGTCAATTACAACTTATCTAAACCCTCACATTTCAAAAACATTCATCTTTTGAATTATTTCAAATTTGGACAATTTTGTGAATTCCAAAATTGGGCACTATTTGCAACTATTGCAAATAGTGATCTATCTCACCTAACCTAACTCCAAGCTATACTACATTGTCCCCTGGTCCCCTTAAACCATCAAGGCAACATAGCAAACCTAGGGAGAGGAGGAGCAAGGCTAGGACATGGCCATGCCGGCCATGTCACCAACCCGACCACCTCCACCTCTCTCCCTTGCTCTCCAACCCTGGCCACCTTGCCCTAGCTCGCCACCTCGCTCCTCTACGTCGTCTAGCACCAACAGAAGCAAGGTAGATGCCCTAGCTACGCCGGAGGACGCGCGCCCAAAACCGCCAGTATGCCGCTCGCGTCGCGACCATGCGCGCCATGGACGCGCACTGGCCACGCGCCACCCCGCCAGTACACGCAGCCCCTGGACCCCCTGCGAGCACCTTGAGCCTCACCGTGACACCGCGACGCCGTTGGACACGCCCTCGACCACGACCCGCACCCGCCGTCGCCGGAGAAGCCAACCCTGGTCCGCCGCGGGCGCGGCAGACACGGACACAATCCTACGCCATACCACGCCGCCCGACCGTGCCAACACCACCTCTAGCTTAGCCTGGACGAGGAGAACCCGACAGCATCGCCGCCTAGCTCGACAGCTCGCCGGAGACGCCGCGCGCGTGTCGACTTCGTCTCTGCCCCGCAGCACACTCGCGTTGCTATAAATAGAGCTCCCCTTTCGTCGATCCAACCACAAAAGCTCACTCCCCACCTCTCACTGCCACTCAACCACCCCACCGTTCACCTGATTCACACCGGAGCAAGGCCAATCGGGAGCTCGCCGCCGCGGAAGCCCTGCAGAAATCGACGGCGAACCCGACCACCTCAGGCGACGCCGCCAGTACCTGGAGCTTCACCGTCGTCCACATCTACCCCGAGCACACTGCCATCCCTTGCTGGATCCGCCGTAAGCTCTCCCACCCTCTACTGCCGCGCCGCACCGTCGGGTTCTCGTCGGAGACGACGACGAACCACGACCGTAGATCTGCGATCTAATCCAGCGCACCACACGTCTCCATACCGTTTCGGGTTTTAAAAGAGGCTGACAGGCGGACCCCACCCTGTCAGGCAGCCCGCGCGGTACTGGACCGTAGCTGGGCTGGCCTTGGGCCCGTTTAAACGATCTGGCCCGTTTAGTTTTCCCGCCGGCCTTTTAATTCAAATTCGATTCAAATAATTCCCAAACAATTTCCTCACAGCACAAACTTTGAAATTAAATAGTTTCCAATTGGCTAAACCAAATTTAGTGAATTTTATGTTGTTGGAAAGCTACTGAAATTCTCTACAACATGCCACTGGCCTCATGGTCAGATTCTTTGTGGAATAAATGTGATAAAAATAACAAGACAGGGACTTTTCCCTATTCAAATAATTCCTAAAAATCAACCAAAATAGATATTAAGTTAATTCCAACTCTAATAGTTCACATTTGACTTACACTAATTGTTTCTGCAAGAAAATGGTGTAGTCACTTTGCATGATCATGCCATGGTTTAATGAATGGATAATTTGACTAGTTTAACTAGTTGATATTGTCCAAAACTATTAAAGTAAATTGTGTGAAGTCTTATGCTTCATTTAAACTTGTCTCACATGCATTCATGGGATGTTTGTACCTCTGGTCCAAACTCTCTTATATGAATGGCTTGAGATTTAAATCATATGTAGGGTTATTAAAAAGGTGAGCTACCTCATTTAAATCATTTTCTCAAATACTGATGATGAATGGTTGACCTAGGTCAATAACCATTTCATGTATAATTGTTTGAGAAATTAAATCTTAAGAAGATTTCAATGAGAGGAATTTATTTCTCGAGAACCCTATGGAAACTATCATTTACATATAAAATACAAAGAAGTGAATTCCTTTTAAACCCCACCACCCATGCACTCTAGTTAATTTATTTGTGTGCATAGAGTAGTTTGTGTGTTATATGTGATGTATGGAATAGCCATTGAATTAGTGAGTAATTATACTCGTATTCAAATTTAGACGGTAGCACCGGAGAGTACGCCGAAGAAGAAGGATACTACCAGGAGGAGGAGGAGGAGGAACAGTTTGAGAACTACCAAGGCAAGCTAATATTCTTGCAAAGTGCAAAGCCCCTTGGGGCAAGGCACCATGACTCTTACCTTTTCTTACATAAGCCTATCCCAAGTTTTTACTTTACAAGCTTTTACTTGTTTTCTCAATAAGTTACTTTATAGTTAACTTTGGTCAAAGTACAAGTTGGTTACTAGAGTAGTGAAGTAGTTCTAACAAGCAAAGCAAGATAGCACCCCTCATGGATTAGAGCTAGTGCTAATGAATTAAAACCTGACTACTCTAGATGGGAACAATGTGAATTTGAAATGAATTTGAAACCTTGGAATGATGATGCATTCCATTGAATGATTTTTGAAGGGGAATATGAACAAGAGAAGATGGTGATTTTTGATAAAACAATGATGTTGGTTTGAATGCGATACCTTTCCAATTATCAAGTACCCCCACAATACCTGATTATGGGTAGGGCTTAACTGGAAGTTTATGTGTCTTAGTATGGGTTCCCTCTAAACAAGCGTCATCGGGGTTATGCCAAAAGCTACCTCTACCACAAAAGAAACGATATGATATGATGCGAAATGAGGTGAATGTCCGGCCCAAGCCCTGTGCAGTTCCCAGGCTGATTTGTCTTCACCGGAGGCCAAGCTCATGGGGAGAGGTGCTCGTACTAGGATTCGTAAGTGAAAGGTTATGGTTGATGATCCGCGTACGTGTTACGATGATTCGGGAAATCCCGACGGATGAAATCAAATGTTGTGGCACAAGTGTGCAACCTCTGCAGAGTGTAAACCTATTCGAATAGCCGCGTCCACGGTTACGGACGGTTGGAAAGGCCATACAGTTTCCGATGTCATATTTTTTGAAAATGATGCTGAAAGGTGATGGTGAAATGACTTGTGGTGAATTGAATTGAAATCACCACAGGAATGGTGGGAAGGACACTAATGTTCCCACTTGAGTTAGTTAGCACTGGAATAAGCTTTTTCTCAAACTTTGCGAACTAAAACTAGCTTTATGCACATAAACTAGAGCTTAGCAAACCATACTAGAATGTCTAGCACTTACTTTAGTATTAGTTTGCGAGTACTTAAAGTACTCACGGCTTTGTCCCTGGCTATTCAAATGGCCAGGAGTATGAAGAGGAACAAGGAGATGACCAGCAGGACGCCTACGACAACTAAGCGCCTTCCGACGTCAAGCTTTGGCCTGTGGACTAGAGAGTCCTTGTATCTTACGCTTCCGCTATGTTGAACTGTGAACTTGTGTTTGTTCGTTGATCGATAGATCAACTATTCGTGTAATATGGATGATGTGATTCCAAATTGTAAGACTTATGGTATGTAATGAATGATGACTGTGATACTTAACTATTATGCCTCGCAACAACAATATTCCTGGGATTGTGATGTATGACATAATAGGCATCTGGACTTAAAAATCCGGGTGTTGACAGATACGCTAAGGAAGATGAATATCTCCCTCGCAAATTTGAAACCAACCGACACACGTTTCCACGGCATCACACCAGAGAAGCCAAGTTACCCATCAAGATCCATCTCGACTCAGTTTGGAACCCGAAAACTACAGGATAGAGAGGTTGGAATTCGAAGTTGTGGATTTCCGTCGCAGTATCACGCTTTGTTGGGGCGACCAGCATATGCCAGGTTTATGGCGGTACCACATTACACGTACTTGCTTTGGAGGTTACCCGGACCTAAGGGACCAATCACAGTCAAAGGAAGCTTCGCGCTAGCCGATAAATGCGACAAGGATTTCCATCGACTATCAGAACTTTCGGGATGCAGGCAGAGTACGCAGCGTCAAGGCTCATGACTGATTATGATGTACTGCCAGACGTAGGGAGGCCCAACAAGGAATCGACTTTCAATACAGCAAAAGACTCTAAGGAAGTACAGATTCACCCGACAGATCCGAAGAAAACGGCGTCCATCGCAACAAATATGGACCTCGCATAGGAAAGCGCGCTCGTCGAGTTCCTCCGTGAGCACTGGAAAATCTTCGCATGGTGTCCAGCGACATGCCAGGAGTACCCAGGGAACTTGCCGAGCACCACCTAAACTTGGATCCTATTGCGAGACCAATCAAGCAACCTTTGCGGCGTTTTTCGGAACCAAACCGCAAAGCCATGCTGTCAGAAATTGATCGACTCAGAGAAGCTGGTTTCATTAAAGAACTACCGAGGCCACTTGGGTAGCTAACCCAGTAATGGTGCCAAAGAAAAACACGAAAGTCCTTCGCATGTGTGTCGACTTTACGTGCCTCAATAAACATTGTCCAAAGGATCAATTTCCCCTCCCAAGGATCGATCAGATTATCGACTCCACGGCAGGATGTGAACGTCTTTCCTTTTTGGACGCATACTCTGGTTATAACCAGATCAGATTAAAAGAAGACGATGAAGCCAAAACAGCATTCATCACACCGTATGGCGTATTTTGTTATAAAACAATGCCCTTCGGGTTGAAAAACGCGGGAGCAACATATCAACGGATGATGCAGAAATGCTTGGCAACACAGATTGGGCAAAACGTACAAGTATACATCGACGACGTCATCATCACATCAAAAAAGGGAGAAACACTAATTGAGGACTTGAAGGAAACTTTCGACAACCTCGACAAATTTTGTCTCAAGTTAAATCCGACGAAATGTTCTTTCGGCGTCCCAGCAGGAGAACTTCTTGGATTCTTAGTTTCAGCAAGAGGGATTGAAGCAAATCCCGACAAAATACAAGCCATCGTAACGATGAGGAAGCCAACCAAGTTAAAAGAAATACAACAATTAACTGGCGAGTCGCAGCTTTGAGTAGATTCGTCGCCAGGCTGGGAGAAAAAGCACTACCGTTCTACACTTTGATAAAGCAAGGGGATAAATTCCAGTGGAACGAAGAAGCCGATAGAGCTTTCGAGGATCTGAAGCGCAAAATCTCGACACAACCAGTCCTGGTGGCGCCGAAGGAAAAGGAACCTCTCATGTTGTACATTGCAGCCACACCCCAAGTGGTTAGCACGGTGCTAGTTGTCGAAAGAGAAGAAGAAGGAAAACTCCATGGAGTGCAAAGGCCGGTATATTTCATTAGTGAAGTTTTATCGCCTTCCAAACAGCGATACCCGCAGTACCAAAAACTAGCATATGGAGTGATTACAACAGCAAGAAAGTTGTACCACTATTTTTCGGCACACCCGATAATAGTAGTCAATGAAGCACCTCTTTCAAATATACTGAACAATCCAGAAAGCTAGGGCTCTCTTTGGGGAATAGAAATTTCTCGGGACATCACGTATGAAAAGAAAGGCAATCAAGTCGCAAGTTTTGCCGACTTCATCGCAGAATGGATGGAGCTGCAAAATACGGGACCCCCAGATTTGTCGAGAACTTGGACCATGAACATCGACGGATCCAAGAGAGTAGAAGGAGCTGGCGCAGAGTGATACTTATATCACCTGAAGGCGACAAGTTAAAATATGTCCTACGGATGACGTTCCCAAACGCATCCAACAATGAAGCAGAATATGAAGCCCTCATACACGGGATGAAGATGGCGAAAGCTTGTGCAACTCGACTAAAAATCTTTGGCGACTCACAATTGGTGGCTCAGCAAGTTATGAACCAATGTGATGCAGTCAATGATAGCATGATAGCATACAAGGAGGTGTACAATGAGCTTGAGAAGCTGTTCGATGGATGTGAGGTAAATCACATCAGTAGATTTAGCAATGACGAAGCCGACGTCCTAGCAAACATCGGGTCGCAGTGCCTTGCAATACCACCAGGCGTGTTTTGGGAAGAAATAGCGGAGAGATCAACGAAGCCGAAGAAGATGCAGAAAAAAGCAAAAGAGGAAAAAACTTCGGCGTCTCTGAAAGAAACCGAGGAGGACGAAGAGGACCAAGAACTTGTGATGATGGTACAAGTCCCTTGGATGCAAACGTACATATCGTATATCCTCAGGAAGGAAATACCAGATGATCCAGTTGCAGCAAGGCGGGTTATTCGACGATCCAAAGCCTTCACAATGGTCAAAGGGGAGTTATATAAGCGAAGTATTTCAGGCATCTTGCAAAGGTGTGATACGGTAGATCCAAGCCGATCCACCTAGATTGATGCCCGATCTTTCACAGCGAGAACCTGGGGTAGAGAATCCTCCCAACAACGCGATGAACGCAGCCTGGAGAAGAGGGAACGAATCCAGAAGCAACGGATCGATGAACGATACGCTCAAACCAAGAGCTAGACAATCCTTGATGAACACAAGAACCTTCGCAGCGGATATAATAGATAACGGCAGCGCCGTACCCCCGGAGGGATGATACACGTGATCACACGCTATAGGAAAACCCTAAACTTTTAGACTAAAACTTCTTCTATCCCTAACCCTAGCCGTGCCATCTCCTTATATGAGAGGGAGAGCTGGCCGGCCGGCCCCCCTTATTGGGCCTAACCTAGTTCGACTTGGACAGGCCCAAGTCAAACAGACTCTATTAAAACCCTAGATGGCCCACAGCATGACCTGGCTACATTATTTCCTAACATAGAATGAATGACACAACCTTAGACTTAATTATTACATGGCGTAGGTCGTCCTAGCGTGTCACTCCTGAATCCTCGATGGCGTACCACCTAGGTTGGGGGAGTCCTGAAATTGGGATCCACATAGGCCTCCGTGCCCATATCATCCTCCCCCCCTTCAAGAAGCGTTGTCCCCAACGCGTGAGGGTCTTCTGGAAAAGGTGACGTGATATGAACATGACACGTCCTCGCCGTCCTCAAGTCTTGCTTGCCTTCCACACCACATCCTCCCTCGCGGCCTTCTCGACTTGATACAGCACTTGGCGCCTCCTTTCTTCTCCACATGTGCTTGGACTTCGGCGCCAATTCCTTCTTCTTGCGAGGTTTTGATGGACCCGTGTGTCGCTGCACATGACCCTGCACAAGATGTGTAATTCCTGGGCCACATAGATGTCTCACACGTCCATCCTTGCCTCGATGCATCCGCGGTGTCGCGGAAAACTGGACTGCAGCACTCTAGCACGGTAGTGCCGCTGCCCACCATCTCCACCGACGCGCTCGGCCACGGCCTAGGCGCGGTTGACCGGATGGTTGACCGGCCCGGCCGGTCCTGGAGCCGGTCGGCCGCCCTGCACCGGCTGAAACACCATCAGCAATGGCTTCGCTAACCTGCTCGCCTCCCACTCCTCCCACGCGCATCTGCGCCATATGCACTGAAACACCATCAGCGCACTCATCATCAGTCTGTGTACTGACATCAACACAAACTGGAACTGTAGCACATGCTGTAACATCCACATCAACAACAAGTGTAGCTTCATCCGGCTTGTCACCAACAAGAACTTGCTTGTCATCTACAGACTTGGCTGAAACATCACCAACATCAATGCTCGGAACATCATGCACCTTATGCTGCACATTAGGCTTGTGCAACTTCTCCTTACGCACTACTAACTCCACATCGGACTTGATATGATCATCACCCATAGGCTTCAAAGTCCGTTGTTTGCCACCATGCATAAAAGAATATGTATTTGCTCGCCCAACATGTGTCACATTGCGATCATACTGCCAAGGACGCCCAAGTAGCAATCCACACACCTCCAATGGCAACACATCGCAATCGATCTCATCAACATAGTCATCAACTGCAAATGGCACACGCACCTTATGAGTAATCTTCAGCATACCACAGCTATTCAACCACTCAAGACGTTTAGGTTCAGGAAGACGCCATGTAGACAACCCCAATGCTGCCACCATCGCCTTGCTAATGCCATTAGTACAGCTACCACCATCAACCATCAACTTGCAAGCCTTGCCCTTGATAAAGCACTGAGTCTGAAACAAACTCCACCGCTGAACCTTGTCAACTGTCTTGCAAGCATCACCCTGTACCTTCTTGAGTTGCATATTCAGCCCGCTCAATGGTACATCCTCCTCAACAGTCACAAAGTCTTTGTATCGAGCCAGGTTTCCTCTCCTCTGAAGATTTCACCTCGACCTTAGTGACTGTTGGTAGTGGAACAATCTCCTTAATAGGAACTATGCACTTGTCCACTTTCTCTATTGCATGTACAACTCGGGATGGCTGCTTACTCTCCTCCATGTATGGTAACACAAAACCACGACGAAGAAAAGTTTTGTAATCTTCCCAAGTTTCAGCAAATTCACCTCTGTCCACCGCATCCTGCCAGCAACGTTCCAATGCCTCGTCCACACGCCGTATAGCAAGATAAAATGCATAAGAACTACTGAACTTCCTGTTGTATGTGCAACACCGAGCAAAACCCAACTCCATGTTCCACTCCCAATCTTTATATTCCTCAACTGTCGCAAGATGGTGTAGATACCAACGAAGACTGGACGGCGAACGTTGTTCTCCCTTCAAGCAATCCAGATAGTCATTGAAAACCTTACTAGATTTCATGTCACGCGAACACCGTATGCCAAGCTTATCGTCGGAAGACAATGCAAGAACAGCGATAGCATCAGCTAACCCTTTTCTAGACGGAACAACATCAGCAGCAGCCAGCTTCGTGGGAGAAACAAACGCAGTAACAGGAGAAACCGCCCGAGAAACAACCGCAGGAACAGACGCCGTCCCGGCCCAGGGCCCGGTTGGACCGGCCTCCAGACCGGCCTGTCCGGTCACCAGCCCGGTTGACCGGTCGCCAACCGGATCGGCTGCCTCGTACCGGAGCAAAACCGGAAATCGGCGAATTTGCGAACTTCCCGGTTTGCAGCCCGGTTGACCGGATTTACGCCAGCTGCTCTGTCCAGTCGTTGACCGGATTACTGATTTTTTCCTGTCGCGAATTTTCGTCTTCTTCCCGATTCTGGTCGCGATTTTTCGCGATTTTGACCTCCGAAACAGCCATGGATGACCTCCAAACTCCACCAAACAATGCCAAACTTCCTCCAACCAACCTCCTTCGACCGAGAGCCAAACTCCTCCGATCTTAGAGCTAATCTTCTCCGCAGCAAACCGATCCAAAGAGATCGATCAACAAAACCTCGCCGTGAGCAACCCAGAAAGCTGATACCACATGATACGGTGGATCCAAGCCGATCCACCTAGATTGATGCCCGATCTTTCACAACGAGAACCTGGGGTAGAGAATCCTCCCAACAACGCGATGAACGCAGCCTGGAGAAGAGGGAACGAATCCAGAAGCAACGGATCGATGAACGATACGCCTCAAACCAAGAGCTAGACAATCCTTGATGAACACAAGAACCTTCGCAGCGGATATAATAGATAACGGCAGCGCCGTACGGAGGGATGATACACGTGATCACACGCTATAGGAAAACCCTAAACTTTTAGACTAAACTTCTTCTATCCCTAACCCTAGCCGTGCCATCTCCTTATATGAGAGGGAGAGCTGGCCGGCCCCCCTATTGGGCCTAACCTAGTTCGACTTGGACAGGCCCAAGTCAAACAGACTCTATTAAAACCCTAGATGGCCCACACATGACCTGGCTACATTATTTCCTAACATAGAATGAATGACACAACCTTAGACTTAATTATTACATGGCGTAGGTCGTCCTAGCGTGTCACTCCTGAATCCTCGATGGCGTACCACCTAGGTTGGTGGAGTCCTGAAATTGGGCTCCACATAGGCCTCCGTGCCCATATCATCCTCCCCCTTCAAGAAGCGTTGTCCCCAACGCGTGAGGGTCTTCTGGAAAAGGTGACGTGATATGAACATGACACGTCCCCGCCGTCCTCAAGTCTTGCTTGCCTTCCACACCACATCCTCCCTCGCGGCCTTCTCGACTTGATACAGCACTTGGCGCCTCCTTTCTTCTCCACATGTGCTTGGACTTCGGCGCCAATTCCTTCTTCTTGCGAGGTTTTGATGGACCCGTGTGTCGCTGCACATGACCCTGCACAAGATGTGTAATTCCTGGGCCACATAGATGTCTCACACGTCCATCCTTGCTCGATGCATCCGCGGTGTCGCGAAAACTGGACTGCAGTACTTAGCACGGTAGTGCCGCTGCCCACCATCTCCACCGACGCGCTCGGCCACAGCTGTCTAGGCGCCGGGACCGGATGGTTGACTGCCCGGCCGGTCCTGAGCGGCCGGCCGCCCTGGCACCGGGCTGAAACACCATCGCAATGGCTTCGCTAACCCGCCGCTCCCACTCCTCCCACGCGCATCTGCGCCATATGCACCGAAACACCATCGCACTCATCATCAGTCTGTGTACTGACATCAACACAAACCGGAACTGTAGCACATGCTGTAACATCCACATCAACAACAAGTGTAGCTTCATCCGGCTTGTCACCAACAAGAACTTGCTTGTCATCTACTTGGCTGAAACATCACCAACATCAATGCTCGGAACATCATGCACCTTATGCTGCACATTAGGCTTGTGCAACTTCTCCTTACGCACTACTAACTCCACATCGGACTTGATATGATCATCACCCATAGGCTTCAAAGTCCGTTGTTTGCCACCATGCATAAAAGAATATGTATTTGCTCGCCCAGCATGTGTCACATTGCGATCATACTGCCAAGGACGCCCAAGTAGCAATCCACACACCTCCAATGGCAACACATCGCAATCGATCTCATCAACATAGTCATCAACTGCAAATGGCACACGCACCTTATGAGTAATCTTCAGCATACCACAGCTATTCAACCACTCAAGACGTTTAGGTTCAGGAAGACGCCATGTAGACAACCCCAATGCTGCCACCATCGCCTTGCTAATGCCATTAGTACAGCTACCACCATCAACCATCAACTTGCAAGCCTTGCCCTTGATAAAGCACTGAGTCTGAAACAAACTCCACCGCCGAACCTTGTCAACTGTCTTGCAAGCATCACCTTGTACCTTCTTGAGTTGCATATTCAGCCCGCTCAATGGTACATCCTCCTCAACAGTCACAGCAGCGCTCTTGGTATCAGAGCCAGGTTTCCTCTCCTCTGAAGATTTCACCTCGACCTTAGTGACTGTTGGTAGTGGAACAATCTCCTTAATAGGAACTATGCACTTGTCCACTTTCTCTATTGCATGTACAACTCGGGATGGCTGCTTACTCTCCTCCATGTATGGTAACACAAAACCACGACGAAGAAAAGTTTTGTAATCTTCCCAAGTTTCAGCAAATTCACCTCTGTCCACCGCATCCTGCCAGCAACGTTCCAATGCCTCGTCCACACGCCGTATAGCAAGATAAAATGCATAAGAACTACTGAACTTCCTGTTGTATGTGCAACACCGAGCAAAACCCAACTCCATGTTCCACTCCCAATCTTTATATTCCTCAACTGTCGCAAGATGGTGTAGATACCAACGAAGACTGGACGGCGAACGTTGTTCTCCCTTCAAGCAATCCAGATAGTCATTGAAAACCTTACTAGATTTCATGTCACGCGAACACCGTATGCCAAGCTTATCGTCGGAAGACAATGCAAGAACAGCGATAGCATCAGCTAACCCTTTTGTAGACGGAACAACATCAGCAGCAGCCAGCTTCGTGGGAGAAACAAACGCAGTAACAGGAGAAACCGCCCGAGAAACAACCGCAGGAACAGACGCCGTCCCGGCCCAGGGCCCGGTTGGACCGGCCTCCAGACCGGCCTGTCCGGTCACCAGCCCGGTTGACCGGTCGCCAACCGGATCGGCTGCCTCGTACCGGAGCAAAACCGGAAATCGGCGAATTTGCGAACTTCCGCTTGCAGTCCGGCTGGACCGATTTACGCCGCTGTCGGTCATCGTCTTGTTGACTGGATTTCTGACCGGATTTTTCCTGGTCGCGAATTTTCGTCTTCTTCCCGATTCTGGTCGCGATTTTTCGCGATTTTGACCTCCGAAACAGCCATGGATGACCTCCAAACTCCACCAAACAATGCCAAACTTCCTCCAACCAACCTCCTTCGACCGAGAGCCAAACTCCTCCGATCTTAGAGCTAATCTTCTCCGCAGCAAACCGATCCAAAGAGATCGATCAACAAAACCTCGCCGTGAGCAACCCAGAAAGCTGATACCACATGATACGGTGGATCCAAGCCGATCCACCTAGATTGATGCCCGATCTTTCACAGCGAGAACCTGGGGTAGAGAATCCTCCCAACAACGCGATGAACGCAGGAGAAGAGGGAACGAATCCAACAAGCAACGGATCGATGAACGATACGCCAAACCAAGAGCTAGACAATCCTTGATGAACACAAGAACCTTCGCAGCGGATATAATAGATAACGGCAGCGCCGTACCCCCGGAGGGATGATACACGTGATCACACGCTATAGGAAAACCCTAAACTTTTAGACTAAAACTTCTTCTATCCCTAACCCTAGCCGTGCCATCTCCTTATATGAGAGGGAGAGGTGGCCGGCCGGCCCCCTTATTGGGCCTAACCTAGTTCGACTTGGACAGGCCCAAGTCAAACAGACTCTATTAAAACCCTAGATGGCCCACAGCATGACCTGGCTACATTATTTCCTAACATAGAATGAATGACACAACCTTAGACTTAATTATTACATGGCGTAGGTCGTCCTAGCGTGTCACTCCTGAATCCTCGATGGCGTACCACCTAGGTTGGGGGAGTCCTGAAATTGGGATCCACATAGGCCTCCGTGCCCATATCATCAAATGATATCATCTTGGTATCAGATTTCCAGTTTTCCTCGGTAAGCCATCCATAATCCACCCCATAGTTGAGTTGTGAGTGTTTTCCTATCCAGAAAAAGCCATAAAAAAATTAGGGT
The DNA here is from genome assembly GCA_030979885.1 of Lolium multiflorum. Taxonomy (NCBI): domain Eukaryota; kingdom Viridiplantae; phylum Streptophyta; class Magnoliopsida; order Poales; family Poaceae; genus Lolium; species Lolium multiflorum. The sequence continues at coordinate 45,368,767 of CM061752.1, read as the reverse complement.
TAGGGTTTGCCATAGCCTTAGATTGCACTAATTTCGAGTTTTAGTTGCTTTTCGTAGTTGTTTTTGCGTATCTTTATCTTTCTTCTAGTAGAATTGTTAGGGTTTGTGTTTCCCTATCATCTTGTGTCTAGTTTCTCATAGTGTGTCAGTTTTTGTTACTCCGAGTCCACATAGCGTACAGTGTGCTTGTTCCCAACCATAGACACAGCCTATCGATATAAAGTGACTAGGAACTTCCCCCGAAGAGACTAGTTTTACCGCTCGACAGGCTGCTCGTTAGGGTTTTGGTGCTTTGCAATTTCTGTTGGCCGTGTTATCAAGGAGTTGAGTCAAAAAAAAAAAAAAAAAAACAAAGAGCAAAAAGAGCTACATAGCTGCGTGTGTTATACAAAAAAAAAAAAAAGTGTTGTGCTAGTTGAATCAAGTGAAGGCCTAAGTTTACTTTACTGCACCCGTAGTTGAGCAATCTTGTGCCTGTCTCGTTGAGCTAGCGTCTCTCTAGTGCATTGCAACCTTTCCCACATATAGTTGCATTGCCCCATTATATCGCCTTGTGTGAGTATCTTTGGTTGTCTACGGTCAGCGCTAGAGCTTGTTATTGGTGCAAATAGGTAGCCTACCTACAGCCCCACATATATCCTGCTTTGTCGTGTGATTGTTCTTATACCCTTGATATTACATCCGTGCACTAGTTGTTACTACAAGTGGTAAGCAACACTAATTTACTTTGGAACGGTAAGATTTCCTTTTCTTATCAGTTTTGAGTGAGTTGTGAGAGTACCACCATATATTTTTGATTTAGTGCACTAACCTACTAATCATGTCTGCTAGTGATAATAAGATTGTTAACCAGGAAAACAAGAATTCGGCAGATATCGTCACATGGAGGGAGTATGAAGCTCTTCGTAACGAGATGCGACGTGAATTCCGCACTAAGGATGATGAGCTTAAAGATACAGTTGACGAGATCAAACAGACGCTGGATGCTACTAATATCACCGTCACTGGATTGGCTGATCAAATGACCGATATACAGCGCACTCTTGACGATATGCGCCTTACTATTGAGAATTTGACTATACAACAACAACAAGACGATGATGAAGATCCTGAGCTTGAAGATGACGCACACAATGCTCGTGGTGCGCCTCATGGTCATCGTCCGCGTGGTCGGGCTCCACTTGGCCGTAATGGTCGTGGGCAAGATGAAGAAGATGGATTGGGTAAGCCCAAGTTTTCCATACCCAAGTTTGAAGGGGGAGCTGATGTTGAAGAATATCTCACTTGGGAGCTCAAGATTGAGAAGTTATGGAGCTTACATCCCAACTACTCTGAAGATAAGAAGATCAAGCTTGCTTCTTCTGAATTTGATGGTTATGCATTACGTTGGTGGGATTCTTTGATTCGTAACCGCGACGAAGATGGTGCACAACCTATCCGTACATGGCGTGCTATGAAGGAGGTTATGACTTCTCGTTTTGTGCCTACAAATTACATGCGGAATATATTTGATAAGCTAACACTATTGAGGCAAGGTGTGAAGACTGTTGATGAGTACTACATGGAGATGGAGATGCTTATGCAGCGTGGTCGTGTCCGTGAGTCTCTAGAGATGACAATGCAGCGTTTTCTCAATGGATTGAAGTATGATGTTAAAGGCATTGTTCGTCATTACACCTACACCGATATGAATCAATTGTTACATCATGCAAGAGAAGCTGAATCACAGTTGGCTGAAGAAGCAAAGGTTAAAGGACGTGCTACGGGAGCTGGGCGTTTTACACCCCGCGCGCCCTACGTGGTGACTGCGACGCGCTCCGTTCCTACTCTACTCCGCCTAGCAAACCGGTCTCCAATGTATCTAATGCAAAGAAGTCCGAATCTGCGGCAAGTACGAGTGGTTCTAGTGTCTACAACGCGCAACCGCGATATGCTTTGCCATACATGTGGTGGCAAGGGTCACTTCAAAAGAGATTGTCCTAACCGCAAAGTCATGTTTATCAATGAGGACAATGAGTATGAGACCGGAGATGATGTTGATCCAAATGCTCCGGACGATGATGACTATGACACCGATGGTGAAGATGCATATCCTTCTAATGCTCGTACCATTGTTGTGTCGCAACGTGTCTTAATGTGTTGCCTAGTGCATCTACTCAGCTGTAATTTGTTCCAAACCAAAGCTTTGGTTGGTCCCGACAAGGCTTGCAAGGTCATTATTGATGGCGGGAGTTGCCGCAATTTAGCAAGCAAGGAGTTATGTACCAAGCTGAAGTTGAAGTACCTACCGCACCCGCATCCATATTATATTCAGTGGTTGAGCGATGGTGAGATGAAGGTAAACCATATGGTGCGTGTTGAGTTTGAGATTGGACCGTATAAGGATTGCATTGATTTTGATGTGGTTCCTATGACGGTTTGTCACCTCTTATTGGGTCGGCCTTGGCTCTATGACCGTTCTGTGCAACACAATGGCCGCGCCAATACATATCACTTGGAGTACAAGGGCAAGAAAATTAACTTACAAAATATGTCACCACAACATTGTCAATGAGTCTCGTCGAAGATTGAAGTGAATTTGGAGGATGCACCTCTAGATAGGCGAGAGAATTGTAATGTCGTGAGTGATATAACTAAAAGTGAGAGAGTGAATTCTTAGTTTCATTAGCCACCAAAGAAGACATGAGAGAATTTAGTGAGGATCCTACGCCATGCCTCTTGTGCTTTTGTACAGGGGGTACGGTTTTGGTTTCTAACGACATGACCCCTCTTCCTCTTGGTGTTTCTAGTGTTTTGCAGAATTCGGCGACGTGTTTCCGGAGGAGGTACCCGCAGGACTACCACCATTGCGAGGTATTGAGCATCAAATTGACTTGATTCCCGGAGCTTCGCTGCCCAATAGGGCGCCATATCGCACTAATCCCGAAGAGACGAACAGAAGCAAGTACAAGCGCTACTCGACAAAGGTTATATCCGCATAAGCCTTAGTCCTTGTGCTGTTCCTGTTATTCTTGTTCCTAAGAAAGATGGTACTTGGCGTATGTGCGTAGATTGTAGAGCTATAAACAACATTACTATTCGATATCGTCATCCTATTCCCCGTTTAGAGGATATGCTAGATGAATTGAGTGGTGCTGCTGTGTTCTCTAAAATTGATTTGCGTAGTGGTTATCATCAAATTAGGATGAAAGAAGGGGATGAGTGGAAAACAGCCTTTAAAACAAAATTTGGTTTATATGAGTGGTTAGTAATGCCTTTTGGGTTAACTAATGCACCTAGCACTTTCATGAGACTAATGAACCATGTTTTGCGTGATTTTATTGGCAAGTTTGTGGTTGTGTATTTTGATGACATATTAATCTACAGCCGCAATGAATCTGATCATACTATACATATTCGACATGTTTTGCAAGTGTTGCGTGATAATAAACTCTATGGTAATCTTGAGAAGTGCGCAAAGATAAGGTCATATTTCGGGTTATGTTGTCTCTAAGCATGGAGTAGAAGTAGATGTGTCTAAAATTGAAGCTATTCAAAATTGGCCTACTCCCATGAATGTGAGTCAAGTTAGAAGTTTTCATGGTCTAGCTGGGTTTTATCGCCGATTTGTGCCCAATTTTTCTACTATTGCTGCACCTTTGAATGAATTGACTAAAAAGGGTGTTGTCTTTGAGTGGGGCGTTGCCCAAGATCATGCTTTTGATGAACTGAAACGATTGTTAACTTGCACCGTTGCTTGCACTTCCTGATTTCAATAAGCAATTTGAGATTGAATGTGATGCTAGTGGTATTGGAATTGGTGGTGTGTTGATGCAAGAGGGTCGCCCAATTGCATATTTTTCTGAGAAATTATCTGGTGCTAAGTTGAACTATCCTATATATGATAAAGAATTGTATGCTTTAATTAGAGTTCTTGAGGTTTGGCAACATTATTTGTGGCCAAAAGAATTTATCATACATTCTGATCATGAAGCTTTAAAATACCTGAAAGCCCAATCTACTTTGCATAAGCGTCTAGCTAAGTGGGTTGAGTTCATTGAGTCTTTTCCATACATCATTAAACATAAGAAGGGAAAAGATAACATTGTTGCTGATGCTCTATCTAGGAAGAATATGCTATTAACTCAACTTGATGTTAAAATTCCTGGTTTAGAGATACTATGTGATTTGTATGCTACTGATCATGATTTTGCTGAACCATATCGCTTATGTGCTCTTGGTAAAGCATGGGAAAAATATCACATACATGATGGGTTCTTGTTTAGAGCTAACAAACTATGTGTTCCAGAATCGTCTGTGCGTTTGCTCTTATTGCAGGAATCACATGCTGGAGGTTTGATGGGTCACTTTGGGCGTGAGAAGACGCTACTCATGCTAGCTGACCACTTTTATTGGCCAAAGATGAGGCGGGACGTGGATAGATATGTGAGGAGATGCATTACTTGCAACAAGTCCAAGTCCAAGCTGAAGCCTCACGGTTTGTATACTCCGTTACCGGCACCTACTACACCATGGGAGGATATAAGTATGGATTTTGTGTTGGGTTTGCCGCGTACTAAAAGAGGCCATGATTCTATATTTGTGGTAGTGGACAGATTTTCTAAAATGTCACACTTTATTGCTTGCCACAAAAGCGACGATGCGTCGTATATTGCTAACCTGTTTTTCAGGGAGATTGTTCGACTACATGGAGTCCCGAAGACTATTGTTTCGATCGTGATGTGAAGTTCATGAGCTACTGGAAGACACTTTGGGGAAAGCTCGGGACAAAGCTACTGTTCAGCACTACTTGTCATCCTCAAACTGATGGTCAAACCGAGGTGGTGAATCGAACCTTGTCACAACTGTTGAGATCCATGATCAAGAAGAACCTGAAGGAGTGGGAAGAGTGTTTGCCGCATGTGGAGTTTGCTTACAACAGGGCGGTACATTCTACCACGGAGCTGTGTGTCCTTTTGAGGTGGTGTATGGTTTCAAACCCATTACTCCACTTGACTTGTTGCCTTTGCCCATACATGAGAGAGTTAATATGGAGGCATCCAAGAGGGCAGATTTTGTGCGTAAGATCCATGAGAAGACTAAAGAGTTGATCGAGAAGAAAGGCAAGAGCAATGCTGCAAGGATGAACAAGAAGCGCAAAGAGATGTTGTTCAAGTCTGGTGATATGGTCTGGGTACATTTTCGCAAGGATAGGTTCCCGAAGCTGCGGAAGTCTAAGTTGAAGCCGCGTGGTGCTGGTCCTTACAAAGTGCTTGCCAAGATCAATGATAATGCATACTCGATAGATCTTCCAGCTGATGAGTTTGGTGTCAGTAATTCTTTCAATGTTGCTGATTTGACACCATATGACGGAGAAGACCTTGGAGCGTCGGGGTCGACGGGGGGGGGGGAGATGATGAGGACATCCCTACCTCACTACTACCTCCGTCATTAGCAAATGAAGATGAACCTGCTGTGAAGCTCAAGTCCAATGAAGTTCGGATTGGACCAATTACAAGAGCTCGTGCGAAGCTACTTAAACAACAGGTGAACTTGTTTCTAAACGGTACTTTGATTGATGAGAACTTTATACTAAGTCCTATTACTTATGTATCATCAGGTATCAAGAGGAGACATGCATCGCACGAGGAGAGGAGCAGCTGAGTGAAGACGGACATCAAGAAGGCCGTGAAGCTGGACATGGAGCTGGACATGAAGATATCTCATGGACGCGCGAGGGAGGAGCGGGAGGAATGCGCGAGAGGAGAAGAAGAAGTCCAGGCCGGGTCCAACCCGGTCGACCGAACCGACCGGACCGCCCGGTCCTCGGCCCGGTCGACCGGTCGTAAACGGCCACCAACCGAGGAAATTTATCGTACCGAGCGAGACCGAAACTTCGAAGCTCTTCCGACGGCCGACCCACGACCGGACCGCCTGTCCACAGCCTTGACGGACCACGACCGGATCGCCCGGTCCACAGCCCGGCCGACCGGATTCCAGACCGGACGAGTCTGTCCCCACATCTATTCTGGGTCGGTTATTTTTGTATCTTTTCGACCGAACTCGTCCCACACCTATATAAGTGCCCAGGACGCCCCCTAGCTGCTTTAGACCACGTTAAGATAAACCCTAGTTCTTAGTTGTTTGCTCTGCAAAACTATTGAATTCCCTACACCATATTGCTTGGATATTGTGTAGATCCTGCTTTAAGTCTTGTGTGATCTGCTGCTCCATTGGGAATTAGACGGTTGCAACTTACCGCTCCGTGGTCGGCTACGCGCGCAAGTGTGTGGAGTTGCGAATATCTTGCAGGGTTGAGAGTGTTGCATTGGCGACAGGGACCAATCGAGAGATCTCGTTGCGTCATACAAGTTATCATCCACTACATCGTCGTGTTTCTCCGCTGCCATCACCCCGTGATCATCATCACCACCGTTGCTTACTGAGAAGATCGGGCCACCCCATATCAAGGTGCGTCACACCCGAAGAAGGAAGAATAATCCTAAAGGATGTACATGAAGGAATATGTGGTCACCACGCAAGTAGTCGAGCTATTGCAGCCAAGGTTTTTCGGGCAGGATTCTACTGGTTGACAGCAATAGAAGATGCAAAAGAGATAGTACGAACTTGCGACACGTGGCAGAGATTTGCCGCAAAACCTCACTCTCCGGCGGCAGAACTAATGCCAATACCATTGTCGTGGCCCTTTGCCCAATGGGGACTCGATATGGTAGGCAAATTGCATAAAGCTTCGCCAGGAGGATATGAGTACCTGTTGGTGGCTGTCGAGAAATTCACCAAGTGGATAGAAGCAAAGCCGATAAATTCACCAGATGCAGCATCAGCAATAAAATTCGTGAAGGGCATAGTTTTTCGATTTGGAGTACCTCACAGCATCGTCACAGACAACGGCAGCAACTTTACATCGAAGGAGTTCAAGGCGTACTGTGCAGAGGTAGGCATCAAGTTGCACTTCGCGTCAGTTGCACATCCTCAAACTAATGGTCAAGTCGAGAAAACCAATGGTATCATCTGCAATGGCATCAAGAAACGCTTGTTAGGACCACTGGAAAAAGCTCGACATACCTGGCCTGAAGAACTACCAAGTGTGTTATGGAGCATCCGAACAACACCAAATACAGCAACAGGAGACCCCGTTTTTCCTGGTCCATGGAGCAGAGGCATTGCCGATAGAAATAGAGCACGACTCCCCCAGAGTCACAGAGTACAACGAAGAAGTCTCCAGGAAAGCATTGGAAGACGACGTCGACGCACTTGACGAAACTCGAGATGAAGTACTATCACGAGTCACCAAATACCAGCAAGACCTGAAGAACTACCACAGTCGACGATTGCGGCCGAGATCTTTCCAGGTCGGTGATTTGGTCCTACGTCTCAACCAGCAAAGTACAGAGAAGCTCGAGTCACCATGGTTGGGACCTTACATTGTCACGGAAGTCATCGACGGAGGAGCAGCACAGATCAAGGACAAGAAGACAGGGGTTCCCGAGAAACCCCCGGAACGTGGCGCACTCGGCGGTTCTATGCCTAGAGCCGAAAATATAGTCCTCTCGTAAAATACAATGTACCGAAACGCCCGCGAGCTTTCAGACGCACTCTTTTCCTTTTCGGGCACCGAGTGAGGCCGGAAAGGTTTTTAATGAGGCGGGTGCTGTTGCAATATAATAAAGATAGTGGAGATATACTTCTTATTCTTCAACACGCGGGGCTCAACGCCTCTAAGTCTCAAAATACGTACAATATAGATTTACCGAAATATTTCGCCTTGGTACACTAATACCTCGCCAAATATAAAAATCGGGAGCCAACAACTATAAATATAGTGTATACGTCAAAAATCTTATTCCTTTGGTTCAAGAACCTCGCAACAAAAATATAGAACTTCGATATTAAGATACTTGAATACTTGCAACCCATCAATGAAAAAACAAGGATGTCTTATTACAACAGAAGGAAAAATCTCCAAGATGGAAAAAACAGTACAAGCCCTAGCCAGAAGGCTCGGGGGCTCTAACAATATAGAGCACTTCGCAATATCCGACAAATTACTTCAGGAATAAAAAAGAAATCAAAAAAGATAGAGACACAAGGTTTCCAATATGGTACAAATCAGTTAAAGCCTAAAATACTATCTACAGACAAGCCTCCGGTTGTTTTATGTTCAGCATAGGACCCCTTGATGAAGAATTCTGAGTCCATCCGAAGAAGCTCATCTATCATCGACTCGGCCACAGGAGCTACCATCTCATCGATTGTGTCAATATCATTTTTTCGCCGCGTTTTCTTCGCCAGGCAATTAGCAACAATCTTCGTCAGGTCTAATTTTGGATAACAAATATTTATCATAATCATGGCAAACCTTGCCCCAGCAGTCAATTGAGCTCGCACAAAATTGTGAATACGGGGAGCATCTCTGAATACCTCCAGCAATTCAGGAAGAGTTTTGGGAACCTCATTTCGAGGAAACAAAGTCTTGTAAACAAGAGTTAATGTCGTCGTGCAAAAACTGAGAAATTCGCGCACTTGGCAAGCACGATCTTGGAACCTGACAATTTGTTGGGTTCGCTCAGGAGTGACCCAGAATAAACAGCCATGGTTAAGGGAAAGATTGACAAGAAGATTCGTTCTCTCGTTCACTCTTCGATCTTCGGCAGCAGCGTCAAGAACCGAGCCTATTAAGCGGCAAGGCAAGAAATTTAAAGGAAGACACATAAAAATAAAGAGGAGACATTGTGAGGTCAGAAAAACATACCTAACATATCTGTGCTAGCTTCCAACATTAGCTCGAGCATACTATTCTCTCGGGTACTGGCTCCCTGTTATCACCAGATTTTGGCTAAATCAGGAGGTGGGCCGCGATCAAGATGGGCTTGGAAGATTACACGTGGAAGATTTCTGAAGCGGCCTTGCTCGGAGAATTTGGGCTAAATTGCCCATGTATCTTTAATTACGATAGATTGTATCTAGATTAAAAGTTAGAGTTTATCTCGTGCACGGTTTAGTGCACACCCACATTAGAAAGTCCCCTGGACTATAAATATGTACCCAGGGTTTATGGAATAAACAACAACCAACGTTCAACCACAAACAAATCTCGGCGCATCGCCAACTCCTTCGTCTCGAGGGTTTCTCCGGTAAGCACCATGCTGCCTAGATCGCATCTTGCGATCTAGGCAGCACAAGCCTGCCCACGTTGTTCATGCGTTGCTCGTACTGAAGCCTTTTGATGGCGAGCAACGTAGTTATCTTAGACATGTTAGGGTTAGTATTGTTCTTCGAATTACATGTTTTCGTAGTGCAACCCTTGCATGTCTAGCCGCCCTTACACCTATCTTAGGTGTAGGGGCGGCACCCCGCTTGATCATTATTTAGTAGATCTGATCCGTTACGGTTGCTCCTTGTTTCATCAAGGATTAGTTTAACATCCGCAATAGTTAGGCCTTACAAAGGGTTGGAGGGTCCAGCGGCGTGTAGGGTGGCGTTTGCTATCCCTAGAAAGGACGTTCCGATGATCAACCTCGTGTTGGTTTTTAGGCCCTCTCTAGGATCGGCTTACGGTCACCGTGCGCGAGCGCGAGGGCCAATCGTGAGTAGGATGATCCGATTATGCGGTGAAAACCCTAAATCGTCGTAGATCTCATCAGCTTTATCTTGATCAAGCAGGACCACCATATATTCGGACACCCCGTCTGAATCATGGGTGGATCGGCTCTTTGAGCCGATTCACAGGATAACGAGAGCCGATCGAGGCTCGTATTTAACGTTACGTGTGTGCCCTGCAGAAACTAAGCGAGGCATCATCCACACCTTCCCGACCAGGTATAGGTCAGGGCACGCCCTTGTGATAACATCGGACGTGCGACCAGAGGCTTTGCGGTCGTCGCTCGAGGGGATGGGGCCAGCCGCAGCCCTAGTTGTTCCCGGCTCTACCGTGCTGACCGTCTCTGCCCGCCAGGGGGTTTCTGACGTCAACACATTCTGGCACGCCCGGTGGGACCACCTTCCACATCCACCACATCGCCGTCTGCATCCGAGATGGCGGAAAGCACTCCGGTCAAGTACGAGGATCTGCCTGATGAGCTCACGAAGAAACATCACGAGATCAAGGCAAACCTCGAAGCCGAGCTCATCGGCTCCTTTGAGAAGACCCGTACGCACGGCAACGAGCTCAATGGAAACACACGTCTGTTGCCTGGCGACAACATGGTGGATCTCAGCCACTCCATATGCCACCCAAAGTTCTCCTTTGGCGTCAACATGGCAGGGCTTGCAAGCCGCCATGGCAAAGATGAAGCAGAAAGCAGCCACTCCCGTGGCAAGGATAAAGTGGAGGCCGATCCACGCGACCGGCCCCAAGATGATGACAGACGGTACCTGACAGAGGAGGAAGTGAGAAGCGCGCGGCATCAACGTCCACTCTGAGCATCTCCTCAACAAATATGAGCAGCAGTACGACCGACGTCGGCGCTACGACGTAGATGAGAGAGAAATTATCGGTATGATGCAAGAGGGCAGAGGTACCGTCAGCATGGTATAAACAACGACGGGTACAATCGTCACGTCGAAGGAAGGTCAAGGGAAAGATGACATGGATAAGCACTGGACTGCCCTTTCTTCAAACATTGTCAGGACTCAGGAATGAGCCGATTGCCAACAATCGAGAACTGCCCGGAATGCAAACAAAGGAAGAAGGACGCCGCTAACGTGTCCGTGTTCAAGCGTCTAGGGCCTCTCCCGCCTAACAAGCATGCCGAGTCCGCCGGGTGGAAGATCTCGAGGAACTAGAGGACGATGATGAAGAAGACATATATCATCGGCCTAGGTGGTGCCCCTGATGGGCTCGGCCGTTCCCAGAAGCGAAGGGTTCAGCGCGCGGGGTTGGAAGAAGCTGAAAGATTGTACCGCACACGTTGAGGAAGGCACGGCCTGATCCGGCGCCAAAATTCAGCGAACTCTGGACGAAGAAGGTCGGCCACAAAGAAAAGAGTGGCGCCCAAGCAAAGGAAAGCCGATGATGATACATCGGCTGCACGAACATGGTCTTCATTCTTCCAACGGAGTTTAGCGCTCCAAGGTTATATGAAGCACCTGTGGCACAACTTGGACTGCGGCCCACGGCCGGTCATCTTTGAGAAGCCGAAAGAAAGAAGTTACTCATTGAAGGCCCTGTACTTGCGAGGTTACATCAATGGGCAGCCTTGTCAACAAGATGTTGGTGGACACCGGAGCGGCGGTTAACATTATGCCATACTCCATGCTACGTAGGTTGGGACGCTCCAGCTCGGATCTGATCAAGACCAACGTAACACTGAGCGATTTCAACGGCCAAGCATCCGACGCGCAAGGTGTTCTGAATGTGGATCTGACCGTAGGAAGGAAAACTGTCCCTACGACGTTCTTTATCGTCGACAGCAAGAGTACCTACGCTGTCCTACTAGGGAGAGATTGGATCCACGCCAACTGTTGCATTCCATCCATGATGCACCAATGCCTGATACAGTGGGATGGAGATGAAGTAGAAGTCATCCACGCAGATGATTCAGCCGAGGTTTCAACGGTGGCATGGACGTTTGGGAGACATCGGGCCAAGAGCCACTCTCAGGCATCAATCTGGACGACTGCGAGCGCATCGACGTGACAAAGAACGGGGTTAGGCTGGTTTTATCCACAGGCCTGACCGTGTAACAAAGCAAGCGCCAATGAGCAAACGCGGCGAGGCTGATCCTTGTGATCGGCCCCTAAATGTTTATGAAGGAACATTACGAAGCCTTCATCGAGCAAGCAATGTGGAGGCCGATTCCAGCAATCGGCCAAAATTATCCTCACCATCCATTCTGCCTAGGTTCAACATGTTATCCAACAGAGCCGATACCATCAAATCTCTTGACAGAATCGGCTCGGGGGGGGGGGCACCCAGGTGGGTAAAACACGAGGATATGGATATGCAGTAGAAGTGTCTCATCCTTTGGTGATGGGTATTAAAGTATGGGGGCCGATGCATAAATCGGCCGTAAAAATTCGAAAATTTTAAGCATAGCCGACGTGCGACATCGACTTAAGGATCAATAGAGCAGGAAGTAGATCTTCTCTTCTAAGACCAGGAGAACAGCCGGTGACGAAGCAATCGGTTGTGATGTTTTGACCAAGGTGGTGACTTGGTAGCTATCACTTCCAGGGGGTGTTACATCCAGAGTTTTGGAGGGCATCAGAAGTTCAAAAACATCCCCACCGGGAGTTGCCTCAGCCTGCCACAGACAATGAGCCGATCTGGTCAGCCAGGTGCGAGATGTGAGCTGAAGAAGCTCGGGGGGGCAGCTCGCCCTGAAATTTCTTCGCTCTAAAGAACCGATTGTTGTTGGAATCGGCTGATGCTGCATTACGAGTTGGAAACCGAGGATGACCGACGTGGTCGGCTCATTGCTATTCTCGCCCCGACTAAAGCTCGGGGGGCAGCTTGCCCCGAAGGTTCCTTTGCTACAGGAAGCCGATTTTGTTGGAATCGGCTGGCTCTGCATCACAACTGTCTGAAGAATGGTACTGATATTGCACAATTATCAGTTTTCAGCGTGCCAGTCGATTCAGCGACAAGCCCAGGGCTCTGTTGTAGACACCTGCCTGAAGCTAGATTGTCAGCTTGGTAGATGGGCTGGTTAGATTCATAATCAGGTTTAATGATCCCTTTTGAGGTGTTTCGTGATGCAGAGCCGATGCACGGTCGTCGACCTTAGTACAAGTGCGCGAGGTTGCCAGGTTGCCAGTTCAGCAGTACTATCAGAGGAATGTGGGCATGCAAGTCAGCCTTGTTCATGGAGCTGTGGGTAATCATCCACAGTATCGACCGCCAACGGAAGAAAGGTGATCGGCCGGTTGGCCCTGCAGGATAGCTCTCTTGGACGTGATCGAGCCCGCCCTGAAATGTCGATGATCTGGGAAACCGATTTGTTGGAATCGGCTGATGCGGCACCACAGTTGGGAAGCCGATGATGGTCCATTAGACTGGTCCATTTTTTATCCTCGCCTTGGCTGAGGCTCGGGGGGCAGCTCGCCCTCAAGGATTAGCCGATTTTGTCGAAATCGGCTCACTCTTCATCACGGCTCATTTGAAAGATGGCGAATTATTGCAGAAGGAAACCGCCGGAGCTGAGTGAGCGGAATTTGGAAAGGATAATGCGGCAGAAGAATGTCTGAAATTTAAAGTTAATAAGGAGATTGGACATTATTTCAGGGGTTTTGCCGCTAAGTTTAACATGCCATCCTGTGAAATCTGCATTTACAAGTCCTAGGATTTGCGCGATTATGGCTTGGCCTTGTTGGACCAGGAGTTTGGGTCCGGATGGATCTATCTCGAAATTTATCGTGAGGGACCGATGCGCTGCCGTCGGCTCGCTGGGCTTTGACCAAATTGACAATCGGCAGAATCAGCACGAAGGAAAATCGGCTAAATTATCCTAAGAGAAATCGGCAAAATCAGATTGGGGAATTTCTTCATTGATAAACCAGATTTCTTACACAGAAGAGCTGATTGCTCTCAAAAGGGAGTACTAAGGGGATACATTGCCCCATCTACTGCTACTAATCCTGTGCTAAGCGTCCTATCTATGGGCTATTGCTGCCCTCGCCGCCGCCGTCATCGCAGCTGGGCAGGCTTCTCCGGCTGGCTGCTGTCGCTGCTCCAGATGCCGCCAGGCAGGACCTTCGTTGTCCTCATCTTCCTCGTCGTCGTCGCCGCCGCTATCGGTCACTCAGATTCCCCGGCCAGGGGCAATGGCGCTTGGCCGGCGGCTCGTCGGAGAACGCTGCTCCTCCTCCTCTTCCTCCTCCTTCACCTCCTCGGCGGTGGAAGTCGTCCCGGAGAAGCGATCGCCATCGCTCTCCTCCTCCGGCCTCGTGCCGAGGAAGCGGAGGTCACGCTCCCCCATCCGTCGAGGATTTGTCATCCTCCGACAAGAGGGAGAAGTCATGGCTCGACTCCTCCCGCCTCAATGGCGCGGCGGATGTTGGCCGCGTGGACCTCCGCCGGGTTCGGCTCCGCGTCGGCTCGCGAGACGAAGAGGACTGGGTGGAAAGATCCGACGAGGCGGAGGAGGAAGAAGACATTGTGGCGAGAGAGGGTTTTGGAAGTGCTAGTGCGAAGAGGAGAACTCGAGGGTAAATAAAAGGATGGGGATTTAATTTTCGAACAGTTTTCGAGCGCATGGTGCCAAAACCGTCAAATCGTGCGCAGAAGTTGGGAAGGCAAGTCGTCATGATGAAGCATACTGCGACGGTTCCGCTCTACCACGACGTGACCCTGAGGAAACAGAGTGGTTTTGAAATTATCATTACCAAAACCAGGGGGCATGTGTTATCACCAGATTTTGGCTAAATCAGGAGGTGGGCCGCGATCAAGATGGGCTTGGAAGATTACACGTGGAAGATTTCTGAAGCGGCAGAATTTGGGCTAAATTGCCCATGTATCTTTAATTACGATAGATTGTATCTAGATTAAAAGTTAGAGTTTATCTCGTGCACGGTTTAGTGCACACCCACATTAGAAAGTCCCCTGGACTATAAATATGTACCTAGGGTATATGGAATAAACAACAACCAACGTTCAACCACAAACAAATCTCGCGCATCGCCAACTCCTTCGTCTCGAGGGTTTCTACCGGTAGCACCATGCTGCCTAGATCGCATCTTGCGATCTAGGCAGCACAAGCCTGCCCACGTTGTTCATGCGTTGCTCGTACTGAAGCCTTTTTGATGGCGAGCAACGTAGTTATCTTAGACATGTTAGGGTTAGTATTGTTCTTCGAATTACATGTTTTCGTAGTGCAACCCTTGCATGTCTAGCCGCCCTTACACCTATCTTAGGTGTAGGGGCGGCACCCGCTTGATCATTATTTAGTAGATCTGATCCGTTACGGTTGCTCCTTGTTTCATCAAGGATTAGTTTAACATCCGCAATAGTTAGGCCTTACAAAGGGTTGGAGGATCCAGCGGCGTGTAGGTGGCGTTTGCTAGCCCTAGAAAGGACGTTCCGATGATCAACCTCGTGTTGGTTTTTAGGCCCTCTCTAGGATCGGCTTACGGCCGTGCGTGGCGCGAGGCCCAATCGTGAGTAGGACGATCCGATTATGCGGTGAAAACCCTAAATCGTCGTAGAGATCTCGTCGCTTTATCTTGATCAAGCAGACCACCATATATTCGGACACCCCGTCTAAATCATGGGTGGATCGGCTCTTTGAGCCGATTCACGATAACCCGAGAGCCGATCGAGGCTCGTATTTAACGTTTATGTGTGTGCCCTGCAGAAACTAAGCGAGGCATCCACACCTTCGACCGTATAGGTCAGGTGGCACGCCCTTGTGATAAACATCGGACGTGCGACCAGGAGGCTTTGCGGGCCGTCGCTCTGAGGGACTGGGGCCAGCCGCAGCCCTAGTTGTTCCCGGCTCTACCGTGCTGACCGTCTCTGCCCGCCAGGGGGTTTCTGACGTCAACACTCCCTTTGCTTCCAATACAGCAGCATCCTTGGCAGCCATAGCCTCTTTGGCTTGTTGGAGAGCAAGTTTTTCTCGTTCGGACGCTTTCCGAGATTGTTCCATCATCGCCAGAATTTGTTTCTTCATGGATTGAAGTTGCTGTCGAAGTTCTTGCAAATCTTCCGACAAATGTTTGCCCGAAGAACCTTCGAGGGGTGTATCATCGACTAATATTTTCTTCGAGAAGGAAGACGCAGGTGAAGCATCGGTAGAGGAAGGGTTGGTCGAGTAATTATCAAATATTAACTGGAAAAGAAAGTCCCAGGATTAATGATGGTACCAAGAGGAATTTCATTGATTTCTAGAAAACTTTACACGGACATTACAAAAGAAGTTCTCCAAAGGGACTAACAGGGTAATTGTCGCCAAGGCTAAAGTGGCAACAACAGCAACAGAAATAGAGAAAGCAAAGAAAAAGCAAAGGCATTCAACTAGACCTCCGGCCTTGATGAGCTAGGAGTTGAAGACGGCTTGATCCCGAGATAGGCCAGGATTTTCTTCGTGTTGGGCTTGGCTGCCTTGATCAACGACTTCCATCTTGATTGTTTTATCTGATCAGTGTTGCCTACCTTCATCCAGTCAACAGTTTGTTGATTGTCAGCAACCAAGGCAACAGTATTCTCAACAGCAACCTTCATGTTCTCCTGACGCATCTTCAGTCCAAGATCCTCTGGTGGATTGAAATTCTTGGCAAGGGCAAGGAAAGTCTTCGGCTCCTCTTTCTTCGGGAAGAAGTAGGGGAACAACTTCGACAATCCCGCGTCAGCATTCATCACGCCTTCGCGAACTTCTAGGCCATGAAATTCCAGATAGGACAGTGCGTCAAGCAGAGGACCATTGGTGGGATTCTCAAGGTCAAAATCTTGGTTTGTTTGACCTGCCATAAAATTATATGTTAGTTGACAGCAAGTAAAAACAAAAGAAAGCAAATCTCAAGAAAAATAGAAGGGATCAAAGAAGCTACTGAGAAAGCGACGATTTTGTGTCTTCAAGCGCTTGAGGATTCCCTTTTCACGGGTGTCCTGTGCGGCTTTGTGCTCGTTTAAAGCAGCTTCAGCATCATCAAGTTTCTTCTGCAGTTCTTCGACACTAGCAGCTTTTGCTTTGGCCTCATCAGCCTCTACTTTTGCGTGGCTAGCATCAAATTCGGCTTTCTTGCGAGCCGTTTCACTTTGCTCCAATTTCTGAGCAAGAGTGTCGGCAAGCTTGTTGGCCTCTGCAAGTTTCTCTGCCAAAATAGAAAAGAACAGTCAAAATTGCGATAAAAAGAGGAGCAAGAAGATTAGAAACAGTGATAGCAAAAAAATTACTACCTTCAGTCCTGTTGGCATATTCACGGTACCCAATGAATTGGGATCCAATGCGAATAAGCTCTTTGATCATGGGCTGTCAAAGAAGAACAGAGAAAGAAAAGTAAGGGTACGAGAAAAATATGAAGGCACAAAAAGAAGCAAAGAGAGGAAATATAGATACTATCAGGAAAGTCAAAAACTTACATCATCTAAGAGCGAATGAGAAGAGCTACCCAATTGAGGGGCAGGCTCGATGATCGTTTCAACCCTTTTCCTTTTTGGTGAAGGAGCAAGGGGGCTTGAAGGAGGAGTAGTGGTGACGACGTTTTGTTGAGGAGGCGAGGATTCTTCTCCTTCAACTAGCGTCTCCGAAACAAGTAAAGTATGTGACGTGCTCGTCCGAGGAGCCACGTCACGAGTCGGTACTTCTTCCTCGTCATCACTTCAATTAAGAACGACGGCATAAAAAGCAAGATGATACAAAAAACTTCGACTACAAGAAATAAGGAGAAACCAAGATGACTTACGAGCTGACGAGGGATGCGAGATATGGATCATAAGTTGCCTTCTGATGTGAAGGATCAACTTCTTCGGCTTTGGAAGTGCCGGAATCTTCGACATCACTCCTCTTCCTTTTGCCTTTTGGAGAAACAGCAGGAGGAGGAGATTGTGCCGACGCAGTGCCTTCGGATGATGCCGCAGATTTTCGAGAATCCACGGGTTCATTCACAAAAGACGGAGCTTCTTGATTGTCATCAGTAATGACGGCCCTTTCTTCGACTTCTCCACCTTCGGGAAGAGGAGGAAGCGAGACAAGGTCTAGATGATTCTGTGTAAAATAAAACAGGGAAAGATGTCAGAAAAAAAAGAGATACAAAAATACAGCAAAGCAATAATAAGACAATAGACAAAGATTACCTCGGGAAGTGGATTGGCGGCACTAAATGGTGTCACACGGCAAGAAGAAGGGACAGCATCTTTTTTGCTGAGAGATGAAATTTTTCGGACAAGTCTTTCTAAATCCTTGACCTCCAAATCCACCGACAGCCGATCTACGTCCTTGTCGCCGGCATATTTCCAAAGAGGATATTTGCGAGCCTGAAGCGGCTGCACTCTAGTCCTAAGAAAATATGCAGTGATTTGGATACCTGATAACTCTTTGCCGCGAGTATTTTGCAACTCGTGGATACGAGCCATCAAGGTTTCTGTCGACGCCCTTTCTTCTTCGGTGGCCTCCGCGTCCCAGGAGCGACGGCGAAGGATTTTTTCGGCGCCATCAAAAGGAGGGATGTTGTCCTCCGACATCCATGGTTCTCCTCCCGAATGTACAACCACTTCTTGCGCCATCCTTGAACGAGTCAGGAAGTTTGACGTCGAAGTAGTCGACAGTAGGGCGAACAGAAATTACAACGCCGCCTATATTATAGGCGACATTGGGGGAGCCATTACGGCGACAGAAGAAAATGCGCTTCCATAGCGCCCAGTTAGGTTGGACACCAAGGAAGGCCTCGCAAAGAGTGATAAAGATGGAGATATGAAGAATGGAGTTTGGCGTGAGGTGGTGGAGTTGCAGACCGTAGATAAAGAGCAGTCCGCGGAGAAAAGGATGAATGGGGGCGGACAGACCACGGATGAGGTGATCGACAAAACTTACCCGGTACCCCATTGGAGGGGTTGGGCTCTCTTCACTGGGGAAGCACAATGCCTTGGGTTTCTTGGTGATTCCCAGCCTCTTCAGCATGTTGATGTCTTGAGTGGAAATCTTCGATCTTTCCCACTCCGCCGCCCCAAGATCCGCGGCGGCCATGGAGGAGTCCGGCGTGTTGTGTCTTGTCAATCGACGCGGTGGCATCAGCAATGGTGCAGGATTTGCAGTTTGGAGGCGAGGAGCTTAAGAGGTTGTGGATTGCAGGAGAAAATTTGCAGATGAGAGAAGGAGGACGGCGCGAGCGGAAGTGCTCAAGGAGGAAGAAGACGATCTTATATAGGGGTGCGGTGAAACGACGAACCGTTGGATAAGGAAATGCGTGACAGATGGTAGCCACGTAGCAACAAGGGTAAAGAAGTAACTCAACATTGGGGAAGTTACGGTGCGTGCGCCGGAAAAGCGGAGGACATGTGTCCCCCACTTGCATGACGTGTCAAGTGGTGGGTCAATTGGGCCCGCAAGGCAGAGAAAGAAAAATTCGACTTAACAGGCATCAAAAGGCGACATGCAAAAATATTGAGAGCCTTTGATCAAATACAAGTTTCGATCAAATGCTCGGGGGCTACTTTGGAAAAATGAAAAGATCAAGAAAGACAAAATAGAAATGGCGTGAGCCTATGACCAAATACAAGTATCCGTTCATAGCCTCGGGTTACTCCCATCGGGAGACGTTGTTCGCGCCCAGAAATTATAAAACTTCGGGAGAGAAAGAAAATATAGATAAAGTGTGGAGCCTACAACCAAGTACAAGTCCTTGGCTGTAGCCTCGGGGGCTACTCCCATCGGGAACGCTGTTCACGTGCCCGATGAAATTATAAAAAAAAAAGAAGAGAAAAAGACAGAATGAAGAAAAGAAATATAGAAAAGCAAGAGAGTATATTTCGAGTTATAAATAACTCGCATATCCCATCGGGAGAGCAACATAAGTCATCTTTGACTCGATAAAATGTGCCATTCCATCAGCCGAATAAGCACTCGACAATATATTCTCGGAACGCCAAAGTTGTGATCAATTTCTGAATGCCGCAAAACTTTGCGAAGGTAAGACCCCAGATCTATTCCGTGAGGCGTGGCGCCGTCTCTCCGACGTCGGTTTGCTACTTTATCCGTATCAACGATACGAAGAAAATCCTAACGGACGCGTTAGGTACCCGATAAATATGACTGGGACTCGACAATGGTAAGACCTTAAGCACTGTCGAAGTTTACACCGCATCCCAAATCATGTCCAGGGACGTGATTTTGAAGTAGGTTTTTGCGGATTGCCACTAGAGCAGTTAACTAGTACCTGATCCGTCAGATGAACTAGCCCCAACTACCATTATCCCTGTACAATATAGAAATTTACGTGAAGAAATATAGAAAAGTTTAAGAAGTTGAGTAAAAATAAAGGAGATTTTCCCGACTCGATTCAAGCAAAATCTCGGGACCGACATAGGCATCCCAAATGGGCCGCCAAGATAGTACCGGGGTTTATTGAAGGCCCATTACCCGAATAATAAGAAGACTCGGAAGCCCAAGATAGTATTAAGGAAAGTAAGAGTTGTAATAGAGAGTCTTATTTGTAATCTTACGGGATGAGTTAGAAACTTTCCCGGACTTTGTAACTTGTACAGCACGAATCCCTCGGCTTCGCCTCCTATATAAGTCGAGGGACGCAGAGATCATCGAATCATTGTTTTACAAACCCTAGTTTTCATAATCGTCGAGTACTTTTCGGCTGAAACCTTCGAGATCTACTTGCCCTCTACATCCAACTAAACCCAAGTCTACAATCCGTAGGCATTGACAAGTTAATACCTTGTCAGTGTCTGGGCGCGCTCACCGCGTGCGCTGGCACGCCGTGGCGAGGTACTGGGCGCGCGCGTTCTGGCCACTGGCGTGTGTCTTTTTGCTTAGGGCTGGTACGAGCGTGCTTAGGGGAGTACAGAGAAGCTAGATGACATAGTGAGGGTGACCAGAGGGAGCAGATGAGGAGAGGTGGCATGGTGATGGTCATGAGGCTCTGCATGGATGAAATATGATCATGGCATCACTTTCCTCAGGGCTGCAGGCATAGGATGATGCAGGGATGGTACCAGTAGGTTGATGATCACAAAGCAAAAGAAGTGTAGGCTAAAAACCAGTGGATAATAGGGTGTAGTGCATTTTCAGAATTGTGCCTGCAAGGTGTATGATGAAATGGCCGCATGAAATTTTTATTGGAAATTTGCAATTCTTTTTGGTGGAGCTCACTTATATAATTATTGTGAAAGAATGGTGGTGGTGGTATTCAATTTGGTGAAGATTTGTGAGATTCCAAAATTGGTATGATCTTCTCATAGTTTCAAAGTCTCCACTTGTCAAATCCCTACTGGTCAACCTGGTCAAAGTTAGCAATGGTGGTCAACATCAAAGTTGTTGACTTTGACATGGTCCTGGATGACATGGCAATGGTTGACCAAGTTTAGTTTAAGAAAAGATTAAACCAGAGGGGTAAAGTGAGGAAGATGTTAAAAAGTGCACATATGACCATTATCATATGTGTGAAGGTTTTGAGATTTGCTTTGGTTTGATTCTTGTTTCTTTTATGCAATTGTGTTTGTTTAACATATATAAGAGTTTTACAAACAATAGATCAAGCAATGGTGGCCTTGGGTGAAGATTTGCAAAATTGACCAAAGTGTATGTGAGGGAAAAATGGAATTTTCTCACCATTTGATTTCTCTCTATTTGATTTGACTTTTCTTGACTCAAAAGTGATTCTTATTAGTTTAGTAACATTTTAAAACCATTGAAACCATTTCAAATGGTCTTGTTCAAAGATTTGCAAAAATGGCCATAACACATAAGAGGTGAGGTGTCAAAATTCATTATTTTTGTAAATTGTTCCCCTTGCCTTACTTGGGCATGGGTTAGGGTCAATTTAGTGTTATATTAGGTTTGGAGATGGTTTCCCATCATTTGGTCAAGGTTTAAAGTCATAGGGCAAAATTTGGTGAAATGGCTATGTGTCACATATGCCTCTATGCATATGTTGCATTTGAGTTTGAATTTGACTTGGCTTGACCCAAATGGTGTTGTTGAGTGATGAAATGGTATATAGGAGTGATCCCACCATTCACAACAAGTCTGAGGGTCAAGATTCCCAAATCCACAAATTTGCTATTTTACTCACATATGCCTCTATGGCATTTTTAGTTTCTTTTTATTTTCTTTGGAAACAACTTGAATTAGGTTTGATAAGTACTAGGTAAGGTGTATGAAGGTTTTCCAAACCTCTAAGCAAAGTGGAAAGGTCTAGGGCAAAGATTTATAAAAATAGCCATAGGCACATATGCCTTTTTCTTATTTAATTTCCTTTTATTTTATTTTAACTTGGGTGATGAAAAGAGGGGTGAGGTTTAGGGTTTAAGATCATTTCAAACTACTTTAACAAGCAATCATGGCAATAGCACAAGAATTAAGCAAGATCACTATGCCTCAAACTTAATTCAATAAAAGTTTTTGTTGGTTCCAAAATTTGGAATTAGGGAAATTCATTTGTTTTGTTTTGAAAATTTTGGGATGTTACAGTGCGCACTGTCAAGTTCCCGGAGCCGAAGATCGGCGTGCGCACCGGCGATGACGGTGGAGTGAGGAACTAAGGTGAAGACTGCTCCGAAGGAGAGGCAAAGCCAGGAGGCCGGGAAGGCGATCCCGCCGGTGTCACCAAGCGAAGAGCCTCCACCAGAGCACGGGGCTGCAGCAGCCCAGCAGTAGACGCAGCCCTTTTCGAGCTGGGCGGCGATGGCAGGACAGAAGTGGGAGAGGTAGGCGAGTCTGGCGTTGGCGGAGGCGTCCTGGCCACCCGCGAGCTCCTGCTGCTTGCGGCCGGGGAGACGTGGCGCGTGGTGGAGCGGCCATGCCTGGCCACAGCGACCCGGCCAGGAACATCCCCATCGCTGCCCTCCATGACGATCTCCTCGTCCACCTCTTCCTCACTGTCGCTAACGACGGCAGCCTGCGGCGCCGGCACCAAGGGGCCAGGGTTGTTGTCCAAGGGTGGCGCAGGCAACAGCAGCAGCGGCGCAGCCGGGGCTGGCAGCGAGGTAGGATCAAGCACAAGCAGGTTCCGCCTTGTGCCCCCCTCCCGGTTGCCTGAGCGGTCGCGCTCCCTCCCTTGATCATGGCGGGTAGAAGATTCAAATTGGAAAGTGAAACCAAAAGTACAGTTAACCACATTCCAAATATATCTGGCCAATGGACGGTGGAAAAGGAGGTGCGAGATGGATTCATTGCACCCACGAAAAAAAAAGCATTGTTTTTCACATTTTCAGCAAAACTGGAAGATAGTTAAGGATTCAAAATTAACAGCTGGTGGTTCGTCCCAACACCTATGATGTGCTACTACCTATCATCTCATAGATCAAAATATCGAAGTGAAGAGTGAGATTGAACGTGTTGTTACTTGTTAGTTGATACACATTCTAGATTCGGGCAAACTCCAGAGGTCGACGCTCTTATGTTATCAGGAAAAAAAAAAGAGAATGGATCTTATAGAACTGGGTACACATGAACCCAAATTCTAAACTTACTTAAGAAAGTACAGGTAAGTTTGAAAATTATGAAAGGAAATCATATGAACGTGGAATGCATAGAACTCATCACTCTTGCAATTTTTTGTAAGATATGAGAACGATACGTCTGCGTGATGACTCATTTTGTGATTCCGCAAGGGTCATACATATTCATATTTTCTTATGAAAAGTTACAAAGGTTGAACCTTTGAGGATAAAATTTTATTTTCAAACTTTAAATGGTTGAATGTCATGTGAGCTTTTGAGGTGGCGCCCGTATGCTGAGATCGGAAGGATGCATAGTTTTTTTTTTATAAAGAGCATATATTAATATCATGGAGATACCAATTACACTCAGTCTCTACAACAATATTATGCCCTAATGGCATAAAGGATGCACACAGCCAAAAAAAAAATTACAAAAAAGGTCCCACTACAGAGATCCATAACTTGAAACAACAAAAGCTCAATTTCTCCATAAGCGATGTCTCAAAGAAGTAAACAGTGCACAAACGCTATCGTCGCCCGATCATAGATCTTAGGGTTTCACCCTAAAAAAATCATCTCTCTCAAAACAATATCTTCATCAAACATTGTCACGCACAACCAATTAAGGATGCATAGATAGTTAGATATACAACACAAATGGCTTTCTAAATCATGTGCTTGTGCGACTAAACAATCCATATCTGTTCCTCCGCCGTTTCTACATATGATTTTAAATAAAGTCATAGAAAGGAACAAATTTCTTTTTGAAGAAAATAAGTCGAGCTTTATAAATCAAGAAAAGAAATGTTTACAACAATTGGCGCAATTACACTTGTTGTAGCCAACCATTTCTTCTTTCATATTGGCATGCAGTTCTTCAGCGCGGAAACACTAAGAAGCTGTTCCTCTTCAGGTATCTGTTTGTCGTCTGCAGCAGGCAAAGAGGAGCTCTTTCGCGGTCCACGTCACCTCCGCAAGATCGCGCAAGGACTCCGTTATGTCTTTCTTCAGTGGAAAAAGCTTCTCCAAGCATTCTGTCAGGAGTGATGTTAGATTAAAATGATCAAGCATCAGGTCTTCACGCAGAATAGCGAATGCTAAGCTATTCAGGGAATGGGACTGTGTATTTACGTTTGTACGGAACAGAAAAACCATTACATTTCCCCGTATATGAAAGATAAGCATCGCTGTTTTAACATGCTTAGGTACACCCTAGTAAATCACAAGAAAATGCATTGCATGGGATCATAACAATTGCGCATATTGTTAAAAAAAACATGTATTTCTACAGTAGTCGCGAAATTGAAAAACATTGGCTTGGTCTAGTGGTTAGCTCGTGCATGGATGAAGTAATCATGAAATTGGTTCTAACAGATACAAATACCGACTGCCAAATTTATCATCCTCGAAAACAAGATTTCAAGATTGTGCAAGACAGTCACATTTATATCTTGGCTAGAAACTAAAGCTGCATGCAGTAGTACTTGCCAAACTAACTAAAACTAGCTGCAAGATTATGTTGAAGACAGCAAAAAGAAACGCACCTGGATGTCTCACAAGGTTCAACAGTGATAGCGAAGCAAGCACCCTCTCTTCCAAAACCCTATCATAGCTTAACCTATCTAGAAGCTTAGGTGCAAGAATGGAGCACGCCAAAGGCTGGAAAGTGTTGCATCCATGCAACGGCGAGAGGGAGCTGCTCATCCATGTTACGGTTACAAGGCACGCCCGGACCAAAGTTGGGATTCCATCAGATATGCAGTTCGACAGTGCAATGAGGAACCGTTTGTTCCCGGTGTTTAGCAACACGAGGGCAAGTTTCTTCAGCCGCTCCTCAACTACCTTCTCTTCTTCCTGTGAATCAAGATAGCATCCAGGTAAGAAAAAAAAGAACTATCCCACAAATCCCAGATACAGGGCAAATATACAGCATAGTTTCTATAGGATTACCGCTCGTGCACCCTTATTTTTGAATATCTCTGTTCTTCTAAAGGATTCTGATAGGGAGCCATCTACACCTGCTCTCTTTAGCAGCCAAGCTTCCGCTATGGGTTCTCCCGAGGACGAAAACCGCCCTGCCAGGAGCAACAAAGCCCGAGCACACTGTTGTTGCACCTTTCTGCTGTGTAAACTATGCTCCAAAACAGCTATGATAGCATCAATTGCTTCCTCTCGGTAAACACTGTACTGCAAAGGATCTCCCTGCAAGAAAACTGGTATATGGGCATCGTATAGAAGCACAAAAGCTTGAGTGAGCAAAGGAACAAAGATTCGTTTTTCAAGATGTTACCAGGAGATCAAGCTGAAGTAGCATGACAGCTGCTAATGGATGTTGGACAAGAGGAGCTTGTTGGAGATACACCAACAGAATCTGCATCGTATTTAAGCAGCCACCATTTTTCAGCTCTTTCAGGAACTCCACCATCTGGGCTGTTCTGTATGTAAAGAAAATAAGGTAAGTTTAGTTCAATTGATGGTTTAGATGTGCCTCTCAGAATTTACAGTACACATTTCATCAATAATGTAGAGAAATCTTACCTGTTAAGGCAGGTTAGTTCGCTCATCAAGTTCAGGGCAGCAACACTAGTCTTCTGATTCCGTACAAGAAGTTGGACAACAGGCTCCTTCTTCATATTATCAGCCAAGTAGTATCTACAACTGCCATCAGCTTGGATACATGTGGTCAACAGTGAGATGCAGATTTTGCTTTCCCGGGTATCTCCAAGTTCAAGTATGCACATCAGCAGGTCCAAACCACCTAGAGCAATCATCTGCTTTGCATTCTCAACATTTCTATCGATGTCAAATCCCGTAAGGAGCTGATCTAGGAAGTACAATGCAGCCATTTTTGGAGAACACTTCATGGAAGATAGAAGCTGCACCTCATCCCCACACTCCAATATGTGCAATACTAGTGGCACCCAATCCATAGATAACATCTGCTTAGCTCTTGGCTTCATCAAATAAAGCACTGCCGTTGCCTTGAGGAACAACCCGTTACTTCTCAGAGTCAGAAGTCTCAGGAAAACCTCAAGTTGTGGATCTGCGTTAAGCAGAATCTGCCTATTCACCTCATTCTTCAAAACCAACTCTCCCATTATCAAGATTGCTGACTCAAGTACCGCGTCATCATTGGAAGTGAATGTAACCTCGAGAAGGCCTTGAATAAAAGAGGGACATGCCAGCCAAGTTCCAAGATTAGGACCCCCTCCTAGATTTGAACATGCTCTGGCAATTTCATGCACAGCATACTCGCACTGAGTAAGACTGTCTGAATTCGATACAATGGAAACTGCTCGTCCTAAAGTCACTGCTACCTCACTGCTGTCTAGCTCTTTTTCGACAGAGACAATGCCTTTCTTTGGGACCTTAGGGTGACTGATAACATTCCTGCTTAGATCTCCACGGCAAGGGAGTAATCGGAACGAGTAGGATTTGCGCGGGGTCGGTGCTGTTTCTCGGGTAGTGCTTTCTTTCCGAATGCCGGAACACTTTTCTTGTAGCCCAATGTTTCTCTGTCTACTCAAAACAGCATAAGTTAAGTAACTTTAAATATATATATTGCAGATTAAACAATTCAGCTTCTGTGAGAAATTAACAGTGCAATTTGGCATGCTTCAAACATTAATGTTAAAAGAAGAGTATATGCACCAGACATGCATGTCCGTTCAACACCTTTCCAAGTGTATCAAAATGGTTCATGTTTGGAATCTCAGTT
The DNA here is from genome assembly GCA_030979885.1 of Lolium multiflorum. Classification (NCBI taxonomy): domain Eukaryota; kingdom Viridiplantae; phylum Streptophyta; class Magnoliopsida; order Poales; family Poaceae; genus Lolium; species Lolium multiflorum. The sequence continues at coordinate 45,341,999 of CM061752.1, read as the reverse complement.
CCATCATGCCAGTTTTCGGTCACCCTTAACCGGCATATTACGTTAACTACTATGAGGGTGCAAAGATACAAATATTGTAGGAACTAAATTTTCTCAGCTGTAACTAATCTAGAAACGTATTTCTTTTCATCTTCAATACACTTCAAAATTAATGGAAATTTTGCCCCTTTTTTGTGGAGAAAATGAAAGATTATGAGTATATATTGGATAGCAATGGACCATATGGGCAGCATTACAGAAATTGTCATTAGCAGATGAGCCAAGTGCAATTTTACAGAAAAAGGAATAAAAGCTGAAATCCATGTTTGCTGATGTAACTCTTGCAATACTAGAAAAAATGCAGCTCACTCTCACAAGACTGGAAGTGCTATGCTGGAAAGATTCAGCCATAGCAACATGAAAGTAACATGCATGTGAAAAAATGAACACGACAATTAAGGCGAGTAATACACAGCAAGATGAGCAGGAAGATGTAGAAAAAGTATTTACCAGACACCAATAACAGTAATAATATTCTTGGCTGCACCGTATTATGGTGCACTCTGAACCTAGAGATGAATTTCGCAACGCTAATTTGGAAATTACCGTTATTTAATATACTTTATAGATATTATGGAAATGCTATTGCTATGCTCTTCAGTTAGCTGGCATCTAAAAGCCAGCTCCTAGCTACAGGAAATGCTATTGCAATGCAGCCAAAATACTCTAGTCCCCACACCATGAAGATGCTTCCCTGGGACACAAACATGGCCATCTATCGTAATCATCATGGCTGCAATGAGTGATCATAACTTGTCTCTTGTCAAAACAATACCGGTAGTCCTAATCCGAGACACGCACACAAGCTTACACCGTTATGAAGTACATGGCTAATCACCATACATAGTGAGAATGAAGGAACTGTGGACTCACATGAGCAAGCTTCTCCATCTTGAAGCTAGCTGGATTTTCGTCGAATTGCACATCCATGTCCAAGACAAATCCAGCCTCACCAGGCAGCTTTGCATCCTTGACATTTTCCTGCTCAAATGCCGTGCCGAAAACCGCATTGTACCTGTAAAAATCAGATAACCTTAACACTCTCCAGTCTTTACTACAGATAAACAATTAAGCAGCAACATTTTTGACAGTTCATCCACGCACAGGTTTCTGTTGATGGAGCTCGTGCGCATCGACAACGAGTGCTTCTCCCCATTGTCGAACTCCCCGGGCAAGGAAGGCAGCGGCACGGAGGGGGCATCTGGCGGCGTATCTGCGCCGCATTTGAGCCACTCTTTGTAGTACATTGCGAACTGGGCCGTGCCGCTGTCCATCTGGTCGTCGTACAGCCTCTGCAGGGTCCTCCTCCTACTGCTGCCCCGACCGTCGTCGTCGTCGTCGCAGCCGACGAGCTCGGATTCATCGGCGAGCCAGACCTCGAGATGGAGCAGATGGGGCAGGAAGACGTGGGCCCAGAGGTCCGGGAGGAGGCTCTGGCGGGCCAGACGGGGCGCCTCGACGAAGACCTGCAGGAGGTGGCGCGCGGCGAGGTCGGAGTCGCGCTCCATCCTGTACACGACGGCGAGGTAGAGCTGCGCGCACGCGGCGAGGTGCGCGTTGGGCACCCCGCAGGTGTAGCCACGGTCTTCGGCGGCGGTGGGGCGGGGAGGGGCGTGGAGCGAGGCGACGACGCCGAGGAGGCGGATGGAGTTGCGCAGCGAGCGGATCTTGGACTCGCGCGGGGACGGGGCGGCGTCGGCGAGGCGCTCGACGCTCTCGATGGCGAGCTCGAGGTCGGCCAGCACGGCGTGCTCCCGCCGCTCCGACGCCGCGGGGGCGAGCCAGGGGGTGCATTTCTCCCGGAGCGCCCGCCGGAACTCCGGGTCCTTGGAGAACCGCCCCGCGTAGCCGGACAGCATTGACACCACCGTGCCCACCGCGTCGCTGTCGCTGCGGGGAGGAGGCGACGCGTGCCTGCTCGACAGTGTGCGGCGCGGCGGCGACGGGAGCGCGTGTTGGGACTCGGAGCGCTCCCGCGCGAGCAGCTCGCGGAGGGAGGAGGATGGCGGCGGCGGCGGCGACGTCATCGCGGAGGCCCTTGGAGCAGGAAGTGGATGGCGCGGTGCTGCGGTGCGGGCCTTGTCGGAAGTATTTAGGTGAGCGAGTAAATGGCGCGGTTAAAAGCGTGGGACCCACGGCGGGCACGGCCATGCACGCGTACAGTGAGACCGCGACAAGAGGAAGAGAAGGTGCCAACTGCCAAGGTGGTGGTGGCGCCGGTAGGGGGGAAAATGAAAATGCAAATTAAGATGTTTTGGATAAGGAAAATATTTTTGTATTATTTGTACTTATTGTTATTGGTATGGTCTTCAATGTGTAACTTGATCACTTCCCTATTTCTATTGTCCATGTATATGTATCTCTGTTCATAGAAAGATATTGTAGGTTTATCTAAATTTCGGTGTATCTATAAAAGATGTCGCATGTTTGTAATTTAGACATTCTGACGTCCTTTCTATTGACCGTGTATATAGTTGAGGCATGTGATTTTCAAAGTCCAACTCTAGCTAACTAAAATGATACTTATAGTCAACATTTCAAAAGTTTGATCGAAGGCATGCAAGTCTCACTTATTTGTGACATGGAGGGAGTAGTTAACCTTTTTATGAATGTTATTCGAAACCTTGGCAAAAGAGTTTTCATCAGGCTGAGGAATTGAGGTGCTTTCCAAGGAAGAGAGGACTCTACGCCGCCAGCTCAAGTCTTCCTACATGTGCTTGCTCGTCATTCAAAAGATAAAAGCTTCACCAAAGATCAAGGCTGAACTAGATCCACTTGGGGAACGCCAACACAAAGTTTTTTCGTGCTAGAGCAAATGGACGCAAAAAAAAGGTCTACATTTGGACTCTCACCTCTCCATCGGGCACCGCTATTACAATGGAAGACATAGAGGAGGTCTTGCTGCAGCACTTCAAATGACATCTTGGAACAAAGCACTAGGGCATCTTAGCCTAAACTAGGATGGCCTCTAGTATACGGCTAGAGACCTTTCTGATTTTGACGCTTATTTTGAGGAAGACGAAAACAAGGAGGTTGTTTTCTCGCTTCCTTCGATCAAGGCGTCGGGCCCCGATGGCTCCATATGCGCTTTCTCAATCGACCAACCCAAGTAGAGGGTGCGCTAACCTGATAAAGTCAGGCAACATCATTCTCATCCCGGAGAAGAAAAACGCATCAATGTGGGAGGCTACATGCCTATTAGCCTCATTCAAAGTATTTCGAAGATCTTCTCCAAGCTCTTGGAAAACCATGTTGGGCCGCCCAGACTTGCCGGCAGTGTGATGCCTTATAATAATATGATTTTCTCTAGATTTTTCAACAAAAAATGTAGCATCATAGGCTTGTTTCCCTAGAAATTTTTAGGCCCCATTGATTGCACCCATTCTACGTGACATTGTCACCAAATGCCAAAGTGTATTCGTGAAGAAGAGGAGCATTCCCAATAATTCACTGCATGTGCAAAATCTTATTAGGGAATTGCATTCCTCGAAGACTTAGAGCCTTTTCCTAAATCTCTATATCACAATTGTGTTTGATTCTCTAGGCTAAGCCTACTTGCTTCATTTCATGACGGGTGATTGGTTTCGGATAGATTTGGAGACATTGGGTGTGCCTCTCCCTTGTTTCCGCCACTTCCAAAGTGTTTCTCAATGAGAATTGGGGCTCCCATTCTTGCATGCATGCGGCTTACGTCAAGGTGATCCCTTGTCCCACATGCTCACCATCCTCTCCATCGACCCTCTACAGTGCATCCTCTCACTTGCCAGTGAGCGTGGCATCCTCAATCATATCCGCTCACGCACGACTTGATGCAGAATCTTTGTCTACGCTGATGATGCCGATATCTTTGTGAACCCTTGATACGTTGCAAACGTATCTATAATTTTTGATGATCCATGCTTGTTTTACACCAATTTTTATATGTTTTGTCTACACTTTGTGGAACTTTTATGCATTTTCCGGAACTAACCTATTGAAAATATGCCACAGTGCGAGTTCCGGTTTTTTGCTGTTTTTGTATTTCGGAAAAGTTGTACAGAAAATATTCTCGGAATTGGACGAAACGAAAGCCAAAGTTCTTATTTTTCCCGACACGGAGATGAAGTCTGGAGGAGAGATAGAGGGGCGCCACAGGGCGGCCACACCACCCCATGGCGCGGCCAAGGGTGGGCCCTCGCCACGACATAGTGCGGGCCACCCAGGCGGCCACCGATCTCGCCCTTCCGCCTATAAATTCTCTTCGACGCAAAAACCCTAAATAAAACAGCATCCGTCCACGAAGAGTTCTGTCACCGCCGCCATCGTCCAGACAAGTTTCGGGGTCAGAAGTTCCTATTCCGGCACCCTGCCGGGACGGGGATTGACCCCCGGAGCCATCTCCATCGACTCCACCGCCTCCACTTCGACTCCATGATGGTTCGTGAGTAGTTTGTAGGGATTCGTAGCATAGAAAACAAAAAATTTCCTACCGCGAAAACGCAATCCAAGCCAAGATGCAATCTAGAAGACGGTAGCAACGAGGGGATGAACGAGACTAACCCTTGAAGATTTCCAAAGCCTACAAGAGGAGGCTCTCGTTGCTGCGGTAGACGTTCACTTGCCGCTTTCAAAAGCGCGTAGAAGATCTTGATGGTGCCACAATTGGGCAGCACCTCCGTACACACGTTCGGTGTTGATGAAGACGACGTCCTTCTCCCCGTTCCAGCGGGGCGGAAGTAGTAGCTCCTCCTTGAATCCGGCAGCACGACGGCGTGGTGGGGTGATGGAGAACTCCGGCGAGCTTCGCTGCGTTGGGAGAGGTGGAGGAGGTGGGGCGGCTAGGGTTTGGGAGAGGGGAGGTGGCCGGCCACTATGAGGGGTGCGGCCACAATGGCTTTGGTGTGGCCGGCCCCTCCCATTGTCCCTCATTATATAGGTGGAACACCCAAGAGTTGGTCTACAAGTCTTCGAATAAGACCCCAAACCAAAACCTTCCATATGACATGAAACCTACCCAAGGTGGGATTCCCACTTGAGGTGGGATTCCCACCTTTCCTTGGAGGGGGGTGGCCACCTTGGTGGAGTCCACCCGGGACTCCACCCTCTAGGTTGGCCGGCCATGGGTGGGAGTCCCTTGGACTCCGCCTTCCAAAGTGATTTCTTCCGACTTTTCTAGAACCTTCTAGAACCTTCCATAAATGCACCGATCATTTTCAAACTTATAAAATGACTTCCTATATATGAATCTTATTCTCCGGACCATTCCGGAACTCCTCGTGATGTCCGGATCCCATCCGAGACTCGAACAAAACTTCGAACTCCATTCCATATTCAAGTTCTACTATTACAACATCAAACCTTAAGTGTGTCACCCTACGGTTCGCGAACTATGTGGACATGGTTGAGAACTCTGTCTGACCAATAACCAATAGCGGGATTTGGAGATCCATAATGGCTCCCACATATTCAACGATGACTTAGTGATCAAATGAACCATTCACATACGATACCAATTCCCTTTGTCACACGATATTTTACTTGTCCGAGGTTTGATCATCGGTATCTCTATACCTTGTTCAACCTCGTCTCGACAAGTACTCTTTACTCGTACCGTGGTATGTGGTCTCTTATGAACCATTCATATGCTTGCAAGACATTAGACGACATTCCACCGAGAGGGCCAGAGTATATATCCGTCATCGGGATGGACAAATCCCACCGTTGATCCATATGCCTCAACTCATACTTTCCGATACTTAATCCCACCTTTATAACCACCCATTTACGCAAGGCGTTTGATGTAATCAAAGTACCTTTCCGGTAAGTGATTTACATGATCTCATGGTCGAAAGGACTAGGTAACTATGTATCGAAAGCTTATAGCAAATAACTTAATGACGTGATCTTATGCTACGCTTAATTGGGTATGTCCATTACATCATTCATATAATGATATAACCTTGTTATTAATAACATCCAATGTTCATGATTATGAAACTAATCACCTATTAGTCAACAAGCTAGTTAAGAGGCTTACTAGGGACTCATTGTTTGTTTATATAACACACATGTATCAATGTTTCGGTTAATACAATTATAGCATGGTATATAAACATTTATCATAAACACAAAGATATATAATAACCACTTTTATTATTGCCTCTTGGGCATATCTCCAACATAGTTCCCCCTGGACTACGGGTTCTCGGCTCTAGCTAGTTAGTACTCTCTCTCTCATGTACTTCAATACAATTATCTCATGAGCTGCCTTACATGATTGAGATCCATATGATGTAATCGGTGTTGTGTTTGTTGGGTTCCGATAAATTGTGGAATAGTGATCAGATTGTTCATCATATTATCATACTACTGTTATTTAAGATCTTGCATGCTCTCCGGTACTATTAGTTACCTTGATCAAGTAGTTACATGTATCTCCAAGAGGGAGTATTTATGTTCGATAGTGGGTTCATGCTTCTAGTTTTCTGGAAGAGTGACAATAACTTCTAAGATTGTAGATGTGTTGTTGCTACAAGGGAGAAAACAACAATGGTTTTGTCTAAGGATAATTCTATAGTTTACTTTACACACATTGCTTAAATGCGATAATCGGTTGCTTGCAACTTAATACTGGAAGGGGTTCGGATGATAACCTGAAGGTGGATTATTAGTCATAGATGCAGTTGGATTACGGTCTATGTATTATGTTGTAATGCCCAATTAAATACTACAATAACCTTTATCTTATCATAGCATGCATTGTCATACCCTCCCAATTATCAATTGCCCAACTGTAATTTGTTCATCCAACACATGTTATTTGGAGAGTTACCACTGGTGTAGATAGTTGGGAACCCCGGTCCTTCTGTCATCATCATTGCTCTACAGTCAACTCCGCACTGGAATATTTTCGGGTGACATCTCCTATGTGTTACTGCCATTGCTGCCGTGTTACTATTGACATTGCTCTCATATTACTGCTGCTTTCGCATCACCCTTGTTACTAGTGCTTTTCCAGGTGCAGCTGAATTGACAAATTCGTTGTTAAGGCTTATACGTATTATTTACCTCCCCTTGTGTCGAAACAATAATTTTGGGTTTTACTTTCCTCGAAGACTGTTGCGATCCCCTATACTTGTGGGTCATTGATACGTCTCCGACGTATCGATAATTTCTTATGTTCCATGCCACATTATTGATGATATCTACATGTTTTATGCATACTTTATGTCATATTTATGCGTTTTCAAGAACTAACCTATTGACGAGATGCCGAAGTGCCAGTTCCTGTTTTCTGCTGTTTTTGGTTTCGAAATCCTAGTAAGGAAATATTCTCGGAATTGGACGAAATCAACACCCGAGTCTTAGGATTGCATGAAGCTTCCAACACCCGAGAGCGCAGGGGGTCCACAGCCCACCACACACCAGCCGGGGCGCGGGGGTGTGGCCGCGCCGCCCTACTGTGACACCGCCTCGTCGACCCTCCGACTCCGCCTCTTCACCTATATAAAGGTCCCTGACCTAAAACATCGATACGAAAAAGCCACGGTACGAGAAACCTTCCATAGCCGCCGCCATCGCGAAGCCAAGATCTGGGGGACAGAGTCTCGTTCCGCACGCCGCCGGACGGGGAAGTGCCCCCGAAGGCTCCTCCATCGACACCACCGCCATCTCCATCAACGCTGTCTCCCATGAGGAGGGAGTAGTTCTCCATCGAGGCTCGGGCTGTACTAGCTATGTGGTTAATCTCTCTCCTATGTGCTTCAATACAATAATCTCATGAGCTACCTTACATGATTGAGATTCATATGATGATGCTTGTAATCTAGATGTCATTATGCTAGTCAAGTGGGTTTTACTTATGTGATCTCCGGAGACTCCTTGTCCCACGTGTGTAAAGGTGACAGTGTGTGCACCGTGTGGGTCTCTTAGGCTATATTTCACAGAATACTTATTCACTGTTATGAATGGCATAGTGAAGTGCTTATTTATATCCCTTTATGATTGCAATGTGTTTTGTATCACAATTTATCCGTGTGCTACTCTAGTGATGTTATGTAATGGTGACTGCAGTGCATCGTGTAGTACTTGGCGTAGGCTATGATTGTGATCTCTTGTAGATTATGAAGTTAACTATTGCTATGATAGTATTGATGTGATCTATTCCTACTTTCGTAGTGTGAAGGTGACAGTGTGCATGCTATGTTAGTACTTGGTTTGGTTATGTTGATCTGTCATGCACTCTAAGGTTATTTAAACATGAACATTGAATATTGTGGAGCTTGTTAACTCCGGCATTGAGGGTTCGTGTAATCCTACACATTAGTGGTGTTCATCATCCAACAAGAGGGTGTAGAGTCTAACATCTATCTATTTATTCTGTTATGTGATCAATGTTGAGAGTGTCCACTAGTGAAAGTATGATCCCTAGGCCTTGTTCCTAAATATCGCTATCGCTGCTTGTTTACTGTTTTACTGCATCTTTACTTCCTGCAATATTAGTACCATCAACTGCACGCCAGCAAGCACTTTTCTGGCGCCGTTGCTACTGCTCGCATTTATTCATATTACTTGCATCTCACTATCTCTTCGCCGAACTAGTGCACCTATACATCTAACAAGTGTATTAGGTGTGTTGGGGACACAAGAGACTTCTTGCATTGTGATCGCAGGGTTGCTTGAGAGGGATATCTTTGACCCCTTCCTCCCTGAGTTCGATAAACCTTGGGTGATCCACTTAAGGGAAACTTGCTGCTGTTCTACAAACCTCTGCTCTTGGAGGCCCAACACTGTCTACAAGAATAGAAGCACCCGTAGACATCAAGCACTTTTGGCGCCGTTGCCGGGAGGAAAGGTAAAGGCACTCATACTCCGGTCCCAAAGTACTTTTCTGGCGCCGTTGTGTGTGTGCTCGAAGCTATTTCCTTTAGATCCTGCAATTGCATCTTTTTGTTTCTTGTTTACACTAGTTAGGCATAATGGACAACAATGAGCTTCTTATTCTATTTCCTGATTTAAGACATGGATGGTTTGATGCGAAAATAAAAAAACCTATGGAACATATTAGTATGAACGCTTTGAACACCATTGTTGCTAATGATATGGAAAACACTAAGCTTGGGGAAGCTGGCTTTGATGAGCATGATATTTTTAGTCCCCCAAGCATTGAGGAGAAAATTTACTTTGATGATACTTTGCCTCCTATTTATGATGATTATAATGATATTGGTCTTTTAGTACCGCCTGTTATGGAGGATAAATTTGATTATGATTACAATATGCCTCCTATATTTGATGATGAGAATAATAATGATAGCTACTTTGTTGAATTTGCTCCCACTACAACTAATAAAATTGATTATGCCTATGTGGAGAGTAATAATTTTATGCATGAGACTCATGATAAGAATGCTTTATGTGATAGTTATATTGCTGAGTTTGCTCATGATGCCACTGGATATTATTATGAGAGAGGAAAATATGGTTGTAGAAATTTTCATGTTACTAAAATGCCTCTCTACATGCTGAAATTTTTGAAGCTACACTTGTTCTATCTTCCTATGCTTGTTACTTTTTCTTCATGAACTTGTTTATTTACAAAACTCCTATGCATAGGAAGCATGTTAGACTTAAATTTGTTTTGAATTTGCCTCTTGATGCTCTCTTTTGCTTCAACTACTATTTCTTGCGAGTGCATCATTAAAACTGCTGAGCCCATCTTAATGGCTATAAAGAAAGCACTTCTTGGGAGATAACCCATGTGTTTATTTTGTTACAGTACTTTTATTTTTTATTTGTGTCTTCGAAGTTGTTACTACTGTAGCAACCTCTCCTTATCTTAATTTTGTTGCATCGTTGTGCCAAGTAAAGTCTTTGATAGTAAGGTTCATACTAGATTTGGATTACTGCGCAGAAACAGATTTCTTGCTGTCACGAATCTGGGCCTAATTCTCTGTATGTAACTCAGAAAATTATGCCAATTTACGTGAGTGATCCTCAGATATGTAAGCAACTTTCATTAAATTTAGGCATTTTCATCTGAGCAAGTCTGGTGCCTCAATAAAATTCGTCTTTACGGACTGTTCTGTTTTGACAGATTCTGCCTTTCATATCGCATTGCTTCTTTCGCTGTGTTGGGTGGATTTCTTTGTTCCATTACCTTCTAGTAGCTTTGTGCAATGTCCATAAGTGTTAAGAATGATTGTGTCACCTCTGAACATGTAAATTTTTGATTATGCACTAACCCTCTAATGAGTTTGTTTCGAGTTTGGTGTGGAGGAAGTTTTCAAGGGTCAAGAGAGGAGGATGATATACTATGATCAAGGAGAGTGAAAGCTCTAAGCTTGGGGATGCCCCATGGTTCATCCCTGGATATTATAAGAAGACTCAAGCATCTAAGCTTGGGTATGCCCAAGGCATCCCCTTCTTCATCGACAAATTATCAGGTTTCTTCTCTTGAAACTATATTTTTATTCGGTCACATCTTATGTACTTTGCTTGGAGCGTCTGTTTGTTTTTGTTTTTTGTTTTTATTTGAATAAATGCTTATGTGGGGGAGAGACACGCTCCACTGGTTCATATGAACACATGTGTTCTTAGCTTTTAATGTTCATGGCGAAGGTTGAAACTGCTTCGTTAATTGTTATATGGTTGGAAACGGGAAATGCTACATGTAGTAATTGATAAAATGTCTTGGATAATTTGATACTTGGCAATTGTTGTGCTCATGTTTAAGCTCTTGCATCATATACTTTGCACCCATTAATGAAGAAATACATAGAGCTTGCTAAAATTTGGTTTGCATAATTGGTCTCTCTAAGGTCTAGATAATTTCTAGTAAAGAGTTTGAACAACAAGGAAGACAGTGTAGAGTCTTATAATGTTTACAATATGTCTTTTATGTGAGTTTTGCTGCACCGGTTCATCCTTGTGTTTGTTTCAAATAAACCTTGCTAGCCTAAGCCTTGTATCGAGAGGGAATACTTCTCATGCATCCAAATGCGGTGACCCAGCATACCACTGCATGTTGTAGTATACAAGTCGTTGATATGATCTTTGTGAAGGGACTTCTTCACAAATTGTCATATCCCTCAGAGTGGTACAACAGAAACATTGCAGGTTATAACACTCCATATATTATTACACACATTGTTTTAACAAGTTGGTATTCTCACAGGTCCTATGAGAACACCCTAAGATACTACTTAAGTACAATTACAACTTATAACAACTATAAAGAGAGCTCAACAACTTATTTAAGTAAGTTCTACGTTGCTCGGCTCTATGATGCTAGGGTATGTCACTACTCCTCCACCTCCGTGTCATCTGATCCGTAGACTATCCCATAGTCTACTCCTTCCACTCCGCTGGTAAGATCAGGTTCCTCGTAAACCAGCTCGTAACTTCCTTCTGGCACTCCATCGTTGACGGCCTCCACTTCCGGATCACAGTCTAGCAAGGAAAGTGAGTACAGTGGGTACTCAGCAAGTTCTAAAAGAGTAAAAAGGTGTTTTATGCACTAGCTACGACCATTGATCAGGAAATCGCAGGTCCATGCATGTTTTGAAATCATTTCTTCAAAAGGTTGCTTTTATTATGAAAACTATGCCCGTTCACAGTTGACCGAACTTCGTGGAGTTCCTTTCCGCGTTCGCAGTTCCCTTCCCGAAACAGGAGTGACAGCCACAATTTGATACACTCTGCAGAGGTGCGTTACTTTTCCCATAAGAGATTCCATCCCTTTTGCCATCCGCAGGGACTTGCCCCCGTTCACACTTCCTTTGGTGTGAGGCCAGGTATGAAAATCCAAGCCCACACCGCCTTCTCCGCGACTGCAAACCCACCCTTTTGTCCAACCGTACACCCCCAGAGACTTCTCCCGATAATACGGCTTTACTCACGGTGTACTCCGGACAATCCTTCATAGATCGTAGAGCTTATCATCACTAATGGATGGGGATTTAAAAGGATATCCCAACCTATTGCGGCGTGCCTCCAACACCCCACCGGCTCTACGATCTTGGCGTGCGAAGGGAAAAGATACGGCTGGCTTCCCCAGAGCCATTATAGATCTCATGGTCAACGCGGTTTGTACGGCGCTAGAATCACTGGACGGCATTGGTAATTAATCCTAGGGTGATATAACCCATGCAATGGAACCTCCACCATAACAACACATACCATGGTTCCATTGCCAGCCACATAGTCATATTCATAGTTGGAAAATAACATTTCATTTGCGATGCAGGAATGATAAGTATATAGCTTTGTATTAAAGAAGTAGAAAATAATCAAGTTGACATGAGCAAGGGTGAACTTGCATGTGGACTGCGAGATAGTGCAGTTCAATGCAGTTGATGGAACCTGGACCTCGGGTTCTGTAAGAAGCATCATTGTCGGTAAGGACAATGTCATAAAATCCAAATGATGCAATCATGGATGTATTATTTTATGTTGAATCCCTTTACCCCGCTGAGTTATAGCAATTTAGGGTTGAGTTACGATTTATGTCTTTGACAGTAACTTGCAATAGATTTAAAAGTGTAAATCATTTTAATTCTCATAAAGTACAATAATTCAAAGTAAAACTATTTTACTTGATGATTTATTTTTCATTCCAAAAATAATTTGAAATCATAGAGTTATCTCTATATTTTCTGGAATAAATAGGGAATAGAGTATTTTTCTTTGAAAAATACCTTTCTCAATAGAATTGACTTGGAATAATAGAATTTCATTATGAAATGTTTTGAAAATAAGTATTTGAACTTATTTGAGATTTTTCCTTGATTTTTAAATACAAGGAAATAATAATTTGAAATTCCAAATCATTATTTTAAATTCATCAAATTCATAAATTTGAATTTGTTTCTTAAATTTTATTTCATATTTTATTCTGGTTAAGAATAATCTTTCATTTACTAATCCAATTTTTAATGGATTTTTAAAGTTGTAGTTTATTTACTAAAAATTGGTGAAATTCTGGTCTTTTTCTAAAAAAAATAAAAAGACAGAAATACCCCTGGCCCCTATTGGGCCAGCCCACTTAACTAAGGCCCAGGGACAGCCCACTAAGGCATGTCCCCTAATGGGTCGGTGGCGCCGAAGCGGCCCACCTCGCTCCTCACTCGTCTCTCACACTCGCTCGTTCCTAACCCTAACTCTCTCGCGTCTCCCGTGGCGATGGCGTCGCCGCCATGGCCGCCGCCACTCTCCGGCCATCTTCATGCTCCCCGGCTCTAGCCACTTACCAAATCGGAACCGCCGCGTGAAGATCTACCGATCTATCCGCGTGGTTTTCCCCCATCTCTTCCTCTCCTAGTGAATCGCCCCTCTCTGGATCTCGTGGAGAATCGCCTCTGGCGATTGACGATCTCCGGCGAGGTCTCGTCCTCGCCGACGACGTGTGCGCCTCCGAGGCTGACCTGGCGCAGTGCCATCGCAGCTTGTGCCGCCGTGCCTCTGGTGCTCTGGCGTGGTTGTGTTCGCCGGCGTAACATCGGCGCCTACCCTGGCTTTGCTATGGCCGCGCGAGCAGCCTCGCCATGCCCTAGCTTCTGCCACCAGGCGCGTGTAAGTTCTTCACCTCCTCCATCTCTCCTTCATGTCTGTGCGCCTCCCTTGCTACTGTACTTCTTCCTCCTCATGTTCTGTGGCTCTCTGGTGATCCTGTGATCACCCAGAGCTCTGCCATGGCTGCTTAATCTGCCTATACTTTCATTTGCTGCAAGCCCATGGCCAAAGCACCAATTTCTGGTACTGGCCAGGGTTGCCTTGCTTGATGTTCATGCTTTGCTTGCTTATCTGTTGCTCCTAGCCTGCTCTAATCTTGCTATGCTCTACTGTGCTTGCTTAAGAGCTTGCTATGCCATGCTGTATTTGCTTATGGCTTGCTTGTGCTTACTGGCATGTCATACTTGCTTGTCTAGGTGTACTGTGGTGCATCAGTGACACTTGTGTGTGCCAGTGGTGTTTGTGAAATGCTTCTGTGCTTCCTGTGTAAGCTAATGATCCATTGGATCATTCATTGCTTGTTGGCTAGCTTATCTGTGTGGCTTGACTTGATTCAATTGATCCATTTGATCAATTAAATGTCAGTGATGGCTTGCTGCTTAATTATGTGGCTAAGTGATTCATTTTCTTTGTTGATGCTGATACTCAAGCATCACTATGTTGTTGCTCATTCAAGCTCACTGGACTAGATCCAGTAGCTATTATGCAGTGATTAAACTGTGTTGCCTTATATTATGCTACTGTCAGTACTAAGCATGGATCTGTGATAAATTCATGCTTGTATTAATTAAGTTATGATGAACTGCTTATGCAGTAATGATTTAAATGACTTGCTTGCAAATGAATCTGCTATTCATGATTGTTTAGCAAGCAAATGAATCTGAATCCATTCCTGGATAATGATGTGCTATAGTTGGCTTTCTTTTATTTGGTGCTAAGTGTGATGTGACCTCAGTAGCCTTGCTACTGATTGGTTGCTCACCTAATTAATTGGATCTTGTGGCTACTCAACCTTTGCTTGCATATTTGGGGATCATACTAAATATGAATGCCCATATGCTTGCCTGATGAAATCTAGGTTTTACTGATGGTTACTAGCTTAGGGTTTACTGTGTAGTCTGTATTAGCTGCTATTCATTGCAACACATCTACTGGTGATGTCTGTGCATATGATCTTGCTAGTGTGTGCATCTGTGCATGATTACTAGCTTCAGTGTACAAGATCTGTATCTAGATGATTTCCATTTTTAGTGGCTTTTAGACTGGCAGTAATCCTTGGTGAAAACCAAGTGATGATCTACCCACTTGAGCATCTGCTCAATCCCATGATTATGTCATGCATATATTATGGATCAGATCCCTTGGATCTGTCCAGGAACTTGGTATACCTTGTTCCAGCTCCAAGAATGAGATGTTTTGTTGTTGCACTCGGGGTTTTGTGCACAGCCCTTCACCTCCAGGTTCTGGTTGATCTTCTCAGGTCACCATGATTCCTGGTGGCTAAGTGGTTGTTTGTTGGTGCTGTTCTTGAGTATGAACTGGATGAACTTGTGTTGGTTCTAGCTTCACCCTTACCTGGTGAATTATCTTATCTGTCGACTGTCAAGGTTCTAGGGTTTGTGTTCTATTTATATGCTCCCTACTTCTACCCTGGCCATGACACACAAGGCCTGGTTACTTTGTGACTCACCCCTTGCATTGCCTTGCTGTTGCTTGGTTAGCAACAGCCTTCATATGCTGAAACTTGAGCCCCTGTGGCTGCTCAGTTTTGGTCTGCCTGGTCTTATCTTGTGCTGTCCAGGAATTTGGACAAGCACAAGTGTGCAGTGACAGTTTCACTGTCCAAACTGAATTTCTGTGATTTGTGTTAACTGTCCAAACTGAAATTGCTAACACTTACATTCTGGTTTAGCACTTGTTATTTATGTTGCAGGTTTGAAGTGAATATGACCAGAAGATGTTCTTCAAGCATTAGTCTAGTTTTTAATTTAGGAAAATCTTGTAATTTTCCTTTTTCATTTCTGTTTATTATTCCTTAATTCTTGTATCAAGAATATTGTAAAGACTTTGTAATTTGTGTTGTGTATCAATAAAGCTCAAGTTTTGTTTATGAGCTTTTATCTTATGTAATGTTTATATTCTTGATTAATTATTGTATTTAATATTCAATTTGAAATTCAAAGTCATTTGAATTTATAACTTGTGTTTGAACTATAAATTCATTACTTATTTTGTGTGATGTTTATTGTTAAAGGTTTTGACACTTATCAAATGCAATCATTGCCCAAAGTAATAAGATACAAAAGAGATCATGTCGAAATTGCCCTAACTCACATTGCCTAACCCTAAGTGCAAAATGAGAGAGAACCTCGATCCCTCTTAGGTTTAGTTGCAATAAGGCGCGAAAATTTCCCCCATTTTGCGATGAATTGCACATCCCATTTCTAAATCTACCCTTCGTTGTTCCTATGTTCGGGTTATTACAGCCTCTCCCCCTTAACAGAAACTTCGTCCCGAAGTTAAGATTGGTACCTGAACATCTCGGGGTAGGACTTCCTGAGTTCTTCTTCCGTCTCCCAAGTTGCTTCTCGCTCAGGATGATGTTGCCATTGAACTTTGCAGTATTTGATTGCTCTGTTTCTTAACTTCTTCCATTGTACTTCTAAGATCTTTTCAGGTCTTTCCACATAAGTTAGATCAGATTGCAATTCTATTTCTTCGTATGTGATAGGATCATCCGGTGCCTTCAAACACTTTCTGAGTTGTGATACATGAAATACATTGTGAACTTGACTTAGTTGTGCTGGTAATTCCAACTCAAAAGTTGTTCCTCGATTCTGACTGAGTATCTTAAATGGTCCTATATATCGAGGACTTAACTTTCCTTTCACTCCGAACCTCTTAAGTCCTTTCATTGGGCTAACCTTTAAATATACCATGTCTCCCACTTTCGGTTCCCAATCTCTTCTCTTTAAGTCGGCGTAACTCTTCTGACGACTCTGAGCTATTTTGAGTCTATCCCGGATCACCTCGATGACTTCTTGTCTCTCCTTGATGTAGTCTGGTGTAAACTCCTTGTTTTCTCCGGTTTCAAACCAACAAATTGGTGATCGACACTTCCTTCCGTACAATGCTTCGTACGGTGCCATCTGGATGCTACTCTGATAACTATTGTTATATGAGAATTCCGCTAAAGGTAAATGGTCCTCCCATGAACCTCCAAAGTTCAGAGCACAAGCTCTAAGCATGTCCTCAAGTATCTGATTGGTTCTTTCGGTTTGTCCTCCGGTTTGTGGATGATATGCTGTACTGAAATCCAACTTGGATCCCAAAGCTTCTTGTAGTTGTTTCCAAAACGCTGATGTGAAAATTGAACCTCTATCTGAGACTATTTTCTTGGGTACTCCATGCTTACTCACAATCTCCTTCACATATATATCCACAAGCTTTTCTGCAGTATCCTTTGTATTTACGGCTATGAAATGAGCACTCTTGGTAAGTCTGTCCACTATTACCCATATCATATCCTTCCTCTTACTAGTCATTGGTAGACCAGTAACAAAATCCATCCCGATTTCATCCCATTTCCACTCCGGTATCTCTAGTGGTTTGAGTAATCCCGCAGGACTCTGATGTTCTGCCTTCACTCGTTGACATGTATGACATTCCGAGACATATTGTGCTATTTCTCTTTTCATGTTGTTCCACCAGAACATCTCCTTCAAATCCATATACATCTTAGTACTTCCCGGATGTATTGAATAAGGGGTTTCATGTGCTTCTTTAAATATGATTGACTTCACTTCGGAATCATCCGGTACACATATCCTTTTCTGGAAGTATAGTGAATCAAACTCCCCTAGATGAAATTCTGACGGTCTTCCTTCTCCAATCCTTTTGATTTCTTCTTGGATGAACAAATCATCCGCTTGTTTTCGGATAATCTCATACTTCAAGTCTGAATACATCTCATCCATAATCCTCATGGTTGCTACACTTCCCTTAACATCACCTTGAATAAACAAAATCTGAGCATCCTCTAGCTCTTTCCGAAGTTCCTTTGGAATCTCCCATTCCGTAGGTTGATTCTCCGTACTCTTCCTGCTTAAGGCATCTGCTACTACATTAGCCTTGCCTGGTGTATAGTTGATCGTAAGGTCATAATCCTTAATCAACTCTAACCATCTCTTCTGTCTCATGTTTAATTCCTTCTGAGTGAAGAAATATTTCAAACTTTTATGATCGGTGTATAACTCACATTTGGATCCGTATAAAAATTGTCTCCAACTCTTCAAAGCATACACAACTGCCGCTAACTCTAGATCATGTACTGGGTAGTTGTGTTCATGTGGTTTCAACTACCTTGATCCATAAGCTATTACCTTCTGATCTTGCATAAGAATACATCCAAGTCCATTCTTGGAAGCATCACAATACACCGTGTAATCCTTTCCTGGTTCAGGAACTGCTAACACCGGTGATGTGGTTAACTTATCTTTGAGTGTTTGGAAGCTGGCTTCACACTCATCTCTCCACTCAAATGGATTATTTTTCTTTAGTAACTTGGTCATGGGTCCTGCAATCTTCGAGAATCCTTCTATGAATCTCCGATAATAGCCTGCCATACCAAGAAATCCTCGTATTTCCTTAGCATTTTTAGGTGATTTCCATTCCAATACGGACTGAACCTTGTTTGGATTCACCGCTATGCCTTCTTTGGTTATAACATGTCCAAGAAATTCAACACTATCTAGCCAAAATTTGCACTTGCTGAACTTTGCATATAGCTGATGTTCTCTCAAAATTTGTAGAACTATCTTCAAATGCTTGGCATGTTCTTCTTTATCTTTGGAATAGATTAGAATATCATCTATGAACACTATCACAAACTTGTCCAAGTACTTCATGAATATCTTGTTCATCAAATTCATGAAAATTTCTGGTGCATTTGTTAGTCCAAATGGTACAACCAAGTATTCATGGTGTCCATACCTTGATACAAACGCTGTTTTTGGTACATCCTCCTTCTTGATCTTGATTTGATGGTATCCTGACCTTAAATCTATCTTCGAGAAGACTCCCGCTCCTTGAACTTGATCAAAAAGGTCTTGGATTCTAGGTAAAGGATACTTGTTCTTGATAGTTACATTGTTCAAATTTCTGTAATCTCCACACATTCTCTTTCCTCCATCTCTTTTATCCACAAAAATAACTGGTGTACCCCATGGTGATACACTTTCTTGAATGAATCCCTTCTGTTCTAACTCATCAATCTGAGCTTTTAGTTCCACTAATTCCTTTGGCCCCATCTTATATGGTGGTTGAGCTATTGGTGCTGTGCCTGGAATCAGATCGATTGTGAATTCTATCTCCCTATCGGGTGGCATCCCCGGTAGTTCCTTAGAAAATACATCTTGAAACTCATTCACTACAGGAATATCTTCAATCCTCACCTCCTTCAGACTATTGAGTTCCAATCCTATCTCCAACTCACTATACTTGTCTCCTTGGAACACTATTCGACCTCCAATGGAGTTGCGAAGTGATACTGTTTTGTCTCCACAGTTAATCACCGCTCCATGTTCTGTCAACCAATCCATCCCTAGGATGACAGATATGTCCTTCATGGGTATGATGAATAGGTCCGCGAAATACACACAGTCACATATGGTTAAGACTTGTGCTTCTTTCACGTGGGTTACTAAGATCGTCCCCCCCGCGGATAGAACAGTTATAGGAGTTTCTAACTCAGAACATCTAAGCCCGAATTTTTCCACAAACTCCAATGCAAGAAATGATGTGGTTGCTCCAGTATCAAATAATACTTTGCCAGGATGAGTAAGAATGCTTAGCGTACCTAAGACTGTTTGATCCGACTCTTCCGCTTGTTCCAAAGATGTGCAATTCAGCTTTCCATAAGGCTTTCCCCTCTTGTTGTTGTTGTTGTTGTTGTTGTTGTTGTTGTTGTTGTTGTTGTTGTTGTTGTTGCGGTTGTTGTTGTTGTTGTTGCGGTTGTTGTTGTTGTATCCACCTCGTCCTCCTGAGCTCTGTCCGCTCCAAGACGCCTTGTTTGGACAATCCGGCTTGATGTGTCCATCCTTCCCACAACCATAACAAATGATCCTGGGTTTCTGACAATCCTTCTGCAGATGACCTCTTAGGCCACAATTGTTGCAGATGATCTGGTTGATTGGATTCTGACTTTGACCTCCCCGGTTGTATTGATTACCATTAGTAGGTCGGTATCGGGGTCTGAAACTCCGATCAGGTGTTGGTTTACTAATTGGGTACTTCCTTGGCTCTATACGAGCCCTCTTCCTCCTGTCCTCTTGGACTTGCCGGTAATCATCCTCGAAAGTGATTGCCGAGTCAATCAGTTCCTGGAATTCTAGTCCGTGCCAACCTCGTTGCATCTTCATGTATGGATTCATGCCTTTCATGAACCGCTTCTTCCTCTTCTCCTCCAGCAACATCCTCGGTGCATACCTGGATAGCTGTTGAAATCCCGAACATACTGCATGATGGGTGCATTATTTTGTCGTAGTTCGTCAAACTCCCTCTTCTCCACCACTGTGGAACATGGGCATCCCGGAACTTCTTCTTGAACTCCTCCCAGGTGAACACCTTATCTGGAGGGTGTACTGCTACAAGGTTCTCCCACCATGACGCTGCTGGTCCTAACAACAGATAAGTAGTATATCTAATCTTCTCCTCATCGTTGCAACCAACGGTATTCAGCTTCCGTTCCGTATCCATAAGCCAATCTTCAGCGTCCATTGGTTCTGGAGCTGATGTAAAAGGTAGTGGTCTTGAATTTTGGAAGTCTGATAAAGTTACTCCCTTGCCTTCATTACCCCTATCATTAATGACTTGGGTAAAGAAGTCTTGCATGTTCTTGCTTTCACTTTCCTGATAACGCCTCCTATCTTCCTCCATTGCTCTCATATATTGTTGGAAGTCTGGGTGCATCATTGGGTGTGGTGGTGGTGGTGCATTCTCTGCTCTAGCTGCTGCATCTGCCTCCTCTTTTTCTCTTGCCTCCCGCTCTCTGCGAGCCTCCTCGGTTTCTACTAACGCCATTTCCCCCTAGTCCTGTAACAAAGAGCGATTACTCATAATTACACCATGCAAATGCTTTCTGAGCTCAACTCAATGCCCAGAACTAGTCATACAATGAAATCAAGAAGCAAATCCAAAACAAACATTTATTATGCATATACTTTGTATAATACATAACACACACACAAACTTATATTACATGTGGTGTATATAAACCACTTATTTGGCTCAAAGCCCAAGCCAACGGGAATTTAAAATACGTTCTATTACAATACCACCTAGATTACTTTATTCTTCCTTGGAGCTCTACTCCTCGTCATCATAACTCGCCTCCGCGTACATCCCTGGGGTCCATCTAGTACAGCGGTTTGTCTTCCAAACATCGTCCGGAATGAAGGTCCTTCCAGTAGGTATGTAGTCTGAATCGGACGAAGTGCCGAGACAGAGATCTGTCATGCCAAAGTAGCTGGATAAAGACTCATATGTATCCCCAGTGGGATACAGCTCACCTTCTTCTGCCATCCATGGAGGATTCCTACTCACTTGACCTCTCATCTTCTTCTTCTTCTTTTTCTTGGTTCCAGAACTCTCACCTACGACGTACTGGGATGTTTTGGGTAATCCCATCTCCAAATCTAAAGAAATGGAGTTGGTGTCTTTCTCTTCCTGCCCAAAGCTTTGGTTAACATTCTGGTTAACCGCGCCTCCTTCATCCTCTGAATCACAAGTGATGGGTTCTCCTTCATCCCCATATGGTTCCCCGAAACGCCAACCAGTCGAATTCTCGATTGGTGACTCCGAGCAGTTTAGGTTTCTGGAATCATCTCCCCCATATCCAGATTCATACGATGCTGACACATGTGGATAGTGTGGGACAAAGTTGGGTGTGAGTGGATCTTTATGGGTCAACCGGTCACTCAAATCTACATAGCTGTCTAGGCTAAAGAAAGGTGTAGTATGTTGTGGTTGTGCCCTCAGATCACGCATCCGAGTTTGGACTTTATCAGGGTCCGTGAACTCAGCTAGCATGTGATCAATCTCACCCCTCATCTTCATGTGTAAAAGGTACATCGTGGTCAATAAAGACTTACAGCTATCCATGTGTTGTGCTGCAGCTTCAGGACTTCTGTGTGCTAACACCAGGTGATTCAGAGTAGGATCCTCATCTTCCTCGGCATGAGGTATATGAGAAAACTCTGAACATAGCAGTTCTACTGACTTGTGCTGCCTTATCTCAAGGATTGCCTTGAATAGGCCCATGTGGTAGGCTGTGGTGATAGTTTTGGCTTCTCCGTATGGCATTACACGACTCATCAGCAGTTTTGTCGGTAGTTGGACCGATACTCTGCACTTGGCTAGGATTTCCCCATCATAGTAGGTATACTTGATAACAGGTATCCGTGGGTCACAATGAAGTTCCTTCAGCATCCCACACAGGAGAGCTGTGATTGGCCCATCATAATCACCAAGCCAACCCTCAACCTTCCTCAAAGTCCTCTTAGGAAAAGTATTCGCCATTATGGCTGTATACAAAAGCAGAATATTAGTAGTGATAATGCATCATAATAGCTATAATAAAGAATTATCGCACTAAAATATATGGTTTTGCTATTCTCATGTGAATAATCTCCATATTTCTAGAGAATCCTTTACTATTTCTACTAGACTCCTACAGGTTTCTTCCCTATACTAGGTTTTTCCAACCTAAGGTCGCAACATTTGCTCTGATACCAGCTGCGGTGACCCAGCATACCACTGCATGTTGTAGTATACAAGTCGTTGATATGATCTTTGTGAAGGGACTTCTTCACAAATTGCCATATCCCTCAGAGTGGTACAACAGAAACATTGCAGGTCATAACACTCCATATATTATTACAAACATTGTCTTAACAAGTTGGTATTCTCACAGGTCCTATGAGAACACCCTAAGATACTACTTAAGTACAATTACAACTTATAACAACTATAAAGAGAGCTCAACAACTTATTTAAGTAAGTTCTACGTTGCTCGGCTCTATGATGCTAGGGTATGTCACTACTCCTCCACCTCCGTGTCATCTGATCCGTAGACTATCCCATAGTCTACTCCTTCCACTCCGCCGGTAAGATCAGGTTCCTCGTAAACCAGCTCGTAACTTCCTTCAGCACTCCATCGTTGACGGCCTCCACTTCCGGATCACGTCTAGCAAGGGTGTCGAAAGAAAGTGAGTACAGGGGTACTCAGCAAGTTCTAAAAGAGTAAAAAGGTGTTTTATGCACTAGCTACGACCATTGATCAGAAAATCGCAGGTCCATGCATGTTTTGAAATCATTTCTTCAAAAGGTTGCTTTTATTATGAAAACTATGCCCGTCAGTCTTCACAGGTTGACCAGAACTTCATGGAGTTCCTTTCTGCCGTTCGCAGTTCCTTCCCGACAGTGTGCCACAATTTGATACACTCTGCAGAGGTGCGTTACTTTTCCCATAAGAGATTCCATCCCTTTTGCCATCCGCAGGACTTGCCCCCGTTCACACTTCCTTTGGTGTGAGGCCGGTATGAAAATCCAAGCCCACACCGCCTTCTCCGCGACTGCAAACCCACCCTTTTGTCCAACCGTACACCCCCAGTAGACTTCTCCCGATAATACGGCTTTACTCACGGTGTACTCCGGACAATCCTTCATAGATCGTAGAGCTTATCATCACTAATGGATGGGGATTTTAAAGGATATCCCAACCTATCGCGGTGCCTCCAACACCCCACCGGCTCTACCAATCCGTTGGCGTGCAAGGGAAAAGATACGGCTGGCTTCCCCAGAGCCATTATAGATCTCATGGTCAACGCGGTTTGTACGGCGCTAGAATCACTGGACGGCATTGGTAATTAATCCTAGGGTGCTATAACCCATGCAATGGAACCTCCACCATAACAACACATACCATGGTTCCATTGCCACCACATAGTCATATTCATAGTTGGAAAATAACATTACATTTGCGATGCAGGAATGATAAGTATATAGCTTTGTATTAAAGAAGTAGAAAATAATCAAGTTGACATGAGCAAGGGTGAACTTGCCTGTGGACTGCGAGATAGTGCAGTTCAATGCAGTTGATGGAACCTGGACCTCGGGTTCTGTAAGAAGCATCATTGTCCGGTAAGGACAATGTTATAAAATCCAAATGATGCAATCATGGATGTATTATTTTATGTTGAATCCCTTTACCCCGCTGAGTTATAGCAATTTAGGGTTGAGTTACGATTTATGTCTTTGACAGTAACTTGCAATAGATTTAAAAGTGTAAATCATTTTAATTCTCATAAAGTACAATAATTCAAAGTAAAACTATTTTACTTGATGATTTATTTTTCATTCCAAAAATAATTTGAAATCATAGAGTTATCTCTATATTTTCTGGAATAAATAGGGAATAGAGTATTTTTCTTTGAAAAATACCTTTCTCAATAGAATTGACTTGGAATAATAGAATTTCATTATGAAATGTTTTGAAAATAAGTATTTGAACTTATTTGAGATTTTTCCTTGATTTTTAAATACAAGGAAATAATAATTTGAAATTCCAAATCATTATTTTAAATTCATCAAATTCATAAATTTGAATTTGTTTCTTAAATTTTATTTCATATTTTATTCTGGTTAAGAATAATCTTTCATTTACTAATCCAATTTTTAATGGATTTTTAAAGTTGTAGTTTATTTACTAAAAATTGGTGAAATTCTGGTCTTTTTCTAAAAAAAATAAAAAGACAGAAATACCCCTGGCCCCTATTGGGCCAGCCCACTTAACTAAGGCCCAGGGACAGCCCACTAAGGCATGTCCCCTAATGGGTCGGTGGCGCCGAAGCGGCCCACCTCGCTCCTCACTCGTCTCTCACACTCGCTCGTTCCTAACCCTAACTCTCTCGCGTCTCCCGTGGCGATGGCGTCGCCGCCATGGCCGCCGCCACTCTCCGGCCATCTTCATGCTCCCCGGCTCTAGCCACTTACCAAATCGGAACCGCCGCGTGAAGATCTACCGATCTATCCGCGTGGTTTTCCCCATCTCTTCCTCTCCTAGTGCGCCTCCGAGGCTGACCTGGCGCAGGTGCTGCTCTCAGTACTTGTGCCGTCGTCTCTGGTGCTCTGCTGCGGTGGTGTGTTCGTGTTCGCCGGCGTAACATCGGCGCCTACCCTGGCTTTGCAGCTGCTATGGCCGCGTGAGCACTGCCTCGCCATGTCCTAGCTTCTGCCACCAGGCGCGTGTAAGTTCTTCACCTCCTCCATCTCTCCTTCATGTCTGTGCGCCTCCCTTGCTACTGTACTTCTTCCTCCTCATGTTCTGTGGCTCTCTGGTGATCCTGTGATCACCCAGAGCTCTGCCATGGCTGCTTAATCTGCCTATACTTTCATTTGCTGCAAGCCCATGGCCAAAGCACCAATTTCTGGTACTGGCCAGGGTTGCCTTGCTTGCTGTTCATGCTTTGCTTGCTTATCTGTTGCTCCTAGCCTGCTCTAATCTTGCTATGCTCTACTGTGCTTGCTTAAGAGCTTGCTATGCCATGTTGTATTTGCTTATGGCTTGCTTGTGCTTACTGGCATGTCATACTTGCTTGTCTAGGTGTACTGTGGTGCATCAGTGACACTTGTGTGTGCCAGTGGTGTTTGTGAAATGCTTCTGTGCTTCCTGTGTAAGCTAATGATCCATTGGATCATTCATTGCTTGTTGGCTAGCTTATCTGTGTGGCTTGACTTGATTCAATTGATCCATTTGATCAATTAAATGTCAGTGATGGCTTACTGATTAATTCTGTGGCTAAGTGATTCATTTTCTTTGTTGATGCTGATACTCAAGCATCACTATGCTGTTGCTCATTCAAGCTCACTGGACTAGATCCAGTAGCTATTATGCAGTGATTAAACTGTGTTGCCTTATATTATGCTACTGTCAGTACTAAGCATGGATCTGTGATAAATTCATGCTTGTATTAATTAAGTTATGATGAACTGCTTATGCAGTAATGATTTAAATGACTTGCTTGCAAATGAATCTGCTATTCATGATTGTTTAGCAAGCAAATGAATCTGAATCCATTCCTGGATAATGATGTGCTATAGTTGGCTTTCTTTATTTGGTGCTAAGTGTGATGTGACCTCAGTAGCCTTGCTACTGATTGGTTGCTCACCTATTTAATTGGATCTTGTGGCTACTCAACCTTTGCTTGCATATTTGGGGATCATACTAAATATGAATGCAAATATGCTTGCCTGATGAAATCTAGGGTTTACTGATGGTTACTAGCTTAGGGTTTACTGTGTAGTCTGTATTAGCTGCTATTCATTGCAACACATCTACTGGTGCTGTCTGTGCATATGATCTTGCTAGTGTGTGCATCTGTGCATGATTACTAGCTTCAGTGTACAAGATCTGTATCTAGATGATTTCCATTTTTAGTGGCTTTTAGACTGGCAGTAATCCTTGGTGAAAACCAAGTGATGATCTACCCACTTGAGCATCTGCTCAATCCCATGATTATGTCATGCATATATTATGGATCAGATCCCTTGGATCTGTCCAGGAACTTGGTATACCTTGTTCCAGCTCCAAGAATGAGATGTTTTGTTGTTGCAGACTTGGGGTTTTGTGCACAGTGATGGCGTGTATTTCACACGTTCGTTGGGCAACCCCAAGAGGAAGGTGTGATGAGCACAGCAGCAAGTTTTCCCTCAGAAAGAAACCAAGGTTTATCGAACCAGGAGGAGCCAAGAAGCACGTTGAAGGTTGATGGCGGCGGGATGTAGTGCGCAACACCAGAGATTCCGGCGCCAACGTGGAACCACACAACACAACCAAAGTACTTTGCCCCAACGAAACAGTGAGGTTGTCAATCTCACCGGCTTGCTGTAACAAAGGATTAACCGTATTGTGTGGAAGATGATTGTTTGCAGAGAAAACAGTAAAACAAGTATTGCAGTAGATTGTATTTCAGAAAGAGAATTGGACCGGGGTCCATTCACTAGAGGTGTCTCTCCCATAAGACGAAATGACATGTTGGGTGAACAAATTACAGTTGGGCAATTGACAAATAAAGAGAGCATGACAATGCACATACATATCATGATGAGTATAGTGAGATTTAATTGGGCATTACGACAAAGTACATAGACCGCCATCCATGCATCTATGCCTAAAAAGTCCACCTTCAGTTATCATCCGAACCCCTTCCGGTATTAAGTTGCAAAGCAACAGACAATTGCATTAAGTATGGTGCGTAATGCAATCAACAACTACATCCTTAGACATAGCATCAATGTTTTATCCCTAGTGGCAACAACACAACACAACCTTAGAACTTTCTGTCACTGTCCCAGTGTTCAATGCAGGCATGAACCCACTATCGAGCATAAGTACTCCCTCTTGGAGTTAAAAGCATCTACTTGGCCAGAGCATCTACTAATAACGGAGAGCATGCAAGATCATAAACAACACTTAAGCATAACTTTGATAATCAACATAACAAGTATTCTCTATTCATCGGATCCCAACAAACGCAACATATAGAATTACATATAGATGATCTTGATCATGATAGGCAGCTCACAAGATCCAATGATAGCACAATGGGGAGAAGACAACCATCTAGCTACTGCTATGGACCCATAGTCCGGGGGTAGACTACTCACTCATCACTCGGAGGCGACCATGGCGGTGTAGAGTCCTCCGGGAGATGATTCCCTCTCGGCAGGGTGCCGGAGGCGATCTCCAGGATCCCCCGAGATGGGATCGGCGGCGGCGGCGTCTCAGTAAGGTTTTCCGTATCGTGGCTCTCGGTACTGGGGTTTCGTCACGGAGGCTTTAAGTAGGCGGAAGGGTAGGTCAAGAGGCGGCACGGGGCCCAAACCACGGGCCGGCGCGGCCGGGGGTGGGGCCGCGCCGCCTAGGGTTTGGCCACCCGTGGCCCTCTTCGTCTCGTCTTTGGTCTTCCGGAAGCTTCGTGTAAAAATAGGCCTCTGGGCTTTTATTTCGTCCAATTCGAGAATATTTCTTTACTAGGATTTCTGAAACCAAAAACAGCAAAACAACAACTGGCACTTCGGCATCTTGTTAATAGGTTAGTTCCGAGAAAATGCACGAATATGACATAAAGTGTGCATAAAACATGTAGATAACATCAATAATGTGGCATGGAACACAAGAAATTATCGATACGTTGGAGACGTATCAGCATCCCCAAGCTTAGTTCTGCTCGTCCCGAGCAGGTAAAACGATAACAAAGATAATTTCGGAGTGACATGCCATCATAATCTTGATCATACTATTTGTAAAGCATATGTAGAGAATGCAGCGATCAAAACAATGTGTATGACATGAGTAAACAAGTGAATCATACAGCAAAGACTTTTCATGAATAGCACTTCAAGACAAGCATCAATAAGTCTTGCATAAGAGTTAACTCATAAAGCAATAATTCAAAGTAAAGGTATTGAAGCAACACAAAAGAAGATTAAGTTTCAGCGGTTGCTTTCAACTTGTAACATGTATATCTCATGGATATTGTCAACATAGAGTAATATAATAAGTGCAATAAGCAAGTATGTAGGAATCAATGCACAGTTCACACAAGTGTTTGCTTCTTGAGGTGGAGAGAAATAGGTGAACTGACTCAACATTGAAAGTAAAAGAATGGTCCTCATAGAGGAAAAGCATCGATTGCTATATTTGTGCTAGAGCTTTGATTTTGAAAACATGAAACAATTTTGTCAACGGTAGTAATAAAGCATATGCATCATGTAAATTATATCTTATAAGTTGCAAGCCTCATGCATAGTGTACCAATAGTGCCCGCACCTTGTCCTAATTAGCTTGGACTACCTGGATTATCACCGCAATACATATGCTTTAACCAAGTTTCACAAAGGGGTACCTCTATGCCGCCTGTACAAAGGTCTAAGGAGAAAGCTCGCATTTGGATTTCTCGCTTTTGATTATTCTCAACTTAGACATCCATACCGGGATAACATAGACTAATGGACTCCTCTTTTAATGCTTTAAGCATTTGACAACAATTAATTCTTTTCTCATTAGAGATTTGAGGATGTTTGTCCAAAACTGAAACTTCCACCATGGATCATGGCTTTAGTTAGCGGCCCAATGTTCTTCTCTCACAATATGCATGCTCAAACCATTCAACTCAGTGTAGATCGCCCTTACTTCAGACAAGACGAACATGCATAGCAACTCACATGAAATTCAACAATGAGTTGATGGCGTTCCCCAGTAAACATGGTTATCGCACAACAAGCAACTTAATAAGAGATAAAGTGCATAATTACATATTCAATACCACAATAGTTTTTAAGCTATTTGTCCCATGAGCTATATATTGCAAAGGTGAATGATGGAATTTTAAAGGTAGCACTCAAGCAATTTACTTTGGAATGGCGGAAAATACCATGTAGTATAGGTAGGTATGGTGGACACAAATGGCATGGTGGTTGGCTCAAGTATTTTGGATGCATGAGAAGTATTCCCTCTCGATACAAGGTTTAGGCTAGCAAGGTTATTTGAAACAAACACAAGGATGAACGGTACATCAAAACTCACATAAAAGACATATTGAAAACATTATAAGACTCTACACCGTCTTCCTTGTTGTTCAAACTCAATACTAGAAATTATCTAGACCTTAGAGAAACCAAATATGCAAACCGAATTGTAGCATGCTCTATGTATTTCTTCATTAATGGGTGCAAAGCATATGATGCAAGAGCTTAAACATGAGCACAACAATTGCCAAGTATCACATTACCCAAGACATTTTTAGCAATTACTACATGTATCATTTTCCAATTCCAACCATATAACAATTTAACGAAGGAGAAACTTCGCCATGAATACTATGAGTAGAAACCAAGGACATATTTGTCCATATGCTACAGCGGAGTGTGTATCTCTCCCATAAAGTGAATGCTAGGATCCATTTTATTCAAACAAAACAAAACAAAAACAAACCGACGCTCCAAGAAAAAGCACATAAGATGTGGCCGAATAAAAATGTAGTTTCAGGGGAGGAACCTGATAATTTGTCGATGAAGAAGGGGATGCCTTGGGCATCCCCAAGCTTAGACGCTTGAGTCTTCTTGATATATGGAGGGGTGAACCACCGGGTGCATCCCCAAGCTTAGAGCTTTCACTCTCCTTGATCATGTTGCATCATACTCCTCTCTTGACCCTTGAAAACTTCCTCCACACCAAACTCGAAACAACTCATTAGAGGGTTAGTGCACAATATAAATTGACATATTCAGAGGTGACACAATCATTCTTAACACCTCTGGACATTGCATAATGCTACTGGACATTAGTGGATCAAAGAAATTCATCCAGATAGCGAAAGAGGCAATGCGAAATAAAAGGCAGAATCTGTCAAAACAGAACATTCGTATTGACGAATTTTAAAATGGCACCAGACTTGCTCAAACGAAAATTCTCAAATTGAATGAAAGTTGCGTACATATCCGAGGATCATGCTCGTAAATTGGCGTAATTTTCTGACTACCTACAGGGAGATAGACCCAGATTCGTGACAGCAAAGAAATCTGGAACTGCGCAATAATCCAAATCTAGTACTTACTTTTCTATCAACGGCTTAACTTGGCACAACAAAACTCAAAACTAAGATAAGGAGAGGTTGCTACAGTAGTAAACAACTTCCAAGACACAAAATAAAAACAAAGTACCGTAGGTAAAAACATGGGTTATCTCCCAAGAAGTTCTTTCTTTAGCCATTAAGATGGGCTCAGCAGTTTTAATGATGCACTCGCAAGAAATAGTATTTGAAGCAAAAGAGAGCATCAAGAGGCAAATTCAAAACACATTTAAGTCTAACATGCTTCCTATGCATAGGAATCTTGTAAATAAACAAGTTCATGAAGAGCAAAGTAACAAGCATAGGAAGATAAAACAAGTGTAGCTTCAAAAATTTCAGCACATAGAGAGGCATTTTAGTAACATGAAAATTTCTACAACCATATTTTCCTCTCTCATAATAACTTTCAGTAGCAACATGAGCAAACTCAACAATATAACTATCACATAAAGCATTCTTATCATGAGTCTCATGCATAAAATTATTACTCTCCACATAAGCATAATCAATTTTATTAGTTGTAGTGGGAGCAAATTCAACAAAGTAGCTATCATCATATATAGGAGGCATATTGTAATCATAAAAGAAAATTTTCTCCTCAATGCTTGGGGTACTAAAAAGATCCTGCTCATCAGAGCCAGCTTCCCCATGCTTAGAATTTTCCATAGCATTAGCAACAATGGTGTTCAAAGCATCCATAGTAATAACATTCCCATTAGCATGCATATAAAGTTCCATGGGTTTTTTAATTCTCTCTTCAAACACATCATGTCCTAATTCAAGATAAAGTTCATAAAGATCTCTCATATTTTTGTTGTTTTCCATTATGCTTAACTAGTGAAATAAAAACATGCATGATATTAAGTAAAGTAAAACAAGTAACTAATTTTTTGTGTTTTTGATATAGCAAACAAGACAGTAAATAAAGTAAAACTAGCAACTAATTTTTTTGTATTTTGATTTAGTGCAGCAAACAAAGTAGTAAATAAAATAAAGCAAGACAAAAACAAAGTAAAGAGATTGAGAAGTGGAGACTCCCCTTGCAGCGTGTCTTGATCTCCCCGGCAACGGCGCCAGAAAATATGCTTGATGGCGTGTATTTCACACGTTCGTTGGGCAACCCCAAGAGGAAGGTATGATGAGCACAGCAGCAAGTTTTCCCTCAGAAAGAAACCAAGGTTTATCGAACCAAGAGGAGCCAAGAAGCACGTTGAAGGTTGATGGCGGCGGGATGTAGTGCGGCGCAACACCAGAGATTCCGGCGCCAACGTGGAACCTGCACAACACAACCAAAGTACTTTGCCCCAACGAAGCAGGTGAGGTTGTCAATCTCACCGCTTGCTGTGTAACAAAGGATTAACCGTATTGTGTGGAAGATGATTGTTTGCGGAGAAAACAGTAAAAACAAGTATTGCATGGATTGTATTTCAGTAAAGAGAGATTGGACCGGGGTCCACAGTTCACTAGAGGTGTCTCTCATAAGACAAAACGACATGTTGGGTGAACAAATTACAGTTGGGCAATTGACAAATAAAGAGAGCATGACAATGCACATACATATCATGATGAGTATAGTGAGATTTAATTGGGCATTACGACAAAGTACATAGACCGCCATCCAACCGCATCTATGCCTAAAAAGTCCACCTTCAGGTTATCATCCGAACCCCTTCCAGTATTAAGTTGCAAAGCAACAGACAATTGCATTAAGTATGGTGCGTAATGTAATCAACAACTACATCCTTAGACATAGCATCAATGTTTTATCCCTAGTGGCAACAACACAACACAACCTTAGAACTTTCTGTCACTGTCCCAGGTGTCAATGCAGGCATGAACCCACTATCGAGCATAAGTACTCCCTCTTGGAGTTAAAAGCATCTACTTGGCCAGAGCATCTACTAATAACGGAGAGCATGCAAGATCATAAACAACACTTAAGCATAACTTTGATAATCAACATAACAAGTATTCTCTATTCATCGGATCCCAACAAACGCAACATATAGAATTACATATAGATGATCTTGATCATGATAGGCAGCTCACAAGATCCGACAATGATAGCACAATGGGGAGAAGACAACCATCTAGCTACCTGCTATGGACCCATAGTCCAGGGGGTAGACTACTCACTCATCACTCCCGGAGGCGACCATGGCGGTGTAGAGTCCTCCCGGGAGATGATTCCCCTCTCGGGCAGGGTGGGCGATCTCCAGGATCCCCCGAGATGGGATCGGCGGTGACGGCGTCTCGGAAGGTTTTCCGTATCGTGGCTCTCGGCATGGGGGGGGTTTCGCCACGGAGGCTTTAAGTAGGCGGAAGGGTAGGTCAAGAGGCGGCACGGGGGCCCAAACCACGGCCGGCGCGGCCGGTGGGCCGCGCCGCCTAGGGTTTGGCCACCCCGTGGCCCCTCTTCGTCTCGTCTTCGGTCTTCCGGAAGCTTCGTGTAAAAATAGGCCTCTGGGCTTTTATTTCGTCCAATTCCGAGAATATTTCTTTACTAGGATTTCAAACAGCAGAAAACAGCAATGGCACTTCGGCATCTTGTTAATAGGTTAGTTCCAGAAAATGCACGAATATGACATAAAGTGTGCATAAAACATGTAGATAACATCAATAATGTGGCATGGAACACAAGAAATTATCGATACGTTGGAGACGTATCAACAGCCCTTCACCTCCAGGTTCTGGTTGATCTTCTCAGGTCACCATGATTCCTGGTGGCTAAGTGGTTGTGTGTTGGTGCTGTTCTTGAGTATGAACTGGATGAACTTGTGTTGGTTCTAGCTTCACCCTTACCTGGTGAATTATCTTATCTGTCGACTGTCAAGGTTCTAGGGTTTGTGTTCTATTTATATGCTCCCTACTTCTACCCTGGCCATGACACACAAGGCCTGGTTACTTTGTGACTCACCCCTTGCATTGCCTTGCTGTTGCTTGGTTAGCAACAACCTTCATATGCTGAAACTTGAGCCCCTGTGGCTGCTCAGTTTTGGTCTGCCTGGTCTTATCTTGTGCTGTCCAGGAATTTGGACAAGCACAAGTGTGCAGTGACAGTTTCACTGTCCAAACTGAATTTCTGTGATTTGTGTTAACTGTCCAAACTGAAATTGCTAACACTTACATTCTGGTTTAGCACTTGTTATTTATGTTGCAGGTTTGAAGTGAATATGACCAGAAGATGTTCTTCAAGCATTAGTCTAGTTTTTTAGTTTAGGAAAATCTTGTAATTTTCCTTTTTCATTTCTGTTTATTATTCCTTAATTCTTGTATCAAGAATATTGTAAAGACTTTGTAATTTGTGTTGTGTATCAATAAAGCTCAAGTTTTGTTTATGAGCTTTTATCTTATGTAATGTTTATATTCTTGATTAATTATTGTATTTAATATTCAATTTGAAATTCAAAGTCATTTGAATTTATAACTTGTGTTTGAACTATAAATTCATTACTTATTTTGTGTGATGTTTATTGTTAAAGGTTTTGACACTTATCAAATGCAATCATTCCCCAAAGTAATAAGATACAAAAGAGATCATGTCGAAATTGCCCTAACTCACATTGCCTAACCCTAAGTGCAAAATGAGAGAGAACCTCGATCCCTCTTAGGTTTAGTTGCAATAAGGCGCGAAAATTTCCCCCGTTTTGCGATGAAATGCACATCCCATTTCTAAATCTACCCTTCATTGTTCCTATGTTCTGGGTTATGCACCCAAACCTGAGCCAACCATATGCCATTTGTGTCCACCCCTACCTACTACATGGTATTTCTCCGCCATTCCAAAGTAAATTGCTTGAGTGCTACCTTTAAATAATTCAAAATTTATCACCTCTGATTTGTGTCAATGTTTTATAGCTCATGAGGAAGTATGTGGTGTTTATCTTTCATTCTTGTTGGGCAACTTTCACCAATGTACTAGTGGCTTCATCCGCTTA
Organism: Lolium multiflorum; assembly: GCA_030979885.1. Classification (NCBI taxonomy): domain Eukaryota; kingdom Viridiplantae; phylum Streptophyta; class Magnoliopsida; order Poales; family Poaceae; genus Lolium; species Lolium multiflorum. The sequence goes on along the minus strand of CM061752.1, from coordinate 45,307,840 downwards.
TCCAATAATTTTGCAAAAGAGCTCAAGGGGTTCCCAGCCTAATTAATCAACCTTCATTAATAATTCTCTTCACATGTTTTGCTCTGATTCATCAGTAAGCAACTTAATTTTGCAAATATACACTCCTTCATGGTATGTGAATGTTGGAAGGCACCCGAGGATTCGGTTAGCCATGGCTTGTGTAAGCAAAAGGTTGGGAGGAGTGTCATCCATAAATAAAACTAAAATACATGTGTAAACAAAAGAGAAGAGGGATGATCTACCTTGCTGGTAGAGATAACGTCCTTCATGGGAGCCGCTCTTTGAAGGTTTGTCTGCAAGGGGGTTAGAGTGCCCACTACCATTCGTTGACAACAATAAACACCTCTCAAAATTTTACTTTTATGCTCTCTTTATGTTTTCAAAACCAAAGCTCTAGCACAAATATAGCAATCAATGCTTCCTCCTGCGAAGGGCCATTCTTTTACCTTTTATGTTGAGTCAGTTCACCTATCTCTCTCCACCTCAAGAAGCAAACACTTGTGTGAACTTGTGCATTGATTCCTACATACTTGCATATTGCACTTGTTATATTACTTTACATTGACAATATCCATGAGATATACATGTTATAAGTTGAAAGCAACCGCTGAAACTTAATCTTCCCTTTATGTTGCTTCAATACCTTTACTATGAATTTATTGCTTTATGAGTTAACTCTTATGCAAGACTTATTGATGCTTGTCTTGAAAGTACTATTCATGAAAGGTCTTTGCTTTATGATTCAGTTGTTTACTCATGTCATTACCATTGTTTTGATCGCTACATTCATTACATGTGTTTACAATAGTATGATCAAGGTTATGATGGCATGTCACTCCAGTTATCTTTGTTATCGTTTACCTGCTCGGGGACGAGCAGAAACTAAGCTTGGGGATGCTGATACGTCTTCGACGTATCGATAATTTCTTATGTTCCATGCCACATTATTGATGATATCTACATGTTTTATGCACACTTTATGTCATATTTATGCGTTTTCCGAACTAACCTATTGACGAGATGCCGAAGTGCCGTTCTGTTTTTGCTGTTTTTTGGTTTCGAAATCCTAGTAAGAAAATATTCTCGGAATTGGACGAAATCAACGCCGAGTCTTAGGATTGTGAAGCTTCCGAACACCGAGGCGCCGAGGGGGCCACGGGCCACCACACACCAGGGGCGCGGCCGGGGTGTGGCGCGCCGCCCTCGTGACACCGCCTCGTCGACCCTCCGAGCTCCGCCTCTTCGCCTATATAAAGGTCCCTGACCTAAAACATCGATACGAAAAAGCCACGGTCGAGAAACCTTCCGGCGCCGCCATCGTGAAGCCAAGATCAGGGGACGAAGTCTCTGTTCTGCCACCTTGTGGAGACGGGAAGTGCCCCGGAAGGCTCCTCCATCGACACCACCGCCATCTCCATCAACGCTTGTCTCCCATGAGGAGGGAGTAGTTCTCCATCGAGGCTCGGGGCTGTACCGGTAGCTATGTGGTTAATCTCTCTCCTATGTGCTTCAATACAATAATCTCATGAGCTGCCTTACATGATTGAGATTCATATGATGATGCTTGTAATCTAGATGTCATTATGCTAGTCAAGTGGGTTTTACTTATGTGATCTCCGGAGACTCCTTGTCCCACGTGTGTAAAGGTGACAGTGTGTGCACCGTGTGGGTCTCTTAGGCTATATTTCACATAATACTTATTCACTGTTATGAATGGCATAGTGAAGTGCTTATTTATATCCCTTTATGATTGCAATGTGTTTTGTATCACAATTTATCTGTGTGCTACTCTAGTGATGTACCTCCTGCACGGTGTAATGGTGACAGTGTGTGCATCGTGTAGTACTTGGCGTAGGCTATGATTGTGATCTCTTGTAGATTATGAAGTTAACTATTGCTATGATAGTATTGATGTGACCTATTCCTCCTTTCGTAGTGTGAAGGTGACAGTGTGCATGCTATGTTAGTACTTGGTTTGGTTATGTTGATCTGTCATGCACTCTAAGGTTATTTAAACATGAACATTGAATATTGTGGAGCTTGTTAACTCCGGCATTGAGGGTTCGTGTAATCCTACACAGTTAGTGGTGTTCATCATCCAACAAGAGGGTGTAGAGACTAGCATCTATCTATTTATTCTTTTATGTGATCAATGTTGAGAGTGTCCACTAGTGAAAGTATGATCCCTAGGCCTTTCCTAAATACGCTATCGCTGCTTGTTTCTGTTTTGCATCTTTACTTCGCAATATTACTACCATCAGCGCACGCCACAAGCACTTTTACGCGCCGTTGCTCTGCCGCATTTATTCATATTACTTGCATCTCACTATCTCTTCGCCGAACTAGTGCACCTATACATCCGACAAGTGTATTAGGTGTGTTGGGGACACAAGAGACTTCTTGCATTATGATCGCAGGGCTGCTTGAGAGGATATCTTTGACCTCTTCCTCCATGAGTTCGATAAACCTTAGGTGATCCACTTAAGGGAAACTTGCTGCTGTTCTACAAACCTCTGCTCTTGGAGGCCCAACACTGTCTACAAGAATAGAAGCACCCGTAGACATCAGTCATCAAGACTATTTTCTGGCGCCGTTGCCGGGGAGGCATAACTCTACTCATAAGTTCACCTGGGGAGTACACTTTACTTGTCTATCTATTTTTATTTTATTTTATTTTGTATTGTCCACTTTATTTGTGCTTAGTTTATTTCTGTTTATTTGTGTTTTGTTTAGTTTGCTTTTGTCTGGTTTATTTTTGTCTTGTTTTATTTTTATTATATACCCAAAAATCCATAAAATTTTGAAAAATCCAAAATCTAAAAAGTTGTTGTTATGGAAGAACATGCTAGAACCTCTATGGAACAATTTATAAAGTAAATAGAATCATATAAGGGTAAAGTCATGAGAGGCGTGTTAAAAAAGTTGAATCAAATTGCTGAAATTTTGCTTAAACGCCATGATATAAATTGTTGCTCTGAACAGGATACTAAACATCTTAAATTCCAATGTGGCTTTAGTAAAGAAGTTTTAATTGTGAACTATCATTGGAATAACTATATTCATCTTGGATTTGAAGAGGTAGAACAATTTGTTTTGTTTATGGGAGCTTCTGAAATAGAATCCTTCATGTCTGAAAATTATGAAACCTTTGTTGCTTGTAAAAACATTAAAGATATGGTATCTTCTATCCTTGATTATTGCATAGGAAATTTCAGCAATAATTGTTATATCATTGATTATAAAGAGAGACTCAGTAATTGTTGCGGTCGAAACCCCGGCACGACGACGAACACCGTAAAAGTAGAATCTCCCGGGTGCGGCTAGCCCTGTCCTCGAGCGGCAGCCCGCAAAGCCTCGGCACGCACGTCCGATGCTGGTGCAAGGCGTCCACCTGACCTATACAGTGGGAAGGTGTTGGATGATGTCGCTTAGTTTCTGCATGGCATACACGTAAACATTAAATACGAGCCTCGATCGGCTCTCAGGTTATCTGTGAATCGGCTCAAGCCGATCCACCCATGATGCGTACGAGGTGTACGATCGGATGGTGGTCTGCTTGATCAAAGCAAAGATAAAACGACCTACTACGATTTGGGGTTTTCACCGCATAATCGAAACGTCCTACTCGTGATTGGGCCTCGCGGCCGCATACGGTGATCGTAAGCCGATCCTAGACAGGGCCTAAAAACCAACATGAGGTTGATCCCCGGAACATCCTGTCTAGGGCTAGCAAACTACAACCTACGCGCCGCTAGATCCTCCAACCCTTTGTAAGGCCTAACCATGCAGATATTAAACTAATCCTTGAAGAACAAGGAGCAATCATAACGGATTGGATCTACTAAACAATGATCAAGCGGGGTGCCGCCCTTACACCCAAGATAGGTGTAAGGGCGGCTAGATATCTAAGGGTCGCACGACGATAGCATATGATACGAAGAACAATGCTAACCCTAAAACATCTACGATAACTACGTTGCTCGCCATCAAAAAGGCTTCAGTACGAGCAACGCATACCGACGATAAACGTGTGCTGCCTAGATCGCAAGATGCGATCTAGGCAGCATGATGCTTACCCAGAAACCCTCGAGACGGGGGAGTTGGCGATGCGCCTAGATTGGTTTGTGGTGAACGTGATTGTTGTTTATTTCATAAACCCTAGATACATATTTATAGTCCGGGACTTTCTAATTCATGCATGCACCTAATTGCACGGGTTAAACTCTAACTCAACACGCATCCTACTATGCTACAGATACACGGGCAAACTAGCCCAAACTTGGTATATAAGGCGGATTCATGTATTTCTTCCATGTATATTCTTCAAGCTCATCTTCAATCGCGGCCCACCTCTGATCCGGTCAAATTCTGGTGATAACACATGCCCCCCTGGTTTTGGAAATGACATTTCCAAAATCATTATGCTTCTCCTTCATCGGATCATGTCGTGGCAGAGCAGAACCGCCGCAGTATCCTTCATCATGATGCCTTGCCTCCTCCACTTCTCCGCGTGACCCGGCAAATTTTTTTTTGTTGGGCACCACTTCCTCGGAAACTGCTGTGGCATTGAATCTCCACTACATCTCCTTTTATTTAACCGTTCCAAATAGTTTGCTTCTTCATCTTCCCCGCAGCACTCCAAAAGCCCTCTGCGCCACCATGTCTTCTTCTTCCTCCGCCTCATCGGGTCTTTCCATCGAATCCTCCTCCTCCCACGAGCCGACGCGAGCGGACCCACGGGAGGCCCATGCGGCCAACATCCGCCGCGCCATAGAGGCCGGGGAGTCAACCATGACTTCTCCGTCGGTCCGAGACGACAAGTCCTCGACGGACGGAGAGCGACCTCCGCTTCCTTGCCGATGGGGAAGGAGGAGAGCGATGACGATCGCTTCTCCTGGGATGACTTCACCTCCTCGAGGAGGCGAAGGAGGAGGAGGAGGAGGAGGAGGGACGACAGCTCCGACGAGCCGCCGGCCAAGCGCTCACTGCCTGGCCGGAACCTCAGCGACTTCGACAGCGACGACGATGACGGACGAGGAGGACGCAGGACAACGAGGGTCCGCCGGCGGTCGCTCAGCACGACACAGCCCGCCGGGAGTAGCGCCAGCGACGACGGCAACGACGGCAGACGAGCGACGGCCCGTAGATAGGACCCTTAGCATAGGATCGATGTGTGCAGGGCAATGTATCCCCTTAGTACTTCCTTTTGAGAGCAATCAGCTCTTCATGTAAGAAACCTCGTTCATCAATGAAGAATTTCCCCAATTTGATTTTGCCGATTTCCTTCATGCTAAGTTAGCCGATTTCCCTCATGCGATTGCCGATCGTCACTTAGCGATGCTCAATGAGCCCATGGCAACGCATCGGTCTCTCATAAACCGTCCTTCATCTCTTCGACTACGGAGTGATCGTAAACTGGGTCAATGCTCAATAAGCCGATGTCAGCGCATCTATCCCTCATGATCTATCCTTCATCTTTTCGACCGATGAGTTTGAGCTCTGATGGATCACCACCCTTGAAGAAAATGCGATGCAGGACTAGCCGATGACAACCCAATCGGCTTCCAAGAACAGAGCATCCACCAGGCCAGCTGCCCCCCGAGCCTCAGTCGAGGCGAAAACAGTGATGAGGACACGTAATTCAGACAAATTACGTTGAAACAGTGATGAGGACAGTGATGATCACCCCTTTTCCGTTGAAAGCCGATACTGCAGATGGTCACCAGCGGCTTTAGAAACCAAAACTCCTCTGACAAAGTTGTCTCGTACGCCAAAACTCCTCTGACACAGAGTTGGAGGTCCTCGTGTTTTGAACACGCAACTGGTAGATCCCATGAAATTTGTACTAGAGTCGATGGCCGTGCATCGGCTTTGTTCCTCAGCCCTAAAGTCGATGTGCGTGCATCGGCTGTATATCATGAGAATTTTTTTTACGGTCCGATTTTTCTATCGGCCCCCAATGTTTCACTGCACATGTATCGCACATGTTCGTCTGATTAGGTGCCCCCCGAGCCAATTCTGCCAGGTATCTGCTGATATCGGCTCTGTGGTTAGCCAAGGCGCTAAATGCGAACGTCGGCTCGGTTAGGAACAGTGTTGACTTCTTCCAGCTCATCAGCCGACGTAAACCCGTTGCCCGTTAGATCGACGTTGAACCCAGGCAGAACGCATGGTGAGGATAATTTTGGCCGATTGCTAGAATCGGCCTCCATATTGATTGCATTGCTCAATGAAGGTTTTGCAATGTTCCTCCATAGATCCTTGGGGCCGATCACATGGATCGGCATCGCCACGTTTGTCCATAGACGTTGCTTTGCAGTCAGGGCGGTGGATAAAACCAGCCTAACCCCGTCCTTTGTCACGTCGATGCGCTCGATCGTCCAAATTGATGCCTGAGTGGCTCTTGGCTTTGATGTCTCCCAAACGTTCATGCCAGCCGTTGAAATCTCGGCTGAATTATCTGCGTGGATGACTTCTACTTCATCTCCATCCTTGTATCAGGCATTGGTGCATCGTGGATGGAATGCAAAGATTGGCGTGGATCCAATCTCTCCCTAGTAGGACAGCATAGGTGCTCTTGCTGTGTCGACAATAAAGAAATCGTAGGGACGGTTTTCCTTCCTACGGTCGGATCCACGTTCGAGAACACCTTGTGCGTCGGATGCTTGGCCGTTGAAATCGCTCGGTGTCACATTGGTCTTGATCGATCCGAGCTAGAGCGTCCCAACCGACGTAGCATGAGTATGGCATAATGTTGTTGCCGCTCCGGTGTCCACCACATCTTGTTGACAGGCTGCCCATTGATGTAGCCTCGCAAGTACAGGGCCTTCAGATGCACGTGGCTTCTTTCTCGTGGCTTCTCAAAGATGGCCGGTGGGCAGACGCAGTCAAGTTGTGCCACAGGTGCTTCGTCTAATCCTGGAGCACTAAACTCCGTTGGAAGGATGAAGACCATGTTTGTGCCAGCCGATGTCTCATCATCGGCTTTCTTTTGCTTGGGGACGCCACTCTTTCCTTTGTGGCCGACCTTCCTCGTCCAGGGTTCGCTGAATTTTAGCGGCCAGATCGGGCCGCGCCTTTCTCAACGTGTGCAGGTATAACCTTTCAGCTTCACTGCAAACCACGTGATCGCTGAACCCTTCGCTTTTGGGAGCAGTGAGCCCATCGGTTCCACCTTGCCGATGATACTTGTCTTCTTCTTCATCATCGTCCTCTAGTTCCTCGAGATCTTCTACCTGAGAGGACTCAGGCTGCTTGTTAGAGCGGGGAGAGGCCTAGACGTTTGAACACGGACACGTTAGCTGCATCCTTCTTCTTTTGTCTACACTCTTAAGTGCCGATTGTAGGCAATCGGCTCATTCTGTCCCAGCATGTCTGAAGAAGGGGCGGTCCCGTGCCTATCACGTCGTCCTGCTCTCTCGGCTTTTCCTTGGCGTGCCGCTCGAAGCCTCGAGTGATCTTGCATGTGGGCGTTCTTCCAAGCTGCTTCCAAGTCCGGATTGAGTCGTGGCAGCGATGTGCCCACCCAAAGCCGATCTGTGGTGTGCGAAGAACCTCACGCGCAGCTCGTCTGATCTTTGAGATCGTGCCCAGCTGTGCCAAATATCGGCTCACGTGCTCGATGGAGCTGGAACCATCTGATCCATTAAACTTGGTGAAATCGGGAGCCGATATTTGGGTGGTAGCGGGATCAACTCGTACTCATTGGGGTACGGCTTGGAATAGCCGATTGTCCTCCTTTCGGCATCATGCGAAGCGGTCTTCGGATTGTACAAATCGATCCCGCGTTGATAGGCTGCGGGCGTCGAACTCTGAAGATTCACCGGGGTGGCATACTTAGCCAGCCATGCACGCTTTTCCAGCTCGCCAAGCTGCAGGAGCTGGGCTCTGGAGGTTTGTCGGAGTGGCATACTTAGCTAGCCACGTACGCTTCTCAAGATCTGTACCCGAAGTTCCTCCCGCTGTCCGGAAGTCCCTGTGTTGCCTGGTTCGAGAGTGCCCGTTCTTTGCGGTCACATATGCGCACGTGTATCCGTGCGCGGGATCTCCGTAGGCGCCTCATGCAAGAATTGGTAGTCACTAGGGTCACCACCGTCTTGTACGACGTATGCGATGAACTCGGCACTTAGTCTTGCTGCCCGACAGCGGCGGTGGACGGGACTGGAGTGGCATCTCTCCTCGGTGAGTCCCCAGAGCTGGTCTGACGGAGAATACTGATGGCTCATGATTTCCTGGATCGCGCGCAGAGCGACACGCTCCAAAGTGTTCACCGGGCTCTCAGAATGGCGGTGCAGCGAATGAGCCACCATGAAGTTAATCTCCTGACGCAGCGACCTGGTGCGTTCTTCGAGGGGTGGACAGGTCCACTCCATCGAGCGCGCCTTGAGGTGAGAACCCTTTCCACCTGATGTCGTGCGGCGGGTCCTGTGGAAAGAGCCGATGAGGTCGGCTTCGAGGACCGCTTGATCTCGTCATGCTTCTTCTTGAGCTCCTCGGTCGGATCCTCGTACTTGAGTGAGTGCCTAGCCATCTCAAACATAGATGGCGATGCGGTTGATGTCGAAGATCGTCCCACCGGGCGTGCCGAAATGTGTTGCGATCGAAACCAACGGCGGACGACGACGGGCAACACCGTGGCCAGAATCTCCCAGTGCGGGTGGCCCTGGCCCTCCGAGCGACGGCCAAGAAGGCCTCGACACGCACGTCCTGATCTTTGGTGCAAGGGCGTGCCACGACCTATGCCTGTCGGAAGGTGTTGAATGATGCCTCGCTTAGTTTCTGCATGGCATACACGTAAACATTAAATACGAGCCTCGATCGGCTCTCGGGTTATCTTGTGAATCGGCTCAAGGAGCGATCCACCCATGATGCGTACGAGGTGTACGATCGGATGGTGGTCCTGCTTGATCAAAGCAAAGCTAAAACGACCTACTACGATTTGGGGTTTCACCGCATAATCGGAACGTCCTACTCGTGATTGGGCCTCGCGGCCGCATGCGGTGATCGTAAGCCGATCCTAGACAGGGCCTAAAAACCAACACGAGGTTGATCCCGGAACATCTGTCTAGGGCTAGCAAACTACACCCTACGCGCCGCTGGATCCTCCAACCCTTTGTAAGGCCTAACCATGCAGATATTAAACTAATCCTTGAAGAACAAGGAGCAATCATAACGGATTGGATCTACTAAACAATGATCAAGCGGGGTGCCCTTACACCCAAGATAGGTGTAAGGGCGGCTAGATATCTAAGGGTCGCACGACGATAGCATATGATACGAAGAACAATGCTAACCCTAAAACATCTACGATAACTACGTTGCTCGCCATCGAAAAGGCTTCAGTACGAGCAACGCATGACCGACGAATAAACGTGTGCTGCCTAGATCGCAAGATGCGATAGGCAGCATGGTGCTTACCCGGAAGAAACCCTCGAGACGGGGGAGTTGGCGATGAGCCTAGATTGGTTTGTGGTGAACGTGATTGTTGTTTATTTCATAAACCCTAGATACATATTTATAGTCGGGGGACTTTCTAATTCGGCATGCACCTAACCGTGCACGGGTTAAACTCTAACTAACCGACACGCATCCTACTATGTTACAGATACACGGGCAAACTAGCCCAAACTTGGTATATAAGTCCGATTCATGTATTTCTTCCATGTATATTCTTCAAGCTCATCTTCAATCGCGGCCCACCTCTGATCCGGTCAAATTCTGGTGATAACAGTAATGCACAAGAATGTATCCACAATTTGCAGGAACCTGTGGAAGAAGAAATGGCTGAACCTGAAAGCTCATTAGATGAAAAAGAGGAGGAGAGTGATGAACAAAAGGAGGAAGAATAGATTAGCTACCCATGCCTACCTTCTAATGAGAGTAACTCTTTATCCCTTACATTATTTGATTGAAAGAGGATGACTGTTATGTTCCTGTGGATTCTCTTGAAATATCTACTATGAGTAAAACTTGTGATAATAATTATGCTCTTGTTATCTATGATAATCCATGCTATTTTAATAAATCTTATGATAATCATTTATTTGTGCCTAACTTCGAAATGCATGGTACTAAAGAGTTTTGCTTAGGAATTGTTTATGATAAAGTTCTAGATGATGGTCATATATTGGTTGATAATATTAACTGTACTACTATTAAAAATGAGATTGGAGGGGTCTTGACTTTATCTTGGATCCCGTACCTCTTGAGAATGATCAATCATCTTGTTATAAAATTGTTAAAAGTGGGTTTGAATGTTTTAATCCCACTATTTTTGAGGTTGATAAAAATTATGTGTTTGTAGATCATGAAATTCTTTATGTGATAATTATATTGTTGATTTTATTCACGAGGCTACTGAAAACTATTATGAGAGAGGAAATTATGGTTGTAGAAGTTTTCATGGTACTGAAACACCTCTCTATATGCTGAAATTTTGAAGTTACTCTTGTTTTATCTTCCTATGCTTGTCACTTTGTTCTTTGTGAATTTATTTGTGTACTAGATTTCTATGCATATGAAGTGGGCTAGACTTAAATTTATTTTAAATTTTCTTCTTGATGCTTCTTTTGCTTCATTTTCTATTTTCATGAGAGCATCATTAAAACTATTAAGCCTAGCTAAAAGGCATCAAAGAAAAGAGCTTATGGGAGACAACCCAATGTTTTATTTCTGTAAATTTTCTTCTGATGAGTCTTGGAAGTTATTACCTCTGTAATAACCTCTCCTTATCATTTTTATTTCGTTTTTGTGCCAAGAATAGCCTCTAATAGGAAGAAAAGTAAGATTTGGGAAAGTTGTTGTCCTGAAATAGAATCTGTGTTGTCACCAAAAAAAATCGTATTCCCAGCCAGAACGTTATTTTGAGATGCCAATTTTTAAGCATATGCCCCAGGTTATTATCTAACTTTCGTTAGTTTTGCACTTTTCGGTTTGAGCAACAGAGGATTTTCAAAAAAAATTGATATTTACGTACTGTTTTGCTTTGACAGATTTCAATCACAATTTGCATTTGCTTCTTGATCTTTTTTTTTGAGTTCTTTTGAGAGAAAGAGATTTCCAAAGAAGTTGCTACAGTAGCTAAATGTTTTAATGGATGTTTGACTTATGTTAGAACTGAACCAAGTGGATTTGTTATTTTGATTGCACTAATGCTGCTAATGAGAATTGTGTGAAGTTTTGTATGAAGGAAGTTTTCAAGTGTAGGGAGAGAAGAATGATGTGATGAGATGAAGGATGGACAAAAGCTCAAGATCGGGGATGCCCATGTCATCCCAAGAAATATCCAAGAGGTACAAGCGTCAATGCTTGGGGATGCCCAAGGCATCCCCTTCTTCATCAACAAAGTATCAGGTCATCTTTCAAGACACTATATATTTATTGCTTCATATGCTATGCGTTGTTCTTGGAGCGTCTTTATTTTTGTTTTAGTTTTCTTTAGTTTTGTTTGTTGTAGCATATGGTTGGATCCCAACATATTTGTTTTGGAGAGAGACACGCTCCGTTTTCATTGCATAGAACACTCTAGCTTTCACTCTCATTTTTCTGTGAGTGTTCTCTTTTGCTAGTACTGCGCTTAGCTCTGGTTTTCCACTCGTATTTTGTTCAGAGCTTGTTGATTTTCTTTAGTTGGGTATGATTAGCTCTCGAATTTTTATTGATTATTATCTATGAGAGTTGTTTTAAATAAATTGATTGGTGTTGGAGACGAGTAAAATGTTTCATGCTTATAGTGATGCAAAAGGAAGCTTGTTTAGACTGTGACATAGAATTTAGAATGTCATGTTAGATGTTATTTTAATCATATGCTTAGTAGTTATTATTGTAGCATGACTTGTCTAAAATATCTGTGAGTGCTTAATGCGTCATTGAAAGAATCATGTGTTGTTTCCATCATACAAAATAATATTATGGTATTCTTCTTTGATGTTGTTATTGGGTCGCTTGGCACATGCTTACACCATGTCATGACTACAAACCAGTCACCTAAAGTCTTTATGATCATTTATTTTTTTGACTTGTAATATCATTTTATGCTTTGATTAATAATATTTTGTCGCTATGCATGATTATGGCCATTATTGCTCTCTTAGTTGGTCGCTCCCGGTCTTTTGCTAACCTTCATCTATACTGAGTATGAGCTATACTCGTGCATCCAACCACCAAAAACCAAAGTTTTCCAATTGTGTCCACCATACATACCTATATGTGGTATTTCACTGCCACTCCAAAGTGAATTGCTTGTGTGTTATCTTTAAACCTTCAAAATTATTACCTGTTTTGTGTTTTGTTTTAGCTCATGAGAAAGTATTGCATGATTTATTGTCTTTTCATGACTTCACACCTTGACTAGCATGCATAATGTGCTAAAGTCCTTAATATGGCAAAAAGAGCAAGGCAACGGGGTGCCCATCCAAATAAAATATAAAATAAACAAATAATGCTCCGCACATTATGCACTGGAGAGATCCTAAATAATGGTGGGAGATGCTCTTGAGGTCACTATATGAAAGGATGATAGATCATTTGATGCCATTCGTTGAATTGACATGCACACCTCTCAACATATATATTTTCAACACTCATACTGCGTTTAAAATAAAAAGCTCTAGCACATGAGTAATCTTGCTTCCATCTGCGCAGGGCCTTTCTTTTTTACATTTATGTTGAGTCTTCATCTTCTTGATTTATGCACCACTAAGAGAGCATAGTTATCATTCTGAGTATAATGTACGTAGTCCCAAAATTTATTATTGATTGATTCATGATTATGATTATTGCTTGTTCTCAAATTATTTGTATCTAGTCACCCTCTAAGCTTTAAAGGTGTCATGCCATTTATGTTTTGCTACTTCATAAAGGACAAGCTGAATACCACTTTGCTATGTTTTTGCTATGCTCATAAACAAATAGTTGCTTTCAGTACATTATGATTCATGATCTTTTGTTTGAGTTACTTCTCATGTTATAACATAGTTGCTAAGTTCTATTGAATTATATATATCATGCCTATGTTTAGAGTACTTTGATCCCAGCTCACAATGCTTTACAATAACTTGATTTGGATTGTGTTGGCTGCATGTCACCTCAAAAATTATTTTTGTTATCACTTACCTACTCGAGGACGAGCATGAGTTAAGCTTGGGGAGGCTGGTACGTTGCAAACGTATCTATAATTTGATGCTCCATCCTTGTTTCACACCAATTTCTATATGTTTTGTATACACTTCGTGGCACTTTTATGAATTTTCCGGAACTAACCTATTGACAAGATGCCACAGTGTCAGTTCATGTTATTTGTTGTTTTTGTATTTCGGAAAAGTTGTACAGAAAGTTGTATTTCGACTCCACCGCCTCCACTTCGAATCCATGATGGTTCGTGATTAGTGCCTCCCTGGACTACGGGTTCTCGGCTGTAGCTAGTTGGTACTCTCTCTCTCATGTATTTCAATACAATGATCTCATGAGCCGTCTTACATGATTGAGATCCATATGATGTAATCGGTGTTGTGTTTGTTGGGTTCCGATAAATTGTGGAATTGTGATCAGATTGTTCATCATATTACCATACTACCGTTATTTAAGATCTAGCATGCTCTCCGGCACTTGTAGTTACCTTGATCAAGTAGTTATATGTATCTCCAAGAGGGAGTATTTATGCTCGATAGTGGGTTCATGCCTCTAGTTTTCTGGAAGAGTAACAATAACTTCTAAGATTGTAAACATGTTGTTGCTACTAGGGAGAAAACAACAATGTTTTGTCTAAGGATAATTCTATTGTTTACTTTACACATATTGCTTAATGCGATAATCTATTGCTTGCAACTTAATACTGGAAGGGGTTCGGATGATAACCTGAAGGTGGATTATTAGTCATAGATGCAGTTGGATTACGGTCTATGTATTATGTTGTAATATCCAATTAAATACTACAGTAACATTTATCTTATCATAGCATGCATTGTTATGCCCTCACAATTATCAATTGTCCAACTGTAATTTGTTCATCCAACACATGTTATTTGGAGAGTTACCACCAGTGTAGATAGCTGAGAACCCTAATCCTTCTGTCATCATTATTGCTCTACAGTCAACTCCGCACTGGAATATTTTCTGGTGCCATGTCCCCTGTGTTACCGCCATTGTTGCTGTGTTACTATTGACATAGCTCTCGTATTACCGATGCTTTCACATCACCCCTGTTACTAGTGCTTTTCAGTGCACTGAATTGACAACTCTGCTGTTAAGACTTATAAGTATTCTTTACCTCCCCTTGTGTCGTATCAATAAATTTAGGTTTTACTTCCCTAGAAGACTGTTGTGATCCCCTATACTTGTGGGTCATCAACCCTCTCAAATATCAGCCACATGCAATCTCGCCCATCATGGATTATTTTGGAAAAGGAAGTGGCATTTTCACCAACATGGCCCAAACTGAGGTCTTTCCGGTTCGTTGTGACGATACTGATCTTGTGGATGCCCTTTCGGCCTTCTCCGCTATCTTTGGAAAATACTTGGGGCTTCCGCTTCACTTCCGCCACCTTAATTCAAAAGGTTGGTCTCCAGCCTCTCATTGACAAGATAGCAAAGGAAGCTGGCGGGATGGATCTGGAGATCCTGGCAAAAAAGGTTCTCATGGCCACGGTGATAAAATCAATAATATCTCAAGAAATTTCGTCTGGGCGGGTGATGAAAGTGAGCATACCTCCAGAAAAAACGCACTGGTTAACTCGAAGACTCTACATGCCTAAGGAGTTGGGTGTCCTTGGGATGCCCGACCTCAAGCGATCGGGTCACGCTCTTAGACTTCATTGGCCTTGGCTACAATGGACAGTTCCACAATGTACCTAGGCTGGCTCCAAGCTCCCCTGTGATGATGCTGATATGGTGGTCTTTCGGGCTTGCACGAAGATCCGTTTTGGCAATTGGGAATCCTCTTGTTTCTGGCTGAGACGGGTTAGGGCTTTTTCATTTTTGCGCTTCTGGTGGTTTTGGCATGCTATTTGAAAAGGCGGTGCTCCTCTGTTGCTCCAAAAAAAAAATCGGAACCTTGTGTAACACTACAAGTGAGCCCATTTCTATTCTAAATTGTAGAATATACTTATTAAAATGTAAACGCAAATATTATGGAAACTTATCATCCCTATTTTTTGATTAAAAATCATTATTTCCAACTTGTACAAAAATCACAAAATAAATACTTGAGCAACAAGTTGCGGATCTTGTCGATGCAGTTACTCATGTTGTGATTTGCATGGTTTAATCATTTCACTATTTGTAGGTTACACATTTTGCCATTTTCCTTGCAGGTTGCAATTGATCAAAATTTCTTGACGAACTTGACATGAGTAAACCCCTACCCAATGCTCCTTCCATTCCTGTGCATGTTGCCAATTTGCCATTTTTGTGTTTTAACTTTAATAATTAATTTTACAATCAATTATAAAAAAATTTAGGGAGCATCTCAGCACGATTCGCCGCTTTGGTTATTTCCTCTTCGACTCTAGCGTACATCTACATCATTTGCACAACCGTGGATGAGTTGTCGTTGGCCTTCCTGCCAGGCCCCTCAACAATAAGCACTGGTGGTTGCAAAGCTGCACCCTCGGCATCCTCGACATCAACCTGGCCGGCCGTGGCGGGGAGGAGGAAGATGAAGAGGACGACGACCGTGTTGTCTTTGGTGGCCATATTGTGATGAGTTCTTGCTGCTCCTACCATCTTTGCCTGCCCTCTCCCACCTGTGGCAGGAGTGTCGTGATGGAGGGCAGGCTAGTTGACATTGAAGGAGCTAGCGAGAGTTCATTCTATGGGATTTCCAAAGCCTGGAAGCAAATTCGGCGAGCTTTATCTCGACGGCTGCGTGCCGCTTGTTAACGCCGGTAAGCTCCGACATCCTATCAACCTCCATCGGAGGCCTTCTTTTAGGTCAGCGACCGCGCCCAACGTCGATATTGCAGCAAGTGGTTTTGTCCACACGGTGGTGCTCGACGGCGGTGCAGCTGATCTCTGGCTCGACAGAGAAGATAGGGAGGGACCTGATTGCTTTTTACATCTTTCAGCGAGGTCACCTCCACATATATTGGGGACTCATGTTTTATTTTCTCTTTCTTATAGGATCCTTTGTAATAATGTACACCTCCACTGTTTTGATATTAATATAAGCTTCTAGGCCCTTCGGGGCTCTCCTTGTTAAAAAAAGATATTTATTTGACGTATACATGCACTTGTGAACTTTGGATTGCGCTGTTACCACTTACCAGCTAGGACAATAGATCCAGTTTTTCTTTTTGAGTAGGCGAGCTAGCTAGCCAGAGTCTCAAATCCTAGCTCAGGAAGATAACCCTTTCACAAGATTTTCTGATTTTTCAACTGCAACTTGGTCGTCACGGATGTAGGTACGCTTGATACTAGTTGAGCTGGTGGTCAATTAACTAGTCTCTGGGATAGTGCTACAGTAGTGTCGAGAAACTAACTTAGCAAAGGACAGTCAACAACAAGTAGCGCGACACGGGTAGAAACTTGACAGACGCTTTTGCAAATCAATGTGTGGCTAGATACAAACCGTCTGGCGTCTACCTCAAACTCAGGCGCATGTTCTGGCCTATCTAGTAGCCTGGTTAAGCACTTGCAATCTTGGTTTGTCTTGCTTGGGATCAGCTGGATCAGATGCAATTTGCAAGCTATTTCATTTGTTTCAAGAATGATTTTTGAATATATTGACTGATTAATTCTACACAGTTACGAGACCCCCTCCTCTCCCGAACCCCTCCCTAACCCTAACACGCCGCCGTAGCGTGCGGGGCAAGCCCTCGG
Organism: Lolium multiflorum; assembly: GCA_030979885.1. Taxonomy (NCBI): domain Eukaryota; kingdom Viridiplantae; phylum Streptophyta; class Magnoliopsida; order Poales; family Poaceae; genus Lolium; species Lolium multiflorum. Next base: position 45,291,004 of record CM061752.1, on the reverse strand, counting down.
GCGTGGCGGCGGCGCCGGACGTGGGGGACGGCGGACGGGCTCTCCTCCTCGACGCACGCGGCGGCGGCCGGCGCGGATGGTGATGGACGCGGCGGCTCTTGCGCTGCGGTCCCTCCCGTAGGCTTCCACCGCAGACACCGGCAAGGGCTGGTGGTGGGCGGCGGAGCCCTCGGTGCGCCATGCCCTCCCCGCCTCTCGTCGGTGCGTGGAGGCGATCTCGGGCTTCTTCCGCGTCACGAGGGCGCCCGGGGCAGCAGCCTTGGGTTCGACGGAGGAGGTGGCTCTCTTCTACGCCGGAGAGGGTCGGCCTGCGGTTGGTGGTGGTGGATCTTTTATCTATCACCGCGATCCGGCGGCGAGATGGAGGAGCATGGAAGCCGGCGATGGTGTCGCCGGTGGAGGGTGGATTGGCCAGCCCGGGATGGTCGTCGACGTGGGGCTCCGACCTGTAAAGCGGCGGTCCTAGGGCCTCTCTTGCGTGAAGAGGAGGACCTACCGGAGGCTGGACTCGTGATCGGCCGATGGGTTGAGTTCCGGAAGGCTCCGCCGACGAATGTAATGCTTTGCACAGGTTCTTGGATCGGGGAGTATTCGGTCGTGCGCACCCATGCTTTTATTCGACCGATTGGTTAGGAGCGCGCGAAGCTCTTTTGTGTTGACATCAAGTGACTATGGATCCATGATGAAAGTCGGAAGAAGAGAATTTCATGAAGGAGGGAGGACTAGCTAAGGGAGGTTCAAGTCTCGCGTTGTTGAGAGACTTTGTGTTCGGGCTTCACACAGCGGTATGAAAGTGGGGGCGACAACACGGTGAAGTGCAACCTTTCGGTGGCAGTCTGTATGCTTGGTTGTGCCTGGCAATGGCCTTAGTGGAGGCATTGTTTTGAGAGCGGGGACTATCTTCGGGGTGAAAACCTAAGATCTTTGATCGGACGACGATGGTGTTTGAGCACTGTTTCCTTCTTGGAGGCGTCGTTTTTTGGAGAGTTTGTAATTCAGGTGTTGTCTTGGCGGTGGATGTATTACGTTGTTAGGCCGAGATACGTAGCGGGACTTTTGTTTCTTAGTTTTCTTTTCCTTTTTTATTGTGTGCATCCGTAGTGCCATTAGGGTGGTGCGTTGTTGCAGAGGCTGGATGTAATTGGTATCTTCTTGATATTAATATATTCCCTTTATCGATTTTTTTTTTGTTTCAAGAATATGTGGTGTAACTTTAGTTAGATAGGGATGCATTCAGACATTAAAATGTGTCTAAATATCTAGACAAAGATGCTCCCCTTTCGTCCCACCAAAATCATCTCAACTTTATCAAAATTTGAATATATCTACCTACTAGATAGTGTCTAGATACATCTAAATTTTAATAAAATTAAGACAATTCTGGTGAAACGGAGAGGATGGTGTGCAAGGTGTAGTGAGAAGGAGCCATGAGAGCACGACACCAAAAGCTACACTAGACCCAAATGACAACAAGATCTCAAGCTACCATGGTGAACTAGATATATCAAAGAGTAATTACATTCCACGATCACGATCGATCCAAAACGAACCGATCGACCACGCAATTTTGTGGTGGGGTGTGTGGTCGCCGGGAATCAGCGGCTACAGTGCATGCAGATGCAGGCCATCATGCCTGCCGGAGCGAGTCAGACAGGCAAGCGCGCGTGGGCGTGCCAAACAGTCGTCGTACCCGTGAACCTCCACCTGCGTGAGGGGCCCATTTGAGCCATAGATTAGTGCTCTCTTAATCGGCTGCCGGGGCATGGATCTGGGCATCTGGCTGGTCTTGGCTTGCATCTTTGTCTCTTTGTCCTGCCCTGTTTGACGACTTGATCTCGTTTTGTTTTCATCGTGTCAGGGCCCTGCGTTTTACAGTGCCTGCGCCATTCTTTCCAGTTTGGGAATTGGGGTTTGATTCCCTGGTAGCTCCCCCACACCTTTGTTTGTTTGCATTGCCCATCCCAGACGGATCCAGCAGATGCAGTGCAAATCTTACCTTACCGTGTTAAACAACTCCTCGCTGTCTATCTGGGCCTTGAGTGGGTCACATGTGTTGATGGGATTGGGATACTGGTCCATGATCCAACAGAGCGAGACCAAAGCATGTTCTGTGCAACGCTTTCAAAAACTTATAGTATTGCAAAGCGGTAAACGGCAACCACCGTTGATGTTTGGTACAGACCCAACATCACAGTACAAGCAGAGAATGAAGCAATGTTTCGTTCTTTTTATTGATATACCCAGCATCATCAATCAGCAGGTGATGATGATCGCATAATCACAGAAGCGACGCATATCATGTATTTTTACGGTGTAATGTTGCATTGGGGCGCAAACAAAAGCTTCACTTGAGATGGGAAATGTAGTTCAACTTCAGACACCCAGTCTGCAAATGGTAGACAGTTGACAGGACCAGCAGCTAAGGGGGGCTCATGTCGGATTGGCCAACGTCTGGACCGTTTCTCAGGCCGTCGATCACAAGGAAGCAGTTGCAATGCTCTCCATTGTGTCTTCCTCGAGGTGGATCAGCTTGCCACTGATTTTCCTGGTCCAGTTGCCAATTATTCATGATGTCAATGTTAATTCTGTGGTATCTGGTGAAAGCGTTTGCAGGAAGGAAAAAAATGCAGGGTGTACGTACCTTTCATGCTTTGGTTTCTCATCGGATAAAACTTTCATCAGCCTTTCCTCAAACGGTGTGGCATGCCAATTCACTTTCTGGTCCTAACAACAGCAACGTACATACTAGAGTAAGTCATACAGATAACCATGACAAGGAAACATCACAAGGAATAAATGAATACCTCTTTGTACTTAGTTGTTGTGTTTGGAATCCCATTCCCATCCCACACCGCCTTCGGCAACATGGGAGTAGGATTTTCATCGTTCCAGTTCAGCCCAGAAGCCACAAAGATCGGCACCTCAGTGATATCGCCGATCCTCCCGAAGCCCGGCAGCTTTCCAAAGTCGCCACCGATTCCACTATGGCTCTCACTACCTTCTGCAGATGAAGTCTTGAGCCAAGAGGACAGACTAGCCACGCCATGCTTCTCATTGTATGAACTACTAATTTTCAGGAGCTCTCCAATGCCACCATCCAGAATCTGTTGGCTGCCATTCTGGTCCTTGTGTTCCTCTGGTGATGTCACCTCTTCAGCTTGCCCTTTACTTTTGGCATGGAATGAAAACAGTGCAGATTCTGGTAGCTCCGTGTCTGGGCTCACCGAGCTTGGTAAAGCTTGCTGAGGTTTCTCAGTAGAATCTTCACACAAGTACCTTCTTTTTGGAGGATGGGATGCAATCATAGGTGAAGACTCATCTCTCAATTCCATCCACTCTAGTTTGTTCTCGATAGGTCTCAGAACAGGGTAGACGAACTGTTTGCCCGTCCTCCCACGCTTTCCAGTCTTAACATTCTGCTGGTATCCTGTAAACATTGTTCCAGGAGTCTGAATGTCACCTCTGAGAACCAAAGGAGTAGGGAAAGGCGAGTCGCTAGAATCAAGGTTCTGGTTGGTGATGTTCCGGCATGAAGACTTGTCCCGTAACAATGATGCAGACTCTGATTCAACCCCGGTAACATCATCAGCACCTTCCTCAGTGTTCTGGTCATGACTCAATACACCATGCCCATCACAGTTGAACCTATAATAGAAGAGATGAAGAGTTATGTTTTTGACGAGTTAACCAAAGTAATGACAGTAGTTTACAGGTTAGGAACATTCACGAAGATAGAGGCTCTTACCCTTCAGATGAGTTATCTTTATATTCAACCCCACTAACATCATCAGCACCTTCATCAGTGTTCTGGTCATGACTCGATGCACCATGCCCATCACAATTGAACCTATATGAAGAAACAAAGAGTTAACTTTGTGACTAGTAATGACACTATCTTATATAATCGCAACATTCACGAAGATAGGGGTTAGGTCTTTACTCTTCAGATATATTTTCTTTATCTTCAGATACCATTATCCCTTTAATATCCTGTGCATTATTGGGTGTGGCATCACACTGTGTTGTCAAACAACAATGTCAGGCAGCGAATAGCATGAAAGAAGACCACAAAACACAATCGTTACCTCATTACTATCATCTGCTTTGATTTGATTTGATACTTTCAGAATTTCTGGAGGGGTTTCTGATATTGCGCCACATGATTTGAGATAATTTGCCTGGTTATAGTAGAATGCCATGAAAAATTATCTCAAAGAAATTTGAGCAAAATATGGAATTTGTAATATAATGTAGAGTACTAAGTTCAATAAGATAAAACAGACTTGCAAAGGTGAAGTGTAACATTGACTATGAAGTGCAGGCATAAACCTAGAAACACCCAACAAACAAGTATTACAGAACTTTTCCAACGCAATCAGTTGGAACAGAGTATGCCAAGAAGATAAAACATACTTGCAAAGGCAAGTGCAAGATTGACTTTGCAGTGCAGGCATAAACCTACAAACACCCAACAAATGAGTATTACAGAACTTTTCCAAGGTAACCAGTTGGAACAGAGTATGTCAAAAGCATACAGCCACTAAGACATGACCTATATCTGAGGATTAGAATCCTACCTGATCATCGTAATATTATAATTAATTATATCATACGTACAAAAAACATTTACAAAGTAATGCACTGGGCATCTTACCCCATATTAGAATTTAGCAAATTCTGAAAACTCAGAAGGGGTTAAAAAGTACTCCCTCCGATCCATAATAAGTGTCGGGAACTTAGTAAAAAAGTAATACTAACTTAGTGCTAAATCCTCAACACTTATTATGGATCAGAGGAAGTATATGATTTAATCTTTACAGTGCACATAGGCTTTAGCAAATAGAAAAACTAGCATCTGCAAAGTTTCCAGTGTGCTTGTGGGCCTTGTGGCAGTATTTTTAATGACACATCCAGTGAACATAGTCTAAACAACGGGTTGTAGGGTTTAAACTATAAGTTGTATATATTTTTCACTTAATTATTACATGCGTCTCCAGAAGCCAAAAAGTAAAACAGTATTTAAAGGAAGATAGTTTTTTTTTTTTTTTGGTTGTTGCCAGGTCATATTTTATACTACATTCTACTGAACAGAAAATAGTTCTCGCATATCAATGCAGAGTTCAGGCGTTGACACACATTGCAAAATTAAATCCAGCGTACATGGAATATTCAGGGGTCAAAACGTTATTTGAACTTAAAATGCACAAACAGACAATTGCCATATACTCATATATACCCCCATAACCAAAGAAAAGGTGAAAGGAGAAAAATACAACCTTTGGACATAACATTGAGCTGCAAACTTTACATTCTGCTACATGGTTCCCCTTGGCAATTACAGATTCTCTTCTAACTACAAAGTTCATCTAGACATAACCCATGATAACACGCGATAGAGAATAATCCATCTAGGCTACAACACCTACAGACTATCGATGAAGACCACATCCAGGCCCGTACGGGAAGCCTGTGCAGACTGCAACTGCACAGGGCCTTCCAAAAAGTCAGGGCCTCTAATTTTTGTCCTTAATACTAGCACTAGTACTACCAATCAAAATTAGATGCAATAAAAGATCATTTACATGCAATAAAAGATCATTCACTCTCCTGAAAATTTGCCCAACCCAATACACCAACCACCTGAAAATCCCACGCACTACTCTTTCTCTACTTCCACATTCGTAAACACAAAACGTGAGTTAACTCTCACTAGATTCATTTCTTTTCTCCATAATACGAACGGAGCAAAGAAGCCCAGCTCCATTTTCAGATCCTCCTCCTCTTCTGTCAAATTTCTTGTTGATATCTATCTCGGAGTAAATCTGTTCGTACTACCTCCGGCGTACATGTATTATAAGACGAACTTTGACACAAAAAAAATTGAGCAACACAATTTTAAATATATTGTATGTAATTAGTATTGCTTGATTTACATTGAAAAACAGTTTTTAATGATGCTAGTTTTATACCACCAGTTTTTTATTTAGAGTAATTTTTGGTCAAAGAAAAAAATGAAAACAAGGATGTCTCAATCGTTGGAATAGGGAGAGTAGCTATTAATTGATCGTTCTGGTCTCAATTTCTCATATTTTTCATTCTCTTGTGCCGTCGTCCATTGGCTGGAAATCGGAATGACGGGCTCCGCTAGACTCTTGGAGATTGTACACTACCGTCCTGCTTGGTTGCTAGTAGCCTATAATTTAAGAAAAGATTTAACTAAGGTTTACAATTTGATTTTGCAAAGGGCCTCTATTTTGTAAGGTACGGCCCTGACCACATCAACGGTGTAGATATGACAGATAGAGCAGTTAAAGTTATATGCATCAAGCAATTGAATTTTAACTACTCCCTGCCGACAATATGGTCTACACAAAGGGCTGGAGGGTTTACACTATAAGCAGTATTCTTTTTAGTCAATCACCAGATGCGTCTCCACAGGCTAAAAAGTTCAGAAGTATTGAAAATACAGATTGTTTTATTTTTGCTGCCGGGGCTGCATGCATTATACATTCTACTAAACAGTAATATTCCCACTGATCAATCTAGAGCACACAGGACAAGATGAACATCCAGTTAGCATGGCGTATTTAGGAGTTAAACTTTTGGATATATAAAACTTGAACTACACAAACAGCCCATTTCCACATAAATCCCCACAGCCAAATAAAGCATGAAAGGGGAAGATATAGCTTGTCGACATAGTACTGCTAGGGCTGCACGCTTCACATTAGACTAAATAGGTCACCTTGGCAATCGCAGAAGACATAATAACCAATAATACAAGATCCAGAACAATCCATCTATGCTACAACACCCACATTCTATCCATGAAGACCGCCACATCGACAGTGCATGCAGACGTGACAAACGGAACAGCACAAAATCTACGCATCAACTAATTCAGCACGGTGCTAATGCCGACGGAGCTGCACACAGTAACAACAAGCAAGGAAACAGCAGAAGGCCTTTCTTTGCAGGTACCTCTCGCCTGAGTTCGTCGTCGAGCCCTCCGCCATTCCCCAAATCCTCCTTCAGGTTTCCGCCCGCTTCAAGTTCTGAAACCAAAAGCCAAGAAATCAGTCGACGAGCACGTCGAATCCGATCGGATCGGCCGGGGAAGGAAAATTCAAACCCACTTGGTGCGTCGTGGTCGCGGTCGTCCAGGAAGGCGTCCCCGAGCCTGCTCGCGCGCACGAGCGGGTCCTGAACCAGCGGAAACGGATCATGGCCGAACGAGGGGTTTAGGGAGCGGTGAATGGCAGAGGGGGTAGGCGTACCTGGAGGCCGTCGCCGGAGGTGCTGTGGGGGCGGCCGCGGAAGCAGGAGAGGAAGCAGCCCATGGCGGCGAGGGATCCTACTACCGCGAGCTCGGTGCCGGCCGCCGCGATTTGAGGGTTTGGGGAGTGGTGCGGGATCCCGGGGAGAGATTGGTGGAGATGGAAAGGGTTGAAGAGGGGCAGTGAGATTTGAAATGGAAATTTGAAATGGAGGGCGAGGAGCACGGACGCGATGACTGCGCCTGGTGGGTGGGTCCTGTTGTGCCGTTTGCGACGACTGAGAGGGGCATGGGCCCATCAGACAAACCTTATTGCCTGCCTAATCAGTCAAAAAAAATTCATGGGCCTGAGGTTAAAAATCAGGCCAGGCCAACCTTCGCAAAGGACCCCTCACGTGACCGAACGGCCGCTCCCCGAGCCCGGCGCGACGCAACCGATCCAAGCCAGCCGTGCTCGTTGTACTCCACCCAGTTGAGCCTTGTATTCGGCGCGAGCGGAAGCAACGCAAAAGCCTATACCTACGAGCCTACGAGTACGTGCGAAGGAACGGATGAAGCTCTCCCACGTGTTGGACTTACGATTCTCAAGAAATTTCATTTTGAAAAACGAATCTAGAGAAAAAAGGAAAAACTGACACAACCTACTCTTCTCTCTCCTCCCCCATCCCCACCTTGCTTCTCCTTGGGGGGCCACTTTTCAGGGATTTTCTGGCACCACAACGTGCCACTTGTCGCGTGCGGAGCGAGTTGGCTTCCCTTCGCGAAGCTCGGCCTTTTTTTAACGATTTCGGAACATTGTGGAAAACCTATTTACCGTCCTACTACATGCATTAATAGCTTATGCGAGCGTGCGATCGCCTTTCGGACCGGCCCATCAAAGCGCAGGAGAGTGGATTTCTGCGGTTTTCCTACTTTTGCAAACTTTCGGGCCGTTGCTCTTTCTTCGGCTCTGACGGTTTCTTCAGTTTTTTATTTTTCTGATTTTTATTTCTGTTTTAAAACAAATTTTAAATTCGACCAAAATTTAAATTTAAGTAAGTTTGAAATTTGAGAAAAATTTAAATTTTAGCAAATTTCAAATTTTCAAATTTGATTTTTTTACAATTTTAAACATTTTTTATTTTGAACATTTTGAAATCTGTACATAATTTTGTTCGAATTCAATTTTTTTATACTAATTTTTTTGGATTCAAAATTTGTTCAAATTTAGAATTTGTTCAGGTTTATTTTCTGTTTAAATTCAAATTTGAAAAAATGGTTGAGGCTAGGATTCGAGCTTGGGTCACCACTAGTGCAACCAGTGGGCTAAAGATCGAATGATGTGCAAAGAGAAAAAGAATGGTACTTATTCTTAACCGAACGAGCAACTAATGGGCCGACCCACGCGGGATTGCCTTCAGGCGATGCGCCACTCGCACGCGCTGCTGGCCGCGCTATAGGGGTTCCCAAACATTGTTGGGGCCAATTCTATACACCGACCAGGGCGGTACTTACCAACCACCGCAAACCCTTGTCGGGTATTAGGCCTAGCCCATTTTCGTTTTTTCTTCATTTTTTGTTTATGTTATTTTCTTTCTTTTTGTTTGTTTTTCATTTTCGTTTTTGTTTCCTTTTTATCCTTTTTTGTTCAAATTTTAAAAATGTTTAATTTTTTAAAAATCAAAATTTAAAAATGTTCATAAATATTTTTAAAAAATATCAAATTTCAAAAAATATCAAATTTTAGAAATTTTCAGATTTTGGAAGAAGTTTATTCTGAAAAAAAAATTAGATTAAAATTTTGAAACTTTTAAAACGTAAATAAAACGAAACAATAGAAAAAGGGAAAGAATGGGTCGGCCCAATATCGATCCTAGGGTGTGCGGCAACTGGTAATAGCCGACCGAGTCGGTGTATAGCACCTTGTACGCTACAATTTAATGGCTATTGTTTTGTGCAATTCAGCTACAGAGGTCAGTGGCGGAGCTTGACAACAAATCATGGGCGGGCCAAGCTATAGGAACACAAACACACCACGTCCCTACACATTTAGTCATTAATCGATGTCCCTTGTTTACCTGGAAGTTCATAATTTCGTGCACTGGCATACAGTCTATAGAGGACCTAACAACAAATATGCTCTCTCACACTATGTCTTTGATCTTGTGGTTATTGCCAAATTTATTAAGGGCGGAATCCAGGATCTCATTTCAAGACCTAGATGCCTTTAAAGGTAACCGGTTAATGTGTCCGAAGTACATCGTCAGTTGCTGTTCCAATTCGACAAAGGGAAAATAATCATTGCTGAAGGATTTTCTTTAGCTTCACTCTTCATCTCTTTCAAATATTAAAAGTTGAACTCTAACTCATCTGCTCCCGACTACCCAGCCAATGAAATGACTTCGTGATGAGACCGAGCCATATATTTGGTTATATGTACCTCGGCAGGAAAATTGGAGAAGATAAGGGCTCGATTTAATCTGAAAGTCGCTCACCTGCTGCTAGATCTCCAGCGGCCGTACCTGCAAGCTGCAGATGCGGCAGTCCACTGGCCGCCCCTAGGCTGCGGGCGGCGGCGCGGCCAGTCTGCCTCATGTGCCCTCCACTGATTCCTCCATCTTTCTTCCGTCTAAATCGCTAGATGCGCCCCCATTCCCATGGTCGTGGTTTTCTTTTCGTCGGGAGGCTCAGGGAAACGAGCGAACGAGACAGGCTAGCGCGTTGGGCCTGAGATGCATACGAGTTAAACAAAATTTGGTCAAAAACCTGGGCGGGCCATGGCCCAGTTCGGCCCCAACAGAGCTCTGCCAGTGACAGAGGTACCGTTAGAAACCCATTGTGGCTTATTTACATTTGTGTGTCACAAAAATGGTGAGGTTACTCTTCTCTCCACCCACCAATTCTGGCTCTCAAATAACCAATTTACTAATTTAGGTCGTGCCAACTTTGTAGTATTAGTACAGAGAATGAAAATGGCTTTGAAAGGATCTAGCCTCAGTTCTTAGCAACAAGGCCTACAGTCAAATGCTTCTTACTCGTTCTTCTCTGGTCTTTGTATTATTTCACCAAATGGTTTATGTAATTCTTCGATGAATGGTGATGATGCTTGTTATTCACATCATATAACACTATATTGTTTGTATCCCTCTCACTGGGATTCCTAGAGGGATGTACATGTATTGCGAGGTGGTTGTTAGTGGCAGTGATCACGATTGTTCTCCTGTGTGGCTCATCCGTTCGATGAAGGAGAAAAATCTTCTCCAGCAAGCATGATAAAGAATATATGTTGCTAATCTCCCTATGATTTTTAGAATTGTATCTTCTATTTTGTAGAAGCATAGAATGATTATATTGTAGCTTAAAATGTATGAAGCACACAAAGTATGTCGCTGATTAGAGGAAACGAGAGCATAGAGATATTACCATGCTCATTTTATTGTCCTGCAATTCGCTTCTACGTTTTCTTGTTTGCCATTTGTACGGGAATACATCCTTTAATTCTTGTGAATAGAATGTTCCATGTCTGGGGGAGAGATCCTCAGATTTGTGTTCTTGTGATTTTATATCCTCGAAAATCTGATGCATCCTTGTGGAAGTGATGGTGCGTTTTTGGTGACAGATTCACTAGCAAATGTGTTCTTTGTGACTTATGTAGTGGTGTGTTGCTTATCTTTGATCTGCAAACGAATCTTTTCCTTTGGATCCGGTGTACAAGCACTAAGCTTTTCATGTTTTTATTTGGTCATGGAAACAATATAAATGCAAATTTAGAATTATTTTCCAAATTGTTTTGTGCCTGGAATTTGTTCATGAAAGAGCTTGCATGCCTGATGTTTTTTTCTCACTGTCTACCGAGTTGTGTGTTCAAGATGCTAGAGTTGCTGAAAATTCAGAGATGGTAAACCTAAAGGGGGGTGAATAGGTTTCTACAAGTTTTAATTATTTCTTTGCAAGTTAGGCTTTGCGGAATATAAAGATGAGCCTAATGCAAACTAGGTGAGGCACCCTATATGATGATACAAGTAACTCAAGCACGAAGGCTCACATGCAGATATATCACAAGTAAAGAGTGCGGTTAGCTAGAGATAACCGACAGCACGCAGAGACGAAGGTTTATTCCCGTGTTCCATTCCTTTGCAAGAAGGTATGTCGTGTTTGGAAAGGTGGGGGTCCCACGAAGGATTCCCCAGCGCCACGAAGGCTCACCTTCTTCTCCTAAGCCTATCCCATGAAGGAATAGCTCTTTTTTACTTGTGGTAGACTTTGAGGCAGCCTCCAAACCTTCACAATCTTGTCAGGAGCAGATCCACAACCCGGATGCTTCCGGACTCATTTGCCCACCTAGGGTTTCCAAGAAACCCTAGAGAGCATGTATCTTGATGAATACAAGGGGAACATGATTTGGCTCGGTGGATGTATAGATCAAGACCTCCTCTATCTTTTTGCCCGGAGAGATTTGAGTTTGGGTGGAGGAGGAGGGAGATCTGAGCCTTTTGGTGTTTATATCAATGGAGTATAAGAGAGAGAGCTCAAAAACAGTTGTAGTATAGTGCCTAACTGTTCTAAGGTGTGAGAAGGGTTATTTATAGGTCTACTTGACACCCAGCCGTTGCAGACCGTTGACAACTTGTCCAGATCAACATTTTGTCGAGGAAGCTGGTGTGCCGGGCGTGCCACCGGGCTGGCCGGTGCAGCATCCGGTGTGGCCGGTCCGCAGGCCGGACTAGTCGACAATTGGCGGGCCTGGCGCCGGGCGAGTGATACATCTCCAACGTATCTATAATTTCTGATGTTCCATGCTTATTTTATGACAATACCTATATGTTTTGCTCACAGTTTATAATTTTTTTATGCGTTTTCCAGAACTAACCTATTAACAAGATGCCGAAGTGCCAGTTCCTGTTTTCTGCTGTTTTTGGTTCTAGAAAGGCTGTTCGGGCAATATTCTCAGAATTCGACGAAACGAAGACCAAACATCATAATTCACCGAGACGGACCAGGACACCGAAGGGAGTCGGAGGAGGCACAGGGCCCCACACCATAGGGCCACGCGGGCTCGGGCTGGCGCGCCGACCTATGGGGAGGGCGCCCTGGTGCCCCTCTGCGCGCCTCTTCGCCTATATAAGCCCTTTCGACCTAAAAACGCGATACCGGTGACGAAACTCCAAAAGGCTCCGGGGGTGCCGCTTTCGGAGACAGAAGTCTCTTCGGCACCTGCGAGGACGGGGGTGCCGGAAGCCATCTCCGACATCTTCACCGCCATCATTGTTTCCATGATGAGGAGGAGTAATTCTCCCCAGGGTGAGGGCTCTACCGTAGCTATGTGGTTAATCTCTCTCTCTATACTCCAATACAATGATCTCATGAATTGCTTTGCATGATTGAGATCCATATGATGAGCTTTGTATCGCTATTAGTCTATGTGCTACTCATGTGATGTTATTAAAGTAGTCTATTCCTCCTGCATGGTGTAAAGGCGACAGTGTGTGCACCGTGTAGTTCTTGTCGTAGGTTATGATCATAATCTCTTGTAGGTTATGGAGTTAATTATCACTATGGTAGTATTGATGTGATCTATTCCCCCTTTCATAGTGTAATGATGACAGTGTGTATGCTATGTTAGTTCTCGGTTTATTTTGCAAAGATCTATTATGCTCTAAGGTTACTTAAATATGAATGCTGAATGTTGTGGCGCTTGTTAACTCCGGCTTGAGGGAGCTCTTGTAGCCCTACACAATGAATGGTGTTTTTCATCCAACAAAAGAGTGTATGTAGCACAAATGAGAAGAAGTTATTTATTATGTGATCAATGTTGAGAGTGTCCACTAGTGAAAGTATGATCCCTAGGCCTTGTTTCCAATACTGCAAACACCGCTTACTTACTGTTCTATTGCATGTTTACTCGCTGCCATATTTATTTCAGATTGTTATTACCACTCATATTCATCTATACCACATGTGTTTTACTATCTCTTCGCCGAACTAGTGCACCTATACATCTGACAAGTGTATTAGGTGTGTTGGGGATACAAGAGACTTCTTGTATCTTAATTGCAGGGTTGCTTGAGAGGACTATCTTTGACCTCTACCTCCCTGAGTTCGATAAACCTTGGGTGATTCACTTAAGGGAAACTTGATGCTGTTCTATAAACCTCTGCTCTTGGAGGCCCAACACTGTTGATACGTCCAAAACGTATCTACTTTCCCGAACACTTTTGCTATTGTTTTGCCTCTAATTTGTGTATTTTGGATACAACTAACACGGACTAACGCTGTTTTCAGCAGAACTGCTGTCTCGTTTTTGTGCAGAAATCCAACTTTCGGGAAAATCCTCGGAATTTATGCAGAAGGCCCTATTTCACCAAAATATTGACGGAGCCAGAAGGGCAAGAGGTGGAGGCAGGGGCCCCCACCCACGGCGGCGCGGCCCGGGGGGGCCGCGCGGCCATGTGGTGTGGCCCCTCGGCGGCCTCCGACGCCCCCGGGACTACTTATCGGGTTCGACCTAAAAACGCACGGGGAGAAGTCGAAGTCGCCAGAAAGAGCCGCCACATCGCGAAACTCCGTCGCGGGAGCAGTCTCCATTCGGCACTCAGCGGGGAATTGGATGAGATCTTCACCGCCATCACCGCCACGCCTCTCCATCGACCAGCCATGTTTCCCCATCCATGTGTGAGTAATTCCCCCGCTGTAGGCTGAAGGGGATGGTAGGGATTGGATGAGATTGGTCATGTAATAGTCATAAGATTGTTAGGGCATAGTGCCTAGTATCCGTAGATGTCACTTTTATGATATTGTTGCAACTTGTTATGCTTAATGCTTGTCACTAGGGCCCGAGTGCCATGATCTCAGATCTGAACATGTTATTGATTCATGAAGATATTCGTTGTTTATGATCTTACAAAGTTGTATACACATGTCGCTGTCCGGAACCAATGGCCCCGAAGTGACAGAAATCGGGACAACCGGAGAATGGTAGCGATGTGAGGATCACATGTGTTCACGGAGTGTTAATGCTTTGCTCCGGTACTCTATTAAAAGGAGTACCTTAATATCCAGTAGTTTCCCTAGAGGCCCGGCTGCCACCGGCTGGTAGGACAGAAGATGTTGTGCAAGTTTCTCATTGCGAGCACGTACGACTAAATATGGAACACATGCCTATTGATTGATTAGTACTTGGATACCGTTTTATTATTATCTGCAAATGCCCTGCTTTGATTGTTACATGAGTTTCTCTCATCCATGCAACGCTTTAATCCGTCCCTGTGCCTACAGTATTTTAATCCTGCTGTTTACTATAATCACTACTGCTGTCTTTATTTCACCGCTCTTTATTTCACTATTTCCACTGCCATAAAATTGTTACTACGATAAACTCTTGCGAGCAAGTCATTTCCAGGTGCGGCTGAATTGACAACTCCGTTGTTAAGGCTTACAAGTATTCTTTGTCTCCCTTGTGTCGAATCAATAAATTGGGTAATACTTCCCTCGAAGACTGTTGCGATCCCCTATACTTGTGGGTCATCAAGACTATTTTCTGGCGCCGTTGCCGGGGAGCATAGCTTTATTTGGAAGTTCACTTGGATTGATATTGTTCGCTGCAAATTCTCCATCATGGGTAAACCTCGCGATACTAAGATCGCCATATTACCATCCACTACAAGAAAAGGTACAACTCTTAGTACCTCTGTTGCTCTTGATTCACCATCTGTGATAAGTAAACTTGTTTCACCACCACAAACTTCAAATGCTGGTACTTCTGCTGAATCTGAAAATTCCTCTCATAATTGTGATGATGCTTCTGCTGTGCTTGATAATGATGGTTCGTTAGGATCTTTTCTAGATGCTACAATTGCTAAGTCTAGACAAATTGAAAATACTGAAACTCCTAATGAAAATGTTGCTACACCTGTTAATTCACCTGAGTCTGTTGAATATTCTAGTGATGATCTTGATGAAGATTATGTAGAGCTTGATGATGATTTTATTGAAAAATGCAATGCTACTACTGATGCAAGAAAAATTAAAAAGTTGCTTGCAGAACATGCTGTTAGATATAAACTATCTCCTGATCCTAAATTTGCCACATCTCCTATAAACATTAGGGATAAAGATTATGATTTTTCTCTTGATTTATCTCATATAGCTATTGTTGAGAAAACACCCTTTTGTGGTACTGAAAAAGAAAGTGTTGTTGAACACATGACTGAGTTATCTACTCTTAGTGGCTTGTTTTCGATGATATTAAGATGCGTACTTATTTTGTCGCTAAAATTTTTCCTTTCTCATTAAAGGATGATGCTAAAACTTGGTATAATAATTTGCCTCCTGGTTCTATTAAAAGTCCAAAAGAATTGCTTGATGTTTTCTTCCGCAAATACTTTCCTGCTAGTGCTCAACATGCTGCTTTGCAGAGAATTTATAATTTTGACCAGGAAGATGGAGAGAAATTGCCTGAGGCTTGGGCGAGATTTTGCTCTCTTATTAGAGCTCAGCCTGACCATGATTTGGAAAAGCATGATTTACTTGATATATTTTATAGTGGACTAACTATTGAGTCTAGGGCATACCTGGATAGTTGTGCTGGTTGTGTTTTCAGGAAAAGAACTCCAGACGACGCTGAAGAATTATTGGCTAAAATAGGCCGGAATCATGATGATTGGTCTACAATTGAACCAACCCCGACACCGATAGTGAAGAAGATGGGTATGATTAAATTAAATGATGAAGATATGAGGGAAGCCAAGAAGTCTCTTAAAGAGAAGGGTATTAAACCTGAAGATGTGAAGAATTTACCTCCTATAGAAGATTTATGTGAGATAACTCCCCCTTCATCCATGATTGAGGTACACTCTCTTCAACGCTTTACTAGGGAAGATATTCCGTATTCAAAATCTCCTGCTCAATGCTTAGATGAATTTGATAATTATATTGTTAAGCAACAAAACTTTAATATGAGAGTAGAGAATCATTTAATGGAAAATTCCCGAGCTATTAGTGAATTGCATGGTATTGTGGAGAGAACCTCCAATGATGTTAAGATACTTGTTAAGCATTTTCAAATGGTTCAAACTCAAATTGATCAACTTACTAAAGTGCAAAATGACTTGTTGGGAAATAATTCTAAAGAAAAACATGCTTATGAAGTAACAACTAGAGGTGGTGTTTCTACCCAGGATCCTCTATATCCTGAAGGGCATCCCAAAAGAGTTGAACAAGATTCTCAACTAACTAAAACTAGTGCTCCATCTAAGAAAAAGAAAAAGAAACATAAGAATGTTGTAGAATCCTCTGAACCTGTTAATGATCCTAATAGTATTTCTATTTCTGATGCTGAAACTGAAAGTGGTAATGAACATGATAAAGATAATGATAAGGATGATACTCCTGATAAAGAAGAAATTGAAAAAGAACCTGAAAAGCCTGCTAAAAATAAAAAGTACACTAAAGAAGATTTTATTACTGAGAAACATGGTAATGAAAGAGAACCTTGGGTTCAAAAGCAAATGCCTTTTCCTGCTAAGAAACTAAAATCAAAGGAGGAGGAACATTATAATAAATTTTGTGATTGGATGAAACCTTTATTTTTGCAAATCCCTTTGACTGATGCTATTAAATTACCTCCTTATTCAAAGTATATGAAAGATATTGTTACTAACAAAAGGAAAGTCCCCAATGAGGAAATTTCCACTATGCTCGCTAATTACTCCTTCAATGGTAAGATTCCCAAGAAGCTTGGAGACCCAGGTATACCGACTATTCCTTGTTCCATCAAGAATAATTATGTTAGAACTGCTCTATGTGATTTGGGAGCAGGTGTTAGTGTGATGCCTTTTTCTCTTTATAAGAGACTTGATTTAGATAAATTGATACCAACTGATATATCTTTGCAAATGGCTGATAAATCTACTGCTATTCCTGTTGGTTTATGTGAAAATGTTCCTGTTCAAGTTACTCAACATTGCTTGATATTAACTGATTTTGTTGTGTTGGAAATGCCTGAAGATGATAATATGTCCATTATTCTTGGAAGACCCTTTCTTAATACTGCAGGGGCTGTTATTGATTGCAATAAAGGCATGGTTACTTTCAATGTTGATGATAAGGAACATTGTCTATTTTCCCAAGAGGATTGATAAAGTATGCGGAGTTAATACAATTTTTAATGTGAAAACTATCAAAGTGGGATCCATTGATTGTCCTATATATGAGCCCAAAGAAGAATATCAAACTCTTGTGATTGGATCCATATCAATTCAATATAAGGTAACATGATTGATTTGAGGTTTATTTCTTCTTATGTCATATAAAATTTATTTGGTAGCAAGACTTGATCAACCTTGTTAACAAGTATATTTTATTGCATAAAAGAGCTAAACAACATTTCTTTCTTTCTCCCTCCACTTATTTTACTTGCTGTAGCACTTTTTGTTTTGCAATATGCTTTAGTCATTTAAGATTTTGGAAATCATTTTCCTGCGCAGTAATCATTAATTTAATACCCAGAAATGTGCATTTTTCGAAGTTCTCTAAAAATTACAAAAATTACACCGTTGGTCCTATTTTTCGACGAGGCACCTGGGAGCACCAGAGGATGACCTGTGGGGCACCAGGAGGTGCCACACCACAGGCCGGCGCGGCCAAGGAGGTGGGCGCGCCACCCTGTGGTGTGGGCCCCTCCTTGCCCCACTACATCATCTCTTCCTCCCAGCATCTTCTCTCTCCCGAAAAAACTCGTACCAAGTTTCTCTCACTCGTGTTTCTGCTCAAGAACTCGCGATTTTTCGATCTCCTTGCTCAGCCCAGATTTCTGTTTGAAATTTGGCACTTTTACTCCTTGGTATGTGACTCCTTTGATTGTCCAATTAGAATTTCATTTGGTTGAGTATATCTTGAATATTTTGCTGCTGTAGATAACATGTTTAGTGAGCTTGCATGCTTGTTCTAAGTGGTAGAAATTAATTTTGATGCATGTTTAGTACTCTAGCAAGTTCCTATAGTAGTTCCCTTCAATTACATACCTTGAAATCAAATTTTATAATGATTGTTGAAAATTTCAGAAGGGGAAGATGAAGAAATTCAAATTTGGAGAATTGTTCAAGAAAGCAACAACCAGCACCGGTAGGCCCTCGAGGGCGTCTACTCAGATTAGGCGATCCTACAATGAGGATGTCATCGCGCCTAGCTTCGCGCCCGAGGAGGACAATGGGGCTCCTAATGCTTCATCCTTCCCATGTTATGATTTTCTGACAAATGCAGGGATATTGGATGACTTCTTCACCCTTGTCAACAGGGCAGGCTTAGCCACCTACGTGGGAGATGAAAGGGAACAATACTACAGGCTCACCAAAGTTTTCGTTGAGAGCTTCAAGTTCCACAACGCGCAATTTGAGCCGACAGTTGCATTCAAGATCTATGATATTCCTGTTACTATGAAATTGGAAGAATTTTGTCGTGCATTGGATATTGCCCCTGTAGGTACAGCAAGGAGGATTGATGACAACCCCCGGGACCTGTTGGAGCTCTACCGAGGGATCACCGAGGATGATTGCCGCACCATCCAGCGAGGGAAGATAAGAAACATTCAACTCCCCGCTATTAAATATTTCGCATATTACATTGCTACTAGCATTTTGGGTAGAGAAAATACTAGCAATATCTCTAGCTACCATCTTGCTTTCTTGAATGTTGCACTTACTGGAGAGACATCTTATCATCTTGGTTCTCTTATTGCTCGCCGCCTGTCTAGCAGGGGGCCTATTTTTGGAGGAACTATTGCACTGCGCATTTTAACACATCTAGAGATTCCTCTTGATTCTAATGATGTACCATTAACCCCTAGGAGACTAGATATTGCTGCTATGAAGAGCCATCATTTTGTTACTACTGACTCCACTATAGATAATATGGTCTATAGAATGTTGTTTGCTGATGGGAATGAGAAGGAAATCCCTCTTCCCCAGCCAGGTTTGTTCAATATTGACAGGCAATCATGGTCGCTCACTAAGGAGGCGGTGGAGGAACATATGAAGATACAAGAATTCCACCAGCAACATGACTCCGAGAACGCCGAGCCCTCCTACGACTACACCGTCACATACCCCGACGTTTCCTCCAGCACATACATGGAACCGGGTCGTTCTTCGTCGTACTACGGAGACACCACTTCATGGGGACCGTGGGAATGAACTCCACTTAGGACAAAAGCCTAAGCTTGGGGGAGGTATACCGGCATCACTCATTCTTTGCATATTATGGTTGCTGGATACTTGTACATACTTGTTTAGTCTCTTAGAGTGGTTTTCTAATGAGGGAGATAATATTTGGGGAAGTGCTGTCCAAAAACAGATTCTGTGCTGTTACCAAAAAAATCGTACGCACAGCCAGAACGTTATTTTGAGTTGCCAATTTTTGAGCATGTTCCCCAGGTTGTTATCTAACTTTCATTAGTTGAACACTTTTTGGTCTGAGCAATGGAAGATTTTTGTTAATTTTGATTTCTGTACTGCTGTCAGGATTTGGCAGATTTCTGTCATCCTGCTTTTCTGTGTTTCTGTTAGTTTGCATTCTTTTGTTTTCACTTTGTTTCTTTCCTAAAACACAAAAAGACCAAAAATATTTCTGTTGTTTCTCTTCACCATTTGTTTATTTGGTTCTTTGCTCTTATTTTACTTCGTTTGCTATCGTTGGTTTGCTATGAGAAAACCCAAAAAGATTTTGCTTTGTTTGCTTGTTTTCTTTCGTTCTTGTTTCCAATTCGAAAACACCAAAAATATTTGCTGTTATTCTTTGGTTTGTAAAGTTCATCATGAGTTCAATGGTCTTCGGTGGCTGGAGCGTGGTTTTCATTTCATATTATCCAAGCTACACAAGTGAAAAGGCAATAATGACGATCTACGACAATTTGATTGTGGTGAGAGGCTGGTATGAACTCTATTTGCTTTCATTTTTGTACATATACTCATCCATATGAGCATGCTTAGTTGGTTCATGTGAGGTATATGTTATTTGAGAAAGTCTAGTAGTTCATGATCTCTCATGTTTAGCTCCAATTTATTAATATGAGTAGCATGTCATGGATGTTTGCTTGCATTGTTTTATTCATAAGTAAGTATGGCATTGTGGTATCCTCCTCTGAATAATTCATTTATATCGACTTGGCACATGCTCACGCATGCATATGACTGAACAAAAAGTCAATTAAGCCTCGATGATTTATATTGCTTCAGAGTTCTTGTATCACTTTTATGCCTCCGTTAATTTATTTTGCCGCAAGCATGATTATGACAGTTATTGCTCTCTTGATTTGTCGCTCCCTAGTCTTTTGCTAGCCTTCACTTGTACTGAGCGGGAACGCCGCTCGTGCTTCCAAACACCTGAAACCAAGTTGTTCCAAAGTGTCCACCATAAATACCTATGCATGGCATTTCAAACCATTCCAAGTAAATTCTCATGCGCTACCTTTAAAACTTTCAAAATGCTTCTCAATTTGTGTTAATGTTTCATAGCTCATGAGGAAGTATGTGGTGTTTAGCTTTCAACCTTGTCATTTACTTTTGACGGATTCTCATATGGACTAGTGGCACATCCGCTTATCCAATAATTTTGCAAAAAGAGCTGGCAATGGGATTCCCAGTCCCGAATTAATTAACTTAAATAGACACTCCTCCATGGTTTGTGATTGTTGGACGGCACCCGAAGGATTCGGTTAGCCATGGCTTGTGTGAGCAAAGGTTGGGGGGAGTGTCATCATCATAATAAAACTTAAATAAAAAGGCACTCCTTCATGGTATGTGATTGTTGGCAGGCACCCGAGGATTCGGTTAGCCATGGTTTGTGAAAGAAAGGTTGGAAGGAGTGCCAACCAAAAATAAATAAAATGGGAGCCGCTCTTGTGAGTCCGGTTGATGAGGTAGTTAGTGTACCCATTACCATTCGTTGACAACAACAAACACCTCTCAAAATAATTTTACTCCTGCTTTACAAATAAAAAGCTCTAGCGCATGTTAATCCCTGCTTCCCTCTGCGAAGGGTCAATCTTTTACTTTTATGTTGTGTCTTCATTCTTTCTTTGAGCACTATCTTGAGAGCACAACTGTCATTCTTAGTATAATATGCTTGTCTCAAAATATGATTGATTGTGGTATAACTTTGATGCTTTTATCTTTGACAATCACTACTTCTAGTCTTTCTATGAACTCCAGAGGTGCCTCGGCATTTATGTTTTGCCGATCAAATACGGGCAAGCGAGATACCACTTTATCATATTCTCTTATGAACATTGCAATCCTGCTTATATACATGATTCATGGTGCTTATTATTAATTGTTGGTACCTCTCCATGATTGACATAGCTGTTGGATGATCTTATTTGCATGTATCTCATTATGAATTGCTTAAGTATTAGCCATAGCATGAGAATATATACATCATATGAGCAAATGTGTTCGTGAAAGTTCTTTTATCGCTCAGTTGTTAACTGAATTGCTTGAGGACAAGCAATAAGCTAAGCTTGGGGGAGTTGATACGTCCAAAACGTATCTACTTTCCCGAACACTTTTGCTATTGTTTTGCCTCTAATTTGTGTATTTTGGATACAACTAACACGGACTAACGCTGTTTTCAGCAGAACTGCTCTGGTGTCTCGTTTTTGTGCAGAAATCCAACTTTCGGGAAAATCCTCGGAATTTATGCGAAGGCCCTATTTCACCAGAATATTCACGGAGCCAGAAGGGCAAGAGAGGTGGAGGCAGGGCCCCACACCATAGGAGGCGCGGCCCAGGGGGGGCCGCGCGGCCATGTGGTGTGGCCCCCTCGGCTGGCCTCCGACGCCCCCCGGACTACTTATCGGGTTCGACCTAAAAACGCACGGGGAGAAGTCGAAGTCGCCAGAAACCCTCCAGAGAGCCGCCACATCGCGAAACTCCGTCGCGGGAGCCGAAGTCTCCGTTCTGGCACTCCGGGGACGGGGAATTGGAGGAGATCTTCACCGCCATCACCGCCAACGCCTCTCCATCGACCAGCCATGTTTCCCCCATCCATGTGTGAGTAATTCCCCCGCTGTAGGCTGAAGGGGATGGTAGGGATTGGATGAGATTGGTCATGTAATAGTCATAAGATTGTTAGGGCATAGTGCCTAGTATCCGTAGATGTCACTTTTATGATATTGTTGCAACTTGTTATGCTTAATGCTTGTCACTAGGGCCCAAGTGCCATGATCTCAGATCTGAACATGTTATTGATTCATGAAGATATTCGTTGTTTATGATCTTACCTGCAAGTTGTATACACATGTCGCTGTCCGGAACCAATGGCCCCGAAGTGACAGAAATCGGGACAACCGGAGGGAATGGTAGCGATGTGAGGATCACATGTGTTCACGGAGTGTTAATGCTTTGCTCCGGTACTCTATTAAAAGGAGTACCTTAATATCCAGTAGTTTCCCTAGAGGCCCGGCTGCCACCGGCTGGTAGGACAGAAGATGTTGTGCAAGTTTCTCATTGCGAGCACGTACGACTAAATATGGAACACATGCCTATTGATTGATTAGTACTTGGATACCGTTTTATTATTATCTGCAAATGCCCCTGCTTTGATTGTTACATGAGTTTCTCTCATCCATGCAACGCCCGTTAATCCGTCCCTGTGCCTACAGTATTTTAATCCTGCTATTTACTATAATCACTACTGCTGTCTTTATTTTACCGCTATTTGTTATTTCACTATTTCCACGCCATAAAATTGTTACTACGATAAACTCTTGCGAGCAAGTCTGTTTCCAGTGCAGCTGAATTGACAACTCCGCTGTTAAGGCTTACAAGTATTCTTTGTCTCCCCTTGTGTCGAATCAATAAATTGGGTAATACTTCCCTCGAAGACTGTTGCGATCCCCTATACTTGTGGGTCATCACTGTCTACAAGAATAGAAGCACACGTAGACATCAAGCTATTTTCATGCTAGTAGCAATTTCCTAGTACTAAGCTATTTCCTAGTACTGTTGCCGGTGTGTGAGTGCTCGAAGCTATCTCCTTTAGATTCTGCAATTTTATCTTTTTGTCTCTTGTTTTTATTTTCACTAGTTAGGCATAATGGAAAACAACAAAAAAATTAGTGAGCTTTTTAATCTTTTTCCTGATTTAGAATTGTTTGATGTGAAAATTAAAAAACCTATGGAACCTTATTTGCATGCTAGTAGCAATGTTATTAGTACGAATGCAATTACTGCTAATGCTATGGAAAAGTCTAAGCTTGGGGAAGCTAGTTTTTATGATCTTTGTAGCTTCCCAGTTTTAGGGGAGAAAATTTGCTCTGATAATACTTTATCTCCCATATGCGATAACTCTAATGATGCTTGTGATATTTTAAATCCACCTACTGAAAATATTCCTTTCAAGATACCTATGAAAATTATTGAACGTGTTAGGGATAACCGCTATGAAGGGGATGGAACTGTTCATCCTGAAGATCATTTACTGTTTTTGCATGAATTATGCGGGTTATTCAAGTGTGCAGGTATTTCAATGGATGAAGTTAGGAAGAAATTATTTGTTATGTCGCTATCTGGTAAAGCGGCGCATTGGTATAAACTGCTGAAGGACGGGCGCTCTCTTGATTGGAAGGATATTGTGCCTCTATTTTATTCTAAGTTCTATCCTCCAAGTGAAATTCACAAAGACCGAAACCGTATATATAATTTCTGGCCTCATGATGGAGAGAGTATTGCCCAAGCATGGGAGAGGTTGAAGTCCTTAATGCTCAAATGCCCCATTCATGAGCTTCCTGGTAATGTTATCATTGATAATTTCTATGCAAGACTTTCTTTTCAGGATAAAACCTTGCTGGATACTGCTTGTTCTGGATCATTCACACGCAACAAAGAAGAGTTTAAATGGGACCTTCTTGATCGGATTCAGGAGAATACTGAAGAATGGGAGAATGACAAAGGTAGAGAGTCAGGTATAAATTATGATTATGAATGCATTGAAACTTTTATGGATACTGATAAATTTCGAAATATGAGTGCTACTTATGGTCTTGACTCTCAAGTTGTTGCAAATCTTTATAAAGCTTTTGCTTCTCACATTGAATTGCCTAGGAAGAATTTTGATAAGTATCATGAACCTTTTAAAGACGCTTGCATGAAGGATGAAACTGTTATTAATGATTGCAATGAACATGTTGAAACTTCTGAAAATGCTATTTCCTATAAGCATGTTAATTTTTGTGGAATACATAGACCTTGTGGAATTAATCAAATTGAAGATGAATATTGTATCCATCATAGGAATGAAAAAACTAGAAAGTGGTCTAGGGCTCTAGATGATCTTGGTGAAAAAGTGTGTGCCCTCTATCCTTTTATTTGTGAACTTTGCCATAGAGTTGGTCATTTTAATTTTCAATGCTCCTCCAATGATAATTCGAACCCCATGAGTGCTGCAAATTTGTATTGTGATGATGAAATTATTCCTAATCAGCATGATGAACTTACCTTATTTTTGAAGTGTGAAGAGTTATCAAGAAAAATTTCTTTGTTAGATATTAACGATCTTGATATTGATGATGTCCTGCATGGGTGTCTTTCTTATTGCATTAATAATTTCCATACAAATACTTACATACAAAATATTTTAGAAGATGACACTTTGCCAAAATATGATAGGACCGCTGTGTGTTTCAAACTTATTAATGAAAAGGAGGAATCCTCCCAAGTTTCTTCTATTGTTTCTGGAAATAAATCAGGTTATGTGGAAAAGCCTCCCTTCAAGCCTCTTCCTCCTAAAGAAGGGAACGAGGAGAAGGAAAAGAAGAAGAAGGAAAAGAAGAAGAAGAAGAAGAGGAATAAGAAGAAAGAGGTAACGCATATCCCCGCGTGTATGAGGTAACAATAGGTAACCGTAAGTATGTTGCTCCTAATGATTATTATGATAATGAATCTGAGTACAATGATCTTCCTATGCCCTTTACCCATATTAGTGATCATGATTTGGAAGAGCACACTACCTTTGATATTGGAAATCTCTTTGGTACTGATTATGAAAGTAATGATGATAGCACTATTCATGTTCCCTCAAATGATGATATTGAAAGCTCTAAGCTTGGGGATGTTGTGCTTGAAGATCCTATATTTGAGACCTTTACTTTTAGTGAAAATGATGATATTACATATTCTGGTTTAGATAATCGTTGTAGAGATGGATATGACACATGTTATAATTATCCTTATGAAACTTGTCATAGTTATGATGGGCTTGCCAAAAACCATTCCCTTAGTATGCAACTTGTTTACCATGTTCAAATTCTTGATAATGATCCTGCTCCAATTACTATTAATGAGAAGAGTTTTTCTTATGTCAAAAATGATACCTTTATGCATATGAATCATGATAAGAATGTTTTAAGTGATGGTTATATTGTGGATTTCATCAATGATGCTACTGAAAGTTATTATGAGAGAGGGAAACATGGTTGTATGCATCTTAATAATATTAAGTTTCCCCTCTTTATGTTGAGAATCTTGAAGTTACTCGTGTCTTATCTTCTTATGCTTGTCACTTTGTTCTTCATGAATTTATTTGTGTACAAGATTCCTTTTCATAGGAAGAGGGTTAGGCTTAAATTTGTTTCATACTTGCTTTTTGATGCTCTCTTTGCTGCGACTCTCATCCTTATGAGAGCATCATCATTAAAATTGCTGAGCCCATCTTAATGGCTATAAAGAAAGCACTTCTTGGGAGATAACCCATGTGTTTATTTTGCTACTGTTTTGTTGTGTCTTGGAAGTTGTTACTACTGTAGCAACCTCTCCTTATCATGTTTTTTGTGCCAAGTAAAGTCTCTATGGTAAAGTTGATGCTAGATTTGGATTACTGCGCAGAAACAGATTGCTGTCTGTCACGAATTTGCGTAGATCTCTCTGTAGAAAAGTCAAACAAATCTGCCAATTTACGTGCGTGATCCTCAGATATGTACGCAACTTTCATTAGTTTTGAGTTTTTCCGTTTGAGCAAGTTAAGTGCCTCTGTAAAATTCGTCTTTACGGACTGTTCTGTTTTGACAGATTCTGCCTTTTATTTCGCATTGCCATTTTTGCTATGTTGAATGGGTTTCTTTGTTCCATTAACTTTCAGAAGCTTTGGGCAATGTCCAGAAGTGTGAAGAATGATTGTGTCACCTCTGAACATGTGAATTTTGATTATGCACTAACCCTCTAATGAGTTTGCTTTAAGTTTGGTGTGAAGGAAATTTTCAAGGGTCAAGAGAAGAGGATGATATACTATGATTAAGAAGAGTGAAAGGTCTAAGCTTGGGGATGCCCCCGTGGTTCATCCCTGCATATTTTAAGAAGACTCAAGCATCTAAGCTTGGGGATGCCCAAGGCATCCCCTTCTTCATCGACAACTTATCAGGTCACTTCTAGTGAAACTATATTTTTATTCCGTCACATCTTATGTACTTTACTTGGAGCGTCTGTGTGCTTTTATTTTTGTTTTGTTTGAATAAGATCGGATCCTAGCAATCCTTGTGTGGGAGAGATACACGCTCCGCTTTTTCATATGAACACTGGTGTTCTTCGTTTTATTTTTAATGTTCATGGCGGAGTTGAAAACCGTTGCACTTATTGATATTTGGTTGGAAACAGAAAATGCTTCATATTGTCTTGGATAATTTGATACTTGGCAATTGTTTTGAGCTCTCAAGTAGATCATGTTTCTCTTGCATCATGTAGTTTAAACCTATTAGTGGAGAACTACCGTAGAGCTTGTTGAAATTGGTTTGCATGATTGGTCTCTCTAAGGTCTAGATATTTTCTGGTAAAAGTGTTTGAGCAACAAGGAAGACAGTGTAGAGTTTTATAATGCTTGCAATTTTTTCTTATGTAAGTTTTGCTGTACCGGTTCATACTTATGTTTGCTTCAAACAACCTTGCTAGCCCAAGCCTTGTACTGAGAGGGAATGCTTCTCGTGCATCCAAAACCTTGAGCCAAAAACCTATGCCATTTGTGTCCACCATATCTACCTACTATGTGGTATTTCCTGCCATTCCAAGTAAATACTTCATGTGCTACCTTTAAACAATTCAAAAGTTATTATCTCTTATTTGTGTCAATGTTTTATAGCTCATGAGGAAGTATGTGGTGTTTTATCTTTCGATCTTGTCATTTACTTCTGACAGACTCTCACCAATGGACTAGTGGCTCATCCGCTTATCCAATAATTTTGCAAAAAGAGCTGGCAACGGGGTTCCCAGCCCCAATTAATTACAACTTTCATTAATAATTCTCTTCATGTGTTTTGCCCTGATCTATCAGTAAGCAACTTAATTTTGCAAATAGACACTCCTCCATGGTATGTGAATGTTGGAAGGCACCCGAGGATTCGGTTAGCCATGGCTTGTGTAAGCAAAAGGTTGGGAGGAGTGTCATCAATAATGAAACTAAAATACATGTGTAAACAAAAGAGAAGAGGGATGATCTACCTTGCTGGTAGAGATAACGTCCTTCATGGGAGCCGCTCTTGAAAGTCTAGTTGATGAGGTAGTTAGAGTACCCACTACCATTCGTTGACAACAACAAACACCTCTCAAAACTTTACTTTTATGCTCTCTATATGATTTCAAAACTTGAAAAGCTCTAGCACATGATTTAATCCCTGCTTCCCTCTGCGAAGGGCCTATCTTTTTCTTTATGTTGAGTCAGTTTACCTACTTCCTTTCATCTTAGAAGCAAACACTTGTGTCAACTATGCATTGATTCTTACATACTTTGCTTATTTGCATTCATCATATTACTTTGTGTTGACAATTATCCATGAGATATGCATGTTGAAAGTTGAAAGCAACTGCTGAAACTTATATCTTCCTTTGTGTTGCTTCGATGCCTTTACTTTGAATTTATTGCTTTATGAGTTAACTCTTATGCAAGACTTTTGATGCTTGTCTTGAAAGTACTATTCATGAAAAGTTTTGCTATATGTTATCTATTTGTTAGCAAATATAGATCATTGCCTTGAGTCACTTCGTTCATCTCATATGCTTTGCAATAGTATGATTAAGATTATGTTGGTAGCATGTCACTTCAGAAATTATTCTTTTTATCGTTTACCTACTCGAGGGCGAGCAGGAACTAAGCTTGGGGATGCTTGATACGTCTCCAACGTATCTATAATTTCTGATGTTCCATGCTTGTTCTATGACAATACCTACATGTTTTGCTTACACTTTATAATGTTTTTATGCGTTTTCCGGAACTAACCTATTAACAAGATGCCGAAGTGCCATTTCCTATTTTCTGCTGTTTTTGGTTCCATAAAGGATGTTCGGGCAATATTCTCGGAATTCGACGAAACGAAGACCAAACATCATAATTCACCGAGATGGACCAGGACACCGAAGGGGAGTCAGAGGGGAGGCCTGGGGGCCCCACACCATAGGGCCGCGCGGGCTCAGGCCTGGCCGCGCTGGCCTATGGGGAGGGCGCCCTGGTGCCCCTCCTGCGCCGCCTCTTTGCCTATATAAGCCCTTTCGACCTAAAAACGCGATACCGATTGACGAAACTCCAAAAAGGCTCCAGGGGCGCCGCCGCCATCGCGAAACTCCACCCGGAACGAAGTCTCTATTCGGCACCTGGACTGCCCTGGAAGCCATTGATAACCCACAAGTATAGGGGATCACAACAGTCTTCGAGGGAAGTAAAACCCAAATTTATTGATTCGACACAAGGGGAGGTAAAGAATACTTATAAGCCTTAACAACTGAGTTGTCAATTCAGCTGCACCTGGAAAAGCACTAGTAAGGGGTGATGTGAAAGCGGTAATATGAGAGCAATAGTAACAACACAGCAGATAACAGTAACGAGGCAATGGCACCAGAAAATAGTTAATACTACTTCCAATGACATAAAGAACGAGTATATGATGATGCGAGATGGACCGGGGTTCCCAACTATCTACACTAGTGGTAACTCTCCAATAACAAGTGTTGGGTGAACAAATTACAGTTGGGCAATTGATAGGATTGAAATAGCATTAAGACAGAATATCAAGATTATTAATCATGTAGGCATGTTTTCCATATATAGTCATACGTGCTCGCAATGAGAAACTTGTACAACATCTTTTGTCCTACCAGCCGGTGGCAGCCGGGCCTCTAGGGAATCTACTGGAAATTAAGGTACTCCTTTTAATAGAGCACCGGAGAAAAGCATTAACACTCCGTGAAAACATGTGATCCTCATACCTAAGCCTTCCCCTCCGGTTGTCCCAATTTCTGTCACTTTGGGGCCTCGGGTTCCGGACATAGACATGTGCAAACAACTTGTAGATACAATCTAAGCAATAATTATAGAGCTTAAATCTAAGATCATGCCACTCGGGCCCTAGTGACAAGCATTAAGCATAACAAGATTGCAGCAACAATAACTTCACAAACTTTATAGATAGACTAATCATAATGTAACAATCCATCGGATCCCAACAAACACAACACCGATTACATCAGATGAATCTCAATCATGTAAGGCAGCTCATGAGATCATTGTATTGAAGTACATGGGGAGAGAATACCAACTAGCTACAGCTAGAACCCGTAGTCCATGGGGGAACTACTCACGGAGCATGATGGAGGCGGTGGCGTTGATGGAGATGGCTTCCGGGGGCACTTCCCCATCCCGGCAGAACAGAGATTCTATCCCCCGAATTGGAGTTTCGCGATGGCGGCGACGCCCCTGGAGTCTTTCTGGAGTTTCGTCAAGTGGTACTGCGTTTTTAGGTCGAAAGGGCTTAAATAGGCGAAGAGGCGGCGCAGGAGGGGGCGACAGGTGGCCCCACACCAGCGCGGCCAGGCTGAGGCGGCGCGGCGAGGCACAGGCGGCGCGACGGCTGGGCCGCGCGGCCCTAGTGTGTGTGGCCCCTGGCTCTCTCCGACTCCCTTCGGTGTTCGGATGCTTAGGAAAAATAGGATGTTTGGCGTTGATTTTGTCCAATTAAGAATATTGCCGAACAGCCTTTGGAACCAAAAACAACGAAACGAGGCGCTGTGGCATCTTGTTAATAGGTTAGTTCCGTAAAACGCATAAAAACATTATAAAGTGTGAGCAAAACATGTAAGTATTATCATAAAACAAGCATGGAACGTCAGAAATTATAGGTACGTTGGAGACGTATCAGCATCCCCAAGCTTAGTTCTGCTCGTCCTCGAGTAGGTAAACGATAAAAAGAGTAATTTCTGTAGTGACATGCTACTTACATAACCTTGATCATACTATTACAAAGCATATGAAATGAATGAAGTGACTCAAGGCAATGATCTATAGTTGCTAACAAATAGATAACATATAGCAAAACTTTTCATGAAGAGTACTTTCAAGACAAGCATCAAAAGCCTTGCACAAGAGTTAACTCATAAAGCAATAGATTCAAAGTAAAGGCATCGAAGCAACACAAAGGAAGATTTAAGTTTCAGCGGATGCTTTCAACTTTCAACATGCATATCTCATGGATAATTGTCAACACAAAGTAATATGATGAATGCAAATAAGCAAGTATGTAAGAATCAATGCACAGTTGACACAAGTGTTTGCTTCTAAGATGGAAGGAAATGGGTAAACTGACTCAACATAAAGTAAAAGATAGGCCCTTCGCAGAGGGAAGCATCGATTGCTATATTTGTGCTAGAGCTTTGGTTTTGAAAACATAAAGAGAGCATAAAAGTAAAAGTTTTGAGAGGTGTTTGTTGTTGTCAACGAATGGTAGTGGGTACTCTAACCCCCTTGCCAGACAAACCTTCAAAGAGCGGCTCCCATTTTATTTTATTTTTGGGTGGCACTCCTTCCAACCTTTCTTTCACAAACCATGGCTAACCGAATCCTCGGGTGCCTGCCAACAATCTCATACCATGAAGGAGTGCCTTTTTATTTTAGTTTTATTATGATGACACTCCTCCCCACCTTTGCTTTCTCAAGCCATGGCTAACCGAATCCTTCGGGTGCCTTCCAACAATCACATACCATGGAGGAGTGTCTATTTTTGTTAATTGATTTGGGACTGGGAATCCCATTGCCAGCTCTTTTTGCAAAATTATTGGATAAGCGGATGAAGCCACTAGTCCATTGGTGAAAGTTGCCCAACAAGATTGAAAGATAAACACCACATACTTTCTCATGAGCTATAAAACATTGACACAAATCAGAGGTGATAAATTTTGAATTGTTTAAAGGTAGCACTCAAGCAATTTACTTTGGAATGGCAAAATACCACATAGTAGGTAGATATGGTGGACACAAATGGCATAGTGGTTGGCTCAAGGATTTTGGATGCATGAGAAGTATTCCCTCTCGATACAAGGCTTAGGCTAGCAAGGTTATTTGAAGCAAACTCAAGTATGAACCGGTACAACAAAACTTACATAAGAACATATTGCAAGCATTATAATACTCTACTGTCTTCCTTGTTGCTCAAACACTTTTACCAGAAAATATCTAGACCTTAAGAGAGACCAATCATGCAAACCAATTTTAACAAGCTCTACGGTAGTTCTCCACTAATAGGTTTAAACTACATGAAAAAACTTAATCATGATCTACTTGAGAGCTCAAAACAATTGCCAAGTGTCAAATTATTCAAGACATTATGAGGCATTTTCTATTTCCAACCAAATACCAATAAGTATTGTAGCTTCCAACTTTTATCATTGAACATTAAAAGTAAAACGAAGAACAAGTGTTCATATGAAAAAGCGGAGCGTGTCTCTCTCCCAAACAAGGATTGCTAGGATCCATCTTTATTCAAACACAAACAAAAATAAAAACACACAAACGCTCCAAGTAAAGCACATATGATGTGACCGAATAAAAATATAGTTTCAATAGAAAAAACCTGATAAGTTGATGAAGAAGGGGATGCCTTGGGCATCCCCAAGCTTAGACGCTTGAGTCTTCTTGAAATATGCAGGGATGAACCACGGGGCATCCCCAAGCTTAGACTTTTCACTCTTCTTGATCATATATCATCCTCCTCTCTTGACCCTTGAAAACTTCCTTCACACCAAACTTCTCATAAACTTCATTAGAGGGGTTAGTAATCAAAAAACTTTAATCCACCTTGGCCCTGTAGTGACACATTGCAAGAACTCAATAAAACATTAGCTACAGCTCTCCACGTCTAGAAAGCCTCACTTAAAGTCCACAAGAGACAATGCAAAAAACAGAGACATAATCTGCCAAAACAGAACAGCCAGTAAACACGAATTTTAAAATGGTACTTACGTTGCTCAAATCAGAAAACTCAAAACTACTGAAAGTTGCGTACATATCGAGGATCACGCACGTAAATTGGCAGATTTTGGTTTTCTGAGAGAAATAAGCCCAGATTCGTGACAGATAGAAATCTGTTTCTGCGCAGAAATCCAAATCTAGTATCAACCTTCTATTAGAGACTTCACTTGGCACAACATTGAAATAAAATAAAGATAAGGAGAGGTTGCTACAGTAGTAACAACTTCCAAGACACAACAAAACAGTAGCAAAATAAACACATGGGTTATCTCCCAAGAAGTGCTTTCTTTATAGCCATTAAGATGGGCTCAGCAATTTTAATGATGCTCACATAAGGATGAGAGTTGAAGCAAAAGAGAGAATCAAAAAGCAAGTATGAAACAAATTTAAGTCTCACCCACTTCCTATGCATAGGGATCTTGTACACAAATAAATTCATGAAGAACAAAGTGACAAGCATAAGAAGATAAAACAAGAGTAACTTCAAAATTTTCAGCATATAGAGAGGTGTTTTAGTACCATGAAAATTTCTACAACCATATTTTTCTCTCTCATAATAATTTTCAGTAGCTTCATGGATAAACTCAACAATATAACTATCACATAAAGCATGCTTTTCATGATTCACAAACACATAATTTTTATCAAGCTCAGAAATAATAGGATTAAAACTTTCAAACCCACTTTTATCAATAATATAACAAGATGATTGATCAATCTCAAAAGATATGGGACTCATAGATAAAGTCAAGAACTCTCTAATCCCATTTTCATTAGTAGTACAATTAATATTATCAAGTAACATAGGACCATCATTGATGCGCGTAGATGTACACGTCCGTTGGGAACCCCAAGAGGAAGGTATGATGCGCACAGTGGCAAGTTTTCCCTCAGAAAGAAACCAAGGTTTATCGAACCAGGAGGAGCCAAGAAGCACGTTGAAGGTTGATGGCGGCGGGATGTAGTGCGGCGCAACACCGGGATTCCGGCGCCAACGTGGAACTGCACAACACAACCAAAGTACTTTGCCCCAACGAAGCAGTGAGGTTGTCAATCTCACGGCTTGCTGTAACAAAGGATTAACCGTATTGTGTGGAAGATGATTGTTTGAAAGAAAACAGTAAAACAAGTATTGCAGTAGATTGTATGCGATGTAAAGAATAGGACCGGGGTCCACAGTTCACTAGAGGTGTCTCTCCCATAAGATAAAAGCATGTTGGGTGAACAAATTACAGTCGGGCAATTGACAAATAGAAAAGGGCATAACAATGCATATACATGATATGATAAATATAGTGAGATTTAATTGGGCATTACGACAAAGTACATAGACCGCCATCCAACTGCATCTATGCCTAAAAAGTCCACCTTCAGTTATCATCCGAACCCCATTAGGTATTAAGTTGCAAAGCAACAGACAATTGCATTAAGTATGGTGCGTAATGTAATCAACAACTACATCCTTAGACATAGAATCAATGTTTTATCCCTAGTGGCAACAGCACAACACAACCTTAGAACTTTCTGTCACTGTCCCAGGTATCAATGAAGGCATGAACCCACTATCGAGCATAAATACTCCCTCTTGGAGTTAAGAGTAAAAACTTGGCCAGAGCCTCTACTAATAACGGAGAGCATGCAAGATCATAAACAACACATAAGTAATAGATTGATAATCACCATAACATAGTATTCTCTATCCATCGGATCCCGACAAACACAACATATAGTATTACAGATAGATGATCTTGATCATGTTAGGCAGCTCACAAGATCCAACAATGAAGCACAATTAGGAGAAGACGACCATCTAGCTACTGCTATGGACCCATAGTCCAGGGGTGAACTACTCACTCATCACTCCGGAGGCGATCATGGCGATGAAGAGTCCTCCGGGAGATGAATCCCCTCTCCGGCAGGGTGCCGGAGGCGATCTCCTGAACCCCCGAGATGGGATTCGCGGCGGCGTCTCTGGATGGTTTTCCGTATCGTGGCTCTCGGTGGGGGTTTCGCGACGGAGGCTTTAAGTAGGCGGAAGGGCAACGCGGGGGCCACACGAGGGACCCACACGCCAGGGCCGCGCGGCCAAGCCCTGGCCGCGCCGCCCTGTTGTGGCGGCGCCTCGTGGCCCCACTTCCTTTCTTCGGTCTTCCGGAAGCTTCGTGCAAAAATAGGACCACTGGCGTTGATTTCGTCCAATTAGAGAATATTTCCTTACTAGGATTTCTGAAACCAAAAACAGCAGAAAACAACGGCTCTTCGGCATCTTGTTAATAGGTTAGTTCCAGAAAATGCGTAAATACGACATATAATGTGCATAAAACATGTAGATATCATCAATAATGTAGCATGGAACATAAGAAATTATCGATACGTTGGAGACGTATCAGCATCCCCAAGCTTAGTTCTGCTCGTCCGGAGGTAAAGATAACAAAGATAATTTCTGGAGTGACATGCCATCATAACCCTTGATCATACTATTGTAAGCATATGTAATGAATGCAGCGATCAAAACAATGGTAATGACATGAGTAAACAAATGAATCATAAAGCAAAGACTTTTCATGAATAGTACTTCAAGACAAGCATCAATAAGTCTTGCATAAGAGTTAACTCATAAAGCAATAAATCAAAGTAAAGGTATTGAAGCAACACAAAGGAAGATTAAGTTTCAGCGGTTGCTTTCAACTTATAACATATATATCTCATGGATATTGTCAACATAGAGTAATATAACAAGTGCAATATGCAAGTATGTAGGAATCAATGCACGGTTCACACAAGTGTTTGCTTCTTGAGGTGGAGAGAGATAGGTAAACTGACTCAACAATAAAAGTAAAAGAAAGGTCCTTCAAAGAGGAAAGCATCGATTGCTATATTTGTGCTAGAACTTTTATTTTGAAAACATGAAACAATTTTGTCAACGGTAGTAATAAAGCATATGAGTTATGTAAATTATATCTTACAAGTTGCAAGCCTCATGCATAGTATACTAATAGTGTCCGCAACTTGTCCTACTTAGCTTGGACTACCGGATCTTCGCAATACACATGTTTCAACCAAGTGTCACAAAGGGGTACCTCCATGCCGCCTGTACAAAGGTCTAAGGAGAAAGCTCGCATTTTGGATTTCTCGCTTTTGATTATTCTCAACTTAGACATCCATACCGGGACAACATGGACAACAGATAATGGACTCCTCTTTAATGCATAAGCATGTGACAACAATTATTATTCTCATATGAGATTGAGGATATATGTCCAAACTGAAACTTCCACCATGATTCATGGCTTTAGTTAGCGGCCCAATGTTCTTCTCTAACAATATGCATGCTCCAACCATTAAGGTGGTAGATCTCTCTTACTTCAGACAAGACGGACATGCATAGCAACTCACATGATATTCAACAAAGAGTAGTTGATGGCGTCCCCAGAAGCATGGTTATCGCACAACAAGCAACTTAATAAGAGATAAAGTGCATAAGTACATATTCAATACTACGATAGTTTTTAAGGCTATTTTGTCCCATGAGCTATATATTGCAAAGGTGAATGATGGAATTTTAAAGGTAGCACTCAAGCAATTTACTTTGGAATGGCGGAGAAATACCATGTAGTAGGTAGGTATGGTGGACACAAATGGCATAGTGGTTGGCTCAAGGATTTTGGATGCATGAGAAGTATTCCCTCTCGATACAAGGTTTAGGCTAGCAAGGTTATTTGAAGCAAACTCAAGGATGAACCGGTGCAGCAAAACTCACATAAAAGACATATTGTAAACATTATAAGACTCTACACCGTCTTCCTTGTTGTTCAAAACTCAATACTAAAAATTATCTAGACCTTAGAGAGACCAAATATGCAAATCAAATTTTAGCAAGCTCTATGTATTTCTTCATTAATGGGTGCAAAGTATATGATGCAAGAGCTTAAACATGAGCACAACAATTGCAAAGTATCACATTATCCAAGACATTTTAGAATTACTACATGTGGCATTTCCCAATTCCAACCATATAACAATTTAACGAAGAAGAAACTTCGCCTTGAACATTATGAGTAAAGCCTAAGGACATATTTGTCCATATGCAACAGGAGCGTGTCTCTATCCCACAAAGTGAATGCTAGGATCCATTTTATTCAAACAAAAACAAAAACAAAAACAACCGACGCTCCAAGCAAAGTGCATAAGATGTGAATAAAAATATAGTTTCGGGGGAGGAACCTGATGATGTTGTTGATGAAGAAGGGGATGCCTTGGGCATCCCCAAGCTTAGAAGCTTGAGTCTTCTTAAAATATGTAGGGATGAACCACGGGGGCATCCCAAGCTTAGAACTTTCACTCCTCTTGATCATATTATATCATACTCCTCTCTTGATCCTTGAAAACTTCCTTCACACCAAACTTCAAGCAAACTCATTAGAGGGTTAGTGCACAATAAAAGTTTACATGTTCAGAGGTGACACAATCATTCTTAACACTTCTGGACATTGCACAAAGCTACTGGACATTAATGGATCAAAGAAATTCATCCAACATAGCAAAAGAGGCAATGCGAAATAAAATTCAGAATCTGTCAAAAACAGAACAGTTCGTAAAGACGAATTTTAAAATGGAACCAGACTTGCTCAAATGGAAAAACTCAAAACTAATGAAAGTTGCGTACATATCTGAGGATCACGCTCGTAAATTGGCAGATTTTTAGAATTTTCTACAGAGACTTGTGACAGAGATTCGTGACAGACAGCAATGCTGTTTCTGTGCAGCGATCCCAAATATAACATCAACTTTAACATAGAAACTTTACTTGGCACAAAAACATGATAAGGAGAGGTTGCTACAGTAGTAAACAACTTCCAAGACTCAAATATAAAACAAAGTACTGTAGTAAAAACATGGGTTGTCTCCCATAAGCGCTTTTCTTTAACGCCTTTCAGCTAGGCGCAGAAAGTGTAAATCAAGTAACATCAAGAGTAGAAGCATCAACATCATAACTTGTTCTAATAATAGAATCAAAAGGCAACTTCATTCTCTTTCTAGGGAAGTGTTCCATACCTTTCTTGAGAGGAAATTGATATTTAATATTACCTTCCTTCATATCAATGGTAGCACCAACAGTTCGAAGAAAAGGTCTTCCCAACACAATAGGACAAGATGCATTGCATTCAATATCCAAGACAACAAAATCAACGGGGACAAGGTTATTGTTAACCGTAATGCGCACATTATCAATCCTTCCCAAAGGTTTCTTTTTAGCATTATCGGCAAGATTAACATCTAAATAACAATTCTTCAATGGTGGCAAGTCAAGCATATCATAAATCTTTTTAGGCATAACATAAATACTTGCACCAAGATCACATAAAGCATTACATTCAAAGTCATTGAATTTCATTTTAATGATGGGCTCCCAACCATCTTCTAACTTTCTAGGAATATAAGTTTCAAGTTTTAGTTTCTCTTCTCTAGCTTTTATGAGAGCATTTGTAATATGTTTTGTAAAGGCCAAATTTATAGCACTAGCATTAGGACTTTTAGCAAGTTTTTGTAAGAACTTTATAACTTCAGAGATGTGGCAATCATCAAAATCTAAATCATTATAAGCTACAGCAATGGGATCATTGTCCCCAAGGTTGGAAAAAATTTCAGCAGTTTTATCACAAGCAGTTTCAGCAGTTTTAGCAATTTCAGGCAGTTTTGTACGCTTTGCACTAGGGGTAGAAACATTGCCAACACCAATTATTTTACCATTGATAGTAGGAGGTGCAGCAACATGTGAATCATTATCATTACTAATGGTGGTAATAGTCCAAACTTTAGCTACATTATTCTCTTTAGCTAGTTTTTCATTTTCTTCTCTATCCCACCTAGCACGCAATTCAGCCATTAATCTTATATTCTCATTAATTCTAACTTGGATGGCATTTGCTGTAGTAGTAATCTTATTATCAATATCATCAGGTTTAGCAGCCATTTTATTAATTAAAGAGGATTGTGATGCGGACATGTATGAGATTCGGGTTTCAGCATTTGAAATTTTAGTTTGCAGACCAGAAATCTCCCTATTCAAGTTTTCAAGTTGATTTCCTATATTTTTCAACAAGGTAGATTGTTCATTCATAGTTTTAGTAAACAATTGATTTTGCTCATATTGTGATTGCATAAAGTTTTTAGTGGATCTTTCAATTTCTAGCATCTTTTCCTCATATCTACCATAAGAATTACCATAATCATTACCACTAGCAGGATATGGCCTATAGTTATTACCAGAGTTGTTCCTATAAGCATTGTTGTTGAAATTATTATTTTTAATGAAATTCACATCAACATTTTCTTCTTGAGCAATACGTCTCCGACGTATCGATAATTTCTTATGTTCCATGCCACATTATTGATGATATCTACATGTTTTATGCACACTTTATGTCATATTCGTGCTTTTGGAACTAACCTATTAACAAGATGCCGAAGTGCAGTTCCTGTTTTCGCTGTTTTTGGTTTCAGAAATCCTAGTAACGAAATATTCTCGGAATTGGACAAAATCAACGCCCAGGTTCCTATTTTGCCCGGAAGCATCCAGAACACCCGAGCGCCGGAGAGGGGCCACATGGCCCCCAGGATGATAGGGTGGCGCGGCCACCCCTGGCGCGCCGCCTTATGTCGTCGCCTTCGCCCTCCGACTCCGCCTCTTCGCCTATATAAGGTCCCTGACCTAAAACACGATACGAATAAGCCACGGTACGAGAAAAGTTCCAGAGCCGCCGCCATCGCGAAGCCAAGATGCGGGGACGGGAGTCTCTGTTCCGGCACGCCGCGGGCGGGGAAGTGCCCCCGGAAGGCTTCTCCATCGACACCGCTGCCATCTCCACCGCCATCTTCATCAACGCTGCTGCTCCCATGAGGAGGGAGTAGTTCTCCATCGAGGCTCGGGGCTGTACCGGTAGCTATGTGGTTCATCTCTCTCCTATGTACTTCAATACAATAATCTCATGAGCTGCCTTACATGATTGAGATTCATATGATGATGCTTGTAATCTAGATGTCATTATGCTAGTCAAGTGGGTTTTACTTATGTGATCTCCGGAGACTCCTTGTCCCACGTGTGTAAAGGTGACAGTGTGTGCACCGTGTGGGTCTCTTAGGCTATATTTCACAGAATACTTATTCACTGTTATGAATAGCATAGTGAAGTGCTTATTTATATCTCTTTATGATTGCAATGTGTTTTGTATCACAATTTATCTATGTGCTACTCTAGTGATGTTATTAAAGTAGTTTTATTCCTCACGGTGTAATGGTGACGGTGTGTGCATCCGTGTTAGTACTTGGCGTAGGCTATGATTATGATCTCTTGTAGATTATGAAGTTAACTATTACTATGATGGTATTGATGTGATCTATTCCTCCTAATGGTGTGAAGGTGACAGTGTGCATGCTATGTTAGTACTTGGTTTAGTCGTGTCGATCTTTCATGCACTCTAAGGTTATTTAAATATGAACATTGAATTGTGGAGCTTGTTAACTCCGGCATTGAGGGTTCGTGTAATCCTACGCAATGTGTTCATCATCCAACAAGAGAGTGTAGAGTATGCATTTATCTATTCTGTTATGTGATCAATGTTGAGAGTGTCCACTAGTGAAAGTCTAATCCCTAGGCCTTGTTCCTAAATACTGCTATCGCTGCTTGTTACT
The DNA here is from genome assembly GCA_030979885.1 of Lolium multiflorum. Taxonomy (NCBI): domain Eukaryota; kingdom Viridiplantae; phylum Streptophyta; class Magnoliopsida; order Poales; family Poaceae; genus Lolium; species Lolium multiflorum. The sequence goes on along the minus strand of CM061752.1, from coordinate 45,250,788 downwards.
GTTCTACTGCATGTTTACTTCCTACAATATTACTACCATCAGCACTGCCAGCAAGCTATTTTCTGGCGCCGTACTACTGCTCATATTCATTCATACCACTGTATTTCACTATCTCTTCGCCGAACTAGTGCACCTATTAGGTGTGTTGGGGACACAAGAGACTTCTTGCTTTGTGGTTGCAGGTTGCATGAGAGGGATATCTTTGACCTCTTCCTCCCTGAGTTCGATAAACCTTGGGTGATCCACTTAAGGGAAAACTTGCTGCTATTCTACAAACCTCTGCTCTTGGAGGCCCAACACTGTCTACAAGAATAGAAGCACCCGTAGACATCAAGCACTTTTCTGGCGCCGTTGCCGGGGAGGAAAGGTAAAAGGTACTCACATTCCGGATCTCGGCTACTAAGCTATTTTCCGGCGCCGTTGTAAGTACTCGAAGCTATTTCCTTTAGATCCTGCAATTGCATCTTTTGGTTTCTTGTTTACACTAGTTAGGCATAATGGACAACAATGAGCTTCTTATTCTATTTCCTGAGTTAAGACATGGATTGTTTGCTGCGAAAATTAAAAAACCTATGGAATCTTATTTGCATGCTGGTAACAATGATATTAGTATGAACGCTTTGAACACCATTGTTGTTAATGATATGGAAAATTCTAAGCTTGGGGAAGCTGGTTTTGATGAGCATGACATTTTTAGTCCCCCAAGCATTGAGGAGAAAATTTTCTTTGATGATACTTTGCCTCCTATTTATGATGATTATAATGATAGTGGTCTTTTGGTGCCACCTACTATGGAGAGTAAATTTTGTTGTGATTATACTATGCCTCCTACACTTGATGAGAATAATAATGATAGCTACTTTGTTGAATTTGCTCCCACTACAACTAATAAAATTGATTATGCCTATGTGGAGAGTAATAATTTTATGCATGAGACTCATGATAAGAATGCTTTATGTGATAGTTATATTGTTGAGTTTGCTCATGATGCTACTGAAAGTTATTATGAGAGAGGAAAATATGGTTGTAGAAATTTTCATGTTACTAAAATGCCTCTCTATGTGCTGAAATTTTTGAAGCTACACTTGTTCTATCTTCCTATGCTTGTTACTTTGCTCTTCATGAACTTGTTTATTTACAAGACTCCTATGCATAGGAAGCATGTTAGACTTAAATTTGTTTTGAATTTGCCTCTTGATGCTCTCTTTTGCTTCAAATACTATTTCTTGCGAGTGCATCATTAAAACTGATGAGCCCATCTTAATGGCTATAAAGAAAGAACTTCTTGGGAGATAACCCATGTGTTTATTTTACTACAGCAATTTTTGTTTTGTTGAGTCTTGGAAGTTGTTTACTACTGTAGCAACCTCTCCTTATCATGTTTTTGTGCCAAGTAAAGTTTCTATGCTAAAGTTGATGTTATATTTGGGATCGCTGCGCAGAAACAGCATTGCTGTCTGTCACGAATTCTGGCATAAGTCTCTGTAAAAAATCGAAAAAATCTGCAAAATTACGAGCGTGATCCTCAGATATGTACGCAACTTTCATTAGTTTTGAGTTTTTCCATTTGAGCAAGTCTGGTGCCATTTTAAAATTCGTCTTTACGGACTGTTCTGTTTTGACAGATTCTGCCTTTTATTTCGCATTGCCGTATTTGCTATGTTGGATGAATTTCTTTGATCCATTAATGTCCAGTAGCTTTATGCAATGTCCAGAAGTGTAAAGAATGATTGTGTCACCTCTGAACATGTAAATTTTTATTGTGCACTAACCCTCTAATGAGTTTGCTTGAAGTTTGGTGTGAAGGAAGTTTTCAAGGGTCAAGAGAGGAGTATGATATACTATGATCAAGAGGAGTGAAAGCTCTAAGCTTGGGGATGCCCCCGTGGTTCACCCCTGCATATTCTAAGAAGACTCAAGCGTCTAAGCTTGGGGATGCCCAAGGCATCCCCTTCTTCATCGACAACATCATCAGGTTCCTCCCCTGAAACTATATTTTTATTCGGTCACATCTTATGTACTTTACTTGGAGCGTCTGTGTGCTTTTATTTTTGTTTTGTTATTTTCATTCTCTGAATAAGTTCATCCTTGTGTGGGAGAGAGACACGCTCCGCTGTTGCATATGGACAAATATGTCCTTAGGCTTTACTCATAATGTTCATGGCGAAGTTTCTTCTTCGTTAAATTGTTATATGGTTGGAATTGGAAAATGCTACATGTAGTAATTCTAAAATGTCTTGGATAATGTGATACTTTGCAATTGTTGTGCTCATGTTTAAGCTCTTGCATCATATACTTTGCACCCATTAATGAAGAAATACATAGAGCTTGCTAAAATTTGGTTTGCATATTTGGTCTCTCTAAGGTCTAGATAATTTCTAGTATTGAGTTTTGAACAACAAGGAAGACGGTGTAGAGTCTTATAATGTTTACAATATGTCTTTTATGTGAGTTTTGCTGCACCGGTTCATCCTTGAGTTTGCTTCAAATAACCTTGCTAGCCTAAACCTTGTATCGAGAGGGAATACTTCTCATGCATCCAAAATCCTTGAGCCAACCACTATGCCATTTGTGTCCACCATACCTACCTACTACATGGTATTTCTCCGCCATTCCAAAGTAAATTGCTTGAGTGCTACCTTTAAAATTCCATCATTCACCTTTGCAATATATAGCTCATGGGACAAAATAGCCTTAAAAACTATCGTAGTAATGAATATGTACTTATGCACTTTATCTCTTATTAAGTTGCTTGTTGTGCGATGACCATGCTTCTGGGGACGCCATCAACTACTCTTTGTTGAATATCATGTGAGTTGCTATGCATGTCCGTCTTGTCTGAAGTAAGAGAGATCTACCACCTTAATGGTTGGAGCATGCATATTGTTAGAGAAGAACATTGGGCCGCTAACTAAAGCCATGAATCATGGTGGAAGTTTCAGTTTTGGACATATATCCTCAATCTCATATGAGAATAATAATTGTTGTCACATGCTTATGCATTAAAGAGGAGTCCATTATCTGTTGTCCATGTTGTCCCGGTATGGATGTCTAAGTTGAGAATAATCAAAAGCGAGAAATCCAAAATGCGAGCTTTCTCCTTAGACCTTTGTACAGGCGGCATGGAGGTACCCCTTTGTGACACTTGGTTGAAACATGTGCATTGCAAAGATCCGGTAGTCCAAGCTAAGTAGGACAAGTTGCGGGCACTATTAGTATACTATGCATGAGGCTTGCAACTTGTAAGATATAATTTACATAACTCATATGCTTTATTACTACCGTTGACAAAATTGTTTCATGTTTTCAAAATAAAAGCTCTAGCACAAATATAGCAATCGATGCTTTCCTCTTTGAAGGACCTTTCTTTTACTTTTATTGTTGAGTCAGTTTACCTATTTCTCTCCACCTCAAGAAGCAAACACTTGTGTGAACTGTGCATTGATTCCTACATACTTGCATATTGCACTTGTTATATTACTCTATATTGACAATATCCATGAGATATACATGTTATAAGTTGAAAGCAACCGCTGAAACTTAATCTTCCTTTGTGTTGCTTCAATACCTTTACTTTGATTTATTGCTTTATGAGTTAACTCTTATGCAAGAATTATTGATGCTTGTCTTGAAGTACTATTCATGAAAAGTCTTTGCTTTATGATTCACTTGTTTACTCATGTCATTACCATTGTTTTGATCGCTGCATTCATTACATATGTTTACAAATAGTATAATCAAGGTTATGATGGCATGTCACTTCAGAAATTATCTTTGTTATCATTTTACCTGCTCGGGACGAGCAGAACTAAGCTTGGGGATGCTGATACGTCTCCGACGTATCGATAATTTCTTATGTTCCATGCCACATTATTGATGATATCTACATGTTTTATGCACACTTTATGTCATATTCGTGCATTTTCGGAACTAACCTATTAACAAGATGCCGAAGTGCCGTTCTGTTTTCTGCTGTTTTTGGTTTCAGAAATCCTAGTAACGAAATATTCTCGGAATTGGACGAAATCAACGCCCAGGTTCCTATTTTGCCCGGAAGCATCCAGAACACCCGAGAGCCGCCGAGGAGGGCCACAGGGCCCCGGATGATAGGGTGGCGCGGCCCACCCTGGCGGTGCCGCCTTATGGTGTCGTCGCCCCTCGACCCTCAGGCTCCGCCTCTTCGCCTATATAAGGTCCCTGACCTAAAACACGATACGAATAAGCCACGGTACGAGAAAAGTTCCGAGCCGCCGCCATAAGCCAAGATCTGGGGACATGAGTCTCGTTCGGCACGCCGCCGGAGCGGAAGTGCCCCGGAAGGCTTCTCCATCGACACCGCTGCCATCTCCACCGCCATCTTCATCAACGCTGCTGCTCCCATGAAGAGGGAGTAGTTCTCCATCGAGGCTCGAGGGTGTACCGGTAGCTATGTGGTTCATCTCTCTCCTATGTACTTCAATACAATAATCTCATGAGCTGCCTTACATGATTGAGATTCATATGATGATGCTTGTAATCTAGATGTCATTATGCTAGTCAAGTGGGTTTTACTTATGTGATCTCCGGAGACTCCTTGTCCCACGTGTGTAAAGGTGACAGTGTGTGCACCGTGTGGGTCTCTTAGGCTATATTTCATAGAATACTTATTCACTGTTATGAATGGCATAGTGAAGTGCTTATTTATATCTCTTTATGATTGCAATGTGTTTTGTATCACAATTTATCTATGTGCTACTCTAGTGATGTTATTAAAGTAGTTTTATTCCTCCTGCACGGTGTAATGGTGACAGTGTGTGCATCCGTGTTAGTACTTGGCGTAGGCTATGATTATGATCTCTTGTAGATTATGAAGTTAACTATTACTATGATGGTATTGATGTGATCTATTCCTCCTACCTGGTGTGAAGGTGACAGTGTGCATGCTATGTTAGTACTTGGTTTAGTCGTGTCGATCTTTCATGCACTCTAAGGTTATTTAAATATGAACATTGAATTGTGGAGCTTGTTAACTCCGGCATTGAGGGTTCGTGTAATCCTACGCAATGTGTTCATCATCCAACAAGAGAGTGTAGAGTATGCATTTATCTATTCTGTTATGTGATCAATGTTGAGAGTGTCCACTAGTGAAAGTCTAATCCCTAGGCCTTGTTCCTAAATACTATCGCTGCTTGTTTACTGTTCTACTGCATGTTTACTTCCTACAATATTACTACCATCAACTGCACGCCAGCAAGCTATTTTCTGGCGCCGTACTACTGCTCATACTCATTCATACCACCTGTATTTCACTATCTCTTCGCCGAACTAGTGCACCTATTAGGTGTGTTGGGGACACAAGAGACTTCTTGCTTTGTGGTTGCAAGGTTGCATGAGAGGGATATCTTTGACCTCTTCCTCCCTGAGTTCGATAAACCTTGGGTGATCCACTTAAGGGAAAACTTGCTGCTGTTCTACAAACCTCTGCTCTTGGAGGCCCAACACTGTCTACAAGAATAGAAGCACCCGTAGACATTAGCAACCAATGAAGCTAAAGGAACATTATTTGGATCAACATTAGATCTAACATTCACAAGCATAGACATAATCACATCAATATTATCACTCAAGGAAGAGGTTTCTTCAACAGAATTTACCTTCTTACCTTGTGGAGCTCTTTCTGTGTGCCATTCAGAGTAATTTATCATCATATCATCAAGAAGCTTTGTAGCCGCCCCAAAGTGATGGACATAAAGGTACCTCCAGCAGCTGAATCCAATAAATTCCGCGAAGAAAAATTTAGTCCTGCATAGAAGGTTTGGATGATCATCCAAGTAGTCAGTCCATGGGTTGGGCAATTCTTTACCAAAGTTTTCATTCTCTCCCATGCTTGAGCAACATGTTCAGTATCTAATTGCTTAAAATTCATTATGCTACTTCTCAAAGATATAATTTTAGCGGGAGGATAATATCTACCAATAAAAGCATCCTTGCATTTAGTCCATGAATCAATACTATTCTTAGGCAAAGATAGCAACCAATCTTTAGCTCTTCCTCTTAATGAGAAAGGAAACAATTTCAATTTAATAATATCACCATCTACATCCTTATATTTTTGCATTTCACAAAGTTCAACAAAATTATTAAGATGGGCAGCAGCATCATCAGAACTAACACCAGAAAATTGATCTCTCATAACAAGGTTCAGTAAAGCAGGTTTAATTTCAAAGAATTCTGCTGTAGTAGCGGGTGGAGCAATAGGTGTGCATAGGAAATCATTATTATTTGTGTTTGTGAAGTCACACAACTTAGTATTTTCAGGGGTATTCATTTTAGCAATAGTAAATAAAGCAAACTAGATAAATTAAATGCAAGTAACTAATTTTTTGTGTTTTTGATATAGAGAGCAAGACAATAAATAAGGTAAAACTAGCAACTAATTTTTTTGTGTTTTGTTTAGGTGCAGCAAACAAAGTAGTAAATAAAATAAAGCAAGACAAAAACAAAGTAAAGAGATTGGGAAGTGGAGACTCCCCTTGCAGCGTGTCTTGATCTCCCCGGCAACGGCGCCAGAAAAGTGCTTGATGCGCGTAGATGTACACGTCCGTTGGGAACCCCAAGAGGAAGGTATGATGCGCACGGTGGCAAGTTTTCCCTCAGAAAGAAACCAAGGTTTATCGAACCAGGAGGAGCCAAGAAGCACGTTGAAGGTTGATGGCGGCGGGATGTAGTGCGGCGCAACACCAGGGATTCCGGCGCCAACGTGGAACCCGCACAACACAACCAAAGTACTTTGCCCCAACGAAACAGTGAGGTTGTCAATCTCACCGGCTTGCTGTAACAAAGGATTAACCGTATTGTGTGGAAGATGATTGTTTGCAAGAAAACAGTAAAAGCAAGTATTGCAGTAGATTGTATGCGATGTAAAGAATAGGACCGGGGTCCACGTTCACTAGAGGTGTCTCTCCCATAAGATAAAAGCATGTTGGGTGAACAAATTACATCGGGCAATTGACAAATAGAAAAGGGCATAACAATGCATATACATGATATGATAAATATAGTGAGATTTAATTGGGCATTACGACAAAGTACATAGACCGCCATCCAACTGCATCTATGCCTAAAAAGTCCACCTTCAGGTTATCATCCGAACCCCATTCGGTATTAAGTTGCAAAGCAACAGACAATTGCATTAAGTATGGTGCGTAATGTAATCAACAACTACATCCTTAGACATATAATCAATGTTTTATCCCTAGTGGCAACAGCACAACACAACCTTAGAACTTTCTGTCACTGTCCCAGGTATCAATGAAGGCATGAACCCACTATCGAGCATAAATACTCCCTCTTGGAGTTAATAGTAAAAACTTGGCCAGAGCCTCTACTAATAACGGAGAGCATGCAAGATCATAAACAACACATAAGTAATAGATTGATAATCACCATAACATAGTATTCTCTATCCATCGGATCCCGACAAACACAACATATAGTATTACAGATAGATGATCTTGATCATGTTAGGCAGCTCACAAGATCCAACAATGAAGCACAATTAGGAGAAGACGACCATCTAGCTACCGCTATGGACCCATAGTCCAGGTGAACTACTCACTCATCACTCCGGAGGCGATCATGGCGATGAAGAGTCCTCCGGAGATAAATCCCCTCCGGCGGTGCGGAGAGCGGCTCTCTGAATCCCCGAGATGGGATTCGCGGCGGCGCGTCTCGGAAGGTTTTCCGTATCGTGGCTCTCGATCTGGGGTTTCGCGACGGAGGCTTTAAGTAGGCGGAAGAGCGGGGGCCACGGGGGCCCCACACGCCAGGGCCGCGCGGCCAAGGGCCGCGCCGCCCTGTTGTGGCGCGCCTCGTGGCCCCACTTCCTTCCCTCTTCGGTCTTCAAAGCTTCGTGCAAAAATAGGACCCTGGGCGTTGATTTCGTCCAATTCCGAGAATATTTCCTTACTAGGATTTCTGAAACCAAAAACAGCAGAAAACAGCAACTGGCTCTTCGGCATCTTGTTAATAGGTTAGTTCCAAAATGCGTAAATACGACATATAATGTGCATAAAACATGTAGATATCATCAATAATGTAGCATGGAACATAAGAAATTATCGATACGTTGGAGACGTATCAATCATCTAGAGATTTATCATAAACATTTGCCAAGCAAAACTCTTTAGTACCATGCATTTCGACATCAGGCACAAACAAAGCATTATCATAAGATTTATCAAAGTAGCATGGATTATCATAGATAACAGTAGCATAATTATTCTCACAAGTTTTACTCATAGGGAATATTTCAAGAGAATCCACAGGAACATAACATTCATCCTCTTTCGGTAAGCATGGAGGACAATCAAATAGTGTAAGAGATAAAGAGTTACTCTCATTAGAAGGTTGGCATGGGTAGCTAATCCATTCTTCCTCCTTTTGTTCATCACTCTCCTCTTCTTTTTCATCCAATGAGCTTTCAGGTTCATCAATTTCCTCCTCTTTTTCATCCAATGAGCTTTCAGGTTCATCAATTTCTTCTTCCACAGGTTCCTGCAAATTGTGAGTGCATTCTTGTGCATTAATGAGTCTCTCTTTATAATAAATGATATAAGGATTATCAGTGTAACTTTCATTGCAAAAATTAAGGATAGAAGAGACATAATCTTTAAGGTCCTTACAAACAACACAAGTTTCATAATTTTTAGACATGAATGATTCTATCTCAGAGGCTCCCATAAATATGACAAATTGTTCTACCTCTTCGAACCCAAAATGAATATAGCTATTCCAATTATAGTTCTTAATTAAAACTTCCTCACTAAAGCAACATTGAAATTTCAGATGTTTAGTATCCTGTTCAGAGCAACAGTTTATATCATGGCGTTTAAGCAAGATTTTAGCAATTGTATTTAATTTTTCTATCACAGCACTCATAACTTCACCCTTTCTTGATTTTCTATAATTATTATATAATTCTATAAGCTCCAAATAGGTTGTAGGTTCTCCCATAATAGCAGTTTTTAAATTTTTAGGTTTTTCAAATTTTTATGGATTTTCGGGTATATAGGGAAAATAAAACAAGACAAAAAGAAACTAAGCAAAAGTAAACTAAGCAGAATAATACTAGGCAGAAATAAACTAAGCACAAATAAACTAGATAAAAGTAAACTAAGCAAAACAAAATAAAATAAAACAAAAACAGAGAGAGAGGTAGAGTGTACTCCCCAGGTGAACTTATGAGTAGAGCTATGCCTCCCCGGCAACGGCGCCAGAAAATAGTCTTGATAACCCACAAGTATAGGGGATCACAACAGTCTTCGAGGAAGTAAAACCCAAATTTATTGATTCGACACAAGGGGAGGTAAAGAATACTTATCTTTACTATTAAATGGGAGTTGGTCGTTTGACACTCAACGCGTTTGGTGGTCGTCATTGAAAAGATCCTGGCCGTCCAATCTATTCTCCCTACTCCGCTTCGTCCGATCAAGTCAAACACCAAAATCCCCCCACGCACAAGTTAATTATGGTATAAAACTCAATCAGAATATCTCAATCACCTATCACGGTACATCAAAATATGGTAAGGCAATCACATATCACGGCCAAAATAAGTAGGCACATCAAAATATGTCACGGCCAAAATAAGTAGGCACATCACTCAACGCGTTTGATGGTCGTCATTGGAACCATCCTGTACGTCCAATCAATCTCACGGTCTCCGCTTTCATTGGTTCTAATTAGGAAACAATCTCAGGCGCAATATCAATCAAATCTGCACAAGCATTAAAATACTTGCCAAAAAAATTAACTTTTCCCACAATCTCTCGCCCATTATAAAAAAAAATCTTAATTATTAGCACTCAAAAAGCACCGGTAATTAACATTTCATCCTTTTATTCTATGACGTAAATCTTTACTACTCCGTATTACATTGTAGTTTGTACGTCATAAAAAATGTTTGATGTCGTCGCATCTGCACCGTCCGATCTTCGTCTGATAGCACACATATCAAAAACTCTCTTAACTTCCCGCAAGTTTATTGAGCAAAAAATAGGTCACTATCTTCTCCTTACGGTTAACCCTGCGTAAATCAGGCGGCAATCTTCTCCTTCCCACCCTGCAGGCAATGTGCCCATCTCACGCAATGGGGGATTTGATAAGTCATTAATGACATATTATTTCTTTCCTAACTAATCTTACCCATTGCTACCAAAACGAATATTCACTGCATTATATATTACCTGGTTAGCTACGACCTTCTTCTCCAAATTCTGTGCACTAGGAAACGATATGGAAATATCATCATCCCATTAACCTGTGATGTACTACCCCTTCCAAAATAACCGTTCCCTCCCCCTTTCAATCACATACCCATAACTATTTCTCTCATTCATGCTTCATCGAAGACACCATCTATCCCACCTTTTCTCGCGCGGAGGAGGATCCAAACTGCTGCGGCTGATGGAGGAAAAGTGTCGACGTTCGTCGGTCGTCCATGTATGGGCCTCGCCCAATTTTGTTCGTCGCTCCCGACTGTCACCCACCCTGCATCACCAATAGCAGCCGCGTGTATGCCCCGCCTCGTCGTCTTCCTCGTATGGAATCGAATGTTTCGGAACTTAAGTTCATCCAGCTTCTTTGCATCGGCAGTGTCAGGTCGGGAAGGAAACGGAAGGCGAACTAGGCGCGTGTGCTGGAGGAGGAGGTTGACCGGCATCTACGCGGCTCAAAGTCAAACGCCGCCTACCATGGCAGAAGAAGGTGGAGCGGAAGGGGATCTTTCCCTCGCATGGCGTAGAATCAGTATCTCCTCCAGCTCCTCTCCGCACTAAGGTCTTTATCCCGTTCTCTTATTGTTTCTGTTGGATTTACTTGATTGGTTGGGGTTTTTCTTAACCTGCGCTTCGCTCGTGCAGATGATCACGGTGGGATGCCTTGACAGCGACATTGACTTCGTGCCGTAGAAGCTCTCGGATATTATTTTTATTCTCGGAAGAAAAGAACTCTCTTACTGCAACTTGCAAGCGGTCTATGCTTGCGTGTGACTGCTTTTACTGGTAATTTTTTCTGCCTGATACCCTGTTTTGTTGCCTTTTTTGCTCCTATGAATAGTTGTTTGTTTTTTTTGCAGATTACTGATATGGTGCTTTTTGCATGGATGGAGATTTTATATATTGAGGTCCTTCCAATTAATGCACTGATGAGATGTTGTATGGAACTTAAATGCAGTAGTCCGTGGATTCTTTGGCTAGCTATTGAAATGGACCAGTTACAACGACGCTCATATACATACACATGATAATAATCCATCTAATGGGTTATCAGTAGACGTGTTTATATATAAATTAGCCATGAAAATAGACGATGTTACAACTTCTCCCACAATTTCGAGAAATAATGAAATGATCACATTTACTCTTAACAGAGACGTAGTGCACTTCTCCCAATATTTCGAGAAATTTCTGCATATTGAGAAACAGTCAACTTAACTACTGTAAATTGAAAAAACATGCTAACACCAATTTAAACATGTACAGGGTGTCATATAAGTCTCACTTCCTAGAAGGGGCTGTAGTAAGATGTCAATTTCTGATAATAAATGACAGCAGATAAAAATATTCAGATCAAGTGATGCAACAATTGGGTCCAAAATACCGAGCCCCAACAAACCTCATAGTTTCCTTTAATTTTGATTGCAGCAAACTCTATCTGCTTGGATGATATTTTCTTGCAATTGAGCTTCAAATTCATCTTGGTATACGACCCACCAGCTCTGAACACTTTAATGTGCCTGCAGTAGGAAGGGGTGAAGGAAACGAGATTACAACAGAAGAGTTGAACTCCCCGAACTTGGTGGTAAAAGGTTTGTATTTATTCTCCCACAATTCAATGGCATCACTGGCAGCTGATGCAGAAGAATACATCGTAATCATCATTCGGTTGACCATAACTAACATCTTATGCATTTTGAAAGAACCTCAGGCCACAGTTTGTACCTAGGAATACATGATTTTTACACAACAGCAGGACATAGTAGCAACACCACCACTGCCACCACCATCAGGTTGGTGAAGACGTTGGGTATTTTACACAGTGCCTGCTAGGACGGCGGTGTCTGAACATGGACGAACAGATCGGGTTGCCCTGCCCTTTGCGTGATCTTTGCCGCCGAAAATCCTCCGCGGACGAAGCTCGCTGTTTTGTTTGCCAGGCGCGTGGCGTGGAGCGGTTGCCCTTCAGCGTGGAAGCAGCTCCTATCCCGCCCGGCGGCTGCGGCGCTCCAAAGGGGATGGAACCGTGTTTCGCCATAGTTTGAAGATACTAAGCGAAAAGAAAATGGGCTAGGACCATGAGGGGCGACGGATGAAGTGTATGAGGAGGATAAACTTTTGTATGGTCTTGTCCCACATCGAGCTCTTGATTGAACGAACCACATACAGATCGAGCGAGAAACAACCGGTTTTTTATGTATGAAAAATAGAACCGGTTTTTAACGTACCAACAACACCGATTTTGATTTAATAGTAAAGATATCCAGGTATACAAGCATGCAATAAGTTTGTACGTCATAGGTGATGGTCATCCATGAGGATTTTCATCGGAAATTAAATTCGGCTCTCGGGTGCATATGCTCACTCCACAAAAAAAATTATATTTCAAAGTATCGAAATTTTTTGATAAAAAATTCTACATGTACATCTCCACAATATACGTGTGTTCGTCAAGTGTTGCGAGAAAGAGAAATTTATTTTCTGAATAGCTTTATTTTTAGCATTATTTTTTTTACACATGCCACACGACAAGTCGATTTTTTATGAAACAACTTTGTGAGCATGTAGCACGTGAAGATGTACGTGCGATTTTTTTACAATTTTTTTAAAATTTCAAAATGTGTGTAACATGCATTTCAAAATAATGGAAGCATATGCTCTCATGTGCCAAAACACCACTCCCTTCATTTCAACGCGTATTTTGTACTTTATATGTTTCAGTTATATTGTACTATATGATTTATGTGCGTGAGAGAGAGAGGATGGTGGATGGAGAGAAGAGAAGAGAGGTTTCATTCCGATTGCAACGAAAAGGAAGGCCAGATTTGCGGCAAGCCTTAAGGTTCCGTAGCAGCGCACGGGCATTCAACTAGTAAGCCTTAACAACTGAGTTGTCAATTCAGCTGCACCTGGAAAAGCACTAGTAACAGGGGTGATGTGAAAGCAGCAGTAATATGAGAGCAATAGTAACAGTAACACAGCACGATGGGTAACACGGAGGCAATGGCACCAGAAAATAGTTAATACTACTTCCAATGACATAAAGAACGAGTATATGATGATGCGAGATGGACCGGGGTTCCCAACTATCTACACTAGTGGTAACTCTCCAATAACAAGTGTTGGGTGAACAAATTACAGTTGGGCAATTGATAGGATTGAAATAGCATTAAGACAGAATATCAAGATTATTAATCATGTAGGCATGTTTTCCATATATAGTCATACGTTCTCGCAATGAGAAACTTGTACAACATCTTTTGTCCTACCAGCCGGTGGCAGCCGCCTCTAGGGAATCTACTGGAAATTAAGGTACTCCTTTTAATAGAGCACCGGAGCAAAGCATTAACACTCTGTGAAAACATGTGATCCTCATACCTAAGCCTTCCCCTCCGGTTGTCCCAATTTCTGTCACTTTGGAGCCTCGGGTTCCGGACATAGACATGTGCAAACAACTTGTAGATACAATCTAAGCAATAATTATAGAGCTTAAATCTAAGATCATGCCACTCGGGCCCTAGTGACAAGCATTAAGCATAACAAGATTGCAGCAACAATAACTTCACAAACTTTATAGATAGACTAATCATAATGTAACAATCCATCGGATCCCAACAAACACAACACCGATTACATCAGATGAATCTCAATCATGTAAGGCAGCTCATGAGATCATTGTATTGAAGTACATGGGGGAGAGAATACCAACTAGCTACAGCTAGAACCCGTAGTCCATGGGGGAACTACTCACGGAGCATGATGGAGGCGGTGGCGTTGATGGAGATGGCTTCCGGGGGCACTTCCCCGTCTGGAACAGAGATTCTGTCCCCCGAATTGGAGTTTCGCGATGGCGGCGGCGCCCCTGGAGTCTTTCTGGAGTTTCGTCAAGTGGTACTGTGTTTTTAGGTCTAAAGGGCTTAAATAGGCGAAGAGGCGGCGCAGGAGGGGCGACAGGGGCCCACACGGGCGCGGCCAGGCTTGGGGCGCGCGGCCCTAGTGTGTGGTGGCCCCCTCCCTCCTACCCCCTTCGGTGTTGGATGCTTCCGGAAAAATAGGATGTTTGGCGTTGATTTCGTCCAATTAGAGAATATTGCCCGAACAGCCTTTGGAACCAAAAACAACGAAAACAGACGCAGCTGTGGCATCTTGTTAATAGGTTAGTTCCGGAAAACGCATAAAAACATTATAAAGTGTGAGCAAAACATGTAAGTATTGTCATAAAACAAGCATGTAACATCAGAAATTATAGGTACGTTGGAGACGTATCAGCCATCTCCACCGCCATCTTCACCGCCATCGTTGTTTCCATGATGAGGAGGGAGTAATTCTCCCCTGGGGCTGAGGGCTCTACCGTAGCTATGTGGTTAATCTCTCTCTCTGTACTCCAATACAATGATCTCATGAATTGCTTTGCATGATTGAGATCCATATGATGAGCTTTGTATCGCTATTAGTCTATGTGCTACTCATGTGATGTTATTAAAGTAGTCTATTCCTCCTGCATGGTGTAAAGGCGACAGTGTGTGATTGTCGTAGGTTATGATCATAATCTCTTGTAGGTTATGGAGTTAATTATCACTATGATAGTATTGATGTGATCTATTCCCCTTTCATAGTGTAATGATGACAGTGTGTATGCTATGTTAGTTCTCGGTTTATTTTGCAAAGATCTATTATGCTCTAAGGTTACTTAAATATGAATGCCGAATGTTGTGGCGCTTGTTAACTCCGGCTTGAGGGAGCTCTTGTAGCCCTACACAATGAATGGTGTTTGTCATCCAACAAAAGAGTGTATGTAGCACAAATGAGAAGAAGTTATTTATTATGTGATCAATGTTGAGAGTGTCCACTAGTGAAAGTATGATCCCTAGGCCTTGTTTCCAATACTGCAAACACCGCTTACTTACTGTTCTATTGCATGTTTACTCGCTGCCATATTTATTTCAGATTGTTATTACCACTCATATTCATCGATACCACCTGTGTTTTACTATCTCTTCGCCGAACTAGTGCACCTATACATCTGACAAGTGTATTAGGTGTGTTGGGGACACAAGAGACTTCTTGTATCTTAATTGCAGGGTTGCTTGAGAGGACTATCTTTGACCTCTACCTCCCTGAGTTCGATAAACCTTGGGTGATTCACTTAAGGGAAACTTGCTGCTGTTCTACAAACCTCTGCTCTTGGAGGCCCAATACTGTCTACAAGAATAGAAGCACACGTAGACATCAGCGAGTGCCGGACGCCGTTCTGGGCTTACAGTATACTTGATTCGGTGGTCACCGGTGAGGGAGCCGGCATGCGCCGGGTGCTCCGGTGCTGGGGCCGGTGCCGCCGGGCTGGGCGTCGGGCTAGCCGGCAGCAAGCGGACGCTGACACCGGGCGAAGAGTGTTGGCTCCCTGGAATCATCTCGGTGTGCACCGGTGCCTGGGCCGGTCTGCGCCAGACCAGCCGGTGTAGCACCCGGTGCCACCGGGCCGTACGCCGGCCTGAGCTTCCTTTGTTTTCTTCAAAGTGGGGGTCTCCCTTCACCTTCTTGTTCCATTGATACATGATGTCTACTCACGCTTCTTTTCTTGTAGACAGTGTTGGGCCTCCAAGAGCAGAGGTTTGTAGAACAGCAGCAAGTTTTCCCTTAAGTGGATCACCCAAGGTTTATCGAACTCGGGGAGGAAGAGGTCAAAGATATCCCTCTCAAGCAACCCTGCAATCACGATACAAGAAGTCTCTTGTGTCCCCAACACACCTAATACACTTGTATGTATAGGTGCACTAGTTCGGCGAAGAGATAGTAAAACACGGTGGTATAGATGGTGGTAATATTGCGAGAAAGTAAAGATGCAGTAAAACAGTAAACAAGCGGCGAAAATAGCTTGCTGGCGTGGGAAGCAATTCTTTGTGGTGGAAACAAGGCCTAGGGATCATACTTTCACTAGTGGACACTCTCAACATTGATCACATAATAAATAAGTTCTCTTCCTTTGTGCTACATATACTCTTTTGTTGGATGACAAACACCATTCATTGTGTAGGGCTACAAGAGCCCTCAAGCCGGAGTTAACAAGCGCCACAACATTCAGCATTCATATTTAAGTAACCTTAGAGCATAATAGATCTTTGCAAAATAAACCGAGTACTAACATAGCATACACACTGTCACCTTTACACTATGAAGGGGGAATAAATCACATCAATACTATCATAGCGATAATCAACTCCATAACCTACAAGAGATTATGATCATAATCTACGACAAGAACCACACGATGCACACACTGTCACCATTACACCATGGAGAATAGACTACTTTAATAACATCACATGAGTAGCACATAGACTAATAGCGATACAAAGCACATTGCAATCATAAAGGGATATAAATAAGCACTTCACTATGCCATTCATAACAGTGAATAAGTATTCTGTGAAATATAGCCTAAGAGACCCACACGGTGCACACACTGTCACCTTTACACACGTGGGACAAGGAGTCTCCGGAGATCACATAAGTAAAACCCACTTGACTAGCATAATGACATCTAGATTACAAGCATCATCATATGAATCTCAATCATGTAAAGCAGCTCATGAGATTATTGTATTGAGGTACATAGGAGAGAGATGAACCACATAGCTACCGGTACAGCCCCGAGCCTCGATGGAGAACTACTCCCTCCTCATGGGAGACAGCAGTGATGAAGATGGCGGTGGTGTCGATGGAGGAGCCTAGGGGCACTTCCCCGTCCGGCGGCGTGCGAGCAGGACTCTGTCCCCAGATCTTGGCCCGCGATGGCGGCGGCTCGGAACTTTTCGTACCGTGGCTTATTCGTATCGTGTTTTAGGTCAGGACCTTTATATAGGCGAAGAGGCGTCGTCGAAGGTCAACGAGGCGACGACACACTAGGGCGCCCGGGCCGCGCCGGTGGTGTCTGGTGGCCCAGTGGCCCCCTCTGGTCCCTCTCGGGTGTTCTGGAAGATCCTAAGATCTTTGGCGTTGATTTCGTCCGATTCCGAGAATATTTCCTTACTAGGATTTCGAAACCAAAAACAGCAACAACTGGCCTTCGGCATCTCGTCAATAGGTTAGTTCGGAAAACGCATAATAATGACATATAATGTGTATAAAACATGTAGGTATCATCAATAAAGTAGCATGGAACATAAGAAATTATAGATACGTTTGGGACGTATCAAGCATCCCCAAGCTTAGTTTCTGCTCGTCCCGAGCAGGTAAACGATAACAAAGATAATTTCTGAGGTGACATGCTACCATCATAATCTTGATCAACATTATTGTAAAGCATATGGCATGAATGGAGTGATTCAAAGCAATATCTATAGTTTGACAAATAGATGACATATAGCAAAATTTTTCATGAATAGTACTTTCAAGACAAGCATCAATAAGTCTTGCATAAGAGTTAACTCATAAAGCAATAAGTTCAAAGTAAAGGCATCGAAGCAACACAAAGGAAGATATAAGTTTCAGCAGTTGCTTTCAACTTTCAACATGCATATCTCATGGATAATTGTCAACATAGAGTAATATGATGAATGCAAATAAGCAAGTATGTAAGAATCAATGCACAGTTGACACAAGTGTTTGCTTCTAAGATGGAAGGAAATAGGTAAACTGACTCAACATAAAGTAAAAGATAGGCCCTTCGCAGAGGGAAGCAGGGATTAAATCATGTGCTAGAGCTTTTCAAGTTTTGAAATCATATAGAGAGCATAAAAGTAAAATTTTGAGAGGTGTTTGTTGTTGTCAACGAATGGTAATGGGTACTCTAACTACCTTATCAACCAGACTTTCAAGAGCGGCTCCCATGAAGGACGTTATCTCTACCAGCAAGGTAGATCATCCTCTTCTCTTTTGTTTACACATGTACTTTAGTTTTATTTATTAGATGACACTCCCCCAACCTTTTGCTTACACAAGCCATGGCTAACCGAATCCTCGGGTGCCTTCCAACATTCACATACCATGAAGGAGTGTCTATTTGCAAAATTAAGTTGCTTACTGATAGATCAGAGCAAAACATGTGAAGAGAATTATTAATGCAAGTTAATTAATTGGGGCTGGGAACCCCATTGCCAGCTCTTTTTGCAAAATTATTGGATAAGCGGATGAAGCCACTAGTCCATTGTGAAAGTCTATCAGAAGTAAATGACAAGATCGAAAGATAAAACACCACATACTTCCTCATGAGCTATAAAACATTGACACAAATAAGAGATAATAGCTTTTGAATTGTTTAAAGGTAGCACATGAAGTATTTACTTGGAATGGCAGAAAATACCACATAGTAGGTAGATATGGTGGACACAAATGGCATAGGTTTTGGCTCAAGGTTTTGGATGCACGAGAAGCATTCCCTCTCAGTACAAGGCTTAGGCTAGCAAGGTTCTTTGAAGCAAACATGAAACGGTACAGCAAAAGTTACATAAGAACATATTGCAAGCATTATAAAACTCTACACTGTCTTCCTTGATGCTCAAACACTTTTACTAGAAAATATCTGGACCTTAGAGAGACCAATCATGCAAACCAATTTCAACAAGCTCTATGTAGTTCTTCATTACTAGATTTAAACTACATGATGCAAGAGCTTAAACATGATATATGAGAGCTCAAAACAATTGCCAAGTATCAAATTATCCAAGACCATATGAAGCATTTTCTCATTCCAACAAAATATCAACAAGTGAAGCGATCAACTTTCGCCCTTGAACATTAAAAGCTAAGAACACATGTGTTCATATGAACCAGCGGAGCGTGTCTCTCTCCCACACAAGGATGAACTTATTCAGAGAACTAAGATAACAAAACAAAAATAAAAGCACACACAGACGCTCCAAGTAAAGTACATAAGATGTGGCCGAATAAAAATATAGTTTCACTAGAAGAAACCTGATAAGTTGTCGATGAAGAAGGGGATGCCTTGGGCATCCCCAAGCTTAGATGCTTGAGTCTTCTTAAAATATGCAGGGATGAACCACCGGGGCATCCCCAAGCTTAGACCTTTCACTCTTCTCGATCACATTATATCACCCTCTTCTATTGACCCTTGAAAACTTCCTCACACCAAACTTCAAGCAAACTCATTAGAGGGTTAGTGCATAATAAAAATTCACATGTTCAGAGGTGACACAATCATTCTTAACACTTCTGGACATTGCGCAAAAATTCTGAAAGTTAATGGAACAAAGAAACTCATTCAACTTAACAAAAACGGCAATGCGAAATAAAAGGCAGAATCTGTCAAAAACAGAACAGTCCGTAAAGACGAACCTGGAAGGGACACTTAACTTGCTCAAACGGAAAAACTCAAAACTAATGAAAGTTGCGTACATATCTGAGGATCACACACGTAAATTTGCAGATTTGTTTAATTTTTTTACAGAGACTTCTGCTCAAATTCGTGACAGACAGCAAATCTGTTTCTGCGCAGCAATCCAAATCTAGCATCAACTTTACCATAGAGACTTTACTTGGCACAAAAACATGATAAGGAGAGTTTGCTACAGTAGTAAACAACTTCCAAGACTCAACAAAACAAAAATTGCTGTAGTAAAATAAACACATGGGTTATCTCCCAAGAAGTTCTTTCTTTATAGCCATTAAGATGGGCTCAGTAATTTCAAAGATACTCTCGCAAGAAATAGTATTTGAAGCAAAAGAGAGCATCAAGAAGAAAATTCAAAACACATTTAAGCCTAACCCACTTCCTATGAAAAGGAATCTTGTACACAAATAAATTCATCAAGAACAAAGTGGCAAGCATAGAAAAGCAACACAAGCGCAATTTCAAGATTCTCAACATAAAGAGGGGAAACTTAATATTATTAAGATGCATATAACCATTTCCCTCTCTCATAATAACTTTCAGTAGCATCATGAACAAACTCAACAATATAACTATCACATAAAACATTCTTGTCATGAGCCTCATGCATAAAATTATTACTCTCCACATAAGCATAATCAATTTTATTAGTTGTAGTGGGAGCAAATTCAACAAAGTAGCTATCATTATTATTCTCATCAAGTGTAGGAGGCATAGTATAATCATAATAATATTTACTCTCCATAGTAGGCGGCACCAAAAGACCACTATCATTATAATCATCATAAATAGGAGGCAAAGTATCATCAAAGAAAATTTTCTCCTCAATGCTTGGGGGACTAAAAATATCATGCTCATCAAAACCAGCTTCCCCAAGCTTAGAATTTTCCATATCATTAGCAACAATGGTGTTCAAAGCGTTCATACTAATATCATTGCTACTAGCATGCAAATAAGATTCCATAGGTTTTTAAATTTTCGCAGCAAACAATCCATGTCTTAACTCAGGAAATAGAATAAGAAGCTCATTGTTACTTTCCATTATGCCTAACTAGTGTAAACAAGAAACCAAAAGATGCAATTGCAGGATCTAAAGGAAATAGCTTCGAGTACTTACAACGCCGGAAAATAGCTTAGTAACCGAGATCCGGAGTGTGAGTACCTTTTACCTTTCCTCCCCGGCCGGAAAATAGCTTGATGTCTACTCACGCTTCTTTTCCTGTAGACAGTGTTGGGCCTCCAGGAGCAGAGGTTTGTAGAACAGCAGCAAGTTTTCCCTTAAGTGGATCACCCAAGGTTTATCGAACTCAGGGAGGAAGAGGTCAAAGATATCCCTCTCAAGCAACCCTGCAATCACGATACAAGAAGTCTCTTGTGTCCCCAACACACCTAATACACTTGTCGGATGTATAGGTGCACTAGTTCGGCGAAGAGATAGTAAAACACAGGTGGTATAGATGGTGGTAATATTGCAGAAAGTAAAGATGCAGTAAAACAGTAAACAAGCGGCGCCAGAAAATAGCTTGCGGCGTGAAGCAATTCTTTGTGGTGGAAACAAGGCCTAGGGATCATACTTTCACTAGTGGACACTCTCAACATTGATCACATAATAAATAAGTTCTCTTCCTTTGTGCTACATATACTCTTTGTTGGATGACAAACACCATTCATTGTGTAGGGCTACAAGAGCTCCCTCAAGCCGGAGTTAACAAGCGCCACAACATTCGGCATTCATATTTAAGTAACCTTAGAGCATAATAGATCTTTGCAAAATAAACCGAGTACTAACATAGCATACACACTGTCACCTTTACACTATGAAGGGGGAATAAATCACATCAATACTATCATAGCGATAATCAACTCCATAACCTACAAGAGATTATGATCATAATCTACGACAAGAACCACACGATGCACACACTGTCACCATTACACCATGCAGGAGGAATAGACTACTTTAATAACATCACATGAGTAGCACATAGACTAATAGCGATACAAAGCACATTGCAATCATAAAGGGATATAAATAAGCACTTCACTATGCCATTCATAACAGTGAATAAGTATTCGTGAAATATAGCCTAAGAGACCCACACGGTGCACACACTGTCACCTTTACACACGTGGGACAAGGAGTCTCTGGAGATCACATAAGTAAAACCCACTTGACTAGCATAATGACATCTAGATTACAAACATCATCATATGAATCTCAATCATGTAAAGCAGCTCATGAGATTATTGTATTGAGGTACATAGGAGAGAGATGAACCACATAGCTACCGGTACAGCCCCGAGCCTCGATGGAGAACTACTCCCTCCTCATGGGAGCAGCGGTGATGAAAATGGCGGTGGTGTCGATGGAGGAGCTCAGGGGGCACTTCCCCGTCCGGCGGCGTGCCGAACGAGACTCTGTCCCCCGATCTTGGCTTCGCGATGGCGGCGGCTCTGGAACTTTTCTCGTACCGTGGCTTATTCGTATCGTGTTTTAGATCAGGGACCTTTATATAGGCGAAGAGGCGTCGAAGGTCAACGAGGCGACGACACACTAGGGCGCCCCCGGCGCCGGGGTGGTGTCGGTGGCCCGGTGGCCCCCTCTTGTCCCTCTCGGGTGGGAAGCTTCGCGTGATCCTAAGATGCCGGCGTTGATTTCGTCCGATTCCGAGAATATTTCCTTACTAGGATTTCTGAAACCAAAAACAGCAGAAAACAGCAACTAGCCCTTCGGCATCTCGTCAATAGGTTAGTTCCGGAAAACGCATAATAATGACATATAATGTGTATAAAACATGTAGGTATCATCAATAAAGTAGCATGGAACATATGAAATTATAGATACGTTTGGGATGTATCAATACACTATTATGCATGTTACACTAATACCTGAGAATAATCTTGTAGGCATGTATTACTCCAAATACTCTAGCTACGGTGTCATTGTAACCAAAATAATGGATAAGGGTAAAAAACCCTTACAGTTGCTCATCTATAATGATCATGACGGCGTGTGATGATCCTATACTGTAATGTTCGTCCCTAATTTTATTGTGAAATAATTGCATTCCACATCAAGATAAAATTAGAAAGGAACTTGTTCATGTTTTGTTGAAACTTGCACATTCCAGAATGTTGACACAACTTTAACATTCCCTTTAGAAGACATTTGACTGTTGAGCTTCTAAATCAATGGAATAACATAAATATATCAATTGTTCAAAGACAGTTAACCTGGAACCTGATGTGGTGAGATGGAGTTTGATAGATAACAACTAATTTTCAACTTTGTCAATTACAAGTTGCTTGAAAAGAATGTTGCCGGTCCTGATAATAGATGGATTTGGAAGTCAAAGTTATCTTTGAAAATAAATATTTCTTTTGGCAATTATACTAAGATGCTATTTTGACTAGAGACAACTTAAAGAAAAGGAAATGGACTGGTTCCCCTTGCTGCTCCTTTTGTAATGAGAGTGAGAATGCAAACTATTTATTTTTCTCTTGTGTTGTTGCTAAGGTGGCTCGGGGGTATTATTGGCTCGTGTGTGGAGCTAATAGTTGTCCTTCAAATGTTTGGCAATATTTTAGCTTGGCTATATGCTTATATACCAGGGGACAAGAAGTTCTTTGCATTGTTTTTTTTTTGGCCATTTGGACTACCAAAAACAAGATAACTTTTGAGTGTTTTGTGCTCAGGTCTCTTGTGTCAATGATCTTCACATTTGTTCGTTTCTGAAATATTGGGCAGTTCTATACTCGGAGGAGGAAACTATGGCGCAAGTGACAATATGTCAAGCAACCGACACATGTTCTTTAATGACAATGCCCTAAACAGAACCTTACTTCCAATCCCACTTCAATATTTTTTCATCAAGTAGGGATAACTTGTATAACATGTGAAACATGAGCCTGCAAGGTGCCAAGTACATAAGGCGGAGATCAATATATTTGCAATATAGAATAGAAAACTCGCAATTGTTCGCAATTCTTATTTTAATAAGACATCCCTTGTCATGTCCGTATTAAAATCTATGCCCTATCGTGAAGCGAATAACTGTTCACATGCTAAAATGGAAATGTTTATGCAAGAACCTCAAACCAATCACTAATTTGGTCATCAGGCGTAACACGTATCATTATATCAAATGTACCCAAGTACTAAATTTGGTTAGTCAGAAAACACTAAAAAAGATCCCCAACTCCTCCTCCCGCCGCCTCCCCAACCCTAACCCCAATACCCTGATACGTCTCCAACGTATCTATAATTTCTTATGTTCCATGTTAGTTTTATGACAATACCTACATGTTTTGTTCACACTTTATATCATATTACGACATTTATTGGACTAACCTATTAACAAGATGCCACAGTGCCAGTTTCTGTTTATTATGCCTGTTTATTGCAGAAAAGGCCCAAAAACCAAAGTGCTCGGAAAAATCCGAAAAACAGAAATTCTATTTCGCGGAAGACCCACGGAGCCAGGGCCAAGCCGAGGCCCACTCCTCCCCATCCAGGCGTGGCCAGAGGGGACGGCGCCGCGGTGGGGTGGGCCCCTCGGCACCCCCTCGCGCTCGCCTCTTTCGCCTATATGCCTGTCCGCTATGATATATCTATCATACTCGAAAGACTCCGGAGCGCCTCCGCCATCGCGAAACCTAGTTTCGGGGTCGAAGTTCTGTTTCGGCACCTGCCAGACGGGGATCGACCCCGAGCCTTCTCCATCGGCCACCGCCTCCATCATGCTCCGTGAGTAGTTCCCCCATGGACTACGGGTTCTAGCAGTAGCTAGTTGGTACTCTCTCTCCCATGTACTTCAATACAATGATCTCATGAGCTGCCTTACATGATTGAGATCCATCCGATGTAATCGGTGTTGTGTTTGTTGGGATCCGATGAATTGTTACATTATGATCGGTCTATCTATAAAGTTTGTGAAGTTATTGTTGCTGCAATCTTGTTGTATTTAATGCTTTTCACTAGTGCACGAGTGGCATGATCTTAGATTTAAGCTCTATAATTATTGCTTAGATTGTATCTACAAGTTGTTTGCACACGTCTATGTCCGGAACCCGAGGCCCCAGAGTGACAGCAACTGGGATAACTAGAGGGTATGGCTTAGATATGAGGATCACATGTTTTCACCAAGTGTTAATGCTTTGCTCCGGTGCTCTATTAAAAGGGGTACCTTAATTACCAGATTCCCTTGAGGCCCGGCTGCCACCATTGGTAGGACAAAAGATGTTATGGAGGTTTCTCATTGCGAGCACGTATGACTATATATGGAAAACATGCCTACATGATTAATAAACTGGATGTTCTGTCTTAATGCTATAATAATTATGTCAATTGCCCAACTGTAATTTGTTCACCCAACACTTGTTATTGGAGAGTGATACGTCCCCGACGTATCCATAATTTCTGCCGTTCCATGCTTGTTTTATGACAATACTTACATGTTTTGCTTGCATTTTATGATGTTTTTATGCGTTTTCCGGAACTAACCTATTAACAAGATGCCACGGTGCAGTTCTTTTTCTGTTTTTTTTGGTTCCGAAAGGCTGTTCGGCAATATTCTAATTCGACGAAACGAACGCCAAACCTCCTATTTTTCCTAAGGCTCCAGAGAAGAGTCGGAGAGGGGCCAGGGGGTACCACACCACATGGCGGCACGGGCCAGACCCTGGCCGCGCCGGCCTGGGTGTGGCGCCCCCGTGTGCCCCCGCGCCGCCTCTTCGCCTATAAAATCCCTTTCGACCTAAAAACACCGTACCTCTTGACGAAACTCCGAGAAAGACTCCGGGGCGCCGCCACCATCGCAAACTCCAATTCGGGGGACAGTCTCGTCCCAAGACCCGGACGGGGAAGTGCCCCGGAAGCCATCTCCATCAACGCCACCGCCTCCATCATGCTCCGTGAGTAGTTCCCCCATGGACTACGGGTTCTAGCTGTAGCTAGTTGGTATTCTCTCCCCATGTACTTCAATACAATGATCTCATGAGCTGCCTTACATGATTGAGATTCATCTGATGTAATCGGTGTTGTGTTTGTTGGGATCCGATGGATGATACATTATGATAAGTCTATCTATAAAGTTTGTGAAGTTATTGTTGCTGCAATCTTGTTATGCTTAATGCTTGTCACTAGGGCCCGAGTGGCATGATCTTAGATTTGAGCTCTATAATTATTGCTTAGATTGTATCTACAAGTTGTATGCACATGTCACTGTCCGGAACCAAAGGCCCCGAAGTGACAGAAATCGGGACAACCGGAGGGGATGGCGGTGATGTGAGGGACATATGTTTTCACGGAGTGTTAATGCTTTGCTCCGGTGCTCTATTAAAAGGAGTACCTTAATATCCAGTAGATTCCCTTGAGGCCCTGCCACCGGCTGGTAGGACAATAGATGTTGTGCAAGTTTCTCATTGCGAGCACGTACGACTAAATATGGAAAACATGCCTACATGATTAATGAATTGATGTTCTTTCTTAATGCCTTATCAATCCTATCAATTGCCCAACTGTAATTTGTTCACCCAACACTTGTTATTGGAGAGTTACCACTAGTGTAGATAGCTGGGAACCCCGGTCCATCTTTCATCATCATATACTCGTTTCTACATGTCAACTATTTTCTGGTGCCATTGCTCTCATATTGCTATTACTGCTCTGTGTTACTGTTACTACTGCTCTCATATTACTGCTACTTTCACATCACCCCTGTTACTAGTGCTTTTCCAGGTGCAGCTGAATTGACAACTCAGTTGTTAAGGCTTATAAGTATTCTTTACCTCCCCTTGTGTCGAATCAATAAATTTGGGTTTTACTTCCCTCGAAGACTGTTGCGATCCCCTATACTTGTGGGTCATCAAGACTATTTTCTGGCGCCGTTGCCGGGGAGGCATAGCTCTACTCATAAGTTCACCCGGGGAGTACACTCTACCTCTCTCTCTGCTTTTATCTTATTTTGTCTTGCTAGTTTATTTCTGTCTAGTTTATTTGTGCTTAGTTTATTTCTGTCTAGTTTTACTTTACTTAGTTTACTTTTGCTTAGTTTCTTTTTGTCTTGTTTTATTTTCCCTATATACCCGAAAATCCATAAAAATTTGAAAAATCTAAAAATTAAAAACTGCTGTTATGGGAGAACCTACAACCTACTTGGAGCTTATAGAATGTTATAATAATTATAGAGAATCAAGAGAAATGGTAAAATAATGAGTGCTATGATAGAAAAATTGAATACAATGGCTAGAATCTTGCTTAGACGCCATGATATAAACTGTTGCTCTCAACAGGATACTAAACATCTTAAATTTCAATGTGGCTTTAGTGAGGAATTTTTAATTAAGAACTATAATCGGAATTGCTATATTCATTATGGGTTCGAAGAGGTAGAACAATTTGTCATATTTATGGGAGCCTCCGAGATAGAATCCTTCATGGTTGAGAATTATGAAACTTGTGCTATTTGTAAGGACCTTAAAGATTATGTCTCTACTATCCTTAATTCTTGTATAGAATGCTACAGTAGGAATCCGTATATCCTTGATTATAAAGAGAGACACATTAATGCACAAGAATGCACTCACAATTTGCAGGAACCTGGAAGAAGAAATTGATGAACCTGAAAGCTCATTGGATGAAAAAGAGAGGAAATTGATGAACCTGAAAGCTCATTGGATGAAAAAGAAGAAGAGAGCGATGAACAAAAGGAGGAAGAATGGATTAGCTACCCATGCCAACCTTCTAATGAGAGTAACTCTTCATCTTTTACACTATTTGATTGTCCTCCATGCTTACCGGAAGAGGTTGAATGTTATGTTCCTGTGGATTCTCTTGAAATAGTACCTATGAGTAGTACTTGTGAGAATGATTATGCTACTGTTATTTATGATAATCCATGCTACTTTGATAAATCTTATGATAATGCTTTGTTTGTGCGATGTCGAAATGCATGGTACTAAAGAATTTTGTTTGGCAAATGTTTATGATAAAGCTCTAGATGATGGTCCTATGTTACTTGATAATATTAATTGTACTACTAATGAAAATGGGATTGGAGAGTTCTTGACTTATTCTATGAGTCCCATATCTCTTGAGATTGATCGATCACCTTGTTATATTATTGATAAAAGTGAGTTTGGAAGTTTTGATCCTACTATATTTGAGCTTGATGAAAATTATGTGTTTGGAAATCATGAAAAGTATGCTGCATGTGATAGTTATATTGTTGAGTTTGTTCATGAAGCTACTGAAAATTATTATGAGAGAGGAAAATGGTAGTAGAAATTTTCATGGTACTAATACACCTCTCTATGTGCTGAAATTTTTGAAGCTACACTTGTTCTATCTTCCTTTGCTTGTTACTTTGCTCTTAATGAACTTGTTTATTTACAAGATTCCTTTTCATAGGAAGCATGTGAGACTTAAATGTGTTTTGAATTTGCTTTTTGATGCTCTCTTTTGCTTCAAATACTATTTCTTGCATCATTAAACTCTGAGCCCATCTTGATGGCTATAAAGAAAGAACTTCTTGGGAGATAACCCATGTGTTATTTTGCTACAGTAATTTGTTTTATATTTGTGTCTTGGAAGTTGTTTACTACTGTAGCAACCTCTCCTTATCTTAGTTTTGTGTTTTGTTGTGCCAAGTGAAGCCTCTAATCGAAGGTTGATACTAGATTTGGATTTCTGCGCAGAAACAGATTTCTATCTGTCACGAATCTGGGAAACTCAGAAAAATCTGCCAATTTACGTGCGTGATCCTCAGATATGTACGCAACTTTCATTAGTTTTGAGTTTTCTGATTTGAGCAACGGAAGTACCATCTAAAAATTCGTGTTTACTGGCTGTTCTGTTTTGGCAGATTCTGTCTCTGTTTTTTGCATTGTCTCTTGTGGACTTTATGTGAGGCTTTCTAGACGTGGAGAGCTGTAGCTAATGTTTTATTGAGTTCTTGCAATGTGTCACTACAGGACCAAGGTGGATTAAAGTTTTTTGAGTACTAACCCCTCTAATGAAGTTTATGAGAAGTTTGGTGTGAAGGAAGTTTTCAAGGGTCAAGAGAGGAGGATGATATATGATCAAGAAGAGTGAAAAGTCTAAGCTTGGGGATGCCCCCGTGGTTCATCCCTGCATATTTCAAGAAGACTCAAGCGTCTAAGCTTGGGGATGCCCAAGGCATCCCCTTCTTCATCAACTTATCAGGTTTCTTCTATTGAAACTATATTTTTATTCGGTCACATCTTATGTGCTTTACTTGGAGCGTCTTTATTTTTATTTTTGTTTGTGTTTGAATAAATTCGGATCCTAGCAATCCTTGTTTGGGAGAGAGACATGCTCCGCTTTTTCATATGAACACTTGTTCTTCGTTTTACTTTTAATGTTCAATGAATAAAAGTTGGAAGCTACAATATTTATCTTTATTTGGTTGGGAAAAGAAAATGCCTCATATGTCTTGGATAATTTGATACTTGGCAATTGTTTTGAGCTCTCAAATAGATCATAAGTTTTTGCATGTAGTTTAAACCTATTAGTGAAGAACTACCGTAAAGCTTGTTAAAATTGGTTTGCATAATTGATCTCTCTTAAGGTCTAGATATTTTCTGGTAAAAGTGTTTGAGCAACAAGGAAGACAGTGTAGAGTATTATAATGCTTGCAATATGTTCTTATGTAAGTTTTGCTACCGGTTCATACTTGTGTTTGCTTCAAACAACCTTGCTAGCCTAAACCTTGTACTAGAGGGAATACTTCTCGTGCATCCAAAAACCTTGAGCCAAAACCTATGCCATTTGTGTCCACCATACCTACCTACTATGTGGTATTTCCTGCCATTCCAAAGTAAATTGCTTGAGTGCTACCTTTAAATAATTCAAAATGCTTCTCAATTTGTGTTAATGTTTCATAGCTCATGAGGAAGTATGTGGTGTTTAGCTTTCAACCTTGTCATTTACTTTTGACGGACTCTCATATGGACTAGTGGCACATCCGCTTATCCAATAATTTTGCAAAAAGAGCTGGCAATGGGATTCCCAGTCCCGAATTAATTAATTTAAATAAACACTCCTCCATGGTTTGTGATTGTTGGACGGCACCCGAAGGATTCGGTTAGCCATGGCTTGTGTAAGCAAAGGTTGGGGGAGTGTCATCATCATAATAAAACTTAAATAAAAAGGCACTCCTTCATGATATGTGATTGTTGGCAGCACCCGAGGATTCGGTTAGCCATGGTTTGTGAAAGAAAGGTTGGAAGGAGTGCTACCCAAAAATAAATAAAATGGGAGCCGCTCTTGTGAGTCCGGTTGATGAGGTAGTTAGTGTACCCACTACCATTCGTTGACAACAACAAACACCTCTCAAAATTTTACTTTTATGCTCTCTATATGTTTTCAAAACCAAAGCTCTAGCACAAATATAGCAATCGATGCTTCCCTCGTAGAAGGGCCATTCTTTTACTTTTATGTTGAGTCAACCTAATTCCTTCCACCTTAGAAGCAAACACTTGTGTCAACCGTGCATTGATTCTTACATACTTGCATATTTGCATTCATCATATTACTCTATGTTGACAATATCCATGAGATATACATGTTGAAAGTTGAAAGCAACCGCTGAAACTTATATCCTCCTTTGTGTTGCTTCGATGCCTTTACTATGAACTTATTGCTTTATGAGTTAACTCTTGTGCAAGACTTTTGATGCTTGTCTTGAAAGTACTCTCCATGAAAAGTTTTGCTATATGTTATCTATTTGTTAGCAAATATAGATCATTGCCTTGAGTCACTTCATTCATTTCATATGCTTTGTAATAGTATGATCAAGGTTATGTAAGTAGCATGTCACTACAGAAATTATTCTTTGTTATCGTTTTGCTCGGGACGAGCATGAACTAAGCTTGGGATGTTGATACGTCCCACGTATCCATAATTTCTGTCGTTCCCATGCTTGTTTTATGACAATACTTACATGTTTTGCTTGCATTTTATGATGTTTTTATGCGTTTTCCGAACTAACCTATTAACAAGATGCCACGGTGCCGTTCTGTTTCTGCTTTTTGGTTCCGAAAGGCTGTTCGGGCAATATTCTCAATTCGACGAAACGAACGCCAAACCTCCTATTTTTCCCGGAAGGCTCCAGAACACCGAAGAAGAGTCGGAGAGGCCAGGGGGCCACCACACCACATGGCGGCGCGGCCATACCTGGCCGCGCCGGCCCCCCCTGGCACCCCCTGCGCCGCCTCTTCGCCTATAAAATCCCTTTCGACCTAAAAACACCGTACCTCTTGACGAAACTCCAGAAAGACTCCAGGGCGCCGCCACCATCGCGAAACTCCAATTCGGGGACAGAGTCTGTCCCGCACCTGCCGGGACGGGGAAGTGCCCCCGAAGCCATCTCCATCAACGCCACCGCCTCCATCATGCTCCGTGAGTAGTTCCCCCATGGACTACGGGTTCTAGTTGTAGCTAGTTGGTATTCTCTCCCCATGTACTTCAATACAATGATCTCATGAGCTGCCTTACATGATTGAGATTCATCTGATGTAATCGGTGTTGTGTTTGTTGGGATCCGATGGATGATACATTATGATAAGTCTATCTATAAAGTTTGTGAAGTTATTGTTGCTGCAATCTTGTTATGCTTAATGCTTGTCACTAGGGCCCGAGTGGCATGATCTTAGATTTGAGCTCTATAATTATTGCTTAGATTGTATCTACAAGTTGTATGCACATGTCACTGTCCGGAACCAAAGGCCCCGAAGTGACAATTGGGACAACCGGAGGGGATGGCGGTGATGTGAGGGACATATGTTTTCACGGAGTGTTAATGCTTTGCTCCGGTGCTCTATTAAAAGGAGTACCTTAATATCCAAAGATTCCCTTGAGGCCCGGCTGCCACCGGCTGGTAGGACAATAGATGTTGTGCAAGTTTCTCATTGCGAGCACGTACGACTAAATATGGAAAACATGCCTACATGATTAATGAATTGATGTTCTTTCTTAATGCCTTATCAATCCTATCAATTGCCCAACGTAATTTGTTCACCCAACACTTGTTATTGGAGAGTTACCACTAGTGTAGATAGCTGGGAACCCCGGTCCATCTTTCATCATCATATACTCGCTCTACATGTCAACTATTTTCCGTGCCATTGCTCTCATATTGCTATTACGCTCGTGTTATCACATATCTCTCATATTATGCTTACTTTCACATCACCCTGTTACTAGTGCTTTTCAGTGTGCCTGAATTGACAACTCGTTGTTAAGGCTTATAAGTATTCTTTACCTCCTTGTGTCGAATCAATAAATTTGGGTTTTACTTCCCTCGAAGACTGTTGCGATCCCCTATACTTGTGGGTCATCAGAGAGTTACCACTAGTGTAGATAGCTGGGAACCCCGGTCCATCTTTCATCATCAAATACTCACTCGGTCCTATATGCCATTAGAAGTAGTATCAACTATTTTCTGGAGGCATTACCTCTGTATTCTTATTGCTCTCATATTATCTGCTTTCACATCACCCCGTTACTAGTGCTTTTCCAGGTGCTGAATTGACAACTCAGTTGTTAAGACTTATAAGTATTCTTTGTCTCCCCTTGTGTCGAATCAATAAATTTGGGTTTTACTTCCCTCGAAGACGGTTGCGATCCCCTATACTTGTGGGTTATCACACTCTCGTCCTCCCGCCGCCGGTGGAGCCGCTGGACAAAGCCCTGGTGGCGTGGCGGCGGCGGGGGACCCTCTCCGGCTGCGCCGGACAGCGGCTCGGCCTGATTTTCATCTAGGTTCTCGGGAGACATCGTCGTGATGGTGGAGGCGGCGTCGCGTCGGAATAAGAGGGCTAGAACTCGACCCCCATCTCGGCAAGGCCATTTGTGGCGGCGCCGGCGAGCTGCTGGCTAGGTATCCTACCACATATGTGGATCTGGGGAGGGTGGTCTCCCCGGGTGCGGTCGATCTTCGATCCCGCCGCGGGGTTTGTGGAGTCTGCTTAGGAGTCGGAGGAGTGTTGTTGCTGTTGTCTTCCCCTTGGCCGGCCATGGTGGCGAGCGAGAGGAAGAGGATGGCACCACCGTCCTCCTTTTTAGGGTCGTGTGTGCTCTTCTGGTGGTCTACGATTGCAGCATCTTGCAGCTCCCTCCGGCTGGCCTTGGTGGCAAGGGGTGGAGGTGGCTTGACGTGTAGACGCCTGAACCTGCCAGATGGTGGAGCGTTCTACTGGTGGCTTGGGTCTACTGTTCGGGGATTTGCGTCTGGAGGTACACTTTCCAATCTCCTGCCTGCCCGATGGTCCGGAAAAGATTATTAGCTCTCACCCTCCGAGGTTGGCACTCCTTCGGTGTTCAGTGTGGCGACGGTGGCGGTGGTGATTTGATGGTGTTGGAAGATGCGTTGCCTCTGGCTCCGGTCTCTGTATTTGTTTGGTGACCACAAGGACGATGGGCTTGATTGTTGTCTGGAAGTATGGTGTGAGGTCATTCTTGCGAAAGTTTGAGAGCATATTGTTTCTTCCTTTATTTTTAGAGTCGTTTGTAATCAGTTTCGCCAATAAATTTCATCAGTTATTATTAAAAAAATACTAAATTTGGTCTCATCTGCACTAGGGAAATAGACTCTTACTGCACGCCACGCCAAAGCAAAGCACGGGAAGCAACCACAAACATGCTAACCCTTGTTACCAGCAGCTGGATGGCAATCCCAAGTTGCGTCAAGAAACGGCCGAGTGCATGAGTTTAGCAGGAGACATCGCGAGGCTGTACGTGAACAGGAAAAAAGAAGAAGACAAATCAAGTTTCCAGAGGAAAATGAACGAGAAGAGTCAAACAAGAAATCTGTAATCAGCTGGTTCGGGTGGGGTGCATATGCATATCCTCTTGGTTATGGATCGAGCCGATGACTGGGATCGAGCTGCCAAGGAGAAACCGAAAACGCTACTGCTCTCAAGGAGAGAAGCAGGGCTGCACGTTTAGATCTCCTTCGTATGGCACACACTATAGAGGTGTTCTGTGAATTTCTTTTACGTTCAGACAATTGCTGCTCTTTTAAAAGTATTTGCATAAGAAATACAGTTTCTTTCGTAGACAAATGCAGGTGGGCATCACGTCTTGCTTAGTCAGCTATGAGAAATCTACTACCCACGGCTTTTCTCCTATCTATTTTCTCAGCTTTTTTTTTGATAAAGAGAATATATTAATATCAGAAAAGCATCTGCAACAACGTAACGTCCTAATGGCATTACGGATACATACAGCTAAAAAAAAAGAAACTAAGAAATGAAAGTCTTGCCACATCATTCCAGCCCTAGCAACAACCACACCACCGCTCTTCAAAAGCGACACCTGAACTAGGGATGCACATAGCCATTAAGCATGAGTACTAGGGATGCAATTTATCTTGAGGACTATGCTTTAATCTTCATTAAGATTAAAAATCTTACTACTCATGCTTAATAGTTGTATGCATCCCTAGTTGGTGTAGAGGTCGGAAACTGAAATTCTCTCTATTTTTAAATCTTCTCAGCTATAGCAGTTACCTTTCTTACAATTCCTACCAGTTATGAAATCATAAGGTAACTTTCAAAAATGTGATCCGTTCAGATGTCACACGTGAAAACCCACAATAATTGGTAGTCTCTCTGGATTAAAGTTAGCCGGGTAGGTCTCCCTGACGATACTTTGGTTCTGTCATATTTTGGTAAAGTGAACGCGGGCGAAGTGGATCTTTTATG
Organism: Lolium multiflorum; assembly: GCA_030979885.1. Lineage (NCBI taxonomy): Eukaryota > Viridiplantae > Streptophyta > Magnoliopsida > Poales > Poaceae > Lolium > Lolium multiflorum. The sequence continues at coordinate 45,216,456 of CM061752.1, read as the reverse complement.
GATGTTTATCTTCTCGTGCTAGGGTAAGCTTGTCGGTCACGACTCCGGTCACGACTCCGGTCACGCAGATCATGCCTGAGCTCCCGGAGTTGTGTGGTGGTGGCACCTTGCTTTGATAGTAGTGGTTTTACATCTAATGTTGCAGCCTCTCTCTCGCTCGAGTCCGGCAAGCATGTGGTTCCTATTGGTGATGGGTTTGCTAAATCATGAATATTGGCAATGGTACCCGAAAATGTCTTCGCGAGAGATGTTTGCGATTTTCTCGCCATCTTAGCGGCTACCTACCTTGGTTGCACAGTTGGTCGATGGGTGCCCCAAATATCATAGGTTGTCTTTGTCGGTGCGGTGTTAGAGTGTCGTTATTCAAATTCCATTCGTGACGCTTTGTGGTCTCTTGTATTGGCTAGAGTGGTTGTGGCCCTGTTGTTTGTGTGTGTTATGCTTGGTTGTTGGTGTACGTGGGTGTGTTGTTTATGTGGTTTGGCTCTGTTGTTGTGGGTTTTATCAGATGTTCTTTGAAAAACTAGGCATTTTCTTCTTAACTAATAAATCAGCCAAAGCTTTTGCCTCCGTTTAAAAAAACTCACAATAATTTGACTATCATTTTCTTCTTGAATTGAGCAAATTGGCCATCTCCTTATGTTTCGGATGCAGAAAAAAAAAAGACCATTGAAAATTTTGGTTTCTAGCTGTGAACAGGCATGTTTGCACTTGGGTATCCTAGACGAGTCAGCAACTCATCCCCATCACAAGCTCCATTCCCCACATCACATCCACACCACCAAACACCCAAAAGGACAAATGGCACCCGCCACCACTAAACCCCGCGCCCACGTGGCGCCATCCCTACCCTTTATTACCACGGACTGAGATCCAGTGCCCCCACGTTCACAGGGCACAACGTGACCCGAGCCTTCTCATCCACCATCCATTCACATCCAATGGCTAACAGAGCAACAGACAGAAACGAGCAAGGACGGAGAAAGACCGTCGAGCGGGAAGAGGAAAAAAGCGCGGGCGGAGCTGTGCCGCTGCGGCGCTGCCACCGGCGCCACCGCGGGAAGGGGAGAAGAGAGCAAGGTCCGGCCTCGGGCCCTGAATACGGGGGCGCCGCAGGCCATCTTCTCCCACGCCGACCACCTCCCCTACCCGACGCCGACCACCTCCTCTCCTCCCACCACGCTCCGACCACCTCCTGCGCCCTGCTGTGACGGCGTCCTCCGCCCCGCGTCAACCACTCCCTTCGACGACCTGAGAACACTTCTACATGTAGCCATGGTTGCGATTTTGCTCACTGTGGGTTGTTGATGATGTATACTGTAAGATCTACAACAGCAAGGTTTGCTGAATTTTCTAGAGCTATTGTTTTGCTCTCTTGTATATAAGTATTACATTGGTTCAACTCTATTGTATAATCAGGTTTTCTCATCAGGTTTTTAGTGTTTGATTCATTCTAATAGCGGTATTGTAGACTGAATTTGTTGTCCTGGTGTTTCTCTAAAATCTGAAGAAACAGAGTAGCTTCTGTCTCGGTCGGATGCTGCCTCAGTGTGTGTATCAGAGGAGGCCATCAGAGGTGGGCTTCTGAGGGCTTCGAAGGAGGCCGTTACTCCGTTAGAGCATGCAGAGGAGGCCGTCGTATGGACGGAGAGAGTCGCCGGAGCGAAGCGGTGAGGCCCGTCGCGGCCGCGTGGAGGAGACAGTCCGACTGCGGCGGAGCTTACGGTCGGAGAAGACCGTCGCGGCGCGTGGAGGATCCCGTCGGAGTGGCTGCGCGGGGAGCCCGCCGGAGTGGCAGCGGCAGAGCTCCGCCCTGGCGCCATGGCTTTTCTCTGTCCTTGCTCGTTTCTGTCATGTCTCATGTGCGTGGATGAAGGTCTGGTTTACTGGGTTGAACCTCTGCTAGCCGTTGGATGTGAATGGATGGTGGATGAGAAGGCTCGGGTCACGCTGTGCCCTGTGAACGTGGGGGCACTGGATCTCAGTCCTATTACCACCACCCACTTCTCCCATAACCCCGAGCCGAAGCCACTACCAAGCACACGCACGCGGCCAAGAAGCCAACACACCATGCCGCCCACCCCCACCACCGCCACCGGCGCCGCCGCCACGCCAGAGCACGCGCCCCGAAGCTTCCCCCGAGTCGTCCGCGTCAACCCGCGCAGCGACCGCTTCCCCGTGCACGCCTTCCACCACGTCGAGCTCTGGTGCGCGGACGCCGCCTCCGCCGCCGGCCGCTTCGCCTTCGCGCTCGGCGCGCCGCTCGCCGCCCGCTCCGACCTCTCCACGGGCAACTCCGCGCACGCCTCCCTCCTTCTCCGCTCGGGCGCGCTCGCCTTCCTCTTCACCGCCCCCTACGCCCCGCCCCCAGAGGAATCCGCCGCCGCCTCCGCCTCCGCCTCCATCCCCTCCTTCTCCGCCCCCGCCGCGCGGGCCTTCTCCGCCGCCCACGGCCTCGCCGTCCGCTCCATCGCCCTCCGCGTCGCCGACGCCGCCGAGGCCTTCCGCGCCAGCGTCGCCGGCGGCGCGCGCCCGGCCTTCGCCCCGGCCAACCTCACCCACGGCTACACCCTCGCGGAGGTCGAGCTCTACGGCGACGTCGTGCTCCGCTTCATCAGCTACCCCGACAACAACAACGAAACAAACCTCCCCTTCCTGCCTGGCTTCTCGGCCGTGAGCAGCCCGGGCGCCGTCGACTACGGGCTGACCCGGTTCGACCACGTGGTGGGCAACGTGCCCGAGATGGCCCCGGTCCTCGCCTACATGAAGGGCTTCCTGGGCTTCCACGAGTTCGCCGAGTTCACCGCCGAGGACGTCGGCACCCCCGAGAGCGGGCTCAACTCCGTCGTGCTCGCCAACAACTCCGAGGCCGTGCTGCTGCCGCTCAACGAGCCCGTGCACGGCACCAAGCGCCGCAGCCAGATTCAGACCTTCCTCGACTACCACGGCGGGCCCGGGGTGCAGCACATCGCGCTCGCTAGCAGGGATGTGCTCAGGACGCTCAGGGAGATGCGCGCGCGCACGCCCATGGGCGGCTTCGAGTTCATGGCGCCGCCGCAGGCCAAATATTACGAAGGCGTGCGGCGCATCGCGGGGGATGTGCTCTCGGAAGAGCAGATCAAGGAATGCCAGGAGCTCGGGGTGCTCGTCGACAGGGATGACCAAGGGGTGCTGCTACAAATCTTCACCAAGCCAGTGGGAGACAGGTAAAGATACAATCTTTTTCAGCCTTTGCACTTGCTAAGTTCTCTACATTTTACATGATGCAGAAAGGTTCAGATCAGAAATTGTGAGTGCTATGATCCTACTGAAACTCTTTTTAGAGCATCCATGCATGATGCATCTTTATGAAGACTGTGACAACTAAAAGGGGAATAAAGCTCCATGTGCATAGTGAAAAGCCAGTGTATCCTAGATGCCAATTATCGGCATGGTATAGGTTAGTTGCACAAGTTTAGGTTCAACAGGTAGTATTCATGTTAGCATAATTCAGTAATCTGAGGTTTAATACTCTAGTTACTTCTGACCGCATCTTTGCTACTCCCTCCGTCCCAAAAGAATGTCGCAAATATCCAAAGTTTTCGCGACATCTGTGACGGAGGGAGTACATTTTTTCCCGAATATATTTGGTGCTGTTATGTACTTCTGGCAATTCAAATCTAACTTCATCAGCTACTTTGTGCAGGCCAACGTTTTTCCTGGAAATGATCCAAAGAATCGGATGCATGGAGAAGGACGAGGTTGGGCAAGAGTACCAGAAGGGTGGCTGCGGCGGCTTTGGCAAGGGCAACTTCTCCGAGCTGTTCAAGTCCATTGAGGATTATGAGAAGACCCTTGAAGCCAAGCAATCTGTTGTAGCTCAGTAATCCTAGATAGAAGCTGGAGTTGGAGCAACAGATCCAGAACTTTGTAGTATCATGAAGCAAAACAAAATGAACTTCTTTGTAATATGCGATGTACAATTACACCGACCTTATCATTAGTCAAGCCGAAGACAGATGTATCCTGTGTACAATGAATGTAATACTAGATGGCTAGAGAAGGCTCACACACATGAACATAATGTACTGTTGACATTGTTGTACTATCTTGTTTGCAAGCAAAATAAAGAAGAATCATACTAAGCATCTAGTGACTTGAGGAAGTTTAGGTTCAAGTGCTGGTATTCATGCTACGAGTAGTATAATTCAGTTTTGAGGTTCAGTGCTCTAGATACTTCAGATTGCATCTCTGCTATGTATCTTTTTCTACTCTCTGCGATTCCAAATCTAACTGCATCAGCTATTGTGTTCAGGCCAACATTTTTCCTGGAGATGATTCAAAGAATCGGGTGCATGGAGAAGGACGAGGTCAGGCAAGAGTACCAGAAGGGTGGCTGTGGCGGGTTTGGCAAGGGCAACTTCTCCGAGCTCTTCAAGTTCATCGAGGATTATGAGAAGACCCTTCAAGCCAAGCAATCTGTTGTAGCTCAGTAATCTAGATAGAGCTGGAGCAACAGATCCAGTACTTTGTAGTATCGCGGGTGATGTGCTCTCGGAAGAGCAGATCAAGGAATGCCAGGAGCTGGGGGTGCTCGTTGACAAGGATGACCAAGGGGTGTTGCTCCAAATCTTCACCAAGCCAGTGGGAAACAGGTAAAAACACAACCTTTTCAGCCTCTGCACTTGCTAAGTTCTGTACATTACATGATGCAGAAAGGTTCAGGATAAGGATAGTGAGTACGATTATTCTAACTCCTTTTAGAGCATCCATGCATGATGCATCTTTATGAAGATTCTGACAACTAAAAGGGGAATAAAGCTCCATGAGCATAGTGAAAAGCCAGTGTATCCCAGTTGCCAATTATCGGCATGGTATAGGTTAAGTTTAGGTTCAAGAGGTAGTATTCATGTTAGTAGCATAATTCAGTAATCGGAGGTTCAATGCTCTATTTACTTCTGACGGCATCTTTGCTATCTTTGTCTACTGTCTTTGATTCAGAAACTAACTGCATCACCTATTGTGTCCAGGCCAACGTTTTTCCTCGAGATGATACAAAGAATCGGGTGCATGGAGAAGGACGAGGTCGGGCAAGAGTACCAGAAGGGTGGCTGCGGCGGGTTTGGCAAGGGCAACTTCTCCGAGCTGTTCAAGTCCATCGAGGATTATGAGAAGACCCTTGAAGCCAAGCAATCTGTTGTAGCTAATGTTAGATAGAAGCTGGAGCTGGAGGAACAGATCCAGTACTTTGTAGTATCATGGGGCAAAAGAAAAATTGTAATATGCGATGTACAATTACATCGATGTTATTATTAGTGAAGCTGAAGACAGATGTATCCTGTGTACGATGAATGTAATACTAGATGGCTAGAGAAGGCTCACACACATGAACATAATGTACTGTTGACATTGTTGTACTATCTTGCTTGCAAGTTAAATAAAGAAGAATCATACTAAGCATCTAGTGACTTGAGGAAGTTTAGGTTCAAGTGGTATTATTCATTTGAGTTTCAGTGCTCTAGTGACTTCAGACTGCATCTCTGCTATGTATCTTTTTCTATTCTCTGCGATTCCAAATCTAATTGAATCAGCTATTGTGTTCAGGCGAACGTTTTTCCTGGAGATGATTCAAAGAATCCGGTGCATGGAGAAGGACGAGGTCAGGCAAGAGTACTAGAAGGTGGCTGCGTCGGGTTTGGCAAGGGCAACTTCTCCGAGCTCTTCAAGTTCATCAAGGATTATGAGAAGACCCTTGAAGCCAAGCAATCTATTGTAGCTTAGTAATCCTAGATAGAACCTGAAGCTGGAGCAACAGATCCAGTACTTTGTAGTATCATGAAGCAAAAGAAAATGAAGTTCTTTGTAATATGCGACGTACAATTACAACGATGTTCTATTAGTGAAGCTGAAGACAGATGTATCCTGTGTATGATGAATGTAATACTAGATGGCTAGAGAAGGCTCACACACATGAACATAATGTACTGTTGACATTGTTGTACTATCTTGCTTGCAAGTTAAATAAAGAAGAATCATACTAAGCATCTAGTGACTTGAGGGCATGGCCAATGCATAGCCCCAGAGGTGCTGCCTCGCACCTTTATCTTGGTTCGGGTGGTCCAAATTAGGTTCGGATAAGGAGGCAGCCTCTTCATCAGGAGGCAGCCTCTTCAGCCATAAAGTAAAAAGTGAAAATGTGAGAGAGAAAGAGAAAACCAAATCAGCTTTTGAGAGAAACAGGCATGGCCCAATGCACGCCTAGACCTCGCCTCACCTTTAACTAGGTTCGGGTGGTCAAAGAGTTCGGATGAGGCTCTCTCATCGGAGCCTCTTCACCCATAAAGGTAAAAATGTGAGAGAGAAAGAAAAACCAAATCAGCTTTTGAGAAAGAATTAATGGACCATAACATGGCATTTATATGTCAAAGTTTTATCCAATCAGTTGGAACCTTCCATTGTCATGCCCTTAATGACCACGCATTTATATGTCAAAAGTTTTATCCAAGCCTAGTTGGACAGCTGCCTCCATTGCTCATGCCCTGAGGAGCTTAGGTTCAAGTGGTAGTATTCATGCTACTAGTAGTATAATTCAGTAATTTGAGGTTCAGTGCTCTAGTGACTTCAGACTGCATCTCTGCTATGTATCTTTTCCTACTCTGTGATTCCAAATCTAACTGCATCAGCTGTTGTGTTCAGGCCAACCTTTTTCCTGGAGATGATTCAAAGAATCGGGTGCATGGAGAAGGACGATGTCAGGCAAGAGTACCAGAAGGGTGGCTGCGGCAGGTTTGGCAAGGGCAACTTCTCTGAGCTCTTCAAGTTCATCGAGGATTATGAGAAGACCCTTCAAGCGAAGCAATCTGTTGTAGCTCAGTAATCCTAGATAGAGCTGGAGCAACAGATCCAGTACTTTGTAGTATCATGCTTAACTTGGGCCAGCCCAACTATGACAATTCTCGAACGAAGAAGCCGAGCAGGGAGTCCCCCAACCCAGCGGTTGCATAGTTGGCCGCGGCCCATCAAGTAAGTTCGTTTTTGTTTTTCTTATTTTGTTTCTTTTTCTTTTATGTTTACATATTTTCGTTTTTAAAATCCATTTGTTTTTAAAATCCAGAAGTTTTAACTTTTTGTCTTTTTTTTAAAAAAATATTTTATTTAGAACTTCTTTTCAAAATTTGAACTTTTTAAAAATTTGAAATTTTCGAAAATGAACATATTTTAAATTTGAACAATTTTTTGTTTATGAACACGAACAATTTTTACCTTTGAACATTTTACAAATTTGAACACTTTTCAAATTTGAACATTTTTAAAATTTGAACTATTTTCGAATTTGAACTTTTTCGATTTTGAACAAAAAAGGAAAAAAAAAACAAAAGGAAACAAAAAACAAAAAAAAACATAAACATAAACATAAAACAAAAAAGAAAAAAGCATAAACATAAACATAAAAGAAAAAAAGGAAAAAATGGGAAAATGGGCCAAGAAAACTTATATGCACTACATTCTGGGATGGAGTATATAAATGGAATAGAATTGTTGGTGCATGGGCCAGGAAAATTAAGAAGTCGTGGGCCGGATTATATAAGGGAAACGTCAAGTCCACTAGAGGTTCCACCTCTTCACGTTGACCTCTGGCTCTCCTTCTCTCTGAACCTGCCCCATCCATCCCATTCCACCCAAGCGATCGCCGAGTGTTCGACCAACTGCCGGCGCGGAGCGGCCTCAATTGGTTCATGCCCAAAGCATAAGTCTGCCCTCCTCGCGCCAATAGTGCAGGGGAGATAGGCCGTGGGTTCGTTCGCCGGACATTTAACGCCGACAGGTATGCCTGTCTTTGCTCTGCTCTTCAGTTATGTAGTTCACAGAAATCCCCAGCCTTCTTCTGACCAACGCCCTTTGGGTGTTCGACGTAATGCCAAGCTGGGAGTTTCGTCTTGTTTGAACCTTTGGACGAACTAGTGTGACTAACTCATCGCCTGGGAGGTGCAAAGAAATGAAAGAATCATGAGCGAACTGATAAACACTAGTACTGTATTTACGTGTTAATTTCCTGCGTTTTTGCGGGGATCTTGTGTTGTTCTCAGTGTGTGTTCACAGATGTTTACTCTTCTCAGTACTGAAGATTGGTCCGTCAAATCCTTCTGATACCAATGGAACAAGACCACTCGGCTTCGAAGAAAATGAGAGTGGACGATGCAGCCGATGCTGTGATGACTGAAGTACCTGCCCCTGCCACTGCCACTGCCACTGCCACTGCATCAAGTATGAATCAGCAATTGTTCTGGAGCCAGTGGCAGCTGCTGGACTCCATCCTTCCCACCGGGGGTTTCGCACACTCGTACGGCCTCGAAGCCGCTATGCAATCGCGCGTAGTGAACAACCCAGAAGACCTGAGGTTATTTCTGGTCCAAGCCATGGAGAACGTTGGCAGCCTTCTGCTTCCCTTCGTGTACTGCGCCAGCAAGTCTCCTGACGCCGCGACATGGGTCAAGCTGGATCAGCTGCTGGAAGCCACGTTGACGAACGAAGTCGGCAGGAAGGCGTCGACGTCGCAGGGCTCGGCCCTGTTGAGGGTGGCCACGTCTGTCTTCACCGAAATTCAGTTGCTGCAAGATCTCCGGAAGACATTCTTCGGCTCCACGAGCGTGTCGTTTCACCATGCACCGATATTTGGGTTGATATGTGGGTTGGTTGGATTTGATAGCGAGACCACGCAGAGGGCTTACATGTTTGTGACAATGAGGGATGTGATCTCCGCGGCAACAAGGCTTAATCTGATTGGACCGCTTGCTGCTTCGGTGCTGCAGCACCAGGTTGCTCCAGATGCTGAGAGGATGGTACAGAAGTGGAGGGACCGTGATGTCTCAGAAGCTTCACAGACCGCGCCACTGCTTGACGCGTTGCAGGGCTGCCATGCTTACATGTTCTCTAGGCTGTTCTGCTCCTGACTATGAGGTACACTTCTATATCTTTCTCTGTCTCTTCATATGCTGTTCATGGTTTCATGTTATTATGATGTAGAATGCCACTGAAGCATCTCTCTTTATATTTCTGAAATCAGTTAACCAGGGATTTTTATCATTTGCCACATTGATTTTTGATCATTTGCCACATGGACCACCACATGTCTACCGATTCATAGAGATATACTGTATGTGTTGCTCTTAATACAGCATCTTGATTGATTGATGACTTTGTGCAATGAAATTGAACATTCACATATGTGATGTATTCCAACAAGGATAAGACAACCAATTGAGCACTTCATTCAGTCGTCCTCTAACAAGGAGATACTAAAACATAATATAAACATCCATTTTGTGCCATACTGCCATTCAGTATTACCAATAACAAGATACATCAGTCTTGAAGCATTTAAATTGCACGGTTCAGTTTTCTGATAAATGTACCTTCATAGAGAAATATGCGTCACTCTGTATAAATCATTAAAGCATCTTCTAACTTCTATAACATGGCATGTGGTTATCAGTGATTTGTCCAACGCAATTGAGTAGTCACATATTCTCTAGGCCGTTTTGCTTCTGCCATGAAGCAGTTTGTTCAACTATCCTCCAGTAATGAGATTTTCAAATAGACTAGAGACTTTACAGGTCCATTTAAGGTTCCAAAAACAAGATGATATGTGATATGCCCACTTATATGTCAAGATGACCTTATTCTGCTTTGCATTTGGTTCTTTCAGGTTGCTGAATGTGATTCGGTGTAAGTATGCCCACAGTTTTACCTCGGAAAAGTACAGGCTTTGGTTAAAGAAAAATGGCATCAGGAAATTAAACACCCCAAAGACAGATGCTCAGTATGATTCTTTTTTATTTACTTGCAAGCAAGATTGTACAGCAATGACACCAGTACATTATGTTCATACGTGTGAGCCCTCCCTAATCATCTATAACATTATGTTCAATGACACCAGTACATTATGTTCATCTGTCTGCAGCTTCAACAATTACACCATCGATCGATGTAATTGTACCTCACATATTATAAATAAACATTGTTTTCTTCTGCTCCATGGTAGAACGGTTCCTCTTCGTTCCGGGAATCGTTCAGCGAATACCGCCCTCCCCGTGTCAGAATACACTGAACTACACCACATCATCGCTGAATCCATACACATGATCCGATTCATGCAAGGAGAAATGCTTGCGATGGTGGCGGTAGTAGCTCTTCTCTCAGGCACCAATGCAGGTGGTAGCATTTTCTATTTTCCTGGAAGTTGTGTTCGTAGCTGCAAGCTGCGAAACTGCTGCTCGCCATGTGACACTGCTGACCTTTTCTCCACATTGCCAAGTTGTATGAGAAATAAATGAGCCTGTTCCTTGCTTGTCATTTATTAGATATAGCATTATATGAGCAGACATTTATTATATGTTTGCTATATTAGTTTTGTTTCCTCACCTGACCAAACCTGCAAAAATGCACGCCTGCCGACTTCATGTTCTGTATGGGATGTTTAGTTTCTTTGGACGGGAGATTCAGGCACAGCTTAAAACTAGTTCCACCGCAATCAGTGCGATGACCAAGTCCTGGGCTCTCATGAGAATACTTTAGAATAATGCATACTGCAAAATAATGTAAGATTAGGTTGTTAAAGTACAGGTAGGCTGGAACTAAGTGGAACACTAACTGCTAAAACTTCCTCTGAATCTGAGCTGAGCCACCGTTACGCGGCGGTTAGGTGTCAACTGTACCCACCAATATCGCTTCACATGGGGCTGCTTGCTTAGCCGTGTAATCCATGAATCAGGGGACGCAGATTTCGTGCTCCCGAGCTCCAGTGCTCCTGGTTAGTTCAAAAAATTCAAAACCATATCTGTGAGTTTTAAAAAAAATTGAAAAAAATATTCGGATGTAGTTCATGAATTATCCCACAAACGTGTAAAATATCAATTCCAAATACTTTGTATTATGATCTGTAAAAAAATAACAAAAATGTAGATCTGTAGAAGTATGTTTCAAATCCCCAAATTTTATCAGATTTGTCATTTTTGTGTAGCCCACAATACAAAGAATTTCAAGTCACGATTTTACATGCTTGTGGGATACAACACTAACTATGTGCAGAATTATTTTCAGATTTTTTTTAAACTTGTAAACCATGATTTTAAATTTATTTGAACGACGAGAGCACTGGTGCTCAGGAGCAAATGATACTTTCCGGTGCGTCCACAATTTCGAAGCAATGCGTTTTCTATTTCATGATCTCAGTGGCGGTGGCGCGATACATCTGAAGCTTCACGGAAACCTGCACTGAAATTAGGAACAGTATACATTTCCTTGACTTGGGAAACTGATGGCCGAAGTCCTCGATCTGGTGAGCCACTACATTGCGTGACAAAAATGACGATAAGGTAAGTACAAAATGAACACTGAAGTAACCGATTTTGTTGTCTCATCTCCATCTATTTTCAGCTTGTGCCAAACCAAACCGTCCTTCTCATGACAACCTAGGGGTCAGTTGAAAGTGGTGTACCGATATATACAGAAGTGCAATGCTGGACGATGCTTCTTTCTTAACCTGGCTCTGTCATACCCATATATACGACGCCAACATGTTAATCCACTGGAACCCGACGGCTAGTTTCGTTATAAGAAGGAATAAGACAAACCAAGGAACTGCGAATGTAACAATCTCTTGCGAACAAGTCATAACAATGATGAAGATGCTAACCAAAAATTTCAAAGAACAATCTGCGACAGCCCAGTCTGACAAATGGAGAGTGCAAATCAGATTCAGGCTGCAGTTTTCCTGTTCTTTCTTGTCTGGCTGAAGATGTTGTATCTCTTAAACCAGACCAGCTGTACAAATGTTCTAAATGTACTGCTTGTCCTTATTTCTTAGAAACCCATTTCTACAGGAGCATTTCATCTCCTTGGCAGATTCTGCTTTAACCAGTATCCTTGCTATCTTCGCCCGGACCATCAACTTAGCGTCGCTACCAACACAAGCTTGCAGCAGTGTTTGGGCATCTGTAACCGATGTACAAAAGTTTAGAGGAGCAAACATCCGGAGAAAACTTAGAGGAGTAAAAGTACTCCTCTAACCGAAAGCGGTTTAGTATAAAACATAAAGGAGCAAATTTAGTGATCACCGCAAAATTTGATCAAATTTGACCGAATTATGATCGATTCAAACCGAATTTGAAACTAATATTTCATTTAGGTTAATTTGTAGATATTACACCCAAAAGTCGAGCAAAATTCACTAAATTCGACCGAATTTGACCTAAACCTAACCTAAACCAAAAAGTTTTGCTCACCACAGACGTAGCCGTGGAGCCGGAGGTTCTCCAGGTCGTAGGAGCCGATCGAGACCTTCCGGCGGGTGTTGCGGTCGGTTATCTCTGCGACCGAAGCCCCCCACTCCCTCTGAAGCACGTCGCGGTAGACCGGCGTGGCCGACACCAGCAGGTCGAGGGTGCCGATGGAACGACGGGGCTACCACCGACACCTTGGTGGCGCCAATCGGAGGGAGAAGGGAATGGTGGCAGGAGCGGGAGCCACGCGGGGCTGCGGCGACGAGCGTTGGGTATGGGCGGGAAATGATCCTGCCATCTTGGGGTGTGGTGGTGGCTGTGGTGGCGGCTTGGGGCATTGGTGGTCGCCCTAGGAGGAGAGGACGAGAGGCTAAGGAGGCTGTGTGAACGCGCGAGAGGGCAAGAATCTTTTACTCCTCCAAGGAGTGGAGAAGTAAAAAATAGAAGTCAGCGACGGCGATGAGTAAAATATTTACTCCGCTCAGCATTTTTGTACTTTGGTTCAGTGGTGGTTAGCGAAGTAAAACGGCATCTTTTACTCTTCTAGTAGGTGTTTTACATCGGTTAGAGAACTCACGCCATCCCAAAATGCAGTGCAATGAAGTACAGTAAGAGCAACCAGAATATAGCATTTCAAATGCGATAGGTCGGCATGCTCCGTAAAATTTAAGTGCAATTCCTGCGTTTCGTTTCGAACGGATCTGCGCCGGAACTCTGATGACAACTGAAATTCCACATAGACAAGATGAGGAATGTCGCAACAATGTGTAGTAGTACTAAAAAGTTGCTATTACCTCAGTAAGAATATAGCATCCTGGAACCAGCCACAGGATTACATGTATGGTTAACACTGAAGAATACCTCAAAATGCCTCGGAGGGCAAACACACTCTCAAACTACCTCACCCTCGCACTAGCACATAACACTGAGATTCCTAGAACTAGAAGGGGTGAAAAAGGTACGCCTATTAGTTCTGTTCTTCCATTCAGCTCAAGCTTGCAGTAAGAAAAAAGTTACTGTAGTACAAAGCTGGAGGAGGAAACGCCGAAATCTCCATCCTATCTTCACTCCAGCGCCTCTTCTTCGGCCTGCCTCTGTATGTACGTGGAAATTCTGCCCAGTGGTCGGACGGGGAACGAAGGGTAGAATCTCCAGCAGCAGGCCAAGAAGGGCGGAACGGTGGCGCCTAGCACTCGGCGGCGGACGGTTCGTCGGAGGAGAGGCGGACGAGGAGCCGGCGGAAGTCGGCGACGGGGCAGGGGATGCGGAGCGCGCCGGGGTGGCCGTACCCGTACTCCTGGGCGGCGCGCGTGAGAAGCGCCGCGAAGGCCGGCCGGCCCAGCAGGTCGGCGCGCACGGCGAACCGCTCCACGGGCCCGCCCTCCTCGCCGACGCACACCGGCACGTGCCCCTGCGGCACCCGCGCGCGGCCGGAGGGAGGCGCCTGCTTCGGCGCCCGGAGCTGGCGGTAGGCCGCCACGGCTGAGGCGGTGGAGGAGGAGTCTGCCGCGGCGACGAGGGAGAACCGTCTGAAGATGCGCTTCATGGTGGCGCTGTGGAGATGGAGGCGGCGGGAAGGAGAGGAAAGATGGGTTCTTGGGCGTCGGCGAGCCGGAGAGGGGCAGAGAGCAAAGGTCAAGGCGTTTGGGTGGAACTGGTGCGCTCCTCCGTGCTTTATAAGGTAGGGGGACTAGTGCTCGTTGCCACTATTTTCTGCCAATAATTTTTTTCATTTCCTGGTGATCAGAAAGCAGCCGGCTGATTTTGGGCTAAATCAGCGAGTGAAATGCATCCACCGTCCTCCAACTTATCAGCCATGTCTAAAACCATCCTCAAACTCAGAAAGTGCACCAATACGGTCCTTAATCTTGTTCTATATGTCCACATACGGTCCAAAAGAGCACAAACCCGTATTTTGCTGGCGTGGGCGTGGCAGTTACCGGGAGGCGCCGCAGCTTCAGATCCTTGCGCACGGCGCGACGGCAGCGTTCATGAGCCACTGTGGGGAACTCGGTAGTGGAGAGGCAGATCTATCGGATTGAGCGTGTCGCGTTTCCGGACATCGCTCCACAGCCGTCCCCAAATAAAAGTTTCAAAAATTTAAAACTTGAGCGAATTCATCTAAACTTGCTATATATTACATAGATTCGAACAAAGTTCGATTAAATTTAAACTAAACCCTACTAGAAGTACTTGCGGCGATCGGTCGTAGTACGGTGGAAGACACGTCGTCGCGACGACCTCCGCTGACGCGCTCGTCGGGTTGTCGACGCTCGTCCTTCACTGGTCGCTTGGTCCCGCCGTCGTCATCGTGAGGTCCATGAGCGGCTACCGGTGTCGCGGATGGACATGGCGATCGCCGTGTCGAGGCTGCCCCTCCAGCGTCCTTGTCGTTCGCGCCGACGCCAAGCGCCGCGCACGCAACCTTAGGAAGTTCTCGGGGTCGGCCGCGATGAGCCGCTGCCGCCGTCGTACTCGCTAGCGGCGCCGCCGCCGCCGCTCGTCGTCGTCTTGCTCCTCCTTCATCTCCGCTTCGAGATGAGGAGGCGTCGTCGCCGCGCCTTTGCCGCCGCCGGCTGCGCCGCCGCACCCTGATTGACGGCGTCGTCGCGAACCCCGCCTCCTCCTTCACCTCGCGCTGGGGACGGTGTAGGGCGGAGAGGCGACGAGGACGGCGTCGATCGAGCCGGCCCTGACGAAGAAGAGTTGGAGGAGGTCCTCCTCGCTGCCGCCGACGCGGGAGACGTAGAGGCGAGGACGGCGCTCCAACCTGAGCGGTTGTGGATGCCGCCGATGACGTTCTCCATGGTGCGCCCGAACGCCTGCAATGAGGCGCACGTCCCTGCTCCATCCGTTTGCCCGCCGACGAGGCCGGTGGTGATGTTCATCTCCATGTCGTATTGCGCCGGAAGTAGGCGACCACCAGCGTTGCCGTGGCCACCCAGGTCGGATCGGCCCGCTCGGCGTCGAGTGCACCGCCGGCCCCGATGGAGTCCCTCCGCCGCTCCATGCCCGGCGACGGTGGCGGCGGGACGCCTATGCCGTTCACGGCCATCCTTCAGACGCCGCTGGTTGGCAGGCGCATGTCCGGCGAGACGGGATATTCCGCGCGATACAGCACCCACGCCTCCTTCGCGGTGAGGCTGCCGCGGCGATCTTGCGGGAGGACGACGACATTGCGTAGCGGTTGGAGCGGCAAGGAGAAGATTTGGGAGCGGCGAGGAGAAGAGATTGGGACGCCTCGCCTGGGAAATCTGGGACGCCATTAACAACGCCTGGGAAATCTGGGACGCCATTAACATCGCTTGACCAAGGCGACGGGGTTTTAGGCTTCCGAGCCGCTGACGTCGGGCCCGCATATCTTCGCCTCTTTTTCATTGTATAACGTCCGTTGACATAGGCATCCCAAATGGGCCTGCCAAAGATAGTACCGGATTTACCGAAGGCCCACTATCCGAAGAATAAGAAGATTCGGAGCCCAAGATATATTAAGGAAAGTTAGAGTTGTAATAGGAAGTGTTATTTGTAATCAAGGGATGAGTTAGAAACCATCCCGGACTCTAACTTGTGCAACAAAACCCTCGGCTCCACCTCCTATATAAGGGGAGTCGAGGGACAAAGAAAGGATCGAATCTATTGTCAACATAACCCTAGTTTTCATAATCGCCGAGTACTTTTCGCCTAAACCTTCGAGATCTACTTGCCCTCTACTTCTAGCAAACCCTAGTCTACAATCTGTAGGCATTGGCAAGTTAATCCTTTGTCAATTGGCGCCGTCCGTGGGAATTAGAGGTTGCAAGGAGCTGATCTCGATGGCACGTTCAAGATCTTCGACTTCGTCGACAGCAAGCAACGCGATGGATCGAGGTAACAAGGAAAAACTGATCTATTCAATTTTATTCCTCACCCGCCCTCCCGTATGGATGCATGTGCCTATCCGGAGGAGCCCATCATCATGACGTTCGGAGAATTCCGATTTGGCGTCAACAAGGAAGGATCCTACCGTCTCGAAGTTCCAATCTCATCGGAATTTTCAGCGGTCGATTCTAACTTTCGTCGAGTGACGAGGAGTTTCGTCACCACGATTCGTCGACGCAAGGCAAGCGGAAAGCTCGCCAAGATCTTCAGCAACACATCCTTCGAGTCGTCTCCGGACTCCTTTATAAGCAGTCCGAAAGCGTCGACAGTTTCAACTTCATCGACAAATGTCGCCATCGGAAAGGTCTTCACCACTCTATATGATGGTGTCACCAACCTTGAGAAAAATCAATACACAAAATACCACCAGATCTGTGCGAAGAAGCAGGAACATCAGAACCACAAACGTCAGAGGCTTTCGACGATTTGGGAAATCCATACGTCGATCCCGCTGATCTCAGAACAGGTCTAGGCACTAAATATGCCGGATCTTCAACTCGCGCAAAAGTCCAACTCCCGCAAGCTGCGTGGGATAGGGCTGCGAGAGCCATGGATGGATCAGAACCAATGAATACTACTGCTACCGTACAAGAGTTACAAGCATATCAATATAGACTTGCTCGGGTAAGCAGAGAGTTGGAAAAATAGACAGCATCCCAAATAGGAGAAAAGCAGCTTCATCAGCGACGCCGAGCAGATTTAAGTCGACAATCAAGAACTTCGGGAGACAGTCACAGAGAAGCTCGAGGAGAGCAATGTCTCGCGCAAAACATACCCGAAGCAGAGAGGAAACATAATCCAAAATCTCGACATGTCCTTTATGTCGATCGATGAAAGGGGAAATATCATCCCAAAAACGCGGCAGGTTACATGGCAACACAAGCTTACATCCTCGTCCAGACCACCTCCTGGGGATCCGAGAGAACCATTGTTCAACATGGAAATGGCCGGAGGGAGTAATGGGAACAGCGTTTGCAACAACGCCTCCGAAGAAAATCCTAGGCAAAACAGTCCACGACCCACCGCAGCAGTTCAAGATCCTCCAAGAACAAGTGGAGCAAGAGACACAGAGCACAAGTAAGGGTGGACAGAGCGCGACAAGAAAGAAGGGAGCAAGACACGAAACGACGAAGATATGTGTGGGCTCCCGTGTTTCACGAGAAGAGTTCGAAAAACTCGAGTCCCAAAAGGGTTCAAGCTACCCGAAAATTTCAAGAAATTCGACGGCCTGCAAGATCCCGAGATTGGCTCGTGGATTATCTCGAGATGGTGAAGCTGGTAGGAGGAACCAGAGCAACAGCTATGCAAAGTATCCAAGTTCATTTGAGCGGTGCCGCAAGATCTTGGATAAAGAAACTCCCCCAAGTTCCATCGACAGCTGGGATAACTTCGAGGACATCTTCGTGAAAAACTTCCGATCCACCCGCAAAAAACCTGCGTCATTGGAAGAGTTGAGAGCGTGTCGACGTAAAACACGACGAGTCGATGAGGAAATACATACAGCGTGGAACATCATAAAGAACTCAGAAGATATATCCGACGAGAGGGCAATAGATGCGTTCGTATGCGAGAATCCCGATGAGATTTCGTCGAGGATTTAGGGAGAACCAACCCTAAGACCATATCACACTCATGGAGATAGCCAATAAATGGGCAGATGGTGAAGACGCAATATAACAAGCGACACAGGTCGCCGAAGAGGATCGTGGTCGAAATTATCAAAATAGAAGGCGATTTTCTCGCCGGTTCTACAACAACGATGCTCCCGGCCATATATCGGCTGGTTTTCGGGAAATTGGAGGAAATAGTCGAGATGATTACCAAAGGAGTAATGAGCAACAAGGCGACAATAGAGGTGATTTTCGTGGCAACAGGCAAAATAGTGGACCAAGGATTCAAAGACCTTACGTGTCTCCCGAGGAGATGATGAACGGTCCATGTCAAATGCACTTTTACCTCGACAACAATGGAAAGAGGCGTCAGGACATCTCCGAAAGACTGCCGTAATTTTCAGGCAATGCTGCGAGCCGCAGGAATTGCAAATGCCCAAGCAAATAATAGAAACCCTCGGGAGCCAAGGAGCGAGATCCACCTTCCACCTCCTCCCGCAATTACCGAAGAAAATCGACACCAGCTTAGAATTGCGGCAGCACCACATCCACCTCCATATGTTGACCCCAACTCTAACGGTGCGGTCTCGATGATTCAGAAAGCCAGGCCATCAAATAGGGCGCAGAAGGTAATCTCGCGACAAGTGTTCATGGCAGAAAAGATGCCTCCACCAACAGTCGAGTACTTAAATTGGTCGGGGCAAGATATCGTCTTCACAATTGCAGACCATCCGCAGCAAGTTCCTCGACCAGGACAATCAGCACTCATTTTACCCGCAGTAATCGCTGGTTTTGATGTGTCGAGAGTTTTCATAGATGGCGGCAGCAGCTTAAACCTCATGTATGCAGATACATTGAGGAAGATGAACATATTCCTAGCGAACTTGAAACCAACTGACACACGTTTCCATGGGATCACACCAGAGAAGCCAAGTTACCCACTGGGCAAGATCAACCTCGATGTCCAGTTTGGAACCCGAGAAAACTACAGATAGAGAATTTGGAGTTCGAAGTCGTGGATTTCCGTCGCAATATCACGCTTTGTTGGGACGACCAGCGGATGCTAGGTTCATGGCAGTGCCGCATTATACATATCTGTTGTGGAGGTTGCCTGGGCCCAAGGGACCTATCACAATCAAAGGAAGTTTTGCGTTATCCGATAAATGCGACAAAGATTTTCATCGACTGTCAGAAACTTTCGGGATGCAAGCAGAATATGCGGCGCCACGGTTCACTGATTATGATGTGCTGCCAGAGGTAGGGAGATCTTCTAAGGAGCCAACTTTCAACACAACCAAGGATTCAAAAGAGGTACATATCCACCCGACAGATCCAAAGAAAACGACATCCATTGCCGCAAACATGGATGTCGCATAGGAAAGCGCTCGTCGAGTTCCTCCGTGAGCACTGGAAAATCTTCGCATGGTGTCCAAGACATGCCAGAGTACCCAGGGAACTTGCCGAGCACCACCTCAATTTGGATCCTCTCGCAAGACCAGTCAAGCAGCCTTTGCGGCGTTTTTCGGAACCTAGCCGCAAAGCCATGTTATCTAAATAGATCGACTCAAAGATGCTGGTTTCATCAGAGAAATATCAGAAGCCACATGGGTAGCTAACCCAGTGATGGTGAAAAACACACAATAGTCCTTCGCATGTGCGTCGACTTTACGTGTCTCAATAAACATTGTCCTAAGGATCACTTTCCCCTCCCAAGGATCGATCAAATCATCGACTCCACGGCAGGATGCGAACGTCTTTCCTTTTTGGACGCATACTCTGGTTATAACCAGATCAGTTAAAAGAAGAAGATGAAGCCAAGACAGCGTTCATTACACCTTATGGCGTGTTTTGCTACAAAACAATGCCCTTTGGTCTGAAAAACGCGGGAGCAACATACCAGCGGATGATGCAAGTGCCTAGCAACACAGATTGGAAAAAATGTACAAGTCTACATCGACGATGTCGTAATAACATCAAAGAAAGGGGTCGACTTTGATCGAAGATTTGAAGGAAACCTTCGACAACCTCGACAAGTTCTGCCTCAAGCCGAACCCGACAAAGTGCTCTTTTGGAGTTCCCGCAGGAGAACTTCTCGGGTTGTATCAGCAAGGGGATTGAAGCTAATCCCGAAAAATACAGCCATCGTTATTATGAGAAAGCCAACAAAGTTGAAAGAAATACAACAAGCTAACGGGCGAGTCGCAGCCTTAAGCAGATTCTGTGCTAGGAGAAAAAGGCGCTGCCGTTCTATGCACCGATTAAACAAGGGGAAAAATTTCAATGGAACGAGGAAGGATAGAGCCTTCGAGAACCTCAAGCGAGCAATTTCGACACCACCGATATTGGTGGCACCCAAAGAGAAAGAACCTCTCCTTTATACATTGCAGCCACACCTCAGGTGGTCAGCACGGCCCTAGTAGTCGAGAGAGAAGAAGAAGGCAAGCTTCATGGAGTCCAGAGGCCAGTATATTTCATCAGCGAAGTACTGTCGCCCTCAAAACAGCGCTACCCGCAATATCGAAACTGCATATGGAGTATTCACGACAGCAAGAAAATTGCGACACTATTTTTCGGCGCATCCGATAATAGTGGTCAACGAGGCTCCCTTGTCAAATATACTAAACAACCCAGAAGCTACGGGTCGTGTCTCCCTTTGGGGAATAGAACTTTCTCCTCGGGACATCACGTATGAAAAAAGAAAAGCAATAAAATCACAGGTCTTACCAGATTTCACAGAGTGGATGGAGCTAAAAAACACGGGACCCCCGATTTATCGAGTACTTGGACCATGAACTTCGACGGGTCCAAAAGACTGAAAGGTGCTGGAGCAGGCGTGATATTGGTATCACCTGAAGGCGACAAGTTGAAGTACGTTTTGCGGATGACGTTCCCAAACGCGTCTAATAATGAAGCTGAATATGAAGCTCTCATACACGGATGAAGATGGCGAAAGCTTGTGCAGCAACTCGACTGAAAATTTTCGCGACTCACAATTGGTAGCACAGCAAGTCATGAACCAATGCGATGCAGTCAACGAAAGTATGATAGCATACAAAGAGGTGTACAATGAGCTGGAGAAGTTATTCGATGGTTGCGAGGTAAACCACATCAGCAGGATGAGCAACGATGAAGCCGACGTTCTTGCAAACATCGGGTCACAGTGTCTCGCGATTCCTCCAGGCGTGTTTTGGGAAGAGATAAGCGAGAGATCACCAAAGCCAGCAAAAACAAAGAAGGAGAAGAAACAGAAACCTCGAGTATCACCAAAGACACAGAGAAGAAGAAGAGCAAGAGCTAGTCATGATGGTGCAAGTTCCATGGATGCAGGCTTACATATCATATATCCTAAGGAAAACGATACCCGACGACCCAGTCGAAGCAAGGCGAATAATCAGGAGATCAAAAGCTTTCACTGTGGTAAAGGGGGTACAAACGAAGTATTTCGGGTGCTACAACGATGTGTTACACCGAAGAAGGAAGAATCATCCTGAAAGATGTGCACAAAGGAATATGCGGGCACCACGCGAGCAGCCGAGCTATCGCGGCTAAGGTTTTCAGAGCAGGATTCTATTGGTTAACAGCAATCGAGGACGCAAAGGAAATAGTGAGAACTTGCGACGCGTGCCAAAGATTCGCCGCTAGACCTCACTCTCCTGCAGCAGAACTTATGCCAATTCCATTATCTTGGCCCTTTGCTCAATGGGGTCTTGACATGGTGGGAAAACTACACAAAGCCTCGCCAGGAGGTTATGAGTATATGCTGGTCGCTGTCGACAAATTTACAAAGTGGATAGAAGCAAAGCCGATAAATTCACCGGACGGTGCGTCGGCGATTAAGTTCGTGAAAAGCATCGTCTTCAGATTTGGAGTCCCTCACAGCATCGTTACAGACAACGGTAGCAACTTTACGTCCAAGGAGTTCAAAGCATATTGTGCAGAAGTGGGCATTAAGTTAAGTTTTGTCTGTCGCACATCCACAAACCAATGGACAAGTCGAGAAAGCCAATGGCATTATCTGCAATGGCATCAAGAAACGTCCGCTAGGACCATTGGAAAAAGCTCGGCATACTTGGCCGGAGGAGCTGCCAAGTGTATTGTGGAGTATCCGAACAACACCAAACACGGCGACACAGGAAACGCCGTTTCGGTCCATGGAGCCGAAGCAGTCCTGCGATAGAAATCGAGCATGATTCCCCAGAGTTACAGAATATAATGAAGAAATCTCGAGAAAAGCCTTGGAGGACGACGTCGATGCACTTGACGAAGCTCGAGATGAAGTTCTGTCGCGAGTCGCCAAATATCAACAGGACCTGAAGAATTACCACAGTCGACGATTGCGCCCAAGGTCTTTTCAAGTTGGTGACTTAGTTCTGCGACTAAACCAAAAAAGTCACGAAAACTCGAGTCACCATGGCTTGGACCCTACATTGTCACAGAGGTAATCGAAGGAGGAGCATACGAATCAAAGACAAGAAGACAGGACGCCGAGCCAAATCCCTGGAACGTGGCACAGCTCGGCGTTTTTACGCTTAGATGCCGAAATATAGTCTACTTTGTAAAAATACAATGTACTGAAACGCCGGCGAGTTTTCAGACGCACTCTTTTCCTTTTTCGGGGCACCGAGTGGGGCCGGAGAAGGTTTTTAATGAGGCGGGCTCACGGTGCTGCAATATAATAAAGATAGAAAGATATACTTCTTATTCGTCGACATACTCGGGGGCTCTGCACCCTCAAATATCAAAACAGACAAACTCGATTTATTGAAAATATTTCGCCTTGGTACAATAATACCTCGCCAAATACATAAATTGGAAGTTGGTCATGATTAAATATAGTGCACACGTCAGAAAATCTCATTACTCTGGTCCAAAAACCCGACAAACAAAATATAGAACTTCGACGCCAAGATCATGCAGTCCATCAAGGTGTTTTATTACAGCTCAGGAAGGAACCTTGGGAAGAGAAAAATAGTACAAACTCCAGACAAAAAGGCTCGGGGGCTCCGACAATATAGAGCATTCTGCGGTATACAACAAATGTTTTCGACAAAGTTTTACAAATCAATCAGAACCCAAAATAGTATCTATTGACAAGCCTCTGGTCGTTTTATGCTCGGCATAAGATCCTTTGATGAAGAATTCTGCATCCATCCGAAGAAGCTCGTCTATCATCGACTCGGCCACAGGAGTCACCATCTCGTTGATTGCATCTATATTATTCTTCCGCCGCGTTTTCTTCGCCATGCAATCAACGACAATCGTCGACAGGTCTAACTTTGGATGGCAAATATTTATCATAATCATGGCAAATCTTGCTCCAGCAGTCAGTTGGGCTCGTACGAAATTATGAATACGAGGAGCATCTCTGAAGGTCTCTAGCAATTCAGGAAGAGTCGCAGGAACCTCATTCCGAGGAAACAAAGTCTTGAAAACAAGGGTCAACGTTGTCGTGCAAAAATCTAGGAATTCGCGTACTTGGCAAGCACGATCTTGGAACCTGACAATCTGCTGGGTTCGTTCAGGAGTGGCCCAAAATAAAGAGCCATGGTTCAGAGAAAGGTTGACAAGAAGATTCGTTCTCTCATTTACTCTTAGATCTTCGGCAGCAGCATCAAGAACCGAGCCTATTGGACAACAAGGAAAGAAACTTGGAAGAAGGCACAGCAAAATAAAGAGAAGGCATCAGAAAGTTTGAGATACATACCTAACATATCCGTGCTAGCTTCCAACATCAGCTCGAGCATGCTATTTTCTCGGGCACTAGCTCCTTTTGCTTCCAATATAGCAGCATCCTTGGCAGCCATAGCCTCTTCGGCTTGTCGACGAGCAAGTTGTTCTTGTTCATGCTTTCCGAGATTGTTCCATCATTGCCAGAGTTTGTTTCTTCGTGGACTGAAGTTGTTGTCGAAGTTCCTGTAAATCTTCCGACAAAGGTGTGCTTGAAGAACCTTCAAGGAAATTGTCATCGGTTCTTACTTTCTTCGACAAAGAAGACGCGGGAGCAGCATCGGGAGAGGAAGGATTTGTTGAATAATTATCAAATATCAACTGGAAAAGAAAATCCCCGGATCAATAACAACACCAAGAGGAATTTCATTGATTCTAGAAAATTTACATGGTCCTTACAAAAGAAGTTCTCCTAAGGGACTGGCAGGGAAATTGTCGCCAAGACTAGAATGGCGACAATAGCAAAGGAAATAAAGAAAGCAAAAACTAGACCTCCGGCCTTGAAGAGCTAGGAGTTGAAGATGGCTTGATCCCGAGATATGCCAAGATTTTCTTCGTGTTGGGTTTGGCCGCCTTAATCAGCGACCTCCACCTCGACTGCTCTATTTGATCGGTGTCGCCAACTTTCATCCAATCAACAGTTTGTTGGCTGTCAGCAACCAGGGCAACAGTGCTTTCGACAGCAACCTTCATGTTTTCCTGGCGCATTTTCAGTCCAAGGTCTTCTGATGAATTGAAGCTCTTGGCAAGGGTAAGGAAAGTCGGAGGCTCCTCTTTCTTCGGGAAGAAGTAGGGGAACAGCATCGACAAGCCTGCACTAGCATTTGCCACGCCTTCACGAATTTCGGACCCATGAAGCTCCAAATAAGAAAGTGTGTCAAGGAGAGGGTCATTGACGGGATTCTCCAGATTAAAACCTTGGTTCGTTTGGGCTGCCGCAGGAAACAAAACATCAATCAAAAAACAAGAAACAGGAAGCCCACTAAAAAATAGAAGGGATCGATGATATTACTTTCAGTACGTCGAATTTGTGATTTCAGACGCTTGAGGATCACCCCTCACGAGCAGCTTGTGCAGTTTTATGCTCGTTTAAAGCAGATTCAGCATCCTCAAGTTTTTTCTGCAGTTCCTCGACACTAGCGACTTTTGCTTTGGCTTCATCAGCCTCGGCTTTGGCTTCGCTAGCAACAAGTTCGGCTTTCTTGCGGGCCGCCTCACTTTGTTCCAGCTTTTGAACAAGTGCGTCGGCACGATTATTGGCCTCTGCAAGTTTCTCTGTCGAGATAAAAAAAGGGAAAGATCAAAAATTGCGACAAACAACAGGAGCAAAAAGTCAGAAAGAACGGCAAGTATAAAGGTTGTTACCTTCAGTTCTGGCATATTCTCGGTACCCAATGAATTGAGATCCGATGCGGATAAGATCTTTGATCATAGGCTGTCAAAAAAGAACAAAGCAAGAGAAACATCGGCATAAAAAAAAGTGAAGGCGTGAAAAAGCAAAATAGAGGAAACATAGATATCGACAAACTTACATCATCCAAGAGAGGGTTAGAAGAGCTACTCGACTGAAGAGTAGGCTCCGGAATTGTTTCAACCCTTGCCCTTTTTGGTGAAGGGACAAGGGGGCTTGACGGAGGAGTAGCAGCGCCGACATTTTGTCGAGGAGGCGACGTTTCTTCTCCTTCGACTGGCGTCTCCGAGGCGACTAATGTATGTGACGTACTCGTTCGAGCAGCCACATCAACATTTGGTACTACTTCTTCATCATCACTACGAGTAAATGTCGACAACATAAAAGGCAAGATAGACAAAAAATCTTCAAAGTGCAAAAAAACAGGGAGAGGGTACTTACGAACTGATGAGAGTCTCGAGGTATGGATCATAAGCTGCCTTCGGATGAGAAGGAACAGCTTCTTCGGGTTTGGAGGTGCCGGAAGCTTCGGCATCATCCCTTTTCCTCTTGTTCTGGGGAAATAGCAGGAGGAAGGGATTGCGTCGACTCGCTGCTTCAGATTCAACTTCTTTTTCATGGGAAGCCGCAGATTTGTGAGAACCTGCGACTTCACTTTCATGAAGAGAAGAACCTTGGTTGTCTTCGGCAACGATAGCTTGTTCTTCGACTTCTCCATCCTCAGGAAGGGGAGGAAGGGAAGCCATAGTAGGATGGTTCTGCAGAAAAATAGCGACAAAAGAAAAATTAGCGAGATATCAATACAATGAGATGCAGGGAACGTTCGGAACAAGATAAAAATTCGAGAAGACAAAATACCTCGGGGAGAGGATTGGTGGAGCTGTATGGTTCCACGCGACAGGAGGAAGGAACAGGATCTTTCTTGTTCAAACGGGAAATTCTTCGAATCAGCTTCTCCAAGTCCTTTGCAGAAAGATCACTGGAGAGCCTATTGGCGTCGTTTCCACCAGATACGTCCAAAGGGGATTTTTGCGAGCCTGAAGAGGCTGCACTCTAATTCTAAGAAAGTAGGCAGTGATTTGAACACCAGACAGCTCTTTGCCTCGAGTATTTTGAAGCTGATGAATACGAGACATAAGTGCTTCTGTCGCCTTTTTCTCTTCTTCGGAAGCTTCAGCATCCCAGGAGCGGCGGCGCTGAATTTTGGCATTTCCGTCGAAAGGGATTATGTTGTGTTCCACAGAATTGGCACTTTCTTCGTGTATGTAGAGCCACTTTTTACGCCACCCTTGGACAGAATCAGGAAATTTGACGTCGAAGTAATCAACGTCGTTCGGACACAGATAACAACGCCGCCTATGTTATAAGTGGCGTTGCGGGAGGCATTGCGGAGGAAGAAAATACGTTTCCAAAGAGCCCAGTTAGGAGGGACTCCAAGGAAACATTCGCATAGCGTGATAAAAATGGAAATATGGAGGATGGAATTGGGGGTCAACTGGTGCAGTTGAATCCCATAAACAAAAAGAAGGCCGCGGAGGAAATCGTGAATTGGGGCAGGAAGGCCGCGGATGAGGTGATCAACGAAACTAACCCGGTACTCCATTGGAGGGTTGGGGTAGCTTTCTTCGCTAGGAAAGCGGATGGCGTCTTCTTTCTCATCAGGCCAAGCTTCTTCATCATGTTGAGGTCTTGGTTGGAGATTTTAGATCTCTCCCATTCAAGATCTTCGGCGGCCATCTCGGACTACTGTGGCGCGTGAGTCGCGTGCGCGGTGGCATCAATGGCACTGGAAAAGCAATGTTCGTGCGTGCGGAAGATTGAAGAGAATTGGGCGCAGGGGAAGTTTTTGCAAAGAGGAACAGATGTGCGGCGCAAGCGAAGGAGTGAACCGAGGTTGAAGAAAGGTTTATATAGGAATCAGGCGAAGCATTGCACCGTTGGATGGAAAAAGTGTGAAGGAGATGATAACCACGTGGAGACAAGGGCACAATGGTATTTTAACATTAACGAGGTTACAGAACGTGTGCCAGAAAAAAGGGAGAACATGTGTCCCC
The DNA here is from genome assembly GCA_030979885.1 of Lolium multiflorum. Lineage (NCBI taxonomy): Eukaryota > Viridiplantae > Streptophyta > Magnoliopsida > Poales > Poaceae > Lolium > Lolium multiflorum. Next base: position 45,189,476 of record CM061752.1, on the reverse strand, counting down.
CACTTGCACGACGTGTCCGACAGATCAGGAATTGGGACCCACAAGGCAGCGAAACAAGTGGTAATGGTCAGTTTCCAAAATAGAGATCGTGGCTATCATCAGCAATGACGTCGTCAAGATAAAAGAAAAATTCGACTACGAGTTTTCAAAAGTTTATCGACAACGCAAGGTTATCTCGGGAGCCTTTGATCAAATACAAGTTTTTGCCCAAACGCTCGGGGGCTACTTTGGAAAAATATAAAATTTCGAGTGTGACAAGATAGAAATGGCGAGAGCCTATGATCAAATGCAAGCATTTGTTCATAGCCTCGGGGGCTACTCCCATCGGGAGCGCTGGTCGCGCACCCGATAAATATAAAACTGTCGAGAAAGATTATAAATATAGCGGCAACGGATACTAATCTGTGGAGCCTACACCCAAGCACAAGTCCTTGGATGTAGCCTCGGGGGCTACTCCCATCGGGAACGCTGTTCGCGTGCCCGATGAATTTTATCAAAATAAAGAAACAGAAGTGAGTATATTTCGAGTTACACAGATAACTCTACATATACTCCCATCGGAAGACAAAATAAGTCATCAAATATGACTCGATAAAATGTGCTATTCCAAAGGCGAAAAGCACTCGACAATATATTCTCAGAACGCCAAAGTTGCGATCAATTTCTGAATGCCGCAAATTTGCGAAGGTAAGACCCCAGATCCGTTCTGCTGGGCGTGGCATCGCCAAAGACTGCGCTCTGCTGCTTTTATCCATATCAACAGATACGAAGAAAAATCCTAACGGACGCGTTAGGTACCCGATAAATTTGACTGGACTCGACAGAATGGTAAGACCTTAAGCGGCACCTGTCGAAGTTTGCACCAGTATCCCGAGATCATGTCCAGGGACGTGATCTTGAAGTAGGTTTTTGCGGATTGCCACTAGAGCAGTTAACTAGTACCTGATCCGTCAGATGAACTAGCCCCAACTACCATTATCCCTGTACAATATAGAATTTTATGTGAAGAAGTATAAATGAAAGCTCTCGAATAAAAATAAACAGTCGAGATTTTCCCCGACTCTACGATTCAAGCAAAATCTCGGGCTACCGACATAGGCATCCCAAATGGGCCTGCCGAAGATAGTACCCGGGATTTACTGAAGGCCCACTATCCGAAGAATAAGAAGATTCGGGAGCCCAATATATATTAAGGAAAGTTAGAGTTGTAATAGGAAGTGTTATTTGTAATCTGGCGGGATGAGTTAGAAACCGTCCCGGACTCTGTAACTTGTACAAAACGAAACCCTCGGCTCCACCTCCTATATAAGGGGGAGTCGAGGGACAAAGAAAGGATCGAATCTATTGTCAACATAACCCTAGTTTTCATAATCGTCGAGTACTTTTCGCCTAAACCTTCGAGATCTACTTGCCCTCTACTTCTAGCAAAACCCTAGTCTAAAATCTGTAGGCATTGACAAGTTAATCCTTTGTCACCTGTGTAGCGGGGACGGGCTCGAGACGCCGGACACCGTATCGGATCGCGCCGGATAAAAAGTGGCTTTGGAGGACGCGGCTAAGAACTTTTTTGGTCCGATACGCTCAAATCTCTCTGAAAACGATCTGGAGAACGCGATTGAAGAAGATGCTTTGGGAAGGCTATCCTGGCTTGGCCGGTGCACAAACCAGTCATACGACGCAGAGCTCGTATTAAGTACCATGGGGCTGGCCTCCTCGTGCGATCATGGGAAGGGCGCGGGGACGTCACGCCGGCGGCCGCCATCTGCGGCGCCATCGACGTGACATGCAGCCGTCAGTTCGTCTATGCGGAAGCACGACATGGTGGAGAGGAACGCTCGACTTGGGCCTGATCCATGCCACGTCATCAAAATACGGCAGTGAATCGTAGATTGGATCGTACATGGACCTTCACAGCAAGATTAGGGACGGTGTTGATGCATTTTCTGAGTACACGGACCATTTTAGACATGGCCAACAAGTTCGAGGATTATTGATGCATTTCACTCTAAATCAGCCACCCTTTTCACCGTTTAAGAAAATGAACATGAGGCGTCCGATCATCACAACAAAAAATCTCAGTGCAACATTTATTTGTGTGTTTGTCACATCCGTTCGTGACATTTTTCCCGTGGTGCGTAAAACTTGTGATTTTTCTTGAATTTTTTTTAAACATACCAATGTAGGAAGTAAAAATTCCCGTTTAGTTGCAGCAAACGTGGTAAAAATGTGTCACTTTTGCCAACAAACAAAACCAACTCATCCAACAAAAAGTGCATAGTTTCTCTTTAACAAAAAGTGCATAGCGCCACCGTCACACTGCACTTATTGCCCGTCGCATATACACGCATATATCATGTAAAAAAATAGTGTAGAATAATAAAAATACATGTATGACCTCACATATTTAAAATGACAACACATATTTCAACTCGTGGCACCGCTATCCATTCCATCCGGTTTGGCGTTTTGGACATTTCGCCCACTCACTGCAGTAAATAAAATATTGAAAAGCACTCAAAAATTGGGTAGAAATTTAATTCATTCAAACATAATTTACATAGAAAAAAAAAAGAAAACTCTAGTATCAAACGGCGCCATCTTCTTGGTCGTTGGAGACAAGGTCGACGAAGGGCGGAGGCGCCCATAGTTGTTGCGCCAAAGCAGGGACTACCGGCGGCTACGACACGTATTGCGGAGGTGGATGCGCGTGATGTAGCGGAGTCGCTGGCGGAGCGTACTGCGGAGGGGCCGCACCATCTGACCGTTCCACGCGGCTTGCGGTGGCGTGTGCAGTGGCAGTGGTGGTGGCAGAGAGGCTACGTGCTCCACCACCATTGTCATGAGCTGGACGACGTCCTCCAGCCCGGGCCAGGACCGCTTGGCCTCCTTGTCGGCCCTGGAGTGCTCCAAGGCGGCGGTCGTGGCCGCTTCCTCGTCCTAGTCGTCAGGGATGAGCGCCTCTAGCTTGACAGTGGCGGGAGGCACCACGTCCTCCATCTCCTCCTCGTCATCCTTGTCCACGTCTTCCTCCTCGTCCTCACTGTTTGGGACGGCCTCGCCGGACTGGAATTCTCGCTCCCAGGAGAGGAAGGCCCGCCAGAAGTTTTCGCACTAGTAGTCGCTCGTACTACAGCGTCGGCGGCAACCGCTCAATTCGGCGCATCTCCTCGCGTAGCACCCAACCTGTTCAGGTGCCACCTATGTGGCAGGGAGACGTCGCGGTGAAGGCAGGGGTCGCCCTACGCCCATCTGAAAGGACACGGATGTCGCCTAGAGGGGGGGTGAATAGGCGATTTAAAATTTTTACGAGATGGGCTTAACAAATGCGGAATAAAACTAGCGTTTACTTTGTCAAGCCCAAAGCCTATATACTATGGTTCACCTATGTGCACCAACAACTTATTCTAAGCAAGAGTTCACCTATGTGCACCAACAACTTATGCTAAGCAATACAAGCAAGTATGTGATAGCAAGATATATATAACTTCAAGCACGATGGCTATCACAAGGTAAAGTGCATAAGTAAAGAGCTCGGGTATAGAGATAACCGAGGCACGCGGGAGACGATGATTTATCCCGGAGTTCACACTCTTGCGAGTGCTAATCTCCGGTGGAGAGGTGCGGTTGCTTAGTGCTCCCGAACGCCACAAGAGGCTCACCTTGAGGTGTGGTTGCTCGATGCACACCAACGCCACAAAGGCCTCACCCCAAGATGCGGTACTCACACCACACACCGAACGCCACGAAGGCGCCTCACCTAAATCTCCGGTGACCCTCGCCACAAAGGCCTAGGTCACGGTTCCACTAAGGGATTTCCTTCGAGGCGGAAACCGGGCCTTACACAAAGGTTGGGGCACACATCCACAACTTAATTGGAGGCTCCCAACAAACCGCCACAAAGGCCTAGAATCCGTCTAGGGTTCCAAGAACCCAAGAGTAACAACTTTCTTGCTTTCACCTCCACGAATCACCGTGGAGAACTCAAACCGATGCACCAAATGCAATGGCAAGAACACCACAAAGATGCTCAAGTCCTTCTCTCTCAAATTCCAACAAAGCTACAAAAGCTATTGGGGGAATAAGAGAGGAAGAACAAATAAGAGGAGGAACACCAAATTTCTCCAAGATCTAGATCTAGTGGATTCCCCTCACAAAGAGAGGGATTTGATTGGTAGGAATGTAGATCTAGATCTCCTCTTCCTTTTCCCTCAAAAAGATTCAAGAAGCATAGGAGGAGTAGAGGGAAAGGGAAGCTCTCAAGGTCAACAATGGTGGAGAGCACAAAGGGGAAGAGGTAGCTGCCCAAGGAGGAAGAAGGGGGGCTTAAATACCCCCTCCCATCGAAATATGACCGTTTGGGTCAGCTCAGGCCGGATTTTCCGGGCCGGATATTTGCAAAATATCCGGGCCCCGAAAAACGGCTAAGGACATGAGAAAACTGCTCTCAGGATGGGGGCCGGACATTTGGCCGGATATTTGCCCGGATTTGTCCAAAAACCGGATTTTTCCGGGGGGCCGGATTATCCGCCCCAAACTTGGGCCGGAATATCCGCCCCCCTGAAAACTGGCAGAAACATCAAACTGAAACGGGCATAACTTTAGCATCCGGACTCCGATTTTGATGATCTTGGGCTTGTTTTAAAGCTAGGAACAAGCTCTACAAGATCATGCAGGAAACCATCATAGTCCAACAAGGGAGGATAGAAACAAATGATGAAAGGTTTGACCTATCTAAAAAAGACATACCGGTAAAACCTCCAATCTTGAAAATGCAACAAGTTGCCCGTGCAAAAACCATTCTTGATGAACTAGAGCTTGTCATGAGAATAAGCACAAGCTCTAAATCATCACATGGATAAGATCCAAATAATAACCAAGAAAGATGATGCAAGGATGCAAAGGTTTGAGCTCTCTCCGAATGATACGATCGAGTTACTCACTCGAGAGCCCTCTTGATAGTACGGCAACTAAACTATAAACCTGTCTCCAACTACACTATGAGACCGGTGAGAAAGAAACCCTATCAAGAGCAAACCTTATACTTGCGCATTCCACTTGAGCTTGATGACGACGATCTTGATCTCAACAAGATGGAACGCCTTTCTTGCTTGTGCTTGCTTGACGAAGTCTTGTAGATTGCTCCCCCATAAACCACCATGGGAGAGCTTCTTTTCGGCGCATCTTCACATAAACATGACCACCATGTGGATTGCTCCCCCATAATCCACCATGGGAGAGCTTCTTCTTCGGCGCATCTTCACATATCCATGATCACCATATGGATGGCAAGACTCAAGCAAAGGATCTCTTCGAGATGGCTCATCTTGAACTTGCACATCATTTCTTCATTCTTCATCATGTTGATGTCTTGAAGTAACTTGAGGGCTCACTTCATCTTCATCTTCAAGACATACTTGACACTTGATATCTGATGACCCACAAGTATAGGGGATCGCAACAGTCTTCGAGGGAAGTATTACCCAATTTATTGATTCGACACAAGGGAGACAAAGAATACTTGTAAGCCTTAACAGCGGAGTTGTCAATTCAGCTGCACCTGGAAACAGACTTGCTCGCAAGAGTTTATCGTAGCAACAGTTTTATAACAGTAGGAATAGTGAAATAACAACAGCGGTGAAATAAAGACAGCAGTAGTGATTATAGTAAACAGCAGGATTAAAATACGTAGGCACAGGGACGGATTTAACGGGCGTTGCATGGACGAGAGAAACTCATGTAACAATCAAAGCAGGGGCATTTGCAGATAATAATAAAACGGTATCCAAGTACTAATCAATCAATAGGCATGTGTTCCATATATAGTCGTACGTGCTCGCAATGAGAAACTTGCACAACATCTTTTGTCCTACCAGCCGGTGGCAGCGGGCCTCTAGGGAAACTACTGGAAATTAAGGTACTCCTTTTAATAGAGTATCGGAGCAAAGCATTAACACTCCGTGAACACATGTGATCCTCACATCACTACCATCCCCTCCGGTTGTCCCGATTTCTGTCACTTCGGGCCATTGGTTCCGGACAGCGACATGTGTATACAACTTGCAGGTAAGATCATAAACAACGAATATCTTCATGAATCAATAACATGTTCAGATCTGAGATCATGGCACTCGGGCCCTAGTGACAAGCATTAAGCATAACAAGTTGCAACAATATCATAAAAGTGACATCTACGGATACTAGGCACTATGCCCTAACAATCTAATGACTATTACATGACCAATCTCATCCAATCCCTACCATCCCCTTCAGCCTACAGCGGGGAATTACTCACACATGGATGGGGGAAACATGGCTGGTCGATGGAGAGGCGTTGGCGGTGATGGCGGTGAAGATCTCCTCCAATTCCCCGTCCCGGCGGAGTGCCAGAACGGAGACTTCTGGCTCCCGAGACGGAGTTTCGCGATGTGGCGGCTCTCTGGAGGGTTTCTGGCGACTTCGACTTCTCCCCGTGCGTTTTTAGGTCGAGGCCGATAAGTAGTCCGAAGGGGGGCGTCGGAGGCCGACTGATACGCGTAGATGCACACGTCCGTTGGGAACCCCAAGTGGAAGGTATGATGCGTATAGAAGCAAGTTTCCCTCAGTATGAAACCAAGGTTTAATCGAACCAGTAGGAGCCAAGAAGCACGTTGAAGGTTGATGGTCGCGAAATGTGATGCGGCGCAACACCAGGGATTCCGGCGCCAACGTGGAATCTGCACAACAAAACCAAAGTACTTTGCCCCAACGAAACAGTGAGGTTGTCAATCTCACCGCTTTGCTGTAACAAAGGATTAAACGATCGAGTGGAAGATGTTTGCAAAGAAAACAATAAAACACAATTGCAGATTGTATGCTATGTAAAGAATAGGACCGGGGTCCACAGTTCACTAGAGGTGTCTCTCCCATAAGATAAAAGCATGTTGGGTGAACAAATTACAGTGGGCAATTGACAAATAGAGAAAGGCATAACAATGCATGTACATGATATGATAAATATAGTGAGATTTAATTGGGCATTACGACAAAGTACATAGACCGCCATCCAACTGCATCTATGCCTAAAAAGTCCACCTTCAGGTTATCATCCGAACCCCATTCAGTATTAAGTTGCTAAGCAACAGACAATTGCATTAAGTATGGTGCGTAATGTAATCGACAACTACATCCTTAGACATAGAATCAATGTTTTATCCCTAGTGGCAACAACACATCACAACCTTAGAACTTTCTGTCACTGTCCCAGGTGTCAATGAAGGCATGAACCCACTATCGAGCATAAATACTCCCTCTTGGAGTTAAGAGTACAAACTTGGCCAGAGCCTCTACTAATAACGGAGAGCATGCAAGATCATAAACAACACATAAACAATAGATTGATAATCACCATAACATAGTATTCTCTATCCATCGGATCCCGACAAACACAACATATAGTATTACAGATAGATGATCTTGATCATGTTAGGCAGCTCACAAGATCCAACAATGAAGCACAACAAGGAGAAGACGACCATCTAGCTACTGCTATGGACCCATGGTCCAGGGGTGAACTACTCACTCATCACTCCGAGGCGATCATGGCGATGAAGAGTCCTCCGGAGATGAATCCCCTCTCCGCCGGGGTGCCGGAGGCGATCTCCTGAATCCCCCGAGATGGGATTCGCGGCGGCGTCTCGGAAGGTTTTCCGTATCGTGGCTCTCGCTGGGGTTTCGCGACGGAGGCTTTAAGTAGGCGGAGGGCAACGCAGGGGGCCACACGAGGGCCCCACACCCTAGGTCGGCGCGGCCAGGGCCTGGGCCGCGCCACCCTATGGTGTCGGCGCCTCGTGGCCCCACTTCCTTCCCTCTTCGGTCTTCTGGAAGCTTCGTGTAGGGACCCCGGCGAAGATTTCGTCCAATTCCGAGAATATTTCCTTACTAGGATTTCTGAAACCAAAAACAGCAAAAAACAGCAACGGGCTCTTCGGCATCTTGTTAATAGGTTAGTTCCAAAATGCATAAATATGACATATAATGTGCATAAAACATGTAGGTATCATCAATAAAGTAGCATGGAACATAAGAAATTATCGATACGTTGGAGACGTATCGCATCCCCAAGCTTAGTTCTGCTCGTCCCGAGCAGGTAAAACGATAACAAAGATAATTTCTGAAGTGACATGCCATCATAATCTTGATCATACTATTTGTAAACATATGTAATGAATGCAGCGATCAAAACAAAGGTAATGACATGAGTAAACAAGTGAATCATATAGCAAAGACTTTTCATGAATAGTACTTCAAGACAAGCATCAATAAGTCTTGCATAAGAGTTAACTCATAAAGCAATAAATCAAAGTAAAGGTATTGAAGCAACACATAGGAAGATTAAGTTTCAGCGGTTGCTTTCAACTTATAACATGTATATATCATGGATATTTGTCAACATAAAGTAATATAACAAGTGCAATATGCAAGTATGTAGGAATCAATGCACAGTTCACACAAGTGTTTGCTTCTTGAGGTGGAGGGAGATAGGTAAACTGACTCAACAATAAAAGTAAAAGAATGGTCCTTCAAGAGGAAAGCATCGATTGCTGTATTTGTGCTAGAGCTTTTATTTTGAAAACATGAAACAATTTTGTCAATGGTAGTAATAAAGCATATGAGTTATGTAAATTATATCTTACAAGTTGCAAGCCTCATGCATAGTATACTAATAGTGTCCGCACCTCGTCCTACTTAGCTTGGACTACCGGATCTTTGCATGCCATGTTTCAACCAAGTGTCACAAAGGGGTACCTCCATGCCGCCTGTACAAAGGTCTAAGGAGAAAGCTCGCATTTTGGATTTCTCGCTTTTGATTATTCTCAACTTAGACATCCATACCGGGACAACATGGACAACAGATAATGGACTCCTCTTAAATGCATAAGCATGTAGCAATGATTATTATTCTCATATGAGATTGAGGATATATGTCCAAAACTGAAACTTCCACCATGATTCATGGCTTTAGTTAGCGGCCCAATGTTCTTCTCTAACAATTTTGCATGCTCCAACCACTAAAATGATAGATCCTTCAGACAAGACGGACATGCATAGCAACTCACATGATATTCAACAATAGTTGATGGCGTTCCCCAGAAGCATGGTTATCGCACAACAATCAACTTAATAAAATATAAAGTGCATAAGTACATATTCAATACTACGATAGTTTTTAAGGCTATTTTGTCCCATGAGCTATATATTGCAAAGGTGAATGATGGAATTTTAAAGGTAGCACTCAAGCAATTTACTTTGGAATGGCGGAGAAATACCATGTAGTAGGTAGGTATGGTGGACACAAATGGCATAGTGGTTGGCTCAAGGATTTTGGATGCATGAGAAGTATTCCCTCTCGATACAAGGTTTAGGCTAGCAAGGTTATTTGAAGCAAACTCAAGGATGAACCGGTGCAGCAATACTCACATAAAAGACATATTGTAAACATTATAAGACTCTACACCGTCTTCCTTGTTGTTCAAAACTCAATACTAGATATTATCTAGACCTTAGAGAGACCAAATATGCAAATCAGATTTTAGCAAGCTCTATGTATTTCTTCATTAATGGGTGCAAAGCATATGATGCAAGAGCTTAAACATGAGCACAACAATTGCCAAGTATCACATTATCCAAGACATTTTAGAATTACTACATGTAGCATTTTCCAATTCCAACCATATAACAATTTAACGAAGAAGAAACTTCGCCTTGAACATTATGAGTAAAGCCTAAGGACATATGTGTCCATATGCAACAGCGGAGCGTGTCTCTCTCCCACAAAGTGAATGCTAGGATCCATTTTATTCAAACAAAAACAAAAACAAAAACAAACCGACGCTCCAAGTAAAGAACACAAGATGTGATTGAATAAAAATATAGTTTCAGGGGAGGAACCTGATGATGTTGTCGATGAAGAAGGGGATGCCTTGGGCATCCCCAAGCTTAGACGCTTGAGTCTTCTTAAAATATGCAGGGGTGAACCACGGGGGCATCCCCAAGCTTAGAGCTTTCACTCCTCTTGATCATAGTATATCATTCTCCTCTCTTGACCCTTGAAAACTTCCTTCACACCAAACTTCAAGCAAACTCATTAGAGGGTTAGTGCACAATTAATAATTCACACATTCAGAGGTGACACAATCATTCTTTACACTTCTGGACATTGCATAAAGCTACTGGACATTAATGGATCAAAGAAATGAATCCAACATAGCAAAAGAAGCAATGCGAAATAAAAGGCAGAATCTGTCAAAAACAGAACAGTCCGTAAAGACGAATTTAAAGCTGGAACCAGACTTGCTCAAATGGAAAAACTCAAAACTAATGAAAGTTGCGTACATATCTGAGGATCACGCTCGTAAATTGGAAGATTTTTTCGAATTTTCTACAGAGAACTGTGCCCAGATTCGTGACAGACAGCAATGCTGTTTCTGCGCAGCGATCCCAAATATAAAATTAACTTTGACATAGAAACTTTACTTGGCACAAAAACATGATAATAAGAGGTTGCTACAGTAGTAAACAACTTCCAAGACTCAACAAAACAAAAAATTGCTGTAGTAAAAACATGGGTTGTCTCCCATAAGCGCTTTTCTTTAACGCCTTTCAGCTAGGCGCAGTGTGTATCAAGTATTATCAAGAGACGGTGTGTCAACCTTACCTTGGGCTTTATCCTTACCTTTCTTATTGTTTTTCTTTCCCTTTGGTTTAGGAAATATATGATTTCCCCCCGGTATAGAGGTGAATTTCAGAGTGCCTTCTCCCACATCAATGACTGCTCCCAATAGTTTCAGCAAGGATCTTCCGAGTATGATTTTTCCTGTTTCAATAACAAGATAATCAATGGATATTGTTCTTCCAAGAATGGTTGTATGCACACCTGCAGCTATTCCCTTAGGAATTATAATAGAGTTATCAATGAGAGTTATTTCTTCTCCTCCTTCATCGACTCCCCAAAGTTTCAAAGATTTATAAATGCTTTCAGGCATAAGGCAAAATTCATACATAATATCACAGTAGGCATGAAGAGTTCGATCACCGATAACAATTTTAACAGCAGGATCCCATAATGAAGGTTTAGAATTTACTAAGACTTGTTCAAGACGATTACGAACACAGTGATAATTGTCATTCAAGCGAGATGTACTTATCTCGAGATTGTTCAATCTATTATAAATGCTAATAAGGGCTGAATCAAAGTTATTAGCTGAATCATGTGATGCAACCAATTTCTTTATGGCATTAAAAGCTTGATCCCCATTACAATGAAGGAAATCTCCTCCTACTAAAGTGTCCAAAGCATATCTATAGCGAACCATAAGACCAAAATAAAAATTACTAAGGAGTAAACTTAGAGTCATTTGAGGTTCAGTTTTACGATAAGAAGTAAAAATTCTAGACCAAGCATCCTTAAAACTCTCCTCATCCCCTTGTTTAAAAGTAAAAACTAATTCCTCAGGTGAAGAAGTAACAGGTTCAGAGCTAGACATGGTAACAAAAGTAACTAAAAAAAAATTTGAATTTTTTTTGTATTTTTAATATAGAGTGCAAGACAATAAATAAAGCAAACTAGATAAAGTAAATGCAAGTAACTAATTTTTTTGTGTTTTTGATATAGAGAGCAAGACAGAAATAAAGTAAAACTAGCAACTAATTTTTTTGTATTTTGATTTAGTGCAGCAAACAAAGTAGTAAATAAAATAAAGCAAGACAAAAACAAAGTAAAGAGATTGAGAAGTGGAGACTCCCCTTGCAGCGTGTCTTGATCTCCCCGGCAACGGCGCGGAAATTTAGCTTGATACGCGTAGATGCACACGTCCGTTGGGAACCCCAAGTGGAAGGTATGATGCGTATAGAAGCAAGTTTCCTCAGTATGAAACCAAGGTTTAATCGAACCAGTAGGAGCCAAGAAGCACGTTGAAGGTTGATGGTCGCGAAATGTGATGCGGCGCAACACCGGGATTCCGGCGCCAACGTGGAATCTGCACAACAAAACCAAAGTACTTTGCCCCAACGAACAGTGGTTGTCAATCTCACCGCTGTTGTAACAAAGGATTAAACGTATCGAGTGGAAGATGTTTGCAAAGAAAACAGAAAACACAATTGCAGTAGATTGTATGCTATGTAAAGAATAGGACCGGGGTCCACAGTTCACTAGAGGTGTCTCTCCCATAAGATAAAAGCATGTTGGGTGAACAAATTACAGTCGGGCAATTGACAAATAGAGAAAGGCATAACAATGCATGTACATGATATGATAAATATAGTGAGATTTAATTGGGCATTACGACAAAGTACATAGACCGCCATCCAACTGCATCTATGCCTAAAAAGTCCACCTTCAGGTTATCATCCGAACCCCATTCAGTATTAAGTTGCTAAGCAACACAATTGCATTAAGTATGGTGCGTAATGTAATCGACAACTACATCCTTAGACATAGAATCAATGTTTTATCCCTAGTGGCAAACACATCACAACCTTAGAACTTTCTGTCACTGTCCCAGGTGTCAATGAAGGCATGAACCCACTATCGAGCATAAATACTCCCTCTTGGAGTTAAGAGTACAAACTTGGCCAGAGCCTCTACTAATAACGGAGAGCATGCAAGATCATAAACAACACATAAACAATAGATTGATAATCACCATACCATAGTATTCTCTATCCATCGGATCCCGACAAACACAACATATAGTATTACAGATAGATGATCTTGATCATGTTAGGCAGCTCACAAGATCCAACAATGAAGCACAACAAGGAGAAGACGACCATCTAGCTACTGCTATGGACCCATGGTCTAGGGGTGAACTACTCACTCATCACTCCGGAGGCGATCATGGCGATGAAGAGTCCTCCGGGAGATGAATCCCCTCTCCGGCAGGGTGCCGGAGGCGATCTCCGAATCCCCGAGATGGGATTCGCGGCGTCTCTGGAAGGTTTTTCCGTATCGTGGCTCTCGGACTGGGGTTTTCGCGACGGAGGCTTTAAGTAGGCGGAAGGGCAACGCGGGGGCCACACGAGGGCCCCACACCCTAGGTCGGCGCGGCAGGGCCTGGGCCGCGCCCTATGTGGTGGCGCGCCGTGGCCCCACTTCCTTCCCTCTTCGGTCTTCGGGAAGCTTCGTCCAAAAATAGGACCCGGGCGAAGATTTCGTCCAATTCCGAGAATATTTCCTTACTAGGATTTCTGAAACCAAAACAGCAGAAAAGAACTGGCTCTTCGGCATCTTGTTAATAGGTTAGTTCAGAAAATGCATAAATATGACATATAATGTGCATAAAACATGTAGGTATCATCAATAAAGTAGCATGGAACATAAGAAATTATCGATACGTTGGAGACGTATCACCGACCGAGGGGGCCACACCATAGGGCCGCGCGGGCCCCCCCTAGGCCGCGCCGCCTTATGGTGTGAGGCCCTTGGGCCTCCACCTCACTTGTCCTTCTGGCTCCGTCAGTATGGGAAAATAGGGCCTTCTGCATAAATTCCGAGGATTTTCCCGAAAGTTGGATTTCTGCACAAAAACGAGACACCAGAGCAATTCTGCTGAAAACAGCGTTAGTCCGTGTTAGTTGTATCCAAAATACACAAATTAGAGGCAAAACAATAGCAAAAGTGTTCGGGAAAGTAGATACGTTTTGGACGTATCAACTCCCCTCAAGCTTAGCTTATTGCTTGTCCTCAAGCAATTCAGTTAACAACTGAGCGATAAAAGAACTTTCACGAACACATTTGCTCATATGATGTATATATTCTCATGCTATGGCTAATACTCAAGCAGTTCATAATGAGATACATGCAAATAAGATCATCCAACAGCTATGTCAATCATGGAGAGGTACCAACAATTAATAATAAGCATCATGAATCATGTATATAAGCAGGATTGCAATGTTCATAAGAGAATATGATAAAGTGGTATCTCGCTTGCCCGTATTTGATCGGCAAAACATAAATGCCGAGGCACCTCTGAGTTCATAGAAAGACTAGAAGTAGTGATTGTCAAAGATAAAAGCACCAAAGTTATACCACAATCAATTTTATTTTGAGACAAGCATATTATACTAAGAATGACAATTGTGCTCTCAAGATAGTGCTCAAAGAAAGAATGGAGACACAACATAAAAGTAAAAGATTGACCCTTCGCAGAGGGAAGCAGGGATTAACATGCGCTAGAGCTTTTCATTTTTAAAACAGGAGTAAAATTATTTTGAGAAGTGCTTGTTGTTGTCAACGAATGGTAATGGGTACACTAACTACCTCATCAACCGGACTCCCAAGAGCGGCTCCCATGAATTATTTGCATGTTTATGTGGCACTCCTTCCAACCTTTCTTACACAAACCATGGCTAACCGAATCCTCGGGTGCCTACCAACAATCACATACCATGAAGGAGTGCCTTTTTATTTAAGTTTTATTATGATGATGACACTCCCCCAACCTTTGCTTACACAAGCCATGGCTAACCGAATCCTTCGGGTGCCGTCCAACAATCACAAACCATGGAGGAGTGTCTATTTAAGTTAATTAATTTGGGACTGGGAATCCCATTGCCAGCTCTTTTGCAAAATTATTGGATAAGCGGATGTGCCACTAGTCCATATGAGAGTCCGTCAAAAGTAAATGACAAGGTTGAAAGCTAAACACCACATACTTCCTCATGAGCTATGAAACATTAACACAAATTGAGAAGCATTTTGAAAGTTTTAAAGGTAGCGCATGAGAATTTACTTGGAATGGTTTGAAATGCCATGCATAGGTATTTATGATGGACACTTTGGAACAACTTGGTTTTCAGGTGTTTGGAAGCACGAGCGGCGTTCCCGCTCAGTACAAGTGAAGGCTAGCAAAAGACTAGGGAGCGACAAATCAAGAGAGCAATAACTGTCATAATCATGCTTGCGGCAAAATAAATTAACGGAGGCATAAAAATGATACAAGAACTCTGAAGCAATATAAATCATCGAGGCTTAATTGACTTTTTGTTCAGTCATATGCATGCGTGAGCATGTGCCAAGTCGATATAAATGAATTATTCAGAGGAGGATACCACAATGCCATACTTACTTATGAATAAAACAATGCAAGCGAACATCCATGACATGCTACTCATATTAATAAATTGGAGCTAAACATGAGAGATCATGAACTACTAGACTTTCTCAAATAACATATACCTCACATGAACCAACTAAGCATGCTCACATGGATGAGTATATGTACAAAAATGAAAACAAATAGAGTTCATACCAGCCTCTCACCACAATCAGATTGTCGTAGATCGTCATTATTGCCTTTTACTTGTGTAGCTTGGATAATATGAAATGAAAACCACGCTCCAGCCACCGAAGACCATTGAACTCATGATGAACTTTACAAACCAAAGAAGAACAGCAAATATTTTTGGTGTTTTCGAATTAGAAACAAGAACAAAAGAAAACAAGCAAACAAAGCAAAATCTTTTTGGGTTTTCTCATAGCAAACCAACGATAGCAAATAAAATAAACTAAGAGCAAAGAACCAAATAAACAAATGGTGAAGAGAAACAACAGAAATATTTTTGGTCTTTTTGTGTTTTAGGAAAGAAACAAAGCGAAAACAAAAGAATGCAAGCTAACAGAAACACAGAAAAGCAGGATGACAGAAATCTGCCAAATCCTGACAGCAGTACAGAAATCGAAATTAACAAAAATCTTCCATTGCTCAGACCAAAAAGTGTTCAACTAATGAAAGTTAGATAACAACCTGGGGCACATGCTCAAAAATTGGCAACTCAAAATAACGTTCTGGCTGTGCGTACGAATTTTTTTGGTAACAGCCCAGAATCTGTTTTTGGACAGCACTTCCCCAAATATCATCTCCTTCTCATTAGAAAACCACTCTAAGAAACTAAACAAGTATGTACAAGTATCCAGCAACCATAATATGCAAAGAATGAGTGATGCCGGTATACCTCCCCCCAAGCTTAGGCTTTTGGCCTAAGTGGAGTTCATTCCCACGGTCCCCATGAAGTGGTGTCTCCGTAGTACGACGAAGAACGACCCGGTTCCAGGTATGTGCTGGAGGAAACATCGGGGTATGTGACGGTGCAGTCGTAGGAGGGCTCGGCGTTCTCGGAGTCATGTTGCTGGTGGAATTCTTGTATCTTCATATGTTCCTCCACCTCCTCCTTAGTGAGCGACCATGATTGCCTGTCAATATTGAACAAACCTAGCTGGGGAAGAGGGATTTCCTTCTCATTCCCATCAGCAAACAACATTCTATAGACCATATTATCTATAGTAGAATCAGTAGTAACAAAATGATGACTCTTCATAGCAGCAATATCCAGTCTCCTAGGGGTTAATGGCACATCATTAGAATCAAGAGGAGTCTTAAATGTGTTAAAATGCGCAGTGCAATAGTTCCTCCAAAAATAGGCCCCCTGCTAGACAGGCGGCGAGCAATAAGAGAACCAAGATGATAAGGTGTCTGTCCAGTAAGTGCAGCATTCAAGAAAGCAAGATGATAGCTAGAGATATTACTAGTATTTTCCCTACCAAGAATACTAGTAGCAATGTAATATGCAAAATATTTAATGGCGGGAAGTTGAATATTTCTTATCTTGCCGCGCTGAATGGTGCGGCAATCATCTTCGGTGATCCCTCGATAGAGCTCCAACAGTCCCGGGGTTGTCATCAATCCTCCTTGCTGTACCTACAGGGACAATATCCAATGCACGACAAAATTCTTCCAATTCCATAGTAACAGGATTATCATAGATCTTGAATGCAACTGTCGGCTCATATTGCGTGTTGTGGAACTTGAAGCTCTCAACGAAAATTTTGGTGAGCATGTAGTATTGCTCCCTTTCATCCCCCACGTAGGTGGCTAAGCCTGCCCTGTTGACAAGGGTGAAGAAGTCATCCAATATCCCTGCATTTGTCAGAAAATCATAACATGGGAAGGATGAAGCATTAGGAGCCCCATTGTCCTCCTCGGGCGCGAAGCTAGGCGCGATGATATCCTCATTGTAGGATCGCCTAATCTGAGTGGATGCCCTCGAGGGCCTACCGGTGCTGGTTGTTCCCTTCTTGAACAATTCTCCAAATTTGAATTTCTTCATCTTCCTTTTCTGAAATTTTCAACAACCATTATAAAATTTGATTTCAAGGTATATAATTGAAGGGAACTACTATAGGAACTTGCTAGAGTACTAAACATGCATCAAAACTAGTTTCTACCACTTAGAACAAGCATGCAAGCTCACTAAACATGTTATCTACAGCAGCAAAATATTCAAGATATACTCAACCAAACAAAATTCTAATTGGACAATCAAAGGAGTCACATACCAAGGAGTAAATGTGCCAAATTTCAGACAGAAATCTGGGCTGAGCAAGGAGATCGAGAAATCGCGAGTTCTTGAGCAGAAACGCGAGTGAGAGGAACTTGGTGCGAGTTTTTTCGGGAGAGAGAAGATGCTGGGAGGAAGAGATGAAGTAGTGGGCAAGGAGGGGCCCACACCACAGGGTGGCGCGCCCACTCTGGCCGCGCCGGCCTGTGGTGTGGCACCCTCTGGTGCCCCACAGGTCATCCTCTGGTACTCCCAGGTGCCTCGTCGAAAAATAGGACCAACGGTGTAATTTTTATAATTTTTAGAGAACTTCGAAAAATGCACATTTCTGGGTGTTAAATTAATTATTACTGCGCAGGAAAATGATTTCCAAAATCTTAAACAACTAAAGCATATTGCAAAACAAAAAGGTGCTACAGCAAGTAAAATAAATGGAGGGAGAAAGAAAGAAAGAAATGTTGTTTAGCTCTCTTATGCATTAAAATATACTTGTTAACAAGGTTGATCAAGTCTTGCTACCAAATAAATTTTATATGACATAAGAAGAAGTAAACCTCAAATCAATCATGTTACCTTATATTGAATTGATATGGATCCAATCACAAGAGTTTGATATTCTTCTTTAGGCTCATATATAGGACAATCAATGGATCCCACTTTGATAGTTTTCACATTAAAAATTGTATTAACTCCACATACTTTATCAATCCTCTTGGGAAAATAGACAGTGTGTTCCTTATCATCAACATTGAAAGTAACCATGCCTTTATTGCAATCAATAACAGCCCCTGCAGTATTAAGAAAGGGTCTTCCAAGAATAATGGACATATTATCATCTTCAGGCATTTCCAACACAACAAAATCAGTTAATATCAAGCAATGCTGAGTAACTTGAACAGGAACATTTTCACATAAACCAACAGGAATAGCAGTAGATTTATCAGCCATTTGCAAAGATATATCAGTTGGTATCAATTTATCTAAATCAAGTCTCTTATAAAGAGAAAAAGGCATCACACTCACACCTGCTCCCAAATCACATAGAGCAGTTCTAACATAATTATTCTTGATGGAACAAGGAATAGTCGGTATACCTGGGTCTCCAAGCTTCTTTGGAATCTTACCATTGAAGGAGTAATTAGCGAGCATAGTGGAAATTTCCTCATTGGGGATTTTCCTTTTGTTAGTAACAATATCTTTCATATACTTTGAATAAGGAGGCAATTTAATAGCATCAGTCAAAGGGATTTGCAAAAATAAAGGTTTCATCCAATCACAAAATTTATTATAATGTTCCTCCTCCTTTGATTTTAGTTTCTTAGCAGGAAAAGGCATTTGCTTTTGAACCCAAGGTTCTCTTTCATTACCATGTTTCTCAGCAATAAAATCTTCTTTAGTGTACTTTTTATTTTTAGCAGGCTTTTCAGGTTCTTTTTCAATTTCTTCTTTATCAGGAGTATCATTCTTATCATTATCTTCCTCATGTTCATTACCACTTTCAGTTTCAGCATCAGAAATAGAAATACTATTAGGATCATTAACAGGTTCAAAGGATTCTACAACATTCTTATGTTTCTTTTTCTTTTTCTTAGATGGAGCACTAGTTTTAATTAGTTGAGAATCTTGTTCAACTCTTTTGGGATGCCCTTCAGGATATAGAGGATCCTGGGTAGAAACACCACCTCTAGTTGTTACTTCATAAGCATGTTTTTCTTTAGAATTATTTCCCAACAAGTCATTTTGCACTTTAGTAAGTTGATCAATTTGAGTTTGAACCATTTGAAAATGTTTAACAAGTATTTTAACATCATTGGAGGTTCTCTCCACAATACCATGCAATTCACTAATAGCTCGAGAATTTTCCATTAAATGATTCTCTACTCTCATATTAAAGTTTTCTTGCTTAACAATATAATTATCAAACTCATCTAAGCATTGAGCAGGAGGTTTTGAATACGGAATATCTTCCCTAGTAAAGCGTTGAAGAGAGTGTACCTCAATCATGGATGAAGGGGGAGTTATCTCACATAAATCTTCTATAGGAGGTAAATTCTTCACATCTTCAGGTTTAATACCCTTCTCTTTAAGAGACTTCTTGGCTTCTCTCATATCTTCATCATTTAATTTAGGGATTTCTATTTTCGTGCCCTCGGCTCCTTAGTTGTACTCAGTTTTCCCCAGATCCTTAGTTTTTCCTCAGTTTCCCCTTGTCTATAACCCGCAGAAAGAGCTCGGACGGAAGGAATCCCGTTTAGTTGACGTTGGTTGGTGCTGGCAAGTGGGGCCGCTGTTGGTGCCCCGCAGTGGACACGTCTCCACCATCCAGATCATCGTGGGACCCACAACTTGTCCACGTTAGCGCGCCGGACCCACAGCTTACCCAGGTGACCGTTGCAAAATGGGAGCCCGAGCTAGCCCCGTGCCCGTGCCCGTGCCATTGCTTCCCCTTTCTTTCTCCGCGCCCCATTGTTCTTCTTCTCCGCCAGCGGCAGCCCTTCTCCGGCACGCGGGTGATGTCTAGTTTCTCTTCGACCTCCCGTTCTTCATGGCCGCAGTATGGACCCGTGCCTTTGACAAGATGCCCTGACTGCCCACGCCAGGAGCCTCTGAAGCGGTCGATCTGTAAGACGGACGAGAACGGCAACCGTGGACGTGAGTTCGTTGCATGCGAGAGCTTGCCATATAGAGAGGGGGATAAGGTTAGATCTCGCTCCAATTTCTCTGTTTTCTCTCGATTTTCTTGTTATTCCCTCGAATTTGGGATTTAGGGTTCACGTTGTTGTTTTCAGATCTTGAAGAAATGCAGGCATTTCGAGTGGATCGATGTGTACGTTCAGAGGCTTCAGTTGCAGGAATCAATTGGCGCTATTGGGGGGCGCAATTTGGGAGGGGGGGACTTGCTGTAGAGAATGCGGCGGAGAGAGGAGCCGTTCCGATTAGGGACCTTCCGATTATGCCTAATGCTCCCAATGCAGAACTGGTGGAAGTGAAGGGAGAACTGAAGAAAATGAACAAGCAGTTAAGGCAGCTGATCGAGTTGAGGAAGCAAGCTAATATGATGGCTGGTTGTTTTTTTTGTTGTATAATTACGATCGGATTCTTATCATTGCTCACCAGGCGCTAGAAGTTGTTACAAGGGATACCTTGTTACAAATCCATTATTCAGTTACATGTACTTGTAGTTGTTTTCAAAGTTAGTGTGTGCATTCACCGAAATTACCAACTATATTCCCTAAAAGAAAAGGAAAGCTAAAGATAGTTGATAATTGTTAGAGGGGTGACAAATAATGCAATCCCCGAAATCCGCAAATATGTATGCCTCATGTTTATACCAAAATTATACCACTTTTAGGCCGTTTCAAAATACCAATACTATATCCCAAACTATATTCCCTAAAAGAAAAGGAAAGCTAAAGATAGTTGATAATTGTTAGAGGGGTGACAAATAATGCAATCCCCGAAATCCGCAAATATGTATGCCTCATGTTTATACCAAAATTATACCACTTTTAGGCCTTTCCAAAATACCAATACCATATCCCAAACTATATTCCCTAAAAGAAAAGGACAGCTAAAGATAGTTGATAATTGTTAGAGGGGTGACAAATAATGCAATCACCGAAATCCGCAAAATGTATGCCTCATGTTTATAACAAAATTATACCACTTTTAGGCCGTTTCAAAATACCAATACTATATCCCAAACTATATTCCCTAAAAGAAAAGGAAAGCTAAAGATAGTTGATAATTGTTAGAGGGGTGACAAATAATGCAATCCCCGAAATCCGCAAATATGTATGCCTCATGTTTATACCAAAATTATACCACTTTTAGGCCTTTCCAAAATACCAATACCATATCCCAAACTATATTCCCTAAAAGAAAAGGACAGCTAAAGATAGTTGATAATTGTTAGAGGGGTGACAAATAATGCAATCGCCGAAATCAGCAAAAATGTATGCCTCATGTTTATAACAAAATTATACCACTTTTAGGCCGTTTCAAAATACCAATACTATATCCCAAACTATATTCCTCATGTTTATTCTCCACCGACAGAGAGAGGGTGGCCACGAAGAGAGAGAGAGAGAGAGAGAGAGAGAGGTTGCCACGAAGAGACGGATAGGGGTATACTGCCCGTTAGATCAGTGGATCAACGGTTCGTGGAGTCGATCCGTGTGACAACGGCTCAACCAATCAGGATAAGTTTGGGCTTCTCAGAGCATTTGTGACAGTACTTGAGGGCAAAACTGAGTAGTACTAAGAATCCAAGGGCACATAAATAGTAAATAGACTAAGGGATTCAAACAAAAGAATTACAAAATGAAAAATGTGTGTTTTGTACAATATAATTCATATTGGGCTACATCAAATTATTTGCAATTCAAATATACATGAGTGTGACAATTATGGCATCATTTAGACAAACTATGTTTTGGGAAAGATGTTTTGCAAAGGGGTTTGGGTGGAAAACCATGCATCTTCATAGCTACACTAGTGATTCTGAGAAGTGGCAATTTGTGGTAAAACTTGATTTATATATGTTTGTTAAGGTTTTCTAGGTGGCAGGTTGCGTAGGAAGACTCCATGAGTAGTTGCCACTATGTTTTTATTTTTTTGGATTTTTTTGCGCATGAAATGACTCAATTAGCTATGTTAATCTCATTTGTTGACTCTCTGTTGACCAGCTACTTGAGGGTAAAACTGAGTATATTGCACTTGCCGGTCTAAGTCCTCGAGGGGAAAACTGAGTACAGATAAAATTTCTGTATAAGGCCTGAGGTTATAACTGAGTACACCAAACGTCCCAGGGTTAGACTCGTGTAGCGGTGCACGCTGCAGCCGTGCATAGCGGACGCGTGTTGCGGTACACGCCACCTTCGTCTTTATAGAGCCCTCTTTCTCTCCCTCGACGCACGTTCTCACTGGCTCACTGCAACCGCCTCTCCTGTCCCATCATCTTCTCCACAACCGAAGAAAAAACCCCGAAGAAAACCGCCGGCGATGGAGAAGAATGAGATGCCCATTGTCGGCGCATCGGCCGCCGCCCCGTCCAGGCCCCTGTCGCTGCTTCCAACGTAGCAGCCGGCGCATCGCCGCCGCCCGTCCAGGCCCCTGTCGCTGCTTCCAACGTAGCAGCCGGCGCATCGGCCGCCGCCCCCGTCCAGGCCCCTGTCGCTGCTTAACGTAGCAGCCGCGCATCGGCCGCCGCCCCGGCCCCTGTCGCTGCTTCCAACGTAGCAGCCGGCGCATCGGCCGCCGCCCCCGTCCAGGCCCCCGTCCATTGGGACCCGTACGAACCAGTGCAGTACGACGCGCCGAAGAACCCCTACGACACCACCATCGTCGACTACGATTCGGAGGTAACCCTTTGTTCCCTTGTTCTTATCTCATTTCAATCATTTTGTGTTAGATCTAGCGTTATTACGGTTCGTCTGTTCCTAGTTCAATCCTTTTGTGTTAGATCTTGCGTTATTACTGTTCGTATACCTGGGCATGTGTCGGGCCGGGCCGGGCCGGGGCGTAGGCCCGACGCAAAAACCCGGCCCAGCCCGCCCGGCCCGACCAAAATCCCACCAAGCCCGTCGGGCCGCGGGCCGGGCCGTAGTGTTAATTTCGTTTGGGCTGCCGGCCTGCCCGGCACGGTCGGGCCAACATTTCGGCCCAAGCCCGAGTTTTCGGGCCGGCCGGCCCGCGTTTACGTTGTCTGTTCCTAGTTCAATCCTTTTTGTTAGATCTTGCGTTATTACTGTTCGTCTGTTCCTAGTTCAATCCTTTTGTGTTAGATCTTGCGTTATTACTGTTCGTCTGTTCCTAGTTCGATCCTTTTGTGTTAGATCTTGCGTTATTAGTGTTTGTGATTTGCTTTTGTTTCAGATTTGTGCCGATGATGATGAATATTTGGGCATCCCTAAATTGATTCAGGGTTTGGTCAGTAAACAATTGGTGTGTACAAATTTGTTGTGCATGATCTTTGGTTTACTTACTCAAATCCTGGATATAAGTGTGTCCAATGTAACTGAGGCTACCTCTTTTTTTCGAGCCCATATTATCATGCATGATTTTTTGTTCACTCTCTGTTCAATCATCGTTGCAATTGACTCCGTGTTTTTTGCACGATCTTTGGTGCTACGTGACAGGTCGAGAGCAGCGACGTCGACAGCGACGACGAGTCCTTCCACACCAAGACTCGTCACGTCCTCAGGAGGCTGCAGTCCGGCCAATACGGTCGCCCCTTTGCTCAAGGCATTTACAAGTGCCCCTTCTGCAACAGGAGGCTCTTCGACACCAACTTCAACACCCTGCTGAACCATGCTGAATCCATTGGCAGACATGGCGCTAGAGTTGGAAGTACCGTGAACGTGCATGCGTACATGGCCAAACACAAAGCACTTGGGATTCACCTGCGCAACCTCCAAGCGAGTCACACGCGCCACCTGGAGGCGTTGAACGTGCCTACTGCACTCTCTGTATGTGACTGCTCTATCTGTAGAGCAGATTAAATTCATGTAAAATGTAGCTTATGTTGGATCTATCGGTACTACATTTGGATCTGTCCTGAATATATCTATGCTATGTTGGTTGCTGTATGCAGCTTATCCTATATTTTCTCTCTGGATTTGTGCCCTAGATTTCCTACCTGATTGGGTAAAAACGAAGGCATAAAGAAATGAATGGCGTTAAAAAACAGAAGGAGAAGCTTCTCTAGATTTGCTACCAATTTGGGCTATCAAATATGAATGAGATCGAGCGATAGAGAGGAAAAAGGTACATTGAAAACTGCTAATCTGGGCGAAAGAGACAGAAACCACTCGTGCCCCCGTCCCGGACCCACACGGCTCCACACGCTACGGCCCTACACGCTACGGCCCCACAAACACGGCCTCGTCCTGTCCCACGCGGTCCCTTCCTACCAGCCCCACACGACGCGGTCCCACACGACGCGACCCCACAAACGACACGACCCCACTCGTCAGCACGGAACGGTCAACTTAACGGATTCCTTCCGTCCGAGCTCCTTCTGCGGTTCAGACAAACGTTTGGGTAAAACTGAGGAAAAACTAAGGAGCTGGGAAAAACTGAGTACAACTAACGACAGGGCACGAAAATAGAAATCCCTTTAATTTAATCATACCCTCTTCTTCACTATCGGTGTCGGGTTGGTTCAGGTGTAGACCAATCATCATGATTCCGGCCTATTTTAGCCAATAATTCTTCAGCGTCGTCTGGAGTTCTTTTCCTGAAAACACAACCAGCACAACTATCCAGGTATGCCCTAGACTCAATGGTTAGTCCACTATAAAATATATCAAGTAAATCATGCTTTTCCAAATCATGGTCAGGCTGAGCTCTAATAAGAGAGCAAAATCTCGCCCAAGCCTCAGGCAATTTCTCTCCATCTTCCTGGTCAAAATTATAAATTCTCTGCAAAGCATGTTGAGCACTAGCAGGAAAGTATTTCCGGAAGAAAACATCAAGCAATTCTTTTGGACTTTTAATAGAACCAGGAGGCAAATTATTATACCAAGTTTTAGCATCATCCTTTAATGAGAAAGGAAAAATTTAGCGACAAAATAAGTACGCATCTTAATATCATCAAAACAAACCACTAAGAGTAGATAACTCAGTCATGTGTTCAACAGCACTTTCTTTTTCAGTACCACAAAGGGTGTTTTCTCAACAATAGCTATATGAGATAAATCAAGAGAAAAATCATAATCTTTATCCCTAATGTTTATAGGAGATGTGGCAAATTTAGGATCAGGAGACAGTTTATATCTAACAGCATGTTCTGCAAGCAACTTTTTAATTTTTCTTGCATCAGTAGTAGCATTGCATTTTTCAATAAAATCATCATCAAGCTCTACATAGTCTTCATCAAGATCATCACTAGAATATTCAACAGACTCAGGTGAATTAACAGGTGTAGCAGCATTTTCATTAGGAGTTTCAGTATTTTCAATTTGCCTAGACCTAGCAATTGTAGCATCTAGAAAAGATCCTAACGAACCATCATTATCAAGCACAGCAGAAGCATCATCACAATTATGAGAGGAATTTTCAGATTCAGCAGAAGTACCAGCATTTGAAGCTTGTGGTGGTGAAACAAGTTTACTTATCACAGATGGTGAATCAAGAGCAGCAGAGGTACTAAGAGTTGTACCTTTTCTTGTAGTGGATGGTAATATGGCGATCTTAGTATCGCGAGGTTTACCCATGATGGAGAATTTGCAGCGAACAATATCAATCCAAGTGAACTTCCAAATAAAGCTATGCTCCCCGGCAACGGCGCCAGAAAATAGTCTTGATGACCCACAAGTATAGGGGATCGCAACAGTCGAGGGAAGTATTACCCAATTTATTGATTCGACACAAGGGGAGACAAAGAATACTTGTAAGCCTTAACAAGGTTGTCAATTCAGCTGCACCTGGAAACAGACTTGCTCGCAAGAGTTTATCATAGCAAATTTTATAGCAAAGAGGAATTGAAATAATGAAAAAAGACAGCAGAGTGATTATAGTAAACAGCAGGATTAAAATACTGTAGGCACAGGGACGGATTTAACGGGCGTTGCATGGATGAGAGAAACTCATGTAACAATCAAAGCAGGGCATTTGCAGATAATAATAAAACGGTATCCAAGTACTAATCAATCAATAGGCATGTGTTCCATATATAGTCGTACGTGCTCGCAATGAGAAACTTGCACAACATCTTTTGTCCTACCAGCCGGTGGCAGCCGGGCCTCTAGGGAAACTACTGGAAATTAAGGTACTCCTTTTAATAGAGTACCGGAGCAAAGCATTAACACTCCATGAACACATGTGATCCTCACATCACTACCATCCCCTCCGGTTGTCCCGATTTCCACTTCGGGGCCATTGGTTCCGGACAGCGACATGTGTATACAACTTGCAGGTAAGATCATAAACAACGAATATCTTCATGAATCAATAACATGTTCAGATCTGAGATCATGACACTCGGGCCCTAGTGACAAGCATTAAGCATAACAAGTTGCAACAATATCATAAAAGTGACATCTACGGATACTAGGCACTATGCCCTAACAATCTAATGACTATTACATGACCAATCTCATCCAATCCCTACCATCCCCTTCAGCCTACAGCGGGGGAATTACTCACACATGGATGGGGGAAACATGGCTGGTCGATGGAGAGGCGTTGCGGTGATGGCGGTGAAGATCTCCTCCAATTCCCCGTCCCGGCGGAGTGCCGAACGAAGACTTCTGCTCCCGAGACGGAGTTTCGCGATGTGGCGGCTCTCTGGAGGGTTTCGGCGACTTCGACTTCTCCCCGTGCGTTTTTAGGTCGAGGCCGATAAGTAGTCCGAAGGGGGTCGGCCGGCCGAGGGGGCCACACCATAGGGCCGCGCGGGCCCCCTAGGCCGCGCCGCCTTATGGTGTGGGGCCCTCGGGCCTCCACCTCACTTGTCCTTCTGGCTCCGTCAGTATGGGTAAAATAGGGCCTTCTGCATAAATTCCGAGGATTTTCCCGAAAGTTGGATTTCTGCACAAAAACGAGACACCAGAGCAATTCTGCTGAAAACAGCGTTAGTCCGTGTTAGTTGTATCCAAAATACACAAATTAGAGGCAAAACAATAGCAAAAGTGTTCGGGAAAGTAGATACGTTTTGGACGTATCAATATCCTTCATCAATTTCTTCTTATTGCAACCTTGAAGCCAACATATGGTTCAAGAATTGCCTATGGACAACTCCTACAAATATAACTCAATGCAAACATTAGTCCATAGGGATTGTCATTAATTACCAAAACCACACATGGGGGCTCCATGCACTTTCAATCTCCCCCATTTTGGTAATTGATGACAATCTCTTTGAGAGGGTTTATATAAGGAATTTAAGTAACAAATAAGTTGAATATATAGAGCAAACTCCCCCATAATATATGCATGTGTGAATGATCTTGACTTTCATTGCATATATTGGCATTCAAAGCCTAGTGGAGTTTCCTCTAAATATTCAACTATGCAAAGCAACAAGATGCAATGCAATAAAGGCACATGCTTAAGCACAAAGCAAAGACATAACCAAATTCCCTTAAACCCTCCAAACTTCTCCCCCATTGGCACCAATTGCCGAAATGGGTGAAAAATTTAGAAGGCCAATATAGTGAGAGTTCCTCCATAGCGTGTGCATTTCTCATAATTTGAGTGGAATCAAATGCACATATCCAATTACGAATATTCGGAAGGAGTCACACCATAGATAGGATCAAAGATTGCAAAAAGATAACAAAGTCAAGAAGCTTCAACAAATGAAGCAAGCAACCAAATGAACCACAAAGAAGATACCAAAAGAAAGAAAGATATTATGATAAGATCAAGAAGATTGCTCTAAATAATATGAGGAAGATCCCCAAGGTTTGTGCACAAAACAAGACAATTTGCATTGGAGTATAAAGTGCACAAACATGGAATCATCACTCCCATAATATCATTCAAAAACAAAATATACCAAGTGAATCAAACTCTAATGATCACCAAAAGATAGTGCTCTAAATTAAATGAGGAAGCTCCCCAAGGTACATGCATAAATTAAAATGTTGTATTTGAATACAATATGCATAACATGGAATCCTCACTCCCTCATTACCATTTAAAACACAAACATTTGGAATAGATCATAGATAGAGAAATAAGCTTAACACTTGCAACAAACAAATAATTGAGCAACAAGTAAGAGGCACCATTATAAAAAGGCTCAACCAAGAGGATATGTGAAAGGCATGATAAAGCATATTATAAGACTATTACAAGGATGAGCAAAAAGCATCATCATAGTCTTCAATGAATTATATTGCTTAGCATGACCAATCAACACGCAATAAATAAATAAGATATCAAAAGGAGATGTATCATCTCTTATGTGTATAAGTTTCTCTAAGTGGGCAATATCACAAAGATATTTATCCACAAAGAAACATGCACACATAAAATAGATACGCAAGAAAAATAGTATGATATCCAAGACGAAGTCATGCAATATACCAATAAGAATTTTTGCTTAATAGCATGGCCAAAGGCTCAATTTTATCTTATTGTACATTCATGAACTTCAACCACAAACAACTAAAATACATCACAAATATCAACAAGGGATAGAAGATAGTTGGGATGCATTTGAGAAAAGCAACAAGTATCACAAACGGGGATACCAAAAGAAGTAACTAAATTTGCACTTTCATCTATATTGCACATGTGAGAGCCTTGAGGAATTGATATGCAACAAAATTGCTAGATAGGCATAGTTGGGATGGATGAATCATGAGCATGATTTAAAATACTTCTCAACAAATGCACTCATCTCAAATTACTCACATTCACAATAAAGCGGTTTCATTAAGACTTTAGCAAGAAGCACAACATTTGCAAATCAAGAGATTCATGCCAAGATGCAACCACATGGTTGGATGCTAGAACAATATGCATGCGAAGATACTTGTTACCGAGATAGCATTGGTGTGGATGTAGTAGATATGTGTTCGTTGACCATCCTAGCTTGCCTCAAGTTACCATTGAGTCACCACTTATTTCCAAGAGTGAGACAAGCATCCAATGCATATCCATTGTACCTAACACAAAGGTAAGTACAAAATGGTCCCCAAACTAATTGGGTCCAAAGTAGTTAGACACACTACAACATATAGGACAAACTCCACAATTCTATGTGCATATAGATATGAAATTGAATTTCATGCACATCTTAGCCAAATTAGGATTTGATGGAGTTTACCCTATATATTGGATCAAAGAAAGTGACACATGCCATAAGATATACATATATTAAATATGCATGCACAATACTTTCAAGAACCAAAGGAAGATATAATTTGGACAAAACACTAAATAAATCAAGAGACAAAGGTTGCCCAAATTATATCAAAGAATCAAATCAACACAAGATTGACTCTAAAGACTTATCTCATTATAAGAAGCTAATTAAGCCTAAGCACAAAGGAATGAGATAACCAACTCCCAAGAGAGCAAGGTTCCAACAAATAAACCAAACTCGACACTTCTTATGATGGCACAAAGTACCCAAAAAAAGAACATTTTATATCTCCCAAAACCAAATTTTTGATAATGATCAAGAGATGTTAAGCATTCTAACAAATATATAAGAGCTCCCCCAAGATTAGTGCATTATCTAGAATTTTTCATATGAATACAAAATGCACAAAACTAGGATCATCACGCTACCTATATCTACTAAAATGCTAAGAAAGTTTGAATAGTCAAATTAGATCCATAAGATGCAAGGAAGACACATGGGAGTCAAAGCAAAACAAATTCATGGCAATAAATAAGGCAATTTGAACACAAGAGCCAATGTATATATGATCAATAAATATCTACCTCATAATTTATTACCACTTGTCCTAGGACAAGAGGTATTAGGAAATATTTCCCGGTGGTAGTTTGTAAGTATACATAAGATCATATTTACAACGAATAAAGCATATGGTAAAAGATAAGAGTTAACCATCATGCAAAGGGAGTTTCTTGATAGCTTCAATTAGTCATACCAACATGCAAAGCAATTAA
The DNA here is from genome assembly GCA_030979885.1 of Lolium multiflorum. Taxonomy (NCBI): domain Eukaryota; kingdom Viridiplantae; phylum Streptophyta; class Magnoliopsida; order Poales; family Poaceae; genus Lolium; species Lolium multiflorum. The sequence goes on along the minus strand of CM061752.1, from coordinate 45,159,506 downwards.
TAGTATTCATACCAACATGCAAAGCAATTAATAGTATTCATACCAACATGCAAAGCAATTAATAGTATTCATACCAACATGCAAAACAATTAATAGTATGACTTGAAGCATATGGTTTTCCAAAAATGTATTGAGGGACACATTGTGAAAAACCATGCCAAGAAAAACTTTCACAAATAAGATCCACAAAGATATTAGCAATGAAGCCATTTAAGCAAATTGGAACTTGTTTGAGAAAACATGTCACATATGAGAGATAATTTACAATATCAATTCTATGTGACACAACCTCAAATGTTCACATTTCCTAGGCTTGTAATATGCACAAAGCTTATTACTCCCCCATAATGTGATAAATAATATATTTTCACAAGAGGCAAATAAGATCCAACTAGAGATATTAATGGACATTGGAATTTGAATTTCTCATGACGATGACATACCACATAGAGACTAGATAATCTTGCAATATCAATTCTAAGTGATATTCCTCATGTACACACATTGTTAGGATCATGAAATTCCCAAAGGAATATCACTCCCCCAAAACGGGATAGTCCATTAATCTCTCATAAGAGCCATATAAGATACAACAAGATGCAAAGAGGCTCCAACATAAACACAAGTACACGGTGTGCAACCCAACATACATAGACTTGATTTCTCAAGAAAAGCAAGTAGGAAGCACAACATATACAAACACATGCTAGGAACAAAACTAACACATGCAAAGGGGCGAGTAACTTTCAATATAAGTGAGTTGAGAACATGTTACCGCAAGGAGGAACATTGAATACATGATAGAAGCAAGATAACCAAAAGACTTGGCTTGAGATAATATAAATGATGAAGATCCCTTAATTCTTCATGATGTAGCCAAGTCTCCAATGCCCTCCAACAAGCACCTATTGATCAAATTTTGGATTGTTGGTCCCCAACTAAGTTGGGTCCTAAGAGGTTAGTCACAATAGGCTTGGCAACCCAAATGGTTCTTTTCTTGACACCACTTTGAGCACCAACATATTTGGCAAACACATTGCCACCCTCATCCTTACGAAGAGAATAAACATCATCAATGGTGATAGAGTTGGATGAGGTACCAATAGTGCACAAGGAGGAGATGTGGCCCTTCTCACGGCATATGTAGCAAGTTCTTTTCTTCTCCTTCTTCTCACTAGGTTTCTCCACAATGGGAGCATTGGCTTGTTTCTTCTTGGGAAGTGGTATTTCTTCAACTTGAGGTTGAATATGAGTTTGAGCTTGAGGCCGCTTCCCTTTTTGCTTCTTCTTCAAAGGGCAAGATCTAACATGGTGCCCTTCAATATTGCACTTGAAGCAAACAATCTTGGCCGGGTCTTTGACTTGTACTTGGCCCTTCTTCTTGTTGTTGTTGTTGGACTTGTTCTTGTTGTTGGATTTGAATCCAAGTCCACTCTTGTCATTGGGGGATTGTTGCATACTCAACATCGTGTCAAGTTTGCATTTCCCTTCATGACCCTTTACCAAGTCATTCTTCAAAGAAGTGACTTGGGCCTTGAGCTCTTTGATTTCCTCTACATGGTTAGTAACAACACAAGTACTAGAGGAAGTAGAATCTTCATTGTTAGAGCAACAAGGCAAGGAAGATAATTCATCACAAGATTTAGCAATATTATGAGTGGATGAATTACTAGGACTAGCACATGGTAATATAGCATTTTGAGTAGTAGTGCTAGTATCCACATGAGGCTCACAAGGTGTTTCCTTTGACATGATAGCCTCATGAGCTAACTTTAGCCTATCATGAGAGGCTAGAAGATCCTCATGGGAGCTAGAAAGCTTTCCATGATTTTCTTCCAATTTCCCATAATTGCTAGTTAGCAAATCAAGTTGAGCCCTTAGCTCAACATTCTCCTTCAAGGTAGATGCTTCACAAGAAGTAGAGTTAGTAGCACAAGCATCATTATCAATAGCAATAGGAGAAGGCAAGTTGGCATGCACTTTTAGATAAGAAGCTTTAAGTTGCTCATGCGACTCGGTGAGTTTGGTGAGCGCACTCTCAATGACCCTTGAGCCCTTTTTGAGTTGCTCAAAATCCTCAAGGAGTTTAGCATTAACAAACACAAGCTTATCATTTTTTAGCTTTAGTTCATTTGCCATCTCAAGAGCTCTATCATGGTTTTCCTTTTCTCTAGACAATTCTAGAGCAAAGGTCTCCTCAAGAGCTTCCTTGATGGTTTGTTCTTCTTCAAGTTCATTCTTTAATGATGCGACATCATCGGCATACTCTCGTTCAAGAGCACCCTTTTTATCAATGGTGTTCTCATGCATCCAAATAAGTTTTTGGCTCTCAATGGCGGTAGTCAAGATTTCAAAGAAGTGAGTGCTAGCAATTTTATCTTTGCAAATAACCTTGAATACGCTCTTACCCTTATCGCGTAGAGAGACAACCCAATCCTCTTCTTCATATTCATCCTCATCCTTATCACCACGAGACATATTAGGTTCCATGGTAGGAGGTACCGTGGAACCCTTGGCCATAAGGCATATATGAGGACCGTGAGATAAAGAGGAGGAGTTACTTGAGGCTCCTTTCAAGATCTTGTCTTGACCAATAGAATCTTTGGTTTCCTCTACATTGTTAGACACACAACAACTAGAGGAAATAGAAGCATTTTTATCATGGCCACAAGACAATGCAAGCATATCATCATTAGATTTATTCAAGCAACTTACACATGATATGCAAAGACTATCAACACAAGCATGTAAAACATTTCTAGTGCTAGATGTGTTTGAGTCCGTAGATGAAGCATTACAATGAGATAGAGATGAAGAATCATCAATAGTAAGCTCAATATCAACATTGCAATTTTCATCACCACTCACCATATCATTACCTTGTGTCTTACCACACTTGGGTGAAGTGGAAGAAGATGAGACCTCATCACGGCCGGAAGTGGAAGCAATACAATCATCCTTAATAATATTGGACACATCATATTTATCTTGAATCTTTGTCCATAACTCATGAGCGCTCCAAAAAGGCAAGTATGGAAAGAGACCTACATCTCTCAAAGCATTCATAAGAACATAAGAAGCTTGAGAATTGAGATATAAATTTTTCTCATCCTCTAACGATAGATTTTGTGAATCCATAGGAGGAGAAAAACCTATATCTACAATTTTCTCCATATGAGGGTCAATGTCCCGAAAATGACTAAGCATGCAAATTTTCCAAACATCATAATTTGTGCCATCTAATATAAGAGTGTTATCGTGCACTAATCCTCTAGCCGACATCTTTACTCTCAAGGCGGTGAAGCCTAAGAATGAGAGACCTTGCTCTGATACCAATTGAAAGGACACGGATGTCGCCTAGAGGGGGGGTGAATAGGCGATTTAAAACTTTTACGAGATGGGCTTAACAAATGCGGAATAAAACTAGCGTTTACTTTGTCAAGCCCAAAGCCTATATACTATGGTTCACCTATGTGCACCAACAACTTATTCTAAGCAAGAGTTCACCTATGTGCACCAACAACTTATGCTAAGCAATACAAGCAAGTATGTGATAGCAAGATATATATAACTTCAAGCACGATGGCTATCACAAGGTAAAGTGCATAAGTAAAGAGCTCGGGTATAGAGATAACCGAGGCACGCGGGAGACGATGATTTATCCCGGAGTTCACACTCTTGCGAGTGCTAATCTCCGGTGGAGAGGTGCGGTTGCTTAGTGCTCCCGAACGCCACAAGAGGCTCACCTTGAGGTGTGGTTGCTCGATGCACACCAACGCCACAAAGGCCTCACCCCAAGATGCGGTACTCACACCACACACCGAACGCCACGAAGGCGCCTCACCTAAATCTCCGGTGACCCTCGCCACAAAGGCCTAGGTCACGGTTCCACTAAGGGATTTCCTTCGAGGCGGAAACCGGGCCTTACACAAAGGTTGGGGCACACATGCACAACTTAATTGGAGGCTCCCAACAAACCGCCACAAAGGCCTAGAATCCGCCTAGGGTTCCAAGAACCCAAGAGTAACAAATTTCTTGCTTTCATCTCCACGAATCACCGTGGAGAACTCAAACCGATGCACCAAATGCAATGGCAAGAACACCACAAAGATGCTCAAGTCCTTCTCTCTCAAATTCCAACAAAGCTACAAAAGCTATTGGGGGAATAAGAGAGGAAGAACAAAAGAGGAGGAACACCAAATTTCTCCAAGATCTAGATCTAGTGGATTCCCCTCATAAAGAGAGGGATTTGATTGGTAGGAATGTAGATCTAGATCTCCTCTTCCTTTTCCCTCAAAAGATTCAAGAAGCATAGGAGGAGTAGAGGGAAAGGGAAGCTCTCAAGGTCAACAATGGTGGAGAGCACAAAGGGGAAGAGGTAGCTGCCCAAGGAGGAAGAAGGGGGGCTTAAATACCCCCTCCCATCGAAATATGACCGTTTGGGTCAGCTCAGGCCGGATTTTCCGGGCCGGATATTTGCAAAATATCCGGGCCCCGAAAAATAAGGACATGAGAAAACTGCTCTCAGGATGGGGGCCGGACATTTGGCCGGATATTTGCCCGGATTTGTCCAAAAACCGGATTTTTCCGGGGGGCCGGATTATCCGCCCCAAACTTGGGCCGGAATATCCGCCCCCCCTGAAAACTGCAGAAACATCAAACGAAACGGGCATAACTTTAGCATCCGGACTCCGATTTTGATGATCTTGGGCTTGTTTTAAAGCTAGGAACAAGCTCTACAAGATCATGCAGGAAACCATCATAGTCCAACAAGGGAGGATAGAAACAAATGATGAAAGGTTTGACCTATCTAAAAAGACATACCGGTAAAACCTCCAATCTTGAAAATGCAACAAGTTGCCCGTGCAAAAACCATTCTTGATGAACTAGAGCTTTTCATGAGAATAAGCACAAGCTCTAAATCATCACATGGATAAGATCCAAATAATAACCAAGAAAAATGATGCAAGGATGCAAAGGTTTGAGCTCTCTCCGAATGATACGATCGAGTTACTCACTCGAGAGCCCTCTTGATAGTACGGCAACTAAACTATAAACCGGTCTCCAACTACACTATGAGACCGGTGAGAAAGAAACCCTATCAAGAGCAAACCTTATACTTGCGCATTCCACTTGAGCTTGATGACGACGATCTTGACCTCAACAAGATGGAACGCCTTTCTTGCTTGTGCTTGCTTGACGAAGTCTTGTAGATTGCTCCCCCATAAACCACCATGGGAGAGCTTCTTTTTCGGTGCATCTTCACGTAAACATGACCACCATGTGGATTGCTCCCCCATAATCCACCATGGGAGAGCTTCTTCTTCGGCGCATCTTCACATATCCATGATCACCATATGGATGGCAAGACTCAAGCAAAGGATCTCTTCGAGATGGCTCATCTTGAACATGCACATCATTTCTTCATTCTTCATCATGTTGATGTCTTGAAGTAACTTGAGGGCTCACTTCATCTTCATCTTCAAGACATACTTGACACTTGATATCCTTCATCAATTTCTTCTTATTGCAACCTTGAAGCCAACATATGGTTCAAGAATTGCCTATGGACAACTCCTACAAATATAACTCAATGCAAACATTAGTACATAGGGATTGTCATTAATTACCAAAACCACACATGGGGGCTCCATGCACTTTCACCATCGCAGTTGCGCCTCCAACAACGGCATGTACCGCCTATTGCGGCCTAGTTGTTGCGGAGGAGGAAGCGGTGCCGCCGCCACAACTTGTGTACCGACGAACTGCGTTAGCTGTGGTGGTAGAGGAAGATGGCTGGCGTCCGCAGTATTCCGCCCAGGCGGTGTCGACAGGATGAGGACCCCCTTCCCGTGGTCGCTTGCGGCCTTCGTCATCCACTTGGGCAGATTCATCTCCGGCAAGGAGAAATCTGAGGAGTGGCAATGGCGTGAGCCGTGGGAGTGGGGGAGAAGAGGCGCATGTGATTAAGTACCCCTGGCCATCAATGCCAACGGGCGCACGCGTAGCTTCCAACGTCATCGTCATCAATGCTGGCGCAGAAGTTGATGCGGCGGGCGCATTGGCCAGTGACTGCTTTCATGGCCAACGCTACCGTCAGGTCGCTTCCAAGCGCCGGACACACGCGTTGTTCGTGACGTCCACTCCGGCGCATTGGTTCCTCAGATTTGGTGAGCCTATGGATCGTAACGAACGGGTCAGTCCGTTTCGGTCGCCCCGCTGAAGCGTGCGCGACCAGTCCATGTATCCGTGCGAATCGTTTTGGACGCCGGGAAGACCAAATGGTTCAGCTCGGCGCCACAGATGTCCTAGTGATGGTGGGCATGATGCACCGTTGTTAGAAGACATTTTTTTTGCCTCATCCATTAATTAAAGAACTCAGGTAGTCAGGTATCAGAGTATCACGTATGCATGGTAATTTTTTAAAAAAAGAGTCAAAAGATTTACGTCATTCAAGATTTGTCAACTTCAATGTTTTAGGCAAAAAAAATCAACACTACACATTTCGGACCCGGTTCGCTTTGCCTTTTCCAACGCGCTCTGCAGAAAACGGTGCATGCCATGCCACCGTCCACATAGTACGTGCCCGTACGTGCCGCTGGTTTAGTCACGACGTTAGCTAGGTCGTTACGTATATTTCGTTGTAGCCATTGACAAGTGCAAGCTGCACACTGCGCAGGAAGAAGACACGTATGCACATCGCTCTCGCTCGACCTTCCAAGCAGTCGATCCATCGAACTTTCTCGAAGCAATAACGTCCCCATGTTTGACTATTGTAAATTTAGTCCCTGCGTGCGTTTGAAATCAGGCGTACGGTGCTCGGTGCAGGAAATTTTTGTAATACCTGCAGTAGAATATTGCTTTCGTGTTGACGCCATGACAGTAGGTCGACGTGCCTTTCGTCCGGGGAAGAAGACCCGCCGTGCGCTCCTTTGAATGTTCAGCTCACCCTAAGGAGATTTGTAGTCGTAGGCTGCCTGGTGCGTCGCCTTCACGACGACGACTTTGCACTAGCCAGGTACATGTCATGCCGTGGTACGGAAAATACAAGCGCCTAAGAGCAATTCCAATAGTGTAGCCAGCTGCTAGCTATAAGTCAAGTGCCATGTCATCTATAGCTAACTTAGAGCCAACATATACAATAGTGAGCTATAAAAGTGTAGTACTTTTACAATACATGGCCCACCTTTAGTCTCACATAGAAAGACGTGCTAATTTCTACAAGATAAGCTCACCCTCTTCTCTCCTCCTCTCTCTCCTCCAACTAAGCAATAATATATTATTTTAATCCTTATAGCCAGCTGACTAGGACTTATTGTACTTGCTCTAACGGTCTTATCAATGATCTTAGTTATAATCGCAATCAGCGCGAATAGTCTAGAAGATTAGCTCGATTGTTTAGGCTGCTTATAGTGAAAAGTAACTTAAACTATTAACATATGGTCATGTTACTACCTCTATAGTGGATAGTAATTTAGATGCGGTTTCATGCATTGTGTCATTTATTAGGTTGTAGACTTATATTATCTTGAAATGTGTAATATTACAGTAACATAGCTAGTTACCACCTCATTCTCTTTTTCTTCAATTATTATCATGCCATGTCACCAAAATACAATGAGATATGTGATGTTATCACATATATTACCTCCATTATGAGCAGTCTTAGTTGAACACTGCAACTATGGCAGGCGGCCACGACCCAGGAAGACATGCTTCAAAAATCAAAAGTATATATCCTACTCTGGGAGACAGAATCATGGAAAGCTGAATTCATGAAATAATATTGTATCTGCGCGAGGTTCCATGCGGTAGCTGAAAAATGGTTTGCACGAAAATGAAGGCTAGAAATATAGAGCCAACGATTGTTATTGCAGACTGTACCGCGCGTGAATACGCTGGCATTTTCTGTACGGACTTATTTGTTTAAGCAACTAATCCCTCTATCTTCAGGTAAGTGTACGTTAGTACATGTTTTAAGTTAAAGCATATTAATTTTAACCAACTCCTTAGAAAAAAAAGAAAAAAAAATTTATGACACTAAATTAGTAGTATTGCTAAATTCATCTTGACATGTAACTCAATAATATGATAATTTGATGTCAGATATGTTGCTATTTTTGTGTAGAAGTTTGGTCAAATTTGAAAATATTTGACTTCCAGAAGAGGAAATAGTACACTTATTCACGGACGGAGGGAGTAGCTGCTAGACGGTGCACTCGACCCTGAACTTTAAATCCCTATCGTTTGTACCCCAAACTTTGCAACCCGAGTCTAAATTCAACCCTAAACCTATTTGGCTCACAGGGAAAAAGATAATCCTGACCGGGAATACCAATTGTCTCACTGACAAGACTGCTCTCGCTTCAAGGTTTAGGATATATTTTTTCATTTTCCAATCCTTCCACGATCATGCGATTTTTTTAATAATATTTTTTCCCATTAATTTTAGAAATAATACTTGATTTTTTTTCAAAAATAATACACCGTCGGGTTAGAGGAACCTAATTAGTATTAATCAGGTTAGAGAAACCCGATTAGTACTAGTCTGGGTAGAGGAACCCGACTGCCCGTGCATGCATGTGCTTGATGCTATGATCGTCGAAATCGAGTATTGTTTCTAAAATTAACGAATTTTTTTTCTGTATTTTTGTGTATTATGTTTGAAAATTTCAAAATCAAGTATTATTTATAAAATTAACGAAAAGAAATTACTAAAAAAATTCGCCACGATCGTCGACCATAAACTGAAGCGAGAGCAATCCTGGCGGTCACACCGTGGTAACTTTCGAGAGGGCCCACCTGGCTGTTACTCTCCGGCCAGCTAGCTGGTCGATTGGTCGTGTCGGTCGGTTTCCTCCCTGTGAAGTACGTACCCTTCACCCTAGCCGCTGCATGCTCTACAGTCTACACTGAAGATATTCAACACGTACGTGTCTGTACTGCTCGCGGTCTCACTCGACCGTGACACAAGTTTTACTTTCTCCGGCCACTCTGATAGCAATACTAAAAATACCGCTAGTAGACTCAAGCCTGACGTTGAAAGGAAAGTTGAACGATACGTGTGAGATCTTTTCATTTCACGGCCTATCGTAGCTCGACGTGCCTCGCACTTCACTCGGAATTCATCAGAAAGATGCGTACGTCCGTATCTCTCCGTATCCTGCTCTCACGATCTGCACTTGATTCTCTACTGTTGAAAGGAAAATCTTTAACTCGCATGCATATCGTTGGTCGTCCCTTCTCTCCTTTTCTGCCAACAGCCGAGGGCCCTGTTCAAAAGTCTTGCGTCGCTTTTGATTGGAGGACTCGGCTGGTACAAGCCGTGGTACGGAAAGCTACCACAAAAAGATCCCCCGTCTGGAGTATCATAACGAACAAGATAAGCTTTTTTCTTGGGTTAATAGTAATCGGATAGCTTCTGGTTTCAGAATTAGAAAGACAGGCATGCAAGTTCAGAAACTCTCCACCCACGGCGACAAGTCGCATGGCTGTAGGGAACACGGGCCACCAAGCGGGAGAGAAGAAAGGCAGGCCCGAGGAAGTTGAGCGGTGCCACGAATAGGTGGGATACGTCATGTATTCGAAAGATTTGACCGTCTCCATGGTAATGCTGAATGGTGTGGTGGTCCAGACTCCATGCAGATCGGCCCAGGCAATTTTGACGTTGGCGTTGAACTACTCAAGAGCAAAGAAACCTAGAAGGGGAATTCTCAGGCGGGGGTGGACAAAGCCCCGAGAGGACTTCCTAAAGCTGAACGTGGATGCGTGTTTTAGTATCGATGCAGGCTCTGGTGCTTCTGGAGCGATCATTAGGGATCAACGAGGACACTTTGTGGGTGCTAGTGCATGTGGTATCCCTTTTATATCGGATGCAGCTTCGGCGGAGGCGCGCGCTCTTAAGGACGGGCTCATTCTGGCGGGCAACTTCGGGTGCTCTAGGCTCAAGGTGGAGTCCGACTGCATGGAGGTGATCGACGTAATGAAGAACGGAGGAAATTCGCTAGGACCAGCTGCAGCGATTTATGAGGAGTGCTCCTTCCTTTGTCGCAATTTTACTGAAGTTGTGTTCGGTCATTGTCCTAGAGAAGCTAATAGGGTAGCTGATTTATTAGCTAGAAATTCGGAGGGCTCCCAATCTGTTGTGTGGGTGGAGGAGCCTCCTGATTACATTAAGTGCTTCCTAGCGGATGATGTAACTATTCTGTAACTCTCAGGCAGCAAGTTTGTTGACGCACTCTTTTCCTTGGCACCGAAGGGGACTGGAAGGTTTTTAATGAGGCGGGCTTGCTGACCTTATATATATATAGTTGTGTTCAAAAAAAAAATGCTGAATGGTGTGGTGTATTTCCTAACACTAATTAACACTAATGTATTCAGCTTGCCACTCATGTTTAGTGATCATGCTTCCATTCTTATTTCCACCGACTCACATCTTCGGAGATCAAAAACTTCGCTTCAAATTTGAAAGTTGGCGGACAATGGAAGAGGACTTCCAAGACATTGCAAAAACATGCTTGGGTTGTCACTGTTCATAAAACTTTCCATGCGAAGACCACTAACCTTCTGGAACCCTAAAGAAATGGTGAAAGAAGAAAAGGCTAATTTAGAAACAACTAAACGTCATACAAGATCAAATCAATAACATTCAGTTGCAGCCAGTACACATGTAGAACAACTCTCTTGAAGCAAAGTTGATTGCCCAATATGAAGAAACCATGATAAAACTCACATACTTTTACAGGTAGAGGGCAAAGAAGTATATGGTAACCACATACATGATCTAGAAGATACTGCTACTGAATTTGTGAACTATTTTTTGAATATTTTTCTCTCCTCTTGCGCTAACCATGACATGCCAAGCTTAAATACTACCCATCAATAAGAATCTTAGGCTTCACAAATTCAATCCCAGATAAGCAGAAAATTCGGGAGACACTGATATCCATGAGGAACATCGCGCCACCGGGAATTGATGGATTCAATGAAGATTTCTACTTGGCGGCATGGAGCTGGACAGGAGATGATATAACTGCCATCATGACGAATTTGTACACTACAGGTACTCTTCAGCCACATCTTAATGACCCTGGCATTGCTGTAGTTCCTAAAAAATTGCATGTCTTTTACCTTCCGACTATAGACAGATCAACTTATGTAATGTTAGCTTCCAGATTATATCCATCATTTCCAACAAGTTTTTATTAAAGGTCGATGTATATGCAATAATATTATAGTTTCTCAAGAAATTGTGCACTCTTTCTCTTTGTCACTCCATGGCAGCGAGTATTTCATGATCAAGATCGACTTGGCGAAAGCTTTTAACGGATTAGAATGGCACTTTATCGACTCCGCCTTAGTATGTATAGGGATGCATGTGCATTTCATAAGACTTTTTTATGCTTTCATTTGTTCGCCAACCTATTCAGTTATAGATAACGGTCATTCTTTTGCTTGTTTCAAAAGTAGTAGAGGCATTAGACATAGTTGCCCCTGCCCCCTTCCCTCTTTGTTCTTGCACTAAGTGAGCTCTCACTGGCCCTTCAAGAAGCGCTACAAGTCCACCAAATTGACAGGTATCTCTCTTGGACCAAGCCGCCCTTTGATTCACTCCCTCATGTATGCTGATGACATGTTGATTTATGGGAAGGCAAATGTTCTAGAAGATTCAACTATCGAATATTTTTAATAAATTTAGTCAAGTCTCGCGCCAAGTACCAAACTGGAATAAAACTGCCATTTTATTTTTTTAAAAATATAGCTATGCAGGTAGACATCAAGAAAATCTTTCAGGTCCCGGACTTGGATAGTAATACCATCCATCTTGGAGACATCCACTACAAGGAAAAAGGGCTTATCAAAGACAAGCTTGGAAATTCATTGGGGGTAGAAGCTTGCAAGTTTCATTACCTTTTGTGCATCATAAGAAGCAAATGAATTGAGGGGATTCAAAGCCGACATGCAAATAAGCAACTCCATGTTAATCTCATCAAACCGATTAGCAAGCTCTTGAATAATTTGATCAACGACACCAAGATACACTTATCTTCTATACCGATCATCATTTGTTTGTATTTCATAATACCGATGTGATCTACCATGAGCCACGTAATTATCCTCCAGTGAAGGAACTCCAATGCCATGTTTGTTGCAAAACAATGTCACCTTTGCAAGAAATCCTTCACATCCATTAGACCTCATACGTTGCATTTGATCCTTTGCCAATGTAACAAGATCCATTGCATTAAGAATATCTTGATCCTTCTTTTGTAGAGATATAGACAAGTCATTTGTGTATCCATGAATAACAAGCATCAAGTGAAGATTAAAAACAAAGTCAAATGATTCAAAGGCGGCAGCAATTCCACGTATTCTTGACCATTCACTCTTTTGAGAAGGATCCTTTCCAATCCTTACAAGCACTTCAAGGATTGTGGAGTGCATATCAACAATGTGTAGGATGGTTTTTAAATGATAATCCCACCGAATGTCACCGGGTCTAGATAAATCCATTTCTTGATTCAATCCACTTCCACTTTCAATTTCACCCATTTCAAGTGCTTCATAAACTTTCTGAGCTCTAACATCTCGAAGCATGTCATGACGTTTGCAAGAAAGTCCAATAATATTGAACAAGTAAGAAACATGATCAAAAAACCAAACACATGCTTCATTTTCCTTTGCTATGGCAATAAGAACCAATTGAAGTTGATGCGCAAAGCAATTAATATAATAAGCGGATTGTGACTTTTGCATAATCAATGTTTTCAAGTCCTTAATCTCTCCCTTCATGTTGCTAGCCCCATCATATCCTTGCCCACGAATTTGAGTGGGAGTCAAATGATTATCCTTTAGCAAGGATATAATTGCAACCTTAAGTGACAATGAAGTTGTACCCGGGGGAAAAAAGTATAGCCAAATCTCATAGCCTGCAACTAATATTGTAGCCGCCCCATGCCACTGGATGATGATGCCCTTAATTGCAGCTTTTCAATCTAGATATTCCTTCCAGGAAAACAGAATCAGTCATGTGCCAGGAGCTACAATGTCAAAAGCACAACGTCATGCTTAACTACGCTTCATAACAGATCTTTAACCTTGAGGTGTCTATGTTCAAACACAGGTCAATATCCATCTAGGGCCATTCTCTCTGTTGCTAGCATACACACGTGGGGCCATAGGAATATGGATTTCTGCCATGACCTTACCGTGACCATAGTTGGACCTTGAATAGAGAACCCTCTCGCCCCCGCGCGGCGGCGCCGCACCAGGGCGGCCACCGACGCTCCTCCTCGTCTCCCTTGGTGCCCTCCTCCCCCGCTGCCGCCGCCTAAGGCGCTGCCAGGCAAAGCCTTGGTGGCGTGGTGGTGGCGGACTCTCCTCGGCTGTGGACCGGTGGGCACGGCGGCGGCGATCCGCCAGGCCTTCCCTGATGCAGTGGTGCAGGGAGGCGGCGACCATGGCACCGATCTGCAGGCGGCGACGCCGTCGGCAGTGAGGTGCTATCGGGCCTCACTTGCGTCGTGAGGAATCCTAGGGCAGCAGCTCTAGGCATGGCGGTGGTGCCCATCTTCTCCGTCGGAGGTGGTCGGCCGGATTGGGGCTAGTTGTGGTGATCTCCTGATCTAACATCTAGTCCTAGCAGCGAGTTGGGGATGCGCGGCTGCCGGTGAAATCCGTGCTCCGGCCCTTGTCGTGGCGGGCGATGGTGATGTCACGCATCATAACCTTCTTGAAGGCATCTCCGTCGCACTCTGTGTCTACTCACTCGTGCTGCTCCGGGTGGAACCCTAGATCTGGGTCTCCCGGATCGGACGATGGCGGCGCCCTATGCGTCGTTCTACCTCTTGGGGCATCGTTTGTGGAGCAGCTGCTGGACGGTGGTGGGCTACGGTGGTGTGGTGTTCATCTACCATGTCGGCGATGGTGAGTCTCGGCGGCGTGGCGCAACGGAGTATCGGCGGTGGATGCGGGATGAAGAGCACGCGCAGGATGGTGATGCTGTCAGGCGTCATGGTGGCGTCGATGGCAGGTCCGGCAAGGTCAATGCGGTGATCCTCTTGGAGATGGGTGCGATGAAGATGACGGTAGCGATTTCTGTTGCGTGTGCAATGGCGTGCGTTCAGGGTCTGCTTGACTAGTTGTGTTTCTCGCCCGCCAATGGGCGGCTTGGGAAGTCATTCTGTTTTAGATGATGTGTGTTGGTGTATTGTCAGTGTAATGGCCCTGTTCATGGTCACCCCCTTCATCGCTCTTGTAGGTATAGCGAGTTGTCGCTAAAAAGGTGATTTCGAGTTGATCTTTATATCTCCCTTGTAAGGCTTTGCGAATAATTTAATTTAAAAAGCGGTGTGTATCATTGGGATGCAGAGGCTGGAGCGATGCTCCCATTTCGGAAAAAAAAAAATCACTTTCATGCTCCTCTTTGTTAAAGTACTAAAAATATCCTTTTGTGTTTTCAAAAAATCTGGAACAGAGATAATGGTGGTGCTCCTACATGCGCGGGCCCGGGGTCCTCCGCGTCTTCTTCTTATGTTCGTTTTATGGCCTCAATCAAATGTGGCAGATAAATAGAGGAATTAAGTGAAAATACTTAGTGGAACCAAGTTACTCATGAACCCTATCACTTGCCGGCCCTAAAAATAGTAATTCTAGCTCTTTGAAACTTTTGAGCAAATTATTTTGCAATTGGAGGATGAGCGTATATATATGCAAGTTATTTTTAAAAATTTAAAAGTTGCGAATAAAGAGTTTTAAGGATACTTTCCCTCCGACTTATCTCTAACTTACGGGTAGTAGTATCACTCTGCTCCACAGTATAGTTTTCTAAAATGGTTCATATTATATAACAGCGGTAGTATACCGTAGTAACATCTAAGTTTGATCTAGATTTGAACTAGTGTACTTCTCGTGTATGCTACGGCTACATATGCACGGGACGGAAGCACGTACTGACGTACGGAACGGTCGGGAGCCAACTCCTCCTCGAATCGTACAATTTGAGATAGCTAGAAGTGCACGATCGCTTTGAATTTCTGATCGACCAGTGGTGCACACATGGCCATGGGCCACCATGCCGGGGATCGGATCGATCGGTGCGGAGGTACCAAGTAGGGACATCAGGGCATTCTCCAACGCAGCTATCCAAATAGATGGCGTTGTGCCGTCTGTTTTGTGTCGTTTGGTTGGATGCTGCGCCTAACACGGCGACCCATAAAATCGCCACGTGGTTTTTTTTTTTGGACGTCCCTGCGCCATAACAAACCTCGACGGACAGCAATAGCGGACGGGAGAACGTGCGACCACCCAAACGGTCACAACCGGACACGCGGACGGGCCGGTTTGGGTATCCCGGTTGGAGATGCCCGAACGAAAGTTGTTTTGAGGAGGATTGGAGGAGTTTCTCCCATCTGGCACATCTGCCTCTCGTCCCTCATTCCCACTGTGATCCGACGGAGGAGACTGTTCCGTGAGGGCATCTCCAACGGGCGACGCAAATAGAAGCCGAGCGACTGTTTGCGTCCGGGCGGTCGAAAAATGCGTCTAGGACTAGGCCTAGCGGTCCGACACGTAGTGACCGGCTGTTCGCGGAAACGCAAACCTGGCTAAAATATGCGCATCAGATGCGTCTCTGCAGACACCGCGCGGACGCGCAAGTGTTCGCTCACGTCAGTGACGTTTTGTCGGGCCCGCCAGGCAGCGACCCTGGCTCGATAGGTCTTCTCAGCCGCGCCAGTACTGGCGCCGAGGCGTCGCTTCGGCAGTCTGCGCCACGTTAATGGTGATGCCCCGCATGTCGAGCGGCCGCCGCCCACCTCTGCCAACGAAGTTATGGCGATGCCACGCATGCCACGCCCCTCGGCTGCCTCCGACGTATATAAAGAGGGGGCGCGCTCGTCTTCCCCATCCTATCCTCCACACAAACCCTAGCCGCCACAACCTCCACCTTAGCATCGCCTGGATCTTCATGCGACACAACTAGCAACGCGAGGAACTCCATGGCGGGTCCAGGTGGCCGGCGAGGTGGTCGAGGCCGCAGGCGTGGCTGCCGCGGCCGAGGCCACCGAGGTGGAGCAGCTACGGCCCCACGCTCGCTGTCGCCGTCATTGTCTTCGCAGGAGGACCGGTGCTTCGAGTTCCTCCTCCACATCAACCAGGACCTCCTCGACATCAAGCGGCTCCCGGAAAAATTCGCCGAGCTCGTCGATGGTGTCGAGCCGACCGAGTTGAGGCTACGGGAGGCCAGCTGCAACTTTTGCCGGTAGCCTGTCGAGGTCTTGTTCGACGGGCAGAGCAAGATGTACATGCACACCGAGTGGTACAAGTTCGCTCGCGACCTCGCTCTCGAGCCGGCTGCTAGCTCACCTTCCTCTACGAGGGGTGTGGTGAGATGATCATCAAGGTGTTCGACGACACATTCTGCCGCAGGCACGACCACACCAGCGAGTCCGGCTAGGACACTGACAGTTAGTACTGTCAGAATGTTTTTTCTTTACAACCAAGATGACCACGGGCCAATTGAAGCCACTAGTGGAGATTTTTGGATGTTTGTCATGGATAGGAATAACATAGAAACAACAGGGTTATCATTGCCAGCTGGATTTTCCAGTTTGGATGATTGAGTGTGTTCGAGAGTGTTCTTTCTTGGCAGCGAACATAAGTCACATGCGTGGCCAACACTAGTTTGATTTCCTCATTTTGCAATGTTCAACCATGTTTTCAACTATGTATTAGTTCGTGTAATATTTGTAACTATGTTTAAATAAAAAGAGAAAAAATAGTAGGAAAAATAACATGCGTTGGACCACTGAAGACACTCCAAACACAAACGGACGTGCGGACGAAAAATGGCTATTTTCACATCTACGAGACGATGTAAACGGACTCGCGTAGACAATTTAGAGCGTAGATGCCCTAATGCGCGACAACGAAGGCCGAAATACGGCGTTCTGTCTCCCATACCGTACGTGCCAGGTACACAAGCACGTACTTATTCTTCTCCAGTGGAGCACTCAACTGTGCGGCTGCCCTTGCTGCATTGCTACCCAGCCTGGTCCCGCGTACATCTTCCATCCTGGCTAGTGGCTACCCACATTTGGACTCTAGAGTAAAGTAAAATTACTAGAGCCCGCAATACTTGCAGGACAATGACAACACTTGTTGCCGATGATAAAACAAGCCAGATGTCAATCACGCCTGCCTTATTAATTTCCTTGGGAAAAAAATCAACGATGAAATATTTGAGCGCCGGCCTGCTCCACCCTTTTCAACGCGCTTTGTAGAAGACGGTGCCACCTTGCGTCTTTCAAGCGAGTAGAATAAGATCTCGTCATCATGCTATAAGACATAAATTATTAGGGAGTGCCTGGGTCACAGTCGACTGAGAAAATCTTAAGTCTCAGTCGACGCCTGGAACCGTCGATCCCTGATCCCTTTCTTCTGTCTCGTGTCACCTGATCGCTTTCTTCTGTCTTCTGTTTTTATCATCTGGGCCCATATTAAAAGCTGGACTCCTGCTGCTTTGCCTTTATGTGGGCTTTTGTCTGATTTTGACCAAGTAACAGCTGGACTCCTGCTGCTCCTGTGGGCTGACCAAGTCACAGCTGAACCCCTTGCGCAAGAAAAAGAAAGGAAAGGCAGAGATCAGATCGTACCATCGTCTCCATCTCCCGTCGAGACCTTGCTGGCCATGGGGAGAAGAGATCCCAGTAAGCCTTAGCAACATTCTTCCCCAAAAAACATCCAGGCGGAAAAGGATCTCAAGTAGATGGAGAATGGATCAGGATCTTACACAGGTATGATCTGCTCTGAATCTATGAAATTTTTTCTCCTCAATTTCTGTTGAAAAACTCCTCCCAGATCTGTACTGTAACTTGTGCGTCAGAAAAGAAGTTGGTTGAGAATCATGTCCTCTTCTCAAATGTTGATTCCTCTGTTGAAAAAATTGATTCCAATTCAGTTGCAGTTCAAAGAAAAAACGATTAGATTCCAAGCGATAGAAGTTAAGTTAACTATAGGTTGACTTCTTTGAAGACATAGGGACTACACTTCTATTCCTGTTGCAGTATTGAAGAATTTTCATTTTATATGATCATAGGGACTACACTTCTATTCCTGTTGCAGTTCAAAGAAATAAGGGATAAACATATGACAGATTCAGAGTTTTCAGTAAGAATAACAATTGCATGCAAGATTATAACACAATTGCTTAAACATATACAATGCTTGCCTGTGCTATTGATGTTCCTGTTCCAGGAGAGCAGGAGGAGGAGCTCGGGTAGACATTAGCAGCAGCTCCGGCTGACATCACCACCGTAGGGCACCACCAACACCAGAAGACCACCCAAGGCGGCCTTCCAGCACCCGCACTTTGCACCTTTCAGCTCCTCCTCCTCTGACACGCTTTGAACCTGAAATTGTATAGGTTTTTAGCACTGTCCTGTGCAACCACTGATTTGCAACCATACAAGCAGTGTTTCTCTACTAGCTACACACTCAACAGTAATGAAAAGAAACGATTTTCAGAAACAAAAACTTGTAGAACGAGAGGAGAGGGACCTCACCTGCAGCAGCTAGTTGGGGACGTGGAGTGCAGCAGCAGCATGTGGAGTCTTGGACGGCAGCAGAGGGTCAGTTACGTCGCCGGCGGTAGGAGGGCGGCGACCATCAACTGTGCATCCGGCCACTCTACTCCATCTGCTCAAGAAGAAAAAATAGTTTTTTGAGATGGGAGTGCCTAGGTCACAGTCGACAGAGGAATCATGTCCTCTTCTCAAATGTTGATTCCTCTGTTGAAAAAATTGATTCCAATTCAGTTGCAGTTCAAAGAAAAAAAAGATTAGATTCCAAGCGATAGAAGTTAAGTTAACTATAGGTTGACTTCTTTGAAGACATAGGGACTACACTTCTATTCCTGTTGCAGTATTGAAGAATTTTCATTTTATATGATCATAGGGACTACACTTCTATTCCTGTTGCACTTCAAAGAAAAAGACATATGACAGATTCAGAGTTATCAGTAAGAATAACAATTGCATGCAAGATTATAACACAATTGCTTAAACATATACAATGCTATGATAAAACGGCTAGAACAAGGCAAACACAGCGATATCGGCATCCACCACAACCCTGATTTTAGTCTACAGCTCTAACTTCTCTTGTGAGTGTTAGTGTAGTACAGTTAGCAAAACATTTCTTAAGACTACAAAGTGTACTTACTTAGCAGAGCAGCAGCTGCTAAAAATCGCCATGCTGCTGCATAAGAAACATGAGTAGGGGTAACTGGATGGCCATCAGGCCAGTGCTTGTTTGGGTAATGCCTGCAGTTTGAATAGGCAAGAATATATGCATCATATACAACACAAAAAAATAACAGATTTTCACAAATTTGTAGGAAATGCAAGAGCATTTGAAGAGGCAAGTTTATATGCATCATATGGTTCATTCCTCAAAGACAAAAGATAGGTAAATCCTTTGTTGACATATGGCAGAACTTTCAAATTTCTATAAGTATGCTGTACAAACAAATTGACAATTTAAAAATGATCTTAAAAATGTAGGTTTCATCTTACACACCTTTGCATGGGCAACCTCGAAATTTCGACCAATCATCAACATATTCAGAGCAGCTTCTCTTTAGCAATTCTATTGTATCATCTTCATCTGGTCCATAGGTAACAAGATAAGTCAAACTTTTAGTTCTCTGACTGGTTTCAGTAACACTTTTACAATCTTGAATCTATTTTGTCTCAAACAATACAACATGTTTTGCTTTTTAATCAGGTTGAATTCTTTGAAGATCAACAGCATGTAGAGTGTACACAGGTAAATGCACTATAAACACAAAAAGGAAAACTTTCGATTTGCACGTATAGTCTACACAGGTGGTTTGCACTTAAATAGTGAACACATAGGCAGTATTGAAGAATTTTCATTTCATATGATCATAGGGACTACACTATAGTTAACTTAACTTCTATTCCTGTAGCTGGCATTTTGAATGACAAATGTTTGTCCTTTCTACAGGTTCCTCCGCCCTGTCACTTAGACCTACAACCTGCAAGCATAGATATCCAAGAAAATGCAGTGAGTGCAGAATCTAAAATTATGTAGAAATGAAAGTAGTATATATCTGATTGTATATATCTGATATTAACATGAAAAATGCAGCTGAACCTATCACAAGGCAGTGGCATGACATACTCTCAAATGATGCAGAGCATTGAATCGATGCAACTTAGTCAGGTTAATGCACAAACAAAAAGTTCTATATATTCTGCCATTATTGAAAAAAATAATGCAAAAATTAATTGAACTGATGTTTTCATATTTTCAGCAAGGTGAAGGTAGTTTCATGGATTTGCTTACTGGACCAATGGGCACTGAGGTAATAAAATGTTGATCAATTTTGACAAGACCTACAAAAACATTTCATGTTTAACATGTATTATATTTCTCTAATTGTCCTTTACTGTGAAATTTCAGAATCAAATGTTCATGATAACTGGTAGAAGTGAATATGTTCATAACAGTGATGAAGATTATGCTCATGGAGGTAATGCCTGCAGTTTGAATGACACATACTTGAGAAATGGCCAACCAGATGAGTATTCAGATGCTCAAGGGGATAGTGCATACAAATACAATGATACATGGGTTAATCCCCCGCAGTCAGGACAGAACTCGGACAACAGTGATGGTGCGGAACAAGAATGCTCCCAGCCTGACATTCCTGATAATCGAGAGGAACCGAATGTTGCTAGCACAGTTGATTTAGAAGGAGAAGAAAGTGATGGTGAGGTAAGGTCAGTGGAAGAAGATGTTGCACAAGGATTGTCTCAGGAAGATATTGAAATATATCTTGAGAATGAAAGTCTAAAGGCAGCTCAAACATGCAGTCAGGAGGTCCGCAGTCATCATGTACCACATATTGATCAGGTTTTTGATACACATGAGGCTGCTTTTGAGTTCTACAACACTTACTCAGATATAATTGGGTTTTCAGCTAAAATAGCAGGAAACTATCATTGCAGAAAGACTAATAAAGCAACTAGGTATACTTTCAAATGCAACCGCTCTGGGAAAGTTTTGGATGAAGAAACTAAAACAGAAAGGAAGAGGAAAAGAGATCTCAAGAGGCTAGAAACTAGAAGGAAGAAATTGCAAGAGAAAGGAGAGACAGAACCTTTGAAGCCTTCACCGCCGCCAGACATTCCACCTAAAGATCAACCTAAAAAGAGAAAAAGAAACAATGTGGAAATTACTGGTTGTCTTGCTGAAATGATTGTGACTCTCAAAGGAGATAAATGGGTGATAACTAGTCTGAATATGGAACACAACGATGAGTTGAGCCCTCCTGAAGAATCTAGATTCTTGAGGTCACATAAGCACATGACAAATGAAGAGAAGCTTTTCATAAGGACATTTAATTCAGTGAAGCTTCCGACTAGAAAAATCATGGCAATACTAACTTACTTGAGAGGTGGTTGTTCCAGGGCTGTTCCATATACCAAAAAATTTGTGAGCAACTTAAGAACTGCAATGAGAAAAGAGAGCAGGCTTAATGACATGATGCAATCTCTTGAATATTTTAAGAAGAAACAAGCTGATGATCCAAGGTTCTACTATGATTTCAAAGTGGACAAGAAAACAAATACAGTAGAGAACATTTTCTGGTGTGATGCTACATCTAGAAGAATGTATGAGCTATATGGTGACTGTATCAGTTTTGACACGACATTCAAGACGAACAGATACAACATGCCGTTTGCCCCTTTTGTTGGAGTAACGGGACATGGCGACAACTGCCTTTTCGGTTGTGCCATCCTTCAGAATGAAAGTGCAGAGACATTCGAGTGGTTATTCATAACTTTCTTGAAATGCATGGGAGGAAAGTCTCCAAAGACAATTATAACAGATCAAGATGCAGCTATGGCAAAAGCAATTCCTGCAGTTTTCATACACAGTGTACACAGAAATTGCTTTTTCCATGTTGTAAAGAAAGCTGAAGAGAAACATCCAAGAAGTTTTGGAAAAATACCTAATCTACACAATGAATTCAAAGACACCATCCATTTCTCATTGACAGTTGCAGAGTTTGAAGCATCATGGCAAGAAATGATAGAGAAATATGAAGTTGGCAACCTTAAGTACTTGAAAACAATGTGGGAGAATAGGGAGAAGTTTGTACCTGTATTCTTCAAGAATGACTTCTTCCCGTTCATTCACAGTACAGCAAGGAGCGAAGGCACCAATGCTATTTTCAAAGATAATGTTGGATCAACATACAGTGTCAGCAGCTTTCTGAGTGAGTATGATAAGATAGCAGAAAATATTGAACAAAATGAGATACAAGAAGATTCCATCACGAGGACAACAACACCTACATATTGGTGTGGAAATGATATGGAAGTGCATGCCGGAAAGATATACAATAGGAAGATATTTTATAGATTTCAGAAGCAGCTGAAATTTACTTCCTATCTACATGTACAAGAGGTTGAAACAAACAAGAAATACGAAGTGTACAAATCTGGCTTGGCTGCAACAAGAGATTACAGGACAAGAAAATACCTAGTTATTGTTGATTTATCAAGTGAAGATTTCAGATGCATTTGTTCCAAGTTCAACAAAGATGGAATTTTATGCTCTCATGTACTTAAAGTTCTTATCCATCTAAACTTCATACAAATTCCAGAAAAATATTTTATTGCTAGATGGAAGCCAAGAGAGAAGAAAGATATAAGAGATTTGAGGTACAATGTACCTTTGGAGATGACAGGAGATTGCAGCCAGCTGAGATTTAATGTGCTATCCAAGGTTTGCATCAATGTAGCATCTGATGGCTCAAAAAGTAATGAGAAATACCTGTTTGTAACACAAGAAGTTAAGAAGATTGCAGAGAAATTAGATGCAATGACATTGGCTGAAGACAAAGCAAAAGAAGTAGATCCCAAAGATAAAAGTAATGAGCAAGTTGGTGGTGTTGGTGATATTCAAAGTGAATATGGTTACTTAAATGACCCCAAGGTTGTGAAGTCTAAGGGAAGGCCAACTATTTCAGCAAAGCAAAAGCCAGATGGAAGGTACAGGACATTTGCAGAGCAATTTTTGGGGAAACAACAGATTACATGCAGTCACTGCGGGTCACATTACCATAATATTCAAACATGTGAAAATTTACACTTGGATGCATCATTGTTTCCAAACAACAAGAAGTCGAAAACTAACCCTCGAGGTACATACTATGTGCAAAAATATTTAGTCATGTTTAATTCTGTCCTATCTATTTTTAGTCATGTAACAAGTTTGGCATTAAAATGTATTTCAGCGAAGAAAAATGCTACAGATGCAAGTAAGAAGAAGGCAGGAAAGACAAAAGAGAAGTGATAGAAGACTTACATCATAAGGACAGCATGATTCGTCAACATGGATGAGTGTGATGCTTCAGATTCAAAAAAGTGAAAAAAGGAACAGTTAGAACAACTGATATAAGTTGTAGTAAAAAAGAAATTTGAACTATGATTGAGTATGAATTGTAATTCTTAATATTTACCTATGAACTATTTTTATGTCTATTATAAGTGATCTCCTATGCATTATGTTGGATGATATGTTCTTAAGATAGGACACACAGATTAATACCATATGATGTACTGAATAATATGTACTGAATGATATGTACTGAATCTAGTACACTAAAGAAAATGGTCCAATTCTCGGCACATTCTTTTATGTAGAAAGATCGCAGCATTTTCAAAAACCTCACTACATAAAATACTCTATGTGAGGAGCTAATAATATTTTGTAAGAAGCACAAGACAGCGCATACATTAATTACCTTTGAAAATAGTTTGCGTAAAACAGTATTTTGAATGCTTCAAAGTTTTGACAAGAATAAGCACATTTTGAACTAC
Organism: Lolium multiflorum; assembly: GCA_030979885.1. Lineage (NCBI taxonomy): Eukaryota > Viridiplantae > Streptophyta > Magnoliopsida > Poales > Poaceae > Lolium > Lolium multiflorum. The sequence goes on along the minus strand of CM061752.1, from coordinate 45,135,588 downwards.
ATGTGGTCATTTCCTCACAAAGTTATATAAAAAAAAAATCAGCACAAGGAACACATTTGCTAAGATCACCATGTATTCGGGAGAAAAAAATGTGACAGTAAATACATATTTATGGACAAAAACAAACCTGGATGTTTTGACAGTAAGTAGATAAGGCAGCATCCAAATAGACTCAAACAACGGCACAAACTCTGAAACTCAGCGTATATTTTTTGAATAATACAAAATTAAAACAAACATTGGCAAACAGGAAAGGAAAATGATTGCAGGCAAAAATATAGGAGATAATACATTGGACCAAAAACTCTCTATATATTATGAACATATATGAACACACATAGATGTAGAGTGCAACAGATATAACAGAAAAGAATGATTGTATGTAGCCCAAAACATAACATCAGTAGATGGGGGATGTATCAACTCATAAAACCTAGAAACTTCAGCACATAGTGGTTGTGCATTTAGCCAAAACTATATCTTCAATTTGGCCCTCAAAAATCTATCAGTGAGCTCGACGGAATAACTCTCTTTACATGAAAATAAAAAAACTTCGAACAACTAATGTCTTTTTCTTTCATATTGAAAATCCACAGCAGAACATGATATGTTTGTCAGCCCATCCTTGCATATGTGCCATGAACCTGGAAAAACAAACAGACAAGCATTCAGTTACTGGAGTGTAATAAAGATAGTAGAAAGACATATAACTTAACAGCTCACAGCTCATGATCAAGCTATATGTGACTTAAAACAGACGCACAACGGAGACTTATGCTATGTTTTAGTATCACATATGAAATGTTGTAAGAAAATATAAGCCAATTTATGACAGTACAAAATGATCCTACATTGATTGGAAGATATAGGTGACAAAATCTTTTACCGTGGATATTAACATATCTACTAACTTAGTTACTGAGAAGATACTGAGAGCAGATTTAAAATCTAGGCCAACAATCAGATCCAAAAACAACAACATGCACTCAAAAAGATTCCTATTGTGTGAGCTAATATACTAAAATACTTTGTTGGTTCTGAGTTGAAAGCATGAACATGTCTATTGATGTTAAATTCAAAATGGGAATCAGAAAAGTAGCAAATTACAAAATGCAAGTAAGCAAAAAGGCAGAGCCTGCAATACTACCAATAAATGAGATGGATACTGGATTAATAATTAATTCAGATGATTAGGAAACAGAACTATAAAAACAAACAGAAAAATATCTTACATGAGGTTTAAATGTCATCACAGCTTCCTGGATTTCATGCATCTCGTTGTGTTCGCAGAATATCATCTCATTTGTGATACGCGTAGATGCACACGTCCGTTGGGAACCCCAAGTGGAAGGTATGATGCGTATAGAAGCAAGTTTCCCTCAGTATGAAACCAAGGTTTAATCGAACCAGTAGGAGCCAAGAAGCACGTTGAAGGTTGATGGTCGCGAAATGTGATGCGGCGCAACACCGGGATTCCAACGTGGAATCTGCACAACAAAACCAAAGTACTTTGCCCCAACGAAACAGTGAGGTTGTCAATCTCACCGCTTGCTGTAACAAAGGATTAAACGTATCGAGTGGAAGATGTTTGCAAAGAAAACAAGAAACAATTGCAGATTGTATGCTATGTAAAGAATAGGACCGGGGTCCACTCACTAGAGGTGTCTCTCCCATAAGATAAAAGCATGTTGGGTGAACAAATTACACGGGCAATTGACAAATAGAGAAAGGCATAACAATGCATATACATGATATGATAAATATAGTGAGATTTAATTGGGCATTACGACAAAATACATAGACCGCCATCCAACTGCATCTATGCCTAAAAAGTCCACCTTCAGTTATCGTCCGAACCCCATTCATTAAGTTGCTAAGCAACAGACAATTGCATTAAGTATGGTGCGTAATGTAATCGACAACTACATCCTTAGACATAGAATCAATGTTTTATCCCTAGTGGCAACAACACATCCACAACCTTAGAACTTTCTGTCACTGTCCCAGATTCAATGGAGGCATGAACCCACTATCGAGCATAAATACTCCCTCTTGGAGTTAAGAGTACAAACTTGGCAGAGCCTCTACTAATAACGGAGAGCATGCAAGATCATAAACAACACATAAACAATAGATTGATAATCACCATAATCATAGTACTCTCTATCCATCGGATCCCGACAAACACAACATATAGTATTACGATAGATGATCTTGATCATGTTAGGCAGCTCACAAGATCCAACAATGAAGCACAACAAGGAGAAGACGACCATCTAGCTACTGCTATGGACCCATGGTCCAGGGTGAACTACTCACTCATCACTCCGGAGGCGACCATGGCGGTGTAGAGTCCTCCGGGAGATGAATCCCCTCTCCGGCAGGGTGCCGGAGGCGATCTCCTGAATCCCCGAGATGGGATTCGCGGCGGCGGCGTCTCGAAGGTTTTCCGTATCGTGGCTCTCGACCGGGGTTTCGCGACGGAGACTTTAAGTAGGCGGAAGGTCAACGCGAGGGGCCACACGAGGCCCAGGGGGGGTGGCGCGCTAGGGCACGCGCCGCCCTAGCTCCCGGCTGCCTCGTGGCCCCACTTCGTTATCTCTTCGGTCTTGGAAGCTTCGTGCAAAAATAGGACCCCGGGCGAAAGTTTCGTCCAATTCCGAGAATATTTCCTTACTAGGATTTCTGAAACCAAAAACAGACAAGTGGCTCTTCGGCATCTTGTTAATAGGTTAGTTCCAGAAAATGCATAAATATGACATATAATGTGCATAAAACATGTAGGTATCATCAATAAAGTAGCATGGAACATAAGAAATTATCGATACGTTGGAGACGTATCAATTTGCCATCTGAATTCGAAAATCTGGGATATCTTTGTGTGAGAATTTTCCCATCAAACTAGTTCTTGGCTTAAATAGTTCGATACTCTTCATCAAGTGTATTCCGCAGTCTTTCCTAATATTGATAAAATAAAGAAAGGGCAGATTGCATTAATATTAAAAGAACAGTAAAAGAAGACAAGTAGAAATGGTTTAAGACTGTTAAAACATAAACGAACCCATTTTTTTTGCTTTGGTACAGGTGGGTAGATGACTTCAAATTCTTGGAAGTTAATGTCTTTCAAGCGGCATTCACTCCAAGTTCTTTCAAAGTTCATAATCTTCCACATAACACAAGGTAAATGTATTACAAATAACCATTAGATATAAATCATTTATGTTTACTGCAAAGAAAAGAAGAAAGAAACCATGATAGAAAAGTAGTACCATTCGATTATCAACTTCTTGGTGTAAATCTGAATTCTTGTCAAGAAGGGAGTCCATAAAGATGAACTTCTTGTCCCTTATGCCAACAGTGAATAGAAACCAGTGGAAGTTGTACAAGGATGGGAAGTGCAGCTGTTCAAACAAGCAAAAGCGGTTTGGTTAAACTTATAAATGAAAAAGGGTTTATCAAAAAGCAAATAAAAACAATGAAAAGATTAGAAAAATAAAATTACCGAATCTGTCAAGTGTAGTTTCCTTGCTTTTCCAGCACCTTCAAAAGCTTTTATGGCTTGATCTTTCATGTACAATCTTCTTGATTCATTCTCCCATTTTTCAAGAAAATATTCCTATTTCATTTTATTATTGCAACAAGACAAAAAAAAATCAGTCAGTACTGTGTAGAAGATAAATTAGATTTTTCAGTAGTAACTATAAAGAGGACATAAAATAAATATATATAGAGAAATAACTTACACTTGATGTATGGAAGAATGTGTGTCTGTTTGAGGTCTTTGGGTGGTTAGACAAGAATAGGATACGGCAATACAAGTTTATGACCCAAGCTTCCACAGTTCCTCCTGGTTTGAAAGAATTCCCAAAAGTTTCTAGACTGACCTTACAATTACCAATTTGTATAGCCATCTTACTGTTTTAGATAGTAAAAGAAAAACTTATAAGGAAAACAGAATGTTCAACAACTAAATAATGTGTGAAAACAAAAACAGAAATGGTATATTGGTGTCTACTTACTGCTTGTATCCATCCATATTTGCAAGACGGATAATTGCTTGATAGTGCTTTTTTTGATCTTGATCTTGTTCATAACTTGATATGTTTTCATCATAAGGAGATGAAACATATCTGCTTGGCATTACAATACGCCTTGGTGGCAATATCGATGAGGAGCTTGCTTGGGATTTCTGGTTACATAGGTTGTTGTTGTCATACATTGCATCAATGGCCTCAGATGTATTCCTCCGAACTGGGCTTAGCCGATGTTTTCCAATGTAAACATCATCAGAACTGTCATGTGAGTTGTTAAATTCATTGCCTCTGTTTTCCTTCAGAAAAACAACCTCTGGAGAATCTTGTGAGCTCTGGTTTTTCAAAAAAAATCAACATCAGTACTGCATTAATTGAAAAGAATTAAAATGTGAAAAAAAGTTAATTCTAAGGGAAGATAGCCATACAGAGATTAAAAAATATGAAACCCAAAATTAGCATAATATCTATAGATGCATATATTACAAACTTGAAAATACACCATGTATATAAGAATTAAGACAAACAGAGAATTTTTATATGCACACATACTATTGATATTATGTCATTTCCTGCGTTTCTTGCAGGTGAATTGGGGCTGGGAAGAGAATTTGTCCTTTTTGGAGATGTTCTTGTTCCAAACAAATCAACCATTCGAGCAGAAGGTACATGAACAACATGGAAAGTTGATTGAGGATCTTGGAATGCTTCTTCATTTATACTTACAGACTGCCTTTGTGCTAACTTTCTCATATATTCATGTCTAAGCACCTGACAAAAACCAATCCATGTTAAGTGAGTGTGATACAGAGAGGAAAGAAAATCATACTTGATTGTATTAAAATTTTTTTAGAAAAACAAATCACCTGTCCTCTTGGACTTGCAAGCCAACTTTCCCTGAATGATAATGATGGTCTACCATCATCAATCTATTATACAGAAAATAGATAGTTCAGATGGACATATGTAAAATAAAAATGTGAAAAGCACACACAAGCAAGTGCAAGTGGACCTATGATTAGTTGCATATTACTTGAAGAAATGTGCAAGTGCACAAACAATACAATAATTATATACGACAAGCAAGTCAAATTGGAAAAACTAATGATCACAACAAATGTAGAAGGGAACCCATATTTGAGTTGCATGCTCCTTGAAGAAAAGTGCAACTCAAATATGTGCAACTCTTATTGGGTTGCACGTTTCTTTGAGAAACGTGCAACCTGGGGTTGAGTTGCATCTACCTCGACGAAAGGAGTAACCCAATATAGACACTACACACACATAATTCTCAACAATAAAAAGAAAAAGTGCAACTCAAATATGTGTAACTCTTATTGGGTTGCACGTTTCTTTGAGAAAGAAGCAACCCGGGGTTGAGTTGCATCTACCTCGACGAAAAGGAGTAACCCAATATAGACACTACATACACATGATTCTCGACAAATAAAAAGAAAAAGTGCAAGGGAACCTATGATTAGTTGCATATTTCTTGAAGAAATGTGCAAGTGCTCAACAATAAAGCAAGTCAAAATTGGAAAACCTAATGATCACAACAAATGTAGAAGGGAACCCATATTTGAGTTGCATGCTCCTTTGAAGAAAAAGTGCAACTCAAATATGTGCAACTCTTATTGGGTTGCACGTTTCTTTGAGAAAGAAGCAACCCGGGGTTGAGTTGCATCTACCTCGACGAAAGGAGTAACCCAATATAGACACTACATACACATAATTCTCGACAATAAAAAAGTGCAAGGGAACCTATGATTAGTTGCATATATCTTGAAGAAAAGTGCAAGTGCACAACAATAAAAGCAAGTCAAAAAAGGAAAACCTAATGATCACAACAAATGTAGAAGGGAACCCATATTTGAGTTGCATGCTCCTTTGAAGAAAAAGTGCAACTCAAATATGTGCAACTCTTATTGGGTTGCACGTTTCTTTGAGAAAGAAGCAACCCGGGGTTGAGTTGCATCTACCTCGACGAAAGGAGTAACCCAATATAGACACTACATACACATAATTCTCGACAAATAAAAAGTGCAAGGGAACCTATGATTAGTTGCATATTTCTTGAAGAAATGTGCAAGTGCACAACAATAAAGCAAGTCAAAATTGGAAAACCTAATGATCACAACAAATGTAGAAAAGGGAACCCATATTTGAGTTGCATGCTCCTTTGAAGAAAAGAGCAACTCAAATATGTGCAACTCTTATTGGGTTGCACGTTTCTTTGAGAAACGTGCAACCCGGGGTTGAGTTGCATCTACCTCGACGAAAGGAGTAACCCAATATAGACACTACATACACATAATTCTCGACAATAAAAAAGTGCAAGGGAACCTATGATTAGTTGCATATATCTTGAAGAAAAGTGCAAGTGCACAACAATAAAAGCAAGTCAAAAAAGGGAACCCATATTTGAGTTGCATGCTCCTTGAAGAAAAGTGCAACTCAAATATGTGCAACTCTTATTGGGTTGCACGTTTCTTTGAGAAACGTGCAACCCGGGGTTGAGTTGCATCTACCTCGACGAAAGGAGTAACCCTATATAGACACTACATACACATAATTCTCGACAAATAAAAAAGTGCAAGGGGACCTATGATTAGTTGCATATATCTTGAAGAAATGTGCAAGTCCACAACAATAAAGCAAAGTCAAAAATTGGAAAACCTAATGATCACAACAAATGTAGAAAAGGGAACCCATATTTGAGTTGCATGCTCCTTGAAGAAAAGTGCAACTCAAATATGTGCAACTCTTATTGGGTTGCACGTTTCTTTGAGAAACGTGCAACCCGGGGTTGAGTTGCATCTACCTCGACGAAAGGAGTAACCCAATATAGACATTACATACACAAAATTCTCGACAATAAAAAAGTGCAAGGGGACCTATGATTAGTTGCATATTTCTTGAAGAAATGTGCAAGTGCACAACAATAAAAGCAAGTCAAAATTGGAAAAACTAATGATCACAACAAATGTAGAAAGGGAACCCATATTTGAGTTGCATGCTCCTTGAAGAAAAGTGCAACTCAAATATGTGCAACTCTTATTGGGTTGCACGTTTCTTTGAGAAACATGCAACCCGGGGTTGAGTTGCATCTACCTTGACGAAAAGGAGTAACCCAATATAGACACTACATACACATAATTCTCGACAATAAAGTGCAAGGGGACCTATGATTAGTTGCATATTTCTTGAAGAAATGTGCAAGTGCACAACAATAAAGCAAGTCAAAATTGGAAAAACTAATGATCACAACAAATGTAGAAGGGAACCCATATTTGAGTTGCATGCTCCTTGAAGAAAAGTGCAACCCAAATATGTGCAACTCTTATTGGATTGCACGTTTCTTCGAGAAACGTGCAACCCGGGGTTGAGTTGCATCTACCTCGACGAAAGGAGTAACCCTGCATCCACATATTTCTCGCCAAAAAGGTGTAAAAATAAATTAAACTAGACAGTAGTTACACATTTCATTTGTTTAGTTGCACAAAAATCTTCAAAAAGAAAATATGTAACCCTGTTAGGGTTGCACTTTTCTTCAATAAAAAAAAGAAAGAGGAACTATACCCTGCATTGGCAAAAACAGAACAAAAATGTAAAAAATACCTCAAAATCATCAATGCCGATATTCTCAAACCCATCATAATCATGACTCGAGTAACTTTGAATTCTTGACTCAGAACTTAATTCTATATTGCTGTTGGTTGCAGATAACTTGTTGTTTAAGTTTCTGCCTGACAATAACTGGGCTTCATAGTTATGTGTTCTCTGACCACATTGGATGGAACTGCTCTTGCGACCAGATGAATTGTCTATCAATGTTGGTGAATTTTCTTTTCCTTCTTATAAAACAAAAAATGAAATAGTTAGATAGAAGTATTTGGGATAAATGTGGTCAAATTCAAACCAAGTAGCAAAACTGAAAACACATGTTATCTCTTACCCATGTTATTGATTCCTGTAAACATTGCATGAAGTTTGTGTGGAGTTGTAAATTCTGAGTTGACAGCTTCTTCCGCTTCGTCCTTCTTGTGCGATAAGACATGATTTGTGTGAACTGGATAAAAGAAATGAAAAAATATAGAAGTTATGAGGTTAGTTCAAAGAGAAGATAAAAGAAAAAAAGCATGGCTTAAAAAATAGAAGGTTTGGCACATCAAAAAGTACCTTTGGATGTGTGTGCATCACAATTCAACCCTACAACATCTTTTCCATTGTTCAACATGTGGTCTAAGCTAGCGCTATTACCATATGATTGTTCAGCAACAAATTTTTCTTTGCATTCATCCTAGAGATAATAAAAGAAAAAATAAACATGAGATATGAACATAAAAGAATTATTCAGAAAAGAAAATAAAAACATATGTTCTTCCAACCTTTCTTGTTTGATGTGGTAGCTCTGGGTCTTTTATTTGTAGCTTAAACAATGCACTATTAACATCATGCATAGGTTCAACATGAATTTTGTCAACATTTCCAGGCTCTACAAGTCGTGAAATTATCTGTATTCATTTATTTAGAAGAAGGACAACATATTAAAAAAAAGCTATTAGAATGAAGAAATATTTGAAAAATATACAAATAGTAGTATAGAAAGATAACTAACTTGATCTGTTGTAGCAATCATTGGATCTTTTTGGAGTTGCTTGGTCTCTGGAAGTTTTTCTTCGTGAACCAAATTAGTTGCATTTGCTGAATTATTAGACTGTTGGCTGCCAGAACATCTAACAGAGTTGCCTGTGATGATGAAAAAACAGAGAGAAGAAAAAACGTTTAGGCATAGATTAGCTCAAATGTGGTAGCTCTGTGTCTTTTATTGACAAAACCAACCTTGGTTTCCTTCCTGGTTTTTGCTTGTATCAGTTGAGGGCAGTTTCAAAGTGTCACCAGACTCCAAAATAGTACCAACTGATATGTTTTCATCTTGTGAAGAGCAATTCAACTTTTCTGTGCTTTGTGAACATATGCATTTATTCTCTACCAGGCATTGTAGTACATTAATCAGCAGATCTTGAACTTTGGAACAATTTGAGTGTGTTTCATTTTGAGCAAATTCCTCAAACAATGAGGAGATACTGGTTTTTACCTGCTTCAAATATACACCAGAATAAATGTAAGTGCACGAAAACAATCAAGTAATGAAATCATTTCAGAGAAAGGCAATGTGTTGTAACTATTAATAAAGAGGGAGAAAATAGTAACCTTATCACCCAAAGTGGATTGTTGGAAAGAATCAAGAGACAATCTAAAATGCTCAATAGAGAACCCACTGGGAGCAGCACTGGACAAAGAAGCTTGTCCATAACATGTATCCTTAATATCATTGATCTTTTTGAAGGAAAGAAAAAGGAAAGACAGATTAATTTCTCTTACATATATACAAGAAATACATTTAAATTGATAAGAAAATTATAAGCAAGCAGTAACATATGAAGTTCCTAGTTGTTTGATGTACAAGCAGTAACATATGAAGTTCCTAGTTGTTTGATGGACAAGCAGTAACATATCAAGTTCCTAGTTGTTTGATAAGCAAACAAAAAATCATCTCATTCCTATTTGTTTGATGGACACAGATTTATACTTACTTGCAGCTTGCCATAAAAGTTGTCCTCATCCATGTCCCACTTGATGTATTCTTTAATCATATCTCCTTTCCACACTGATATTCTTGGCAGAGAAGATTGAATTTGGACAGATCCAAAGTCTAGAAAATCAAGATATCGCACCTGATGAAGGCAGATTTACAAATGTTATACTTGAAATGAAAAACTAGAAATAAATGAAATAAGATAAAAATAGTACAAATAGAACATCTGAGAGGCTCACCGCGATATAGAAGTTGCATACAACTAAGGTTGATGATGAGTTCTGGTATTTCTTGATATACCATAAATTCCACTCTTGAAAGTATTTTGCCCAATTGTAAGTCTTGATGTTCTCAACATCAATGAGGGCAGCAAGATAAGCTGTGCTCGGCTTTGTACTTGAAGTTGGACAGTAGAAAGATGAAAGGGCTACAATCATGAAGCACCTTATGAACTCAACCTTCTCTTGGCCCTTTTTTATCTTATCGCGAAAGAATTTGATTGTTGGCATTTCTGATAATCCAAATAACTGGAGGAACTCAGCTGTCGTGAACTTGGATTCTTGAGGGACAGGAATACCTATGGCTGGAACACCAAGGACATGACCAAATGATTCTGGACTGATTGGAATAAATTTCTGCTGAAAAGCAAATCCTTCTTTCTTTATATCAACATGATCAGCTAGCCATTGAACAAAGGACCATGGAACAGTACCACTGGTGAGATCAAGTATGGCTCCAAAATCTATTTCTCTTAGATACCCCTTCTGGTTTTCATCAAAATCTTGCATAATCTGAACGAGCGAGGTCACATTATATCTGCTTTTTGCTGATAAAACATCTTTGTCAACAACTTGTCTTCCTTGTCTTCTATCTCGAACAATTTTCTAATATATTAAAAATACAACAAAGAACCTATAAGTTGCATGGTACAGATCATAAACAGAAAATCAAAAAGGAAATAAACTGCAAATATTATAAAATAAATTAAGAACAGATTGACAACTCACCGTCCTTTTCTGCTTGTGAATATTACTAGGTCTGCGCTTTCGTTTTAGACTTCTTTTTATCTGAACAAGGTTATATTAACATGAATAAGGTTATTCTTTTCATATATATATATTTTGACCAATAGATGAACAATAAAAATTATAAAAAACAAAAGTGGATGAATCTTACAATTGAACTCACAGCCTCAAGTACAATTATTTCTTCTTCAGAGTCACATCCATCCTAAGAAGTTTCAGAGAAAGTATAAATTGCATGAACAAAACCAATTGAATGGCAGAAACAAATAAAGTAAATAATAAGCAGAGTTATAAAAAAATTCTTACCTCATCGCTACTATCAGAGTTACGGTTTCTCTGCACAAGATGTGTGTCATTCTGATTGATCATAGAAATCCCTTGTTCTGAAGCTTTTTCCATTGTTCTAGTCCAATTCAAAAATAGAAACACAAAATAAGGTCTTCTACATACTTTTCTGGATCAGTAAACCACATGATAATTAAAAAGAAAAATACAAAAACAAAAAGATGTAGGTCATGAGGAATCAGCTAGATATCGGTCATGAAAAAATAACACATAGAAAACATGCCACAGACAAAGTCACCCCCATCATAAAACTACGATTCTAAGTAGTTGGCTAGCCTCGCAGACACATAAATCCTAAGGATTGCAGTTTAAGAACAAGTAGACAGTAGGAATCCAATATGCATGTTTCTTGAGAAGTTGGTGCTCATATATGCATTCTCATATAAGCTATTGTTGTGTCCCTGTAATTCTAGTTACATGATGTGTACCAACTACTCAGAAGACAAACAAAATTGGTCACATAATATGTGCCAAAACAAAATCATGGTTACTGAGGCATGCTATGGTCACTACCTACTCTTATAGCATGCTATGGTACTGACAAGCAAACACTGTCACATGACAAGAGCAAAATACACAAAGGAAGACATAACACAATCAATTTTGGTATCAATTTTTCATGATGGAGAAGTAGTGAGGAATCCCACACACTCAAAAAGCAACAGTCAAATCACGACTACACAAACCCCTCCTATGGTGGACAAAATGGGACACATGCACACACAAATCGCCCCCCATATCAGATCTCCGATGCTTCAAATCATCAAGTTATGGAGCATCCACAGTCAAAATGCCTAGAGAATTCAACCGCGCGCTCGAATCGGGAACCCTAACACGCGGAGAAGCAAATCGACGCAAGCTAGGCGACAGGTCCGTGCAGACGACGGCGTACCTGATTCGGCCAGACACGTACGGCGACGGTGACGCGGACGGCGACGGCGACGGCGAGGGGGAGGCGATGGCGAGGGGGAGGCGACGACGACAGGGAAGGCGACTGCGACGGGGAAGGCGACGGCGACGGCGAGCTCGCCGACCGCCTTGAGACCGGAAGGGGAATGCTTATCTCCACCGCTCGGCGGAAGTGGAATGCTCCATTGAAAATGAAACGACGACAAAAAAAAAACAGAGGCCCAGACAGGCAGACAGACAAAGCCCAACAGGCCGATGTGCGTAACGGACACTGTGACCAGCGCGAATCTTAAAGCAGGATCCAACGGTGGAAAAAATCGACTGAGACATAAGATATTCTCAGTCACCTGAGACATAGCAAATCCGAAATTATTATATATATTCTTTCTTAGTTGGACATTTAGATAACAGAGATTAGGTGAAAGAAGAAAAATAAACTTTTACGTAAGAGTTAGCTCTAGCACGTGTTTAATATTTTGTAAGACTAAAACGTGAATCTTATATTTTAAAATAACTACACATTTATAATCCACTATTGTATATTCTAAATTATGTAGCAAACTACTATAGCTGGCTAACTGCTACACTACTGTCTTAAGCTCTACAATTCGAGACCGCCACAGTCACAATTGTTGGACGTTCCGGGAGAAGGCGTGTGGTTGACTCTTCAGCTCAACCTTTGTACGGTCAAAGTTCCATACTAGAGTACTTCACTTGAATGTTCAGCCCACCATTTGTACACTATCGTGGAAAATTATAACAAGCTAACCTGTCACAACGAATGAAAGCCCATTACATTCAGTGTGGGAGCTTGGTATGCTGACTCGTGTGCAAGGTTTTGTTTCCCCTCGGTAGCTGTTTTTACCGAAATGAGCAGGAATTTCCGATTTCAGTTAAATACCTTAATTCACGGTGTTTTACCATCTGAATTTATTGAAACGGGTTTTGAAATTGAATAATGTAAACAACAAAGTTGATAAACCACGATACCAATATGGCATCATGTGTGTTAGTATTCCAAACCAAGACCTTCGGCCGACAGAGGCATTGCCGCCCCCTACGCCTTAACCATGTGATATACTTTATGCTCCTTTATCGTATATTGCATACGAGTTGTATTTAACTCTATTCTGAAAGTCGAAACTCAAATTGGTTTGATTTTTTTTACCGATAGTCACCTTTATCGTAGTGTAACGAATTTTCTAGTTTTTGCTGGTATACCGGAAATTTTGGCCAAGGATAAAAACATTGCCGTGCGGCGCCTTCATGACGAGGAAAATATGAGTGCCACCAATGGTATTTGAAGGACTATGATATTTCCACACCGAAGTACTAACGATCGCTTAGAGCATCTCCACTCCGCGATGCAAGATATCGCGATGGACGTGTCCAACGCCCATGTTGCATTCATCCAGTTCTTCGGCCGCCCGTTCGCCTTCTATGGCTTCTTGAGTTCTTCTTCTTCTTCGCCTCAGATCCATCACCGGCAGGGAAATTATTTTGGAACTTCCTCGGCACCGCATGTGCGGCAAGGAGGAAGCGTGAGGGTGTCGAGGCGAGAGGGGAAAATGGCGGAAGTGGTGGCGGCTGGGCGGGGAAATTGAGGAGAGAGAGAGGAGAAATCATAATTTTTGGAGGAAAAAATCTTCCTCGCTCGCTAACAAGGCAGACCCACCCACTTTTGGGAACCGAGTGGAGATGCTCTTAGGGCATTGTACAATGGTGATATCTTAGCAGTGCCACATAGGATAAACGCTGAGGTGGAGGAAAGAGAAATATAAAATAAAACTTTGCCTTCTCTTAGCTAAGAGATCATCTCTTAGCACAATCTCTCTCACCATAAATTTAGGATGTCTCGTTACTAAAGATAAAACTGAAAAACAACCCATTGTGCATCATGTTTTATTGTTATATCTAGTTTATGTGGCAGGATTAAGATAAGACAGTCTTATCAACCATTGCACATGCCCTTAGACGCTTAGAGCATCTCCAACAAATGATGTAGATGTAAAATAACTACCATATACATCACCTTGGTCCAAAAAACAAGCTCTAGCAGATGATCTAGATATAAAAAAAATGAGCCAATTTTTTTACATCGCGGTGTATATTTTGCATCAGGTGAAATATAGATCACTTGGGAGAGGGTGATGTATCCACAGGATGCAAAAATAACAGCTAGTTTGGACTTTACCTGGCTGCCCCATGCGTCCTCCTTCGACAGCGCCGGCCGAACCCTGGCCGATTTCGGCACGCCGCCACCGGGAATCGACCTGCCGTTGCTCGCCCACCGCGTGCTGGACCCCGCCCCTCCTCGCTAGACTCGTCCCGCAGCCAGGGATGGTAGAACACCAGGGAGGTTCGATCTGTCGCCTGCGAGCTCCTGCGCGGCCAAAGGGAGGACGATGACGAGCTCAAGGTGCTCCTCTGCCGCCGCACCGGGTCCCATCCCACCTTCTTCCTCACCCCTAGCCAGAGCGTTGCGACAGCTTGGTCGAACAATGCGAGGGCGACTCTGCTTTGGTTTCCATTCCCATCTCCCAATTGTGGAGGATCGGCCGACATCGCCCTTGCATTGTTGTCAATGTTGGAATATGTGTTAAATTTTGAATATCAGTAAAAATGTGTAAAGGTGGAGTTCTTATTTAAAATTTTGTAGCACACGTGATGCAATATACATCATTTTCTGGAGCACTTACAGATAAGAGGTGATGTATTTTACATCATATGATTTTGTTATTAAACATCAACTGCTGGAGATGCTGTTAGATAGTTACAATCTGGTATGATACTAACCTGGATTGTTTAATAAACACAACTAACTATGGCAGGCGGGCAGGAAGACATCATAGACATGCGTCAAAAGTCTCCAAGATGAGCTAGGGGGTGTTTGGTGTAGCTTTTTTTGGCTTTTGGCTTTGGCAAAAGCCACCAAAAGCACCTAAATAGGTGCTTTTTTTGGCTTCCAAAATCCAAAAGCCAAAAAAAGCACCTATTTAGGTGCTTTTGGTGGCTTTTGCCAAAGCCAAAAGCCAAAAAAAAGCCACACCAAACACCCCCTAGCATAGTCGGAACAGAACCTTGAAAAGCCGAATTAGCTGCACAGTCTTCCATGCTTCTGTTTATATAAATTCAGCGGTCGTCCAGAGCCCGTGACCGTGATTCCGGACTGTACGGTACGGGGCTCGTGTGAAGCTGCTGACATTATCCGGAGTGCGGAGGTAGCAGCAGGTGCAGAGTGGTTTGTTTAAGCACATTGCTAGGCGGTGCACTGGGATTCCGATGTGCAATATACTGCCCTCGACGCTCCGTGAACTCTCATCCCCAGTTTTCTCGCGCGCCCGTGATCCACCGAATAACTCGAACATTGTGCTTGAATTGCTGACGGGATCTGGAGACCTTGCCAAAGCCATACACGATCTAAGCACACAATGTCCTATTAGAAAAAAAACACGTCAACAAAAATTATTTGTTTGCATCTTTCATTACTTTTAAAGCTGCTTGTATTGATATTGATGATTATTGAAAGATTGGCTGAACTTTTTGAAAAAAAATTCAAAACACCGCATGCGTAAGATCAATGGAAGATCTACAAGATGTGGAAAAAAAGAATTAACAAACGATGCCATGTTATATATATAGTAGAGAAATAATACACGATAAAGATAAATAAGATGTCTCAAGCTATTACAAAAAAAATCTAAAAAGCAAGTTGATTTTCGAGGTTTTAAATTTTTTGTTCTTACCACAATTAATCTTGAACTTTTCCGGATAAAGAAAACTAACGAAATTTTCCTTATATAAACAGAGCCCGTGACCGTGATTCCGGATAAAGAAAACTTGCAAACAGAAATAAAATTTTCCTGGATTCAATTTAAGCCGCAATTCCAGCCAAGAAGGCTATCCTAAAGATAAGGCATGAGATGATTACAAATCATATACTACCAAATACACATATACCAAATATATCTCTAACAATAAGCATATAACCATTAAAATAATTAACCAGCGTCAACACGAGTTCATAATCAAGTATAACTGAACGGCCTTGTCGACGTTGTTCGGGTGATGCATATGTGAATCACCATTATCAAAGAACTTTGATAGAAATACCAAAATTGATTTAGGGAATCAAATAGTGAAAGACCATACGTACCTATAGCTGTATGATCTTTCAACACCATCATTGATGTTGGTTACAAGATTTTGTTGTTGAAGAGATATGCAATGCTCAATATGTTCATCGGAATCATAGGCGGTACATATATATAGGCCACGTCCTCGACTATACAAGGAAGGAGACGGGCCCGATACTAAATACAAACATATGTATCACTATACATAATTACAGAGGATACACATCCAAATATTCAGAGATATGTATCTCAACACCCCCCGCCGAAGCGTCGCCTGGTCGAACGCATAGACTGGACCGAAACTCCTCAAATGATGCCGTAGGGAGACCCTTAGTCATGATATCCGCAAACTGTTGAGAGGTGGGCACATGAAGGACTCGAATGTGTCCAAGGGCCACCTGTTCCCGAACAAAATGAATGTCTAGCTCAATATGCTTGGTGCGGCGATGGTGGACCGGGTTGGCGGAGAGGTAGACGGCGGAAACGTTGTCGCAGTAGACCACGGTGGCTTTGGCGACAGGACATGAGAGCTCAACGAGGAGTTATCGTAGCCAGGAAACCTCAGCAACTGCGTTAGCAACGCCGGTACTCGCTTGCCTGGAGCGAGAGACCGTGGTTGTCGCTTAGACGACAACGAGATGAGCGAAGGTCCGAAGTAGACGAGCCAGACGTGGAGCGACGCGTGTCGGGGCAGCCGGCCCAATCGCGTCCGAATATGCGACGATGTCCGTGGCGGTGGAGGCGTGGAGGGAGAGGCCGAAGTCCATGGTGCCACGAATGTAGCGGAGGATCCGCTTGACCGCAGCCCAATGAGGATCCCGCGGAGCGTGCATGTGAAGGCACACTGCTGAACAGATACTGTAGCTCGGGACGAGTCAAGGTGAGGTACTGCAAGGCACCGACGATGGAGCGATAAGATGACGCGTCCGTGGCCAAGGAACCATCCGTGGCGGAGAGCTTGGACTTCGTGTCGACAGGCGTGGCCGCGGATTTGCAATTAAGCATACCGGCGCGGTCCAGGAGCTCGTGGGCGTACTTGCGCTGATGAAGGAAGAAGCCGTCGGTGCGACGAACGACCTCGATGCCGAGGAAGTAGTGCAGGGCCCCAAGTCCTTGAGGGCAAACTCGGCGCGAAGACGCTCGGTGAGCTGTCGCAGTAGGTCCATGGAGCTAGCCGTTAGGATGATGTCGTCGACATAGAGCAGGTACGCGGTGGCGGCGTTGTTGTACACAAACAGCGAGGATCGGAGCGGGTGGAGCGGAAGCCGAGTTGGTGAAGAAATGCTGCGATGCGCTGGTACCAGGCGCGTGGGGCCTGCTTGAGCCCGTATAGCGAGCGAGAGCAGGCACACATGGTCGGGGTGGGCGCTGTCGACGAAACCCGTGGGCTGCTGGCAGAAGACCTGCTCCTCTAGATGGCCGTGAAGGAAGGCGTTGGAGACGTCCATCTGGTGCACGGGCCATTGATACGTCTCCAACGTATCGATAATTTCTTATGTTCCATGCTACTTTATTGATGATACCTACATGTTTTATGCACACTTTATGTCATATTCGTGCATTTTCTGGAACTAACCTATTAACAAGATGCCGAAGTGCCGTTCGTTTCTGCTGTTTTTGGTTTCAGAAATCCTAGTAACGAAATATTCTCGGAATTGGACGAAATCAACGCCCATGTTCCTATTTTGCCCGGAAGCATCCGAACACCCGAGAGTCGCGAGAGGGGCCACAGGGCCCCGATGACAGGTGGCGCGCCAGGGCTGGGCCCGCGCCACCCTATGGTGTCGTCGCCTCTTCGCCCCTCCGACTCCTCTTCGCCTATTTAAAGGTCCCTGACCTAAAACGCGATACGAAACCACGATACGGAGAAAACCTTCCAGCCGCCGCCATCGCGAAATCAAGATTCGGGGACAGAGTCTCTGTTCGACCTCCCGGACGGGGAATTGCCCCCGGAGTCGTCTCCACCGCCGTCTCCACCGCCATCTTCACCGCCATCGCTGCCTCCATGATGAGGAGGGAGTAATTCACCCCTGGGCTGAGGGCTCCGCCGTAGCTATGTGGTTCATCTCTCTTTATGTGATCTAGTTGAATATCGTCTATGTGCTACTCTAGTGATGTTATTAAAGTACTCTATTCCTCCTCCACGTGTGTAATGGTGATAGTGTGTGCACCGTGTGAGTACTTGGCGTAGGCTATGATTATGATCTCTTGTAGATTATGAAGTTAATTATTGCTATGATGGTATTGATGTGTATTATTCCTCCTACATATGCATGATGGTGATAGTGTGCATGCTATGTTAGTTCTTGGTGTAATTATGTTGATCTATCTTGCACTCTAAGGTTATTTAAATATGAACATTGCATTGTGGAGCTTGTTAACTCCGGCATTGAGGGTTCGTGTAATCCTACGCAATGCGTTCATCATCCAACAAAAGAGTGTAGAGTAGTCCTATTATGTGATCATTGTTGAGAGTGTCCACTAGTGAAAGCAGGATCCCTAGGCCTTGCTTCCAAACATCGAATCTCCGTTTGTTTACTGCTTTGTTGCATGTTTACTCGCTGCCATATTTTATTCAGATTGCTATTACCACTCATATACATCCATATTACTTGTATTTCACTATCTCTTCGCCGAACTAGTGCACCTATACACCGACAAGTGTATTTGGTGTGTTGGGGACACAAGAGACTTCTTGCTTTGTGATTACAGGGTTGCTTGAGAGGGATATCTTTGACCTCTTCCTCCCTGAGTTCGATAAACCTTGGGTAATCCACTTAAGGAAACTTGCTCTGTTCTACAAACCTCTGCACTTGGAGGCCCAACAATGTCTACAAGAATAGAAGCTCCGTAGACATCAAGCACTTTTAGGCGCCGTTGCGGGGAGGGAAGGTAAACGGCACTCACACATTGGCAAGCCCGGCAACTAAGCACTTTTCCTCCCTCGTCAACTACGCGCCAAGTACTTTTTTGGCGCCGTTGCCGGGGAGGAAAGGTAAAAGGTACTCACACTCCGGTCCCAGGTAACAGTACTTTTCTGCCGCCATTGTGTGTGTACTCGAAGCTATTTCCTTTAGACTCTGCAATTACATCTTTTTGTTTCTTGTTTACACTAGTTAGGCATAATGGACAACAAAGAGCCTGGATGGTTTGATGCGAAAATTAAAAAACCTATGGAACCTTATTTACATGATAGTAGCAATGTTATTAGTATGAATGCAATTACTGCTAATGCTATGAAGAAGTCTAAGCTTGGGGAAGCTAGTTTACATAAAAATAATCTTTTTAGCTCCTCCGCTTTGGAAGAAATATTTTGCTCTGATAATGCTTTATCTCCCATATGCGATAACTCTAATGATGCTTCTGATATTTTAAATCCACCTGCTGAAAGTATTCCGTATAAAATACCTATGAAAATTATTGAACGTGTTATGGATAACCGCTATGAAGGGGATGGAACTGTCCATCCTAGTAATCATTTACTGTTTTTGCATGAATTATGCGGGTTATTCAAGTGTGCGGTATTTCAATGGATGAAGTTAGAAAGAAATTATTTGTTATATCGCTATCTGGTGAAGCGCATTGGTATAAACTATTGAAGGACGGGTGCTCTCTTGATTGGAAGGATATTGTGCCTCTATTTTATTCCAAGTTCTATCCTCCAAGTGAAATTCACAAAGATCGAAACCATATATATAATTTTTGGCCTCATGATGGAGAGAGTATTGCCCAAGCATGGGAGAGATTGAAGACTTTAATGCTCAAATGCCCCAATCATGAGCTTCCAGGTAATATCATCATTGATAATTTCTATGCAAGACTTTCTTTTCAAGATAAGACCTTGCTGGATACTACTTGTTCTGGATCATTCACGAGCAATAAAGAAGAGTTTAAAAGGGACCTTCTTGATCGGATTAAGGAGAACGCTGAAGATTGGGAGAACGACAAAGGTAAAGAGTCAGGTATAAATTATGATTATGAATGCATTGAAACTTTCATGGATAGTGGTAAATTTCGAAATATGAGTGCTACTTATGGTCTTGACTCTCAAGTTGCTGCAAATCTTTATAAAGCCTTTGCTTCTCATTTAGAATTGCCTAAAAAGAATTTTGATAAGTATCATGAACCTTTTAAAGAGGCTTGCATGAAGAATGACATTGTTGTTAATGATTGCAATAAGCATGCTCAAACTCCTAAGAATGCTATTTCCTATAAGCATGTTAATTTTTGTGGAATACATAGACCTTGTGGAATTAATCAAATAGAAGATGAATATTGTATCCATCACAGAAATGAAAAAACTAGAAAGTGGTCTAGAGCTCTAGATGATCTTGGAGAAAAAGTGTGTGCCCTCTATCCTTTTATTTGTGAACTTTGCCATAGAGTTGGTCATTTTAATTTTCAATGTTCCTCCAATGATAATTCAAACCCCATGAGTGCTGCAAATTTGTATTGTGATGATGAAATTATTCCTAATCAGCATGATGAACTTACCTTATTTTTCAAGTGTGAAGAGTTATCAAGAAAAATTTCTTTGTTAAATATTAACGATCTTGATATTGATGATGTCCTGCATGGTTGTCTTTCTTATTGCATTGATAATAGCCATACAAATACTTACATACAAAATATTTTAGAAGATGACACCTTGCCAAAATATGATAGGACCGCTGTGTGTTTTCAACTAATTAATGAAAAGGAGGGATCCTCCCAAGTTTCTTCTATTGTTTCTAAAAGTAAATCAGGTTATGCGGACAAGCCACCATTCAAGCCTCTTCCTCCTAAAGAAGGGAACGAGGAGAAGGAGAAGAAGAAGAAGAAGGGAACGAAGAAGAAGAAGAAGAAGAAGAAGAAGGAGAATAAAAAGAAAGAGGTAACGGCGTATCCCCGCGTGAATGAGATAACGCTAGGTAACCGTAAGTATGTTGCTCCTAATGATTATTATGATAATGAATCTGAGTACGATGATCTTCCTATACCCTTTACCCATATTAGTGATCATGATTTGGATGAGCACGCTGCCTTTGATATTGAAAATCTCTTTGGTACTGATTATGAAATTAATGATGATAGCATTATTCATGTCCCCTTAAACGATGATATTGAAAGCTCTAAGCTTGGGGATGTTGTGCTTGAAGATCATGTATTTGAGACATCTACTTTTAGTGAAAATGATGATATTACATATTCAGGTTTAGATAATTGCTATAGAGATGTATATGACACATGTTACAATTATCCTTATGAAACTTGTCATAGTTATGATGGGCTTGCCAAAAACAATTCTTTTAATATGCAACTTGTTTACCATGTTCAAATTCTTGATAATAATCTTGCTCCAATTACTATTAATGAGAATAACTCTTCTTATGCCAAAATTAATGATACTTCTATGCATATGAACCATGATAAGAATGTTTTAAGTGACGGGTATATTGTGGATTTCATCAATGATGCTACTGAAAGTTATTATGAGAGAGGGAAATATGGTTATATGCATCTTAATAATATTAAGTTTCCCCTCTTTATGTTGAGAATCTTTAAGTTACTCGTGTTTTATCCTCTTATGCTTGCCGCTTTGCTCTTCATGAATTCATTTGTGTATAAGATTCTTTTGCATAGGAAGTATGTTAGACTCAAATGTGTTTTGAATTGCCTCTTGAAGCTCTCTTTTGCTTCAAATACTATTTCTTGCGTGCATCAAAAATTGTGAGCCCATCTTAATGGCTATAAAGAAAGAACTTCTTGGGAGATAACCCATGTGTTATTTTGCTACAGTACTTTGTTTTATATTTGTGTCTTGGAAGTTGTTTACTACTGTAGCAACCTCTCCTTATCATGTTTTTGTGCCAAGTAAAGTTTCTATGTCAAAGTTGATGTTATATTTGGGATCGCTGCGCAGAAACAGCATTGCTGTCTGTCACGAATCTGGGCACAGTTCTCGTAGAAAATTCGAAAAAATCTGCCAATTTACGAGCGTGATCCTCGATATGTACGCAACTTTCATTAGTTTTGAGTTTTTCCATTTGAGCAAGTCTGGTGCCAGCTTTAAATTCGTCTTTACGGACTGTTCTGTTTTTGACAGATTCTGCCTTTTATTTCGCATTGCCTCTTTTGCTATGTTGGATTCATTTCTTTGATCCATTAATGTCCAGTAGCTTTATGCAATGTCCAGAAGTGAAAAGAATGTTTGTGTCACCTCTGAACATGTGAATTTTTGATTATGCACTAACCCTCTAATAAGTTTGCTTGAAGTTTGGTGTGAAGGAAGTTTTCAAGGGTCAAGAGAGGAGTATGATATACTATGATCAAGAGGAGTGAAAGCTCTAAGCTTGGGGATGCCCCGTGGTTCATCCCTGCATATTCTAAGAAGACTCAAGCGTCTAAGCTTGGGGATGCCCAAGGCATCCCCTTCTTCATCGACAAAGTATCGGTTCCTTCTCTTGAAACTATATTTTATTCAGTCACATCTTATGTACTTTACTTGGAGCGGTATGTTTTTGTTTTTGTTTTTGTTTGAATAAATGCTTGTGTGGGAGAGAGACACGCTCCGCTGGTTCGTATGAACACATGTGTTCTTAGCTTTTAATTTTCATGGCGAAGGTTGAAACTGCCGTTAATTGTTATATGGTTGGAAACGGGAAATGCTACATGTAGTAATTGGTAGAATGTCTTGGATAATTTGATACTTGGCAATTGTTGTGCTCATGTTTAAGCTCTTGCATCATATACTTTGCACCTATTAGTGAAGAAATACATAGAGCTTGCTAAAATTTGGTTTGCATGATTGGTCTCTCTAAGTCTAGATATTTTCTGGTTGAGGTGTTTGAACAACAAGGAGACGATGTAAAGTCTTATAATGCTTACAATAAGTTTATATGTGAGTCTTGCTGCACCATTTCATACTTGAGTTTGCTTCAAATAACCTTGCTAGCCTAAACCTTGTATCGAGAGGGAATACTTCTCATGCATTCAAAATCTTTGAGCCAACCACTATGCCATTTGTGTCCACCATACCTACCTACTACATGGTGTTTCTCCGCCATTCCAAAGTAAATTGCTTGAGTGCTACCTTTAAACAATTCAAAAGTTATTACCTCTTATTTGTGTCAATGTTTTATAGCTCATGAAGAAGTATGTGGTGTTTATCTTTCAATCTTGTTGGGCAACTTTCACCAATGGACTAGTGGCTTCATCCGCTTATCCAATAATTTTGCAAAAAGAGCTGGCAATGGGATTCCCAGTCCCAAATTAATTAACAAAAATAGACACTCCTCCATGGTATGTGATTGTTGGACGGCACCCGAAGGATTCGGTTAGCCATGGCTTGAGAAAGCAAAGGTGGGGAGGAGTGTCATCTAAATAAAACTAAAATAAAAAGGCACTCCTTCATGGTATGAGATTGTTGGCAGGCACCCGAGGATTCGGTTAGCCATGGTTTGTGAAAGAAAGGTTGGAAGGAGTGCCACTCAAAAATAAAATAAAATGGGAGCCGCTCTTTGAAGGTTTGTCTGGCAAGGGGGTTAGAGTACCCGCTACCATTCGTTGACAACAACAAACACTCCTCAAAACTCTACTTTTATGCTCTCTATATGTTTTCAAAATCAAAGCTCTAGCACAAATATAGCAATCGATGCTTTCCTCTTTCAAGGACCATTCTTTTACTTTATTGTTGAGTCAGTTTACCTATTCTTTCTATCTTAGAAGCAAACACTTGTGTGAACTGTGTGCATTGATTCTTACATGTTTACCTATTGCACGTGTTATATTACTTTGTGTTGACAATTATCCATGAGATATATATGTTAAAGTTGAAAGCAACCGCTGAAACTTATATCTTCCTTTGTGTTGTTTCAAAGCTTTCTACTAAGAATTTATTGCTTATGAGTTAACTCTTATGCAAGACTTATTGATGCTTGTCTTGAAAGTATTATTCATGAAAAGTCTTTGTTATATGATTCATTTGTTTACTCATTATCTTCATCATTGCTTCGAATCTCTGCATTCATCTCATGTGCTTTACAATAGTATGATCAAGGTTATGATGGCATGTCACTTCAGAAATTATCTTTGTTATCGTTTACCTCGGGACGAGTAACTTAGATGCTGATACGTCTCCAACGTATCGATAATTTCTTATGTTCCATGCTACTTTATTGATGATACCTACATGTTTTATGCACACTTTATGTCATATTCGTGCATTTTCTGGAACTAACCTATTAACAAGATGCCAAGTGCCGTTCCTGTTTTCTGCTGTTTTTGGTTTCAAAATCCTAGTAACGAAATATTCTCGAATTGGACGAAATCAACGCCCATGTTCCTATTTTGCCCGAAGCATCCAAACACCCGAGAGCCGCCAGAGAGGGGCCACAGGGCCCCAGATGATAGGTGGCGCGCCAGGGCTGGGCCCGCGCCACCCTATGGTGTCGTCGCCTCCCTCCGACTCCGCCTCTTCGCCTATTTAAAGGTCCCTGACCTAAAACGCGATACGGAGAACCACGATACGGAGAAAACCTTCCAGCCGCCGCCATCGCGAAATCAAGATTCGGGGACAGAGTCTCTGCCCGCACCCTGCGGACGGGGAATGCCCCCGAGTCGTCTCCACCGCTCTCCACCGCCATCTTCACCGCCATCGCTGCCTCCATGATGAGGAGGGAGTAATTCACCCCCGGGCTGAGGGCTCCGCTGTAGCTATGTGGTTCATCTCTCTTTTATGTGATCTAGTTGAATATCGTCTATGTGCTACTCTAGTGATGTTATTAAAGTACTCTATTCCTCCTCCACGTGTGTAATGGTGATAGTGTGTGCACCGTGTGAGTACTTGGCGTAGGCTATGATTATGATCTCTTGTAGATTATGAAGTTAATTATTGCTATGATGGTATTGATGTGTATTATTCCTCCTACATATGCATGATGGTGATAGTGTGCATGCTATGTTAGTTCTTGGTGTAATTATGTTGATCTATCTTGCACTCTAAGGTTATTTAAATATGAACATTGCATTGTGGAGCTTGTTAACTCCGGCATTGAGGGTTCGTGTAATCCTACGCAATGCGTTCATCATCCAACAAAAGAGTGTAGAGTAGTCCTATTATGTGATCATTGTTGAGAGTGTCCACTAGTGAAAGCAGGATCCCTAGGCCTTGCTTCCAAACATCGAATCTCCGTTTGTTTACTGTTTTGTTGCATGTTTACTCGCTGCCATATTTTATTCAGATTGCTATTACTACTCATATACATCCATATTACTTGTATTTCACTATCTCTTCGCCGAACTAGTGCACCTATACACCGACAAGTGTATTTGGTGTGTTGGGGACACAAGAGACTTCTTGCTTTGTGATTGCAGGGTTGCTTGAGAGGGATATCTTTGACCTCTTCCTCCCTGAGTTCGATAAACCTTGGGTAATCCACTTAAGGGAAACTTGCTGCTGTTCTACAAACCTCTGCACTTGGAGGCCCAACACTGTCTACAAGAATAGAAGCTCCCGTAGACATCAGCCATGCACGGGAGACCGCGAGCTGAAGAACGATGTGGATCTGTTATCACCAGAATGTGACCAAGTCAGAGGTGGGCCGCGATCAAGATGGGCGTGAAGATTGTACGTGGAAGAAATACATGAATCGGCCTCGTTTACCAAGTTGGGCTAAACCGCCCGTGTATCTGTAACATTTTAGGTCGCGTCTTAGTTTGGAAGTTAGAGTTTTATCCGTGCACGGTTTAGTGCACGCCCACATTAGAAAGTCCCCTGGACTATAAATATGTATCTAGGGTTTATGGAATAAACAACAACCAACGTTCAACACAAACCAATCTCGGCGCATCGCCAACTCCTTCGTCTCGAGGGTTCCTCCGGTAAGCACCATGCTGCCTAGATCGCATCTCGCGATCTAGGCAGCACGAGCCTGCCTAGTTGTTCATGCGTTGCTCGTGCTGAAGCCTTTTTGATGGCGAGCAACGTAGTTATCATAGATGTGTTAGGGTTAGCATTGTTCCTAGTATCATATGCTTTCGTAGTGCAACCCTTGCGCATCTAGCCGTCCCGTACCTCATCATGGGTGCAGGGGCGGCACCCCGCTTGATCATAGTTTAGTAGATCTGATCCGTTACGATCGCTCCTTGATTCATCAAGGATTAGTTTAATATCTGCAATAGTTAGGCCTTACAAAGGGTTGGAGGATCCAGCGGCATGCAGGGTGTAGTTTGCTGCCCTAGACAGATGTTCCGAGGATCAACCTAGTGTTGGTTTTTAGGCCTTGTCTAGGGCTGGCTTACGATCACCTGCGTGAGCGCGAGGCCCAATCGTGAGTAGGATGATCCGATTATGCGGTGAAAACCCGGATCGTCGTGGATCTCATACGCTTTATCTTGATCAAGCAGGACCACCATATATTCGGCCACCTTGGACGAATCATGGGTGGATCGGCTCCATGAGCCGATTCACAGGACAACCCGAGAGCCGATCGAGGCTCGTATTTAACGTGTACGTGTGTGCCCTGCAGGAAACTAAGCGAGGCATCATCCACACCTTCCCGACCAGGTATAGGTCGGTGGCACGCCCTTGCATTTGCATCGCGCGCCAGAGGCTTTGCGGGCCGTCGCTCGAGGGACCGGGGCCAGCCGCAGCCCTAGTTGTTCCCGGCTCTACGGTGTTGGCCATCGCTCGCGGGGGTTTCGACGTCAACATTTCGCACGCCCGGGACACATCTTCAACGACAATCACCTCGCCATCTACATCAGAGATGGCAGAAGAAACTCCGGTTACCTATGAGGAGCTCAATGGCGAGCTCAAGAAGAAGTATGACGAGGTCAAAGCCTTCCTCGAAGCCGACCTCATCGGCTCTTTCCATAGGACCCGTTCCCATGGCATCAGATGGAAGGGTTCTCACCTGAAGGCGCGCTTGATGGAGTGGACCTATCCACCCCGTCGAAGAACGCACCAGGTCACTGCGAAGAGATCAACTTCATGGTGGCTCATTCACTGCACCGCCATTCGAGAGCCTGGTGAATACGTTGGAGCGCCGCGCTGCGCGTGATCCAGGAGGTCATGAGCCATCGTACTCCGTCGGACCAGCCCTAGGGACGCACCAAGGAGCGGTACCACTTCGGTCCCGTCCACCGCCGTTCGCGTTGGCGCACCCGCCGAACTCATCGGCCACGTCCTACAAGATTGGTGGTGACCCCGGTGACTACCAATTCCTACATGACGCGCCCAAGGAGATCCCGCACGGATACGCGTGCGCATACGTGCGATCGCAGCACTGGGCACCCTCGAACCAGGTTGCTATAGCAGGGACTTCGGGCAACAGGAACGTCGGAGGCAGACCCCGAGAAGCAAACGTGGCTAGCTAAATACGCTACCCCGACAAAACTCCCGAGCCCAGCTCTGCAGTGGCTCGAACCAAAAGCAAGCATGAAGTACACCACCCCGGCGAACCTTCAAGGTTCGGCTTCACCATCACCGCGGATCAGATTTGTGCGATTCTAAAGATCAGTTCGGCATGATGCCGAAGAGGAAGGCGATCGGCTATACCAAGCCGTACCCCAACGAGTACGAATTGATCCCACTACCACCCAAATATCGGCTCCCGGACTTCACAAAGTTCAGCGGATCGATGGTTCCAGCTCCATCGAGCATGTGAGCCGATATTTGGCGCAGTGGGCATGATCTCAGCGACGAGCTGCGCGTGAGGTACTTCTCACCCCTCACAGGATCGGCTTTCGGTTGCCACCGAACTCAGTCCAGACTTGGAAGCAGTTGGAAGAACGGTTCCATGAGCAATATCACTCGAGGCTTCCGAGGCGGCATTGCCGATCTTGCACGAGTGCGACGGCTGGGAAACAGTGTAATACATCCAGCGCTTCAGACCGTTAGGAACCGATGCTATTCGGTTCACGTGAGCGAAAAAGAAGCACGAGTTGGCGGTGGTGGGTCTATCATCATCGATCAAGGACGTGGCCTCCCAAGTGGACTACCCTTCATTGGCACACATGGTGCAGAAACTGTCAGCGTATGAACAGCGTCACCCAGATGTCTACCAAGACAAATTCAAGCGTGTGGTGACCATGGTTGACGCAGGCGAAGATGAAGTCGCTACGGGAGAACAAGAGGTCGCGGTAGCTGAGTGGACTCGAGCTGCAGGTCCAGTAACCTGCAAATGGGTGAAGCCACCAGGACCTCCAAGAGGATTCGACTTCGACGTGACGAAAACCGAGCAGATTTTCGATCTCTTACTCGCGGAGAAGCATATAAAGATTCCCGAAGGCCACAAAGTTCCCACTGTGCAAGAGCTGAACGGAAAGCCATACCGCAAGTGGCATAACACGTTCACCCACACCACTAACGAATGCAGGGTGTGGCGTCAGATCCAGATGGCAATAGAAAATGGGCGACTAATTTTTAACCAGTATGCCATGAAGGTCGACACACACCCCTTCCCGCCGTCAACATGGTGGAGTTCGCCCACCTCGGAGGGTGCCAGCTGATTTCTCAGCCAACATCGCATGGTAGAGCTTGGACACCGCTCCGAGAAGGACGGAGGAGGACAGCTTCCCGCAGCAAGGACACGAGGGGCCGCTCCATGCGATCGGCTCCGTCAAGATGGCAAGCGCTACGTCACGGAGGGGAAGTTAAGAACATAAGATATCAACGACCCTCTCCGATCACCTCCTCAATAAGTACGTGAGTCGGTATGATCAACGTCCGCAACACGGCGACGATGATGAAAGAGGCCGTCGGCCAAACGACAGAAGACATCATCGGCATAATCACGATGAGGAGCGGCAGAGCGCCACGCCAGGGAGCAGACAATACGGACAGGCATTGGGACTGCCCCTTTTCGACACCGCGGATTCAGGAATGAACCGATTACCAACAATCGGCAACGCCCAACCGAAAGAAGGAGGCAGCCAACGTGTCCGTATTCGAGCGCCAGGCCCTCTCCCACCACAAAAGACGTGCTGAGATCCCTCGGTTGGAAGATCTCGAGGATTCGAAGACGAGGGGGAAGACGAAGAAGATAGGTGTCACCGTCCAAGATGGTGCCCCGATGGTCTCAGCATTCACGAAACGCAGGGTTCAGCGATTGCGCGGTCTGGAGGAGGCCGAAAGGTTATATTTGCATACGCGAGGAAGGCACGACCTGATTTGGCTGCGAAAGTCCAGCGGACCCGGATGAAGAAGGACCGCAAAGAAAAGAGTGGCGCCCAAAGAAAGCCGATGATGAAACATCGGCTGGCACAAACATGGTGCTCGTTCGTCCGGCGAAGTGTAGAGCTCCACGATTACACGGCGCACTCGAGGTAGACGACCAAGCGCACCAACGTGCTAAAGTCAGAGATTGGGCTGGTTTTGTCTACCGGCCTGGGCGAGTAGCAAGACTACGTCAATAAGCAACGTGGCGAGGCTGATCCTTGCGATCGGCCCTCCGAAACTGTTGAAGGGGTATTACTAAGCCTTCACCGAGCAAGCAACGTGGAGGCCGATTCCTGCGATCGGCCAAAATTATCCTCACCATCCATTCTGCCTGGGATCAACATCTGACCCAACAGGGACTACCTGACGAGCCGATACCATCAATTGACAGAATCGGCTCGGGGGGGGCACCTAGATGGATAATACTAAGCATGGGGGCCGATACGCAAATCGGCCTAAAATTTTTAAACATTTTTACAGCCGATGCGCAGCCATCGACTCAAGAGGAATAACTGTTACGATCAGAGGTTCGATGAAGCACGAAGGGCTCCTCAGTGGAGTAATTTAAGGGCGCGGAACCGCTCTTCAAGAGCAGCCTGGACGTACAGATCAGGTCGAGGATGGATCGCATCAGATCCGCCAAAAGAAATGGGGCCGATCTGACCAGCAGAGCGCTAGGAGCGGACTGAGGAAGCTCGGGGGGCAGCCTACCTTGCAGGCTCTCTGTAAGCCGATTTATGTACAAATCGGCTGGCTCTGCATGATCAAGCCCGGGCTATTTCAGCTAAGTCACGCGTCCCCGTTTCTGTTTTTGCCTTGGCTGAGCCTCGGGGGGCAGCAGACCAGTGGATACGCTGTTTAGAGAACCGATTGGGATACCATTGGCTGATCCTTCATTGCAACTTTCTTCACAAATGATGAATGCTGAAGAGGATTATCGAGTTTGGTTGGGAAAGTTCAAAGGTTTTCCTAAGGATCCTACGTTATCTGACCAGATTTAGGAGATCATCAGTTGAAGAAGGGAAGGGCGAATTTCAAAGGACCGATGCGGTGCTATCGGCTTATTACGCATTGGCAAAGAGGAAATCGGCAAATCAAATTGGGGAAAAGTTCTTCATTAATAAGAGAGATTTCTTACATAGTAGAGCTGATTGCCCTCAAAAGGGGATACATTGCCCCGCCTACTTCTACGGGTCCTATGCTAGGGCCCTATCTACGGCCGGGTGCTGCCCTCGTGCCGCCGTCATCGCCGCTGGCCGCTGCTCCCGGCCGTTCGTCGCCGCTGCCCAGCCGCGGCAGACCTTCATTGTCCTCATCTTCTTCGACGTCGTCGTGTCGCCGTCAAAGTCACTCGATTCCCCGCCGGGCAATGACGCTGGGCCTTCTGGGAGCTGCGTCGTCATCCTCCTCTTCCTCCTCCTTCACCTCCTCGGAGGTGGCCCCATCCTGGGAGGCGATCATCCTCGCTTTCCACCGCTTCCTTGCTCGGCAAGGAAGCGGAGATCGCTCCCCATCGCCGGACTTATCGTCCTCCACCATGGAGAAGTCATGGTCTGACTCCTCCCGGCCGCAATGGCGCGGCGGATGTTAGCCGCGTGGACCTCCGCCGGGTTGTGCTCCGGTGTCGGCTCGCGAGACGAAGAGGATTGGGTGGAAAGATCCGAGGGAGGAGGAAGAGGACATGGTGGCGCAGAGGGTTTTTGGGTGCTAATGCGAAGGAGATGCAGAGGAGAACTGTTTGGGGCGGTAAATAAAAGAGGGCAGGGTAGAAATTCAATGCCACAGCAGTTTCCGAGGAGGTGGTGCTAAAACTGTCAAATCGTGCGAGAAGTTGAGGAGGCAAGTTATCATGATGAAGAACTCTGCGACGGTTCTGCTCTGCCACGACATGACCCGACGAAGGAAGGCGTAATGATTTTGGAAATGTCATTTCCAAAACCAGGGGGGCATGTGTTATCACCAGAATGTGACCAAGTCAGAGGTGGGCCGCGATCAAGATGGGCGTGAAGATTGTACGTGGAAGAAATACATGAATCGGCCTCGTTTACCAAGTTGGGCTAAACCGCCCGTGTATCTGTAACATTTTAGGTCGCGTCTTAGTTTGGAAGTTAGAGTTTTATCCGTGCACGGTTTAGTGTTAGAAAGTCCCCTGGACTATAAATATGTATCTAGGGTTTATGGAATAAACAACAACCAACGTTCAACACAAACCAATCTCGGCGCATCGCCAACTCCTTCGTCTCGAGGGTTCCTCCGGTAAGCACCATGCTGCCCAGATCGCATCTCGCGATCTAGGCAGCACGAGCCTGCCTAGTTGTTCATGCGTTGCTCGTGAAGCCTTTTGATGGCGAGCAACGTAGTTATCATAGATGTGTTAGGGTTAGCATTGTTCCTAGTATCATATGCTTTCGTAGTGCAACCCTTGCGCATCTAGCCGTCCTGTACCTCATCATGGGTGCAGGGGCGGCACCCCGCTTGATCATAGTTTAGTAGATCTGATCCGTTACGATCGCTCCTTGATTCATCAAGGATTAGTTTAATATCTGCAATAGTTAGGCCTTACAAAGGGTTGGAGGATCCAGCATGCATGGTGTAGTTTGCTGCCCCTAGACAGGATGTTCCGAGGATCAACCTAGTGTTGGTTTTAGGCCTTGTCTAGGGCTGGCTTACGATCACCGCGTGAGCGCGAGGCCCAATCGTGAGTAGGATGATCCGATTATACGGTGAAAACCCCGATCGTCGTGGATCTCATACGCTTTATCTTGATCACAGACCACCATATATTCGGCCACCTTGGACGAATCATGGGTGGATCGGCTCCATGAGCCGATTCACAGGACAACCCGAGAGCCGATCGAGGCTCGTATTTAACGTGTACGTGTGTGCCCTGCAGAAACTAAGCGAGGCATCATCCACACCTTCGACCAGGTATAGGTCGTGGCACGCCCTGCAATTGCATCGGCACGCGACCGAGGCTTTGCGGGCCGTCGCTCCGAGGGATCCCAGCCGCAGCCCTAGTTGTTCCCGGCTCTACGGTGTTGGCGATCATCGCCCGCGGGTTTCGACGTCAATCGTCCGGGCTTAACAACCGGGCGAAGGTGTCGGTGAAGTCGACGCCGGCGCGCTGCGAAAACCACGAACCACCCACCGTGCCTTGTGGCGGTCGAGAGTACCGTCCGGATGGAACTTGTGCTTGAAGACCCACTTCCCGGTGATGATGTTGGCGTGGGGAGGGCGGGGAACAAGCGTCCATGTCTGGTTTCGCTGCCGTCGAACTCGTCCCGCATGGCCGCAAGCCACCGCGGGTCGCGGAGAGCAGCCCGGGCAGAGGCGGGCAGGGGCGATGGCGTGGCTGGTGAAGGCGCGGAAGTCGACGCGGTGCAGACGTACTCATCCGAGGGGTATCGCGTACTCGGCGCGAATCCCCGCACGGGCGCGCGTGAGGGGCCCGTGGCGGCGGCGGAGGAGGCGGAGGCGGGGCCGAGACGAGGCATCGCCCGAGCCGGGGCTCGAGGGCGACGTGGTCGAGGGCGCAGATGACACGGCGGTTGCGTCGCCCGAGCTGGGCTCGAGGGCGACGCGGTCGAGGGCGCGGATGACACGGCAGCCCGAGGTAGTACGAGGGCGATGAGGGCGGTGTCGAAGGCGAGGCGGCAGCGCCCGAGGCGGAGCTCGAGGGCGCCGTGTGTGAGCCCGAGGCGTGCTCGAGGGCGTCACGGGGCGTCGTAGCCGGAGTAGAGGCGGCGCGCGGGGGTGCAGCCGAGCCAGGAACCTCTACCAAGGTAGGCCGCGACGCGGACTGTCAGTCACGGGAGGAGAAGTCATCACCTGTTCCTGTGCAAAGGGAAAACAGTGCTAATCAAAGTACACGTGCCGGGACGTGATGACGTGGTGAGAGACCGGATCATAGCAACGGTAGCCTTTGGTGTTAGCCGGGTAACCGAGAAAGACGCACGGAATGGAGCGAGGTGCGAGTTTATGAGGGGTGGTGGCGGCGGTGCTAGGGAAACATCGACAACCGAAAATACGGAGACCGTCGTATGAGGGGGGTGAGCCGAACAGGAGGTTATGTGGTGTGTAATTCCAGCGTGGGCGACACGGGCGCAGGTTGACTAGGAGGGTGGCGGTGGAGAGAGCGTCCGGCCAGAACTGGGGGGCATATGGGCGTGGAGGAGGGTACGGACGCAGTCATTAAGGGTGCGTAGGACGCGCTCAGCGCGGCCGTTCTGCTGGGAGGTGTATGGGCAAGTGAGGCGGAAGATGGTGCCATGGGTGGAGAGGAGGGTGCGGATGGTGGTGTTGTCGAACTCCTTGCCGTTGTCAGTTTGGAGGGCGAGGATTGGGCGACCGAACTGCGTAGAGACATAAGAATAAAAGGCGGTGAGTGTCAAGGCGACGTCAGATTTCTTACGAAGAGGGAAAGTCCAGACAAAGTGAGAAAAATCATCGAGAATAACAAGATAATAAATAAAACCAGAATGACTCGGTACAGGGGACGTCCATACATCACTATGAAGTAATTGAAAAGGAAATTATGCAACTGTGGATGAACTACTAAAAGGAAGTCGAACATGTTTGCCTAGTCGGCAAGCGTCATATGAGTGAGCCGCCATTTTATTACATGAAAAAGAAAAGCCTCTCATTATTTGGCGGAGCGAGGTGGAGCTGGGATGGCCAAGACGAGCGTGCCAAAGGTCGACGCCGGCGGAGAGCGCCCGAGGTGCAGCGTGAGTGGAGGGAGACAGCTGAACGGGGTAGAGGTCGCCGGGACTCTCACAGCGGTGCAAAACCATCCGGGTACGTCCTTTACAGAAAAACCAAATTCGTCAAATTCCACAGTTACAGAGTTATCACGAGAAAGAGTTTTGACGGAAACTAAATTTTGAACAAGATGTGGTGAAACTAAGACATTATTAAGAGACAATGGTGTGGAATTAGAAGGAAAATGAGTGGAGCCAATATGAGAGATGGGAAGACCAGCACCGTTACCGACGATGATGCGAGAGGAAGTGGATGTCGGAGATGAAGTGGAAAGGTTACCCGGGTGAGCAGCCATGTGTGCGGAGGCTCCGGTGTCCATGAACCAGTCGCCACCGCCAGAATAAGCGCCCGGCGAGGGAGCATACTGAAGGGCGGTGTACAGCACGGGTCCCAGTGGGCCGGCGGGGCCTGCGGCATCATGCCGCCGTAGACGGGGCCGTAGGGCGGGCCGGCGGGAGCCTGCGGTGCCGCAGCGAGGAAGGCCTGGTGCGTCGCCGGACGAGGGCCGACGGTGCCGGGGACGGGGGGCGCGGAACGGGCATGGTGTAGGCGTGTACGACCCCCGTCCAAAGGTTGTGTCCGCCCGCCCACGGCGGAGTGGGATGTGAGTACCCGGGGCGCGGACCGACGATGCCGGGGCCGCCAGTGTTGCCACCGCCGCGGCCACCACCACGACCACGGCGACGGCCACGGCCACCGCTCCCTCCTCCTTGGTGTTGTGGCGGTTGAGGCGCGGGGTGTGGAGGGGCGGGGTGGGCGCTGGTGGAGCTCCTCCGCCATGAGGAAGGATGCTGTTGCCGCTGGCCCATAGAGCGGTGTGAACCGCCGGGTGCGCACACCCTTCAGCCGCGTTCCTCCAGCCGGAGGTAGTCAACCGCCCGCTCGAACGTAGGGTTGGTCATGAGGGTGAGGTTGGAGGCGGCGTTGCCGAGGTCCTCGTTGAGGCCGGCGGTGAGGGTGGAGAGGAGGAGCTCGTCGCCAATCCGGAACCCAAGGTCCCGGAGCTCGGAGATGGCCTTGAGGCGCAGCAGGCGTCCAAGGTTTGATCGCCCGGGGTGTACCGAAGAATTCCTCGCAAAAAGACAACACGTTGGAGCTTGTTATTGGTGAAGAGGCCGTTGATCTTTCCCCACACCGTGCGGGCGTCATCGCCCTCCCGAACGACGGTCTTGAAGATGTCCGGCGAGACGGTGAGGAAGAGCCAGCGGATGATGGTGGCGTCGATGGCCAGCCGCCGGAGTCGCGGCGAGGAGGTCGGCGGTGCCGTCGATGTGGTCGCGTAGGTTGTACTCGCGGAAGAGGAGGTAGAAGTACGTCTTCCAGGCGAGGTAGTTGGCGGCGGTAGTGGACAGCTTGACGGGGACATGGTCGGCGATGGCGACGGCGCGGAGCTGGCCGGGGTCGGGGATGGAGGAGTCGGCGAAGGGGTTGGAGCTGGGGGTAGACATGGTGGGGAAGAGGCGGCGCACGGGGGGAGAGGCGGCGCTCGGCTAGGGGTGGGGGGGCGGCGCACGGGGGGGAGGCGGCGCACGGCTAGAGTTTGGAGGTGGAGGGAGGGCGGCGCACGGGGAGAGAGGCGGCGCACGGCTAGGATCTAGGAGGTGTCTGATACCATGAAGAGAGATGCAATGCTCAATATGTTCATCGGAGTCATAGGCGGTACATATATATAGACCACGTCCTCGACTATACAAGGAAGGAGGCGGGCCCGATACTAAATACAAAGGTATGTATCGCTATACATAATTACAGAGGATACACATCCAGATATTCAGAGATATGTATCTCAACAGTTGTTAAATAAAAAAATCTTAGATTATTTGTTGTAGATGATGTTATTTCTATTAATGTGAAGGGAAAAAATGCATCTTATCTTCCCGGTCTCCTTCACGGCTTCACCACACACCTAGCTTATCGTCTTCTGCATGTCATACACTACTGCAAATATTCCACACGTAGTACGTATTGCTGTACCGTGCAGCTGGCGCCGTCGAGCGGTATCACTCGAAAGTTTTAATTTCTTCTCCTGTCTCAGTCGATATTATACTGCCTCGAGTAGACCCTCGATGGAGGTTGAACGTAAAATTCAACGATACGCGTGAGATCATTTCGTTCCACGGCCTCTAGTAGGTCGACGTGCCTTTCACTTCACTCAGAATAAATCAGAAAATATGTGTCCGTATCTCTATCCTGCTCTCAAGATCTGCACTTGATACTATCGTCTCTCGTCTCCCTTTCTGCCAAAAGCCGAGCTGTTCCATCCATCTTTTACATTGGGTTTTGTTGTTGCTGGTGATGACTGAGCCACGAGGCGCGAACACGATGCCAAGAGTCGCTTTTGCTGAGAGAGATGGAGGAGACTCACGGACGAGGGTACTTGCCGTGGTACGGAAAACAAAGCGCACGAATATCTTCCTTAACATCCCCCGCAAAAAAAAAGAATATCTTCCTTAACATAACAGACATCATGAGCTTGTTTTTTTAAAAAAATAGCTAGCTTCGAGGTTTTGTTTTTGTGAAACAGCTACCTTTGAGGTGTATAAAGAAAGACAGCCGTGAAACTTGAATGTCAAAAACCCTCTCAATCTACGACATAAGTCGCAGGAATGACGAAAGGCCAGAGGATCTTGAGGGGCACGAAGGGGTGAGATTTCTTTTTTCCAAACGATCCCCATGGATCGAATTTCATTACTATGATGATAATGAAATACATGTCATCCAGCCAGAAGGCCAAAAGTAATCGCACCAGGTGCAACAGAAAGTAAAGCTACGAGAAATTTTGGCTGATACTAATTACATGAACCAACCAAAAACAAGAGCTAACAAAGACCACCATCCAGTCTCACAGGTAATCCTCCCAGGAATCAGATGTTTGCATCTTCACCATCTTCTGTTTCCATCCTCCCAGTACCATTATCATTGCTTCAAGCATCTAGCAAACGCAAAGGTCGTTGATGTCCAACAGAAGAGCGTTCAACATTTGCATTGTCAGCTGCACGTGCAAGCCTCAGCAGGCCGTCAGCTCCAGCGCGAATAGCATCGCATCATGCTCGTTGTGTAATCCTGCCCAGTGTTTCCTAAATACAGTAGAATAACTAATTAGTTTAAAAAGGGTTTTTATTAGTTTGTTCTGAAAACAAGCTTTGTTTCTGAGCATCTAAATAGCCTAGCAAATGGCAGCAAGCCCCGCAATCTAAGTGTTGCGGTTGGCAGGAAGAAATTGAGAGACCACCAGAATAACTGAGCCAAAGGACAAAATACATACAGTAAATAAACAATTTGGAAGTGAGAAAACAGGGCTGCACCATACACACGCCAGCCGCGGTCTTCATCGAACTTGTCGGCAAGGATTAGAGGGCAATAGTGCAAACCCTAGTAACCTAGTTAGCTAGATTTTATTTTATTTATATTAATATTTTATCGTTTTAATTGTCAGTGTAAAATTCGCTCTATAGATGGAGATTGAACGAAAATTTCAACAATACGTGTGAGATCATTACACTGCCTCGTACTACATAGTAATTTATACTAAGTTTCCAAAAAAAAAAATCGACGATACGTGTGAGTATAGCCCTAGCTCGACGTGTCTCTCACTTCCGTCGGAATCCATCGGAAAGATGCGTTCGTCCGTATCTCTTCGTATCCTGCTCTCAAGATCTGCGCTTGATGCTACCGCTGAAAGGAAAATCTTTACCTCGCCGTTGGTCGTCTCTCCTCTACCTTTTTCCTGTAAAAAGCTGAACTGTTCCATCAACCGTTCCTACTGGAGTATTTCCTTGGGTTTTCTCGGTGGTGGTGATGATAGAAAGTGTCGTGTTGCTTTCGATGCGAGTGGACTCATCTTCGCACTATCGTACATGCCGTCGTACGGAAAGGAAGCACCAAAAGACGTTCCGTTTGGAGTATCATAATGAACACGATAAGATTGTTGTTTGCTTATTCGGTTATCCTTTCTAGCTTTATAAAGAAAGCCGTCGAAAGTAGCGAAAATGCTCAACGGAACCCGGGTACGGGCGAGGTCGAAAACTGAGCCAATCAAAATGCACCACGTGGTTGTATAGTACAATGTATATGCACTGTATCTGTCAGTGTCCAGCATGTATTCAAGGTATTCACCGGCCACATTAACATGGAGAGGCAGCGTGCATTAAATATTCTGCCCCATTGTGACTCCCTTTCTCTCTCAACCTCCATCCAGGAAAAGCGGCGGCGAGGCGGAGCTCAACATGCAGCAACACGGTGAGAGAGCGGACGAAATTGGGGGTTCGAGTTGGCGTGGACAGGCGTCGTCCGGAATGAAGGCGAGGATGCGGCCGGAACGGGGGAGGCGCACCTGAGCACGAGGTCTCTCACGAGATTTGGCTCCTCCGCCGGCCGCCGCCCCCATCGTGGCTGAGTAGCTGTCAGCCATGCAATGGCTGTGGTCCTCGACGGGAGTGCCCCAGCCTCCCAACCAGCGGTGCAGCGCCCCAGCCTCCTCGACGGAAGTCATTGCAGGAAGCGGCGGTTGCCACCATGTTCCTGTGCAAGTTTGGTTTGATATTTGTTTTCTCAGTCTAGGATTATTTTGTTTTAATTTGATGAAGATTCAGATCTGGAGAATGCTTTTGTGGTGGATATTTTTGGTTCTGTGCTCATATATTCCTTTTAATGCACTCCAATCCAATCCCGTACAATAGCAAGATTTGAGAAATCCAATCTAGACAAGCCTGTATTTTTTCTTGATCTCATTTTGTGTTAGATTTGTACAAATCTTCGTTCTTCTCATTTCAATCTAGTAATGGGAACGTTGTTCTCGTACAGACTTTTCATTGTTCTCAAATAGATTTTCTTGATCTCATTCTAATCTAATTTTCTTTCTGATTCAAATAGGTTAGAACAAAAAAAAATTGTTCATGAATATATATCCAGAACTCGTAGACTAATCGGTACGAGCCCGCCGCAGTTGTATGTTTTGGTGTAATTTCTTTTGATTCTCTCAGGAGGTATTGCGTGTTCATTTTGGTTTTCGCTTGGTCCTGCTTAGTTTGTACAGATTTGCACTGATCTCATTCCGACCTGGTAGAAGGAATGTGTTTTTTTTCTTCCGATCCAAATGTTCAGCAGTAACAAATGTTAGCAATTTGTTCATGAATTTATCCTGAACTTGTCGACTGATTGGTGAACTAAACGAACTTAATTATTAACTTAATAATTTTAATTGCAACGGTATTTTGTTTATGATTTAGCATTTTTTACTATCTGCATCATATAGATAGAAAAAATATGTTAAGAACTCTCTGCTCCAAAATTTTCCATTTTGACTATTTTCATCGTTGATTAATTGGGATAACTGCCAATGAAATCTTTCCATATTAAAAAATAATGTTTTCAATTTTTTTACAACACAAAACCATTAGTGCAGAATGACATATTTTGACATTCAACATCCCATCGTGATGTTTTTAATATTCTATGAGGTAAAAGTAAATGTTACAAATCTAAATTGCTTCCAAATGGAGTAACCAGCGGAAAATTTGTTTTAGAGTTCACCTGAAGGAAACAAATCATCTAAAGGATCTGACGATGGCCACCTCTCCTGCTAGCTCGAAAACTGATGGGGAAGATCTACAGTGACCAGAGAGCTTTGATGTTTGGATGGCAGCGCCCAGGAGCGGTCACCGGAGACAGAGGGGCAAGTGACAAAAGCATTGAATTCCCTCATGCTCCTCTCTATACTGCACCATGAGCTTAATTCGCAGTTAGTACCCACCCACTTGCGTACGATGCCGTCCCGTATAAGGCTTCGTATCAAACAAAGCGGAAACAATGTATTGGTCGGACACTATATTACGCACTAATCACGCGACGCCACTAGACGACCACGATGTCGACCTCGCCCGTAGCCGGGTCCCAATCGTGCGGGTCGTCGAAAGTAGTAGCTTTATAAAAATTGTCTTTCGAACTACGAAAGTAGTAGAGCAGCTTTATAAAAATTGTCCATCGAACGACGACGAAAGTCGCAGCACGGCAGGGAAGAGAAGACCAAACGGGAAGGACGAAAAGGACGAAGGAACTTGAGCGGCGCCAAGAGGTGCGATACGCTCAATCTCTTTTAAACATTCTGGCGGGGAAGTGAGGCAATCCAGACTCTCTAGATCGTGGCCGTCGGATCTTCTGATGTGGACAAGCGCTGGCCGTCAGTTTTCCCGATCGAGCGCTCTCAGCCGTCGGATCGAACTGTAGCCACTGCTCACGTGGTCCGAACCGTCCATTCGTTTTCGGCTCGGAAGAATCCATTTACACCTGAAAGTCTACCAACGCAGCCACTGATTACTGGGCCTGCTTTTCGCGAGCCCAGAGTCCCAGACGGTCAGAGAGCGTGTGTGCGGGGCAGCTTCATGCGGCTCCCGAAAGAGGTA
Organism: Lolium multiflorum; assembly: GCA_030979885.1. Lineage (NCBI taxonomy): Eukaryota > Viridiplantae > Streptophyta > Magnoliopsida > Poales > Poaceae > Lolium > Lolium multiflorum. Next base: position 45,095,180 of record CM061752.1, on the reverse strand, counting down.
AGCCAAACAGTAACGCGCGGTGGCGTCACTTGTTGTTTTGCTTGTCCGAGAGGGGTATTTTTGACATTTCACATCTCATTTTCTTCTTCGTCACTGTGGAGAGGAGAGCGTGGCGGCTCGCCCGTGGTCGCCGGGTACGGGGCAGGCCGGTCATCACCGGCCATGGCTTCTCCCTCCCTGCTCAACCCCAGGTCCCGTCCCCATCCCTATCCCTCACGTTCCCCTCCTCTCCCTCTTTCTCCTCCTTCCCATCCTCAAACCCTAGCCGCCGCCAGCCGCCAGAGCTTTGGATCGAGGACAACGACGACCATGCAAGACGCGCTCGCTACAGGACGGCGGTCGGGGAGGCCCCTGCTCGCTCTCGCGGCCCTCGTGGCCATAGGGGTGTGATTCTCGCGCGGGGCTGGGAGAGGAGGGGGGCTAGGTGGAGGTCCGCGACTGAGGGCAGCCGGCGGCGACCACAGCGGCCTCCTCACCGCTCTTCGTGGCCCTCGTCGGTGGTTTCGGGATCCATGGAGGCCGACAGGTACACCTCCTGCCTTCTCCGTTTCCCATCCCTGCTACCTCTCTCTCTCTCCTCTCTCACCTCCTCTCTCTCCCGAATGGATCAGGTGGCGACCGGGACGGCAGCCGCGAAGATCCATGGTTGGCTGGGTTGTGCGACCAGAAGGAGCCGCCGACGAGGACCCACGTGCCTCTCAAGTAAGGACACAACCGTCCCCTCTCTTTCTTCAGCGATTTTTGGCAGATTCTTTTGTGGGCACGTGCCTCTCAAGTAAGGACACAACCGTCCCCTCTCTTTCTTCAGCGATTTTTCCTACATACATGTATTTTAATTTTTAGGACCTCTGATGCATTTGTTAGATACATCAAGTTTTGCTACTGAGATTGGCTTGGATGCAGGTTTCAGGGTTCCTCAGACTGCCGGCCAGGGTTTGAGTGAAGGCCACACCGCGAGGCTATGAACCAAGGTGGAAATGTTCTGCAGTCACAGGCTTGCTCATTGACAAGGAGGACGACAGTCGTAAGTTCTTGGTGCTTGGCTTATGCTTGCATATATAATTATGCTATTGCTGTTGCAGATGTCATTGGCATATGTCCTACTTTTAGTGTCTGCAACCTGCAGGTGCATGCTACTATTTACAGATTTGTAGTCCTATATCCTAGAGTAGAGAGATTGTCATTGGCAGATTGCTGGGATATTGTTTGTGCATCACCTCACAAAAAATATTGCTCAAAATGTGTCATCGGCTTCAGTCTAAGAGCAAAATTACAGCAGAATGTGTGTCAGTAAGTACTAATTACACCATGTTGGCATGATATAAAATACAACTGTACTAAATATATCAATACAGACATGTGTGCTCGTGGTCAAGTTAAACAAGGGTTGTTAACATATTACTCCATCACAATTGTTGTGTAAATAATTAACACCTTAAACGAATCTTAGTTAAATTTATCAACAGAGACATGTCTGTATGCTTTATGAATTTGTGGGACTTTGTTTGAATGGACCATGACTTTGCGAGTTTTGTATATCATGGATTCTGGTTGTTTCAACTTCAAATGTATAATACACTATTGTTTGGCCACCTAAAAAAATAGTTAACTTCCCTCTTTTGCAGGATGGCAGTAGGAAATAGCCATGTACTGCAGCAAGGGCATGAGGAGGAGCCGAACAACTACATAGTCCTTTTTCAGCATGACTAGAACAATGCCTTATTTTGTAAGCTCTTAAAGCTGGATCTACTAGATTATCTACACATTAAGCAGAACTCCAATCCATTCATTTGTGTGCCACTTGGAAATATGGCTGGCGATACTACACTTATGGCAATAGCTAGCATATACTCTGTCTTTTAGATTTAACCTGAACTCTGAAGACCATGCTAGATAATGTGGTAATATCACAGGAACTTTGTTGTGTTCTTTCATGTCTGCTCCTTATCTTTCTGCTTCCTTTGGCCGGCGATGAACGGACCGTGTTGCCGTGACTGCCTATCTGCGCCTTTGCTCGAATATTTGTTTTGCTATTTATACTAAGTTACTAACTTCAAGTGTTCAGTGAATACAACAGTATGGCTCTGAAGTTTCAGACCAAAGCTTGCAAATTTGTGTTCACGTGGGTATTGAGAAAATTTACTGAAAGTTCTTTTATTTTGGTTTATCTTGCTGAAAGGGTTTACTTTTCTTTGGTTTAATTTGGTTTTCATTGTTCTGCAGAGGTGAATTGTTGAGGTACTTGAGCTGGTCCTCATGGTAAAAATGGAATGCGTCGAGATTGGCATATACATGATGCTATGACGGGCCATATGGTATTGAAGACTACAAGGTTCAGATTTTAATCTCTCATAGACATCGCCATTTGTGGTGTTACCTAATGCTGGGCAGATTTGTTTTTGTTCTACCCACTTGTTCAAAGAATCGTAGTTTTAACAGGCATATGCCGTCTCTGCATTATTATTTTCGTTAAATATGCAGTAATTGGTTGTTGATGTGCCAGATCTGTCGGTCTAAAGTGTGACTATTACCATATACTTTTTTGTCGGTACAGGGGAGACCTGCTGATAGCTACATGTATAGATGCAGCTCAGATTAATCCGCTCTCATTTAGAGAATGATGTTGCAGCCTATGTAGAGTGTAGACAGAGAGTTGCTTGCATTGGTCCCAGGCAGGTGCTTACTACTCATGTCTACCCCTGTTTATTGGTAATAATATTATGTTGATGGCTATGTGTTATCATTGTTACTACCGATTCTGCCCATTTGCTTTCTGGTGGTAGTGACATTAGCCTGCAGAGATATAAGTTTAATTAAGTTTCATGCCACCTAATGCATCATATATCCTGTCTATGAAACGCTGGCATCATCATATGAGTTTTTGTATATGTTTGTAAATGAAGTATATTGTCCTCTTAATTGAGGTTCTATCCAATTATGGACGACATACACTAATTCAACCAGAGATCTCATCTTGCAAGTAAAAATATCGGTGTGAAAATTAATTCAGCCAGAGAGCTGATCTCCTGAGTAGATATAAAACAATCCTCGTGATGAGGATGGCAAAGGCTAAAACATTTGCAGAACAGAGGGATACACATCTACTTTGAAACATAGATTAGTTGATCATATATTGAGCACCAAGGAGGATTGTTTTTCTAAGAAATAATATAGACTAGGCTGCTTGCACCTGATGGACCTTCTTATATTGACGACATTTCAGAGGTTTTCTTATCTATATGTTGACTGCAAAAATGATATGATGGGTGAGTTGTCATGCAGAAATGAGAGGTGGCCAGGTGAGATTTGTATGTCAGACCAAAGTAGGGCTGCAGGAATTATCCTTAGATGCCATTTTTCTGGCTCGTAGTTTGCTTCCAATTATTTATTTCATATTGACACTTGCTTAGACTTGGGCTTGTGCCATGCCACGTTGTCTATTGATAGCCCCCTGATCTTATTTGTCATATTGCCTTCATTTAACCATGACAAAGTCGCTCCAGACCTTTTATTACATATAAGTCGTATCTTGAAATCTACTAATTCGTGTCTTTCATCTATGTCCGTTTGAAGATACACTCGTCTTGATCTGGACCTGTGTTTGGTTCCTAGAAGAGGCTTACACGTATAGGGTTGTTATACAACAGCCTTAAAATAGGTGCCCTTCTAAATAATGATGGTGCCCTTCTAAGTAGACATATTTAAACTTTCCTACTATGGTAACTCAGTTTTGGATGTCCCGACTAATGATGGTTCCCTTCTAAGTAGGTATAGAATATAGTAATATACCTCGGTTAACTGATAATATTTAGTTCTATGAGATTGCCCCAAGTCTAATATTGTTGGTGAGATCTCACTCCAAATTAACTATCTAAATGCGGCTCTTCTTTGTGGTACTACTATCTTGTGTGTATCTACTTATTCTAAGAAATTTTGATGGAAAAGACAAAATAAATCCTCCCTGTATTTTTATAATTGTAACATTGCTAACTGCCGCTGAGCTGTAGTATTAGTTGTCCACTCTGTATATTACTATTTTTCTGTGATATCTAATTGTGCTTTTAATCTGCAGGTACCCATCATACTCTGGACCAAATATATGGCGAGCTGATCCTCTGCCTGAGCTTGAAATAGATATGACTAAGCGAACTATCCTGGCATTGAAAATCTACCTGCAAGATTTCACATCTTTATTCGCACTGCATTAAAAGTTGTCTTGGTATTCTGTCTTGTAAATCGTTTAAAACTCTTGGAAAGCTAATGTTGGAGGTCACTTTAACTTAGTATGGTTCTGTGAAGAAATACAAATTTATAGGTAACTGTGTTACGAATGACCCAGTAGTGAAACTCAATGCAGCAATGTATCTACATGATTCTGGGTACATTCGAAACTATTTAAATGCATTCATGCACAAACAACTTCCATTTTTTGTATATATAAGAACTAGATGGCAGCTCCAGGTCTGTAGTTTCCAAGGCACACATACAATATGTTTGCTAGATGTGAACTGATAGGTTCTGATCATTCCTGATAGTTGGTTCTGTAAAATGCAAATGTTTTCTCCATGTGCATTACCTGATGTCTATCTTGATGAGCAATAAATAAGCCAAAGTATGTACATCCTAGATTTTACACTTCACTAATGTGAGCTTACTCTACTCTTCCTCCATTGCATCTAGATATACAATTTCATTTTTGATATAAGATTGTAATTGGGCAGCGTTAATTATTTCTGCAGTCCATGCTATGTGGAACCTTGCTTCATTGCTTTACTGTCTCTTTTCTAGAGATTGGTCATGTTATTGTTGTTTACTAAACAAAGACGCCACTGCTATTTGTAAGATGTTTCAGTGTTATTTTCTGTAGCCAGGGGAGAGCTTGGAAGGGGCAGTGAGAAGGGAAAGCATGGAAAGCCTGGGGAAAGCTTGGAAGTTGGTCAAGTCATTTACCATTGTGTTTTTTTTGTTGAATAATCTATTTTTCATTCATGAAAGCTATGGTACTGGAACAACTACACTGTGTACCCAAACTTGGCCCTCTATGACTGTATTTGGATAGTATTTTCACTGAACCATCTACCCAGGTTTATATATACTTCATGTATTATGCAATTACACGTGAATCTTGTACTGCCTATTGTATTGTAAAATCATGTTTTTTTAATTTAACTTTTTATGGAACATTTTTTTCTCATATGCTTGCTCGCCGTAGGCGGGCAAGCGCGCGGCAAGCCGCGCTTTCCTACCTAGTAATAAACAATTTGGAAGTGAGACCACGGTCGAACGCGGCATCCACTACAGCTTCTAATTTTCCCTTTTCTTTGCGCGATGAAAAAAGCTTGAGTAGCTACCGTGATGAGAATTGTAGAAGTGCGGTGCGTGATAATTTAGGCGCGGTGACAGAGACGCGGAGTATTTACGATTACTTCACTAGTGTACTGCTCTTCCTGTATGCTCCAGCTAGATATCCACGGGACAGAAGCAGTAATGGCGTACGGAACAGTTGGGATGAAGCTCATCATCAGGCCGTACAACTTGACCAACTCCAGCTATGAATTCGTGATCTAGCAGTAGTGTGGATACATGGGGCAACCATGTCGGGGAACGATCCATCGGCGGTGCGGATAGTCGTACGGACACACAGCAGTCCCATGTCCTTTAACTCATCAACCACGATGAATTGGTGGCGATGCCCTGGTAGTAGCTAGCGCTGCCGAGATCAATTTAAGCCAGCGATATCGATGTGGTACTCGCCATGCATGACTTGTCAGGCTTCTTTGTTGGGGTATAGACCCACCGAGTTTACCTACCTAAATGGAGTGTGGAATTTGGAACACGGCCGACATGTAGCTCTACTTCTATACGATTCAGAAACAGCGTTTTCAACTTTTAAAAAATTCAGAGCAAAAGTTATATTCGATGTAGGAGAAAATATAATCTACCATAGCAAAAAAGTCTCACCTCGAAATACTCCATCTGTGACGAAATATAGTGCCTACAAGATTTTTTCAAAGTCTTTGACCAAGTTATATTGAAAGAATACAAGTTTTACTATGATTGGAGAATTTATGAACCGTTGATTCAAGGAAATCGGACGGTAAAAAAATAGGAAGTACTCAAAAGTACTTAAAAGAAAGTACTCAAAAGTACTGAAAAGTACTGGTTTATTTTATTTATCAAAAGGGTAGACATGTCATTCTAAGTCAAATGTCCCCACCAGTCTTTCTCTCTCTAGTCGGTTCTGTACATCGTATAAACTCTCTCCCCGTACCGGCACCGACGCGGCCAAATCCGTCGCCGCCGCGCTTCATCATGCTGTCGCCACCAAGATTGGCCACTCGGCGCATCTGCGCCGCCTCTACGCGCCGGTCCTCCCAGCGCAATCGTCCTAAGCCGCTCGCCATCGTCGCCTTTATCTCCATCTTCCCCGCCTCCGGCCGATCATCGCCGTGGACCATGGTGTCACCTCCCCGTCTCCGCCGGCCTCTCCAACGACCATGGCATCACCTTTCCGTCTCCGCTGGATCTGCATGATTTTGGATGTAGAATAATTGCCATTGTTAATGGAGGGATTGGGCTAGTAGTAGCTTCGGTTTTCACCTGGGCACAGTTGGAGTATTAGTCTTTTCCTTCTTTCTAGTGGGCGATTCATACAGATCAGAGAGTTGGAAGTAGCTTCTGGCTTAGGATTGAGGATTCATCTGGGGGGCATTATGCCATGGGTAATGGAAATTTTTGTCAAAAGAATTACCTTGGAATCTCGGATTGCAAGTACCTCGGGTGCCTATGGAAATAATGTGCCAGTTCAAGATCTGTTCATCTTCTATTGCTGCCATCCATGTAAATATATTCATAGCCTATTATAAGTAGCAGCAAAGTTAACGTGTATTGTGTTTATCTCTACTCCAGCAGTTAACTGTAGCATATGCCGAAAGATGCCGAAAGTTCTAGTTACACAGTTCTTACGATTCGCCCTTACATGTTTCAGGTTGGGATGCTGTCAGGCCTTGGGCAGTATACTGAAGTCGTGAGGCAAGCTTAGAAAGGACTGAAGCTTCGGAACTTGAGGTTTGTCGACTCGGTGGGGTTGCCATTCCAAGATGGTCATCAGCTGACATATGCTGGCTCAGTCCTATTTGAATTATGCTAAACAATTGTAAATCATGGTGGTATTTCAATTTTTTAGATAAAGTAGGCGTCGCTCCTGACCTCTGTATCGATTGTTGAACAAAGCTGAGGAAGTTAAAAGAGCTGTTGATTATGGAGATTCTTTGATTTTTTTCATTGTATTTTTGATGAATTTTGTCTAGGAGCATTCTGAGATAGATTGATTGAAAAGCTGACTTAATATGGAGAATTGTACGGCAGTAAACTGTATATAGTTTGCTCATAGCTTATCTTATGTGAAATGTGTTCTGTTCAGTTGCTCCATTAGGAGTCAATCACAAGTCAGTTGGAGTAGCAAATAATGATGAGCTCATTTGAACACAGGACTGAAATTACAAATGATTCAGTTCATAATAAAGTATCAGCAGTAAAGCCAAACAGAAGATTCAGCAATGGTTCTATTCGACATACGAGTGTAGTTGATGCACCAGGAGAATAAAATACAACAAGATTAACCATCATATCATCTTTTATTATCTCTTTGCAAATACACAGAACAGGTCCTGTGAACCTAGCGAGCTGGTTAACAAAACCCACCACCGTCAGCATTATTACCATATCAGTGTTTTACATTTTATTGATGACTACACCCAGACGATTGCACGCTTCGGTCCAGACTACACCCTCCTTGGCTCGACTGAGACCAACTTGAAGAATTTTTGTGGCTGTTCTTCTCTTGTCCAATCTACACGGTCGTGTTTATGGCTGCTGTTCCCTTTTCCTGTGAGACTGATAGAGGTATGGCTAGGAGATTCAGGTTCCTCGGCACGATGAATTGGCAGATCGGCAGCCTGACCAAGAACTGCTTTATGCATTCCTTCACACAAGATCCTTGCAGGCACATAAACAAGAGCACATAAGATAACAATGAGTTACGTTTGGGAAAAGAAATAGTAGTGGTAGTGCACTGTCTGGGTTTGCTGGAGCTCCTTTGAAATATTAAGTAGGGCAGACAATACATCAGTTTATTGCATACATGTTGTAAAATTCAAGCCTGGTTCATCTCTCAACCAAGAAAAATTGTACCTCGGCTATGCACAAGCCACAAGAAACATATCCAACTAATGGAAATGGAGATAAGCTGTACAAACCCAAAAAGAAGTTCACCGTCAGCACAAGATAGCCTCAGCTATAATAATCAGAAAATACACAAAACAATTGGTCCAGAGAAGTAAGACAATCATGCAAATACACAAACACGAGGATTAGTACAGTTACACACTATGAACCCTTTTACTGGTGGACTGGTGGTAAGCAGTAACAAGGTAGCATGACAGGACTGTTATAAATTCTAGTCCTTCTACTCACCAGGCGCATGTGCAGATAAGGCATCATCCATCTCACCACCGTCTTCGCCATCAGCATTATCTGATTACAGGACTTCACGAGCAATCTCTTGCTCTCGTGACAACTGTACAACCAAAACTCCACAAATACAGGAAAATTGTATAATTCAGCCAAGTCCTTGAGAAGTGGAACTCAATACAATAAAAAATACACTCAGAAAAATTCATACTAGCTAACTGTATGATGCAAGGATATGCAACACTAGTGCAGAAAGAGATGGAACATGTTAGAAAATAAATGCTTGAATATGAAGAGCTCCCAGTGATGGCAAGATGTAAAATATAAATATTCAACCATAGGCTGATAAAACAGTTCTTTCACCAAAAGTTTTAAGTGATGATGCTGCAGTTTATAGTAGTAGTGCATTAGCATGCAGTACTGTGATTTGATTATGAACTGGGACTAACAAGTGATATTTGCAGAACTGCACATTTTGTTGGCTGAAATTTTATAAGATCATAGTACCGTTAGTTACTACTGCATGATTTGGCTTGGACCAAAGAGAAAAGTATTTTAGAACTGTGCACAATACACAACCAACTTGTATGTACGAGTTTGCGAATTGCAACCCAGCAAAAAGAAAACAGTTCGAGCTGCTCACCTCTCACCTGGGAGCGGCAGATCGGCCTCTCGCCGGAAGGAGGCGTCAGCGGCGATTCATAAGAAGGAGGCGGCGGGGCAGGGCCGCAGGGGGCAGAGGCCGCGGACCGGATCGTGCTCTCCAGCGGCCAGGGCAGGCGGGCGGCAGCGGGCACGGGGGCAGAGGTGCAGGGAAGTCCCCAAAGGCAGCGGCGATGCCAATCCCCGGAGAGCACCGGCGAGGCCCGGCGCGATCGCTGCATCGCCGAGATCCCCATCGTGCAGCGCCCGCCTCCGCCTGACTGGATCGTGCTCTCGAGCGGACAGGTTGTGCGGGTTGAGAAGTTACAGTAATACCCCTGGTTATGTAAATTAAGAATTAATAATTTATTGCGTAAGATCGACGGCTCAAATAATTCCAAGCGGTAGTACTGGGTAGTACCAGGAAGTACTTGCCAATCACCGTAAATATCAACATCTACAATATCAAATCACTACCATTAAAAACATCATGAAGTATATTTTTGTATGGTATACATTTCATATTGTAGATATATTGATATTTTTAAATAATTTTATTCAAAGTTAGTGCAGTGTGACTTCAAGCGGGACGCTGAGAAGTGGTGGAGATCGTAGGCGTAGCTAATTAAGCAGACGCATGGTGGCTTGTCGATGCAGGCAGTGGCGAATGCGGCCCTCAAGTACAAGTAAGAAGGAGCTCATGGCGCAGCCGTCGACTTGCTGGGTGCTGCCGTTTCATCGTGCGCTACCAAGGTAGAATTGGAGAACATATACTATTTGTCGAATTAAAAGAATATCTAAAAAGACATCAACGACGTGCTCGGCCAGAAATATTAACCCGTAAATGCCATATGCTTGCTCATTGCTCATAGGCCATAGAAAGATCTACCACCACCACAAGTAGTAGTGGAAATACAGCCGAGATTATATCCAAACACAATTAAAAAGGCGAGACGAAAGGCGACCGGTCACGGCAGCATCGATCGATCGGGCGTATACAGCAGGAATATACCGCTAGTACATATCGAAAATCGGATGAAACTATCAGCTAGGCGTGTTCAAGGCTAGTATAGAAAAATGACGAAGGAGCGTTATCGTACACATATTCTACGCATGGCACGCCACTCTCCAAGATTCCAGCAGCCGTCGCGGTCGAGGCGGACCAGCGACCGTTCCGTACGAGCCGGACTACGGAAGCGGCACGGCACGCCACCTCACCTGCGATTGGGAGCGAGTTCTTTCGGTCGGTTGGGCTCGGAGCGATCTGCGGAGTAGGCTAAATCGGTACAAAATTGATACATTAGGTGGTCTCACGAGGACTCCGTCTTGCATAGCCCGAAGCTCAAAGTGGTGGCAGGCCAAGAGACAACAACCAAGCCATGCCGGGTAATGCAAAAGCGAGCACACGCGAACGCGCACCATCTGCTGGTAGAAGGCGGTAAACACGGCTCATATTTTCAGCCATGCATATCCTCACCTTTTCCTCTGGTTTACCTCTCTGTCTCGAACCCTCGCCAAAAATCCACTTTCGACACGTGTGTGGCAGTTGGCGGTTGAGAAGCTGATGTGCGTTCCCCGGCGATTTGTCCAACTCCGGCACCAGACTTGGGCGATCGCAGGTGGCTGAGACGCGCATTACCCTAACTCCATCGCTGCGGCTTCTGCTCCCTCGTCAACTATGCCAGAGGAAAATATGTCTCTTTCGCGTCCCCTTCTTTTTGCAATATGCATGCTGTCTCAAATTAGAGGGTACTGATGGTAGATCCGGCTGATTAGGTTGATATCATGGCACTCATCCATCAGTCAACCGTTCTAGTAGTTGTCATTCACACATGGATCATGATGCTGCAAAAAAGAGATAGGTGCGATGTGTATCCTCAGCTCATGCACGGGCCTATTATGGCTTGAAATCAATAGAGAATAGCTAATGGGAACTACATTTAAAACGACAACGATGTAGAGGCCCACCAAATTATCAGGATCAAAAGAACCCCATTCTTTGCACTAGTCAAAAGGCTAAGGGACAACGAATTGTTGGACGATAGCATCCACGCCTCTCTCGAAGAATAGGTTGATATGTTCCTTTGGTAGGTCATAACCAGAGATTTAGAGTCATTCACAACATTCAGAAAATCCATGGAGATAATATCACGTTATTTCTCCCAAGTGTGTTGTTAATACTCTCCCGACGCAATCACGGGGAGCCTCCACCGGCTGGCTTTCTCTACAAATCGCAAGGCTGGGCAATGCGGGATCTCGGCTCTATCTGCACGCTGGTATAATGTAAGGGTACATTGCCCCTATGTGTGGTTTTGGTAATTAATGACAACCCCTATGGACTAATGTTTTTATTGAGTTTATATGAAGGAATATTCCATAGGTACTACTTGCTCTCCATGTGTTGGATTCAAGTATGGATGCCATGAAGATAAAGATATACCTTGTGTATTGGCATCAAGATCATCGGTATGAAGATATATATGTGATATGATCAAGAAGAAGAAATGAAGATGGAGTTCTTATGTGGAACTCAATATTAGCCATGCTCTATCTTAAGTGAGTATGAGAAGATACAAGGTTGAGTTGGGCAAGTTCAAGATGAGCATCTTGAGTGGATCACATGCTTGAAGCTTGCCGTCCATTTGGTGATAATGGACATGTGAAGATGTGCATCAATGAAGCTTTCCCATCATGGTGTATGGGGAGCATTTGTGAGTATACACGAAGCGACAATGATCAAGTGATGCATTCCGGCTTGAGTAGAGCGTGAAGTGTTATCATCAAGATCAAGCGGGATGCGCAAGGCAAAGGTATGACCTTGATAGGTTTTCCTTTACCGGTCTCAAGGTGGTTGTTGGGAGACCGGATTATAGGATAGATAGCCGCACTATTAAGAGGGGCTTTCGGTTGGGTAACTTGATCACATCGTCTTAGGGAGCTCAACCCTTTGCATACTTTGCATATCCTTATTGCTTCTTGGTGTTTCTCTGTGAGGTTCTTGAGCTTGTTGCTAGCTTTACAACAAGCCCAAGTTCATCGAAAACGGAATCCGCATGCATCTTCTATTGCGTTTCGAGTTTGGACGTCTTCATTTCTTGACGGTGGGAGACCTCTCTAAAATCATCTAAAAATATCCTGTGAGGAGTCTCCATATTTCCAGTTTTTGTTGGGGTTCTATTCGTCGTTATCTTTCCAACAAAATTGGTTTCATGTCATTCGGGGTTCGGGAGCAATCAATAAAAAGATAAAGGAAAAATGAGAAAAGAATAAAAAGAGAAAAAGAAAAAAAGGGGGAGGGGCCGGCCGGCCGACCGGCCCAGCAACCGGCCCACCCGGTCCGAAACCGGAGCCGGCACTGGTGCCATCCGGCCTGGTCCAGTGGCCTTTGGGCCCGTGACCGGCCGCAGGCCCGGTGGCCAACCGGCCCGCCCGGCTGCCACCCCGGCCGGACCGGGCTCCTGGCCGGACTGGGCCACACCGCCCACGCGGCCCAGCCGCTCGCCCCCGCGCGGCCTGTGGCAGACCGCCGCCCGTGCGCGCCCTGCTCCCTTCCGGTCGGTGGCCCGGCTGGGCCGGATGGCTGACCGGCCTCCTCGGCCCAGCATCCGGTCAGCCGGCTGGGCCGCCGGCCTGGGACGTTTTTCTAGCTTTTTTTTGCCCGTTTTCTTGTCTTTTTCTCCCCCAACAGTTTTATTTGCTCCTAGCTATAAATAGACCCTTCTTCCACCTTGAGCGACTACTTCTTCCCCATTCTCTCACCTCCATTGTTGCATTTGAAGAAGTTGCTCTCCCTCTTGTTCCCCCCCATGATTCTTGCTCATATTTGAGGATTTGAGAGAGGAGATCTAGATCTACACTTCCACCAAACCAATTCTTCTCTAAGTGAGGGAATCTCTTGGGATCTAGATCTTGGAGTCTTTAGTTGACTTTCCCCTTGTTCTTCCTCTCCAATCTCATCCTAGCATTCGTTGCTTTGGTGGGATTTGAGTGTGAAGGACTTGAACACCTCCGTGTTCTTGCTTTGCATCATTGCATAGTGTTGAGCTCTCCACCACGATTTGTTCGAGTGAGAGACCGTGAGCTTGTTACTCTTGGAGTGTGACCTCCTAGTTGGCTTGGTGATTGGTGCTCCGGTGATCTCTTCAAGAAGATTGTGAAGAGGCCCGGGCTTCTCCTTCGTGGAGCTTGTGAAGTGGTTGTGGAGCTTGCCATCTCCGGAGCGGAGGAAAAGCTAACCATAAGGAAAGGGCCATTATCCTTCGTGGGTGTGGTTCGGAGAATAGGGTGAGCCTTCGTGGCGCGGGGAATCCTTCGTGGGACCTCCACTCCTCCAAACGTGACGTACCTTGTTGCAAAGCAAGGGAATACATCCTCGTCTCCGCGTGCCTCGGTTATTTCTATACCCGAGCTCTCTTTCCTTGTGATAGCCATCGTGCTTGAAGTACATATATCTTGCTATCACTTGTGCTACATATATCTTGTGCCTATCTTGCTTAGCTCTAGTTGCTATTGTTACACTTAGTTGAGCTTAGCATATTTTGGGTTTGTGCTTGTAAACTAAACGATAGTTTAATTCCGCATTCATACAAGACAAATCCGCAAGAGTTTGTAATTGCCTATTCACCCCCCCTCTAGGCGACATCTCGATCTTTCAATTGGTATCAGAGCAAGGTCTCTCCTTGTTTAAGGCCTCACCGCCTTGAGAGTAAAGATGTCGGCTAGTAATTTAGTGCACAATGACACAATTATCTTTGTTGGCACAAATTATCTTTTGTGGCGAAATTGCTTGCTTTGCAAACTTCGGACCTTGTGTCCAAACATTGAGCAATTTCTAGATGTAGGTTTTTCTCCTCCGATGGACCCTCAAAATCTATCTTTAGAGGATGAGAAAAACTTACATCTTGAAGCTCTAGTATCTAATGAGCTTGTATTCTCTTTGAGACCAGATTTTCATAGGTTCTTGGTATATATAAAGCGAAAATCGTCTCATGAGATGTGGATCAAGCTTAAGGAAATGTTTGGTGGATCCACCTCTCATTTGGTCGGTGGTGTCTCCGAGGAGCTCTCTTCCCCTTCACATCATGAAGAGCTCCAAGTTGCTTCCACCTCCGGCCGTGATGAGTTCTCATCTTCTTCCACTTCACCAACGTGTAGCAAGACACGAGGTAATGATATGGTGAGTGGTGAGGAAAATTGCAATGTTGATATTGTGCTCAATAGTGATGATTCTTCATCTCTATCCCATTGCAATGCTTCCTCTTTGGACTTAAATACATCTAGCATTGAAAATAATCTACATGCTTGTGTTGATAGTCCTCGCATATCATGTGTAAATTGCTCACATAAATCCCATGATGATATGCTTGCCTTGTCTTGCTCCCATAATCAAAATGCTTCTATCTCCTCTAGTTGTTTGACTAACAATGTAGAGGAAACCGAACACTCTATGGATCAAGACATGTTTTCAAATGAGGATTCAAGAACTTCTTCATCTTCATCCTCCGGTTTGCACATGTGCCTTATGGCAAATGGATCAAAGGTATCTCCTACTTTGACTCCTAATACTTCCTCTAATGATGAAAGTGATGATGATGACAATGATGAAGAATATAATATCTTGGTGCATAATATGGCAATGGTATATGCTTCTCTTCATGGTAATAAAGAAGCTCGTGCTAATCTCGAACACTCTATGGATACCTTGAGTAAATATAGGGAAACCATAGTGGAGTTGGAGTCCCATATCGAAAATGGGGAAATGAGATTCACTCTCCTCAAGCATGAGCTAAAAGATGAGAAGCATACTAATTTTATGCTCACACAAAAATTTGAATCCTATAAGCATGAAAATGAGAAAACTATTGTTGATGCTTGTGCTACTAACTCTAATTCTTGTGAAGCATCTACCTTAGAGGAGAATGTTGAGCTAAGGGCTCAACTAGAGTTGCTAACTAGCAATTATAGGGAATTGGAAGAAAGTCATAAAAAGCTCTCAAGCTCTCATAATGATCTTCTAATTTCCTATGATGGGCTAAAGTTAGCTCATGAGGCTTGTATCACTAAGGTAACATCTTGTGAGCCTCATGTGGACATTAGCACAATCTCTACTACAAATGCTATATCGACATGTGCTAGTCCTAGTAGTCCATCTAGTCAAACTAGTGATACACCTTGTGTTGGATTACTTGCTTTGCCTTGTTGCTCTAATAATGAAGCTTCTACTTCCTCTAGTACTTGTATTTCTACTAACCATGTAGAGGAAATCAAAGAGCTCGAGGCCCAAGTCCTTTCTTTAAAGAAAGACTTGGAAAAGCGTCATGAAGGGAAATCCGCACTTGACAAGATGTTGAGTATGCAACAATCCCCCAATGACAAGAGTGGACTTGGATTCAATTCCAATAACAAGAACAAGTCCAAGAGCAAGAGCAACAAGAAGAAGGGCCAAGACAAAGTCAAGGATCCGGCCAAGTTGGTTTGCTTCAAGTGCAAGGTTGAAGGGCATCATGTTAGATCATGCCCATTGAAGAAGAAGAAGCACTTGAGTGAGAAACAACAAGGGAAACGGCCACAAGGTCAAGGTCAAGCTCATGCTCGACCTCAAGTTGAAGATAGGCCACTTCCCAAGAAGAATCAAGATATTGTTCCCCAAGAGAAGAAATCAATAAAGAAGAGGAAGGGGAACACTTGCTACTTATGCCGTGTGAAGGGGCACTTTGCTTCTTCATGTTTAGGTAGTACCTTATCTAACCCTATAATTGTTGATGATGATTATTCTCTAGGGAAGGATAAGGATGGCAATGTGTTTGCCAAGTTTGTTGGAACTCAAAGTGGTCTCAAGAAAAGGACCATTTGGGTTGCCAAGCCTATTGTGACTAACCTCTTAGGACCCAACTTAGTTGGGGACCAACAAGCTCAAACGTAATCAATAGGTGCATATGGAGGTCATTGGAGACTTGGCTACTTCATGAAGAATTAAGGGATCTTCATATATTATATTATGACCAAGCCAAGTCGTATGGATTATCATCTATATCTTATATCCAATGTTCCTCCTTGCGGTAACTTATACTTCAACTCACCATATTTATTGTAAGTTACTTGCCCCTTTGCATGTTTGGTTTTGTACCAAATATTTGTGTGTATGTGTTGTGTCTTACTTACCTATCTTGTGTATTCAAGTATGTTTGATTGACTCATCATATACTTGTGTATTATTGGGAGCCTAATGCATCTTGATGATATCTTATTTGGCTCTCTTTGAGTGATTAATGGAACATCCCATTTTGGGGGAGTGATATGCATTGTGCATCTCTCTTTAAAATGTGTGTATGTGGGTACCACCACTTAGTATTGATATTGCAAGATTATCTAGTAACTATGTGGTGTGGCATACTCATGAGAAATTCAAATTCTAAATGTCCATTAATCATCTCTAGTTGAATTTTAGTTGCCTCTTATTTAGAAGAAATGTCTTATCACATTATGGGGGAGTAATATGTTTTGTACATATCACAAACCTAGAAAATGTGAACATATGAGGTTATGCCACTTAGAGTTGATGCTCTTAATTATCTTGTTCCTAGGTGGCATGTTTGCTCAAACAAGCTCCATTCCTAATAAAAATATTTTATTGGCTCATCTTATGGACTCTTGTTTGATTAAGAAATTCTTGGTACGGTTTTACTCAAATACATATCTCTATATCTTATTTGGGACACCGTTTGCTTCAATTTATTCTAATCATTGCCGTGCGTGATTGTTTGACTAATTGAAGCCATCAAGAATCTTCATTCGTGCATAGTGCTTAATTCTATATACTTATCCTATGCCTTTTATTGTGAAGTTGATCCTTACTATCATTTTAAATTCACCACCGGAAATTATTTCCAATATACTCATTGTCCTTGACAATTGATAACCTTGTATGTGGTTGAATTCATGGATCATCTTCACCTTGGATTGCTTCTTATTTACTTATCTTATTTCCAAGAAATCTTTGTTGCTCCCACGTGTCTTCTTTGTCCCTTTGAAAAATCTTTTGATAAATTCTCTTGATTCATATCAAGTGTTTGTTTTGGAAGACAAACCTTTTCCTTACGGGTACATTGTGCCATTGTGAAAAGTGTATAGGGTTTGGTTTATTTTGTTTGAACCTTGCTCTTTTGGGGAGTTTGCTATCTCATTCTTTCTTACATGATTCATTTGCTTGAATGAGATAAATCGTTGAGCATGTTTGCTTTATTTCATCCTTTATGCTCAATGGTTTCTTCTTAGTTCATTTGTTGAACTTTGTTGAACAAATCTTTTGTGAGTTGCGTCTTTGATATATTTTGGACAACAAATTTGTTTGGTGATATCTTTATGCCTTATTCGATTCTTTTGGTGTTTTGTCCAAAGTATATCTTTCTTGGATCTTTAAAGTCTTTATGTGTGCTTATATGTAATTTGTTTATATTTGTAGCATGCTTGCCTTGTTTGATCCATCATATAGGGTATACTCC
The DNA here is from genome assembly GCA_030979885.1 of Lolium multiflorum. NCBI lineage: Eukaryota > Viridiplantae > Streptophyta > Magnoliopsida > Poales > Poaceae > Lolium > Lolium multiflorum. Next base: position 45,077,565 of record CM061752.1, on the reverse strand, counting down.
ATCAAATCCTAAATGGCTAAGATGTGCATGAAATTCAAATTTCATCTAAATATGCACATATTTATATGGAGTGTGTCCTATATATTGTGGTTTGTCTAACCATGTTGGACCCAATGAGTTTGGGGGCCAAGATGTACTTGAATGATGTTTTAGGTACATTGGAGATGCAATGGAGGCTTGTCTCATCTATAAGGAAGGTGTTATCACCATATGAGAATTGGAGTCAAGACTAGGATGATCTATGAACTCCTATCTACTACATCATGCCATTGCTATCTCGGTAACAAGTATCTTATTCATGCATACTCATATAGCATCCAACCTCTTGTAGGTTGCATCTTGGCATGAAATTCTTTATTTAGAAAATATTGAGGTTCTTGAAAAATCCTTTTAAAGAAAAACTTCTTATTGTACACTTGAGTAATTTGAGAAGATGCATATGATGGGGATATATATATATATATCATGTTTATGATTCACTTATCCCAAATATGCCCTCTGGCAATTTATTGCATATCAATTCCTCAAAGAACTCTTATGTGCAATATTGATGAAATTGAGAAATAAATCCGCATTTGTGATACTTGTTGCCTCTCTCAAAACATTCCAACTAGCTTTACTTCCCTTATTGTTGGTTGTGATGTTTTTTTTGAGATTTTACTTGTTTGAAGCTCATTCATATACCATAAGTGAAAATTGGAGCCATAGGCTATATATGCTTCTTAAGCAAACATCCTTTGGTATATCTTATGACTTCATCTTGGATATCTTGTCTTATCTATTTTGTTAACCTCTTATGTGTGCATGTCTCTTTATGGATCATTTGTCCACTTTAGAAACTTATATACATAAGAGCGTTAATCCATCACCTTGATATCTTTGTTCTTTGCCGACCATCTTTTATCCTTTTGTTTCTTAGTGGTGTTGGTAAAGGAGATTTATGAGTGCTTGGTTTATTTGTTTTCCTTCTTGCACTCATATCTCGTAATTTTTGGACTAAAGTTGTTCTTGATAAGCATATTCTCTTTATCTTAGTTGCGTTCTAAATGATATATATAGGGAGTGAGGATTCCATGTTTGTGCATATTGTATTCAAATGCAAACATTATAAATTGTGCACAAACCTTGGGGAGCTTTCTTATTTTATTTAGAGCACTATATCTCTCTTATCATGATATCTTTGTTTGTCCAATTGGATCTTTGATTGCTTGCTTTATTTATTGAAGCTCACTTCACCATGTTATCTTTTTGCAATCTTTGATCCTCAATATAGTTTGACTTCCTTCAAGTATTCATCATTGGATATGTGCCTTGATTCCACTCAAATTATGAGAAGTGCACACTTTGGGGAGGAACTCACATTATATTGGCCTTCTAAATTTTTCACCCATTTTGACAATCGATGCCAATGGGGGAGAAGTTTAGAGGGTTTAAGGGAATGGTTTTAATACTTAAGCTTGGTTTGTGCTTAAGTGTTTTGCCTCTCATGCATTCCATATTTATATGTCTTGCATGGTTGTATATATATAGTGGAAACTATCCCAAAGGTTAATCTTGACAATGTATGCAATGAATTCATATTCATCACACGTGCATACATTGTGGGGGAGTTTTCTCTATATATATTGGTTCTACTCACATCCATTGCATTTGTTGTAGTTGTGTGAGTAGAGCCGGTTTTGATATGGACTAGTTGCTTTGTGTTACTTGACCATATCAAATACAACCTCTTGTATACAACTTATTCTCGGATAAGTTGCGTACTTGTCACTAATATTCATTATATAAACCCTCTTATTGTGGTTGTCATCAATTACCAAAATGGGGGAGATTGTAAGGGTACATTGCCCCTATGTGTGGTTTTGGTAATTAATGACAACCCCTATGGACTAATGTTTTTATTGAGTTTATATGAAGGAATATTCCATAGGTACTACTTGCTCTCCATGTGTTGGATTCAAGTATGGATGCCATGAAGATAAAGATATACCTTGTGTATTGGCATCAAGATCATCGGTATGAAGATATATATGTGATATGATCAAGAAGAAGAAATGAAGATGGAGTTCTTATGTGGAACTCAATATTAGCCATGCTCTATCTTAAGTGAGTATGAGAAGATACAAGGTTGAGTTGGGCAAGTTCAAGATGAGCATCTTGAGTGGATCACATGCTTGAAGCTTGCCGTCCATTTGGTGATAATGGACATGTGAAGATGTGCATCAATGAAGCTTTCCCATCATGGTGTATGGGGGAGCATTTGTGAGTATACACGAAGCGACAATGATCAAGTGATGCATTCCGGCTTGAGTAGAGCGTGAAGTGTTATCATCAAGATCAAGCGGGATGCGCAAGGCAAAGGTATGACCTTGATAGGTTTTCCTTTTACCGGTCTCAAGGTGGTTGTTGGGAGACCGGATTATAGGATAGATAGCTGATGACCCACAAGTATAGGGGATCGCAACAGTCTTCGAGGGAAGTATTACCCAATTTATTGATTCGACACAAGGGGAGGTAAAGAATACTTATAAGCCTTAACAGCTGAGTTGTCAATTCAGCTGCACCTGGAAAAGCACTAGCAACGGGGTGATGTGAAAGTAGCAGTAATATGAGAGCAATAGTAACAGTAACACAGTAATAGCAATATGAGAGCAATGGTACCAAAATAGTTGACATGTAGAACGAGTATATGATGATGAAAGATGGACCGGGGTTCCCAGCTATCTACACTAGTGGCAACTCTCCAATAACAAGTGTTGGGTGAACAAATTACAGTTGGGCAATTGATAGGATTGATAAGGCATTAAGAAAGAACATCAATTCATTAATCATGTAGGCATGTTTTCCATATTTAGTCGTACGTGCTCGCAATGAGAAACTTGCACAACATCTATTGTCCTACCAGCCGGTGGCAGCCGGGACGGAAACTACTGGATATTAAGGTACTCCTTTTAATAGAGCACCGGAGCAAAGCATTAACACTCCGTGAAAACATGTGTCCCTCACATCACCGCCATCCCTCCGGTTGTCCATCCTTCGGGGCCTTTGGTTCCGGACATTGACATGTGCATACAACTTGTAGATACAATCTAAGCAATAATTATAGAGCTCAAATCTAAGATCATGCCACTCGGGCCCTAGTGACAAGCATTAAACACAACAAGATTGCAGCAACAATAACTTCATAAACTTTGTAGATAGACTAATCATAATGTATCATCCATCGGATCCCAACAAACACAACACCGATTACATCAGATGGATCTCAATCATGTAAGGCAGCTCATGAGATCATTGTATTGAAGTACATGGGGAGAGAATACCAACTAGCTACAGCTAGAACCCGTAGTCCATGGGGGAACTACTCACGGAGCATGATGGAGGCGGTGGCGTTGATGGAGATGGCTTCCGGGGCACTTCCCCGTCCGGGGGTGCCGGAGACTGTCCCAATTGGAGTTTCGCGATGGCGGCGCGGAGTCTTTTTGGAGTTTCGTCAAGTGGTACCGTGTTTTTAGGTCGAAAGGGGTTAAATAGGCGAAGAGGCGGCGAGGGGGGCTGACAGGGTGGCCTCCTCATAGGGGGCGCGGGGGAGCCGCGCGGCCCACCCTCTGGTGGCCCCCGGCTCTCCTCCGACTCTTCTTCGGTGTTCGGATGCTTCCGGAAAAATAAGATCTTTGGCGTTGATTTCGTCCAATTCCGAGAATATTGCCGAACAGCCTTTGGAACCAAAAACAGCGAACGAGAACCGTGGCATCTTGTTAATAGGTTAGTTCCGGAAAACGCATAAAAACATCATAAAGTGTAAGCAAAACATGTAAGTATTGTCATAAAACAAGCATGGCAGAAATTATGGATACGTCGGGGACGTATCGCATCCCCAAGCTTAGTTCTGCTCGTCCCGAGCGGTAAAACGATAAAAAGAATAATTTCTGTAGTGACATGCTACTTACATAACCTTGATCATACTATTACAAAGCATATGAAATGAATGAAGTGACTCAAGGCAATGATCTATAGTTGCTAACAAATAGATAACATATAGCAAAACTTTTCATGGAAAGTACTTTCAAGACAAGCATCAAAAGTCTTGCACAAGAGTTAACTCATAAAGCAATAAGTTCATAGTAAAGGCATCGAAGCAACACAAAGGAGGATATAAGTTTCAGCGGTTGCTTTCAACTTTCAACATGTATATCTCATGGATATTGTCAACATAGAGTAATATGATGAATGCAAATATGCAAGTATGTAAGAATCAATGCACAGTTGACACAAGTGTTTGCTTCTAAGGTGGAAGGAATTAGGTAACTGACTCAACATAAAAGTAAAAGAATGGCCCTTCTACGAGGGAAGCATCGATTGCTATATTTGTGCTAGAGCTTTGGTTTTGAAAACATAAAGAGAGCATAAAAGTAAAATTTTGAGAAGTGTTTGTTGTTGTCAACGAATGGTAGTGGGTACACTAACTACCTCATCAACCAGACTTTCAAGAGCGGCTCCCATGAAGGACGTTATCTCTACCAGCAAGGTAGATCATCCCTCTTCTCTTTTGTTTACACATGTACTTTAGTTTAGTTTTCTTTATTTATGGATGACACTCCTCCCAACCTTTTGCTTACACAAGCCATGGCTAACCGAATCCTCGGGTGCCTTCCAACATTCACATACCATGGAGGAGTGTCTATTTGCAAAATTAAGTTGCTTACTGATGAATCAGAGCAAAACATGTGAAGAGAATTATTAATGAAAGTTAATTAATTGGGGCTGGGAACCCCATTGCCAGCTCTTTTTGCAAAATTATTGGATAAGTGGATGTGCCACTAGTCCATTGTGAAAGTCTGTCAAAAGTAAATGACAAGGTTGAAAGCTAAACACCACATACTTCCTCATGAGCTATGAAACATTAACACAAATTGAGATGCATTTTGAATTATTTAAAGGTAGCACTCAAGCAATTTACTTTGGAATGGCGAAATACCACATAGTAGGTAGGTATGGTGGACACAAATGGCATAGGTTTTGGCTCAAGGTTTTTGGATGCACGAGAAGTATTCCCTCTCGTACAAGGCTTAGGCTAGCAAGGTTGTTTGAAGCAAACACAAGTATGAACCGGTACAACAAAACTTACATAAGAACATATCGCAACATTATAATACTCTACATCTTCCTTGTTGCTCAAACACTTTTACCAGAAAATATCTAGACCTTAAGAGATATCAATTGTGCAAACCAATTTTAACAAGCTCTACGGTAGTTCTCCACTAATAGGTTTAAACTACATGAAAAAAACTTAATCATGATCTACTTGAGAGCTCAAAACAATTGCCAAGTGTCAAATTATCCAAGACATATGAGGCATTTTCTTTTCCCAACCAAATAAAGATAAATATTGTAGCTTCCAACTTTTATTCATTGAACATTAAAAGTAAAACGAAGAACAAGTGTTCATATGAAAAAGCGGAGCGTGTCTCTCTCCCAAACAAGGATTGCTAGGATCCGAATTTATTCAAACACAAACAAAAATGAAAACACAAAGACGCTCCAAGTAAAGCACATATGATGTGACCGAATAAAAATATAGTTTCAATAGAAGAAACCTGATAAGTTGATGAAGAAGGGGATGCCTTGGGCATCCCCAAGCTTAGACGCTTGAGTCTCCTTGAAATATGCAGGGATGAACCACGGGGGCATCCCCAAGCTTAGACTTTTCACTCTTCTTGATCATATATCATCCTCCTCTCTTGACCCTTGAAAACTTCCTTCACAACAAACTTCTCATAAACTTCATTAGAGGGGTTAGTACTCAAAAAATTTGAATCCACCTCGGTCCTGTAGTGACACATTGCAAGAACTCAATAAAACATTAGCTACAGCTCTCCACGTCTAGAAAGCCTCACATAAAGTCCACAAGAGACAATGCAAAAAACAGAGACAGAATCTGCCAAAACAGAACAGCCAGTAAAGACGAATTTTAATAAAATACTTCCGTTGCTCAAATCAGAAAACTCAAAACTAATAAAAGTTGCGTACATATCTGAGGATCACGCACGTAAATTGGCAGATTTTTCTGAGTTTCCTACAGAGAAATTTGCCCAGATTCGTGACAGATAGAAATCTGTTTCTGCGCAGGAATCCAAATCTAGTATCAACCTTCGATTAGAGGCTTCACTTGGCACAACAAAACACAAAACTAAGATAAGGAGAGGTTGCTACAGTAGTAAACAACTTCCAAGACACAAATATAAAACAAAGTACTGTAGCAAAATAACACATGGGTTATCTCCCAAGAAGTTCTTTTCTTTATAGCCATTAAGATGGGCTCAGCAGTTTTAAATGATGCACTCGCAAGAAATAGTATTTGAAGCAAAAGAGAGCATCAAAAAGCAAATTCAAAACACATTTAAGTCTCACATGCTTCCTATGGAAAGGAATCTTGTACACTAATAAGTTCATGAAGAACAAAGTGACAAGCATAAGTAGATAGAACAAGTGTAACTTCAGCAATTTCAGCATATAGAGAGGTGTATTAGTACCATGAAAATTTCTACAACCATATTTTCCTCTCTCATAATAATTTTCAGTAGCTTCATGAACAAACTCAACAATATAACTATCACATGCAGCATACTTTTCATGATTTCCAAACACATAATTTTTATCAAGTTCAAGAATAGTGGAATTAAAACTTTCAAACTTACTTTTATTAATAATATAACAAGGTAGTTGATCAATCTCAAGAGATATGGGACTCTTAAATAAAGTCAATACTCTTCCAATCCCATTTTCATTAGTAGCACAATTAATATTATCAAGTAACATAGGACCATCATCTAGAGCTTTATCATAAACATTTGCCAAGCAAAATTCTTTAGTACCATGCATTTCGACATCAGGCACAAACAAAGCATTATCATAAGATTTATCAAAGTAGCATGGATTATCATATATAACAGCAGCATAATTATTCTCACAAGTTTTACTTATAGGAAATATTTCAAGAGAATCCACAGGAACATAACATTCAACTTCTTTTGGTAAGCATGGAGGACAATCAAATAGTGTAAGAGATGAAGAGTTACTCTCATTAGAAGGATGGCATGGGTAGCTAATCCATTCTTCCTCCTTTTGTTCGTCGCTCTCTTCTTCTTTTTCATCCAATGAGCTTTCAAGTTCATCAATTTCCTCCTCTTTTCATCCAATGAGCTTTCAGGTTCATCAATTTCTTCTTCCACCGTTTCTGCAAATTGTGAGTGCATTCTTGTGCATTAATGTGTCTCTCTTTATAATCAAGGATATAAGGATTCCTACTGTAGCATTCTATGCAAGAATTAAGGATAGTAGAGACATAATCTTTAAGGCCCTTACAAACAACACAAGTTTCATAATTATCAACCATGAAGGATTCTATCTCGGAGGCTCCCATAAATAAGACAAATTGTTCTACCTCTTCGAACCCATAATGAATATAGCAATTCCGATTATAGTTCTTAATTAAAAATTCCTCACTAAAGCCACATTGAAATTTAAGATGTTTAGTATCCTGTTGAGAGCAACAGTTTATATTATGGCGTTCAAGCAAGATTTCAGCAATTGTATTCAATTTTTCTATCATAGCACTCATTATTTTACCAATTCTTGATTCTCTATAATTATTATAACATTCTATAAGCTCCAAGTAGGTTGTAGGTTCTCCCATAACAGCAGTTTTTTTAGGTTTTTCAATTTTTTATGGATTTTCGGGTATATAGGGAAAATAAAACAAGACAAAAATAAACTAGACAAAAGTAAACTAAGCAAAGTAAAACTAGACAGAAATAAACTAAGCACAAATAAACTAGACAGAATAAACTAGCAAGACAAAATAAGATAAAAGCAGAGAGAGAGGTAGAGTGTACTCCCAGGTGAACTTATGAGTAGAGCTATGCCTCCCGGCAACGGCGCCAGAAAATAGTCTTGATGACCCACAAGTATAGGGGATCGCAACAGTCTTCGAGGGAAGTATTACCCAATTTATTGATTCGACACAAGGGGGGGTAAAGAATACTTATAAGCCTTAACAACTGAGTTGTCAATTCAGTGAAAAGCACTAGCAACAGGGGTGATGTGAAAGTAGCAATAATATGAGAGCAATAGTAACAGCACAAGGCAGTATAGCAATATGAGAGCAATGGTACCGAAAAATAGTTGACATGTAGAACGAGTATATGATGATGAAAGATGGACCGGGGTTCCCAGCTATCTACACTAGTGGCAACTCTCCAATAACAAGTGTTGGGTGAACAAATTACATTGGGCAATTGATAGGATTGATAAGGCATTAAGAAAGAACATCAATTCATTAATCATGTAGGCATGTTTTCCATATTTAGTCGTACGTGCTCGCAATGAGAAACTTGCACAACATCTATTGTCCTACCAGCCGGTGGCAGGCCCTCAAGGGAAACTCTGGATATTAAGGTACTCCTTTTAATAGAGCACCGGAGCAAAGCATTAACACTCCGTGAAAACATGTGTCCCTCACATCACCGCCATCCCCTCCGGTTGTCGATTTCCACTTCGGGGCCTTTGGTTCCGGACAGTGACATGTGCATACAACTTGTAGATACAATCTAAGCAATAATTATAGAGCTCAAATCTAAGATCATGCCACTCGGGCCCTAGTGACAAGCATTAAACACAACAAGATTGCAGCAACAATAACTTCATAAACTTTGTAGATAGACTAATCATAATGTATCATCCATCGGATCCCAACAAACACAACACCGATTACATCGATGGATCTCAATCATGTAAGGCAGCTCATGAGATCATTGTATTGAAGTACATGGTGGAGAGAATACCAACTAGCTACAGCTAGAACCCGTAGTCCATGGGGGAACTACTCACGGAGCATGATGGAGCGGTGGCGTTGATGGAGATGGCTTGGGCACTTCCCGTCGAGTGCGGGACAGACTTGTCCCCGAATGGAGTTTCGCGATGGCGGCGGCGCCCACAGAGTCTTTTTGGAGTTTCGTCAAGTGGTACCGTGTTTTTAGGTCGAAAGGGGTTAAATAGGCGAAGAGGCGGCGCGGAGGGCGGTGGCCTCCTCATAGGGCGCGCCTGGGCTACCCCGCGCCCACCCTCAGTGGCCCCCGCTCTCTCCGACTCTTCTTCGTGTTCGGATGCTGGGAAAAATAAGATCTTTGGCGTTGATTTCGTCCAATTGAGAATATTGCCCGAACCTTTTAAAAACCAAAAACAGGAACGGCACGTGGCATCTTGTTAATAGGTTAGTTCCGAAAACGCATAAAAACATCATAAAGTGTAAGCAAAACATGTAAGTATTGTCATAAAACAAGCATGGAACGACAGAAATTATGGATACGTCGGGGACGTATCAATAGCCGCACTATTAAGAGGGGCTTTCGGTTGGGTAACTTGATCACATCGTCTTAGGGAGCTCAACCCTTTGCATACTTTGCATATCCTTATTGCTTCTTGGTGTTTCTCTGTGTGAGGTTCTTGAGCTTGTTGCTAGCTTTACAACAAGCCCAAGTTCATCGAAAACGGAATCCGCATGCATCTTCTATTGCGTTTCGAGTTTGGACGTCTTCACCGTTTCTTGACGGTGGGAGACCTCCTCTCTAAAATCATCTAAAAATATCCTGAGGAGTCTCCATATTTTTTTGTTGGGGTTCTATTCGTCGTTATCTTTCCAACAAAATTGGTTTCATGTCATTCGGGGTTCGGGAGCAAAAGTTATTAAAGAAAAGATAAAAGGAAAAATGAGAAAAGAATAAAAAGAGAAAAGAAAAAAAAAGGGGGAGGGGACCGGCGGCCGACCGGCCCACAACCGGCCCACGGTCAGCCGGAGCCGGCCTGGTGCCATCCGGCCGGTCCGGTGGCCTTTGGGCCGTGGCCGCGCGTGGCCAACCGGCCGCCGGGCCGCCCCGGCCGGACCGGGCTCTGGCCGGGCCGGGCCACACCGCCCAGCGACCACCGCTCGCCCCGCGGCCTTGGCGACCGCCGCCGTGCGCGCCTGCTCCCTTCGGTGGCCGGCTGGGCCGGATGGCTGACCGGCCTCCTCGGCCCAGCATCCGGTCAGCCCGTGGGCCGCCTGGGACGTTTTTCTAGCTTTTTTTGCCCGTTTTCTTGTCTTTTTCTCCCCAACAGTTTTATGCTCCTAGCTATAAATAGACCCTTCTTCCACCTTGAGCGACTACTTCTTCCCCATTCTCTCACCTCCATTGTTGCATTTGAAGAAGTTGCTCTCCCTCTTGTTCCCCCCCATGATTCTTGCTCATATTTGAGGATTTGAGAGAGGAGATCTAGATCTACACTTCCACCAAACCAATTCTTCTCTAAGTGAGGGAATCTCTTGGGATCTAGATCTTGGAGTCTTTAGTTGACTTTCCCCCTTGTTCTTCCTCTCCAATCTCATCCTAGCATTCGTTGCTTTGGTGGGATTTGAGTGTGAAGGACTTGAACACCTCCGGTGTTCTTGCTTTGCATCATTGCATAGTGTTGAGCTCTCCACCACGATTTGTTCGAGTGAGAGACCGTGAGCTTGTTACTCTTGGAGTGTGACCTCCTAGTTGGCTTGGTGATTGGTGCTCCGGTGATCTCTTCAAGAAGATTGTGAAGAGGCCCGGCTTCTCCTTCGCGGAGCTTGTGAAGTGGTTGTGGAGCTTGCCATCTCCGGAGCGGAGGAAAAGCTAACCATAAGGAAAGGGCCATTATCCTTCGTGGGTGTGGTTCGGAGAATAGGGTGAGCCTTCGTGGCGCGGGGAATCCTTCGTGGGACCTCCACTCCTCCAAACGTGACGTACCTTGTTGCAAAGCAAGGGAACACGAATACATCCTCGTCTCCGCGTGCCTATTTTCTATACCCGAGCTCTCTTTCCTTGTGATAGCCATCGTGCTTGAAGTACATATATCTTGCTATCACTTGTGCTACATATATCTTGTGCCTATCTTGCTTAGCTCTAGTTGCTATTGTTACACTTAGTTGAGCTTAGCATATTTAGGGTTTGTGCTTGTAAACTAAACGATAGTTTAATTCCGCATTCATACAAGACAAATCCGCAAGAGTTTGTAATTGCCTATTCACCCCCCCCCCCCTCTAGGCGACATCTCGATCTTTCATATAATCATTGGATCGGCTAGGAGGATGAAGCGTGCTGCCAACGCTGATGTATTGGAGGGATGAAAATGGAAAACGCTTGTTTTCTAAATATTGTGTTGCTTATGTGACTAAATTTTAATGTGTATTATATTTTCTATACATCAATGAAAATATCCGGGAGGGACACAGCATCGCGCGGGCATTGTGCTAGACTGCTAGTAATATGAAGCGGAGGAAGTGCTACATTGTGTACATGTCGCTCTCGGTCAAACGTGAAAAAATCAACCGCGCGGTATTGTTTACGTGAAAACAAGAGCTATGGCAGGCGAGCACGAAGTCAGTCGTCAAAAGTAACCCACGCTCGAACAAATGCATACTCCGAAAAGCCGATTTAACTGCACAGTATTCCACGCTTGTTTCCCTAAAAAAATGGCGGGGAATAAAGTGGTGCTACACGATGGAGGGTGATTCCGGACAGTACGTTATGGGACCGCGCGTGAACACGCTGACATTTTCTGCCGCCATCGAGCACGGAGCTAGCGGCAGGTACACAGCAGTTTGTTTAAGCACTCGCTAGGCGGTGCACTGGAATTCCGCAGTGCGATAGACCGCGCTCGGCATTCCGTGAATTCTGAACCTCTCTTGTTCGCACGCCCGTGATCCACCGAATAACTTCGAACGCGCTGCTTGAATCACTGGCGACCATTCCAAGAATTACACGATCGTCGACCATGATTGGAAAACGAAGAAGAAGAACGAGATGCACGTAACGGGTGGAGATGTCTCCAGTGTTGACGTGTATCGGTAGGGCTTATCCCTTTCCATCAGTTTAGATTTTTGGTTCAGCTCGCTAGTACATGAACCTTAACATGGTATCAGAGCCCCAGGTTTCGAGTTTAAATTCTGGCTTTCACAGTTTATTCTAAAATCCCAAATTTATTCTAAATTCTTTGCAACCTCTTGCCGGCGCTGCCTCTTTGCCTCTCTACATGTGTTGATTTGTCTTCTCGTCTTCCCGTCACACGTGAGAGGGGGTGTTGACGTGTATCACTAGATTGCATATCCCTTTCCATCAGTTCGGACTTTTGGTTCAAGTGGCTAGTGCATGGATCTTAACATACAGAACGTTTCGAATAAATTAATACGGGTGGAGTACTGTGAGTTGTTCAAAGTTAATATCGGTATATTCATTTTACCATATAGTTTAATACAGATTTAGTCATGATGATTTAGTAGCCGGTTCCCAACGCTGACAAGGGCCCTACACAAATCGTAATACAAAGAACGTGAATCTACTTGGAAACAAAGATACGGCTAATATGGATAATGCAAACCATAGCAACATCATGCTAAATAGACAAGCAATACGTGACAAATTGGATAGCACAAACTCTAGCACAATCATGATAATTTAGCCTATTTCAGACACACAAGAAATGGCAAATGTGACCAACATACACCCTAGCAACCTAGCAAGATCATGATAAATTGCCCTATTTACAACTAACCCTACCAACAAGATCAAATCGTAGGCAAATCTAATAACTCCTAACCAAGATATAACCATAACGGAGCAACCGAGGTGAGGAAATCCTTACATTCATCATCGGAGGTGAAGAAGTGTTGCAAGAGGAAGAAGATGAAGTGCCGCCGTCGACTTTACTGGAGATATGTGGAGCTCGAAATTTGGGGGGACAGTGGCAAAGGGGGTAGAAATAGAGGAGGGGTCACGGCGGGAGGTCACGGAATCCTTCCCGCTCCCCTTTTCGCTTTTCGCCGTTGCGCACCGCAGCTCACGCCATCTCCCTCCTCATCCCCGCTTGTGTAGCAAACTATTCGCTTTTGCGTCACATCCGTGCGAGATGTGGGTGGCTCCCAAGAAACAGACGATTCGAACGTTCCTCCCAGATCATACCCAATCATGCTTTAAGAAGCGTGTTGTGCAACAATATGGATGAGCTCAGTCAACTAAACGAGCTGCTTTTGCGTCTCCCATGCGAGACAAGGGGAACCGAGGCTATCAAACCCGCCCTATGAGAAGTGATATGGAACTGAAGGGAGGAAGTACTCTAAGATCTAGGCTGAAGTAAAAATTCAAAGATAAAAGCGTGAGATCATTTCATGGCCTCGACGTGCCTTTCACTTCACTGGGAATCAATCAAAAAAGATACGTCCGTATCCCTTCGTATCTTGCTCTGTAGATCTGCACTTGGTATACTGATGAAAAGCAAAATCTTAACCTCGCCGTTGGCCGCCTCCACCTCTCCTTTTTCTGTCGAAAGCAGAGCTTGTTCATGCTCCTTGCGTTTCCTCGGTGGTGATGATGACGGAGCCACGCGAGTTGCTTTTGACGCGGGAGGACTCATCTTTGCACTAGAACGTACATGCCGTGGTACGGAAAGATCTTTTGTTTGGAGTCAACATAACGAACACGATAAGCTTCTTTTTGGTTTTTGAAGGCTGGCTGGCGTCGAAAGCTAGCATGCCGCACAAAAAGATGCTGACTGAGCCAAGGGAAGAGCTTCGGAAATCGCGAGTCGCTTTCTACGGGGGAGGACTCAGCAAACAATTTTGGCACGAACGAGGGTACAAGCAGTGGTACGGAAAGGAACCACAAAAGATGTTCCGTTTGGAGTAACATAGCCAACCTGATAATCTTCTTCTGCAAGCTTTACTATCTTGGCTAGCGTCTAAAGCAAAACCTCTCTCCAAGTCGCAGGATGGCAGGAAACGGAAGACCAAACGGGAAGAAGGACGAAAGGCCGGAGGAACTTGAGCGGCGCCAACCGCCAAGAGTCGGATACCACGAGCATCTCCAGTCGCGTCCCCCGTCACCGCGGATTGAGCGTTGGGGTCGTGTTTAGTTCGTCAGCGTTTGGGGGCGTCGCTCCCGGTCGCGTCCCCCAAATAAAATTTCGCAAATTTTAAACTTAACTAGATTCGATTAGATTCGTCCAAACTTACATAGATTCGAACGAAATTTGACTAACTTTAAACTAAACCTAATCTAGAACCACTTGCGGCGGCCGGAGCGTCGTAGTCTGCTGGAAGTTGTACATGTCGTCGGTGACGACCTCTGACGCGCTCGTCGACGGGCTCGTCCTTCACCAAGCCGCTTGGTCTGCCTCGCCGTCGTCGGAGAGGTCCACCAGCGGCTTGCTATCGCAGATGGACATGGCGATCGCCGCGTCCGGTCGCCCCTCCGGCGTCCTTGTCGTCCATGGACGCCAAGAACGCCGCCGCAGCCCGGCGTCCTCGGGGTCGTCGGCTGCGCGATGAGCCGCGCCGCTCGTACTCCGCCGGCGGCGCCGCCTTCGGCGCTTCCTCGGCTCCTCCCGCTCGGCCGGGATGAGGAGGGCGCCGCCGCGCCTCCCTTGTTGCCGCCTGCCGCTGCCGCTGCGCCGCACGCCTCGTGTTGACGGGCGTCGCCGGGTCCTCCTTGACCTCCCGTTTGGGACTGTAGGGCGCCGACCGGGTGCGACGAGGGCGGCGATCGCGCGGTCTCGAGAAGAAGAGTGCGAGGAGGACGAGTACGTCGTCCTCCCTGCCATTGAGGAGACGGCGGCGCGACGCATCTCCGGCCTTGGAGCGCCGTTGCGGATGCCGCGGATGACGTTCTCGAGTGCGCCTGGAACGCCCCGAACAGGGCGCGGCCTTCCCTGTTCAGTGTTGGGGCCGCCGACGAGGTTGTCTGTGCATCTCGACGTCGTACTTTGGAAGTACGTCGTCCACCAGTGTCATTGTCGTTGACCGCCCATGTCGGATCCAACCGCTCCTCGGCGGTGAGTTGAGCCCGACGGGCCTTGATGGCGTCCCTCCATTGGTCCGTGCGCGCGGCTCGGCGGCGGCGGAACGCCAATGCCGTTCACGGCCATCTTCCGGCCGCCGCTGCTTGGCAGCCGCATGTCCGGCGGGACTTGATACCGGGCGTGGTACAACGCCCACGCCTCCGCCACGGTGAGGCTGCCGCGGCCGGCCGTTCGCCGCGGCGATCTTGCGGGAGGACGAGGCTCGACATTTTTGAGCGGAGAGAAGCGGGAGGGGAGACGGCGGTGACGAGAAGGATTATGAGCGGCGAGAACTGCGGGGCGTCTTAAAACAGCGGCGCGGGTGGTTGCACGCACAACTCGCGGACGGCCACGCGGCATGCACGACGAGACGCGTCCCTGCATCGCTGGGAAAACGGGGACGCCATTAACGTCGCTTGACCAAAGGTAGGCGACGGGGTTTTAGCCTTCCGTGCCGCTGACAGTCGGGCCCGCGTCCGGTTCGCTCGTTGTGTCGGCGTCGGTCGTCCCCGTGAGGGGACGGGCTCGGGCGCCGGACACCATATCGGGCCGCGCCGGACAAAAATAGGCTTTTGGGGACGCGGCTGAAACGCATTTTCTGTCCGGCGCGCCACAAATCCCTTTGGGGGACGGTTTGAGGACGTGGCTGGAGCTCTAAAATATTTGGAAAAGAGAAAATGGTATTGCCGGACTGTACGGATGGGCCAGAACACCACCTCTTCTTCTTTGTTCGCTTTATCGCATCACCCAACGGCCAACGCGACATCCACTACAGCTGAGTCGCAAAAAAAAAAGACATCCACTACAGCTTGTAATCAGGTTTGCCTTTTCTTCTTTCCTTCGGCAGCTATCCATGAGTATTTTATGAGTTCGGTACACGACACTTACGATTACTTTACTGGCCTCCTGAAGCCCTCAATACATGTCGCATATTTAGATAGCAAATATTAGGTTAAATATGTTTACTAGTATGTGGAAAGTATTAAGAACAAAAAATTAGGTTTATTTTGGTCTGTTTAGATCGGTTCGCACACCGTAATTAGTCCATGATCTTTCCCTTGTTTTAGCGCTTTTTTCCTTCTAATATTTAATATATTAAAAACTTAATTTATATATTTGAGGGCCTCTTCGTAGCTCACCTCGAGCGGCTAGATTGGAGCTTTTCTTTTTTGCTTCACGACCACCTCCAACTCCCGCTGGTATGTGAGGATGCAGTGCTATTCCTGGGTGTGGTCCCGCAGCTTCTCGCCCTATATGTCGCCGCTGTCGATCAGCAGCTCCTCATCCCCGGCACCGTCGTTCTTGCCATGCAAGAACAAAGTTTTTCGACAAGGTAGGCTTTATTATTACATTTTCATTACATTGTTATACTCCTGGAATCAAATCTCAATATGAAAGTATATTGATGGTGACGCGGAATAATACGTAATAAAATATACTTAAGTAAATCGGTATGTCTACACACTGAATATGATTACGCTGGAATTGTACCCAGAGTGTAATGTCAGGTGTCTATTTGATTGGCTCTACAGATTGTTAAACCATGCAGGATTGAATTTGATTTCATATTTGCCGTATGAGTCACACATGTTTGCGACCTAATGGACGAACAGTATTTGGCTCGGTAACTACCGTTAATGAAAGTGGTTGGTTAACATGTCATGGGTTTTGGCTGAAAACATATTGAAATATCTAAAATTTAGAGTCTATATAAAGATTCCATCCTTTAGCCTTAATTTGTTGTGTCCTAGTACCAAAATTGACCTCCCCAAACGGAGTCTTGTTCGCGCTGATGGGATGTCCAAGGCCGGAGGAAGTAGCCTACTCCCCACAATGGACGCGTTTGGTTGCCTGGAGGCCCATTGACTCCAACGGGAGGCGCAAAAAAGGCCGTTTGGTTGCCCAGGCTCACCCGCATTGTCGCATCGTACGATTCTCAAAGCACTCTCTTGGGCCAGGCCCTGGAGGAGCGCCCTAATCGGCCGTTTCTAGCAAGCCACCCTCGTCTCCGCAAAAATTGACAACGTCGCGTTCCCGCAGAGCCACCGCGGGAGATGGCGCGAGTTGGCGCGGAACGACGAAAACTCGACGGGATGAATTCGGTCACCACGCTCTAAATTTGGCCACCGTATATAGGGGCGGTTGTCTCACCGCCATATCCAAACCCCACCATTTTCCCCATTTCGAGCTCATCCACCCTTCACGATCTAGCAACATGGCCGGCTCTTCGTCACCCGCAAGGTCGGCGAGGCTAGCGGTGGCGGCGACGTTGCTTGTGGCGGCGGCTACTAGCCGCGGATTGTCGAGTTCTTCCTCTGTGTCGATCGCTTCGGTTGTTGTAAGTTTCTGCAAACCCTAGCCTTAGATCTAGATTTATTGGGTATACAAGGGGTCTGAAAGAATCCATTATAGATTATTCCATCGTCACTGGCCGAGATTGTCGAGGTTGCATCTGACTCTTCCACGGGGACGGTTGTCGCCATTGCATCTGACTCTTTCACGGGGATGGTTGTGCTGCCTGCCTGCCTGCATGTTCGCCAGGGTCCCCTGCTTCCCCGACCTCGGTGTTGCGTATGGCTCCTCTAACTGTAAGGCCGCTATTTCTTTTCTCGTAGTTCATTGATGTGATAGTGCTTAAGGATGTGGATGTGGTAGTGGTAGTTCATTGACTTGGTTGTGCTTAAGGATGGGGATGTGGTAGTGGTAGCTCAATAATGTGGTAGTGTTTGTCATGTAGGCGATTATATCATTGGACTCACCTGATCTTTCTGCTACTACTGTCAATGCTCATCGTTGTTTGTTTCCAAGCAAACCTGTCATGGTCTGGAGACATGAGATTTTAGAGTTTGTGCTCAACCAGTTTGTTCAGCTCGTCCATAGCGGCGTCTATTTTAACGTGGGATTCAAAGAGAAGCAGATGAAGAAGGTAGTTGCTGATGTTCTTGCATTCGCTTGCATACATGTGACCACTCTTCAGATCTACTACCACATCAGAAACTAGAGGACCAAGTGAAGGGTCATACTCATGATGAAATCCGATCGCACTCTAGACTGGAACAAGGATGGTTGCTGCTTCTGCGATGCTCATGAAGAGACGACGCATGAGTTCCTTCATAGATCTGAAAGTATGTCATTGTCATCCGCACTAACAGTTGTTCCTTCTGGATTGCAGTGGTACCCGAGGCATCGTCAGTACGTTGCGACCCGGATCACGAACTATGCTCAGGTGAAGACGATCTTCACGCCCCAGTTTGTCTACAGGGCGCAGCTGTTCCAACCCAATTTGCTGGCCAGGGCAATCGACTACATTCTAGACAAAGAAGAGTATGCCGTGTACCGTAAGCTGCAGCCATTAGAGAGGATGAGCTGACTTAGGACCTGGCTACGCAATCAGTTTCCTGCTTAGTGCATCTGCTTCCTTCGTCATGATCTACTGATTTTGAGAGGTGCTCTCGTATCTCTCCATTAGCCAGGACTTGCTTGAACCTAATCCCCGGTCTGTAATGATGAACTTGTCCAAGGTGGTATATACTAACCCCTCGTGTGATGAACCTGTGATGCATCACGAATTATAGTTGCTTTGCTCGTGATGCATCGCCCACTGGGGTAAGTACTTGCCGTGTATTACCAGCAACTTTTGATGAACTGAATGTAGCTGAATGTGTTCTTATTTAGTTACGAGTACTGGGTAATCTCACCACTCTAAGGAAAGGGGTTAGCATAACACATAACACGCTCATAGGTGCAACCAAATAGGATGTGCGTTGCACGAGCATGGAAGAAAATTGTCTAAATGACATGCGTTTTATGGCATATAGCTCGTTTGCAACGCGCAGACACTTTCATCTCACTGCGTTTGTGGTACACGAATTACACCCAAGCTACCAAACACGGCCTATATAATCCAGGTAAAGATATCCACGGGACAGAATCACGTTCTGGCGTACGGAACGGTTGGGAGGCACTCGCCATGATTGTATACGTTACTTGTTGAGCTAGCGCTGGCACGTAGGACTACGTCTGATGGCTTTGAATTCGTGATCGACCAGCGGATACATGGGCCACAATGCATGTCGGGGACCGATCGATCGGCGGTGTACGGACAAGAGCTCGTCCCAGGTCATAAACTCAGGAATGATGAATGATGATGACGACGCACTGGTATAGTGCTGCCGTGCCGGTGCCGGGATGGATTTAAGCGAGCGACATCGACGTGGTACTTGACATGCACGACCTGTCAGGCTTCTTTGTATACTAGATCGACCGAGTTTGTACCTGTATGTATAAATGGCTTTACTGAGTGGGACAAACACCAAAAATATGCAATATGTGGTTGGCGGGCTCGTGGGTATATATGGAGTTTATGTAGCCCTTGAAATGGAGAAGCAAAGCTAGATTCACGGGATCGTCCCTTGGAATTAAGTGCAGGCAAGGGCAAAGCCTCTGATTTAGGAACAGGCAAGCAGGTCGCGTTTACTCTTGTGCGCGGCCAGAAATACCCACCCGTAAATACCAACTGCTGGCTCAGAACAAGCTATACCAACACAACACTGCTACTAGGCCAACACAAACCAAAACAGACACTACATATAAGAGCATCTCCACCAGCGCGTTTCAAATAGGCTACGGTAGAACCGTCGGCACAGCCGTATGGAGACGTCGGCACTGCATCCACCATTTGGGGATGCTGTTCCCACACCGGCGACCCCATACGGTGATCCCAAAAACTTTTCTTTTGTTTTTAAAATATTTTGAAACAACATATCAATCATATAAATTATTCATAGAATATTTTGATTATTCATACAATCACACAAATAGAAAATAAATTATTCATACAATCACACAAATAGAAAATAAATTATTCATACAATAATTCAAATTAAAATCATGCCGGTTGATGTTCCTCCTCTTGCCTGGCTTTGAGCCGCCGCGTCGAGGCACGCCGAACAAAGGCTGGCGAATGCGAAGTAAGCTCGTCAGAATCAGCTGCTGATGTTGCCGCCGAACAGCCTGAGCGTTCTGCTCATGCGTGAACAGATGCACCATCATCTCGCTGTCGATGTCCATCGCGGCAATCCGACGAACACTTTGCGGGCGGGGCGGTTGTGCGGCGGGCGGGGCGACCTCTATTCCGGTCGAAATAGCAGCCGCCGGTCGAGGGGGTACATAGCGGCCGTGTCGATGGACGGTGGTTCCTAGATAGGCGGCGGTGTCTATTGCAAACAGGGGCATGATCGCGATGGTGGCAATGAAGGTCTAGAGGGGTGGGAGTTGGCTCGGGCGTGGCTGGGAGGTGGGGAAAGTGGTGCATCTGGCTGCCAGGCGGAGCCCACGCGTGGTGTCTGACGTGCCGCGAGGTCAAAAACTAGCCGATATTTTTTGGGGCTCGTCGACGTGACTCCTTTTTAGCCACCGGCCTCCAAAACGTTATCGGGACCGCTATGGCAAGCCCCGGTGAAGATGTTCTAAATGAAAACAAATAAAAGCGATGCAAGAGGCGTATCAGATACT
This sequence comes from Lolium multiflorum, assembly GCA_030979885.1. NCBI lineage: Eukaryota > Viridiplantae > Streptophyta > Magnoliopsida > Poales > Poaceae > Lolium > Lolium multiflorum. Next base: position 45,057,156 of record CM061752.1, on the reverse strand, counting down.
GTACTTATTTTCTGTTGCGAATATACTGCTGGTATATACCCAGAAATAAGCTGAAATACCATCCAGGCGTGTTCCAGGCTAGTAGAAAAATGATGAAACAGCGTGGTCGTACAGGCACGTCGCTGTCCGAGATTCCGGCAGCTGGCCTGGCCCTGCCGTCGCGGTCGCGGACCAGAGACCGTTCCGTACGAGCCGGACTACGGACGCGGCACGGCACGCGCTCGCTCGCTCGCTCGGTGGTGACGGCAGCGGCCCACCTCACCTGCGACTGGGATGGAGCGGTCGGGGTCGGGGTCGGGTTCGGAGTGAGACCAACCGTCTTGGGTTGGGGTTGGGTGGGTGTGGCGAGTTAAAGAGGGCGCAAAGGTGGGCACCATGGGTCCGCCGCACCGGCTTTTTGTCTCTGAGTACCCGCCGGGTACACCAAACCGTACCTGCGCGTACCTCCGCTCCATTCCAGAGTTTGGCCCAGCGATAGCCTCACTCCTACTACCTTTGTTTTTGTTTGAGGCCTCTTTTTGTTTACTAGTACTTCGTATTTTATTTTTAGCCAAAGTTAAACTTTGTCAACTTTAACTACAAATATAGGAAACGCATATTAACAACCGTCATGTCAATTGAATATATTATGAAAATATAGTTTATAACGATTCTAATACTCGCTCTAGTTCATATTAATTGACTCTAATTGGATGTATCTATACACATTTTAGTTCTAGATACATCCATATTAAAGTCAATTAATATGAGTCGGAGGGAGTACCGCATATTTACATCGTTAATATAAATACTTTTTAAAAAGTATTTTGGCAAACTTTAACCCAGAACACGAATGAATTGTGAATGAAGGTGGTACGATTATCAATCGCACCGCTTGGAAGCTATTCAGACAATGCATGATGCTGGTCCTCGGCAAGTTATTTAGAATACAATTATTTTAGCTGGAGGTGTGATCATTTATTTTAGGCATTGTAATAGGGAAGGCAATAGCGTAGCTCATTTACTTGTTGCCCCCTTTTTATAGCTTGGCCAAATATGTAACCTTATCTGAGAATCAACAAATTTTCCACGATGGCTTTCCCTTTCTTTTAAAAAAAACTCACTCTTATTATCGGAATTCGTAATTAGCAACATTCTCGTGGGGAGGTACTACATGCTACAAAACATGTCTTCTGTGTCAAAAATGTGTTTCATTCGCTAAGGAAAAACTTTGAGCCACTTGTACTCCACAGATAGTATTTTCATATTGCATGAACCACAATCTATCTAAGCAAGTATTCTTTCTTTTTCTCCTGATGTAAACCAACAGATGCTAGAATGAACCACATAGTACATAGGGCATTGTTATAGGTTGAAGCCTTCTCTTCACAATCATGAAAATACACGTTGCATTTTGAAGGGGTATAAATGCTGCATTACTTAATGTGTGCCCGACTTTAGCTTTTCTTTGCTTGTCGAGCTGAAACAAACCCTCGAATGGTTTATATATATTTTAAAGTGTAATGCATGTAAAAGTATCAAACTTGCCAAGGGGGTGCAATATAATCCTCAAACTTAGAATTTTCTCACCTTTTGTCCTCAAACTTGCTAAAAGGGATATACATACTTTATACATTTCCTTAAGTGTGATGCTTAAGTGCCACAATTTTTTGTCTCAAACATGCCATCGATTGTTTTAAATATTTCAAAACTAACTGTTTTTAGAGCGTAGTCTACCATCCACCTCAAATCGTTACTAAATGGACATTAACTCTTAGAGATGGACATTTGAATGGAAAAAAGAGTCAAAAGGGAGAACTAGGGAAGTTACTCCAGGATAAACCAGTTTGGTTCCCGTAGAAAAAATATTAGCGGCAATCCGACAGAAAACATTCTCGCTACTAAAGAAACATCTTGCGGTTTCATATAACCATTCTACTTCTTATGGTCTCTTTATATCTAATACTGATGAGAACCAACATGTAGTTGAATGGTTAGTAGGGTAGTAATACCCCCAAACAATTAGGAATCAAACCTCAAGCTTAATGCTTTGGTGTCTCATAAAAGTGACATGGGTACAAAATTTCCGTTGATTGCAAGATCATGCGATGACTTAGTCAATCTAAAGACCTGCTAGCTCGGCATTTCAGCGTGTGTTCATAGAGGTAAATTAAAAAAATGGAGTGTCGGCATCTGTACTCTCACGTTGATATTAATAAAACTGTTACTCAATGTGTTGTTGCTACCATTGCTATGGTATGGATTGTCATAAATTTATTTTCTAAAATCTTCATAGCAAGCATCAGTTGGAGGCAGTGTGTGTTGGCGTAGCAATAACTGACACTAACATTTGATGGATAAAAATATAGCACCGAGAAAAAGAAAATAAAAAAGGCAGGAAAAGTGGTAAGGAGCACTAGCCTCCTACCCTATAAGCAGGGAGGAGAGCACCACCCCGACCCAGTACGACTAGTCTACTGCAAACGCCTTGACCCTTGAGCTTTCCCTCCCCAACGCCAAGAAACCATCTTTCCTCCTCCCCGCCGCCGCCACCATCCCGCAGCGCCACCATCCCGCAGCGCCACCATGAAGCGCCTCTTCAGACGGCTCTCCCGCGTCGCAGCGGTCGACTCCGCCTCCGCCACGACAGCCTACCGCCAGCTCCGGACACCGAAGAAGGCTCCTTCCTCCGGCGCCGGCGGCGGCGCGAAGGTGCCGCAGGGGCACGTGCCGGTGTGCGTCGGCGAGGAGGGCGGCCCCGTGGAGCGGTTCGCCGTGCGCGCCGACCTCCTCGGCCGGCCGGCCTTCGCGGCGCTCCTCATGCGCGCCGCCCAGGAGTACGGGTACGGCCACCCCGGCGCGCTCCGCATCCCCTGCCCCGTCGCCGACTTCCGCCGCCTCCTCGTCCGCCTCTCCTCCGACGACCCCTTCGCCGCCGAGTGCTAGGCGTCCGCTCCGCCCTTCTTGGCCTGCCGCTGGAGAATCTGCCCTTCATTCCCCTTCTGACAGATTTACCCCTGGGCAATGTACAATTGTGCATACAGAGGCGGGCCGAAGAAGAGGCGCTGGAGCGAGGGCAGTGTTGGGGATTTCCTCCTGCAGCTTTGTAGTAACTTTTTTTTCTTACTGCAAGCATGAGCTGAATGGAAGAACTAATAGGTGTTCCTTTTTCACCCCTTCTAGTTCTAGGAATTTCAGTGTAAGGGAGATGCTAGTGTGCGAGTGTTGTGCTAGGGGATTTTGAGGTGTTCTTCAGTGTTTAACCATATAGTACTAGATGTGGTGATCCTTATGCTGGTTTCTTGCCATATTGTTGCTGAGGTGCTAGCAGTAATTTTTATTAGTACTACGTTGCTGTCAACCTTGGCTATAATCCAGATCCGTTTGTTGTTAACTTGGGCTATGACATTTGAAATGAAACGCCGGAATCGCACTTAAGTCCTGCAAAAAAGATTGCTGCTCTGAACTTGGGCTATGGCATTTGAAACGAAACGCCGGAATTACACTTAAATTCTACTACAAAGATGGTTTAAAACCGATGACGCCCGATTATCAATTTTGAAACGTTATCTTCTGCTTGCCTTTACCGCATCGCATTTGCATTTTGGGATGGCGTGAGTTAACGCTGGTGAAAGCTTGCGGTGGCAAGCGATGCTATGTTGGTGGTCCGGCCAAAGATAGCAAGATACTGATTAAAGCGGAATCTGCCAACGAGATGAAATGCTCCTGTAGAAATGCAGTTTTATTACAAGCATCAGGGCAGGCAGTACATTTAGAGCATTTGCACAGCTGGTCTGGTGCAAGAGTAACAATATCTTGAGCCAGACAAGAAAAAACAGGAAAACTACAGCCCGAATCTGAATTGCACCCTTCGTTTGTCTCGCTGCCCTCTGCCCTGTCATACTGTTCACTAACACATCTGGTTAGCATCTTCAGCAATGTTCTTATAGCGAGAGCATTGTTATTGTAGATAAACGAAATCTAATTTTGGGTTCACTGTGTTTGTCTTATTCCCTTTTACAACGAAACTGATTGTCAGGTTTCAAGTGGATTAACATCTTGGGCTCTTGGCACGTCAGGGAAATATATGGGTATGTCAGGACCAGATTAAGGAAGCATCCTGCAGAATTTCAGCCTTGTATATATCGGTACAACAATTAGCTGATCGTCAGGCTGTCATGAGAAGGACGGTTTAGTTTGGTACAGGCTGAAAACTGAAGGAGGCGAGACAGTAATGATTGGTTACTTCAGTGTTTATTATTCCATTTGTCTCAGCAGGCTGTCATAATCTTCAGTAAAATTCGATTAGCATCTTCAGCAAGTTTTTGTCGAGCACATTGTAATTGATGATAAAAGATGGTTACATTTAGCAATCCACCTTTGATAGCGAAACTTAGTGTTAGGTTTCGGTGATTATCATCTTTCTTCTTAGAGATATACACAGGTATGACAGACAAAGGAAAAATAATAATCCTACAGAGTTGCAGTCCTGTATTAGAACAACAGTTAACTGATGGTCAGGCTGTCATGAGAGGGACGGTTTGGTTTGGCACAAGTGAAACAAAAGGAGATGAGACAGCAAAGATTGGTTAGTTCAGTGTTTGTTTACTGGTTCCTTCATTAAAGTCCGAAACATCAGTGTCCAAATCTGCCCTGAAGAAAACCCAAGAACAAACATACAAAAACCCTTTGTAATTTTGTTTTTCATGTAATGTAGTAGTCCGCCAAATTGACAACCTTGACCGTCCGTTTCCCCACAAAGTCGAGGAAATAATGTTTCCAATTTCAGCATGCAATGCAGGTTTCCTTCAAACTGCAGATGTATTACACCGCCACTGAAATGAAAGATGAGAATAGAAAATGCATTGCTTCAGAATGGAAATGTGGACTAAGCATGGATCATTATACGACCAAACAAGCTGCAGCCCCATGTGCAGGGATATATTAACCGGTACGAACGGTTGCTGCATAATCGCTTCTTAGTTCAGACACAAGATTCAACAGTGTCTCACTCCCAGCCTAGTATCCTAGCTAAATATATTTCAATCAACTGATCTTGCACCATTTCTTTATATCATCGTGGGCGTGACTTGGTCGTCGTTATGATTGTGACGGAACCAACTGTCAAACCGAAGTGCCTGAATCTCCCATACATAACATAAAGTAAGCATGTGTACCTATTTCTAGGTTTGGACAGGCGAGGGAAAAGTAGATATAATCAATATGGTGCTCAAACAATATCTGACGATGCAAGGAGACAGACAGCCCATACCATGTTTTAATTCAACTTGGCAAATGTGGGAGGAGAAAAGGTCAGCAACTCGTCACATGGCGAGCAGCAGGTTGCAGCTTGCAACGACAATGGCAGCATCCAGGAAATAGATAACGTTGCCACCGGCAGCTTTTCTCGTTGCATGAAATCGGATCATGGGTATGGATGGATTCAGCGATGCCGTGGTGCAGTGCAGTGTAGTGGCTGCATTGAAGGGGGGGCACGCCCGTGTAGGTGTAGTCAAAGTGCCAAAGGCAGGCAGACCACAACATGATGCTGGTCTCGGGCTGCTGCCGCTGCTGCCGCCTCATGTGTGTGTCATTTCCAACGGACTGCATCGGGCGTGGCGCAGCGCAACACATGGCGTGGTGGATGCAACGTGGGGAGAACACACGTTGGACAAACAAATGTTTCTCTTTTGATTAGCGGATAATTCTCGCATGTCACTTATTAAGGTAATGACGTCCGAATCATCAACAGCACACCACCACAAAGAGCATCACCCATCCAACGTCGCCGCCACCGAGAGGTGAAGGAGCACGAGGACGATGATGCTGCTCCACGCGGTGGGGAGGGGGCGGGAGGAGGAGAGGGGCGCGGCCGCCACCACCAGGATACATCACCACAACAACAACAAATGTGTAACCTGCGTTGCATCACAAATTCCACGCCTACGCGTCATGCCTTACAAGCATTCCCCACCACCCCCACTGGTCTTTGCCACCGAGGACGGAGAACTCCCGGTGGCGCCGATAGACCCATCTGTGATGGCCGAGGGCGCCAACACTTGCAATCAGGAAGTGGAGTGCACAGAAAGGTGGCCGAGGCTGAACGGCGACCCGGCACTAGGGAACCAGCTTGACAAGAATCGGGCCCTAAAGGGCGCATGTGACCACCTCCCAATCTTGGCCCATGCTAGGCCTATATCGGACCCAAACGGGCACCACCATTACCTCACAGCTGACCTCCGCCGCGGACATACTAGTCTATAAATCAGACATGGGAGAATGTAATTTCATTCCCTCAACATTGGTAAAATTGGAAGGTCAAGCAAATTGAGAGAATTTGATCGCTTTAACTTCGCTATGTTGGCATGCCAGGGCAATGATTGATCAAGCAAAATGAAGCCTTTCGTGCGTAGGTATGAAGGTTTTTCGACTGTTGTCCTTAGATTTGGGAGATGTTGTTTCTCCGATTGAGCTATAATAAGAATATAATCAATGTGCACCTCCAATTATTGGCCTACCATACCCTAGAATATGCTATTCAGAGTCCTCCGCTATGTGGCTCATGCATTCTTGAGACCGCATTACTCCCCAATCATAGGCACCTCCAGTAATCCCTTTGGTTGAGGCATCAAATGGAGAACCCCGAACAAGAAAGGGAGTGCATTCCTTTTCATTCGATTTCAAGTAGATATACTACGTCTTTAACTTTTTTTTGAGAAATACTTCGCTGCATTTATATTAAACCGGAAGAGCACCCTCCTGTGCTAACAAGTTCACAATCAACTCTGGTGGATACTACAACAAGGTGTTACACTCATTATTAATGCAGCCTACTTGCGCTAGACAATGCGCTAAACCATTACACGATCTACGAACATGACGAACTAGAAACGCCACGAAACTCTTCAGCAGATCCTTGATCTCTTCGACCAGTGGCCCGTGCACCGAACGGTCCATGTCGTTGCTTCGAAGCTTCATTATCGCAGTAAGGCAATATGATTCTAAGGCTAATTCTCTCAACCCCTGTATCCCTTGCAAGTTCCAACGCCAGCTTACACGCCAAGAGTTCGGCCCTCTCCGGATCAGAAACAGACTATAAAAAACGGCATGCTCCAGCCTGGAACCCGCCATGGTGGTCTCGAATTACCGCACCACACACACCCGTTTCTGTCACCTTCAAGAACGCATCATCCGCATTTGCCTTGTGCCAGCCCGCATCCGGTGGGAGCCAAGACTCCGACACCCTTAGCGCCTCAGACAATGTGGTAGCTCTGCTATCTGCCCACTCATCCACCAAGTGAATGGAATGGCGAGCAATAGAATGCGGATCATCAATCTTAGCCTCTTCACTGGCCTCGTTCCTTGCCAACCAAATCTGGTAGATCACCATGATCCCAATCGCCAGCTCTTTTTCCTTGAGCCCACTGAGCTAATCTAGTAGCCAACCCTGGAGATCGCTCGAGGTCCTGACTCGCCGATGTGGGTTGGCCAGGAGGAAACCCGTTAGTTGTCGGCTGTGCTCCCAAACTCCTGCCGAGTGAGGGCAGTTCCAAACCCGATGAAGCAGGGACTCCTCGCGGCCACACACCACACAAGCAACCCCATATTTTATGTGACGCCTACTCAACTCCTCACCCACAGCAAGACCATTATTGATCAGCATCTAGGTGTGAATCTTTGCTTTGCCCGGTACCTCAGCACCCCAGAGAGCTAGCCATCCGCGATGCTCTTCACAAGACCGCGAGGAGCATGGCCTCCCTTGATGCATCTCCCGTATCTGCCCATTGAGATGATATGCTGGCCTAACCGTGAACATTCCATTTTTGGTGTAATTCCATGCAACATAATCTCCTATGCCAGCACGACCCACTGGAATTTGCAGTATATCAGCTACATCACCATCAAAGAATAGATTGTTCAATTTCGCCACATCCCACCCTCCTCCATCCGGGAGCAACAACTCTTCCACCCTCGAAACATCCTGGTCCGATTTTTGGCCCAGCGGCCTCATCAAACCCGACCGCGGAATCCAATTATCCTCCCACACTTTGACAAATTTTCCATCTCCAATACGCCAAACCAATCCCTCCTTGAGTAGATCTCTCCCGTGCAAAATGCTCGTCCAAGTAAAAAAAGCTCCTTTAGGGCATACTGCTGTCAGTACCCCTTCCTTCTTGCAGTAGCGGGCACGTAGGACCCAAGCACATAGAGAATTAGGGTTGATCAAGATCCTCCAAGCTTGTTTCGCGAGTAAAGCCTGGTTGAAAGCTTCAAAATTTGGGAACCCCATACCCCTAGTCCTCTTCGATTTACACATCTTACTCCAACTGATCCAATGCGTTTTCCTTTGCCCTCCGCTGCCCCCCACCAAAACCTTGATGCAATTGACCGAAGGGAGCCACACATCTTCTTTGATAACCGAAACACCCCCATCGGAAAGGTCGGAACTGCCTAAAGTACTGACTTGATCAAAGTTTCCTTGCCCTCCATCGACAGGCCTTGTCCCTTCCAACCCTTCACCTTGTCCCATGATCTGTCTGACACATATTTAAACACTCCATATTTGGAACGACCAACCACCGTTGGAAGGCCCAAATACTTCTCCGACAGAGCTTCACCCTGGATATTGATAATTTCTTTCAGCTCATCCTTCATCTGCTCCGAAGACCTACCAAAGAAGCCTCCCTATCAGGAACCACGATGTGGAAGCATCTCAACCACCTAATTCGAATAATCATGTAAAAAGTGAAAACATAGTCCAATAAGAAGATGTGTCTACTCATCCATTCTCTCGCTGAGGCATTGGTTGCCTAGCTCGCTAACCTTCCTACTGCTGCTCCCTCCGCTCTACCGCAGCAACTCACCTCAGCAACGCCACCAACCACGACCCACAACATGCCGCTTCTCCGCTCGGAGAAGGAGCTTGCCGGAGTGCACCACCACTCCCACCGCCTTTGTCGGCCAGGAGCCGCCACCATGGCCTTGCCGCTAGTAGTGGCCAAGGGAGCTCGTTATTGGGAGGCTCTTGGCTAGTGTTCGGGCGCCTCCAGAGTTGCCTGCGCGAGCAACTGGGGAGACCTGCCTTGAAACGTTTTCCTCTTAGTGGAGATCAAAGCTAATATTGAACCAAAACTAAAATGCCAGTATATTCCACTTTATCTCGAGGCATTTGATTCCTCCAACATTTGTCTACTTTTGGTTATCCAAAACTAATATTCCAGTGAAAAACCATTGTTATTCGAAACTAAAATGGGAGTAGTGCTTGTTCTGGTCCAGCACGCGGCACTTAGCAGTTGGATATTTCCGGCCGCGCGCCTGAGTGAACGCGGCCAGCTTTGCCTATTGCTCACCGGATACTCTGCATAATTTGATCCAGCCAGCTTCTCCATTGGAGCCTTGGAGGGCTACATGACGTCCCTCCCGTGGTTTGTTGGGAGATTTTAGGCATGATCTCTCACGAGATCGATCGATCGGGTGTTGCCTGCCAACCTGGCCAGAGTCATGCATGCTCCACGGAGTGGTGCTCTGCTACAACTTGTTTGGTGTTTGTCCCACTCACTTCCAAACAAAAACAAAGAAACCTGACAAGTAACGCTTGTTAGTTACGGTGCAAAGAGCTGGTTATTAACCCTAGAATTGAACTAAAGACTGTCTGCTTCCGTGGCCGCTCTCGTCTCGCGACTGCGTCGTCCCCCGCGGGTGACGGGGCCGCGCCGCCGCCGCCCCTCGTCTCGCGCCCCCCTCCTCCTTTTCTCCCCCGCCGTCGTCGGCGTGCGTCGCCGGGCAAGGCCCGGACGGCGCCGGCGGCGGCGGCCCCTCGCTCTTCCCCTCTCGGTCTGCGCCTGCGCGGGGTAGGTGCGGCCGGGTGGTGCTCCTCGGCCGGCGGCGGTCCGGCGTGGCGGCGTGATTCCCGCACGACGGGTGGAAGGAGGTGCGGCGATGCCGTCGTTGGCGGCAGAGCAGCACAGGCGGTGGTGCTAGGGCGGGCTGGTTCGTCCTAGATCTGGGCCCAGATTGGGGCCCATATGGGTTGGACGGGATGTCTGCTCCGAGCGCGCCGGTGATGCTCCCTGGAGGCAGAGAAGGCGCGCGGCGGTGGCTGGTGGCGGCGGTGCTCGGCGGCCTGCTGCAGCTGGCCATGGGGACTTTACTGTGGCCGGCCGGGCGCGGGGCTGGTTTGACCTCGATGCCATGTCCGGTCGGCTACGCGGCGGTGGAGGTAGTTCCCTCCCGCGCGGCTGAGGCACTGCTACCCCGACCCGGCTGCCTCTTTTCTGCATCTAGGCCCTGCTCCGATGTCCATAGCTTGATGGCGAGGATGGCTTCAAGACCGCGGTGGCGTGTGCTGGTGGGTGGCAAGCTAGGTGGAGCACGTCGGATCGTCCGGGTTTGTGGGTTTGGTGGGCGGGAGAAATCCTAGTCGGCATGCCCGACACCGACGCGGTGACGCTGGTGTCGCCCTACCTTCCTGAAGGGCATCGGTTGTCCCTCTTCCCCAATCCCTTCCGCGTATCGGGGGAAACCCTAGGATTAGTCCGGGCAGCAGCGGCGTTGTCGTCGTTTTCCTTGTTGAAGGTGTTGCTTGATATGCGGCGGTTCGGTGTGTGCTTGGAGTGTGGTGGAATTCTCCGGAGGGCGCAGCGGTTGCGAGTCGTCTTTTTTCTTGTCAAGTTGCCGGTGCTGGCATTATTTTCTTTTTCCTCTTTCTCTTGTGTTCTTTTGGGCTTTGGTTGTGCTGCGGCTCCAGCGTGCTTGTTGTATCGGTCGATTGCTATATTAATATAGCGGGGCAAAAGCCTATTTCGAGGAGTTACGGTGCAAATGGATCAATTTGAACCTGAAACTTCAACACAAAATAACTTAGTCTTTAAGAAAACTCACAACCTGACCTATTTGCACAATGTCAGTCCCCATAACGTCATGGTTTATTTTATCGATAAAAGGAATATATTAATATCGATAGATACCCATTACATCCAGCCTATGCAATAACGCAGTATCCTAATGGTAATATGGATGCACACAGCCAAAAAGAAAAAATGAAAAAAGAAGTCCCGCTACGGTACTCCAGTCCTAGCAACAACGGTATAACAACCACCAAGATAACACCTGAAACCCAGACTCTCCACAAGTGACGCATCTAAGAAGGAAACATTGCACAAGTGCCATCGTTGGCCGATCAAAAGATTTTAGGTTTTCACCCTGAAGATATTCCTCTCTCTCAAAATAGTGCCTTCAACAAGACCATTGCCGGGTACAACCAAAAGATCGAGATCTAGGATCACCACCACCACCACCCGCCGGCCCAACATCTTCACTTCAGCCATGGCGCCATCGGGAAGAGATCTTCGTCTCCACCCCGACCAGGGGCACCGCTCTGGACGCTGCACGGCGATGACCCGACCAGACCCGCCCTAGCGGCCATGGCGAGGATCCCCGGCGACCTCCACCCCCAACCACCTTCGGCTGCTGGGTCCGCCGCCATCGCGGCGAGGGTCGGCGGAAGCAGCAGCGAGAGGAGGACGCGGCAGGGGACTTGGTAGCAGAGCGGCGAGATCGTCCCCGGAGTCGCCCTAGGGATGGTTCCAGAGAGAGAGAGATGCAAACATAGTCGTCCAGAAGCCACGTCATGGTTTATGTCTTTATGATTACATTGCAGAATGCCATAGGGCAGTGACATTGTAGAGTGCCACCCAATGTAACTGTAACGCCGTCGCCGTGAGGTAGGGCTTCCTGCTAAAAAGATCGGTATGTGATGTTTTTTCCAACCCAGCTCAATTTGTGTTGAAGTTTTATAAAAAAGGTCACATTGGTACATTTTCACCATGTCAAGTACCACCTTCATATCGATCGATTAATATCATCTCAGCAGCACCGGCTAGCAGGGCATCATCATCATTGGTGAGTTAATGACTTGGAACTCCTGTCCGTACGAGTCATTCGATCTATCCCGACATGGTGGCCTAAATTGAAAGCGATCATCCATGCCCCGCTAGCTAGATCAAGTTGCATCGTTCCGTACACAGTCGTACGTGCTTCTGTCCCATAGATGTCTAGCTGGAGCGTACATATATGAAGAGGAGTGCGCAATAGTGTGAACTGCCTCACTCTCACGGCGCACTAAATTATCACCAACTTGCTGCGTGTACCTCACTCTTAGAATACAACATGTCGCGTTCCGCGTCGTTGTGACCGAGTCTACGTGCTTACCAGCCTCCCGTGCCAGCGCAAACTCATGAAGCTGGATGGCGAGGCCATCCCACTAAGCGAGTCGGTCGAACTTGCTCTGGACAATGATGAGCTTGATGGTCTCGTCTTCGTTGAGATTCGGTGGCTGGTGCTCCAGATCCCACGCCGCGTCTCCGTTATCGAAGTGCTCGTTGACGTGGTCGTTGTCTCCGCCCTCGATGAAGTCGTCGGCTTCACCCTCATTGTCGCCATCATTGTCCTCGTCATCGACGTCGTTGTCATCCTCCTCGTCATCGGTGAGGCCGGTCGCGAGTTCTCGGATGAAGAACTTGACGTCGTTGAGGTGTCCCGCTCGACGGCGCAGGTGGAGCTCCCACGTCACGAACATGATCCAATTGTACGAGTTGAGGGCGAACGCCCGATCGTCGTGTTGATCCAGCGGCAGTATGAACCGGCAGCAGCGGCAATGGAACCGACGAAATGTTCCCGCAAGTTCACCGATTTCGTTGGAAATGCGAAATCAAAATCTCCGTTTACATCCTCTCCTATAAAATGTGTCACTCACTCTTCCCTCCAGAGGCCTACCCACCTATGCACCATGCCTCCCTGCCAATCCACTCTAGATTGCATCGACCTTTCATCGTCAGATGCGGAGGAGGAGAATGACAAGTTGGCGTCTGAAATGCGTCGCCCAGTTGGAGATGCCCTTATGCACGAGCCAACTACAATACATGCTCCTAGGCACTTTGTGAGAATAGGAGGTGGGTGATTGACAAAAAAATAGTACATTCATATAGCTAACTATTGTGTATGGTGGCTATAAACTAACTCTAAATGACGTGGCACAATATTATAGCCAGCAGCTAGCTCTATTATTAAACTTGCTCTGACAAGGACCGGAATGATTTCATCTATGCAGCTTTCCCGAGGTGATGGCCAACCTCGGGGAGAAGCTATGCATTGGTTGTGTTAAATGCTCCATAAACATTTGTTAACTCAGACCACAATAATGTTGTGGTGCAGGATTCTGGACGGAGGGCGCTCGCCGCGATCGATCGGTGTGGTCGGAGAGGTTGGAGGTGAGCTGGAGGAGGAAGAAGCTTGAGCGCATCGTCGAGCCGCGGTCGATCGGCGGGCTCGGAGAGGTTGGAGGCTTGCAACAAGCCATGGACGGCGGTGATGCGTCGACGGCGGTGATGCGTCGACGGCGAGGGAGCCGCGGAGGCGGGGAGAGAGCTCGAGAGGGATCGCCGGCAAGAAGGAGCTCGTGCAGGGCGCGGGATCGAGCGCGGGATCGCCGGCGAGAAGGAGCTCATGCAGGGCGCAGGATCCCCGGCAGGCTGGAGCTCGTGCAGGTGCAGGGCGCGGAGAAGGAGCTCATGCAGAGCGCCGGCAAGAAAGACGGGTACAAGACGCTGATCGTAGGACTTTCAGTGCTGATCGAGGATCGGCATTGATTACGGGCGGCGCTGATCGCGGGCAGGTGCGGCCGCGCTGATTATGGGCGGATCGCTGGTCGCGAGCAGGCGCGGCCGCACCGATCGCGGGCAGATCTGTCTCGCCTCATGTGCTCTGATCGCGAGAGAGGGAAGCTCGAGATCGAGTCGCCAAGAATCGCGGACGTTGATCGGGAAGTTTTGATTTTGAATCCAGCCTAATTTGTAGTGGTTGAAATCTGTGTGGGTTATTTTTATAAAACCAAATTTGTATACAGCCCGCACAGCTTATTTCGGTACAGATGTAGTACATATAGTTTGAAATGCACAACAAAACGGCTACATAAAAAATTAAGTAAAAGAAAATAGTGTTAACCAAATTGAAAAGGGAATGAAAGTGAGCTGTGGGTAAAGAAAATAGTGCTACACAATCTGTATGGAAGTGATTCTTTAGGTTTAAGAACAAACATACAATACGATAGACATAATAACACTTAAGGCCTCATTCGGCGCACAGGTTTTTTCAGGGATTGGAGTGTATATCTTCGTCGGGCCAGCTCAAGACCTGCGAAAACGCTAGCTGAGCTGTTCGGTACACTGGGTTTCAACCGGTTTGGAAGTGTCCAGTCTCAAATATTCCCGCAAAACAAGTCGATGCACGTGTAAATCTAAACGCTTGGCTCCCCTCGCGTTTTATCTGGCTTGTGTCTCCTCGCAATTTGCCTGCTGTACATGTTGGTGAGTCGCCTCCTACAGGTACTAGCCGGTCTCAAGAAACACCAGCTCAACACGTGATGATGCGTGATGATTGCTACCTGGTCCTCAAAATCTAGGAAATCAACGCGCTCCCAAACCAGTAGCTAGTTTAATCTGAACAAACCCTGAGTAAAGAAGTGTTTTCACCCAAAACACTAGGCATAATACATCTCAATCCCGGTGTACCGAATGAGGCCTAAGGTGGCATGGCATCCGAGTAGAAAAGATTGGAAAGAAGTGGAGATGGAAAACACCTTACTTTCTAATTAGGTGACTGACATACATATTTGTTTGCTATAGCTTAATTAAGGGAGTGTCCAGAGCTCAGTCTGGTGAGCATTAGCTCAGTCTACTGAGCATTAGCTTGCTGCTTAGTAGAATGACATCATCTAAATTGTTTCGGGCTGGAATCAGCTCGCTTTGCTTTTACTTATTTGCTGGGCTGGTTATTTGTTGAATTTGTTGCTTTGTTGGGCTGGAATCGATCCGTCAAGTGCATGCAGCCAGGTTGGTTTTCCACGGATTGATTTTTGCAGAATGCACATCTCTGCATCGGATGCATCTCAGCTAGTGCGTACGTACAAGTGAAGCCAACACAGAAATGAAGTCACAAATTGATTCGTGCCTAGCTATTATACGTACTCCGCAGACTAATTACCCAGATTAAATCCTAATTTCCATGTTCCTAGTACATGCACGGTTGGTTGATAGTAGCTACTTTTTTTTTGACAATCAGCTGATCCTATAGCTACTAAACCAGCATACAAGAAATTTTTAATCCCAGAAATTGAAAAATATGATTGTTTCAAAAAAAATTCCATGCATTCAAAAATGTTTGCAAGTCAATAATTTTTTTAAGAAATAAGTATTTTAAAATTTTGTACACGACTTCAAAAATGTTCATAGTTACTAGAAAAAACAACGGGTTTTGTTCCCATACACGTGTCCAAAAAAATAGAGAAGTGACTCTTTTCCAAAACAAGAAAGGCAAAATAAAAATTGGAACGAAAAGAGAAAGGAAACATCAAAAAAATAAGAAAAAAATGAAACGTGGTAAAAAAACAGAATGAAAACGTAGTACTAACAGAACTAAAAGGGAAAGGTATTGACTTGCGACTGAGGTGCGGCCCATTCGGAAGTTGCTACGGACGATCGCTGAAAGTGATAGATAGTGTTCGCATTTCAATGACTTTGTATGATTCCGATGAGCGAAAAACAACAAAATTCAGGGTTAGTAAGGACTTCGGGCCATTTCTCTCTTAGTTACAACTCCACTTGCAACTAGACAAGAAATATTAGTTATGACCACACTTGCAACCGTGACAAAGAGAAAGTCAAGATCAGCATGGATTCAGAGCTTTTGCCCTCACTTGCAGTTTCAGTTGCAAGTGGGCAACATAGGTCAGTTCACTTGCAACTGGGATAAAAATAGAAATTCGTGGTTAGCTAGGATTTTAGAGCATTTCTCTTTCAGTTGCAACTACACTTGCAACTGGGCAACTAAGGTCAGCTGTGACCCAAATTGCAACTAGGACAAAGAGAAATTCGGGGTTAGCACGGATTCTGGATCATTTTGGCAACAAAAGGTCGATTGCGACCCCACTTGCAACTGGAACAAAGAGAAATTCGGGATTTAGCACAGATTCTGAAGCATTTATCTCTATCAGTTGCAACTCCACTTGGAACTAGGCAACAGAGGTCAGTTGCGACCCCACTTGGAACTGGTACATAACTAGAAATTCGGGGTTAGCATGGATTTTAGAGCGTTTCTCTCTCAGTTGCAACTACATTTGCAACTGGGCAACCAAGGTTAGTTGCGACACCAGTTGCAACTGGGACAAAGAGAAATTCAAGGTTAGCACGAATTCTGGAGCATTTTGGCAACAAAGGTCGATTACGACCCCACTTGCAACTAGAACAAAGAGAAATTCGCGGTTAGCACGGATTCTGAAACATTTCTCTCTCAGTTGCAACTCCACTTGCAACTAGGCAACAAAAGTTTAATTGTGACCCCACTTGCAACTGGTACAGGGTTAGCACGGAATCTATAGCATCTCTCCCAGTTCCAACTCTACTTGCAACTGGTCAACTAAGGTGAGTTACAACCCCACTTGCAACTAGGAAAACGACAAAAATGGGGTTTCTCACGGATTTCGAAGAATTTCTCTCTCAAATCTACACGAGGACAACATTTTAGACTTGTGGAACACATCTGCCTACTCAGGAAATAAAAATAATGCATCCAGGAAATGAATGTCGTCTGCTCGGGGAAAAGAAATAGTGCAGCCCATTAACTAATCTCGTTTTTTCGTGGGAAAAAAATATTGTTTCCAACAAATACATTATGTCTACTCAGGAGACAAGGTATTGCATCCGAATAACAAATTTGTTAACGTAGGTAACAAAAATATTATGTATAGGGAATAAGTCTTGTCTATTCAAGAAAAAAATTTATTGCATCCCCAATTAAAAAATTGACTTAAATAAATAAATCAAAACGTTACGTCTAGGAAACAAACAAATGCTAAAAAGGTAAATAGAAAGAAAAACAAGTGAAAGAAACATACTCCGTATATGAAAGAAAAAAACTAAAAACAAAAATAAATCCAAACCAAATCCTACCTTAAGGTACAAGCAATGCATACTGACAAACGAAAAAGAAACGCTCCGGTAAAAAAAATGAACTGAATGAAAAAACAACGCCTGAACTAGACCGAACGTAAGTTTGAGAGCTCGCGCCTGAAGATGATAATAAAATACGCCAGTACACAGGGTCGGCCCTATGTTTTTCGGGGTCCTTGGGCAAAGTCGACATAAAGGCCCCTTGAGGCTAATATATGCCTACTTTCAATTTATACGCATATTTTCGATAGAAATAAAAATAATAAAATGGTTGAAAAATATAATAAGTGTTTTCTCAAATTTCCCTAATGAAAACAATAAAAGTGTATACAAATAATAATATGCAACTAAAACATTTGGATAACAATCGACTGAAAAATACTGATTTAAAGCACCCATTGCGATTCAATAAACTTATTGGCTAGCTTTCTCTTTTTCTTTTTCGCAGTGCCTAGCATTTATTTTGGCATTCTAACACCTATAACAATGAAGGAATATACATCAAATTAAAATGCTAATTATTAAGAGAGTAAATCATGGATTAGATGAAAAATTAGATCGAAGATTTAATCATCTGCTTACAGAGGGGCAGGACGGCAGGTTGCGATCGACGAGCGGTTGACTGGGCGAAGCAATCGGCCAGCAGGGAGGGCGGTTGAGCGAGGCGATCGAGAGATGCAGAGACGAGGAAGACATACGAACTGGCGATCGTCTATATTCTTTTTCCCAAGGAAATCGATCGAGGCAGGGCCGAACCTTGGCCACGCGTACTGGTAGCCTCTTGGTTTTTTTAAGGAAACCAATTCGTTCCTGACTAATGAAGGTCATGCATACTGGTGGCCTCGTGGAAGACATCCGATGGGAGTTGGACCAGTCGGGGACTTGCTATCTGGCTTCAGTACTTCTTCCATCCTTTTTTTAGTGGGCATATTGACTTGTATTAATTCTTTTCAGCTCATAGCATAGAGAAGCTCCGATTCTGGCCCTCTCCCGACCTAGGCCCTTGGCGGCCGCCCATGGCTGCCATGGGTCAGGGCCGGCCCTGCCAGTACATGTTATAAATCAACATCGCATGACCAGCCCAGTGGTAACACAACGCGTCCTTCGAAACCGGGTATCAATCCCACTTCCACTCAATTTAATCCCTTATTAGTAGGGGTCGAAACTGGTAGTGGATAGTCCATATTACCGACATTAGTATTCGAGAAATTGAAAATAGATATGATAAATATCCGGATCCGTTTTACAAAAAATAAATACAAATATGGTATTGATTTTTGAAACAAATGTGGATATGGAAATGGATATATCCGTATCCGAATAAGATTACATTATCCAGTTTTAGTAATTCGACACCGATATGCTAATTATCTAATCTAGACAAACTAACTAATCGATCAAATGTTCTTTTATGTGATTGAACTTGAAACTACTATGTATTATATTAGTATATTTATCTCTTTACCATTATATATTGGCTCATTTTAAGACATGAGTTTATTATTTCCTTATATTCGTATCCGCTCCGAATTTAGAAAACATATGATCCGTATTCGTATTCGAGTAACATCCGCTCCGAATTCGTATTCAGAAATATCCGTATTCGTATCCATATTCGTTTTAAAAATATGAAAACGGATATGGGAAGGGCGCTATCCGATTCGTATCCGATCCGTTTCCACCCCTACTTATTAGTGTCTATGTTTCACAGATGGGCCGGTCAACAACCAATGCGGCCCAGTAAGACAAATGTCGACGTCGGTCAACAATCATTGCGGCCCAGCAAGACAAAGGTCGACGCCACAAATAATAAACGGGCCAAAAACGAGAAACCCACCATAAACACTTATCCTAAAGCATATAGAAATTGGGTGGTTTAAGATTTTACTGAGCTCTGGCTAAACTCTCCTGAGAATTAGCAAATCCGATAATTTAATTGTGTTTCTTTTAGAAGAATAGACACCAAATATTTTCAGATTTACTGTAGTAATTGTTCTGAACTTGTGATAGGTACTATCTTTACCATGGGGTAATGATCAAACTCTGTATGCGGAGCAACCTGAGAAATATTGTGCCTTCTTTCCAATACAATATAGTTTATTCTAGGCATGCAACATCGACACACTGCAACATTCTAAAAAGCTGCTTAATTTTCTTTTAGATACGGATATATACTAAAATATATCAATATGTCTCTATGTCTAGATAAAGTTAAGCAGACGGTGGAAGTACATGGTTTCCAAGAAACAGCTGGGCATATCGGTGGCCTCTGCCTCGGTTGTGTGACTGCAGAAGCAGTATGTGCAGATGGCATCATCACATTTGTCAGTTTTTTTCATGAGGCTTCCAAGGATTCGATCTGCAGACCGAACATCCCCATGTGTATAGCCGATGGGCTGGGCCCTTAACTGTTCTAAATGGGCTGGGCCCTTAGGCCCTCCCTGGACTCCACAGGTGCCAGACACCTCATGTCCTGGAACTGACTCCGCCGCCGCACGGACGAACGGAGCACCGCCCCAAATCCATCGTCCAGCCGCCTTCTCCGCCAATCATGTGCGTTCTCCGGTGGCGGTCGCCTATCCTCCCTCAGCTTCTCATTTCTTCTGCTAGTAGCGATCTCCTGCAGCAAACTTTATACGATTGTGATCTAGCGTGATCGCGAGGGCAAATTTGTGGGCATCCACAAAGTACTTCTTTGATTCTTCCGATACCTCAAAATTCTAAGGTATCTTTGCCGTTGGCACCGCCAATAGTAATGTATCTTCGGCCCAACCGACTAGAACAATCAAACTGGCCGGCTCTCCTGATCAATCCTCCCGTCCCTGGCCGGCAGTCCAACCGGTTTCATAATTAAATGTTGCAATATATATTGGGCACTGATGATGAAACATGGTTCTAGTGCAACTTACATTGCTCATACATATGAATCATATGATCTGCAGACCTCCTCGGTTAAACTGTGTTCTCGTACTCTGATAATTTGGTGTGTTCAAATATTCTCTACGATCTCATCTTACTGACTACTACTACATGAGA
Source organism: Lolium multiflorum (assembly GCA_030979885.1). Classification (NCBI taxonomy): domain Eukaryota; kingdom Viridiplantae; phylum Streptophyta; class Magnoliopsida; order Poales; family Poaceae; genus Lolium; species Lolium multiflorum. Next base: position 45,037,138 of record CM061752.1, on the reverse strand, counting down.
TTTGGCGTGTCTAAATATTCCTGGAGTACGCCATAATTTTTAAGTATTGTTCACTTTGCCACAGATTTGATAAGATGCTGGAGAGAAAGCAAGAACATGATTGCAAAACAGGAGGTAGTGGAAGCAACATCCAAAAAGCTTGCACAACAGGAGGCACAAGTGAGTCACTACATCCAACCTTGTCGCCTGGACCTCTCTGTGCATGTTCTTTAAACTTCTGCCACTCTGAAATGTAAAACCTCGCACGATTGTGCTGTACATTGTTCCGTTCACTAGGGTACATAGCACGATATGGTGACCTCGATGATTCTTGTCAAGGTGTCTGGAATGAACTAAATATTGAAGTTACCTCAAAGTTGTCTAAAAGCGTTATCGCCCTTGCTTCTTTTAAGGGTAACAAATTCCGCTTTATCTTTTACTATGTTCCATGTTTGTTCTAGAACACATTCATGATTGTTGCTTCAAATTATGATCATGTTCAGGACGTACAATGGTACACGCATGCTCGGGCGTAGTCATACGATATGAACCACGCATGACAACTTTGTTGACCTCTGCAAGTTTGGTGAGATCTTCTCGCGATGACAAAAAGATTGATAATGACTTGAAGGTGGTGCTGCTAATCATAGTCTGTTCATTTTGACTCGTTCATCTAAGATATTGGTTAAGTTTCACTTTATCATTGCAGATTAGAGCTCGCACTTATTCTTCTATGTATGTCGATGGCTGGTTGAAATACTACGATCTGGAGCATGATATCGCTATTGTCGAAATCTTGACCCCCGGTATTCCTAGTAAAGCACGTCTCCACCATAAAGTTGAATATAAGTCAGGTAGCAAGGTAATATCTGTTGGACGTGTGTATGAATCAAGAAAATTGGTGGCCACAAGCGGGACAGTAATAGAAAAAATTGACCACAAAGAGGTTATGTTCGCCACCTGTAAAACCAGCAAGGTACACCATTTTGTTTTATCTTGGTCCCACAGTGGAAATAAATAGTTGTTCACTTAATGAGCTATTTAGCTAAAGCATAAAACATGATATTTTTTCTTGTCTAATATTGTTTCACTGTCATTTGTTTTACTTTATCATACTACGCTAGGCTGGGATCGGAGGGTCCCTTATTGATGTTGATGGGAACTTCCTTGGCATGAACATGTGTTGTGCGAACCTGACTGTCTTTCTTCCAAGAAATGCAATTCTCCAATGCTTGGAGCGTTTTGGAATATTTCGGTATGTTATCCCGTACTTATATGTGAGCTACAGTTTCTCCACTACTGTTATTTAAGCGAGTTGTGCACTGAACGTCATGTTGCATGAGTAAATTTCAGAAAACCTAAACTTCAGATATCATGTAATTACCTGTAATTGCTCAATTTAAATGCTTGGTTCCTTTGTTACTATTTTGTCATTGTGTGACCTAGATATTTGCATTTGCTTTGAAATTTTGTGAACATTTCTCTTTTGAAGAAACCAGTACGGAAGATGATATTTTTGAAGGGAAATTGCCAAAACCCATATATAGAACCCAGCTTAACTACCTGATGCCCGCGGGAGGAGTGGCCACCCCAAAGGCCATAGCCCTTTGCCTGATGTCCTTTGAATGCCATGACGACAACCTCTACATGCGTCATCTGAATTTCACAAATTCTGTTCCTTACAGATTTTTCATACGGTGTACTGCCACTCAGGCTGCAATTTTCCTCTCTGGAGGACATCTGGATCATACCATCGCACCATTGCGAGTATTAGACATAGTAATCTAGTTGTATTGTGTTAGGACTAGATTAACTTATTGTACTCCAATTGTACTCCTACTCTGTAAGGCTTGCACCGCAATGTGCCTATTCTATAATTATATGAACGAGAGGGCTCGGGAATTATCCGAGTAGCTCCTATCTACCTGACCAACAGACTACCGAAAACTAGGTTTTTCATGGTATCAGGCCGGCCTTTTCCGCCGACAAAACTGATCGCCTAAACCCGTCCCCGTTGCTCGCTGCTCCCTGCTGAATCACCGCCTCGATGAATCCCTCGATGTCTTCATCGTTCCCGGTGATCCACCTCGGAGCTCCACCGACCGACAAACTCACACGGACAAATTACTCCGGCTGGCGCGCTCAAGTTCTCCTGCCGATCCGCAGGCCTGCCTCGTCGGGCTTCTCAATGGAACAGAAACCGCCGGAACTGCTGGAGATCGTCCCAGCGGACAAAGCCGCCAACAAACTGGCGCAGACAAAACCGAATCCCGACTATGACTCCTGGATCTCTCGGGATCAAATTGTGCTTGGCTATCTTCTTCAATCGCTCTCCCCAGAGGTCTTACCTCACATACAACGGATCGAGCATGCCACCGGCATCTGGCAGGCCATAGAAGAGATGTTTGCCTCCCAGAGTGTGGCCAAGGTCACGAACCTCCGCATAGCTTAGCCAATACAAAGAAACTGCAGATGTCCACTTCCGAGTTTCTCACAAAGATGCAATCTATTGTTGATACTGCTCGAGAACATGTCTCTTTTATCTTGGCAGGATTATGGCCCCGATACGACGCCCTCGTTGCAACCTTGGGTGTGGTGACCACGCCCATCTCCTTTCCAGCTTTGTATGCCCAGCTTCATGCCTATGAGCAACGCCAAGAACTACATGTCACCACCGGCACCGATTTTGACACCTTGGCTAACCTGGCCTCAAGACAGCGTCGTGGAAGGTACCCAGGCAAGCAACATGGTGATTGTGTTGATTGTGATGAACGTCGGGGTGACCGGCGCGATGAATGTCGCGGTGATTACCAGCCTCGCACAGGTCGCGGTGGTGGGTGTACTCCTCGAGGAGGGGTGCGCGGACATGGCAGAGGTCGCCGTCGCTCCACACCGTGGGTAGATGTCACCTGTCAAATTTGCAACAGGGAAGGCCACCCCACCAAAGACTGCTAGTATCGCTTCAATAATGCTGATGATGATGCATATGATGACAAGGAGGTCCATGCTGCTTATTACGGCGTTGACACTAATTGGTACTCCGACACAGGCGCTACACATCATATCACCGGTGAACTCAATAATCTTACTATGCTTGATACCTTCAGGGGAAATGACAAGGTCAACACGGCAAGTGGTCAAGCTATGAATATTTCCCATATTGGTCGTTCAATTGTTCGTGCCCAAGCTCAAAATTTTCTTCTTAACAATATCTTACACGTGCCAAATGCCTCTAAAAATTTGCTCTCAGTTCACCGCTTCACATATGATAACCGTGTGTTTATCTAATTTCACATGTTCTTCTTTTTTATCAATCATTAGGTCACACGGAGAATCATTCATAGAGGGCGCTGCATTGGCGGATTGTATCCACTTATTTTGTCCTTGATGTCCTCCTCCTACCCACAGAAGCACATTTTCGCCGTCACCGTCAAGCTATCTCAATCCAAATGGCATAGTCCTCTAGGTCACCCATCCATAGTTATTGTTAGGCAAATTATTAGGAAGAATAAACTCCCATGTGTTAAATACAATTCTATTAGCTTAGTTTGTGATCCGTGGCTAAAAGTCATCAGCTTCCATATCCTATCTCCACCAGTGTATCTACAGCTCCACTTCAGTTAATTTTTTCTGATGTTTGGGGTCCTGCACCTACCTCTGTGGGTCGTCATGACTACTATGTAAGCTTCATTGATGTTTATACCAAGTTCACATGGATTTATTTTCTGAAAAGAAAATCTGATGCTTATGGTGCCTTTCTTAACTTTCAAAAGCTCATTGAACGTAAGCTTGATAAGAAAATTCTTACGGTTCAATCAGATTGGGGAGGAGAGTATGTCAAATTAAATACTTACTTCCTATCACAAGGATATCTCATCATGTCCCTTGTCCTCACGCTCACAACAAAACGGTGTTGCAGAAAGAAAACATCGCCACATTGTTGAAGTAGGTCTTGCGCTTCTTGCACATGCTCACATGCCTCTAAAGTTTTGGGATGAAGCCTTCCTTACCGCCACATATCTCATTAACATGCTTCCCAACAAAGTCATTAATCATGATACACCTGTCCATCGTCTACTAGGAATTCAACCCAACTATTCCTCCCTTCGCGTGTTTTCGCTTGTACTTGTTGGCCAAATCTCCGTCCTTACAATAATCGCAAACTTGTCTTCCGTTCCACACAATGTGTCTTTTTAGGCTATAGCCCGCGCCACAAGGGATTCAAGTTTCTTGAAGTGACCACCGGTCGAGTTTATATCTCACGTGATCCCAATGTCGGTGCTCTCCTTCGCAATGAAATTCTTCTTCTTGATCCATCTCTTCATAATTTTGAACTTGGGGGTAAATTCTCAAATGACCAACATATGGCTAATATTCCTATCATTAATCATGCACCTAGTTCTCCTTTTGCTGCTCCACAGGTTTCAGCACGTAGAATTACGAATACTGATGAAAATTTGAGCCCAAACGGAGTTCAAATCAATGAAAATAGCTCCCTTGAAGTTTTGTCAGAACATGACAAAAGCACATGACACGAGGAGGATCTCCTGACAGAATCTGCCTCACGTTCCTCCTCAGATCGTGAGCCTGACGCCCGCAGCGCACCTGCGCCTGATTCTCCCGCGCGAGCGCGTGGTCCGTCTACACCTGGTCAGGCACTGGATCTTCTACGCCATCCTCTGCTGCTACCATGCCCACGAGGATCAGCTGCGTCACCTCAGCATGTGGTTCCTGCTTCATTGTCTCGAACAGTCACTCAGGCAACTCGAGGTGTGCATCAACCCAAGTAGTATAAAGACGGTATAGTGCTTTCGATCTTGTCTGCAGTTTCCATTGAACCACCAAATTTGCAGGCTGCTTTAGATGATCCACATTGGAGAGGGGCTATGAATGAAGAATATAGTGCACTTATGCACAATAAAACTTGGAGGTTGGTTCCTCCTCGACAATGTACAAATATTATTGATTGTCGCTGGATATACAAGATCAAACACAAGGCAGATGGATCGATAGATAGATATAAGGCTCGACTAGTGGCCAAAGGTTTTAAGCAACGATATGGAATCGACTATGAAGATATTTTTAGTCCCGTTGTTAAGATTGCAATTGTTCGACTTGTCTTGGCTATTTCTGGAAGAGGAGGTCTATATGAGACAACCACCTAGTTATGAAGGTAGAGGACACAGGAACTATGTCTGTTAGATGCCAAAAACGCGTTTCTTCATGGTGTTCTGGAAGAGGAGGTCTATATGAGACAACCACCTAGTTATGAAGGTAGAGGACACAGGAACTATGTCTGTAAACGTGATAAGATACTGTATGGATTGAAACAAACGCCTCGAGCACGGTATTCTCGCTTGAGCTCTTGGCTAGTTTCTTGCATACTCTTTGTACCAATAAGTAGGGTGGATACTGAATACCGCAACTCTTGCATTAACACCACCATTCCTGTATGCATGTGCCTTCATTGTCCTCCGGTACTTGACTAGAACTATTTGCTTTCAGTTTCAAGCTACATAGCTAATATATAATTATATATTGGGCATGGCATTTCTGCACCCGGGCTCAGATGAGCTTGTTTTCTGGTTTTGGAATCCGTACCAGTCAGTCATTTATATGTGCTATATGACACGCAAAAATGAGAGTTGCAGCAGGACACGTGCATGTCAAGTGCACTAGGCTACAAGATGACATAGTTAGGCCATCTTCAACGAGAGAGCCAAATTGAATAACTTTTTCGTCCTAATTTATCCGTTTGGGTGGGCTTGGAACAGACGTACATCCCGTTATCCATTTGGGTCGTGTACAGACCCCAACCTCGATGTTACCTATTTTATTTTCTCTCTCCTTTTGCTGCTAAATAGTACTAGTATTAGTATTGCGTCAAGGAGGCCAGCTCCGCCCTTCCCCGGCTAGCTTCGGCCCTGTCCCGTCGAGCTTCGCCCGAGCGCTCGCCAACCTCCTTATCCTCCCTTGTGCCCCGTGTCGCTAGCCATGGCACCTTCCTGTCGGTTCAGCGAGGAGGCAGGTCGCTGTGGTCGGGGATGGGCAGCATCGTGGCCGCCAGCGCCACACAAGAGGTGAGGGATGGGCAGCATCGTGGCTGCCGGCGCCATGCAGGAGGTGTGTGTGTGGGGGGGGGGAGCAGTAGCCGCCGGCGATGCGCAGCAGGAACCACGTCGTGCGGATGGGCGCGCACATGCTCTACGGCGAGTTCATGGCGTCCCCCGGGGCGGTGCTGTTGCGCTCAACGCCGTGCACGGAGCTCGGCGCCGCGCACGGAAAAGAAGGCCGCCGCGAGCTTGGCCGTGGCAACGCGCTGATGCGCACCATGGCGAGCGCTCGCGCCGGCCCTGGCGCCGAGGACTCATGCGCACCATGGCGCGGGCGCGAGCTGGGCAAGCCATGGCACATGCGGAACTCATTTCGGCTCAGCAGGGATGAAAAAAGAAAGAGTAGAGCATTGTGGTTGTATTTTCTGTCACTGGCCCTGGAGCGGACATATGCGAATAGGAAGGGACGTCCGCGCTCGTCCGGCTCACCCCAAAAGCCTCCCAAATTTGAGCTAGCTTTGGGTCATGCCAGACGCCGCAACCGTTCATTTTAATTTTAGGTTCACGCGCTGGGTGCTGTTTTTATCCTAGCGGATGCACTCGGACATTTGGGATGGGTTTGGTTCCGAGATGGCCCATTCTGTGACCTCCATACCTGAGTACCATGATGCGTTCGATTGTCTCACCGAAGTCGGAGAACTTATCTGGCTATTCGGTCTAGATACAATAAAAGTACTCTGGTGTTCTTGAATCGCTCCGTTCCCAAATATAAGACGTTTTCGCAGTTCATTTTGAACTGCCAAAACATTTATATCAAGGAACTGAGGTACAGTATTTCATAGCTACGCAGTAGCATAAAGAAACGTTCCATATGATTAATGTGAACCTGCAAGTGTACAATGTGCCATTTAATGTTCTGAAATTAGCTTCAGATAAGGATGTACACATCATGAAATGGATTTCAACATATAACAAAGCAGGAAATCAATTCATGATTTTCTTATAAGACATAGAAGGTTAACACACGCTTATAGACATCAAACATGCCTAGCAAATCATTACTGAAACCTTAAGGATTAAGAAATCTGAAACAATGTGCATGCTGATTTAATGGGAGCCACAAGTGACGGAAGTACTCCTTGATTTTAAAATGGGAGACACAAGTTACGGAAGTACTCCTTGATTTGTCTTCTTTTCTATGTAGTCGACATTTGATATTTTTTCTACTATCACCGTGTATTATTGAGTACCTGTTGACCACATATAAATTTTGAAGTGACCTGGTGCAAGGTGCAGATAACAAAGTGTCTTTCCAAGATAGTATAACATGGGTATTATTAAAATCCTCTTAGATAATGGTTCTGTGGGAGTTAAAATAAATGATGAGAATAGTGATTTCTTTATGACTAGTAGGGGTGTGAGAGGGAGATCTCATCTCTCCCATCGGAGGAATGTTTTGATGACATAAAAAACCACTTCGTAACTGGGTGGTATGGTATCAAGGAACTAAGGTACATTATTTCATAGCTACACGGTAGCATTGGTTTTCATGAAAGTGAGAATTGAAGATCATGGATTAAGAATGGGATTTTTTCATCCAAATGACGGAGAGATATACTCTGGGCCTTCTCGGTGGGTGATGGCAACAACTCTGTGTGGACCAACTCGTTGGGACTCCAAGTGCAGAGTATTGTAGCAAGCGTCTTTTTTCACAAGGGTGACTCGAGGGTTTATATCGAACTCTCGAGGAATTTGCTTGGAAGCTGAATTATTCCTCTCCTCTTCGAGCAACCTGCAAAATAAAGTTCTTGTCTTGTTTCCCCAACTCCACCGTGTGGTTTTCAAGCACAAGGTTTCGTATTAGTAATATGAAATACAAGTATAAAAGTAAAGTAAAGTAAAGTAGACAACCTAAGTAAACTAGATAAAAACAAATAAATGCTAGTGCTATTTGGGTTTTGTGTGTGTGTGTATGTAGAGAAAGTATTTTGGTATTTTCGGATTAAATAATAGTGGTAAATATAATATAAGGTAATAGTGTTGGAAAGGTGTTTCTAGTTATTTAAAATGGACCGGAGTTCATGGGTTCACTTGTCTACTCTCCTTTTAAGATGTAGTTGACACTAACAATTCATTAATGACATAATATTGGTGCAACTTCAACGTGTGTTTGATAAGCATTCATATGGGCATTACATTCTAACATAGAGATGATGCAACACATCTCTCTTATACTCCTCAAGGAAGGAAAAACTCAAAGCAATCTTGAATTAAGAATCAACAGAGTATAGCCTTAAGCTAGTATTTTGACATAATGTTTGAATATCAAATATGCGACCTTGAACAAATAAAATTATCAAAATGTCACATGATAATTATAGCACATGTAGTCACTTTATCTCTAATGAGGCAGCAAAAGAAAGGTAAATACCATAGTAGATTTTAAATTAGTAGATTTTAAATTTGTTGTCACTATTCAATCACTACAACCATGCCACTCCATCTAATACACACTTCTCCCCACACATGTTCTTGCATACAAGTTGGATCAGAACAAGTACTTAAGAATGGGGTGCATGATATGCATCTATCAATACATCTTACACATAATAGGTTCTAATCTCATATATCAATATCATTGAATAAAGATCCACCACATATGAATTACATATATGACCATAGTCATGTTGCGTAGCTCATATGGTCTATCAAGAACAAGAGAGAAATAGATCAAGCTACTGCGACAAACTCATAGTCCAGAGGTGGACTACTCCCTCTTCATCATGGTGATGATAGTGTAAATGTTGGGGAAGGTGGAGATCCCTCCGGCGGAGTTTTCCCCTCCAATGTTCGCTGGTTCTAGATCTGTTTTGGTGTTTCGGTGTTTCTGCGGTGCCCCCTCGAGGAAGCCTCGGGAAGTCCTTTATATATGGGTTTTTAGGTCAGACAAAGTCCGTGGGAGAAAGAATCAAGAGAATCGGACAGTCGAGGAGGGAAAGAGATCTAGTGGCGCACCCTCCCTGGATGGGCGCGCTACTAGGGGCCATTTCTCCCTCCTGGCCCAACTGGTGAGATCATAGCGCTCCAGATCCTTCTCTTGAGGAAATATTGGCACCCCCGAAATCCTGGGTCAATTTGACTTCGTTTAGGTCCCTGAAAGTTAAAAATACACAAAACATGGTTTTCTTGTCCTGTACGGTTATAATCCAAATAAAGGGGATCATTGTTAAATCCCTAAAAATCAATATAAAACATGGATATAACATCATATATGTTGCAAATATGTGGGAATATATGTCAACAAACTACAAAGTTCATGCATGCATTTTACATGCATCAGCGGGATAACATCCAATTAGCTTGCAAGCATGTGACTAGGTCATAAGGGATATCGTATCACGGAAAGAGTAAAGAGTTCTTAACTTCTTATCAGTAACGAGATTGAACTAGGTATGGAGATATCGATGATCAAATCTCGGACAAGTAAAGTATCGCGAGACAAATGGAATCGGTAACGAATGCTTATGGTTCTTTCGATCAGGAGGTCATCGTTGAATGTGTAGGAGCCATTATGGATCTTCAGGTTCCGCTATTGGTTATTGATCTGAGAGGTGTCTCGATCATGTCTGCATCGTTCGCGAACCGTAGGGTGACACACTAAGGTTCGATGTCGCTCAGGGTAGATTTGGAATGCGAATTGGAAACCGGGCGGATAGGATCCAAGACATCAGAGGAGGTTTCAGTGGCCACCATGGCTCAACCATGGCTCTTTCACAAATAAACAATGCATGTCATAAATCCTCTGCACCTGTGAGCATACAAGACATTGCGCATCCACTTTAATGTGTTTGTCACTTTAATGTGTTTGTTTGCTAAGATGGACCGGCATGGCAAAATACTCTGTAGTGTCTTCCAGATAAATATTTTAATCTTTGATGGAATCCTAAGTTTCCATAGCTTTGACCATACCAAGTTGAGTTCACATGAGCCAACTCCATTTGTTCTCAACAGTTTTCGTCTATGCTGGATTGCTGGTGATCCCACTCTAACATGATAAGTAGATCTCACCGGAAAAAATACCCAAGTTAGAGTAGCGCCCCGCCACGAAGTCCTCTGTCCCATCCGACAATGGCATTTGCAATGTAAGCATGGCATCAATCTGCCAAAAAATATTTCTAACCATCACTTTATCCCATTGACCCGTACTTGGATCAATCAATTCATTTTTTTTTTTGAAGGAGGAATCACTCAATTCATTGACATGAGTTAATTGGAGTAGTCCTATTTGATACTGAAGCGTGGGAGGCACTTGGTACACTTAACATCCTTTAGGCCGGGCCTAACAAAGCTTGGTACAGAAAATCTAGGCCCAGCCCCAATCATTGGCCATAAATTTCATGCCCAAACTCGGCCCAGTCAGGTTTCGGGCCGTGGGTCGGCCCTCTTTCCTATTTCGCACATTTCTGAGACCCAGGCCTAGTCCGGCAATTGGGCCTAAAACTCAGGACCAGGTCTGGCCCGCCCATGCCCTGGATTTTCTGTTGACTCATCCTCACGAGTCGAGTCTACCACTCTCGCTCTCGCTCTTGCTGTCTCGCACCTCTGTTCCCCATTCACTCGCCACCGGCGGGGGGCGGCGCCGGCGCCGCCATGCTTCGGCTGCGGCGCAGCATCTTCACCCGCCTCCTCTCCGCGTCTCCCATCTCCCATCTCCACCGCCTCCTCTCCGCCGCCGCGCCCGCCGTTTCCCCAAGCCCTGGACTCAACGTGGAGGAGTACCTCGTCGAGAGATGCGGCCTCACCCGGGCGCAGGCAATCAAGGCCTCCGCCAAGATCTCCCACCTCAACTCCCCCACCAATCCCGACGCTGTCCTCTCCTTCCTCGCCGGCCTCGGCCTCTCCACCGGCGACGTCTCCGCCGTCGTCGCCAAGGACCCCAAGGTACTCTGCTCCGCCGTGGACAAAACCCTGGCGCGCGCCCGTCGTCACCGGGCTCGCCGCTCTCGGCCTATCGCGCGATGAGATCGCGCGCCTCGTCCCGGTCGCCCGCGCGCGGCAGAATCCGCTGCAGATCCATCGTCTCCTACCTCAACTACTACCTGCCCATCTTCGGCTCCTTCCACAACCTCCTTCGAGCCCTTGAAGTTCAACAATAGTCTCCTCGGATATAACCTCGAGAGGACAGTCAAACCCAACGTCACGTTCCTGCGGGACTGCGGTCTAGATGATTGCGATATTGCCAAGCTGAGCATGGCTGCGCCGAGTATGCTCACCAGCAATCTGGACCGTGTCCGGGCGATTGTGGCTTGCGCCGAGCGATTAGGTGTGCCTCGTGGCTCTCCGATGTTCAAGCACGCCCTGCACGCTCTTGCATTTGACAGTGAGGACACAGTCGCCGCCAAACTAGACTACTTGAAGAAGACGTTTAACTGGTCGGATGCTGAGGTGGGCATTGCCGTGACTAGGGCTCCGCCTTTGCTGACAAAGTCCAAAGCAATGCTGCAGGGCAGGTCTGACTTCCTCATGTCCGAGGTGGGGTTGGAACCCGCCTACATTGCTCATTGCCCAGCAATACTCTCTTATAGCTTGGAGGGCCGGCTCAGACCCCGATATTATGTTCTAAAGTTCCTTAAGGAGAATGGACTGCTACAGCGGGAGCGGAGCTACTACTCAGCGGTCGTTGTGATCGACAAGGTGTTTGTGGAGAAGTACATATGCCCACACAAGGAAGCTGCACCGCACCTTGCTCAAGACTATGCAACAGCTTGCGGAGGCCAAGTGCCGACTGGATTCAGATTTGCATGAACCAACAACAGGCATGAAATTCTGAAACCATGTATGGCGTGACATAAATTTTCACTTGTGTACGTTTCTAACTCCTTATGTAACTCTTACTCATTCCTTGATTCTGATATGTCCATCTCATCATTCAGTAGAGAAGAATTCATGGCACGGTTATGAACTTGTTCATCCTCTTGTGATGTTGACACACATTTTTTGATCGAATAAAGCATGAAATCTGGCGATTCTTCGCTGCATTAGAAATGCTTTATTTTTTAGTTTAATCGGTAGTTGAGTTCAACAATTTTGCTGTTTTCATTAGCACGTCATAAAATTACCATATCCCAGCTGTCCCTGCAATTGATAAAAATGGCGTAGCTTTTCACATCAATATTTAGAAATCAATACAGATATGCAGGCTACAGACCATCATATTTGAAAAGTTTTATTTTTCTAGTTCACAAGCTGCCAATTTGCAATCATCACATCCTGTATTTGGCACCCTGGAGTGTTTTTTGCTGAACTGTCATTTTAACCATCTACGAGACCTGAATTTGTAGTTTGCATTATTTTCACTCTGTCCACTGATTAAAGTGTTACAGTAAGTTAATTTTTGTTGTGTTTGCAGCAAATCTTCTAATGTGAATCCTGCAGCTCGATTGGTGCTGAGAACATGTATATTCTTCGACACCCATCAATGTTTGTCCACGTTAACTTTTGAATTTCTGTCTAAAGAAGTAGGTGTTTTAACAATGTGCATAATAGGATTTTTTTTACCATTGCACACTTCGTTCTTCGTCGTGTCCATTGGCTCACACTCGCGGTAGGAGAATTGATCAATTACGGCCTCCACTTGCTCCATTGTAATTAATTTTGCTGTGCAACATTGATGCAGGTTTAGTTAAACTGCTAAACATCTGCCTGCTGATATCTGTAAAGAATGAAACGAACAACAGTGCTCCAAAGCAGAAGGCTATTCTGTTTCTTGAAATAACATGGAATTTTTTCTTCTTCTTTGAAGTAATACATGGATAGATCTATTCTGTTCGAAGTGCGCCTAACTATATGGCTGATGAGTTTCTACCAACTTTCTTCTCCCAGGAGGCGAGAAGAAACATGGCGGCTATGGCTTTGCAATACTGTATTTAGGTGATTCCGAAGGAGGATCAGCCTCGGTTCAGGTCATATGGCAGCGCAAATGGCGGATTTCAGTCTGTCTGTAATAAGACTACTCGATCATGCTATGCACATTCATGTTGCCTTGAAGCCTCCTTCAGTAACTAATATTCACGGCCTAATGCCGGTGGGATTCCTATTCAGAGAAGAAGCTCTTACTGAACTAGCTTGCCCCTTTTGAATTTTGCAAGTTATGCAATCCTTCTTGTATTGTCCTATGGATTGTACTCCTGTAATCAGGTGACACACATGTTGCTGTCGCCTGCTATATTCATCAGCTCAACTGAGCCTGGACAAGAAATAAGCTGAATAAATTGGTACATTTAGCTCCGTACATGCTTCCTCTTGCTCGAGACATCTTGGACAAGTCATGCATGTACACACTTCATTGGTATGCTATAAATTTTGTACCCTGAATCTTAAATCTGAATGAGCTGAAAGGTGACTCCGGACTTTTCAGACCGCCTTGCACCCAAGTCCAGTGTGTAGCTATCCCAATTAATAAGCTGTTGCGCATAGCCACGAAGGCTCTATAGACCTCGAGCATGGAGACTTAGTGTCCAGTTGGTGCTTTGTTGATCAGCTACGACAGTTCTTTCGCCTCTGCATTGTAGTTTGCTAAGTAATTTTCTTTTGCCCACTTGTTTTTATTCTGTCGAGCTTTATTAAGACGACTCCAACTTGCTTCTTGAGGTAAAAGGAGTTACCCTTCATTAAGGATGATGAGCTTCAGATCGGCATAGGTCTGCCTTCTCTGGGTTAAGGTCTGTTGGCGATGCCGCCACTGAGTTACCCTTTCTATTTGTTCAAAAGAAAAAAGAATTACCCGAAAGCAAATTTGGTGCACATGAGCACCAGTGCTCCTGATTTTTAAAATATTTAAAAACTGTATATCTACGTTTCAAAAAATTGTCAAATTTATTCCGTGAATACATACATATGTCATGAATACTTGTGCAAAGTTTCGTTAGAGATTGCATTGTATTTTGACCTACAGGAAAAAAACAAATTTGTTGCTACGTATAGTGGCATATATTTGTCAGAAATTTGTCTTTTTTATATAGGTCAAAATACAACATATTTTTCTACAAAATTCACACCGTATCTTCGAAATGTTTATATGTATGTGAGTATTTAATAACATTTTTTTTGAAATTCGAAAAATATGATTTTTAGAAAACAGGAGCACTGGTGCTCATGTGCCAAAGATACTTTCCGGTTCCCTTTCTATATCGGTGGGGGCATAAGATGAGTGGCAGTGGCACATCTACCGATTAGCAGAACTGGCCACAACAGGAAGGTGCAAAAGAACTACGCATTTCTTGAAGGTTCAGAGAGGAACACCGCGGAGGAAGATAAACAAGAGGCAATCAGAAGAGGAAGTAGATAAGGATTAAAGAGTTTGCATTAACTAGAAGTAGTGCAGTTTGGATCGGTGAGCTAGGGATGCAGAAAGCTGTCAGATAATACAACTGATACACACACCTCACAGGCTCACATGATCTGTATAACTAATCCTCTACGTTGAACCTCAACGCGAACTTATCTCTGGTAGATAATGCAAAGATCAGTGACTAATGTAGTTCCGTTTCTTTCTGGCAAAAAAGATACACGCACACATACAAAAAACCAAGAAAACCCTTTGTCACAGCAATATTCCCAACACCGACATCAAATAACAGTACTTCTAAAGAAGTTTTCCACTGAAACATTCGGTACATCAAACAAGCACTGAAGCGCCCAAACCGTAAGCTCCCGACACAATGATGAACCATATTCTCGAACTTGCTGAATCCCTAAATACTTATTCCAGTTGTAGAGAACCCTGCCACACGGGATTGCTCACATGCTTTCTACTGCTAACTGGTTCACGGAATTACTCGATAAACACACGAAAAGAACAGAAGACAAAGTACGAGACATGATCTACGATGAAAGAGGTAAGGAACCTTCCAGCCAAATGTGAGATCCGAGCACCAGCAGATCCCTAGCATCACCAGTAGCCAGACCACATTTGCTTCAGGGACATGTGCCAGCCCACGAAGAACTTTATGTCAGTAATCATCGTCATCAGAATCTTTCATCAACATGCGCATACCCTTGAGGAACATACGGTCTTCTGGATTGAGCTCGGACTCATAGACACCGTCAAGGTAACGGAAAGGATCACAGTAGTCGTCGTATTCATCTGAGTCCAGGATGTAGTCAGGCGCATAGGCATAATCATCACTGTCGGACTCGACGCCAAATGACCAGAGAGGGCCCTCAAAGCAAAGATCATAGCCATCCATTGGATCATTGGGGAGCTTGAGTGTCTTAATGTTACGACATTTTCTCCGCAGGGAACCATCCATGGAGATGTTGAAGCAGTGGCGGATGTCGAGGGACTCCAGGTGGGGGCAGTTGTCAAGGATGGCTGTCAGCCCCTTGTTGGTGAAGTTTTGGCCAAAGAGCTGCAGGGAGCGCAACCCATGCATGGATGCAATCCCCAGAGCATCATCGTCCCTGTTATACCTGAACTCATTATCATCATCCTCAGTGTCCGTGTCATCACTGAGATTGCAGAACCTGTACGCATTGAATTTCAAGTGCTTCAGCTCTGGGCATGCTTTGCCAATCTCCTCAAACACTTGCTTCCCACCTATATTTGTGAAGAGTGAAATTTCAAGCTCCTCAAGCAGAGGGAACTTCTTTATCTCCTCTTCGAATTCCATGATATCCTGGCAAGCAATGAGGCTGAGACTCTTCAGAGATGGTGCCCTGCAAAGATAGAAATTGTACATTAGTAACCAGAAAATACGCCCTCAAAACAGAAATGTTGATGTATGCTGCACAAGTTATAACTAGCACAAGTGCTTGCCCCAGTGAAGTTGCAGCTATGTACTATCAGTCCTACGAGATATGAATATACAGGTGATTGCAGTAAGAATAAAATATTAACCAATAAATATGCCATAAAAAGAAATGCATAGGTATTATGTACAAACTATGAAGAGTTACCATCTTTCTCCTGATTTAGAAGAGCACTTAAAATATGATTGTAATAGGGGATATGTCATCTCATAGGATATTCACTGGTAATGACCATATATGAGTGTAATAGGGCTTAAGTCGTTTAGAGGATAATTACCCATAATGACCAGGACATCATCTGGAATGAGTTTAGTGGTACCTACTTCACTTATTTATGTTTGGCACGCAGAACATTAGGTGAACGGACTTGGCTGGAGAATGCAGTTATAGGACACGACAGCAGCACTTAAAATCTATTTCGCATATAAACTCAGTACGGAGTAATTTATTCCACTTCACTGTTACAAAGTAATATGGGATCATCAGCAGATCCAATGTTCGATATTTTCATGTTTCATCCCTGAAACTACAACTCCCTGTTGCTCCATTTCAAACCAAGGAAAGCATTGCTCTGTGCTAACTATGCAAGGAAACTTGTGAACTTTCTAGACCAAAGACCACCTGAAGGAAACCTCACATAGTTCTGTAAGGTGATAACACCTTAAGTTCCTACCTTAGGTAATTGTCAGGAATATGAGGAAATTACACTGATTGCTACGCACAGTTAATTACTTTGTGAAGATAGGTTGCACAGGCACCTGCCAAATGCTAGGCTGAGAAAATTCATGGGAGTAAAACACTAAGACATGAAGATATTCCAGATATGAATAGCATTACATTCTTCCTCTGAGGAAGATATCAGATTATCAGTAAAGTATGAATGTAAAGTTGTAGTAAGAACACAAGAATAAGGCTAGGATGAACCGCACCTCTTATCCAATCCTATGTAAACTAACCATTACCAGTACTGAATTAAAATCGAAACAAATCGAACATCATTTCATTATGTACTACTCCTATAGGGATGAAAACATTGGGTGTCATTTATATCATCATGATTATCTCTGCTATGGTTGTAAAGCTTCACCCAAATCATGATGAGATGAAGCATCCAGATCCAGTGGATAAGTTAGTTGCAAAAATCCTACCATATATACTGATTAATAAAGCTACACATATATTACAAACCGAAGCAGCATTTTCAGGCTGAACAGAACTAAGCAGACGGAAATTAAAGAGGACGAAATCTCACTGGTCCCCGAGGAGGTGGAGCACGTCGTCGTCGGCAGCGTACTCGGCCCAGAACGCCTCGCACTGCCCCTGCGCGCGGCGTATGGCGTCCTGCGCCATCTTGTAGAGGTTGACCTGGCGGTCGAGGTCGGGGTGGCCGCGCATGTCGATGCGGCGCCAGAGCGCGGGGTGGTCGCGCGCGGCGCAGCGCCAGGAGTGGCACACCTGCCCGGGCCCCATGAGGATCTCGATGTGGTCGAGCTTCCGCAGGACGCAGGAGATGGCGTCCAGCGGCAGCGCCGCCCAGTCCCTCGCCTCGCCGTCGCGGGCCGCGTCCGGTGGCGGCGCGCCGCCGACACGAGGCACTGCGGGGTTCGGGGGAGCGAGGGGCTGCGGCGGGGCCCCGCCGTCACGAGGCACTGTAGGATCGGAGCGAGGCTCGGCGGGAGTAGGGTTCGGGGGAGCGAGGGGCTGCCGCTGGGTGAGGCCAATGTCGCGCAGGGCGGCGGGCGGCGCCTCGCGAGGAACCCATACCGCGCGGCCCGCCGCCTGCCGATGGGTCACGGCGGGATTCGGAGGAGCGGGAGGTTGCGGCTGGGCGACGCCAAGGTCGCGTACGGTGGATGGCGGCGCGGCACGAGGCACCCATACCGCGCGCCCCGCCGCCTGCGGACGAGGCGCCGCGGGGTTCGGGGGAGCGGGGCGGTGCGGCGGGGCGCCGCCGAGGTCGCGTACGGTGGCGGGCTGGGAGTCACGAGGCACCCATACGGCGCGCCCGGCTGGCGGCGGCTTGTGGTAGCGGCGGCGGGAGGTGGACATGGCGTTGGGGGTTGGAGGAGGGAGAGAGAGAAGGGTTTAGGCTTGCAGGGTACGGCGAGAAATGGGGGAAAGAGACAGTAAAAAGAGGTGTGGAGTCTTGAATGAGGACGCGTGGATTGCGGCGTGCACGTAGCGCGCAGGCGATAAAGGCGCGGAACAGGCGCTGGAATCGTGGGGCAGGTTTTGCCGCTGATGGAGCGCGCTGTTAAACTGTAGCCCGCAGGTATTGGGCTAGAGCATTCACTGGGAGCCCAGTAACGTCTCCAATAATCATTTGAGGGCTGGTATTATAGCACACCCAATAAAGTGCCCATAAGGCCATCTCCAATGGGGCGACCCAAACGGACGTGTTTGGGCGTCCGATTTTATCCGGATGGGTCACCCCACGGATACGGCGGATAGTCCGCACGTCCGGGACTCGTTTTTATTCCCCAACGCGCTGCTGCGACCCATTTCTCCTTTCTCCTGGTACTAGTTCATCACGAAGTGAATGGCACCTCGCTGTGCTGCCGCCGGCGCGCGCGCGGACGCGGTGGAGAATCAATGAGACTGCAGCATGGAGCTTGTTGAGCGGCGCGGCGCCAGGGCAGCCCTGGTCGGACGCCGTCGAGGTGCGGGCGCCTCTTCACGCGGGCGCGCAGCGCGGCCGCTGTCGGCACGCAGCGAGGCACGGCGACGAGGTGCTGGTGCGCGCATGGAGCTTGTCGAGCGGCGCGGCGCGCAGCCCTGTCGGACGCGGAGACCATGCGCGCGAGGAGGTCGTCGGCAGCAGCGTCCTCGGCGCGGGTTCTCCAAGGGTCGCGCGGGCTGACGGAGGCACGCAGGGCCGCGCGCGGGCGAGGGCGCAGCGAGGGCCGCGTCGCCGCCGCCGGGGCAAGGCCCGCCGCCCGCCGCGCTCTAGGAGCTCCGCTCCCTCGCGGCCGCCGTCGGCCGAGGCGAGGCGCGTGCGTGTTGCGCGGCCGGTGCCGCGGCGGCGTGACTCGCGCGGTCGGTCGTGCGCGCCGAGGCTCGCGCTGCCCGTGGCCCGCCGCGCCGCGGCGTGGAGGCGCTTGCGCGGCCAGCGGCTGCGAGGCTCGCGGCGGCCCGGCGCCCGGCGACCCGTGCTCGCGGCGGCGTGGAGGCGCTCGCGCGGCCAGCGGCGGCGAGGCTCGCGGCGGCCCGTGCTCGCGGCGGCGGCGTGGAGTCGCCCGGCGACCCCTGCTCGCGGCGGCGGCGTGGAGGCGCCCGGCGGCTCGTGCTCGCGGCGGCCCCTGCTCGCGGCGGCGGCGGCGTGGAGGCGCCCGGCGGCTCGTGCTCGCAGCGGTGGGGCGTGGCTGTCCTTGCCTCGCCGGAGGTCGACGCCGGAATGCCACTCCGAAGGAGAGATGGGTAGGTGGGAGAAAGAGACACTGCCAAGTGGGGTTGGGGGCGGACACCGCGGATTAGAACGGACGCGCGGACACGTCCGTTCGTGTCCGTCACCACGCAAATAGCTCCCAATTTTAGGCCGGCTTTGGGTCGAGCCGGACGTCGTGGGCCGTCCGTTTTGCATTTAGGTCCGCGCGTTGGGACACGTTTTTACCCAAACGGACGCGCGCGGACGTTTTGCGTACCCGGGTTGGAGATGCCCTAACCTCGTTCATGTATGAAAACGTCAATGGCCCCTCTGCCAGCTACACGTGCCTGTTTTCCCCACCTCCGCCCGATCCGCCTCCCACCCTTCTGGATCGCCATTGCCGCCATCGCATCCTCCATGTTTGTCTTCCACCCCGCATGTCCATAAACCGCCGGCCGTCGAAACCGTCACCACCCCTCGACCGGCCACCGTTGTTATGGTCGGAATAGAGGTTGTCGTTCTCGTCGCCCAGAGGGAGCAGTCCTACGGTGGCACCGGCCACACACTGGTGCCGTCGCGACCAAATGATGTCTGATAGCTCACCTACGCCTGATCTCAGCGACTGGCCGACTCGCCAACAGTAGGAAGCTGCCGCCACAGTCGCCTATCCCGCCGCAAGGTGTTCGGCGAATTGCCGCGATGGAGACCAACAACGAGATGTTGGTGCAACTGCAGTAGCTGATGATGGCGAACCTCCTCCGCCTCCGCCACCCCATTTCGGCCGTGCCTCGGCGCGACGGTTCAAGGGTTGGCAAGAGGAGGAACAAGAAGCGACATCGTCAAGCTGGCGCCTTGCTTCTTGACTCTGACGACGCAACTCAGACGCCAAAAGATTTTCGGCGCCGATTTCGGTTGAACAAGGATCTGTTCATGAAGATTGTCTTCAGCATCAGGGAGCACGACGAATACTTCATGTGCAAGCAAGATTGCACTGGTCTGTGGGGCTTCTCCTCAATCTAGAAGTGCACTGCTGCAATGCGAGGTATTACATACAGAGCTCCCCAGATGCAGTCGAGGACTACCTACACATGGCGGAGTCGACATGCTCCAAGACTATCGACATGTTTTTCCGAGCCATCATAGCGGTGTTTGTGGAGATTATCTAGGAGCACCGAGGGCAGATGATACATCTCAGATCCTGGAACAAAGTGTTGCCCGAGGGTTTGCTGGGATGCTCGCAAGCATCGATTGCATGCATTGCGGTTGGAGGAATTTCCCCTTTGCTTGGCAAAGGCTCTACAAGGGGCATACCGGTGAGTCCAGTGTCATTCTTGAGGCGGAGACTATGACCTCTGGATTTGGCATGCTTTCTTTGGCATGAAAGGAACCCACAATGATACGTGCTGTTGCGCTCTCCGGTATTTGCTAGGCTAGCTGAGGGACGAGCTCCTGCCGTGAACTTTGAGGTCAACGACCACGCATACAACAAGTGGTACTATCTAGCCGATGGTATCTATCCAACGTAAGCTACATTTGTGAAGACAATCCCCGATACAGCTTTGGAGATGGACGCTTATTTTGTGACATGCCAGGAAGAAGCTTGCAAGGATGTTGAGCGGGCTTTTGGTGTGCTCCAGCAGCATTTCATCGTTGTCAGTACCCTTCCCTCACTTGGTCGGAGTCTCATATGTGGGAGGCACTACTAGGAAAAGGTTTACCGCCGGCACACTAAAAAGGCTTACCGCCGGCACTTTCGTATTCGCCAGCGATAACCTCGCCGGTGGTAATGGCCTACCGCCGGCGCTTTCGAAACCGCCAGGGGTAACCAAGCTTACCACCGGCGCCCCCATCCAATCCGCCAGGGGTAATACTTACCGCCGGCGCTTTCCAATTCGCCGGGGGTAACATTAAGCAGGAGCAAAAACAAAATTACTCGAATTACACAGAATATGCAGAATATACACAATATATACAAGAATATACACAAAAACTAGGTGTGCCCAGTAGACGCATTTTCAATTGTTTGAATATACACAAGAATATACAAGAATCCTCAATACAAGAATGTAGACCAAGAATAATGTCACATGGAACAACCGAGACGGTCATGGCTAGTATCGCATACAACTTAAAAGCAGCACAGACTGAACAAACTGAATCATCTGAATAAAGGAAAGTAGTGCCGATTTGTATTGCAGAATCCAAATCATCACCAGACGCTTCAAGAGCTCTCTCATGCAGCTGAAATCAAGTTGAGGAAACACAATCAGCTATATGCTACAGAAAAAATACAACAAAACTAAAATCTGCATGTTTAGTTGGTGGTACAACCATTTATAGCTCAGAAAATACAGAAGCAATTCAACCCATCCAGAGCGTAGAAGGAGGGCACCCTTGTCAGAGTCCCTCAGGGCCGGACATCTACTGCTGGATTCATAAGCATGTAATACTGTGTGTATGAATTTGACATAGAACTGACTAGGTTTCTTGTATGAATACATCTAAACTTCAGAGAAATGAGAGATCACTAAGCTCATCAGTGAAGATTAGTAACGGAAACATATCACTAACAGAAGATGCTATGTTGGTAGATGCCCATGGTTTCAAAGGCGTGGCGTCACAGCTACAGATGTGTGTGTCCTAATTGTACTAAACATATTCACAACATCAATCCACTGCACAGTATTAGCTACAGCTAACCAGGACCCAACCAATAAGCCGTACTCATTTATATCGATCAGATCGGGAGCTGAACAAGTAATCAACAGGGATTGAACTAGGACATACAAACCAGCAGATCAACGACACAACCAGTACCAATCTACCATAGGCACCTAGATGCACACATGACCAGTTTCACTACCATCAAAAGTGCAAGGGAGAGAGCATATGGTATATCTGCCTAGTGGTAGCCTTCATGGAAGGTAAGCATGGTAAATCTGCCTAGTGTTCCTACAACAATATGCCAAGTAGCACTAGTGAAGTACAGGAGTTATCAAGTAAATCTGCTATATACAAAATAAAACTAGCTGAAACATTGTGTAAATGAGAGACGATGCTAGTCCTGGTAGAGGGTGATTAGCTTGACGCTTGTTTATCCCAGGGCAACTACCAACAAGGAAGCACATGAAAAGAAATTATTATTCATGAACCATGTAACTTGTGCGCATTGCAATATATTATCATGCAAATATACAACACTAAGTTAATACAGGAGGAGCACAATAGTTCTCCCTATGCCAAATGACTAGAAATCATCTTTGGAAACCAATGTTGACAAGGTTCTAAACGGCAAGTATCGGGGAAGTAGACGAAGTAGTATGGCTAAGGACCAGCAATCCATCACGTTGAGGTAGTATGCAGCCTAAGAGAGCAAGCAAAAAGAATCATAGGGTATCATGAGAGGAATTCGAAGAGATGAATATATCATCAGCATTGGACACTCGTTAAGCATAACAGTTCATTATATTTTCATCAGGTTTTCATTGCTGCACAAAATTAGTAAGTAGTAGTTAGTAATAGAACCTTCCAGAAGCAAGTTTTTCAGACAGAAATGAATATAACAGGTTTTGGTTTTGCAGGTTCCATAAACTGCAACTTAAAAGCAGCACAGAGTGAACAAACTGAATCATTTGAATAAAGGACAGTAGTGACGATTTGATTATGCAACTTATGAAAAATAATTAATAACCATTCGAAGCATGTGTACAGAGTGGTAAATCCACAAGAAACCTACTCTTTCAAAGAGCAATCATAGAAATCCACTAAAATAAGACTCCACATATGTAAACTAACATCCTTCATGCTAAAATAGGTATTCAGCGCAAGTAAGAATAGGCTAAAATTAAGGTTTACTACAAACATGTGGCTTATAAATTTTAGGTCATTTGATTGAACTGAAGAGTGCCAAATGGTACCCTAAGGGTCACCAACTTGCCAGGTTATGCGATTTAAAAGAGCTAGGCATCGACCAACAGAGCATGCCACTATAGCTTGGATTGATCGACACATTTTTCCAAGGGGTATCACAGGTGATTTTTTACATATTATGGAGCCATCTCTGAAACAATATGGCAGTTCATATACTTGGTAAGGGCACAACGGCAAGAATCAAGCACTAGATTTTCTTAACAAGAATAGATAAGAGGAGGAGAGGGGCATCACCGGGCTGTTGCAGGTTGTTGTGGTCGTCGGCCGTAGCAAGATCAAGTCGTGGTGGGCAGCTGCAGCTCGGGGATGTCGCCGGCGACCAGCAGCTCGGGGAGGTGGTCGCTGAGGTCACCGGCGGAGAAGGGTTGGTCTTCCGGCCACATCCCGCGTCCTCGCCACATCCCGGCAACCGTGGTCGTGGCTTCCGCGCGGACGGACGCGGGCAGGCGAACTCGATGGGGCGCCGCGGTTGTGCGATCTGGATCCGCCCTCGGTGAACACGTGAGGCCTGGATCCGCCATCCTTGTCGTCATCGTCGACGCCGGGCTAGCGGAGGAGGACTGCGGTGGCCGGCCTAGCCTGGGGACGCCCAAGATCGTCTTCTGCGACCAGATCTCCGGTGAGCACGCGGCGAAAGAGAGCTGGGGGAAAGGAGGGGATCCTGAGGAATTTGGCGGCCCGGCGGTAGGAACTTGGCGGCGGTGTGGGGAAGGGGATGTGCCGGCGGTGAGGCGGGCTCGGTGTGTGGCCGCCGCCGCCACGTCTGGGTGTGGAGTTGGGTCTGAGGGATGTAGGGTTGTGTGTGGCGACAAGTACTGCAGCCTGGGTGGCACCCGTTACCCCCGGCACCTTCGGTGCGGGATCGCCAACGGAAAGGCCCGCTACCCCCGGCGGTATTGGGCCGAAATCGCCGGCAGTAACTCTAGGCCGGACAGTGGCCCCGCGGCCCATTATATCGCCGGCATTTTCAAATCGAACTCGCCGGCGGTAACGCATGTACCCCGACCTCGCCGGCGGTAGGGTTAGGCCACCCTGGAAGGCCTTACCGCCGGCATCTTCAAATCGAACTCGCCGGCGGTAAGGAGTGCGGCTATAAGCCTTTTCCTAGTAGTGAGGTGATGAACTCTTGTGTGATCATGCACAACATGATCATTGAGAGTGAGTGTGACACATCTCTGGATGGTGAACAATTATTTGATTATCAGGGGCCTCTAGCTGAAGTTGAGCATGTACCCCAAGAGTTTGCAGCTTTCCTTCACATGCATCAAGAAATCTGAGATGCAGGTGTTCATGCTCAACTTCAAGAGGATCTGGCTGCGCATTTGTGGACGAGGAGAGGAGCCACCAACACATGATTTAATTTAAATTATTGTTGAATAATATCATTATGTGGAATTATGTAAAATTAATGTATGAATAATTGAAAGTATAGAGATGGTAAACCTAGAGGGGGTGAATAGGTTTCTACAGATTTTAATTCTTTCTTTGCAATATTAGGCTTTGCGGAATATAAAGGTGAGCCTAATGCAAACTAGGTGAAGCAACCTATATGAGGATACAACTAACTCGAGCACGAAGGCTCTCACAGCAGTTAAATCACAAGTAAGGAGTTCGGTTAGAGATAACCGATAGCACGCGGAGACGAGGATGTATTCCCGTGTTCCCTTGCTTTGCAACAAGGTACGTCACGTTTGGAGGAGTGGAGGTCCCACGAAGGATTCCCGCGCCACGAAGGCTCACCCTATTCTCCGAGCCTATCCCACGAAGGAATAGCTCTCTCACTTGTGGTAGACTTTGAGGTAGCCTCCAAACCTTCACAATCTTGCCGGAGCCGGATGCTTCCGGACTCCTCTTGCCCACCTAGGGTTTCCAAGGAACCCTAGGAAGCAAGCTTCTTGATGAATACAAGGGGGGATGAGATTTGGCTTGGTAGAACGGTAGATCGGGTCCTCCTCTAACGATTCCCGGAGGGATTTGAGTTTGGGTGGAGGAGGAGGGAGATCGAGGCTTTTGGTGTTTCTAATAATGGAGTAGGAGAGAAGGAGCTCAAGAACAACTTGTAGTGCCTAGAGGTAGGAGAAGGGCTATTTATAGTGTTCTTCGAAATATGGCCGTTGGCCTTGCCACCTCAGCTTTTCTTCGACAAACCCGGTCAACCGGACCGGGACCGGATTGCCGGCAGAGGCTTCGGACCGGACCGGGGATCGGGCTGCTTCGTTGTCCAGGGCTCCTCCCGGTTGGCGACCGGTTGGCGGCCGGCGACCGGACCTCACGGGACGGGCCGGTCGCCGGCTGACGGCGGCGCAGACGAGTCACTTTGCACCGTCCAGGAGCCGGTTGGCGCTGGCTGCGCGGTTGGCCGGTCGGCAGACGGCACACCGCCGGTGTGGGCCGTCCAACCGGCGACGGACGGATTCGTTGTAGACCCCTTTTCGATTGTTGTTGAAGTGGGGGTCTCCTTTAGCCTTCTTGTTCCTTTGATACACCATTTATGCCCCTTTGCCTAATACGAGATTATCCTTATAAACGTATTAGGCCAAATATCTAGCAGGTGTCATTGTTACCAAAATAATGGATAAGGGTAAAATACCCTTACAATCTCCCCTTTTTGTATACGATGACAAACCGAGCTAGAGTCATATAGAGATATTATGATAAGCTTTAAACCTTGATTCCATATAAGATATTACGACAGCTCCCCATAATGTATGCACTTGGAGAATTTGCGTTTGAATGCAAAGTGCACCATTTGTGAACATGAGAAGCTCCCCAATATCTTTAGGAAACAAGCATGGTATGGAGATGTGCATGTCAAGATATATAAGCATATATATAAGCATAGCACACATAATCATCCTAACATAGAGTAGCACACATAATATTCGTCACGAATTATTCGAAGTAGCAAATCCAAATGGTTCTTGAGAAATCAAAACAAATAAGCACAAGACATATAAGAATCAAATAAAGCAACACCCATGGCTTGTGACAACCAAAGAACCCCGTGGTCCTAGACTCTACTCTCTTCTCCCCTTTGGCATGGAACACCAAAAAGGCGAAGGAAAGAGGAGAGATGCTATCGTTCCCATCAATAGAACTCATGCCCGACGGAGTAGGAGCTCTCGCCATCATCGCGCGCAGCCGCATCACCTTCATCCTCAACACCATCCTCATCAGTAGGAGTAGGAGCACGAGCAGTCCTAGGAGGAAGACCACCAGGGGCATACATGGAGAGGTCGAATTCTGGAACATCTCATCGCAATTTGGGGCATCTCCCCCGAGGTGAAACCACGGGCTCCATCTCAGGTCCAGAAGGAGGAACAGGGGCATTCCTAGTAGCCATGAACTCATTCTGTCGCCTCCTTGTCTCCTGGTTCAAAGCAAGACTCGATGTGCAACATCATTTGTGTTCTTGCACATTTGCCACATGTTGGAGAAAAGCGAGCGGCACCGTGCTTGGGGCGCCGGGAGTAGCTGGGAGCTAGGGATCATGGCGTTCCTTGGAACGGCGCATTGTGGGCATCATGGAAGGACTTCCGGGCGACCTTCCCGAGTAGGGAACTTGATGGTGCCACGATGACTCTTTCATCAAGAGTGTTGAGAGGAGCAGGAACAATGGAGTTGATGAGCCGCTGAACATACTGAGCATAGTTTGGAGTCATGCGGTCCATGGCTGCACGCTTCGGTTCACAGTAAATAAGATCACAGCCATCAATTTTCCTTATCCTGGCGGGGTGGCAATAGTACATCGATTCAGGTGATAGTTCCCGACTTCACTAGAGTCTTGCTTGATGAGACTCTCAACATCTTGGCAAGGACAAGATATGAGTAGTACATCCTAGAGATAGTGGGAGGCGCAACTGAGGGGTTAGTGGGATAGCAAAAGGAGATGTCACCACTAGTGAGTTTAGGCCGAGTATGAATTCTGTACCGAGCACGGCCACCACCAAAACCATGGCCGCACAACGAGTGTAGGTGCAGGAGTACTTCTCCTGCCAGTCATCCAAGACGTGGTGCGGTCCGCATCATCATGGAAGAAGACGGTGCAATGGAACTGACGGACTAGAAGGGGACAATAGGTGGGATCTTCTTGTTCATCATCAGGCTTGAGGCACACAAGGTCATATAGTCCCATACCCTTCAAGGTTTCAACCACAAAGCTGTACTTTGTGGCATGGCAAGCTCTTCAGGATTGATGGCCTTGGGCTTCACAACACATTCTTCATACACTCTTGAGTATTACCATAGTAACCATCCCATAGGGCTGCTTGTGTCTTGGTCCAGAAGAACTTGTCCCCACCAGTGTAAGTCCGTTGCTCATAGCGATACGGATTCACCGTCCTCAAGTCCTGCCAATCAAGACGATTTGCATCCGCAACATTGAAATCTGGCACTATTTCAACATCTTGGGCTGCATGTTTGTCTTTCCTCTTATTTGCATTGACTTGGTTCTTCCCCTAGCGAGCTGCCGTGTAACTAGGTGAGGTGCTTTAGAAGACTTGCGGGTGCTAGTACGGGCCCGGGAGGCCTTGGCCTACCTCGCTTGGCAAGACCACTCGGTCATCATCACTCGAACCACGTGAATAAGCAAATAGGCGGGATAGCAGTGGGGTAAGTGTACATGTCATCAGTAAGCATGGAGGCCAAAAAGCATAGTATATATTCAAGTGGTTTGACGAAGTTGTGCAACCGCGATCCGCGCACTGGCCGGTCCAACCGGGTGACAGACCGACGAACGATTGCCGTCGGTTGACCGCACCTGTTGAGCTGAAGGCCGGTTGACGGTTGGTGACCTGGTGACGGATCTGTGTGATTGTGAATTGCACTTTCCACAAAATCATGCAAACACTCATAAACTTGAATATAGACTATAGCAATAGAGTGGAGTATGTGCATTGTATTGTGAGACACTCTAAAGGCATGAGGACTTACAAACCCTAACCCTAAAATTTCCTCAAATCTTGGCAAGAAATTGCAATATGTGATGAGGACAAGAAAATAGGGAGAAAGGGAGAGCATATTACCCGAGGACATGGTCCTTCTTGATCAAGAGAGCAAGAAGAACACTAGGTAGGGCTTGAAACCCAAGAACTCCAAAATTTCCCAAAATATCTTGAGAGGGCCCAAATCCTTTGGTGGAGTTGTTCCAAGGGGCCCGATCTATGGTTTGGTGGAGTTTGGGAGGATTCTTGTGGTGGGAGGGTCCTAGAACATGGTGGAGGTGGTGAAGGCGGCGGCCATGGAGGTTTGGGAGATGGGGGGTAATGAGGAAGAAGACCCCAAGAGGTATCTTCTCCCAACACATAACAGGCCACACGGCCGGTCGGACGGTCGGTCGACCGGGCCTGGCGCCGGCTGGTCTGGCCCAGACGCCGGTCCAACCGGGCCAGAGACCGGCCAGGGACAAACTGCCCAGTTTTGCTACGTTTTGCCTCGTTTTGCCCCTATTTTTTGTGTGAAAATGTGTGTGAATGCTCAGATGATGACATGTACATATAGATAGATAGATGATGATAAGATGAGCATAGACATGGGGTTGGAAACACAAAGCTCTCTAGGCATACCCATTGGAGTGAAATCCAAACAAGATATAAATAGCAACAATGGGCATGATTCGAAGAATATCAAGAATCATAAATCTTTTTATAATAGTTTTTGCAATAAGATCATTTAGCCTTGTAGAATCGAATAAATTTGCAATTGAGGCTTAAAGAGGGGCGGGGATTACTCCCCCTATGTGAAAGCGCAAATGTCATGTGACCTCGAAGAGACGTGCTTGGGTCCATATAATGACATTGGGTCTATTTATGTTGCACACATAGGTATGCATCATACCAAGACATGGTAAGATGACTATCCCCATATATGCTGTGTCTCTAAGCTAGATAGTTAGATAAATGCAAGAATATAGTGCAAGAAGTTATTCAATCCAAGTTTTTAGGATCAAGAATACCAAGTTCTCCTCTCAAGTTTACAAAGCGGGCTTCATCCAAAGGCTTAGTGAAAATATCCGCCAATTGGTAGGTTGTTCCCACATGAGTGAGATCAATATCCTTATTGGCAACATGGTCACGTAGGAAGTGATGGCAAATGTCAATATGTTTGGTGCGACAATGTTGAACCGGGTTATTGGCGATCTTTATTGCACTTTCATTGTCACATAGAAGAGGCACCGTACCAAGAGACACACCATAGTCTTTCAAGGTTTGCTTCATCCATAACAATTGAGTGCAACAAGATGCGGATATGTCCGCGGTGGATGGGTGTGGAGTTTGTTTCTTGGATGACCAACTCACCAATGACCGGCCAATAAATTGGCAAGCCCCGGAGGTAGACTTCCGGTCAACCTTATCACCGGCCCAATCGGAATCCGAGTAGCCAATGAGTTCAAAGGTTGACCCCTTTGGATACCATAGCCCGAGAGTAGGAGTGAGAACAAGGTATCTTAGAATCCGTTTGACCGCCATCAAATGGCTCTCCTTAGGAGCGGATTGAAAACGAGCACACATCCCTACACTTAGCATGATATTCGGCCTAGAGGCACAAAGGTAGAGCAAGGATCCTATCATGGAACGGTATACCTTTATATCCACATCCTTCTCACCGTCACATGAGCCAAGTTGCCCCTTTACGGGCATGGGTGTCTTCATTGGGCTTGCATATATTGGTCATGTTGAATTTCTTGAGCATGTCCTTCACATACTTTTCTTGAGAGATGAAGGTGCCTTTTGCAAGTTGCCTCACTTGGAAGCCTAGGAAAAACTTCAACTCCCCCATCATGGACATCTCAAATTTCCTAGTCATCAATAGCTCAAAAGCTTTGTTATGATTGGGGTTAGTTCCACCAAATATAATATCATCAACATATATTTGACATATAAACAAGCCACCTTTAACCCGCTTGGTGAAAAGGGTGGAATCGACCATACCCATGCAAAACCCATCTTGTAGTAGAAAATCCCTAAGGAACTCATACCAAGCACGTGGAGCTTGCTTGAGACCGTAAGTGCCTTATGGAGTAAATACACATGTTGGGTGCATGGGTCTTCGAAACCCAGGGGTTGAGCTACATATGCGGTTTCTTTTAGAGGGCCATTCAAAAATGCACTTTTCACATCCATTTGATATAGTTTGAAATTGTGGAAAGACGCAAATGCAAGCAAAAGACGAATAGCTTCAAGACGGGCTACCGGCAAAGGTATCCTCAAAATCCATACCTTCTATTTGGGCAAACCCTTGCGCCACTAACCTTGCTTTATTTCTAATGACAATGTCATTCTCATCTTGCTTGTTCTTGAATACCCATTTGGTCCCAATAACATTGATGCGGTGATCCTTGGGTCTCTCAACTAGAGACCATACTTCATTACGAGTGAAACACTCCAATTCTTCTTGCATGACAATAACCCAATCCGGATCAACCAAGGCTTCATGTACCTTGAGTGGCTCAAAACTAGACACAAAAGCATGATGTTGACAATAAGTGATAAGTAATGCATGGTGTCTTGAGTTACCACTCCTTTTGAGATGCTACCAAGGACTTGATCTACTTTCATGTTACTTGCCCTTGTAGCAGCCTTGATCTTCCGAATGGTTCCTTCATGATCAATAAATTCATCTCTTGCTAATACTTGATCATGGGGGACAACTTGAGCTTGAACATGAGTTGAGGATGTTTCTTGATCATCATCATGGTCTTGCTCAGTGGGTTGAGGGCTTTCCTCTTGTTCTTCGGGATGTGGCTCATCTTGACTGGAGGACACATCTTGGGTTGCACTTGATGGTTCAACTTGAGTTGAGCTAGGCTCAACTTGAGGTGAGCTTGATACTTCTACTCCATCACCTTGATCATCATTATGAACTTCCATGGGCCGGATGTGTCCAATGCCCATATGCTTGATGGCACTAGATGGATCATCATCATTATTGCAACACATGGAACAACTTGCTCCACTTGGGAGCCATTATCCTCCAAGAACACCACGTCACAAGATACTTCAATAGTCCCATGGACCGGTTGTAGTATCTATAGGCGTGGGAGTTCTCCGCATATCCAACAAAAATGCCCTCTATGGTTCTAGTTTCAAATTTACCAAGCTTCCCTTTATTGTTCTTAACAAGACATTTGCATCCAAAGACACGAATGTACATGACATTAGGCTTGTTACCTGTGAGAAGCTCATATGGAGTTTTGTTGTGGAGGGGCAGAGGAAGAGCCGGTTGGAGTAGACATGTAGAGATGGCTTCTCCCCAAAAGTTGTGGGGTGAGTTGAATTCACTCAACATGGTTCTTGCCATCTCAATGATATTCGGTTCTTCCTTTCAACAACACCATTTTGTTGAGGGTATATGGAGCTGAAAACTCATGCTTGATGCCCTCATCATCAACAAACTCTTGCATAGTGTAGTTCTTGAACTCGGTGCCATTGTCGGTTCTAATCGCCTTGATCTCGGATTCATATGTACGTTGAGCTTTCTTGGCGAAGGTGATGAACTCTCTATGGGTCTCATCCTTAGACTTAAGGAGAAAGACCCAAGAGTATCTTGAGTAATCATCAACAACAACCATACCCGCTCCCACCATAGTGTGATGGCCCAAAAAGATCCAAATGAAGGAGCTCCAAAGGCCTAGATGTGGTGACGATACTCTTGATAGGATGTTTCTTCTTGAGTTGTTTTCCGGCTACGCATGCACACACGATCTTTCTCAAAAGAAATGCCGGTTAGTCCAACAATGTGCTCACCCTTTAGGAGTTGTTTAAGATTCCTCATGTTAACATGACCAAGGCGGCGATGCCACAACCAACCTTCGTCATGCTTGGCGCCATTAGACATGTGGAGGAGAGGGGCTCTCTTTCGAGAGGTCAACCACGTAAAGGTTGTTCTCCACATATCCAACAAGGACCAATTTGAGGTTGTCACTCCTAAAGACTTGCACATAATACTTAGTAAAATATGATTATAACCGGCATCGGCAAGATGATATATAAACTACAAGGTGTTCAACAAGCATGACCGTCTCAAGGCACAAGTCCTTAGAGATTGCCACCATACCCAAGTACCTTTCCTTTGAGTTGTCACCAAAGGTGATGCTTGAATTTTTGTTAATATCTTCAATGAATTGGTCAAGCACACCTCTTCCTCCGGTCATATGATTGGTGCATCCACTATCAAACACCCATTTTGGACCACCGGAGGAATACCCTACAAAATCAAGTAGAGGATTTAGGAACCCATTGATTAATGGGTTCCCTAGTCATGGCAACAAGATCTTTTGGTACCCAAATCGAGTACCCTCTGTAAGCATAGCCATTACGAGGACCAACATAGTTAGCATAAACATCACCATAATAATCAACAAATAAAGCATAGTGATTGTTTGGCCCCGTGCGGTCACCACTAGTAGCCTTGCCCTTTGGGGCTTTGCCATCATTAGTGACCTTTTTGTTCTTTTCTTGAGCGGGCTTCTCTTTCTTGTAGTTGTTCTTCTTGTAGGGCTTGGGATCATACCCAAGTCCATACTTTTGATTGTTTGACCTTTGCTTACTCAAGAGGTCATCTAATCCCATCTTATTCTTGGTTGTGGTGAACTTGGCAAGTTCTTTCTTCAACCTAACATTCTCCTCAAGAGTAGTTGCTTGATCACAAGCCGATTCATTAGGATAATAGTTGAGACCATATTTGGTTACCAAAGATTCAAGATATGTGTTGTCTCAACATGCAAAGATAGTTCCTCTTGTAAACGAACATGTTCCGCAACAAGCTTAGCATGCTCACTAGTAAAGGTGGTGGAGGAACTAAACATCTTTATCAACAATAGAATCATTCATTGATTCAAGAGCTTTAGAGTAGGTTTCTTGGAGTAGGTCATGGTTCTTTCCAAGTTTCTTGAGCTCATCCTTGACAAGCTTGTTAGCTCTTTCAAGGTGGTCAAGATCCCTAGTGAGAGAAGCATGAGCAACTTTAAGCTCCTCCTTTGAGCATTAGCTCTTGGGTCAATGATTGAGCCCTTTCAATAGTTTCAAGATCCTTAACTTTGTCTAGTTCATAAGTTTCAATTTGTTGCTTAAGACCTTGAGATATGCACCTTTCGGTTTTAGCTCTTGTCTTAGGAGATTGAATCTCCTTTCCTTATCATTCAAATGATATTCTAATTCCTCAATGGACTCATCCTTTTCTTTGAGAGGGTCCATCAAGAAATCAAATTGACAAAGAGCTTCACCACGAAGGGTGCATCTAACATTGTAAAGTTCCTTAAGCATAGTTAATTCTTCTTGATTTTCAGCTTCATCATCAAGGACACTAGATAAAGAAGGTGGGGGTTCCATTACCTTGGTTTTCCTTGCCATAAGACAAGAGCCAACGATTGCTGGATGAGGTAGAGTCATCAGTCATCATCTTGAGTTGTTCTTGCCATGAAGGAAGAACCAACATCATTCAGGTGGAGTAATCCTTGGAGTAGTCATATGTGAAGAGTGACCGGGGCTTAGAGAAAGCCACCTCGATGCCTTCTTCTCATCTTCCTCTTCTTCATGGGACAAGTACTCGGCCTCAACAAAGGCTCTTCCCTTGTTCCTCTTGTATCGATCGTTGATTGGGTTTGCTTCAATCTTGGCTTGACCCCTTTGATGAACTTTGGCTTGTCTACCCTTTTCTCATAAGGGCACTCATTTGCAAAGTGGCTCCCTTCATCATGTAGTAAGTTCTCTTCTTCTTCTTGTCATTGAGGAGCATTGGCAACTTTCCTTACTTCTTGGCAAAGAAGGCAAAAGTCGATGGCGATGTCACTAGTTGAAGTCATCTCCTCATTTTCTTCAATTTCATATTCTTCCTTCTCTTCCATGCTTCCATGCTTTGAGGGCAAGGTTGTATGAGGCTTCATCAACACGGTTCATTGCCATGAGCCTTTTTCCTGCCTTGGCCATGTTTTCATTGGCGGCCACATAGGAGACTAGATCATCGGAGTTCAGATCAGCACTCTTGGTCATGATTTGCAAGTTGAGTGCAAGGTTAAGTTGGTGTCTTCTTGCTTAATGACAATCATAGCAATGACCTTGGATTTATGAATCCTTCATTCATCTCGAAACCGTCATCATACTTCTCAACACCAGGTCCCTTGATCCTTCACTCTAAAAGCACCAAGCCTTGCATAGGCATCGGCCACGGACTCTCCTTCATGAACCGGTGGGCCTCTTGCTTTGCGGTCTCGATA
This sequence comes from Lolium multiflorum, assembly GCA_030979885.1. Lineage (NCBI taxonomy): Eukaryota > Viridiplantae > Streptophyta > Magnoliopsida > Poales > Poaceae > Lolium > Lolium multiflorum. Next base: position 45,002,790 of record CM061752.1, on the reverse strand, counting down.
CGTCTCAAACGTGTCTATAATTTCTTATGTTCCACATGCTACTTTTATTACAATACTTGAATTTTTAAAGGCACTAACCTATTAACAAGATGCGAAGTGGGTTGTTGTTTCGCATTTTTGGTTTCGAGAAATCACAATAAGGAAATATTCTGGAATTGAACGAAATCAACGCCCGGGTCCTATTTTTGCACGAAGCTTCAAGAAGACCGAAGGAGAGTCATGAAATTTTAGGTACAGGGAGCCACACAACAGGCCCAAGCCTGATCGTGCCGACCTGGGTAATGTGTCTGAGCCCTCGTCACGCCTTGACCCTACCCTTCTTCTGAAATAGCCTTATTAGAAACCTGTAAGGAGCCGTGCGACTCGAGAGGCATTGTGATCCCAATCTCGGAAATTCGGGAGATCGCCAGCACCCTGCCAGGAGGAATCATCACGGGAGAAACTCTCCCATCCATCATGCCGCCTGGGATTTGATGCGTGGTAGTTCTCATGGACTATGATTCATAAACATTATGAATGGTTTGCTCTTCTCTAGCCTTTATCATTTGTTATAGATCTTTGAGCTGCCTAACATTAGTCAAGATCATCTATTTGTAATGCTACATGTTGTGTTTGGCGGATCCGATGAATATAATATTATGTCAGATTGATTATCAATCTATCATATATGTGTTGTTTATGTTCTTGCATATATAGTTGCTGGCAAGGCTAAGCCAATTGTCTTATAACTCAGAGGAGTATTTATGCTCAGATGAGTGGTTTCTTGCCTCCATTGAATAGGGGACAGTGTGAGAAAGTTCTAAGGTTGTGGATGTCTTGTTGCTACTAGGGATAAAACATTAACAGTCACTTTGTCTAGAGGATATTTGTGTTTATGGTAGCCCATTCGCACCATGCTTAATGCAGGTGTCTGTTGTTTACAGCTTATCTGGGAAAGGAGTTGGTTCTTTGAAAGGTGGTTATTCAAACACCAGATGGAATCTTGGATGCGGTCTATGTACTTTGTGTGTCTCTGGTTAAATCACATAGTAATCATCGTTGATATGTATTGAATCTTTATTTGTCAGTTGCCCTGTAATTTGTTCACCTGACATGTCAATTATATCTTGTTGGAGAACACCTCTGATGAGCCATGGACCTGGATGGTGTTCTTTAAAAGTAACAGATGCTTTTCTTGTTTATTTTAAACAGAAGGAACAAAATAAATGCCACCATATTGTTTTAAATAAGCAAAGGTGGAGTTGATGCTCCTCTTGATACGTTGGGGAAAAGTACTTTGATTGTGTTATCTTGAGTTCCATGTTTGTGGGGTTTCTACTTTAGTGTTAATGCTTTAATTCTCCCTGTCAACCTTCACATTCTTCTTGAGCTCCTCTTCCAGTTTGGTAACCTTGGTTTCCTCTGAGGAAACTCTTCAACATGCTTATCATACCTTCCTCCTTGAGTTCCCAACGGACGTGTACATCCGCGCATCAAGAGCTGATTGGGTCAAATCGGTTCCCTCTTGGAGTACTACGATTCGATCCAACAACTCTTTTAGCGGGGCCGATGTCATTGACTTGATCAAGGAGCTGCGATTGATGCCACTAATCTTGTCCATTGGGCATTGTTAGTTGATTGCTGAGGCACAGTGGGAGTCATGAGCGGGGATCACGTGGCTCCCGGTATCCATGAAAAATGATCTCCCATAGCTCCACTGTAACATTTCATGAATACAATTCCATGAAGATTTCCAAATGTGGAAAGTGAGTTCCATCAAAATGAGGAGCATTCCCACACTATGGTTTATATGAACATGGGTGAAGTATTTACAGGATGATCATGGTTACTTCATGGAAGGGGTTTCCTTAAATGAGAAACTTTCAGGAGCTCTCTGACTGATTAGGTTCTTAGCATGTGAGACATTTGCCACTTGTTTGGCTTTGTAATTCATCCTCCTTTTCTTCTTCTCGGCATCATATGTAAAGTCTGATTTTCATTTCTTCAATGAAAGTTGGAGTCATCATCTGAACCATAGAATAGTTTTCCATCTCGCTCTTGGTGGCCATGCAAAAGAGTCAGACTCCAGCCCAATTGAAAGTATAGATATGGTAAACCTAGAGGGGGTGAATAGTTTCTACTGATTTTAATTCTTTCTTTGCAATATTAGGCTTTGCGGAATATAAGGTGTATTCTAATGCAAACTAGGTGAAGCAACCTATATGAGGATACAACTAACTCAGCACGAAGGCTCTCCACCGAGCGATTAAATCACAAGTAAGGAGTTTGGTTAGAGATACTTAGATAGCGCGGAGGCAGGGATGTATTCCCGTGTTCGCCGCTGCAACAAGGTGCGTCACGTTTGGAGGAGTGGAGGTCCCCGAAGGAAAGTTCCCACGCGCCCGGCTACGCCTATTCTCAAGACCTATCCCACCCCGAAGAATAAACTCTCTCACTTGTGGCTGTTTGAGGTAAGCTGGTAATCGGAAACCCGCGGCCCAGGCGATGGCGGCCAACACCGTAGAGCGGGAACGCGACTAAGGATGCGGCTGGCCCAGTCCTCGGAGCGACGACATAAGCCTCCACAGTCGCGCCGTCACGGGTTACAGGGCGTACCCATGACATACACAGGTAGGAAGGTGTGGATGATGCCTTGCTTAATTTCCTGCAGGGCGCACACACTTACACGTTAAATACGAGCCTCGATCGGCTCTCAGTTGTCACAATGAATGGCTCCCATGGAAGTGATCCACTTACATGTTCATCAGGGAGTGGCCGAATATGGTGAATCTGTGATCATGATAAAGCATATGAGATCCCGACGATGCAGGGTTTTCACCGCATAATCGGATCATCCTACTACCGATTGGGCCTCGCGCTCACGCACGGTAAGCGTAAGCCAGCCCTAGACAAGGCCTAAAAACTAACACTAGGTTGATCCTCGGAACGTCTGTCTGGAAGCGACAAACTACACCACACGTGCGTTTGGATCCTCAACCCCTTTATGAGCCTAACTATTGCGGATATTAAACTAATCCTTGATGAATGAAGGCGCAACAGTAACGGATCGGATCTACTAAACCGCGATCAAAGCGGTGCTTTGCACCTGATGAGAGTACGGGACAGCTAGATGCGCAAAGGTTACTCAGTAAGCATATGATGCCAAGACAATGCTAACCTAACGCATCTACGATAACTACGTTGCTCGCCATCAAAAAGGCCCGGTGCGAGCAACGCATGAACAGCTAGCGGCTCGTGCTGCCTAGATCGCGAGATGCGATCTAGACAGCATGGTGCTTACAGAAACCCTCGAGACGAAGGGGTTGGCGATGCGCCGAGATTGGTTTGTGTTGAGCGTTGGTTGTTGTTTATTCCATAAACCCTAGGTACATATTTATAGTCCAGGGGACTTTCTAATGTGGGCGTGCGCTAAACCGTGCACGAGATAAACTCTAATTTCTAAACTAAGATGCGATCTAATATGTTACGGATACACGGGCAATTTGCATATAAGGGCGATTCACGTATTTCTTCACATTACAATCTCCGTCACTTGATCGCGGCCCACCTCCGACTTGGCCAAATTCTGGTGATAACACATGCCCCCTTTGGTTTTGGAAATGACATTTCCAAAATCATTACTCTTTCTTTCGTCGGGTCATGTGGCAGAGCAGAACCGTCGCAAAGTCCTTCATCATGATAACTTGCCTTCCAAACTTCTCTGCTGCTTGGTCTGTGATAGATTCTGCTTCCCTCCTCAGAGGCTTATTTGTGGCATTGAATTTATACTATGCTCCTTTTTATTTACCCCCGCGGCAAACAGTCTTCTTCCTCATCCCCTTCGCACTAGCCTTCAAAAACCCTCCTCTGCCACCATGTCTTCATCCTCACTCCTCATCGGGTCTTTCCCCCCAGTGTCCTCTCCCATCCGAGAGTCGGCGCCCTCGTGGGGCACGCGGGCGTACGATATCCTCGCCCCAGCGAAGTGGGACAAAGGGGACCATGACTCCCTTGGTCCGAGGATGGCAAATCCTTGACCGACGGGGGGAGAGTGACCTCAGCTTCCTCGCCGTTGGTGAGCCGGAGGAAGGAAAAAGCAGCCGACAACTATCTGTGACTTCACCTCTTGGGGAGGACGGGGAAGCGAGGAGAGGAGGAGGAAACTGAAGTATGAGAAGAATCCAAGGACCGCCGCCGTAGTCGTGCACATCACGGGGCGGGCTGTGACGACCGTGTCTCCCGCATGCGGCATCACCGTGAAGATGAAGACGACGAGGATCAGCGCCGGCCGCGCCGCGACCTGTCGCGCCGCGCTGCCTCGCGTGCCCCCTACGCCAAGGCTTTCTCGTCCTCGGGAGGTCATCGCCACGCTGGAAGGTCTGACCGATCCGCGGGTCGCTATAGCGGCCGCCATTCCGGACACCAAGGGGATCATCGTCGCCACTACATCGCGAAACAGCCCCAGCCTCAGGCTAAGTTGGCTTCGATCATCACATATGACGCTTCCCTCTTCTCTGTCCTTGCCGATTATTGCTGCTAATGCATATGCTGCAGCCGATATACCGCGTCGGTCCTTAAAGGCTTAAGCCCTTCTTCAGCGTGATTTTCTAAATACGGCGAGAAAATGCGGGATCTTCGAAAACCTTTGGCTAAAGCAAACTTAACAATCCTCTTGACACTCATCATTTGTGACGAAGGTTTGCAATGAAGGATCAGCCAGTGGCATCAATCAGTTCTTTAAACGAGCGAACAAAATATCACCGAGGGCACTGTTTGCCCACACAAGTGCAGGCCAAGGCAAAAGCACAACCAACGAAGTCGAGTAACTTAGTTGAATTAGCATGGGCTTGCTCATGTAGAGCCAGCCGATTTACCTGAGAAATCGGCTTGTGAGAACCTTCAAGGTGGGCTGCAGAGTCTCTTCGACGCTCCTCGCATGTCTGTTTCCAGTCTTAGATCGCTCCTTTCCTTTGGCGATCCATCCCCTCGACCTGATGCGCACTTACGTCCGGACTGCTCCTGAAGAGGGGAACCACGCCCTTAAATCACTCCATTGAGGGTTCTTCCATGGCTCCCCTTGGTAGCTCCATTGGTCCTGGCTCTCTTCTGCTCAATCTCTTGGTCGATGGCCATGCATCGGGTGCTTCTCCAATTACAAGTCGATGCCCTTGCAAGCTCATAAATTTTAAAATTTTAGGCGATTTGTGTATCGGCCCGAAAAATGTGATAGTATTATCTCATATCCTCATGTTTTATCCATCTAGGTGCCACCCCGATTTTGTCAAGAGAATTGATGGTATCGGCTCTTCGGGTAGTCCCTGTTGGGTGCTTTGTGTCTGAGCAAAAAAATGGATGGTGAGGATAATTTTGGCCCATTGCTGGAATCGGCCTCCACGTTTGCTTTGCTCGGTGAAGGTTTTGTAATATCCCTCCATCGGTTTCGGAGGGCCGATCGCAGGGATGTTCATATCTGCGCGCCTGGCTTGGACCTGCTACTCTGTTATGCCGGTGGATAAAACCAGCCCAATCTGCATTATCCGTTGGAGCGCTTGCGATGTCCACCTTGGGTGCTTGTGTGATCGTGGAGGTCACCACACCCGGCCGACGACGAGCACCATGTTTGTGCCGGCCGATGTTTCATCATCGGCTCTTTCTAACGGGGCGCACTCTTTTCTTCTGGCGATCCTCCTCATCGAGGGTCTACGGACTTTACATGACCAGATCGGTCGCGCCTTGTAGCGTAATACAGAGTACATCCTTTCGGCACACTCTAGACGCCTTGATCGGCGAACCTGTGGCTTTGTGAATGGGCGAGACCGTGGAGCACCACAGCAGACGTGGCACTGTCTTCTTCGTATTCCCCTTCGTCTTGAATCTCGAGATCTTCCAATAAAAGGGGTCTCGGCAACCGTGTTTAACGGTGGGAGGGCTAAGCGCTCGAATACGGTTCGTTGAGCTGTCTCCTTCTTTTCCGTTGCATTCGACGATTGCCGATTGATAATCGGCTCATTCTGAATCCAGACGTGTACGAAGGAGGCGAGTGCCAATGCACAATCGTATCGTCTGCTCCCTGTAGTGAGCGCTCACGACGCTCCTCATCATGATTATCTGTGCGTGTCTTCGTCGTTTCTGGTCCGACGACCTCTTTCATCATTGTCGTTGTATCGCCGGCGTTGGTGTATCGACTAACATACTTGTTGAGGTGGTGAGAGAAGGGTCGTTGGTATCTTATGTTCTTCTTCCTCATGCTTCCTCGCGCTTGCCATCTTAGCCAGGCCGTCGCATGGACGGCCCCTATCGTCACTCAGGAAAGCGGCTTATCTCCCATTCTATGACGGTGTCCAAGCTCTACCATAGTGGTTTTGATTTGAGAAATCAGTGGCTCCCTTCAAGGTGGGTAAACTCCACCACGTTGAGCGGGGGAAGGGTGTGTGTCGACCTTCATGGCATCTTGGTTGAAAATTAGTCGCCCGTTTTCTATCGCCACTTGGATGCTGACGCCACACCCTGGAGTCGTTGGTGGTGTGGGTGGGCGTGTTCTGCCACTGCGGTATGAGCCTGTTCAGCTCTTGCACCGTGGAGAACTTGTGGCCTTCGGGTATCTTTATACGCTTCCGTGAGCAAGAGATCGAAAATCTCACTGGGACTCGTCCAGTGAAATCCGAACCCTCTTGGAGCCCTGGTGACTTCCCATTCAGGTCTGCAGAGCTGCGGCTCGGCTCCTGTTACTGAGCCTCTCGTTCTCCGTGGGACCTTCATCTTCGCCTGCGTCATAACCACGCGCGTGAATTTATCTTGGTAGACATCCGGGTGGCGTTGTTCATGACAGCTTCTACACCATGTGTGCTAATGAAGGATAGTCCGCATAGGAGGCCACTTCCTTGATCGATGATGATGAGCCCACCTGCCTTCATTGTTTCTTCTTTCGCTTCGTGAGCCAGGAATAGCATCGGTTCCTGCGTCTGACAGCTTGGATGTGTATTCTGACACCGTTTCTCAGCTCTGTCGTGCTTGTGCTAGATCGCTGATACCGGCCTCGGAAGCCTCCGGGTGATATTGCTCATGGAACCGTTCTTCCAGCAGCTGAGATCTTTGAACCAGTGAGTGGCGACGACGTGTGTCACCATCAGCTTCGTCTCGAGGCGAGAAGTACCTGCCACCTTTGCATTTCTCGTCGCTGTGGGTCATGCTACAGCTATTTAAATATCGGCTCATGCTCGATGGGCTGGGCCCATACGGTCCATTGAACTTTGTGAAGTCAGGGTAAAATCTTTGGAATGTTGCAGTCTCAATCGTACTCGTTGGGAGTACGACGATGCTTGATCGCCTTTCTTTCGCATCATGCGGCGATCTTCGGGGGGATCGTACAAACTGATCCGCGGTGATAGGCTGCCAGTGCCGAACCACGAAGATTCGTCCGGAGTGGCGTACTTAACTTGACCATACCTTTCTCTGCAGTTGAGCCAATGCGGAGAGTGAGCTCGGGAGTTTGTCGGGAGTCGCGTGTTAGCTAATACATTTTGCTTCTCAGGAGGTATCTCCAACCCATTCCTCTGTGCCCAAGAAGTCACACTATCGCCGACCTGGTTCGAGAGGTGCAGTCTTTTGCGATGCAGCACGCGTATGCGCCATGCATGCCCAGTGCGGGGATCTCCTTGGTAGCGATCTGTAGAAATTGGTAGTCTTGGGGTCACCACCAATCTTTGCCAGACGACATGGGCGATAGTTTACAGCGCTTAGGCTATTGCCTTAGCATGAGCAGCCGAGCGGTGGACGGGATGCAGGTAGCAATTCCCCTTGGTGAGTCCCTAGGGGGCTGATGACGAAATGCGATGGCTGTTGATCTCTGGATCATAGCCTTGTGCAGCCAGCTCAACGTATTACCGAGCTCTCGGAATGGCGGTGCGGCCCGAATGAGCCACCATGAAGTTTATCTCGACCAGCGACACAGTGGAATTCATAAACAGAAGTGGGTAGGTCACACTCCGCTCAGCGCAACCAGTGTGAACATAAATAAATCACCGTGAGACGGGTCTGTGGAAAGAGCCGATGAGGTCGTCGAGGGGAGACTTGATCTCGTCGTACTTCTTCTTGAGCTCGCCCGGTGAGCTCCCCGTACGTGACCGGAGTTTCTTATGCTTCCGATGAAGATGGCATGGTGTTCGATGTTGAAGATTGTCCCACAAGATGTGCCCCGAAATGTTGACGTCGAAACCCACCGTGAGCGATGGCAGCAACAAGTAGGCGGAAACGACTAGAGCTGCAGGCGCCGATCCACTGAAGCGACGGCCGCAAAGCCTCTGTTACCGCTCTTTGCAGATTTAGACGTGCCACTGCGGCCTATCACGAGTGGGAAGGTGTGGATGATGCCTTGCTTAATTTCTCGGGGCACACACGTACACGTTGAAATACGAGCCTCGATGGAAACCATAGGGTTGTCTGTGAATGCAAACACGAAGCGTATCTCATATGATTAACAGAGTGTGAATATATGGTGAATCTGCTTGATCGTGATAACTATGAATCCCACTGACGATCACAGGGGTTTACTGCCTGTGGGATGTCCTCTTCACGGTCATTTCCTTGTTTTCTTGAAATAGCACGTAAGCCGGCCCTAGACCAGGCCTAAAAACTAACACTAGGTTGATCCTCGGAGCTGGAAATCTGTCTAGAAGCGACAAACCTTTCCTGTCTGTGAATATCCCAACCCTTTGCCAAGGCCTAACTATTACGGATATTAAACTAATCCTTGATGAATCAAGGAGCGACAATTAACGGATCAGATCTGCTAAATACTACGATCAAGCGGGGTCACCGCCTGCACCCATGATGAGAGTGCGGGGACGGCTATGAAAGTGTAAGGAGTTGCACTACGTAAGCATATGATGCTAAGAACAATACCTAACCCTAACGCATACGATATAGCCTCGTTGCTGCTCATCAAAGGCTTCGTGCGAGCAACGCACATGAACAGCTAGGCGGGCTCGTCTTTTGCCTAGATCATGAATGCGATCTGAAAGCGACATGGTGCTTCTGGGAGGAACCCTCGAGTGAAGGTTGGCGATGCTTGAGATTGGTTTGTATGTTGAACGTTGGTTGTTGTTTATTCCCAAAACCACCCCAGGTACATATTTATAGTCCGGGGGACTTTCTGATAATGGCTGCACTAAGCAGGTACAGAGATAGCTCATTCTAAACTGAATCCGTTCTTCTGAATGCAGGCATTCGGCCCAGCAATGTGCAGGGCCGATTCACGTATTTCTTCCACGTACATTCTTTACGTCCATCTTGATCGCGGCGCTCAAGCAGCCAATTGATGACAGTGGCCTCAAACCTTCACAATCTTGCAGGAGCAAATCCAGCCCGGATGCTTCAGGATCTCTGCCCACCTAGGGTTTCAAGGAACCCTAGGAAGCAAGCTTTCTTGATGAATACAAGGGGAATGAGATTTGACTTGGTACGTGGTGATGGTCCTCTCTAAACGATTCCCAGGAGGAATTTGAGTTCGGATGAGTGAGAGAGAGAAATCTCGAAACTTTGGTGTTTCTAATAATGAGCAGAAAGAAAGGAGCTCAGAACGACTTGTAGTGTGGTGCCTAGCTGTCTAGAGGTAGGAGAAGGGCTGGCCCCATATTGTTCTTAAACCCCACTGCGGTCGGCCTTGCCACCTCGAGCTTTCTTGACAAGCCGTCTCACGCCGGACCGGGGGCCGGATTGCAGTGCCAGGAAGCGTTGACCGGACCAGAGGCGGACGCACCGTCGTCGGGGGCTCCTCGGTTCGCCCGGTTGGCGACCGTCAACGGACCTCACGCCAGACGGGCAGTCTGTCGTACGGCCAGGCCGACGACAGTCACTGCCGTCAGGGCCGGTTGGCGCAGTCAGCCGGGCGCTCTGGCAGAACCCCGCCGGTGTGGGCAGTCCAGCCGGGCGACAGGTAGGATTTACCATTGTAGACCAGCACCCCGATTGTTGTTAGTGGGGGTCTTGTGTCTTGATTCCTTTGATACCATTTATGTGCTCTTGCTAATACAGAGATTATCATATAAACGTATTAGGCCCCAAATGCTCTAACCTGGTGTCATTGTTACCAAAATAATGGATAAGGGTAAAATGCCCTTACAATAATTTTATGTGTTTGAAAAGTATTTGAACTATTGTTTGAAAATATTGTATAACTCAAGTAAAAAGCAAAAAGAAAAAACTACGGGGCAGTAGGTACTGAGGGCGATAATGTGCATAGTCCCTATAGTTCGGGAGGAAGTGCCAGCATCCCCCATACGTTCGTTTGGATGCTCTTACCGACCACAAATGTTGGTAAATTTTTTCGATTGCCCACATGGGTTGTCCCCCAAATCAACTCCCAATAGAGAAAAAAATGAATGGAAGAGGAGGATGGCAGCAGCCACCAAGCTGGGTGAGCGACACGTCGGAGGTACGTGGCCGGAGGGGCGCGCGTGAAGCAAGGCCTTGAGCTTGGGATCCCGCGCCTCCGCACACGCTTGAGGAAGGTGTACGGATTCGTAGCATAGAAAATAAAAAAATTCCTACCGCAAGAACGAAAAACAAGCCAAGATATAATCTAAGCAGTGTTAGCATGATGTGAAGATCAACATGCCCTCGAAGAGATAGCTAGCGTTAACGAGATAAATCTCGTGGTTAGTGTAATCTGATCTTTGACCCTCCAGCGCGTAGAGATATCAGCGGTGCCACAATCGAAACGCGCACCTCACCTGATCTGGCTGCGTGTTGATGACGACGTCCTTATCCCCATATGCAGCGGATGTAGTAGATCCTCTCGGAATCCACCTTATCACGACGGGCGTAGCTGTTGTGGGAGAAAAGAGGGAGAAGAGATGTTCAGGGTTTGGAGAAAGCTGCACCCAGGGCTTGCTGTGAAGCCCTCTGATCTTTCTTGGCATTGATGTGTCTTGCCTCCTCCCCTCTCCTCGTCTATATATAGTTGGAAAACCTAGGGTTCCCCAAAAACCACTTTGGAGTCTGATACGTGAAACCTAGATGAAAGGGATTTATCACTTTCCTTCTTATTTGGCCGGCCAACTGAGTGTGTTGGCTAGGGCGGTGAGTCCTGGGACTCTACCATATAGTGATTATTATGGATGATTCTAGAATCTTCTGCGACCTTGCCTCATCTGCACAGACATTCTAAACTTGGAATGTACATTTCCTATATATACAATCCACTATTGCGAACTATTAAGACTTTTAAGTGATGTCCTGGATCCCATCAAAGACTCCAAAATATTCAAACTCCATTCCATATTTCATATCTACTTAAAACGACATCGAACCTTAAGTGTGTCACCCTACGGTTCGTGAACTATGCAGACATTCCATATTGATGAATTTTGTGTACCATTAGTTAAATATCAATATAGATTCTGAATTTCTTCATATCATTGTGTGTAATGGAGAATCACATATAGACATTCATGCAAAGGGTTATTGCTTCTGATGCATCATGCCCTCGGTTGTGTAAAATGAATCTTGCTCATACTGAATTAGCAAGAGCATTTTGGAAAATTTTCCGTTTCACAATTGATGTACATGGAATTTGTTTATTGATTCATGGTATATGTTCATACTCTGATTTTTTGCGGAGTTCTAGCAAGGTTCTGTACCCAATTAAAATCTGATTACAATTTTCTTATCATTAAATGAGTCCAGAGAAACTTTTTGGATCACATACTAGAGACTCTTGTTTTCCTCTGTTCAAAATAATAAAGATAAGTGAGATTATTTTCCGTCCAAATTAGAACATTATGTTAAATCTTATTGTTGACACTGATATGTGTTAACACCAAAATCCACTATGAAAATCACTTTGAAAAATCTCTTTCACCGCAAGTTTATTATGAGTTTTAGGGGGAAGGCTGACATCCATTATACATCGGCATCACCATGACAATTTTGAAGGGCTTCTGAAGGTCTGAATTTTCCTAACGCCCTGGTATGTGTCGCTTCTCTACTTTCCCCTCCATCATTAAGCGCGAGCCTTTCTAAAACACCAATATGTTGTTTGCATGGAATAGATAGATGACCTACAGGCTACAGGCGACAATGCTCTAGAACCAAAGGTCCTTTACTTGTGTGTGCATAAACTGTATACTGCACTTAAGGTATCTTCACTACTTTTAGATACATCTCAAAGATATTAAAAAGTCGTGGACAGCCACGTGTTAGAACGTGATTTATTTTGGAATTAACGAGGATGCCGGCCAAATTAATAGCAAGCTCGATAAACGTGAAATTAACACGAGCGTAATTAGCGACGCGGCCTCCTCGATCCCAGAAGCAACGCCCGTCTATCACTGCCATCCTCTAACAAGTATATATTTCTGAAATTACAATGTAAATAAAATAAATACATGTATTTATTTCAAAATGCTACAAACGAAATGAAAGCCTGGCTTCCAAACGACTTCTAACATTTCTTTTTGTAAAGATGGTACAAATATCCTAATGATGACATGGTTGCATCTATATTGCTGGGAAGCCCAAATATTTCATCTTAAATCAATCCAAAGCCAAACGATTTTGCATTTTAAATTAACCGAGTGGGTTAAAAAAAAGGGGTACCAGGCGTGTGTGTCACACGCTGCGATGTGATTGATCTACGGGTCATATCGGGGTGACCGGTGATCGAATCGATTGACTTCGATTAATTCCAATTTGGATTTTTGCTACATTGTGCGATCCGCACATACACGACCTTTGCCACGCGTGTGGTGGGGTGTGCCCTCGTGACGTCCTTGCGTCCTTAGCACGTATCATACTCAGCCCGGCACTAATTTAAGCTGGGACAGACGTTCCAAGTTTCTCGATGTGGGACTAAAGATTAGAGATCCTCCACAAAAATTAGCACCGTTTCCAGGTTCCACCGCGTCGTTGTGCGTGGGCTTTTCTCCCTCTGTTACAAATCCGTGCGACAGGGGTTTACCTTCTCTTACGAAGCTAGAGGCCCACTGCGCGATCATGGGCTAGAAAGACAGGCCGAAGTATCTGCGTACGTAAATCAAAGGCTTGTACACGTATTACTGGGATCCCTAAAAAAACGTACTACTAGGGCAGCGCATACATCTCGTTCAAAAGAAACTCTCATGATTTTCATGTTGAAAGTATAAAAAAGATGGCATCTCCGGATGTGATGTTTTGGCTCATAGGCACATATGAATCTATTATAAAATAATAAAAATTCAGGAATGTAAAAAAATCAAAATAACATTCTGATTGTACATCTGAACATTTTTATGTTTGTATTCAAGTTTTCGGGGAAAACAATATTTTATATCGCCCGTATAAAAAAGATAAAAAATTCATGTAAATAGTCATGTTGGATAAAAAAAATGTCTTCTTGCACAGGAGAAAAAAAATATTCCTTTTTCTCAAAAATGTGTGTACCTACAAAAAAAATTCTATAGACTAGCATAATTTTATTTTAGAATGTTTTGAATTTTTGAATTTTTTTCACATAATGGGTCCATATGAACCCGTGAACCAAATTGGATTTCTCGACATCTCTTAGTAGCCTGTGTGATGGCGAAAAAAGCGTTCCATCGGTTCCGGCCTCCCGACGCGATGATGTCCGCCATTGCGTCCATCGGCTATAGGATAGGACCAGTCACTTGCACTACATTTTTCGCAGAGAGTATAAACCAGACTCTTTATTTATATCTGATCTTGATAATCACATACTCCATTCGTTCTGAAATGCTCTGCATTTTAGGTCTACAGTTTGTTCTGAATTACTCTCGATTCTAGCTTTGTAATCAAGTACTGCCTCTATCTCAAAGCTTTACCTTGCCCAATATGCGCGCTTAATGTTAAAATGCAAATATGAATATTTTTATTCATTCAAAAAAGAACCTACTATATCTGCTTGAAAGAGTATATCAACCTTTCCCAATTTGGGAACATGAGCGAAAAGGGGAGGACTCCTCTCCCTTTTCGAAACCCATGGGAGGTTTTTTTTATTAAAAAAAGATATATCAACTAAAGTTTGACTAATTTTTTTAGAAGAATTATCAACAAATATGATATTTTATACATACCATATGAAAATATATTTCATCATATATCTAATATTGATCTTGTATTTTGCATGTTAATGATTTTTGGTGAAAACTTAGTCAAACTTAACATAGTTTGACTTTCTAAAAATAATATAAACCATAAGCTTTGAGATGGAGGTAGTAATAAAAAAAATAACATAGAAAATGAAGCAATTATGTTTATTCTATTGGATGTCACTACTTTCATTGTAGCGTGGATTGGTTGAATTAATACTAATAAACGTAGTAATATTTTAATTTGTCTTATTTTTTCTAGAATGTGGATTAAGTTAGAATGGACGGAGAATCTGAACAACCTGATGTGAATCACTAAAGAAGAAGAAGTTGAAACGTTTTCTATGAATTTATGTCCACACTTAGATTCAAAAGGGTCAATAGTACATGATAAGGTTCAAGTGTCTTCCTTGAAGGATAATAGGCCCAATTGTTGGATTATATGGAACTAGATATAGGTCTTTTAGGTGTTGTGAGTGTGATTCTGTGGGCTCAAGAAATTTATCGGACAAAATACAATGTGGATATTGGACAATGTTTGACATTGGCATCGCTTCTAATGAGAATATATCAAATGAACTATTACGATCAAATACAATGTCTATACTGTTGCCAGTATGTATGCATGTGTCGTCATATACCCTGCCTCTGGTGTTTTGGGGATAATGTTTCCTCTCGTGTCGATCGACATAAAGACATGTCGAGGTTAGGATGGATACTCCCTAACAGCTAATTATGTTTGTATCAGAGATCGTTTACATTAGTGACAAAAATCATTATCCCCAGGGTTTCACGTTGCAGTGGCTCTTCAGCTCTTCTTTGCTTGGTGACGTGACTCTCCTCTTTCAGTTTGATTCTCTGTTTTTAGTTCAATCAAGCCTGGCGGGTTGTTATTTATCTGACTCATTGAGTTTGTATTTCTCAAGCTGGTGTCTGATTCTTTAATACTGCATTCATTAAGACTGCTTGGAAGTTACCATCTGTGATTAAGACTTCAGCATCTTTAGTGTGGTTCTCTTTTTTTAGATCCATGGGATCAATCATATGGATTCAAAATCATAAGACCTACAAACAATCTCAGAAGCTCTGCAAAAACCACTACCAATCATGTAAACAGTGAGTCATTGTGTTTGATTTTCATGAAAGTGCAGTGACACACGTCTCTATAATCATGCAAAAGACCATGATGAATAAAGTGGATAGATAAGTAATCTGAAGATATGTTATTCTTAAGAATGTTAAAGTATATTTGAGTCCATGG